>CM063304.1:3965000-5165000 GCA_032173965.1 Sitta carolinensis
TTATAAAGGGTGAATAAATGTTTTGTAGCACTCAGTCTTAACTTGCACGCCTTTCCTCCAGCCCGAGGAGCTGGTGCTGTGTTTGCTCTGGCCCCTAAGTGTCAGGCTGAAAGCCCTTGGAGCTGACAGGAGGGAGCAGGCAGGTGGATGGGCCGTGTTTGCCCAGTGACTGGAGCCAGCCACGTGCCTTTTTTAATTCCATTTTTCTGAGGCACCTCCCTGAGCTCAGCCTTGACTGCGGGGTGGGCTGCCCTGCTGGAGAACAATGTAGATGTGCAGAGAGAGATTAGTGAACAAAAGCTTAGGAGTGTCTCCGTTCAAATTAAGTAACAGATGGACCTGGTCTGTGTGGGAGCTGATAACGGTTATAAAAAGGCCATCACCAGACTGTGGCCAGCCCACCCTGGAAAAAACCCACTCAGTCGTAAATCCTCTCTGCTGTTATAGCTGCTTGTGCGAGTAAGGCTTTATTTTTACCAGCTACCATAAACCAGCATGACTTATTTTAAGATGCATGGCTTTTACTGCTCAGCTAAAAGGGTGCCAGCTCTCTGGTAGACACCTCCCGACAGAGATGTGCCTGCCTGGGCAGGGAACACGAGGCAGAATTAACCCAGAGAAGATAAATGCAGCCCTGCAGAGCAGTGTTTGTTATCCACGTGGCTCTGGGCTTTGCTTGCCTCCTCTCCTAGGCAGCTTGCTCGTGGCACTCTCTTGTGAAATGCTGATCATTGGGGGCTCTGGTGGTCCCAGCAGCAGCAGGACCCCATAGGATGAAGCTGTGTGGAACACCAACGGGTATTTGCATTCCTCTGAAGGTGTAAGAACTCGGGATTTTGCCCTTAATTCACTCTCTTCCTGCTCACCAGGACAGAAGGGGAGGAGACGCCTGACTTTAAACAGGGTACGTGGAGTTCTGGAACGAAATCTTAACCTGTTCAAATCTCCTGATTTAAATCTCCTGACTTAAACTGGGACCTTAAAGACCTGACTGCATTCGCTGCAGAGAGGGCTCATTAACACCCAGGCACGCACACTGGCTTTTCTTCCTTTTCTTTTTCAAGTTTTGTCTTTCCTCCTCCTTCTTTTTTTTTTTTTTTTTTTTTTTTTTTTTTTTTTTTTTGTTTTTCTTTTGGACAGGAGGATTTACTGTTCTACCTCCCAACCAGACAGCAAAGCCACCCACCCTGAGGAGTGGAACAGGTTGCTCTCAAGGAGATATGGAACCCTCCTAGGTCAAAAGCCTCTCTGCAAAGCAGCTCCTTCTGCAGCCAAACATTCCTCCTGTCTCCCAGGCAGGCAGGGGAGCGTAGGTGTTGCCTGGGAAGACCACACAGAGATTTCTGATGGTTTCCTGAGCCTGGTTTCATCATGCTGGGGTGCAGCTGCAGACAGACTGTCTCAAGTCTCCATCTGATCAAGGCTTCTGCAGCTCAGAGTTTCCCAACCTTTGCTTGCTGTGCGTAGAGATGAGATGTTCAGGTCCTGCAGATGGGCACCTTCACAGAAACGACCCCATTTTATTACACTGGGGTTTCCTCTGTCCCAGCAGAGGTGGCTGGAGGTACCAATCCCACAAAGGGACCCTCACGCTGCTGCCATCAAGGAGAAGGTGGACATTTATATTCCATTTAATACCCCGCAGATGTGGCTCTACAAACCCTGCTCAACATCTTAATCTGGGCCTGATCTGGGCCTAGCTCGCCTGTTTTCCCAAGCTCATCCCCTGGGTTTTGGCTCCTCTCCTGGAAAGGACTGGCTGTACGTGTGAGTTGGGAAGGAAGCAATATTTGTGTGGATGACTAATACCCAATACTTAAAAGAGATTAGGATGGAAGCAGCAAGGGCTCGAGAGTTTCCAGCATGTCAGATTGCATCTCCTTCTGGAATATACTTCAGGATAGCTTCAGCTCAGAGAAAAGATGGGAGGAGTTGGAATTTGCCCCTCAGAATCAGGGATGAAGGGTAGTGGAGGGGGAACAGAAAGGAAACATGAACAGGAAAGCTGTTATTACTGCTCCCTGCGTTCCTGAATTGCTTCTTGCTTCCCAACAAACCTGAGGCTGAACTGAAAGCCTTATTTCCCTTGTGTGAGCAACAGGGAATAGGGCATGGAGCTTCTGCCAGGGAATTAACTCCTGCCCAGACCACCTCTCTGCCTTGCTGCTGGCTTCTGGGGTCAAGCCCCTCACACAGATGCTTTGGGCTTCCAGTGCTAGACTGAGACCCCAGAAGGGAAAAACAGGGGCAGGTGGCCTTGCTGTGTGGTTCTGAGAGCTTCTCCTTACAGCTGCACTAAAGTTTTGGCAAAAAAATCCCAACAAAAAACAGAGGAGAAATCCAGATCACTTGGCCAGGAATGCAGCAAACCAGCCAGGATGTGCTCAGTGCTGGTCTTGCCATTTTCATTAACAAATGGGCAGCCTAATTACACCTTCAAATTGGACTGGCTCGCAGACAACACCAGGGAAATCAGTGCAAAAAATGGGATGTGAGGGGATCCCAGGAGAGCAGCTCATTCCCACCTCTGCTTTAGGACATGGAAAGCCCAGGGGTGCAGCTGGCTGGGCCCCTGGAACCCTGAGGAAGATGAGGGTCTCCTGTCCAGTGTTTCCCCCCCCATGATTTCCACCTGCCCAGGTGCTGTACATTTCTCAGCTGAGCCCCAGTCCCCACACATTCAGAGTGCCCTGTAACTCAGTAAGGATGTACAGTTCTAGTTCACTGGAGGAAAAAAACGAGGGATGGGAATGGCAGCAAGAGCACAGGCAGCAGTGGTACACCACTCTGTGACCTGTTTACCAGATGAGAGTTTGCCTTGCAGCAGCAAATCCCAGGAACAAAGATGGGGAGCACTGGAGAGCAGTGGGAACTTTCAGACAGGGCAGGTCTGAAACCAACCCTTCCTGCCTATTCCCACTTGCCTTCCATTGTTTCCTCAGCCAGCCCTAGGAACTGCCATGCAGGCACATCCTACGTTATTTCTCACTTCAGCAAGTCCCCTTCCTCCCCAAAGTGGCAGATGCTGGTACCAAATTAGTGCAAAGTGGGAGGGAACCAGCAGATAACTCTCACAAGAGCCAGGGGCAGTGGTGCTCCTGCTGTCCCCTCTGCCTCCCTCCCAGCAGGACTCTCCTGGCAGCAGGCAGATGCTGAGGGCTGAAACCCAGGACAGAGTGGGGTCAGAGAGAGTGACAGGGGTCTGTGGCCAGTGTCAGGGAGAGGAATAGAGTGCAATAGGAAAAGGGGCAAGTTCCTTTATTTTTGGCTCGTGTGGGAATTTGACTCAAGGACTGCTGAGAATCTCAAGGCATGGTGACGTTTTCCAGGCTGGGCGCCAGCCGAGGCACAGACTCGATCTCAGCAGGTATTTGACTTCCCTGGGAGCTGGGATGCTCCATACCTGCCTGACCCTGCCTTTTGATGAGGACACACATCTCAGAAGCTGCCTGCAATGCAAAGACAGGAAATAAGCGGATATGCTATCAGCAGCAGGCTTTGCAGTGCTCCTTAGTGTCTGGCTGTGTCCCAACCATCAATACAGAGACTTGCAGGGGTTTAGCCTGTAATCCTCTATTCCTCTGTCTGTGACTCTAATCTCCTGATCCTCCCTTCTCCTCCAGCCTAGAGCTTGACCAGCAAAACACGGATCCGAGGTTCTGCTTATTGAAGACCAACCATGTCATCTTCCTGTGGAAAATGGGAGTTGGGAAGAGAGCAGCAGTCATCAGAGCCAAGAGCCGGGAGTAGGCTGGAGAAGGGAACAGGAGAGGGCGTGAGCAAGCACACAGAGAAATCATTTATGACAAGACTGAAGGCAGCTCTCGGTTTTAAGAACATTTCCTCCAATTTTACAGTGTAATTTTTGCCTTTTTTTCCCCGCGTGTGTGTAATTGCAGCCCCGGGTGCAAACCGCAATTGTCTCGCTAACGCGCCGCACAAAAACCCTCCAACTGAACGCGGCAGGAGCCGGGCTGCAGGCACCCAGGGAGCATCCCCAGCTGCCTGTGAGCACACCAAGAGCTCCCAGTGATCCCACTGCCATCATCCCAGGTGGCAGAGCTGGGGCTGGCCTCGTCAGGCAGCTTTGGAGCTCGCAGATTTTACACACAAGCCTAACGGGGCTGTTGAAGGGTGAGGCTCCAGAACATGTCCAGAATATTGAATCTGTCAGAACAAAGGACACAGCCCCACGAGGGGGGAAAAGGCACTCAGCCAGCCATGTGCAGGCCCAGGGATGGGATTTTAGGGGCAGCCCTGCATCACAGGAGCAGATCTGGAAAGACTCGCCTTGTTAACATCAGCACAGGCTGCCAACCTGCGCGGGGAGAAGCGCCGCAGGGCTCAGGGAGATTATTTTCTTAGGAAGTGCACCGGGGAATTAAAGGGAGCCCAAGTGAAGTCACAGACAGATAAAGATGAAAAGCGTGACACGCAGAGCTATTAGGAGGATGCCAGTGTAAATGAGCAGGGGGGAGGGAAGGGAGACATGCTGTGTCAGAGCAAAGAGGACAAAACCCATCCTGGCTCGTCCCAGCCTGGATTCCTGACCAGGGCAAGTCTGTTTAATAGAGCAGAAACGAGCCTTGGCACGGAGGGGTTAAAAGATTACTTGTCCTGGGGGAGTTGAATTAGCCACATATCTGGGAACCAACTTCTCCCAGACCCTGACTTGTTTTTCTCCTTAAACATCATCTGCTGCTATTTTTAGCAGAGAATTTTCTCAGCTGAACGCTCCCAGTTGAGTGCTGGTCAGAGGCCCTTTTCCCAGGGAGACATGGGCCCAGCAGCACGTGCTGGTCCCTGGTTCAGCTCAGCCCTGTGCCACCTTCCTGCCATCCCTGGGCATCGTGTGCCACACTGCCAGCTCTCTCCCGAGGCATGGGGACAGTCCCCAGCCTGGGGCAGGAGTATTAAATGCCCTCAGAAAGCCATGGGAGGGACAAAGTCAGAAACAGCTAAAAGGGGGAGACTGGACTTGGTAATTTGCCTGGAGGCCTTAGCAGCATGAATGGCAAAAGAGGTGGGAAGGAGATCGAAAGAAATGATTAGGCTGACATTAATAACAGGATCTGCTTCTCAGCACTAAAATCTATTTGGGTTCGTTCCAGTTCCTCCAAGGGAAACCATTGAAACCTTTATTGTTCATAAAAGTTGTGACTAAATTCGGACTGTCTAAAGCTTAAGGAAATACCTCTCAGAGGACAACCCTGCTGGAAACAAATGAGGTAACTCCCTTCCTCTTCTCTGCTTTTCTTGGGGCCTTCATTCTTCCTTGGCCAAAACCCCAACCTGTCCATCAGCCTGTCCATCAGTGCCTGGCTCCTGGCTGCTCAGCCTCCAGCACTGCTATCTGTCTGCCTGGCTGCAATTAGCAATGTGTCACTGAATGTCTGGGCTGCTTCTCAGGGAGGCAACGCTTGTAACTCCTTTTATCTAGCTCGATTTAATACCTGCCTGCCAGAGATCAGCACAGAAATCAAAGGGCTGGATCAGGGCACACGGGTGGACAGATTGAGTAAAGCAGGAGCAAACCCCCAGCTTGTCTGTGCTAATGTGCAGCTCAGGCTGGGGAGCTGGGAGGACTGAGCTCTGGCTGCTGGGGATGAAGCACAGCAGAGCCACAGTCAGGAAGGTCCTGTAACAATGGCCCCTTCTTGGTCAGTGTATCTGCTCCCTGTGTGTCTTGGAGCAGTGTCAGCAAAGCAAACAGATTGGGAACATATTTGCCCTCCCCAGAGCAGCACAGAAGCCAGCCCTGACACAGAGGAGCAGGCTGGGCTCTTGGCTGCTCCGTGCCTCGGTGCCAAGTTTCCAGCTCTGCTCGAAACCTGTGGGCCAGCCCTGCTCTGGCAGGGGGAGAGGACAGGCAGGGCTGGGAAAGGCTCGGCTCACAGAACCTAGCAGCTGCCCACAGGAGAGGGGAGCCAGCCTGAGCTCACCTGTGCTCCTCAGAGGCTCCCCAGGTGCCACCAAACCTGGCACAGCGTGGCTCTGCCCTCCTCACAGCCACAAACAGCTGGGGCCCAGGGCAGCAGGGGCCCAGGCAGCACACAGATGCTGCACGAGGCCTCGTCCCCGTGGCAAGAGCTGCCTGCAAAAAGCTTCCCCCAGCCCTGCAGGAATCTCAGGAGCCCTGGATTTCTCTCCTGACCTTCGTGTACACATTCCAGCACATGGCACTTAACCTCTGAGGCTCCTTTGAAAATGCCAGCGCCAGCGTTTCACGGATGAGTGTGCTTCCCCTCACATCTGCCCCCTGCATCAGATGCTGCCAGCACCTCTCTCTCTCCTGGCTCTGCTCCCAGCTGAAGGACAGACAATAGGCATTTGAATCCAGTGTCCATGTCCCCTCCCAAACAGCCCAGGGAGATGGCATATCAGAGACAGCGCAGCGCTTGCCAGCCAGCGACAAGTGCCTCCAGATCCCAGGCTGCCTTCCCTCCCCTCCCACAGCCACGGATCCACCCCTGCAGCAGCCACTGGGCACCCAGGCCAGCCTGCTGGGCAAGTCCTGCCACCCTCCAGTTAGCCAGACCAAGGGAGTCTTCTCTCCCACTCTGCTGCTGCCAGAATCGTCTGGATCATCCTGGATTCCCAACCCGCCGGCCACAGCACTGGTCAGTGGACCTCTCCTGGACCTCTCCTGGACCTCTGTGCCATGCCAGCTCACTGGAGACACACTGGCCACCTCCTGGACCTCTCGTGCTCACTCTTAGGAGCAGCTACCTGTAATTAAGTGATCCAAGTTCCACCTGCAAGAGGATCAACCAGGGTCTGGCGAGAGCTGTCCTGGATTCTCCTGAAGAATCATTTTCCATCTTTCTAGAAATAGCTCTGCTTCTGGAGCCACACAGCCTGTTTGGCACCACTCCTGCTGCTTCAAAGATAACAACAGAGAGTGAGAAAAACCTGTCTAGACACCGTTTACCTTCCATGGACTCCCACTGCCACATCAAAGCACCTCTTCAAACAAAACTGCAAACTGGCCAGGTAATACTCCCCAGCCCTCCTGTGCCTGCTCCAGCCAGAGGCAAGGACTCATCCCATCATGCTGCAGAGTTTATCTTTAATCCAGGCCCTTCTGACAACATCAAGAGAGGTAGGATGAAAAATCTCCTTACAGGAACACCAACAGAAGTCACCTGGCTTACGCCTTCCCAGTGGGGGCTGCATCTCTTCTGCTCAGCACCCAGATACAAGCTGAGACCTCACCTGTCTCCTCTGGGCAGGCTGCAGCCCCCCAGCTCCTCTCAAAACACTTGTCACACTTGTCCCTTCTGCTCAGCTGCTGGACCCCCCTCTGCCTTCCCAAAGCCACGTGTGTGACTGCTGGGCAAGCTTTGCTCCAGGCTGGGGACCACAGAATATCATCCTGTGATACCCCAGGGGAGGGAGATCAGCACCCAGCTTATCCACCAAGTCACATCACAGCAGGACAAAGGCACGGAAGCTCAGGGTGATGCTCAGGATCCCTCCAAACTGAGGAGAGAATTCCAGGTTTCTTGAGCACAAGTTAGCTGAAGTCCCTGCTGTGGGGAAGCACCTGGCACTGGCATCGAGCACTGACCCCACGCAGCCACCACGGGAGCAACATCCATCTCATTATTTTAATCAGGGTCCTTTGAAATACCTTCTGTGTGAGAGACAGCTAAGAAAATCCCGTCTGGCTTTATTCTGTCTCAGGCAGAAACAGCCTTTATTTAGCAAACTGCTGCTAACAGCTCTGTCTCATTAGTCAGTGTTTAGGGAACCAGGCTGCAATTGTTCTGAAGTCTGGCATTGCAGAAAGAGCCTTGATAATGAGGTCTACAGGAGACGATTCCTCCTGACAGCCCCACAATGACCTAGAAATCCTACTTAATTCCCTGTCAGGGAAAAGTGCTGAGTAACAGCGAGGTGCAGAGGCACTGGGGCTGATCCCACAGGGAGCTGCAGCCTCCGCTCACACTTGGGGCTGGCATGCAAGTGCAGGGTGGCAGAGCCAGCCCTGCCCAGCTGCAGCAGCTCCCCAGAGAGAGCCTGAGGGGCAGAGACACGGGGCTTGCTGTGGGAAGCCTCATCTGTGAGGGACCTGGCACCAGGCAGAGAGCTGGGAGCAGAACTCCCTGCTAACACAACAGGAGGAGGCGTTTGGAAAATCAACAGCAGCACCTGGATCTGGGCTTCTCAGGGCACTGCCTGCTCTGGATTGTGCTCGCCTGCAAACTGTGCCAACACCCTGCCAAGGAACTCCCTGGCTGAAGCAGCTCCACTGTTACCTGTGCTCCCAGGCCTGGCACAGCCAGGAGCCTGCCAGCTCCACTGCTCCCAGCAGAGCCTGTGGAATGTCCTGCTGTGGAGCAGCCTCTGGAGCTGCACAGGGGCCATCCCCAGGATGCACAGTGTGTGTGCCCTGCGGTGCTGGTGAGCATCCGACACGTTCTGCCCCAGCTGCTTTCCCCCCAGTCCCTGGGAGGAGCAGGCAGCAGGCTGGGGCAGGCTTGGCCCACAGACACCCCACTTTCAAGTGGTTTCTTTTCCACAAGCAGCACGTGGACGTGGCCAGCAACCTCTGGGCTGGGTGGCCCAGGGCCAGCTGGGCCAGAAGGTGAGGCAGGGGGGATGCAGCAGGAATGTGGGCTGGATACAGCTGGCCTTGAAGACCACCCCCAGCACAGACCCTCCCAGGCATGTGCTTGCCACCTGTTTCAGCCGGCAGACGAGGGGCTAAGGCAGGAATTCTGGAGCTGAATGCAGAGCCTGTTCAGGAGGGGTCTGGGGCTCCCACCCATGTGAGGCTGAGGGTGCTGTCTGGCAGCCCCTGGCACAGGAATGCATCTCAGCCCGTCACGTGCGGGGCTGCGAGCGCGGCGCTGTTTAAAGCACAGCTCAAATGTGCAAAGGACTGCTGCAAAAAGGAAAAAAAAAAAAAAAGAAAAAAAAAAGTGCAAATGAAATCACCAGCCGAAACAGCGTCTAGAGACAACCCCAGCCAAGTGCCTCTCGAATGTCAGCAGCAGAAGGAGGGCTCAGGAATGGAGAACCCAGCTCAGTCTGTGCTGGCTCTGCTGGCACACACTGAGGATCTGAGACATGAGGAAAAGACATATGCTGAGAAGGGAAGGCCCAGCTTTATTTTACCAGCCTCTGTTCCCACCCGAGATGTGCTTTCAAGACTGCCTTGCAAAGTAGGAATTAACTCCAAAGGTGCCTATGCATCCTCCTTGCTGTCATCCCCTTATCAGTTATCTCCAGCCTGCTCCGAGCCAGAAGATGAAAGGATCCTAACACCACTTATCTTCCCACTTAAGAACATGCTTAAAAGCTTGCTCTTAAAGAGCAGGACACTCGAGCCTGGGGAAGCAGCTGTAAATTCTGCAAATGGGCTTCCTTGCATGTCTTTGAAGGAGCTACTGCTTCTCAATGAGGGGCACAGACACCAAAAAGGAAACTCTGGAGGGAGAAAAGGGAAGCCTTTATAGCCAGAAGAGCCTTTGCCTCATGTCCAGGACGTGGAGCTGAGTGACAGATGTGAGACTTAACAGCATGTGTGCCTCAGAAGTGGCCGAGGACAAGCCAGGAATTGAAAAGCTCTTGGGAAACATGGAAGCAGCCAGAATGATGCCATATTTGTCACTCCAAAACCACACTCTCCTCAGGACTGTGCAGTGTCATGGCCAGCAAGGTTAGGGATCCCCTGGCAGGCTGCAGGCAGAGCTGCTGCATCCAACCCTGCTCCAGGACTAAGCCTCAAGGCCAGGACCTCTCCCACACAGCCCCGTGTCTGAACCTGACCCTCAGCTCTCCTCTCTGTAGAGCTGCTTGTAACCACGGTGAACCTGAGTCAAGCTTGCTTCTGTCATTTAATAGCTGAGTCAAACTGTCAAAACAGCCAAACAGGATCCGTTCCAAATATTTGCAGAAAGAGGAGGATCAAGGAGGCTGCAGCAGAACTCCAGGAGCCTGCCCAGGCAGGGAGAACAATCCCTATTGTGGAGCAGCAGCGGGATGCTGGTGGGCGATGAGCACGCCTTGGGATGTGGGGAAAGAAGTCCAAATCCTCCCATGCTCAGGAATAAACTGGAATCTGGAGTCCCCTCTGCCCCTGGCAAAGCCCCAGCCCTGCAGGATGATCAGCCCTGATCACAGCTCAGCTGTTGGCGTGGAGAACCCGAGGAGCAGTTGGCAGTGGGACAGGGGGGTACCCGGGTGCCTCGGGAGCTGCTGCCAGCCCCAGCACGGACTTCAAAGGCTCATCTCGCCCTGCTGTGTGGGAGAGGACAGCTGTGTGTTGGCCAGGCCCACCAGAGCATTCCTGATGGCAGCAGAGAGGGGCTGGCACCTGGTGTAAGCTCCCCTCCAGCACAAGCGAGGCAGCTCCAGCAGGCAGAGCTCCACATTGCCCTGAGATTTATGGCATGCTGAAAACTGGCCAAAACGAAGGGAAAACACCAGCTCCAGAAGGATGTTTACCAACTCAAACAGCCAGTTCTGCTTGAGGGAGAGCCCACGAGGCTCAGTAGGCGATTACAAGGCACTCTGCCAGTTCAAAGGCAGCTCCATCAGCACTGAAGGAGACAAGGCAGCGCCTCCCTGGGAACTCAGAGCAGCCCCAGCCACACACACTACGTGCAACCTCAGCAGAGCAGCTAAAAGCCAAGAGCAAGGGCAACCAGCACCTCCTGTGCTGGTGGAGCCTCTGGATCAACAAGGAGATCCGTGGTGGGTGAAGCCAACCCGCTCCACGCTCGTGTCTCCAATGTCAGCAGCAAAGCACGGAGCAACCACACTAATGGGGGGTGCACCACTCCTCCCACCTTGCTGGGACCTGAACACCTCAACGAACCCTTGTTCCAAAGGCTCCCACAGCCTGGGGAAGCCAGGGCTAGACCAGAGGCCCAGAGCACAGAGCTGGGACTTCCCTTTCCAAGATGCCCAGGACCTCCCTAGCACCGAGAGGATGTTTTCCAGGCTCTAAAAATAACCAGCTCCAAACAAAGTGGTGGGCATACAGAAATATTTATCTTCAAGCTTTTGCTGAAGATCAATACGGAAGAGAAAGATTAAAGCAAAGATTTAAGGGTGCATTAAAAATAGCTGTTGATAAGTTCCCTTTGAGGGGATAAAAACGATTTTACAGAAGCGGCAAGAGCTGCAGGACTGTGCAGCACCTTCCCTGCCGTGTGAGCTGCAGGAAATCATTCAGGAGAGTGTCAGCAGCCAGGGCCTCAGGAGGAAGTCCATTAGCAGGCAGCAATCTCCTTAATGGACCCTGGGGTACATGGGAAAAGCTGCTGTGGACACAGGGGCTCTCTCCAGCGCCACGAATTCACACAGCCAGTTATCATCCCATACTCCCAGGAACGCTCCTCATCTTTATGGCAGCCTGAGAGCACCATGAATTCATCTTTTGGGGAGCTTCCAGTGAGCGAGGACACAAATTGGGACAGCAAGTTTTTGCTTTTTTTTTTTTTTCTGTCAGCCCCCAGCAAACAGCCATGAACAGAAGGTGTTCTGTAATGCAGGTAACAGCAGCAACATCCATCAAACCTCTGTTTTCCAAGGATAACACCCTGGCAAAACAAAAAACGCTGTCTCCATGGGTGATTTTAGGGCTGAAAGATCTTGTACATTTACACACAGACAAAATCATTAAGTCCTCTGCTGTGCAGCCACCTCCACTCGAGGTCTGAGAGAACACACAGCCACCCCGGAGGGATGAAAAGTGGCAGGAACCTTTCTGCTGGGAATAAAAAGCAGGACTGCTGTGCAGAGCTCTGTTCCTCTGTTCAAAGGTAGCCTGGCTCTCCAAAGGGCTCTCCTCCATGACCTTGCTTGCCAGCCTTATTCCATGTCACTAATAAAACACAATTCCTGACTTCCTCTGGATACTCAGGATTTTTATGGGCTCCTCAGCAACCACTGAAGAACGTTATGGTTGTACATCTTGAGGTAGACTGGGCAAGAGTGTCAAAAATGGCAACTTCAATTACATGTCTCAAGGGGAGAGAGCAGGGAAATCAGGTGCTTTCGACAGACCTGAAATTTCAGAAGTATTTTACTCCCACCCTTCAAAACAGAGCCCAAAAGTGTCCTGATTTACATCCTCTCTGCCAAATACTGGCCATTTATATAAGAAATCGCCCAAAGTTTATTAAGGCAGGGATTTTCAGAGGTCATGGGCATTAGAAACCCAGCCTAGTAATAGGAACAAATCCCCTTAGATTTCAGTGGATTTCTCCAGCTCAGCAGAAAATCTTACCTAGGCCACTGAAATATATTCTTAATAGCGTGATTAAAAATCTTGAAATACTGCTGAACATTGTCCACTGCTGCCTTTTAGCCACATGCCAAAGCCAGAGTAAGTCCCTGGCATGCTGCAGTTTTAAAGCTCAGTGTCTTCAAATGAGCCAGCTGTGCCCAAAGGAATTAAGAGGACTCTTAAGAAACCTGCTCATCTCACATTTGTGTTGCAATAATCAGGTACATTGAAGGGAGTGGGCTCGAGCGTGTTCTGGTTTTAACTCTGAAATCCCTAGGATTTATGACTTAAAAAAAAAAAAAAAAAAAAAAAAGAAAAAAAAAAACCCTTAAGCGTTATCTGAACACAATTTAATTTCATCTACTTCATCTATTGGTGCTCTGAAAAACCTTCATTTCCCCTTGTAACTGAGTCTTAAGCCCTGTGCTCCAGCCCGTGAGGGACACCACAGAGCCCAATACCTGGGATTATTTATACTGACAAGCAATTCTTGCATGACAGAACAATTCCCATTAATTTTTCGAGCTTATCTGAAGTACCTGTGGGCTGTCAGGTTACAACATGCATGTGGCTTAGTTTCTCTCTGATTAGCCAATGCCAGCCCAGAGCTTACTGGACTCTCATCTGACAGGTCTCAGCATTTTACAGGTGAGTCCATGGGAATCTGACCCAACTGTGTTCTCAGGAGCTGGAGAAATTTCTAAAATATTTGTTGGGGTTTTTTTGTTTTATTTTTGTTTTTTTTGGGTTTTTTTGGTTTTTTGTTTGTTTTGGTTTGGGGTTTTTTTGGTTTTTTTTTTTTTTCTGGGTGACATTTTTTTGGGGGGTTTTTTAAATTTTTGTTATTTTTTGTTTGGGTTTTCTTTTTGGGGCAGGGAGCGGTTGGGGATTTTTTTAACAAGCCTCATTTATAAATTTTGCTCCTGCTTCTGCTGCTCTTTTCTCTGCCTGTTTTCTGGTTTGGAACACACACCTAAAGCAATTTCCATCAATCCCCAACACGGCAGAGAAGCATCTTTGACAAGACACTGAGGAGCTGCAGAGGAACTCCCTCTCCAAACCTCACTTTTTGCACATTGGGCTTTTTTTCTGTGACATTTGAAGGCCTGGCTGAGGATGTTGCCCTGAAGAACAGACTCCAGCTCCGTTTGCAGCTGTCTTGGTGCTGCCCTCCCTGTGCTGGACAGCTGCAGTCCTGCCCAGGAGTCACACAAAGCTTCCTCAGAGTGGCAGCAGGGACATCAAAGTGAGAGCAGGACCTCAGCTGGCTGTCCCTGGCCAGGAAACATCTTTAAAATACACCTCCCTTGGTTTGTCCCCCAAGGAAGCTGCCTGACCTCTGAAATGAGAAGTCTCTGAGGAGTTGATTTTCCCTGAGCCCAGCGTTCTGGAGAAGCCCAAGGAATGGGCTCCATGAACTCCTCACTCTCCTGTTCCCCACAGATTTATTTTGGTAAGTCCCTACCAAAAAAGAACTGAAACTCTCCAAACAACACCTCTCCCCTCAGGTTATTCCTGTCGGTGCTCTGAAAGATCACAAGCAAACAAAGACCTGAGCTTTCCAGCCAAAAAAAACTCCAGTTTTTATGTTATTATTTATTCTTCTGGAAAGTGAAACCTCTGCTTTCCAGCAGGGAGCTGGAACACTGTGAGCCAGCAGGTATTTCCTCTGCCCCAAGCACAGCTATTGCCAGAACTGCACCCAGACAGCAATGCAGGCCCTTGGGGGAAATTTCGTGTCCAGAACATTCATTAGTGCAATTAAAGCCATTAGCTGGCGCTGAGGCCGTGTCCTGACTCAGGGTTTGCTGCACACACCCTGAACTCCTGGGCTGCACGGAGGTGGTGCTGAGTGCCCAGCTGGGTTTGGATCCTGCCTGATGAGAACTCAAAACTCCCTGGGGGCTCTCAGGGAAGGCAACCAGCCCTTATCAATGGGGAGAAAGCACTGCAGCTCCAAACTCCATCGATAGAGAAGCCAGATTGAGAATGTAATTATCCTAATTAATTTTATATCTGCAACTGATCTCCTTTCACACAAACAGCAGTTTCTCCAAGCAGGCCACCAGCTTTTTTTTTGCACAGAGCAGTGGGTTTATCTTGTTGAGGGGCATGTTGGCAGCACAAGCTCTTGTTGTGCACACAAGCACTCTTGAGGGCTCAGGATGCTGCTGGCCTGTGGAAATCTTTGCCTGTGCTAACTCCCTCCCACCACTCCAGGCTGGCTCCGTAAGGAGTTCACGAACCTTCTCCGGATCATCAGGGCTTGATGCAATCAACTGTGAAGCATTAGCTCTAAATATACAACTGGGAGGCCAGTTCTGCTTCAACACACAAACACTCATGGCCGAGGATGAGCAAGCAGCCAGCCCAATTTGCAAGAGGAACTTTAATAATCCGAGCAAGCTGCGAGGAAAGCAGGAGCGAGTGGGGGCTGATCATTGCTTTGCCCTTTGGAGATGGTTAAAGTTAGGGGCAAACTGGCAGCAGGCCACCCACAGCTTTTGTCCTTGTTGGTGAAGCTAAATGCAGCAGCTCATTCTGCTTTATTTACTTGTTTAGGTGATTTTTTGGCAGCTCCAAGCGTGTCCCTGGTGCAAATCCTCCGTGTGTGGACAGATAATTGAAAAACAACTGCAGCAGGCCAAGAGACCCAGAATTCAACTTGTACAGGGAAAATAAACACTGAAAGAACCCAAAGCAGAACAACATCTCAGTCCACAGACTAAAGCAAACACATTTTACTCTTTGAATCTCCTCGTGTTTCACCAACCAAGAAATTCTGGGAAGTATTCAGGGCAAGAGGGAATGTGCTGGTGTCACGTTCTTTGTCAACAGCTGTAAAGGAGATGTGCATCCAACCACTCTTTGGTGGCCATGCCAGACCCTGCTTACCCGAAAAGGAACACCAAGCCCTTCCTAGGAATTTTTTGGAAGATGTTATTAAGTGTCTGATTTTTGGCAGGGCTCTCAAAGCTGTTTGTTCCGGTTTTTTACTGCCTGTTGAAAAGAAAGCGATACTGCAAATACTTCCCATCAGAAAATACCAACAAGCAACTTATCATCACTGCAAGAGAGCTAACAACATTTCCACCGAGTGGTTTTTGGCACTGACAGCTGACTCAGAACAGTTGTTGGTGGCTGGGACAGATGGACTTCATATATTAAAAAAAAAAAAAAAAAAAAAAAAAAAGAAAAAAAGAAAAGGAAATGAGAACTTCTACTCCACTGATTTTAAAAAGCCTTTTGCGAAATCCAACCTATTACCAAGCTCTCAGAATTAAATCAAAAGGAGATTTGAATATAATGAGCTTTAAAACTGAAATGTGCCTGAGACTCGCCCGTATCTCCTCATCAAGGACTACAAGGTATCAGCATGTTCTATTTTCAATAGGAAATACTTGAGAGTTTTGGGAGGGTCTTCACAGCTCTGCCCTGAGCCCAGCAGGTGAAATCCTCCTAAAATCCAAATATTTGTTCCCACAGGGAAGCTGGCAAGGAGAGACCTCAAGGCAGAAGTGCTGTCAGTCATAAGCCCCACTCTCCCTCAGTGCTGCCGACAGCTTCCACTGCTTTAATTATGACCATGGCATTTGCCTGATGTGCAGGATCTTTAGAGGCTTTCAGTGCCTAGAGCTGGGAATGCTCTGCACGCTCCATGCTTCACTGGCTCCCATTCCATGGCAATGTTTTAAGGCCATGATCAAGAACAGGAGCTGTTCTGGCAGGAACACGCAGGAGGAGGCGACCCCAGCTCGCAGCACTCGGGGGTCAAAGCAGCACCTCAGAGTCCAGAGCAGGTCAGTCCTGGGATCTCAGCATCTTGTGAGCTTTGGCTCCTTCTTTCCATGACTCTTTTTTTTTTTATTTTTCTCCCCCAAGTAATAAGTTGGCACAAACACATCCTTCCAGTCACACTCCCATCCCACTATCCAGCACCAGCCCTGCAGGCTTCAGTACACGTTTAATTTTATGTTCTGCTGACAGCATAACCCGATTTTAGTGGGGTGTCTCCAGTACCTCAAGAAACCTTTTCATTCTCAACCTCACTCTGCCCAACCTTTCAGGTTTATGACCCCAAATTTAAACATTACTGGAAATCAACACAGGATGAGGCACTTTGACTTTGAATTTAATGGAAAGCAAAGCGTGGTACCACTGGGTTCACTCACCAGGTAAATGTTCTCAGGCAGAGGTGTGAAACCAGTGGGGTTTAGCTGCTTTTTAGCAACTACTGTCTGTCTGAAGGAACACGGAAATATCTGGAGTTTGTTTCCATTCCTCCTGTCTTTTAGGCCAGATTCAACGGGACACTCAGGCCCTGCTCACGTAACTCAGGAAGGAAATGGGGCACCTTTCTACCCTGCGAGGCAAAGCCCTGTGGAGTCTGTGGCTTTTCCCACTCAAAGGGAGCAGCTGAATCCAGAGTTAGCACCGTGTGATGCTCTGGGATCAGGCACTCCTGATTTCTCCTGCTGAAGCTGTTTCTGCTCCAAACCACAGCAAAGCAAGTGAACACCAGTGCGTGGAGCGCGTGACAACCAGAGCTCTGCTTGGTGGGGATGAGTGTCAGAGTCATCTTCGCACCCCTCCCCTGACTGACTGGGGAAATAGTGCCCAAATTCCGCTTTATTCGAGACCCAAAGCCACTCTGGGAGTTCTCTGGAGTCACTGGAGGATTGTTTTTTTGTCCTAAGATAAACTATTTGAAATATTTCCATTCACTTCAGCCTTGAGTTGACCCAAAACAGTGACTGGTGATTGTGTACACGCTCAGCCCCGTGTATTTTGGTACTCAGCTGTAGGCTGGTTGTCAGCCTAACCCCACTCCACCCCATCTCCTCCTCCTGCCATCTGGGCAGAGGGGGGGAGAACAACGCGAGCCCACCGGCTGCTGTCCCCCTCCTCATCCCCCCAGCTATTAATAGCCAGACAACAAATGAGCCCAAATTCATTCCTGAGCGGAATTAGCAAATGTTTTTGCAATTAAAACTGCAAACATTCATGCGGGGCCCCCCGAACAATAGGCGCCTGTGCCTGGTCTTGAATAGGCACTAGTGTCCGCCCTGCCTGCCTGCCGAGCCTGCACATTCCTGGCACCCTCAGCCCTGGACCCGCTCCTTGCTGAGCTGGGTTTTGGGATGTTCCCCCCTGTCCTGTGCGTCTGTGTCCCACACTCCCTGCAGCATCCGGCGGTTCCTTGCTGCCGGCCGGCCGCGCACTGAGTGCGGGCCCGTCCCCCATCCCGCCGGCTCCAACGCTGTGCCCGCATCCCCCCGCATCTCCGTGCATCCCCCTGCATCCCCCCGCATCCCCGTGCATCCCCCCCGCATCCCCCCGCGCTCGGGCCAGCGCATCCCGCCCCTCCCTCCCCCGGGGCGAGGGTCGCAGCAGCGCATCCCTGCCGGGGCAGGGGCAGGGGCAGCGCATCCCTGCCCTTCCCCGGCATCGCGACAGGGCCAGCGCATCTCCCCCTTGTCCTGGGAGCGCGACCAGGGCAGCGCATCCCTCCTCTTTCTCTCACTCCAGGATGGGGATGGGACAGCGCATCCCTTCTCCCTCCCTGCCCCAGGATCCCGACCGGCCAGCGCATCCCTTTTCCCTGGGATCGCAACCGGGGCAGCGCATCCCTCCTCCTCCTCTCTCTCCGGGACGAGGGCAGCGCATCCCTCCTCCCTCCCTGACTCCGGGATCGGGACGGGGGACACCGCATCCCTTCCTCCCTGGGTGACTCCGGCATCGGGACGGCTGGCGGCCCCCGCGCCGCGGGGCGCTGCGGGGCGGTGCGGGGCGGTGCGGGGCGGTGCGGGCGCTGCCGGCCGGTACTCACCGAGCAGGGGCAGGAGCAGGAGCCGGAGCAGCTCCGGCCGCCGCAGCGCCATGATGGGGTGTGCGGAGCCCAGCCGAGCCTGCGCACTGCCCGGGCGGCGCCGGCCCGGGGGCGGGGTGGCCGCCAGCCCGGTCCCGGCTCCGCGGGGCTCCGCACGGGGGGCGGGCCCCGCCCGGCGCCGAGGGGAGGGGGCACGCACCGCGCCCCGGGGAGGGCGCGCCCCGCGGGAACGGGGACGGGGTCCCGGCAGTGGGAATCCCGCGGGTGCAGGGAGGGGATGGTCCTGGCAGTGGGATGCTCGTGGATGGGGAGAGGGATGGTCCTGGCAGTGGGATGCTCGTGGATGGGCAGAGGGGATGGTCCTGGCAGTGGGATGCTCGTGGATGGGCAGAGGGGATGGTCCTGGCAGTGGGATGCTCGTGGATGGGCAGAGGGGATGGTTCCGGCAGTGGGATGCTCGTGGATGGGGAGAGGGATTGTCCCGGCAGCGACATGTCCGGACGGTGAGAAGAGGGGCCGTTCCTGCCCGCGGGAACCCCGCCGGATCGGGAGAGATGGGGATCCCGGTAGTGAGACCCCCGGCGAATGGGGAGAGGGGTCGGTCCCGTTGGTGGAACCCCCAGCCGGCGGGGAGAAGGAGGGATCCCGCTCTCGGGACCCCGTGGGTGGGAAGAGGGGGTGATTCTGGCAGTGGGACCCCCGCGGGTGGGGAGGGGGATGCAGAGAGGGGCCGGTCCCAACAGCTGGTTAAACTGGAGAGAAGGAAACTCACCCCGAGTAAGGCGCCGGGAGGACTTTAATGTTTTTGAGCCAGGATGTTAGCAACATTTGGTTATAAAACCCATCAAAGTTTTGCTCCAAAGTAGGTGTTTCCCCCTTGTATTTAAGAAGGACCCTTAAAAAGAGATTTCTCTGAGAATTTGCCCTAAAAAGCCAACTCTCATTGGTCTGTGAATTTCACTATAAACTTTCAACAAGTAAGCAAAAAACGTAAACAAGCAGCTGGGCAGAGAATGCTGCACTTGAGGAACTTCCTGAGTCCTAGAGTCACGGACTGGTTTGGGTTGGGAGGGACCTTAAAGTTCCTTTAGTTCCAGCCCCCATGGGCAGGGACACCTTCCCAGAGCCCTCACGCTGTACCAAATCCTTCCTGACACAGCCAAATGTTTGATTTAGTGATTTTGCCCTGAAAAACGGCTTTGCACAGAGAGCATCCCGAGCTGCTGTGTGGTCTTCAAAAGTGACCCAGGACCTCTTTCTTTGATTAACAGAAAGCAACAAAAATTATCAGCGTGGGACAGTGGGATAGAGCCAGTTGTGTGTTAATGCTGGCTCCTGCGTCACTGCCAGCAGAGTCTGATGAGGATGTAATTAAGAAGCTGTTGAAGATCAAGCAGCTGGAATGAAAGCCAGAGCTCTCCTCTGCTCTGTAAACGAGCTCGGCAGAGCTGGCAGAAGTTAAGGGATGTAAAAATGTATTTAACCTGATAACATAGCAGATCTAACTCGAGATGCTAATGAGTAGATTTAAAGGGCTGAGCTGAGCCCGGTGAAATTAATACGGGGAGTCTCATCAATTCTAATGGCCAGATGGGACATTTCCCTGAGGATGAAGGGGAAGGAACCACCTAATAAGGCTGCATGGCTTCAAACCTGACTGTGGCAATCTTTGGGCTGGGTCCCTGTCGAGTAAGGAATCATTTTAACACAGTCCGTTTGGGCTGCTCTGACAGGAGAAGTAAAATGTGATGACAGCGAATATAATCAGTGATAAAGTGCAATCACTGAAGTGTCAGGATCCTCTTTAGCTTCCAGCAGCAGCTTGATCAGGGCAGAGAGGAGATGAGACAGAAGAGACAAAGAAAGATGGGAGGTCTCTGGCTGAACTGCAGGAAAAAAAGAAAATTATTTCAGTTTGGATAGCAACCTGGTCTGGTGGAAGGTGTCCCTGCCTGTGGCAGGGGTGGAACTGGATGACTTTTGAGGTCCCTTCCAACCCAAACCATTCTGTGCTGCTCTGACTGGGGATGAGCCGTGCTGGGACAGCCACAGGAGGACTGTGCCGAGGTGTGTTGGCTCCCCCAGGCCATCTGGGCCACTCAAGGGGGAGCTGGATCTGCTCTGAGGAGCTCCGCTAAGCCTTGATTTCCCTCTCCAGGCTGCTGGAGCTCAGCCTAGGCATGCCCTGAGAGCGTTTGTGAGTGCAGGGCTAGGTTGGAGTCCACTGGCAGAGCAGACATCACCTTGATGATAACACCAGGGTGTCAAACCTCGGGCACCATCTCAGGTATTGGCACTGGGGATGTGCCAATTGCTTGTTTCGGGCTGACACAACCAGTGCCAGCTCTTCTCCTTGTGCTGCCTCTGTGGTTTCACTGCAGCCAGGTCCTGCCTTTTCAGCTGCCATCACCTCTGAGGAGCCCTTGGAAATGCGAAACTCAACAAGCCCGAGGAGTCACAGTAAATATTACACAGGAATTGTAGCACACATCAACCTGGGATGGCAAAGCACTGCTGTGTAAAACATTGATTTTCACACGCAGATGGAGCTCCCTTTTCTTTATTTAATGTTGAAACAAATAACTCGAATAAAATTTGTGCTGAGGGCAGCCCTGTGTGGCACAGGGATGAGGAGGGCACTCTACCTATGATTTCCTTGTTTCTCTGAAGGTTTTCCAATCCCTGCTCCAAACAAGAAGAGGAATCTGCAGGAAGGGAGCACAGGGAGCCTTCCTGAGCTCCAGGACAGCCTGTGTGGGGAGTGATGGAGAAATGGAGAACAAAATGTGGGATAAGGCAGCGGAGTCTCACTCCTGGCACTTGTAAGAACAGAGGGAGGGCGACCAAGGACCAATCTGGGAAAAAAATAAAACCCCCCCTAGGGATTTCTGAAGGTTGTATGGAACGTGTTGTACATCAGGTCTTTGGGATCTGAAGGCAACTCAAAGAAAATGGATCCTTTTGATGCTTGCAGTGCCTGGAGGCCCAAACTGAGTTTCAAGCCCTGCTGGGAAGAAGCTGCTCAAACCTGTAATAACAGGCTGTGCCTGTCACAATGGCTTTTCAATAGCAGTCCACATGGCAGGCAGGAATGTGATTATCTGAGCACGGGGGCTGCCAGGCTCTGCCATACTCTGCATGCCTGTCCCAGCCCTCAGGGCTGTCCATCTGGACCCTTCCCAGCCTGCAGCTTCTCTCCAGACCTCTTTAACTTTGGTGCTGTGATTGTGGCAGGTCACTGCTGGCCTGGGAAGAGGGAGGTGCTGGCAGAAAGCTCCAAGAGAGAGGGTTTGGCTGCTCGCAGAGGTGGGGGCTGGTGGTGCTGTCCAGGTGGGAATGGCAGCACTGGTGGGAATCTGTTCTGTTAAAGACAAAACTTTACACAAAAGAAGAGGGTTCTGGGCCACTGTGTTTCCTCAGGGGGAAAATACCAGCAGATGTGATTTCGTTGGATGATCTGAAGTGTCTCTAGAGCTACCTTTGCATGTGATAGATGGAAGGTCACAGGTGATGTGCACAGCAGGTGACAGAATGGCCACCAGAGAGGAAAAGTCTCCCTGGAGCTGCACTGGGGTGAGCAGGAGCTGTATCCCACCCTTGGCTGAACAGGTCTGGCTCCCCTTGGTGGGATAGGACCACTCAGTCTGACTGGGTGGGATGTTTGGGAGAAAAGTCCTGCCTTGTCCTGGAGGATTTCTAGGGTCAGTCTAGGCTCTGCAGGTATGTGTTTGTGCACATCACTCCTGACCTCAGGAGCCATTTACCCCAGATCATTCTCAGCAGCTCTGGGAAGAGATGCAGGTGTCTGGCCTGTGCCCATCCCTCTTTCACACCCCTCCTGCTGCTCGGGCAGTTTTACCAATGGCCTCATGCCACAGTGCCTCTCACTCCCAGCTGAAGACAGCATCTCTTTTTTTTGCCTGCTGGAGTCTAGACAAACTGTTGATTCCCTGGTGTCACAGACCATGACCCCACTCCTACACCAGTCCCATCGTTTCTCCCTAGTTCATTGCTCAGGCATATGCTCATCTATTTTGAATCATTTGTATGTGTGAGGCTGAGTGGCTCCTAATCTCGTCTCCCTCCCGGGGCGTCAGTCACACTGGCATGTGCCTTTTCCCTGTCTGCCTCCCTCTCTTTATGGACTGTGGGTATTTTTAACGCTACCCTCTAATTAGAGGCAGTATTCTCGGGATATTTTGTGCTCAAGAGCTCTCATGTCTGTGGTCAGCAGGGCAGGCAGTGAGTATTGGGGGCTGGCCATGCTTGGGAACCTTCCTGCTGGATAAACACGGCCCAGCAGCAGAGCCCGGGATGCGGGGAGTGCCTGCATTCCTCGGGGCTGCCTGCAGCAGCGTGCTGGGGTGACAGCTCACAGAGGAGCCAGCTAACCCCCTGAGACAGGGCCACAGCTGCCTGCTCGTCCTGCAGCACAGAGCAGCGCCTGCTCAGAGCTGCCTGCAGCTGCCTCCGAGCTGCACGCTCATTCCTCCTGACCTGCAGCACTCACATCCCTGGGGGCATCCCTGAGCTGAGCTCCCTTACCCTGTGCTGGTCCAGGCATGGAGAAGACAGCGATACTAATTAGAATCACAGAATCACAGAATCACAGAATCACAGAATCAGAGTCACAGAATCGCAGAATCACAGAATCACAGAATCCCAGAATCAAAGTCACAGAATCACAGAATCACAGAATAAGAGTCACAGAATCACAGAATCACAGAATCAGAGTCACAGAATCACAGAATCTCAGAATAAGAGTCACAGAATCACAGAATCACAGAATCACAGAATCACAGAATCAGTCACAGAATCACAGAATCACAGAATAAGAGTCACAGAATCACAGAATCACAGAATCACAGAATCCCCAGAATCAAAGTCACAGAATCACAGATATCACAGAATCTGATCACAGAATCACAGAATCACAGAATCTGAGTCACAGAATCACAGAATCCACAGGCTGGGAGAGCTCTCCAGGATCATCGAGTCCAACCCAGCCCAAACACCTCAACCAGACCATGGCACCCAGTGCCACATCCAGTCTGTTTTTGAACACATCCAGGGATGGTGACTCCACCACCTCCCCAGGCAAAGTGTTCCAGTATTTTATCACTCTTTCTGTGAAGAACTTCTCCCCAATACCCAGCCTGTATTTCCCTTGGTGCAGCTTGAGACTCCTCTGGTTCTGTCAGTGCTGCCTGGAGAGAGCCCAACCCTGGCTGAGCAGAGCCACCTCTCAGGGAGCTGTAGGGAGTGATGAGATCACCTCTGAGTCTCCTTTTCTCCAGGCTGAACACTCCCAGCTCCCTCAGCCATTCCTCGAGGTGTCCCCAGCCAGGACCTCGTCCCCTTGACCTTCTAGCCTGCCTGGCTCCAGCACCCTCCAGAGCCCCAGCCTGTGGAAGCTGCAGCTCCCCAGCACAGAGGCACGAGGCAGCCGTGGCGTGTGGCTGCTGTGAGCAGGGCTTTCCTCTCTCCCTGCCGAGCAAACAGCATCTGGCTGGCCCAGGGCAGCCCCCGGGCAGCCTGTGGTGTGCTGCACATCTCCTGTTCACAGCCAAGTCCTCACTGCCCTGCCACAGCCCCCAGCAAACCAGGCCAGCTGGTCACCACACGTCACACTGGCTGTGCCCTTGCCAAGGCGAGCCGGGGGTGGCAGAGCTCGGGAGTGGCAGGGTGGGTGCTGGGGCTGGTGGCCAGCTCAGGTCTCAGCACTGCTGGACACGTCACTGGTGCCAGCAGGCGCTGCTCCCCAGGCTGGGGCTGTGTGGAGGAGCTGGATACAGCTCCCTTTCCTCTGCTGGGGTGTGGGAGCAAGGCTGGGCTGTCAGTGGGAAGGGGAGGCTTCCTCTCCGCTGATCCCGTGCAGACTCTGGTGCACAGGCATGATAATAACTGTTAGAGATAAGGCTCTGTCGAATTTATCTCTGTTCTTGAAAGACAATGAGGAACACAGAGGGAAAAACATTTGCTTCAGGAGGGTGAGGATGTTCTGCAAAGCTCAGGGCTCCTGCAGTCCTGATCTCAGGCTGCTCATGCCCTGGGGCAGAAGGAAATGCTCTGCTTCCTCAGCATCATGGCAGGAGGGCAGTCAGGTCTTCAAATCCAGCCTGTGCAGGTGAGAGCAGCCTCCTTTCACAGTGCCCCTCACTGCCTCCCTGCAGACCCAGCTCCCTGTGATCCCTGTGCTCCTTCCCCTCCTGAGTCACTGTTTACTCTGTCTCCGAGGGCTCCTGCTGCTGCTCTGGAGCAGCCTTGTCTGCGAGCTGGATTTTCCCAGCCCTCCAAGGTTGTTTTGACATGCCTGACTAACAGTCCAGTGTCAGCCAAGGGTCTCCCACCACCCAAGCAGCACCTTGCTCGCCAAACAACACACGTCCTGAGGCAGGCAGTTGGCCATGCAAACACCCCCCACACACCCACACACCTCTTGCACTGCTTTATTGTTTAATTAATGCTTTGGGTTTCACCATCCCAGCTCCTCTCCATGTGAATCCCTGGCTAAAGCTGGTTTTCACAGCTCTTGATGGAAACCAGTTGGGCTCTGCATTGGCAAAGTGCTCAAGTGCAGCAGTTGCTTGGAAAGGAGGCAAGGATTAATTCCTGTTGGTCTCTTGAGTCCCTGTTGGTGCGTATTTCCCTGATGGCTTACCCAGGTGATGGCATCCCACACCTTTGGGTCTGAAGCAGTCACAGGGGAGGGCTTGTCTCATGAAGAGAGCTGCTCAGGCTCCCTTGGAGGAACGGGGATTTCTTGATCTGGGGCTTGGCTGCTTCAGGATTTTGGTTTCTGGAGGGCTGTGAGGCTGGGAGAATTGCTTTGTGTCCCTGTCATCCTTGGTCCCCTCCCTGGGCATGCTGGGGGAAGCAGTGTCCTGCTGCCTTGCAGTGGAGTGCAGTGCTTGGTTTGGAGGAGGAGCAGGGCCTTAATCTCTGCCAGTCGAGTGGTGCTTGCAAAGACGATTAGACATATGCCAGCTAATTCATAGTAAACAGGATGGAGGGAGAATTTGCCACTTATAAATGGCAGATGAGCAAGCCCATCATTGCTGTCACTCCTGGGTAATACATGCTGACATAAGCCCAGTTTAGCTGCAAGTTTATCATTGCTAATCCTGCTGGTCCATGCCTCTCTGTTCCATCCTCCTGGCATCTTTCTTCCCCTTTCTGGGTTTTGTCTCTGTCTCCCTCGCTCCTGGTATTCCATCTTAGGGACAGACAGATTCCTCAGCATCCAATACATTTGTCTGCCAAGGAATGTTTTCCTTTCTCCTGAAAATGTCCCTGTGCAGATTGAAGCTACGGGAAGATCTTGTCACCCCAAGGTTTTGGATGGATTTCCCAGCCCCACTGCACCTCTCACCACCTTCGTTTGCCTCCCTGCCCCCCTTGGTGCTGCTTCTTACCGTGATGCAGCATTGCCCAGGTCCCTTCTAGCTGTGCTTGTCTCTGAGGTCATCGATGCTCCTGCATCACCCACATGTGGGGCTGGGGCTCAGACCCCCCCTGGGTTCTGCTCAGTGCTGGATCCCACCCAGCCTGGAGTTTATCCAACACTTTTCCCCAAACAGACACTCCCGTGGGCTCTGTGTGAACAGCACCACAGGAAATTTTATCTTGGAACCACCCTGCTGTTTGGAAAGCCACGTGGCCAAGCCAAACACCATCCTCTGCTGCTGGGGGGGCTGGAGCCTTCGAGGGGAAGGTGAATGTCCATGTAGGAGAGCAGTGGCTGCAGAGCCTGTCTGTAGGAATACAAAGCTGGATGGCACCAGCCAGACACAGAACCAGTGCTCAGTCTTGTCTCTGCCCCACTGAAGGACTCTGGGCTCACTCCAGAGAGTGGCAAGTCCAGCTGGGATGCATAATCCTGCTCCCTCTGTCCCTGTGTGTGCCACAGGACAGCAGTGGGAGCCAGACCAGTGACATTTTTCCTGGAAGTCCTGTTGGCTTTCCTTCCCAGTGATGATACCAGTGTCCAGGCTGTCCTTGCTTGACCGAGCCACCCACGCAGAATATGCAGCTTTTTTTGTAGTACTCTCAGCAATGTCTCAGAAACAGTGCCCTGCTATGCTCCTTCATTCAGTTAAACTCCCTCCCCGTTTGTGAGTCGTGGTTCCTGCCTGGCCTTCATCCCTTGGGTTGGATCAGCTGGAGAAAGGAGGTCAGAGCCAGGAATCCCACGAACCCAACCCCTCCCCTGGGGCAGGAGGTGCCTTCGGGTGGTTTGGGGCAAGCGAAGGGGTCCGAGGCCTCTGGTGCTGAGCGAGGGCAGAGCATCCTTCCCTGGGGAAAAGCCCTCCCCGGGAGGGCTGCGGTGCAAAGCCGGGGAGCACCTCTGGGATGAATTTCTCCAGCCCAGGAGTTCCCCCTTGTGGCAGGAGGCTCGGGCTGGTGCGGGGATCTGCGGGAGAAGGCTCGGCGTGTGCGGGTGTCTGTCAGAGGGTGATGGCCGTGGGTGTGCGGTTATCACCCTGCTCTTCCTGCGGCCGCAGGGGTGCCTGGCCGGGCTGGCAGAGCTCCCGGCTCTGCATCTCCCCAGTGTGCCCCTCCAGGAGAGCCAGCTCTGGGTGCCTCTGCCCCCGGCTCTGTGAGCAGCCCCCGGTCACTGCCGGCACAGGGGGAGTGACGGGGAGCCCGCTCCTGGTGGATACCCCTGCATCCCCAGCTGGGCGTGTGACACAGCCAGGAGCCGAGTCCCGGCTCCTCTGTGCCCATCTCCGAGCCGCTCAGAGCCAGAGCTGCTCTCTCACACATGGAACAGGGAGCGAGATGCTTGGCAGCCGGCGCTCCTGATTTTATTCTGCCCGCTGACGTTTGCGGCTGCTGCTGCGCCAGCCAGGCTTGAAGAGGAGATCTCCACAGGCTCCCCTGCTCCCATCCGGCTCCGAGCAGCCTCTGCGAGCCCCGTGGCGGCCCGGGGAGCCGAGCGGAGCTGGTCCCCGTGATGAATCAGCACCTCTCAGGATGCTGAGCCGGGCTCCTCACGGCGCGGAGGCGACAGCGCCCGGGCGGCATCGATGTTTATTAATGCCTGCATCGGGGATGCTGTTTAGTCACTGCTCCCACGGAGCCGAGAGGCAGCCGCAGGGGGGGAAGCGGCTCCTCTTGTCCCCGGGGACCCGCAGCGTTTAGCGCTGATAGCCGGGCCCCGCGGGACGGCTCCGCAGCGGGGGAAACTGAGGCACGGCCATGGGTGCCAGCGGGACACGGCCTGGCCCTGCTGAGCTCCCGATGGGCAGCGGGCTCGTGCCTGCGTCTGGCACATCCAGGGGGATTTATTCCTGTGAGAGGGCTGCAGATTGAACTGGTGACAGCCATTAGAGCGTGAGGGGGGAAGGTCCTTAAAATGCACGGGCAGCGTGGGGTGTGCTCTGGGGGCACAGTGGGGACGTTTTGGCAAAGCAAGGAACCAGTTTAAGGGCTGTGTGCTGTTATTAAACTCTGTGACGGGCGTTTTCCCACTCTGCCATCTGCAGTGCCATGAAACTTGCATGAGATTTGAGATGAAAAGTCTATTTCTTTGAATGAAGTTTTAATAAGATCAAATTGGAAAAAGAAAATAGTGCCTCTTCCTCCTCCCCTCCTGCCCCCCTTCCCTGATGGCTGCTGGATTTAGTCTGGTGGAGGCAAGAACCCTAGTGAACTGGCGGGGGCCTGGACTGGGTGTTCAGGGGGGCTCTGCAGGGGATGGGGGTGAATTTGAGGGCTAAAAAAAAGAGGGTTGCAGTGGAGGGGGCTGTCCTGGTGCTCGGCGTGGTGTGGGGTTCACAGCCCACATCAGGGACACACGCTGACACGGGCTGCAGAGACTAAACGATCTTTAAAGGTCCCTTCCAACCCAAAAAATGGGGTCCAACCCCTCCTGATTGATGTGCCAGATCCCTCAGGATGCCGGGAAGGGCTCAGGTGCGAAGCCCTTCATTAACCCTCTCTTTGAAATATAATTTGAATGGGCTTAGGCTGAGTCTCTGGGGGAAGGGGAGATGCTGCCGGGGGGATGCACAGAGGGCAGCCTGGGGGACCCGGGGATGCTGCCAAAAGGGAATGCTGCTGGGGTGGGATGCTTCCAGGGGGAAAGCTGTCGGTTTGCGGTGCTGCTGGTTCGGGATGCAGGCGGGGCGGGATGCGGGATGCTGTCGGTGGGAATGCTGCTGATGGAAATGCCTTTGCTGGGAGATGCCATCCCTGCCCGTCTCCGGGCGGGGCGGGGCCGCCAGGGGGAGCCTGCAGCCGCGGCGGGAGCTTCATCCCCGTCTGAGCATCATCATCTTCATCATCGCCATCCTCCCCGCCGCCCCGGGGCTCCCGCGGGATGCTCGGCCCGGAGCTGCGGCAGAGCCTCGGCGCCCTCGGCACGGTGCCAGTCCCACCCTGCCCCAGCCCTCCGAGTGTCCGGATCCCCACGGCATTTCCAACGGGGCAGCTCCAGCCCCGGGGTCCCGAGGGATGCAGCGGGCAGGTCCAGCCAAGTCGGATGGCGAGGGGAGCTGCGCGGGCCGGTTTGTTCTCCAGGAAGCACGAAGCGCAGCTGGCATCTCCTCATTGCCTGGGGAATAGCTCACAGCACACGGCTGTGCCCCAGGCGCTGCCAGCGCCGGGACGGGCTGAACGCGCCAGAGCTGGAGCCTAGACCCGCAGGAGCCTGCCCTCTGCTCCTCCTGTGAACAGCAATTCCCAGGATGAGCAGGTGGAACAGGCTCCAGGAAGAGGGTGGGCAATGCCTGACAGCAAGGGGAAACTGAGGCACAGCCAGCCCCCGTGCTGGGCACAGAGAGAAGGGCGGGTTGCAGCCCAGCAGGGCTCACCCGCAGGTGCCCCAGGAGCTGTGCCCCGGGGTGCTGTTAGCTCTGAGCTGGGCTCAGCCCTTGCCAGCCAGGCAGCACAGGAGGCTCTGGGGTTTTGCAGGAGCCCCAGGCACAAAGGCCCCTTCCCCTGCAGATCTTCATGGCCACAAGTGCCAGGAGCCAGCGTGTCCCCCTGGCACACAGGCTGTGACACACCACTGCCCTGCTGCAGCCTCACCAGCGGTCAATAAACCATCTCTCTGGTTTTCCTGCCTCTGTCAGCTTCTGTCCCAATGCCAGAGGGCTGGCACTGCCCCAGCTGAGAGAGGAACACACAGGTACCTCCAGCTTCACCTCTTCCAGCAGCTGGGACGGCTGAGGGAGAGGTGAGAAGGTACCTGGAGCTCAGGGGGTGTGTTAACATGAGTGGCATTCCTGGAAAAGCAGGCACAGATTTAATTCACTCGGCAGCGTGGGCTGGATCCTGCTGCTGGATCCTGCACCATGGATTCTGAGTGCCTGAAGTGTCCCTGGAGGTGGTGCTGCATCCAGTGCCAGCTATTTTGGGCAGGTGTCGGTGCCCTGCTCCTCATCCCCCCCCACTCCACGTGCCCTGGCAGCTCCATGGCATCCTCCCTAAGCAGTGTGAGAAAGTGAGAGGCTGGGGACTGCTGCAGTCCCAAGGAGCAGGCTGAGGGTGCCAAGCAGTGGGAGAAAGGCTGGCAGGGACTGCAGGTGGCCCAGGACCAGCCCAAGGACAGAGCAGGGTGAATGACCAGTGTGTCCTTGTCTGGGCACAGCTGGCCCCGCCTGGCCCTGCCCACCAAGGTGGCCCCTCTGGAGTCCCCCTCTCCCTATGGCTCTGCATGTCTGGAGATGCCTTTGACACCCTTGGATGGGTAATAAATAGAATCAGGCCCGCTGCCTTTTGTTTTGATTGATTCCATTTGCTCTGCATAAGCAGCTCCTTCCCCTTGCCAAGGCTCAGCTCCTGGGGAAGGAAGATGCCCAGAGATGGAGGGGCCTGGTCTGGCTCTGCTGGGAATGTCCCCGAGGCTGTACTCTGACAGGGGGGACACTGAGGCACCCAGCAGTGCCAAGGCTGCCTCTGCAGCAGGTTTTGGTGAAGAAGGGAAACTGAGGCTGGGAAAGGTGATGTGCTGTGCCCTGGGGATGCACAGTGAGGCAGGGATGCCTCTCAGGTTGAGAAGATCCTTCTCTGGAGCTGGGTGGGGATGAAGCCACCCAGATTGGCAAGCAAAGGGCGATCCAGTGACACCCTGTGGGTGATTTGCACTGCTTTGCCACCAGCACGAAGGGAAAATGACTTTATAAATGAGCTTGGGATGAAAATGAGCACAGGAGCCGGGACTCCTGGCTTCCCTCACCAGTTTGATTGGAAATGGCAGCCTCAGGCGAGTCTGGTGCCTCCCTGCCTCAGTTTCCCCAAGCAGGAGAGGCTGTTTATCCATCCAGAGCTGGGAGCTGGCAGTTCTGGGAGCAGGTGGGATGAAAGGTTGGAAAAAAGCCAGGGGCTGCTCCCTGGGCTCCCTGTGGGGCAGCACAGCAGCGAGAGCCCGAGCGGTGGGTGATGGGCGGGGGGCTGCAGGGACCCCAGAGCCATCACCCTGGTGGCTCCCCATGTGTAGCCCCACTTCCCTCTCACCGACTTGCCTGGAGACCCTCATTCCCGGCAGAAGGAGGGACGGGGTTAAAACTATCGCCCCACCCCGGTGCTGCCGTGCCCCCCGGGTGAGTCAGAGGGCCGGGGGTGCGTGTTCCTGCACCGCAGCTGAGGTGCCACGTCAGGGGGAGCGGGTGTAGGCCCGAAGGACACAGCTGCCTCCTCTCCGCGTCCTCTCACTGCTCCTCTCCTCCTTCTGATCTGCCTCATTATCTCCTGAGTCATCATCGCTCCCACCTCCGCTGCAGCCACCGCCGCCCGCAGCCGGCACCGCGCGGGGCTGGGGCTGCCGGAGAGCAGAGGGAAGCTGCGGGCTCCTGAGTGCGACCCCTCGGTCTCCAAAGGTGTCCCGGTGGTCGGGGACGGGGAGCATCTCCCCTGCGCGTCCTGCTGGACGCTCAGATGGACACGGGGGAGTGTGGCTGCTCCTGCCCGGCACGGAGAGATCCCTGGGCACGGTGCTTGTCTTGCAGTGATGCTTTTGGGTTGGCAATCAGGCTCCGTGTGCCAGGCAAGGCTGCAAGCTGCTTTCCAAGCCCTGCACGTATCAGGAGCCAGGAATAGAGCTGGTCTGCTCGCTGCTGCCCAAAAAGGTCCCGATCCAGCTGCTGGCGTTGCTGAACACACGCTGGCATGTTGCAGATCCCGGGTTTGGCTTGAGCAAGCTGTGGTGGATCCAGAACACGGCTGTGCTCCCCAGAGAGCCCGAGGGATGCTCAGAGATTTTGCCTCCGAAGGTGCTGGGATAAAGCAAGGCCAGGGCTGGCTCCATTTTGCTGCTGGGATGAGAGGCACAGCTCCGAGCTGAGCGGAAATCCGAGGAATTGCCTCTCTCCCCGTGGCACTTGGCAGCCTCTTCCCAGCATTAATTCCTCTTGCTGCTACCAATTTGTGGCTTATTAATTCTCGTTTGAGCTCTCCTGGTTTTCTCTCGCCGCCGCCGCTCCGCTCCTCGTGCTGCGTCTCCCCGGCAGCCCCAAGTGCCCACAGTGGAAGTGCTCCGGGGGGATGGCAGCCCCCATGTCTCCTCTCGGCTGCGTGGGTGCAGCAGTTTAGGGCTCTTGTCAGAAGGTGTCTTCTCCCAGATCTGGGAATGTCTCCGTGGCTCGTCATGACCGACGGCGGCTGAGCTGTGGGCGCTCCCAGCCAGGCTCTGTCTCGCAGACCGTTCTGGGAGTGCCCTGGGTTAACCTGTCCATCACCCACAGATTTCTGCAGAGCTGAGCCTGTACTCTTCCACCCCCCCATCTCTCTCTGCTTTGTGCTTTGCCTCCATGGCTAATAACTAGGTCAGGAGTCCTGGAGGCCAGGGAGCAGCAGCTGGGTGGGTGGGTGGTCATCTCCCATCTGCTTTCACTCCCTTTCTTCCTTTTCCTCCTGCCTTCTTGGCAGAGAGACCCTCCAGCCCCCTCCTCCTTCCCGGGGCTGCTGAAGGCTGAGAGCTGCCATGTCCATGGGCTGATGAAGACCTTTTTTTCTCAACAGGAAGGCGTTTCCAGGCAGTAACTGGACTATGGCCCCACAGCCGGGCCGTCAGCTGCAGCCAACTGAGCCAGCAGCTGTGGAGAGCCTGTCCTGCTGGGAGCATCCCTTGGGCACAGACATCCCTGGAGAGGGCTCCCCACCCCCAGCACCGCTGTGGTTCTGGGGAATCTGGTGGGCACCTCTGGGGTGGCCGTGGCCGTGGCCATGGCAGGTGGGGAGGTGCTGGAGCTGCGTGGGAGCCGCCGAGTCGGTGCAGAAGGTAACAAGCAGCTGAGCGGCAGCTGCAAGAGCCCCCGGGGCCGGCACACGCTGCCGGAGGGTCGGGACATCAAAGGCTTGGGGAAGCTGATGTCTGCAGGCTCCGAGGAGAAAGGCTGCTCTCGGCAGGAAGGGCTCGGCTGCGGACGATGCAAAGGCCACCTGCTCACAGCGCCCTGTGCCAGCCAGGACCTGGGTGACATCGAGACAGCGCTGTCCCTTGAAGCACTCGGCTCCCGATGCCTCAGTTTCCCTCCGAGGGGGCAGAGCTGCAGCCCCCAAAGGTTGTGGGGGTCCCGGGGCAGCATCCAGTCATGCTGGCCGTGCCCGGGACGGCGCCGGTATCCCTCCGGCATCCCTTCGGCATCCCTCCGGCATCCCTCCGAACAGGCGGCCCTTGTGCGGCGGGGCCGGCGGGCGGCTCCGGCCCCGAGGGAGCGGGGAACAAGGGCGGCTGTGTGCGCCCATGGCACGGCCTGGCCCTCTGCCCTGACACGCATTCCCGACACGGGCAGCGCTTTCCGGGCTGCCGGCGCTGGGATGTGCGGGAGGGGTGCCAGCTACTATAAGGGGCTTGTTGTGAGGTTGATTTTTCTTTTCTTTCTTTTTTTTCTCCCTTTCCATTTTTTATTTTATTAGCAGCCTTTGGGTGTCTTTTTGAGCAATTAATCTGGGTCATGACATTCGCTGAGCAGATCGGAGAGCCCGGGGCTCATTAGCACCCGGCCGAACGTCGCTGGAGAGATGCTCTCGGCAGCTCCGCGGCTCCGCCTGCTTGTTATTCCGGGCGAGTCGGGGGCTGCGGCAGCTCAGAGTCCCCTCAGCAGAGACCCCACCGCACCGCTCTGGGCGGGGGGGGGGGGGGGGGGCACTGCGGGGTGGCCGGGGTCCCCTCCTGCAGTGGCAGCGTGGCCGGAGCAGCCGGGGGTGCTGTGCTGGCGCTGGGGTCCTCGGGAATCAGCAGGCAGCACCGTGCTGCAGGGCTCAAGGACTTTTGAGGGTCTCAGCCTCCCTGCTTCGGCTTTGGATTGACTTCGTTCCCTGTCCATCAGCTGCTGGAGTCCTCAGATGTGACCTGCAGCTGGTGCTGCATCGGCACAAGGAGCGGTGTCTGGTCCTGCCAGCCCTTTGTAGGAGCTGGTGCTGCTCCGCTCCCCTCTCCCGGCTGGGGAAACTGAGGCAGGAGAACTCACCTGGCCCAAATCCAGCTGCCCACCCTGCCTGCCCCTGCCAGCAAGGGAGGAACCATCTCTCCTTGGTCAAATCCAGCCCAGCTATCATAGGGAATAGGTCTGTGATTCCACAGCTAGGCGTCACCTCCATCTCATGGATGCTTCCCTCTGTGGCTTTGGCCAGATTTTGCTTTGGGTTTCCACAATGCCCCATGGCCATGAGCTGCACCCAAGCTGCAAGCCCTGGCCTTAGACCTTCCCAGGGCTTTCACCTCAAGCCTCAGGCCTTCACCCCATCCTGCTGCCGTCCTCCTGCTCGGCCCAGCCCCGTCCATAGGCCCGGGGAGCAGGAATGGCGAGGAAGCTCCCTGTGCCTGGCTGGCTGCGGCACAGCATATGTGCTGGGATCTGCTCCCTGCCTGCTGTTTATCCGCTTCCTTCGAGTTAACTTATGTTTCCATTGCTGCCCATCTGTCTCCTTCTCTTCCTCTCTTCTTTCCACTCCTTCCGTGCTGGCAGGCGCCGGCGGAACGCGGGGTCCCGGTCCCCAGCAGCTCCGGGTGACCCTGGGGAGTGACAGGCGTTCTGACTCCCTCCCCTCCTCCTGTGTCCCTGCCGGGCAGTTTCTGGGGGAATCCCGGTTTGGAGGCACCCACGGCTGAGCTCTGGCAGTCCTCTCCATCCACCATAAAATCCGGTAGGAATTCCCTCTGGAGGCTCCCCTTCATCCATTAAACCCGAAGCCGCTGGGGCTGTGTCGGTGCCGGCAGCTCCGTTTCAGCCTTCCATTCCCTCCCTTCCTCCCTCTTCCTCGGCTCTCTTCACTCCCCAGGCTCAGCGACGTCGCTCCCATCCATCCTGTGCAGAATTCGCTCTTCAGCTGTCTGTGCCTTCCCAGCTCGCGGGAGGGAAGCCCGGCCCCGCTCCCACCCGGAGCCCGGCTATTAGGGATACCCGGGCTTCTTCGGGAAACACAAAGGCATCGAGAGCCGGAGCCAACATGCACCTGCTTTTCTTGCTGCTTCAGAAAGCCCTTGTGGCTGCTGCCTCCCACTTCTCCAGCTTTTATTTATAGTCTGTCTTTCTCGCGCTGGGGATTTTTTCTTTCTTTCTCTCCCTCTCCCCGGCGCAGCTGAGCCGCTGAACTCGCGGCGCTGCGGAGAGGCTTCTCCCTCGGCTCGGCTGCACGGCCATGGAAAAAGGGACTAGGGGAGAAATTGAATCCCCACAGGAGCATCCCAGATCCTCATCCCCGTGTTTTCATCAGCGCTGGTCACCCCTGTGGGTGGCTGTGGGGGCTGTGCACGAGGTCGCTGCTGGTGGCCCTGACCCACATTTGGGGCTCTGCTGGGTGCTGTGGGCACGAGTGGCATCATCCTTGCTGTGGCACCAGGCTCTCAGGGCCCCTGCAAAGGACACAGCAGGCCCTGAGGAGGGACATCCCTCCAGCTGTCTGTGCTGCTGTCACATCAGTTTGGTGACACCAGTCTCTTGCCTGCTGGCAGCTGGGCTGAGACCCAGCGAACTCCTGCTGCCCGTGGCCCCTCCGGGAGATGCTGGGCAGAGATGGGGATGGTGTTTTTCTCTTTGCCAGCACTGTCCCCTCCCCAGGGCATGGCTGGATGTCCCTGTGCCCAGAGATATGCAGAGGAGCCCTCGGCCAGGGGACACCAGCATCCCCAGCCCTGTCTGGCAGTGGTGTCAGTGCTGTGAGAAGCTTGGGGATTGCCTGGGACCAGGGCACCAGTCCTGTGGGACACTGCCAGCCTGCCATGTCCCACAGGGAAGACACCAAGGGCTGTAGAGAGTCACTGGAAGTCGGGCTCCACTCCTGTGAACAAACACACAATGTTCTCCACAGCTGCCTTGCCCTCTCCACTCCTCCCGCGGAAGAGGTGGCCAGGGGACACGGCAGGGAGAAGGGAAGGGAAAGGGGGCTGAGGACCGAAATAACAGCCAAAAAATTACAAAATAAAATCCAATCACAAGGCGAGAGGCTCGCCATCTGCCGTGTGGGTGCCAGGGAAGGAGCCAGCCCCGCACCACTGCCACAGCCCGAGTGCTGCCGGTGCCAAGTGACTCAGCACCGGGAGGAAAGGATGCTCTGGGGACACTCGGGGCTTGACCTCTGCACCCCAAAATGTGCCCCGGGGAGAAAGCCAGCGGTGAAACCCCTCACCCCAGGGGCAGCTGCTGGCAGGAGCTTTGGGCAATCCGTGGCTGCTGGAGTCAAACCCTTCACACCTTGGTGTTTCCTCGGGAAGGAGGAAAATCCAGGTGGAAGCGGAGACTCCTTTGTTCCACTGGAGCCACGTTTCCATGGCATCCAGTGGAAATGTGCTTCTGCACGGACCTAATGCCCCGTGGGGTCCAGCAGCACGGTGAGGAGAGCCTGGCTTGCCCCTGCACCATGGCCATGGCAAACCAGGGCAGCAAACCTGCAGTGCCCGGGCACAGGGTGTGCCCAGGTGGGCACAGATGCCACAACAGCCTGGGCAGAGGTGGCATCTCGTGACACATAAACCATGAGTGCCACCGCCGAGGTGTCATCCCGGGAAGACGCTACAGCCGCGGCTGTGCCAGGAGCACCGTGCTCCCGGCAAACACCGAATTCCTGGCTAACGCTGTGTCCCGGTTAACGCCGTATTCCCGGCTAACACCCTATTCCCGGCTAACGCCGAAGTCCTGGCTAACACAGTGTCCCGGCTAGTGCTGTGTTCCCGCTAACACCATGTTCCCAGATAACGTCGAATTCCTGGCTAACATCGTGTCCCGGCTAACACCCTGTCCCTGGCTAGCGCTGTATTCCCAGCTAATGCCGTGTCCCAGCTAACACCGTGCTCCCGGCTAATGCTGAATTCCCGGCTAACGCTGCGTTCCCAGCTAACATTCTGTTCCTGGCTAACCCTGTTCCTGGCTAACGCTGTATTCCCGGCTAATGCCGTGTCCCAGCTAACACCGTGTTCCTGGCTAATGCCGAATTCCTGGCTAACCCCTGTTCCCGGTTAACCCCTGTTCCTGGCTAACCCCTGTTCCCGGTTAACCCCCGTCCCTGGCTAACGCCGTATTCCCGGCTAACGCCGCGTTCCCAGCTAACACCGTGTTCCCGGCTAATGTGGTGCCGGCGCGGGAGACAAAAGCGGCATTACTCACTGCCGGGGAGGAGCGGCTCAGAGCATTACTCAGCCCCGCCAGCAACCGGGTCTATTCTTTGTGCATCAACCTGGGGGACCGGGGAGGAGGAGGAGGGCAGGGGACGGGGGACTCATTTTTCCCAGGGAGGAATGACCGCCCACTCCTCTGCTGCCCCCTCCTTCCCCCGCTGGCACTGGAGGGACGTCAGCCGGGGAGGGGGGGATGCTCGGGCGGGGGCTGTGCCAATGCTGGTGCCTCCGGTTCTCCATGTGCCGCTTCCTCAAGGCTAATTGGAGATGATTGATTCAAGGAGAAGGTGGAGGAGGCTCATGTGGGTCGTGACCTCTTCTCCTCCAGGTATCTCCAGGTGGATGGCAAAGAATGTCCCCAAGCCCCCAGATGTGGAGCACAGCTGGGGCTGGGGGTTTCGCTGGAGTCTGATGGATCTGGGCACAGCTCCATGAAGGCACTGGGATCATGCTGGTGTGGAATTCTCTGTTGTGGAATTTTCTGCTGGGCCAAGTGCACACATTGCCCCACTACTGGGGAGAGTAGTGAACACATTGCCCCCCTCCTGGGGGAGTTTGCTCCCGGCTTGGAGGATTTTTTAAGGAGCTCTTGGTGAGGTTGATGCTGTGGATGGATGGAATGGATGGATGGATGGATGGATGGATGGGATGGATGGATGGATGGATGGATGGATGGATGGATGGATGGATGGATTGGATGGAATGGGATGGGATGGATGGATGGATGGCACTAATGGAAGAGCAGTGCAGAGGAGAGGCAGGGGTGAGGGCTGAGCCCCTGGTGGATTTGTAGCCATGGATGCTGCTTCTTAATGGAGGGAAATAATCAATGTGGGCTGAAGGGGGAAAGAGGATTTTAAGTGGGGGAGGATATCGCTGTCCTGGGTTGGGAGCATAAGCATTGCCATGGATGAGGGGAATGAAGGGGGACAGTGTTCCCAAAGCCATGGCCATGAGCAGGAGCAGAATGTGGGCAGGGAAATGATGCAGGGGCAACAACTTCCCTGGTGGGAAACACCTGGAGCCTCCCAAACCTGGGGGAATCCCAGCAACAGAGCATGAAGCTTTAAACAGGGGAGGGGAAGCCCTTCCAACATTCCAACTTCTCTGTCCTGGTTCCTGCCTATTTTGGTGACCCTGCGGCTCTCCTGGCCTGGTCCTGGCAACATGGCTGGGCTGGGTGGTGTGGGTTCTGGTTGCAAGAGGATGTGCCTTCCCCTGGGAAACCAGCCTTGGAGTGTGCATCAGGATAGGGTTGGTAGAGCTGTACCCCTGGCAGAACCTGGATTTCTGGTGGGGATTTTGCTTTGAGCTCCAGGGAATGCATCTTGGAGGGCTCTGGGCACAGAGTGGCTGCTCCTGTCTGGCAGGGGAGTCCTGCTCCTCCGTGGCTTTGTTATGGGCAGGAAAACGTGTCTGGTGTTGCTCAGTACGCAGGGAAATTGTTTCTTGCTCAGTTCCCAGACACAAAAGGTAATTTTGGGCTGGACCAGACCTTTTCTGACTTATTCAGTGTTGCAGCTCTACATCTGTCCGCAGGGTCCGTGCAGAGCCGTGTGTGTCTCCACGTGGCTTTGCAGGCACTAATGAACATGCCCCGTGCTGTGCTCCCCTCTCCCAGGGAGGAAAACCTCGTTATCCAGGGAGATGGATGCGGTGGCGTGTTCCCAGATACCCCGGCAGAGCCAGGCTCTAGGTCTGGATGCCTGGGTTACAGAGGTGCCTGGGGAGATGCTTTTGTTCCAAAATCAGCACTGAATTTAGGGGATTCGAGTCCCACCACCCCGCTGCAGCACCCCTGGGGGTCTCCTTATTCTCTGCATCCCTCATGTTGCTCCTGTAAATGCACCCTCAAGCCTCTACAAAGCAATTAAAGCTGCAGCTACCCATAAAAATTAATTGTGCCGTGTAATGCTGCTCTCTGGCCAATAAGCTTGTCCCCACCTGACCCTGGCGGGGGGACCCCATCCCTATTAGAGCCCCTCCGAGGAGGGGACCGGGTACCTCTGCCTGTGGTTACCCCAGCAACTGTCAGTCTCCGGCAGCATCCATCACACCCAACATTTCGGCGCCGTTATCGCGCCCCGGGTGCCGCGGTGATGGAGCGGCGCTGCGGGATAAGCCTCGCCCGCCTCACCTCGCTCTTTATCTCGCACTGGTCATAAATATCCGCTGGCTCCTGCGTGTCCCCCTGCTCTGACCCCCTCCCGGTGCTGCTCACAGGAAAAGCTCCCCAAGCAGAGACCTGTGTCCGTAGGAGACTCGGCAGAAAAACAATTAGGGGTTTTGGAAGCGCGGTGTCGTTAATTGCTTCTGTCCTTGCAAATTAATAAAGCGTCGAGGCCATTGTTTGACTCTGCCTGTGCGTGCGTGGCCTCAGGTGCAGCCTGGGAATGCTGGAGGGAGTCTGAGGGATGGGAAGAGTTGTGGGGTGATGGGTAGAGGGGAGCTGTGGGTTGTGGAGCCAGCAGAATGGCTTGTGGGTGCCCAGCTGCTCTTCCTGTTCCTTGCCCAGGAGCAGGGCAGGAAGTGGCCTGAAAATTGTCCCAGATCTTTCCTCTGCCCATTTTTTCTTCCCTGAATTTATCCTGCTTTCCCTGTGCCACAACATCTCACCTGGCTTGTGCTGGGGGATTCCTGTTCCTTTTCTGATGCACCGTCCTTGATCTGTTGCTTTGCATCATTTAAGGACTTAATTTTAAAGGCAAAAATATGCTGTCAACAGAGAGCTGACTTTTTTTAGTGCTGCCTAAAACTAAGCAGGTTGTGAGGGTCACAGCTGCAACTGGGGGGAGCTGCAGGTGTCTGGGGCTGGGCTGGTTAATCCTAGGAATGCTTGATTCTCTTTAATTAATTCGTAAGGCCTTCTCATGTTTTTACACAAAACACCACAGTTTTGGCTCACAGCATCCCTCCCGAAGGGAAGCCCAGCGTGGGGCTGTGGAAGACACCCGCCCAACTTGGAGTGCTGTCCTCATCCAAGGTTTTGCAGGGGAAGCCTGGAATAAGCGTGAATCAGCCATTCTCCGAGCATAAAGCAGAGTGAGCACCAGCATCCCCCCCCGGGGGCTGCCTGCGATGGCTCCCTGCCTGCTGCAGGCAGCCTTCCTGCAGAGAATGCATAATTTCCTTGGACCCCCTCAGGCAACCAGCTGGGAATCTCCAGATTCCCCCAGTTTCGATGACAGTGTGGGGAATTTGGGAGCAGCATCTCCTGCCCTGTCTCGCTGCTGCTCTGGTGATAAAAGGCGAGTGACAGTTGTGGATGTTTTGGGGGAGGAAAACATGTAGGGCAGTGCTGCTGCAGGGAGGAGATTGCTCTGCCTTCTCTCTTCCCAAAGGATGCTCAGGCTCTGTCAGGCTTTCCCAGCTGACCTGGGATATGTTGGTTATTTCCCTGCCATGGCTTGCTCTCTGGTGAGACTGACCCAGGGATCAGAGAGGCGCTGGTGGCTCCCTGCAGGTGCTTTCCTGCATCCTCGGCTTTAGGTTGCAGGGATGCTCAGTGTGCCTGGAGCTGCATCTCCTTGTCAGTGCCTCAAAAGATGCTCATATATTCAAATGCTTCGAGGAGCTGGGGCTCTGCACTTGTTCCCAGGAAAATAACTAAATAAAATCATCTGCTGGGAGTTTCTTGCTTCCGTTTCGCTGGTGAGGAGTCAGGCCCGGGTGGGAGAGGGAAACGCGGATGGTGGTGGTGGGGGAAGGAGCCGGTGGGGCTGGGGCGGTCAGAGGAGTGTTCCTGCCGAGTGGGCATCTCCAGGTGAGATCCCAGCGCCCGGAGCGATGGCCCTGCAGAGGCTGCGCTGCCTGGCAGAGCAAGGCCACCGCGTCCTTGTGTGCGGGGGTGGCGCAGGTACGCGCGGCCGCTGTCCCCGAGCTCCGTGTCACCTTCCCCGCCGCGGTGACCGGAGCGGTGCCGGCGGATCCGCAGCACAGCAGGGAACCGGCATTTGTTTGCTGCGACAGCTTTGCAACAGATTCCTTGGCGGAGCTGACTGCAAACTGCAATCCTAAACTGTCGGACCGCTCCTTTTTCCAGCCTGGGAGTGTGAGAAACAAATTTGTTTGGGTTATAAAAACATATTAAAAACCAACACATTTTGTTTTGCAATATACATAGTTCTTCATGCCAATTTTTTTTTTTTCCTTAATGACTGCCATTCTAATCCCTTCCAGACAAAGACGTTTCTTAATAACTTTTTGTGGAGGTAATTGCTGGGGAGCCATTTCAAAGTGGCAGGCAGGGAGCTGTGGGTTGCACAGCTGCAAGTGATGGCTGTGCATTGCTCAGGTACAGAGGGAGGAAGGATCAAAAAAAAAACTCTTGGGTGTCTCTAGCTTTGAAAAAGTTTTGTACCTGGCGATGCCTGACACCAGGATGTCTGGAACAACACAGGAAAGTGGCTTTTGCTCTTCACATGTGCCCAGATGGTTGGCATCTTGATGTGCTTGTGCTCTCCAGTTCTCTGGTGGTTCACTGGCAGCTTGGCTCTTCCCAGATCCTGGGTTTGGAGTGTCTGGCTCTGAGGAGCATCTGATCAGTGCCAGCAGCTTCCTCACCCCCTGGAGCAGGGGTTTGCAACCTCCTGACTGGCATCCAGGTAACGCTCAGCACCTCCAGCATAGGGTTTTCCTGGTGGGAACAGTGTGTTAGGGATCCCTGGGAGCTGCAGGTGGGTTTGTATCCCAAACAACTTGGGGTCCATCATTCTCATCCTTGGGCTGATGACTGTGAAACATCCTGGGGTATCTCCAAATCCCCTTGAAAATGAGGGGGTCCAGAAAAGTAAGCTGCTCTTCAAATCAAGGCAAATGCCTGTGGGTTATTTTTTTTTTTTTTTTTAGGAATGGCACTGTTTGATGTGTAATTAAAATGCTCCATTTAATTAGACAAATACCAAAGAACCTTCAGAAACATGACTATTTTTCTATATTTACTCCTCTTGTGTTTTTCTTAGTGACTGTAGTTCCAATTAAAACAACCTCCCCTATTAAACAGTTGGCTCTTAAATCCAAGAACTAAAAATACAGCAAGACCATGAAGCTGCCCTCCCTACCCCCACATCTTTACCTTGAACTGCTGCCTCTGCATTGCTTTGCTCCCTGAGAGCTTCTCCAGGCACTTGCTGGAGCTGGTGGTACTTGACTTTGGCTTGGCTCCATCATTTCTCCTACCTTGTGCTAAAAACTTGCTGCCTTTGGGCAGAAATATGCCCAGAGCAGCCCGATTAGGATGGAGGGGTGGGTTACTATGGGGATGGGAAGGCATTTGCAGCAGGTTTTCTCCCACCCCATTAATTTGGGGAGCCTTTGGAGGTGGTTTCATCCCAAAAAGCCCTGTTTGATGTGCCTCCAGCTGGGAGCTGACGCTTGCTGTGGCGGGGCTGGGGGGAACAGCTTGCATCCACTCCAAACATGTCTGTGCCATCCATGCGTTTGCAGTATAGGAACAATAGCCGGCCTGCCAAGCTAAACACGAGCTGTTCCCAAAGTTATTGGCATTTTGCTTTCTGCCAAGGGTCTGGAGAGGAGGCGGGTAAGCAGCCATCAGCTCTGAGCTGCAGCTCGGAGCTGGGAGAGGGGCGCTGAAGGAAATCCCTTCCAATCACCCAGGCAGCACCAGCCGCTGTGGCTTCGTGCCTGTGCTCGGGGAAACTGAGGCACAGACCCATGGTGTGCACGAACTGGGCACCCCCAGGGGCACCTCCCTGCCCTGCTTTGCCCCAGCTGCTGAGCTCAGCCCCCAGGCTGCTCCTGGCTCTGTTGAACGGGGAAGTAATTTCCCAGAGGTGCCTGAAGTCGCCTCAACGCGAGCTGTCAAGATGATGTACAACTGTGCCGGGCTGCCTCGCTCCCCCTGCCTCTCCGGTGACAATTTTGTCAAAGATCCTTTTTGAGATGCTGTTTTGACGGGGTGCTAATGGCTCCTTCCTCATCAGGCGCTCGCCATGGCCCCGAACGTGCCGAGTATGAGCTGCTTGTTCCTGCGATAATTAAGAAAAATGATAATAACAGGTTTAAAGGAGAGCAGCTGGGGGTCACTGCTGCTGGGTTGTTGGCAGCTCGGTGACGCTCACAGCCTGCAAGGGCCAGAGGTAGCATCTCCTCTGTGGGCTGGGGTAAACCAGGTTTTTGGGGGACTTTGGCTTCGCAAGATGCCCCTCCGAGGGTTTGCTGGGATGGGGCAGCTCCCAGAAATAAGGAGCTGATCCAGCTCATCTTAATAACAAGAGAGGTTAAAAATAAAAATCAATAAATACCAGATTATTGAGATGGGATTTATATAAATTTTAAACACCCCCAGCATCAATAACGACCCAGCGTAGCCCAGCTAATGAGATTGGGAGCCTCAGCAATCAAGGCAGAGGATTAGAGATGATCAGAATAAATCCCAAATGATGAGGGACATCACCAAAGTCTATCCTTGGAAGACCCCACTGGCATGGACCTCATCCTGGGGACACTTGGGGCTGACTTTGCTCGACCCCAATGCTGGGTGACCTGATTTGAATGTGGCTGTGGGCACAGGCTGCAGCTCTGGATGCCTGCTTGGGTGTTGGAGCCCAAAATGCTGTGACACCTCACTTTAGCAGCCTGTGGTCCAATCCCACCTGGCTGGCAGCATCCCATGGGTTCCCACCTGCACCACTGATGCCTCAGACTCCAAGCTTAGATCAGGACACTGGGGCACTTGGACATTGCCTAAAACAATTTTGCCCACAGCCCTTGGATAGCCCCAACCATCTTCTCCCACAGCCACCCATGGTCTCCAGCATGTGCTCTCCCTTCCCAGTTCCCAGCTTAATCCCCATGCGTGTTTTTAATGCCTCTGCATGTCTCTAAGCTCCTCTATACCCAGAAGCCAAATGCTCCTTGTAGGATTCAGATGTCTCCCCTGTGGATTAGATGGGATGGCTGCAAATTCCTTGTAATTTGCTCACACAGGGTCTATTATCAACCCCTGGGAGGCAGGGGAGGAGGGGGCTCAGGGGTGGCCCCCCTCTGTTTCCCATCTGTGTAACACTGGACCAGGGGGGATTTCAGCCAGTGATCCCTTGTCCGGGCTGTGATTCAATTATTCCCCACTGCAGCCTTGCTGGTGGCTACTGGGCAGCACTGGAAATTGTTCCTCGTGTGGTGTGATGGAGGATGGGCCACTCCTGTGCCAGGCAGGGCATGACCTCCCTGTTCCATGCTGGGCTGGACCAGAGCATCCCCATCCCATTCAGACCTGGTCCAGAGCATCCCCATCCCATTCAGGGCTGGACCAGAGCATCCCCAGCCCACTCACGACCATGACATCCCCGTCCCATGCAGGGCTGCCCCACTGAGCTCTCTCCCTTCCCAGGTTAGCTGTTTCTTCAGCTGCCCATGTTAAATATTACTGCTGCTTAATTCAGGTGGCTGGGATGCAGGCTGGATTTGCTGATTCAGCAGGTTAAGGGAAAATCCTTTCTTTTATTGAGAAAGAGTGGGAGCTGGATGGAAGCAGGAGAGTTTTTGGGAGGGAAGTCCTCTCCTGCCAGGGGATTTCTGGCTGATCAGGGCTGTGTGCTCCAGGAGTTTGATCCCTGCTGTTGGTTGTCCCGTGTCCAGTGGATGGAGAAGAACTGAGCTGGTGCTTTCAGGTCCTCGGAGGTGATTTTTCCTCTCCTCATGGATGTAGGGATGGAGAGCATCAAGCGAGGGCATCCCTGTGCCTCCCACATCTCGCCAGGCATGCTGGCATCCCCCACCCCCGAGGCTGCCGCCGCCTTCCCGGGGCGGGGAGCCCGGATTTGTCTTTCTAATGCCTCAGTCAATGGCATCGATTGGGCTGGAGCAAAGGATCGATCGTAATTTGGTCGGAGGGCCCCGGCGCCGGGTGCGAGAGGAGTAATTAGAGCAGCAGAGGCGGCGCGGGCCGGGAGGTCGGGACGGCCGCCGGAATCCATCGCCTGGGGAGGGACAGAGGGACGGACAGGCAGCAGGGAGGGCGAGGGGCTCCCGCTCTTCCAGCAGCCGGGATGCCCTTCCTGGCACCCAGACCCTGCACCCCAGGCTGGCAGGGTTGGCACTACAAAGGGATGGATGCTGGAGCTGGGTGTTTCCCAAACGCGCTTTCCCTCTCCGCTGGAGCAGCTCCTCCAGCCCCATAGAGCAATTCTTCCCAAACCGGGCAGAGGTTGGGCGCTGGGAGGTGCCTGCGAGGAGGGAACCCACTGCCCACCCAAGGAGAGAGAGATCCTGCCGGGAGCTGGGTCTTGCTGCAGTTGGGCAAAACTGGAGAAATTTCCCTGCAGCCCAAGGGAGCTGCACCAGAGCCCTGAGCCGGGCTGTAATGCAAATTCCCGGCTCAGCCTTGGCCTTCCAGCCTGCAACTCGCTGGCAAATCCCTCCCACACGGCTGGAGCCTGCCGCTTTCCCCAGCCCTGCCTTCGCAGGGGGCTGCGGTGAAACAGACTTTCCTCTCTTCCCCAGCAAGAATTATGGACCATCTGGATTTCAAAGGCAGCTGCTTTAATTGGAAGCTGTTCCTTGCAGTGGGAAAGGAGGGGGCTCTGCCTGACAGACTCCCCCAGCTTTGTCCTCCCTGTGCTGTCCATGGCAGTGCTGGGGAATCGCCTCCCAGCCGGGCCCCGGGAGATGTCTGCACACAACTGGGTTCGGGAGCGTCCCGGGGGGTGTTCCCAGAGTTGGGTGGGTGGAAGGGAAGGGAGAGCAGGATGTAAACTTGGGGAAAAGGTCAGGCATGCTAAAAATAAGTGGCATCCGGGGAAAGAAATGTCAGTGTGAGGCAGCAGCGACACACCAGTGCCCGGGATGGGGAGGGAAATGTTGTCTGGGGTGTCAAATCCATGGAAATCAGGGCTGGGATGACAGGGGAGGGGGATCTCCCTGAATCTGGTCTGGCTGTCGTGCTGCCCAGGTTGTTACTGGGAGTGCTGGTGCAGCCAGGTGGGATTGGGACACACATCAGTCACAAGCCTCCCGGGGTCTCAGCACTTGGAAAGTTGTCCTGCCTGACAGGGAAAACAGGCTGGGGCTGAGGCTTTCCAGCTGCTCCACTCCCAGGACCATCTTCAGCGAAGGCAGACAGATGGGGGAGAGCTTTCCATGGTCCTCCTGCCCGAGCTGGCAGCTTGTGTGTCAGGAGGATGTTGCAGGAGTGGGCCAGCACCCTGGAGGGGGATTTTTGGGATGGGGGAGCACCAACAAAGCAAGGTGCTGGGCTCCCCATGGCCACAGCCTCTTCTGGGCATTCCCTGGGGGAGCCAGGCGTGTTCCTGGGGACTGATTGCACATTTGTCCCCAAAGTGGTCTGACTCGCTGCCGAGTCATCTTCCCGCAGCCCTGTGAATGCAGGGCTGATTGCTGCCTGGCAGGGAGGGAGCCTGGGGAGGGGGAAGCTGACTGGGAGCCAAGCCCAGCTGCGGGAAGCGCTGCCGACAGCCGCTGCTCCCGGGTCCGGGCTGGCTGGCCGGGCTGCTTTCAGCACTGGCCAGCTCGTCTCGCTGCTCTGTGCCCGGCTCCACTTTGGGAGGTTTGGGGAGCTGTGTGTGCCGGTGCCCTGGGGGCTCTCACCTCTCCCTGTGCCCCTGGGAGTAAGGGGTGACCTGGGGGCTCCCGGACCCGCAGGCCGGTGCCAGTGTGTGGCTCCTGGAAGGGGAATTCCTCCCCATGGCTGGCTGCAGTGTCACCTGCTCATTGTGCCTTCACCCCCAATAATCTCCAGATCCAGGGGGGCGGAGTTGGGGACGTTGTGGTGATGCCCTGAGCTTGGGGGCACAGGGTGCTGAGCTGGGAGCCTCCAAAGCCACCTGTCCTGAGCACGCTGTCTCCCTTAGCCCTTCTTTGTGGATCTGGGCTGTGCCTGGAGGGGACGTGTGGAAGGGCCAGAGCCTCTTTTCTCTGTGCCTGGCGTATGCAGAGCAGACAGCTTGGAGGGCTGTGGCCTCGGGCAATCCTGTTACAGGTTGTCAGGTTGTCGTTTGCGGGAGTTGAGGATTTGCCCACCTGCTGCGGGGCCGGGAGCAGCAGAAGGGGAACAGGGGCTGCAGGGACTCGGGGGTTCCATGAGAGGTTGGACTCTGCTTCCCCCATCCATGATGTACCCCGGTTTGGGGTATGGCCGTGGGAAAAATGGTCTCTGGCTGTTGAGCCCTCTGGGCCACCCTGAGCCCCCCACCCAAGACGATCACTTTGAGGGAAGAGAAAAATAGTAACTGGTTCAGCCTGGGCGGGGAGATGCGAGGCTGCAGACCCTGCAGCCATCATCTTCTCGCCTTGAACAAAGGCGGCTCTGAGGCTCCCCTGCCTCCTGGCACTGCACAAGAGATCCCTTCTCTCCGGCAGCAAAAGCCTTTTCCAAGCCCGGCCCCCCTCCTCGGGAGGGCTGCAGTGCTCTTCCCTGCCCTCGGCCAGCCCAGCCTGGCACCTGCCTGTCCCCTTCCTGGGGTGCCGTGGGTCCGGCCGTGCAGGGGACCCCCCCAGGCTTGTCCCCTCCTGCAGCGGGAGTTGGTGGGATTTTGGGGGGGCTGCGCTTGGATTGCAGAGGGTCCTACATCCCGGTGCTCCCTGCCTGGCACCAGCAAAGCTCCTGGGGGAGCAGGGCTTGGGGTGAGGACCAGCCCCCCCGGTTAGGGTGGGACTGGGCTGGGGTAGGCTCTGGCCGCGGGCATCGGGCACGGCAGCAGCGGAGACCAGGGAAAGGAGGGGAGCTCCTGCGCCGGTAATTCCGGACGAGGCTGATGGCACATGATGCGGGGACGTCAGCAGAGTGTGTCACAGCTGATGACACGCTGCATGTGCAGGGGCTGGAAAGGCTGCCAGGGCGAGAGGCTGGAGCCCCGGGACACGGCGTGCGCCCCGCGGTGCTGAGCCAGCCTGGCCGCCCGACCCTCACTGAGTCACCTCCCCTCCCCAGCCTGCCAGGGCTCCTCTGCGGCGGCCCAGCCTTGCCCTGCTCCCTCCGGGAGCTCAGCTGAGGCATGGCCGGATCGCCGTGCCTCAGTTTCCCCGGGCGCAGGGAGCCGAGCAGCTGCCGCGGCTCTGCGCCTCCTCCCCAGCAGCAAGGAGAGCGGCACGCTCCTGGCTTTTCGGGGATGTTCTCGGGGAAGCCAAGGCAGAGTGTGGTTACTCATGGCGATGACAGTGCCGATGACAAGTGCCGCAGCCCCCAGGAGCACGTGCTGTGCCTATGCTCCCGCGCAGGGAGGTGTGTTCCCTGTGCCAGAGAGCCCCAGTGAGTAATGGGGTGGGCGGCAGAGCTGGGGTGCCGAGGGGGGCGGTGCTGCCGGGCTCGAAAGGGATGCAGGGTACGCTCTGTCATCCTTTTAGGATGGAGGGGAGACCCCCCAGCAGCTCCGAGAGGGGTGTGTCCCCCATGGGGCGGTAGGACGGGGGGCTGCAACACCGCCGTGGGCACAACCTGCTTCGTGTGAAGGGTGAGATGGGTCCCCGGGGAGGGCAGCAGTGTCCTGCTGCCCCTTGCTTGGGGGAGCAAACACAAGGTCATGGGGGCTGCCGGGAGTCTGGGGACTCCCGCAGACCCCCCAGGCTGCGTCTGCCCCAGCCAAGAGCCGACGGAGCAGCACAACAAGGCTTCCCCTGGCTGGTGTTGGGACAGGGATGCTCCACGCCGTGGAAAGACATATTTAGGCTGGAGAAGCAGGTGATGAGATAAGGATGGGGTATCGCGTTACCACAGTCGGATCTTTCTTTGAGGTTAACAAGACAAGACAGACAATCGCTGCTGCTTGATGCAGGGAGTGCTCTGTGAGTGAGTCTATTAGTGGGCTGATGAGTAATTAGCTTTATTGGAGACCTGCTAACGGGAGGAGAAAGTTGTTACCGTGACTCAACTGACCCCTCTTCACACAAGTTTAGTGTGTCTTTTCTGAAATACCACAGGTGGATCATTCCACGACTTGGATGTGCAGCCAGGAAGGCATGGCAGGATATTCCTTGTTTGCCATCTGGAGTCACGCGTCGGTGATGAGCCACCGGCGAGGGGAGAGGGGACGAGGAGGGAATGAGCCTAACCCCAGCTGGGTGTGAGTCGAGCCCATCTGCCTGCTCGTCCTTCCAGGGAGCTCGTTTTGGTCTTTCCAAAGAGCAGGCTCGCTGTGCAGGCAGCGACACTGCAGGCTGGCTCAGCACTTCCAGGCTCAGCTCCCGAGTTTTCAGTGTTCCTGCGGGGCCCTGCCCTGCTGCTCTTCCCCGCTGAGGTGGCAGGGATGGGGTGGGCTCTCCTGGTCCCCGCACAGAGAGGGGAGGAGGTGACAGCTGGGCCATGTGGGATGCTGTGAGACACCAAGTCCCACTTTTGGAATGTGGGCCGTTCCCTCCGAAGTGCAGGAGGCAGCTCTCCCGGGAGATCAGGTGTTGTGAGACTCGTGACTCCACCATGCAAATGCTGGAGGCTGTGAATAATCATGTACTTGTGCAGGGAGACTCAGCCCCGCGTGGGTTGGAGCATCCCTCGGCCAGGTGGGAAGCAGCTGGGTCCAGATTCCTGCTTTCCTGGACTGGTCACCAGCAGTGAGGGGTTAGAGGCAGTAATTCACACCCCGTCGAGTTCCATTTTCAGGTCAGCCCCTCTCCATTGCTGAGTATTTTTGCTGCCCCATATGAAGTCTGATCCAGAACTTGACTGCTCCAAGTGCTGGAATTCCCTGGGTTTCCAGCCTGAGTTGTAGCTCATTCCCACTTTTCTTGTGCCACCTCCCAACCCCAAAACCTCTGTCCCTGATCCTGAGAGCCAAGTCTCAGGGAGATGGCAGCAGGGCTCAGCCAGGGCTGTGTGTCTCCAAGATGAATGTGTGTGATGGGGAGAGCTGCATCCCCCAGGTCTCTGGTGCTAATCTGAGAACTCCTGCCTCATCTGTCAGAGCTGTTTTCTTTAAAAAAGCAACGACATTTTTATCCCTCTTGTTAGGCAGAGCAGTGAATTTATCACTGGGCATTTGTCAGGTGACTCAGCTGGGCACGGTGGGCTCTGCTGGCCGTGGCTGTGTGGAGGCCAAGGGCATCCCTGGGTCAGTAGCACAGCACACAGGCACGGCTCAGGTCAGCAAAACACTGCTGCAAGAGCAGCTCCAGCTGGGAATGTGGGGCAGGAAGGTGCCAGCTCCAGGGTGACCTGCATGCCACGGGAACTGCAGCGCTGTGCCCTGCGGAGATGGGGACATTTGTGTGGGTCTGGGGGCTGTGTGGCTGGCTGGGCTCCAGCTCATCCCCTTGGCATGGAGGGCTGCCTGCCTGCCTCCCACGTGCTGGGCAGGAGGTGGCCATGGCCAGGGGCTGGCGTGCTCCTTGCCTTGCCTCTGATTCCTTCGCCTGCTCCCTGCTCTGCCACCACAGACTGACGTGCAAGTACAAGGAGTGCCCTGCTCATGTAAATAAACCCAGCTATAAATAGAGAGGGAGAGAAGTGTGAAAACAGTGGGGAATGGATTTCATGAAACCAGCAAATTAGTCTGGAGAAACAAGGGTGTGAACTGACAGCCATGCTCCAAACCAGGCCCATATTTCCAGTTTCTTGAGGGATGTTGGTGGGGCCCCTGTGCTGGGCTTGGGGATGCAGAGTCTGGGAGCAGGGCTGGGTCTCCCCATCCACCACAGCCCCCTGGGTTGGGCTGTGTTACCATAGGTGCCATAAGTGCCCTTGATTATTTCTTTTTTCCTCTTTGAAATTGTGGCAAATCCCAGGTAAAGACATGGAGATGATTTGACTAGTGACACGGACTCCAGCTAGACCAGAACTCATCGTCTCTGTCTGGCCGAGCCAGGGCAGATGGAGCTCTGCCAGCCTTGGGCTGGCTGCTTTGCAGGCAGTGAGTGATGGCTGGGATTTTTTGGGTGCTTTGAAGGTGGCAGGACCTGGGTGGGGAGAGTGCTGGCCAAGGGGTTTTGCCTTCCCAGGCCACTCCAAACCAGATTTTCAGGAAATGGGAGAGCAGCTTGGGGAGCAGAACTGCCCCAGCAGAAGGGTCAGCCTTGGCTGTGCCAACCTCCCGTGCAGATCTGCAAGCTTTCATTTCAGGCCTCAGCATTAGGAGCTGAGTCAGGCTTTTATGAGATCTTGGAATTTGCTAGGGAAGCAAAGTGCCTGGGAGCTCGCGTGAGCTGGGGCTGGGCTGGGGGATGCTCTTGCCTCCTGCCCAGGGCCGTGCCAACATCTGATCCTCCAGGAATGTAAATCCAGACAGAAGCTGTGGGATGTTTCTCCAACTCCCACATCTTCTGCAAGAGCTGGGGGATTTTTGTGCTTCTTTCCTGAACGTGCATGGGAAGAGGTGGGAAGACCAGCAGCTGCTCAGGCCTCTTCCCAAATACTCTCCCAATGGGCAAGGGGAAGGCAGTGAGTGCTGGGGACAAAAGGATGTGTCCCTTCTCTGTGAGAGCCTGTCCCCTCCCGGGCTGGCTGTCATCTAGGGGAAGTTCAGTGGCCTGTTTTCCATGGCTGGCACGCTCCTGGGGGAGCCAGCCCGGCTGTTTGCCCATCTGGCATCGCCAGGTCTTTGCAGGGAGGGTGGGTGGGCTGAGATGGGGGAGCACAGGGCACTTCTGTGTCTGCCCATTTTCCATCGAAATGAACGCCAGTTCTCTCTTGTTGAGTGCCAGCAGGGGACAAAGGGGATAGGGTGACAAGGAGCTGTCACAGGGGGCAAATGGTGTGGAGCAGGAGCAGGGGAGGTGGCACAGGTGGTTCAATGACAGGAGGAGGTGGTACAGCTGGTGCTAGAGGTGACAGTGCCCCTGAGCTGGTGCCAGGTGAATGTGACACCAAGCTGTGACGATGGCAGTGAGCAGTGCAGGCTCCTGGCAGAGGTGACAGCAAGCTGGGGCAGGGGCCAGGTGACATGTCTGTCCTGGGCTGGTGGGCAATGACCCCGAATCTCTGCCAGGGCATGGGTGGTGGCAGCTGGCTTACCCTGGGCTGCTGTGCAGTACAAGGCTGCAGTGGCACCAAGCAGCTGGCAGGGAGGTGACCCTGAGCTGGTGCAGGGTGGCAGGGACAGATGGCACAGCTGATGTGGAGCTGGTGCAGGGCACAGGTGGCTCAGCCCATGGTAGGGAGGTGACCCTGCCTGGTCACAAACTGTCACTGGCATGCCACAGAAGTGGTGTATGGCAGCAGGGGCAGGTGGCAGCTGAGGCAAGGGAGGTGACACATCAGGGGAGGGGGGCACATCTGGGGCCAGGGAGGTGATGCTGAGCTGGTGTAGGGGACATATCCAGAGACAGGGAGGTGACACTAAGGCTATGCAGGGGCACAGCTGGGGACAGGAAAGCAATGCTGAGCTGGCACAGAGAATGCCTGTGGGGACAGCGAATGACACTGAGCTGGAAAGGGATGCTGAGCTGGTGTAGGGGACACATCTGTGGACAGGAAAGTGATGTTGCACCACGGCAGGGACACATCTGGAGACAAGGAGGGAGAGCAGTGAGTAGGTGCGGTGACATTTGGGGATAGGGAGGTGATAATGAGTCGGTGCAGGGGCACATCTGGGGATGGGAAGGTGGCACTGAGCCAGTGTGGTGACACATCTGGGGACGGGGAGGTGGCACTGAGCTGGTACAGGGGCACTCTGGACACAGGCAGGTGACATGGTACCAGTGTAGGAGCCCATCTGGGGCCAGGGAGGTGGCACTGAGTAGGTGCAGTGACACATCTGTGGACAGGGAGGTGACACTCAAAAAGTGCAGTGACACATTTGGGGGTGAGGAGGTGGCACTGAACTGGTGCAGTGATGCATCTGGGGATAGGGAGGTGACACTGAGTAGGGGAAGTGACACATCTGGACACAAGGAGGTGGCACCGAGCCAGTGTAGGGTCACACCTGGAGGTGACACTGTGCCGGTGCAGGGCACATCTGGGGACAGGGAGGTGACACCATACCGATGCTGGGGCACATCTAGGGACAGGGAGGTGACACTGATCTGGTTCAGTGGCACATGTGGACACGGAGAGGTGGCACTGAGCTGGTGCAGGGGCACACCTAGACACAGGGAGGTGACAGAGTGCCGGTGCAGGGCACACCTGGGGACAGGGAGGTGACACTGATCCGGTGCAGGGCACATCTGGGAACAGGGAGGTGACACTGATCTGGTTCAGTGGCACATGTGGACACGGAGAGGTGGCACTGAGCTGGTGCAGGGGCACACCTAGACACAGGGAGATGACACCGCACCGGTGCAGGGCACACCTAGACACAGAGAGGTGACACCGCACCGGCGCAGGGACGCATCTGGAGACGGAGCGGCGAGGCCGATCCCGCATCCGGAGGCGGGGCGGTGCCAGCGCGGGGGTGCGCGGCTGGCGGCGGGTGTCCGTGCGGGGAGGTGACCGTCCGGCGGAGGTGACCGCGCCGCTCCCGGCAGTGCGCATGATACTGCGGCGCAGGGGCCCCGTGCGCGCCAACCCACCTTGAACCGGCCCGGGCCGCGGCGGCGGCCAATCACCGCCCACTCCGCCGGGGCGCGGCCAATGGGCGGCGGGCGGGGGCGGTGCCGAGCCGCTAAAGGGCGCAGGCTAGGCTGCACCGCGCGGCGGAGCGCAGGTGCGGCGCGGGGATGGGCGCGGGCATGGGCGCAGCGGCGGGCGGCCGGCCCTGAGCCGCCCTCGCCCGGCCCCGCCAGCCCCGCCGAGCCCTGCCCGGCCACGGCCAGCCCGGCCCGGCCCCGCCCCGCCCCGGCCGGGCCGCCCGGCGGGCGGAAGATGCTGCGCACCGGGGGCCGGTAGTACTATGATTTGGTATGTGGCCGCTTTGGTAGCAAGTGTGCTCGGCGCCCGCGGGCTGCCCGTCCAAGGTGAGTGCGGCCGCGGGGTGTTCTCGGCCGGGAGGGGCGCGCCGGGGTCTGCGGGGCGGCGGCGGGGCCGCCTCTGCGTGTGTCCTCCCCCCCCACCACCACCGCCGCCTTCTCCCGGTGTACCGGATGCGGCGGGGGGGATGCGCAGGGACCGGGAGCGATGCGAGCACTGGGCGGGGGGGGCATCGCGTCCCGGCGAGAGGGAACCGGGAAGGGGCTGGGGAGGACGGTAGGAGGGGGAATTGCGGCTGCGAAAGGGATTTGCGGGATTCGCGTCTTCCCCGCTGCCGGTGCGGGGACCGAGCGCTTCCCGCTGCGGCGGGGCGCTGGCGATTCCTTCATCCCCCGCTGCCGGGGGGAGCCGGGAGCGCCCGGCGCATCCTCCATCCGCAGGCGCTCGGCGGGGCTGGCCGTGACCTCCCCGAGGGCAGCGGCTGCAGCTGGGCAAGTTCGGGAAGCCGCGCTCGCGGTGCGGCGGAGCCTCTGCCCGGGGGTTGGAAATTCCCTTTGGGAGAAGGCAAGCGGGTGCGGGTCCTGGCGGCGGGGGGGGGGAGCACGGCTGGCTGAGTGTCCCCCTTGATCAGGGATGCGCCTGCTTTTCTCCGCATTCGGATTTCTTCTCTCATCCTGAGGAAGCGCCTGCGGCAGCTCCGGGGGGTGCGGGCAGCGTTTGCCCTTTCCTGCAAGGGTAGCCCGGCTGGGCAAGGAGAAATGCAGGAGGGATTCGTCGCCTTCCCCTGCAGCGCCCCGGCTGCGGGTTTGGGGGTGACTTTGCTGCCACCCGCCCGCCCAGGAGAGGCTGCCCTCCTTCTCCCCCCACTGCAGGCTGGCTGCTGTGCTGTGGTAAACTGAGGCACAGGGTTGTCCAAGGTCAGGACGGAGACGGCAGCAAGGAATAACCCTGATTTTCCTGCTCTGGCTTCTTTCCCTTCATCTGCCAGCCCCCTCCCACCCCTCCGAGCCGTCCCTGCAGGTAGAGGGGAGCTGCCTGCCGCTGGTGCAGCCCCATCTCTGCCGCCGGTTCCTCACTGGGCACATGGTTATCCCTGCGTCCCGGTGGTCCCTTACCCGGGATGAGACCCTGGAGCCGTGTCCTGGGTGTCACCCACCCTGCCCACGGGGATGCGGCGGCTGCCGGCAGCAGGCGATGCCCGGCTGGCAGCCGCCACCGCTCCCCTCCCTCCCCGTGGTGTGGGGGACGCTGCCTCGGGGGACTGGGCTGGGCTGGGAGGGGGCACATGCTGGGGTGCTGCAACCCCCCCCCCCCAGTTCACAGCTCTCCTCGAGCCCACCGGGTCACATCTGAGCCATGTCCCTTGTCCTCCTTGCCTGGCAGGCGGCTGCTGCAGGCAGGGGGGGGTGTGTCAGGACGGGGCTGTCCTTTCGGGGTGTCGGGATGGGGCTGCCCCATTTGGGGGTACGTAGCCGTGGCCGGCTGCTGCCTGCCTGAACTGCGTGCTGCAGTGTGGTGAGGCAGCGTTTGCAGCAGCTGCTTGTACAGCGATGCTCTGCCGGGCACAGGAGCAGAGCAGCGCGTTCGGCACCTGGGAACTTGGAAATACCCTGGAGCCGCTGGGATGGAGCTCCGGAACTGGTGCCGGGGTGGGTGGGTGCCGGGAAGCCCCGGCACGGGGGTGCTGTGCGTGTGGAGCAGCGTGTACGTGATGAATGAGCGTGCCGTGAGTAATGCGTGGGTGGGAGCCGGGGGAGGGGGTGCTGCGGGCCGGCGTGGCCCCCGCAGGGGTAGGGAGCCCACGGGACTCGCCCCAGCTGCTGCAGCCCTTCGGTCCCAGCACTGTCCCTTCCTCATGGGGAGTTGCCACCCCGCGTTGCTTGGGGATGGGGTTTCGGAGAAGAGCTGGGGCTCACCGTGTGCCGGTGCCCTCACTGGGGTATTTCCTCTTGCCGTGGCCTTCCTCCCACACCACTTCCTCCTTGCAGAGCTGATAGGCATCGGTGCTGGCCCTAGGCAGCCTTCTTGGCTAGCTCTCCAAGGGCTTTCCAGGCGTTAATCGGCTCAGAGAGGGAAGGAGGGTGCGTTATCCCCTCTTATGGCATGGGGGAGGAGAGCCAGGACGTGACCGCGCCAGGAGTGGGTGTCAGAGGAGGGATCCGGCCTCCTGGCATTCCCAGCAGTGCCGTCACACCGAGGGGCTTTTCCTCCCTCTCCCACGAGTGTGACGCTGTGGCAGCACACAGCGAGTGGGGCTGCTCGTGGATCCGGCAGGAGGGTTTGCAGAGGGAGGATTCGGCTCCGTTGCAGAGGTTCCCTGGAGCCCGCGGTGGGCGATGCTCCTGACCTTGGCCGCTTGGAGGGGCTCGGTGTGGCAGTGCCAGCGCTGCATCCCCTGCTCGCTCCCGGCGCTCAGCTCTTGGGTTTTGCCTCTTTGGCCGTGGAGGAGTCTGGACCGGGAGCCGCTGGATTTGGCACGTGCGGCTTTGGCCCCACTCTCTTCTGGCAAGGGGATGGTTTGGCACCGGGAACAGCCAAGGGCGTTGGCCGGGCTCCCATTTCCATCATTCCCTGGAGGTTTTCTGCTCCTCTGGACCTGTTGGATGGGAGCGCACAGGGCAGGGAGGGACGTGAGCGTCTCGGTCGATGACTTGGCTTGCCGGAGGGTCCTTGCAGCGATGCTTTGCCGGCTCAGTTGACTTTTGACTTGGAAGATGCAGCTTTGCTGGTGATGGGAGAGCCCTGCAAGTTCCTCTCCAGGGCTGCGGCAGGGTGGCACAGCTCCCATTCACCTCTGGTCCTTTCTTGGAGGTCGTGCCTTCATGCTGGACGAGAAGCCCTGCAGATGGGCAAGCAGTGGGTCCAACCCCATGCCGTGCCGATGGAGGAATCCTTCCCTCTCCCTTTCCCTGTGGTAGGAATCTCCCGAGCTGGGAGCCCTGAACGACCAGCTGGCCTTTGGAAAAACAACTCCCTTCCTCCCGCTCCTCCATGGAGAGGCTGGCGTTGGTGGGAGGGCTGCCTGAGCCAGGAACAGCGTGATTCAGGAGCTGCTGGCGGGCAGCTCGGAGCGCTGCTTGCATCCCAGTTTCCTGTTGGAGGGCTGTGAAGGCATCGGGATGGTACCCACTGCTCCCCGGGGAGGGTGATGCCAGCCTGCATGGGGGCACTGGTGTGATGTGGGGCTGGGCTGGGGGCACAGCACCCTGGCAGCGCTCTGCAGCTGCAGGAGGTCTCCTCTGGGATGGGTTTGGTGCTCCAGCTCCCAGCACAGCTGCTCGCTCGGCCCCGTGGTGCACAGAGGGAGCTCACAGGGAGCGCACAGGTAGCTGCTGGTCGTTGCTGGGAGATGATGCCTCCCACGAGGCAGCTGCCAACACCGGATGCTCAACACTGGGCTGGTGGTGATTAGAGGGAGCGGGGCACAGGGGACCCTCATATTAGGAGTAAGGTGACCTCTGGGAAATTTCCCTGAAATTTTCTTTCCTCCTCCATCTCCGTGCCTCTCAGAGCACCAACCTGTGCTCCCTCATGCTTGCTGAGCCGCTGCCCAGCCAGGCACATTCCCACCTGTGCCATTCCAGGGAGCAAGGACCCACTGTGGGGCAGCATCCCATGCATGCATTCCCTTTGGGATGCCAGGGCAGCTGCCTGCCTGCCTGGGGAGGGTGGTGGTGGTCCCACAGGACACCCTTGTGCCCAGGGACAGGTTCTGAGTCCCCATCTCGCTGTGACTGGGGCACCCCTCAGAGCTGCTAATCCTTCTCCTCCCTGGCCCCGTGTGACCTTGAGGCATGTCACTTGACCTGCGCGTCGCCCTCCATCCATCTGGAAAATCGGGTTTAAAACGCAGGAATCGCACTGAAAGCCCAGATGCTGCTTTCCAGCTGGGGGAGGGGGTAAGGGCTGCACTCCCAGCCCCAGGGCTTCCCCCAGCAGGGAACAGACAGATACTATCTGGGGGCTCTGGATACCCCAAGATAGGCAAAGGGACTGGGTTTGTAATGGGGGGTGCAACCCCCACTGAGATATTTAGGGGGCTACGAAGGTGGGGGCAGGCGATCTCCTGGCACCCCACACCCTGCCCTGGCAGTGAGGGTCCCTGCAGCACCTTGTCCCTGGACTGCAGTCTCCCCCCTCTTCATTCCGTGGTGATGGCTGCCTGCTCTCCTTCCCTGCTGGCCTCCATATGCCACGCTGGTGGCTTTGTCCTCAGAGATCCCTGCCATATCCCGCCTCCACCGATGGGAGCAGGATGTGTCAGAGCACATCTCGTCTCGCCTCACCAGGGAGGAGAGGTCCACAGGCTCCGGGCCTTGTGTCTGCTCCCTCAGCCCCGCCATGGGGGCACAGGGTGGGGATGAGTGCCAGGGGTGTGGGGCACCATTGGAAATGGACAGTGGTGCCTCTGTTAGCAGGCTGCAAGGTGATGGTGGGTCAGGACAGGATGCCCTCTGTGCCCCAGGGTATGAGTGTCCACTGTGCCGGGCAGCAAAGCCTTCCCAGGCATTAATTCCTTTGGAATCCTCTCTGCCATGTCCTTCTCACAAAGCACGTGCAGGAAGGGTCCTGCTCCAGCGAGTGCAGCAGAGATGCTGGATGCCTTCAGCATCACCAAGTCCTGTGGCACCTTCCACTTCTGCCCTCAGGCCTGGAGGAACTGGATGCCCAGATCCAGGTGAGGGTCTCCCCATCCTTGGCACTGCCATCCTGGGGAGCCCCGCGGTGGCACGTCTCGGTGGCGGCAGCCTTCCCTCCTCTCCCTTTGGGATGCTGTTCAACTCCACCTCCGCATCTTGTATTCTTGCCTCCTGGCACGCGGCGTGCTTTTATTTTTCCTGGATCTGCTTGGATGACGAAGCCTGTTGATTACTTGTTTTCTTTACGAGGCATCCCCCAGCTTCACGTGAGCTCCTGCACCGAGGCGGATTTGGGGTTCGCATCCCTGCTGCCGCTCCCTGATGTTGACCCTGTTTCCAAACTGCAGATTCAGCCTTGAAACCTCTCTGAACTTGGCTGGGAAAATCAAGTGGGTTTAAAAATACCCCGTCTATTTGTGCTCTGTTTCTTCTGGCGTCTGCGGGTTGTTTTCAAGCGTTTCCCTACAAATGTGGGGGTGAGAAAACACTTTGAGTCGAGAGCTGCAGTTTCCATTGCTCGCTTTCTTCGTGGTCTGGACTTGGAAGGAAAACCTGGTCAAGGTTGGCACCGCAGGCTTGGTGGGTTGGGAAGTTGAGGACACCCAAAGAGGGTTTGTGAGGCATCTCCCCATTGCCTTCCTGGTGCTCTGCAAGTGGGGACAGGAGGGCACGGGGCCGGTAGCGGGGCGGGTGGCAGCTGGGGAGAGCCGGGGGCCGGTTCTCTGCCGTGGCTGCCAGTCGGCCGTGCGCTGGGGAGGTGATGCTCAGCCGTGCGTGCAATTCCCCACCGGCCTTGCGATCAGACACCGGCGCTGCGAGCTGCCGGGGATGACCTATTTTCCCGGGCAGCCCTGACCAGGCGTGGGTCCGGCGGAGCGGCTGGCTCGTCCCCTCCCCGGGGACGTCACCCTCTGCTCTGTCAGGGAGCCAGCCAGGGGATCCTGGCGTGGTGTGACTCTCTGGCGCCCATCCCCAGGGTGTCTGGGTGGCCTCTTGGGCAGCGAGCTTACTCCAGCTGGGCAAACATCAGCATTCCAGGCTCCAGTTGGTGGAGAGGTGCTGGAAACACCAAGATTCCGTCTTGGTAGCCGAGGAGCTGGAGCGCTGGGGCAGGTGGGGGGGCTTGGGAAAGAAAGGGGTTTGGGTGCTGCCACTTCCATCTTCTGCCGGTGGGTAGAGGGTGTCACTTTGAAGGCGACGAGGAGCAGCGGACCTGCTCGCTCGGGCAAGGCGGCCGGGGAAGCGCGTCCTTGGATGCTCTTGAGCAGCATGTGACAGCTCTGTCCCCGATCCGCGCAGCGGGACCGCGGGCACGGAGCGGGGTTCCAGCCCTGCAGCGCAGCCCCCCTCACCCTCCCGGATGGGCACAGCGGGGTCAGGACGGGTTCTCACAGCTCAGTGCCGAGGTGGCAGGGGAGGGCTGACACCGTCCCTGCTTGACAGGGTGCGAATGGGAGCTCATCGGCGATGCAGCGCTAACGAGGGATGGAAAGGTGCAAGAGTGTTGTCGAGGCGGCGCACAGCGTGTGCGGGGGTGTGCGTGCACCCCGCACGTGTGTGCTCAGCGATCCCCCCCGCCCCGCCGGGCTCCGGGCGGATCCGTGCAGGACCCCAGCGCGGGGCCGGTGCCTGCAGTGGGTGTGCAATGCAGCATCTGCTCCTTGCAGATGGCTCTGCGCCCCGGCGTCACCCGCCCCGCTGCCACCAGCCAGCCCTCCCAGTTAGAGAGCTACCCGTGCCCACTTTGCTGGGGGCGCGGGGGCTCAGGACGCTCGGGTGGCCATGGGGCTGTGACCCTCTGCAGGGACACACCTTGTGCGTGCCGTGTGCGAGCCGCGGCCAGCTCTGCCCGCTGCCCTTCCCGCGGGGACACTTGGCTGGTGGACCCGTGGGGTGGCACATCACGGGCCCCTCGCCGGTACGCGCTTGTGCCAGAGCCAAAAATAGCCGGTGATGCTCGGCTCCCGCGGCGGGGAAGCGGTGATGTCACTCGCCGCCAATCACTGGCGGCCCCGAGGAGCAGCGCGGAGGAGTGGGAACGTGCTTCCCCGAGCATCCCTCCCCGAGCATCCCCCCCAGAACAGCCAGCGGCCGCCTGTGCCAGAAAAACGGGGGCCCCTTTCTTGATGGGAAAGGCGATGTGGGTCTAAACCTAGTTTTGGGGACCCCCTGTTTGGCTTCCCCTCAGCCTTGGGTTTCCCTGGCTCTCCCTCTCTGAATGCTGTGCTGAGGATGCAGCTTTGCTGCTGCTGGCAGAGCAGGATGACGCCAGGCTGCAGCGAGCAGGGCGGCACAGCCGGGGTGGAGCAGCCTGGGAGCTGAGACCAAAGTCCCCTGTAATTACCCAGCTGGGAGGAGCAGGGTGCCAGACCCGACGTGCAGGTCACAGACGGGTTTCAGGCGTGGGGCTCTCGGGGATGCCCGAGGACATGTGGGCTTGGCTGGAGCACGGCGGCTCCGGGGGCCCAGCCCACCCTGGCACCGGCGGGAGAGCTGGGTCGGCGGGCTGGCACAGCAGAGCTGTGGTCAGGGGTCCCTGCACGCTCAGTCCTGCTCGCTGGAGGATGCAGAGGCACGAGCTAAAAGCAGCCTTTTTCCTGCCTCAAGAATCAAGAACCAAGGTGGTGCTGCTATGTGGGGAGCAGTGCCAGGCATGCTCTGTGCCCCTCTACTGAAAGCCGGGGTCCCCAAAACCCCTGTGGGGTCACTGGGCATCACCTTAGCCGTGGTGCAGAGGTTGGGAGGCTGTCCTGGAGCATTGGGGTGCTGATGGCCACTGTCCTGGCTCCTGTGGTAGCTCAGGGTGGCCTTGGAGCTGAGTGTAAGGACTTGGGACCCTCCGTTTTTGGGGCAAGGGCGACCTACGGGCTGCCCTTGTTGGAGACAGCTGGCCAGGGATGGGCATTACTACTGCTGTTGCTCTTCTGGGCAGCCTGGTTTGGTGCTGGGGACCAGCAGGAGGATCAGCCACAGATTCTCCCTTCACCCCCTGCAGGTGCCCTCGGCTCGAGGGAGGAGCCCGAGTTCGTGACCGCTCGCGCTGGCGAGAGCGTGATCCTGGGATGCGACGTGATCCACCCGCTCACGGGACAGCCCCCTCCCTATGTCGTGGAGTGGTTCAAGTTCGGCGTCCCCATCCCCATCTTCATCAAGTTTGGGTTTTACCCTCCCCATGTCGACCCAGAGTATGCCGGTGAGTGCTGGGGGCGCGGGGGGACGAGGGGAGGGTGCCGGGTCCCGGCTGCGGCACGGCCCGGGATGCGCAGCTCCGCTCCATCCATCCCTCCGTCGGAAACCACGCGGGCTCTGCCTCTCGTTGCTCGCTTTCCACCCAGTTGGTTTTAATTAAGCAGCAGCGTTAGGAAGCCAGCTGGGCTGCGTGGGACGGGAGCAAGCGAGGCAGAGAAACCCAGGGTGACGCGTGGTGGCGGTGGCTGCTGCCGCTGCCGCTGCGCCCAGAGCAGCTGTGAGCCCAGGGAGGGATGCTGGGGGGACACAGGGGTTGGAGCCAGGGCCACGTGCTGGGTGGAGGTGCCAGGTTGGGGCTGTAGAACTCGTGTGGCTGCTTGCCAGCGTGCTGCCTGTGACACGTGGCGGCTGTCCTCTGGTGGGATCTGTGAGCTGGAAGCCAGCCCTGAGAGGGTTGGTGTGGCAGGACAGACCCAGTGTGGTATCCCTTTCCCTGTGGAATGCTGTCCTGGGAATCCTCCTGGGTCTTATGGGACTTTCTGCCCAAATTGCTCTCTAAGAAACACTGCAGCAGGCAGGAAGCACCAGCTGAGCCCTGCCAAGCTCAGCTCAGCATGGGTGATCCCACAGCTCGGTGGCCACTGCACCAGGGTGGAGGTTTAGGCTGCTTTGCTCCTGACCCAGATTTTGGGGCTGTGTTCAGGGTCAGCTCAGGGCTGCCCTGCTTTCTGGGAGTCTCCCAGGTGGGGAAAAGCTTTGGGCCACGCCTGTGTGCCGGCTGTGCTGCCGCCAGCCCCGGCTGGGAGCAGAAGGCCGGTGTCGCTGTGGGCAGACATCACTCGAGGCACCTTGCCTGGCCCTGGCAGCTTGGCTCTGCCATCCCAGATGGGCGAGTGTGTCACTGGCCTGGCACCACCGGCCTGGCACCACCGGCTGCAACCATGCCATGCGGCTCAGCCAGCCCCGAACCAGGACAGTACCCACACGGGGATGGGGTGTCCCCTGTGGTCATGCTCTGGGGGCTGCTCTGGTCTAGGGATGGGGTGTCCCCTGCAGTGGTTCTCCAAGGACTGCTCTGGTTTGGGATGGTTTTGTTCCCCACAGTGATGCTCTGGGGGCTGCACAGTTTTGGGATGGGGTGTCCCTGTGGCCGTGTTGCAGGGGCTATTGTGGTTGGGGCTGCGTGGGACGGACCCAGAGGCTCCAGTTTGGGATGGTGTGTCCCCTGCAGTGATGCTCTGGGGGCTGCACCATTTTGGGATGGTTTTGTTCCTCACAGTGATGCTCTGGTGCCTGCTCCAGTTTGGGATGGGTTGTCCCCTATGGCCGTGTTCCAGGGGCTGCTCTGGGGATGGGATATCCCCTGCAGTGATGCTCTGGTTCCTGCTCCAGTTTGGGATGGGGTGTCCCCGTGGCCATGTTCCAGGGGCTGCTCTGGTATCAGGGCCATGGTGCCAACGCTGTGCTCTCCCCAGGCCGGGCCAGCCTGCACGACAAAGCCTCCCTGCGCATTGAGCAGGTGCGCTCCGAGGACCAGGGCTGGTACGAGTGCAAAGTGCTCATGCTGGACCAGCAGTACGACACCTTCCACAACGGCAGCTGGGTCCACCTCACGGTCAATGGTGAGTGGGGCAGGGGCTGCAGGGTCCCTGTGGGGCCAAAAAGGGATTTCTGGTGGATTCTGGATGTTTGGTGGACGCTGGAGCTCAATGACATCTGTGCCTGGCAGACAGGCGAGCCTGAAGCCATCCAGGCTGGCTGCTCCAGCCAGGGTGTGACTTCAAAAGGGACAAAGTTTTATTAGGGATTCCTCAGTTTAATTACACGGAGCTTGTTTAAAGGAGAGACATCAAGAACCGGGGCTGGGAATGAATCTCCTCTCAACAAACAGATCAGAAAATCAAATCTTTGTTTTCTTGAAATTAGATTTACTCAAATTACTTTTTCATTTTATTAAGGCTGTATATTAAACTAATTAGCAAATTGTCATTCTCTGCATCAGGAGAGAGATCTTTATTTTTAGCCCAGCAGCAGGGTTGTGCCTCTCCTGCTGCAGTGGGGTGGCTGGAGAGATGTGGCCACTGGCAGCTCCTCGCTGGTCTTGCCTTGACCTTGTGCAATTAATTTAACCTTTGGGGGATGGCTGTGCTGTGGCACAGAGCAGAGCCACCTAATTGAGCCCAATTAGTGAGCGGGAGCTTTGCAAGTGGGGCTGTGCAGGCCACCAGCCCCATCCCTGCCTGCTGCCCTGCCTGCTGCTTCCTGCTTTCCCCCAGCCTGCTAATGAGCTCCGAGGGCTTGGGAAGGAGGGCAGGAGGAGGAGGAGGAACGAGGAGGATGGCGATGCCTGGCTCACCTCTGCCACGTGCATGGATCCTGCAAACGCCAGCCGGAGGGGCTGGAAAATGGCCCCAGATGCCTCGTCCCTCTCTTTGGCAAAATGGGCCAGTTTTGGGGTTTTATACAGCACGGGGTGTGCAGGGGCTTAATAACAATATAATAACCATAATCCTCCCAGCCCGAGGAATTGCTTTCAGGGTGAGGGCCGTGGCTTTCCCCCAGCGCATTACAACGCTTAATTTTCTTAGGGGGAAAATAAAAATCATTTGGGGAGAAACAAAATATAATTCCTTTTCTTTTTTTTTTCTTTTTTTTTTTTTTTTTTTTTCCCCAAGCAGATTAAATTGCCAACCTGTCTTCCTCTAAAGTGGGCTTTAACAACCGCGGGTAATTAGGGGCGGGCTGTAATCCTGCCAGCCTCTTTCATCAGGAAGGAGCCTTTCGATCTGCACTGCGGTGTTTTCCCATGTTTTGACAATAGCGAGTTAATGTGCAGCGGGGTGGGGGGAGGAACGTGGTGCTGGTGGGGAGGAGACGGGACAGGGCTGGGGTGCGACGTGGCACCCCTCGGTCGGTGACCCCAGGGACATCCCTGTCCCTGCGGCCCCGTTTGCCTTTGGGGTGGTCCCAGCCCCGCTGTGGGGATGTGCAGAGTGTCCCTGTGTGCAGGCAGCAGCTTCCCCACTGTGCCCACGTGCCCCCAGGCCCACAGTGGCCGTGGGTGAGCCGGGGGTCACGGTGGTCTCGTGTGCCCCCAGCTCCCCCCACGTTCACGGAGACCCCGCCGCAGTACGTAGAGGCGAAGGAGGGCAGCAGCGTCACCCTGACCTGCATGGCCTTCGGGAACCCTAAGCCTATCGTCACCTGGCTCAGAGAGGGAGACCTTCTGGGTGCCAATGGCAAGTACCAGGTAGGTGCTGAGGGCTGCCGTGGGGACTCCTGGGCTGGGACAGGGCAGGGACAGTATTGCAGCATTGACGGGACCACGGTGGCGGCAGCTCCGCCGTGCCTGGAGCCAGCCGTGCTTTCTCAGCACTTCTCCTTGGTGACATGCCCATTTTCCCCCACCCCATCCCTGCTGAGCAGCAGCCTGTAACGCTGCCAGCCCTTGGGTGCAGGCTAGAGACCCCCCAAGTGCTTGGGATGGCCCTGCCCCTGCACCTGACCTGCTCCCTGCAGACTCACCCCTGGAGATGGGGTGGGGGCTGCAGCCTGGGGTGGTGTCCCCCCTGGCTGACACAGGGCAGGGGAGGGTTGAGCAGGGAGGATTTCCCCTCCTCCCCTCCCTTCAGGACCCTTTTTGCATCCCAGAGGCTCCCAGGCAGAGATTCCCCCCTGAGCTGTAATTGGTAAATCAGGCATTGGAATCAGCGCAGGCACTAATGAGAGTAATTAGGAATCATTTGTTACTAATTGAAATAGAAGGATGAGGCAGAATGAGGTGGGGGGAAGCCTGGCTGGGAGGCCTTGCTGTGCATGGGGGTGCAGCTCCCCCAGAGGTGACAGTCCTCTGTCCATCCTTCTGCTGTGTCCCCAGGGGGAATCCATCCCCTCCTCTTCCAGCTCAGAGGTGACCCCACAGGGAGGACAGTGGCCAAGCTGGGATCTCCCCCTCATCCCTTGGGGGGGTCCTTGGGGGGCAGGGAATGCTCCAGCAAGGTTCCTTGTGAACCTCCAGTGGTGCTGGAGCGCTTGGCTGGAGCAGTTTGGAGCCTGCTGCCTGCCAGTCACTTCTGGGAGATGAATACACTGGGATGGTTATTTATTTATTTCGTGAATTTTTTTTTTTTTCCCTTCCCCTTGGCGTCGAGCAGAAACGCGTGTGTTGGTTTATTAATATCCCAACCCTTGCAGAGCGGGGAAACCCGTCTCTCATCCGGCCCTGAAAGCACCGGCAGCTCTCTGCCAGGGGAAGCAGGGAGGGTCTTCCCCGTCCCTTTGGGGGTCCCTGCCCACGCTCCAGGGTCTTCCCTTGTTCCCAGGTGAGCGACGGGAGCCTCACGGTGCTCTCGGTCAGCCGGGAGGACAGAGGTGCCTACACCTGCCGGGCTTACAGCATCCAGGGCGAGGCCGTGCACACCACGCGCCTGCTCGTCCAAGGTGAGGCCTTCCAGCTCCTCAGCATCCCCTGGGAAAGCAGGATGGGGGGATCTCCACGGGCCACAGGGCTGTGGTGTCACCCTGGAGTGACCCCCAAAGCCTCTCGGCACCCGTGGCATCTGGTTTGTAGGATGGAGGAATCCGCGTAATTGGGACACGGTGGTGGCTGTGCTGATAAGCAGCCAGGCCCTGATGGCAGCTCGGTTTTGTTTGGGAAGCGGGGAAAAGATTGAGGCTGTCATGAAGTGCCTTGTCAGACAGCGGTGATGCATGACAGGCCTCCTGCTCCTTGCTCCCTCTCTTATTAAATAAATCTTTAATTAGGTCAACAGCTACCGGCAGAGAGAGGAGCACGGGGTGTCCTCTGCTCTGCTTTTGTGGCAGTGGTGAGCTGCTGGTTCCTGGCAGTCTGTTCCCCCTGGATTTTTCCTGTGGGTGATATTATCCTCGAGAAGTGCTGGGGGTGAAGGGAGGTGTGTCCTTGTGTGCCCTGGGAGAAGCACCATGGGCGTGGATCCCCTCCTCAAAGCTGTAGAGATCAAGGGAGAGGGCTGGGAATAACAGGGTTCTCAGTCAGCCCAGAGATTAGGGAAGGGGTTGGGAATAACAGGTTCACTGTGGTTCTCAGTCAGCCCAGAGATTAGGGAAAGGACTGGGGATAACAGGGTCACTGTGGATCTCAGATGATGGGGGCCAGCCATGCCCCAGGAGCCCTCCAGCAGCTCCCAGCCAAAACGCTGTGATGGGACTGAACCTGAGCAACCTTTGTGGGGACACCTGTAGAGGTGGGAGTCACACCTTCCTCTTCCCCCCTCCAGGACCTCCCTTTATCGTTTCCCCTCCGGAGAACATCACAGTCAACATCTCCCAGGATGCGCTGTTCACCTGCCAGGCCGAGGCGTACCCCGGGAACCTCACCTACCTGTGGTACTGGGAGGAGGAGAACGTCTACTTCAAGAAGTGAGTTTATAGCTGGTGGGGCAGCGTGTTCTGCTCCTCCTGAGCTGTGCTGGGAGCTGGGATTGTGTTGAGCTTTGCCTCTGGCTCTCCTTGTGATCCTCCTCTCCTCTTGCAGTGACTTGAAGCTGAGGGTGCGGATCCTGATCGACGGGACGCTGATTATTTTCCGAGTCAAACCAGAGGATGCTGGAAAATACACCTGTATCCCCAGCAACAGCCTGGGCCGCTCGCCATCAGCCTCTGCCTACCTGACAGTGCAGTGTGAGTGCGGGGATGGGGCTGGGATTGATAACACCTGGCTGCCAGGCAGCCCCAGAGGCTCTCTTGTCCTGGTATGACACTGGGAGAATCAGGCTGATGTGACAGCAGCCTTTGGATGAACACGGAATCATCCTCAGCAAAAGAGCTTGAGAGCATCCCCCGTGGGTGTGGGAGACAAGAAAGCAAATGGTCTGAGCAGCCTGAATGACACTGCTCAGCTGGGACCGGCATCCACCTTTGCTACAAGTGTTTTTTAATGAGGCGAGCATCATCCCACGGCTGCTCCCTCACCCTGCTGGGCAGTCAGGGCTCTCGGTGTGTTTTTGGTGTTCGTTTCGGGGGCCGTTCCCGTGGCGGGGCCGCTCCCCGAGCTGCTGAGCTCGGCGTGTCACATTTTTCAGGCGGTAAGTGATCTAAACAAGCCGAGGAGAAAGGGCTGTAGCAGGAACGTTGCTTCCCACGCTCGCTCGTTCTGCCGGAATCCCCGGGCGGTAATGGGTAGTGTGCCACCGGCATCCTGTGGCATTCCACAGTAATGGCCTCAATTGCCGCCGCTCCAATTGCAATATTGCTCCGCTCAAAAAGACTGCGGCGTTTTTATTTCATAATGAAAGACAGGCCTGAGCAAAGTGGGCTCTCAGCGTGGGTTTTCCAAGACTGCCTTAGAGCTGCTGCTGCCTTTAGACCTGGGTAGTGGGGAGCTTCGGAGAGAAGGGCTGGCAGGTCCCTGTGGGGTTGGGTGAAGGGGCAGAGTGGGCAGGGGGGACAGTGAGAGCGGTGCTGTGCCCAGGCACAGGCGTGACTTGGGGCTTGGATGTGCCCAGCTGGGTGGCTCTTGGGAAAGCCTGTGGCCCCAGGCCATTAAATCTGCCCTGCTGCTAATCCAGGGCCGCTTGTCAGGGCTGATAGCTGTTAAAAATAGCTCTAATGGCAGGGAGAACAGGCTCGGACAATCTGCCGCTCAGCCAGGCTTCGCACAAGGGAGGGTGCTGGGCTTTTGGTGCCACAACCCTTTTCCTCCTGAGCAAACCTCATCCACCCCGGGGCTGATGCCTCCAGAGAGGGAGCTCCCATCCTCCCAAGCAGATGGGGACACAGCTCTGGGTCATTACTGGGCTGGGCTGGCCCCTGGCCAGTGACCTAGTAGTGAAAGGCTCGATCCCATTACCCTCTCCCGCACTGCTGGAGTCCTTGATTACATTTCCTAAGAGGTGGAGTTAAGCAGAGGGGGGTAAAGCCTGCTCCATATGTGGCACTGGGCAATCTGGGTTATGGTGCCACTGCCAGGGGCACGTGGTTTTGAGGAGTGGTTGGGGTGATGTGCTAGGAGCAGAGCTCCCAAACTCTGCTGGTTTTGCCCCAGGAAAGCAATGACAGGACACCTCCACATCTTCCATCCCTTTCTATTAAGCACCTTAATGTTTACCCCCCACTTTGCATCAGCAGTGCAGGGATGCTGCACCCCAGAACCCCACATTTATCCCTTAAGGCAGCCTAAGTCCCATCAGGATTTTCCCATAACCTTGTGCTGCCAGTGTCTAGACGAGATTGTAGAAATACTCACTCTTCTTATTAAAAATAACATTTTTTTAAAAAGCTTCTTATTAAAGAAAGTCTAGATTCTCTTCAACCCACTCGCACTTAATTAAAAAGCTCTTAGAAGTGCTGTTAATGACACATTCTAGACTGGAGGATTGCGAGACACCTCTCTGCGTGGGTGGTGCAGCTGGAGGGGGGGGTTAGATATGTATTTTAAGGTTTTTGCATCTTGGAACGGGTGAGGTGGCTGCTGTTCCACATGACCCAGCCTCAATGAGGCACGAGTACAAGCAGATATGGGAGGTAAAGGACTCGTGGTAGCTTTGACATGGATCCCTTTTCCCATCTGGGTGTCTTTTAAGGCTTGGCAGTTGAGATAGTTTTGATTGCTGGTATGTAAAACCCGGCTGTGCTGGGTGTTCATCACACCTGGCACGTGTCATGCTCTAATGGAGCAGCACAGGCTTCAGCAGGAGACAAGCTGGTGTGGAACTGGGAGCAGGCATATCTCACATTTCTCCTTAAATGCAATCTTTAATGAGCCCCAGGTAGGAACACCCTGGACATGTGCAAAGCCTCCCAGAAATGCCAGGTATTCTGGTGGATTTGTGTGTAGCAAGCCTGGCTTAACAGCCTGTGGGAGCCAGGGTGGTGCTGGGTTTGGAATTCATTACAAAAGTGAGGTAGATCCTCTTAAGCCAGGCTAGGAGGAGGGCTGAGCTCTCTTCCCATGCCAACGTGGTGCTGCCCCCCAGATCCTGCCCGTGTGGTGAACATGCCCCCCATCATCTACGTTCCCATCGGGATCCACGGGTACATCCGCTGCCCGGTGGAGGCGGAGCCCCCGGTCACGCTGGTCAAGTGGAACAAGGACGGGCGTCCCCTGCGGATTGAGAAGGTAATGAAGCCCCTAGGGAGAGGAGGGGGGGGCTCAGAGGGGTCCAGACCCTCCTGTCCTCAGCAAGCACCAGAAAGCACCACCTGTACCCTGTGGCTCCCTTTCTGTTGGGAGAGAAGAATCTCATGGATGGGGATGACGCTGCTTTTCCTTATCAGCTGTGGGCAGAGTTAATTCTAGTTCTTGTACAGAGCCCACAGTGCCTGTGGACATTCTGTGTCTCCCACATCTGATGCCTCTTCCTCCTAAAGTCACCTCCTGGTGGCCCTGGTTTATTTTTCCAATGGCAACTGGTGGTTAAAAGACCCTTTTAACAAATCTACGCCTTCCCCTAATCATGGTTTGATAGTCTGAGCAAGGATATTAGCCATTAAATATTTAAAGGAAACGCTCAATATTTTAAATTTTTCACTTAAATATTAACGATTTGAAGTTTTAATTCCATTTAAAGCTGTTGCTGCTGTGGCCTCCTGGTCCTTGGTGCCCTCAGCCCTCCAGGTGGAGTTGTCTTGCCGACTCCAGAACAAGTTTTATTTAGTGTTAGATTCTGATCTTAAATCTTTTGGGCTACATTAAGGAGCCTGGCTGTGTTTGGGCATGCTGATGTTGCCCAAGTTTTCTCTCTTTACCGTTGAGGAGATGCTTTGGATGTTGGGAGTGGGACTGAGCATCTCCTGGAGATGTGACAGTCACCCTGGGTGTGGGTGGGGGGCTTGGCTGGGGGGAAATGTGGTGGGTGCTGGATAAGTGATCCTGCTGGTTCTCCCTGCTGCAGTATTCTGGCTGGAACCTGCTGGAGGACGGGTCGATCCGGATCGAGGAGGCCACTGAAGACGCTCTCGGCACTTACACCTGTGTGCCTTATAACGCCCTGGGTACGATGGGCCAGTCTCCCCCTGCCCGACTGGTACTGAAGGTAACTCTGCTGCCAGAATCCCATGGCTTTGCTGGGAGCAATGTCCTCCTGTGCCCGGAGCAGCTCCCGGGGCTGTGTGGGGAAGAGCAGAGGCTCCAGGGCAGGGCGTTGTCTGTGCTGTGGTTGGAGATGTGCTTCCCACCAGCACAGGCAAACCCCCAGGGCACCCTGGCTGGTGGAGCTGCAAATATCCTGCCAGAGCAGCAGCACGGGTTTGGACACTGGACTGGGGTAGTTTGAGGAAACGTCTCCCTGGAATGTCCCCTTTGCCAACAAAACACTTAGCCCTGCTGGCCCGGGCTTGGGTTCAGGAGGATTTTAATAAATGGATGATTTGAGCTCCACGTGCTCTGGCTGCGTGCGGCGCCCGGGGCGCGCTGGGCTCCCAGTGCAGTTCCCAGTGCAGCTGGGGTGGGAGCTGCTGCCTCTTCCCTCCCTGAACACGGAGTCCTGTGCCTGGGAGGGAGCCGTGGTGATTCATGGTGTCTCGCTGGGGCTGGGATGATAACGCTCTGTGTACCAGACACACACATCCGCCGGGGCGGCTGCCGGGGCGAGGAAATCAGGTTGATGGCTGATGTGATGTGGGTGGGTTTCTTCCTGTTTCGAGGAGGTAAAAAGCAAGATGCTATTCAGCCTGGAGAAGAGAATTTGTGTGGAGTCATCACAGCAGCCTTTCTAGGTCTGAGGGGACCTGCAAGGAAGCTGGAGAGGGATTCTTTGTCAGGAAGTGTAGAGGTGGGGCAAGGGGTAATGGGATCAAATTGAAAGAGGCAAAATTTAGGTTAGGTATTAGGAGAAAGCTCTTCTGTGCGAGGGTGGTGAGGCCCTGGCAAGGTTGCCCTGAGAAGCTGTGGCTGCCCTATCCCTGGAAATGTCCAAGGCCAGGTTGGAGCGATCTGTGATAGTGGAATGTGTCCCTGCCCATGAGCTTTAAGGTACTTTCCAACCCCAGCCATTCTGGGATTCCATGATCCTATGCTCCAGAGTGGTGGCTCTTTGGAGAGAATCTCCCTGCAGCTGTGTAATTTGGTGTGCCATCCAGGCTCCTTAGCACATGTTCTCCACACAGTTTTCCTTGTAATGCTTCAAGCTTACCCAGAATGGGGATTGGGTTGGTTTGGAAAAGGCTTGGTTTTGGTGATGGGAGTTTGGGCAGGCTGACACTCCTTGTTTTTCCCCTTGGCTGCAGGACCCCCCCTATTTCACGGTGCTACCAGGCTGGGAGTACAGACAGGAGGCAGGGAGGGAGCTGTTGATTCCTTGCGCTGCTGCCGGAGACCCCTTTCCCATCATCGCCTGGAGAAAGGTACCCGGCCTGCCAGACAAATCTGCAGTGCCTTTGGCTTTTGGTGAATATTGCAGACAGAGAAGCCACACTCTGTCCCGGTAAGAACAAACTGCAGGTACAGCTGCTTCGCTTTGGGCTGAGCCACTGCCGTCCTGTCCCGCAGGTGGGTGGGGGAAGCCCGGCTTGTGGCCACCGAGTAATCCCGGGAAACCGACACGGCAGCATCCGCAAAGCTGAAACACTGCCCCTGCCCGGCCCCTCCTCTGCCAGCACTGCCCACAGGACAGCCTCCTCCTCGCCTGGCTCCCAGGGGTCACCAGCAGGACGTGGTGGTCGTGGCAGTGCTGTTCTCGCAGCACACACCTCCTGTGGAGGGAGGGGATGTGTCACCAGAACACATCCAGGAGGCTCTTGGCTCTGGACCAGTCAGTGGCTGCTTTCAAAGACCCTGGGAAGAAGCTGTTTTTATGATCCTGAACTGGATATAAACATTTGAAGATGTCCCTTTTCATAGAGCAGGGTGTGGTGGCACAGCCTTGGAGCAGTGAGGGCTTTCCAGTCCTGCAGCCTTCCCCTTGCTTCCCAGCTTTGCTGCTCCCATAGGAAAGCCACTGTACAGGAGACCTCCTGGGCTCTTTGTCGTGCTGTCAAGAGCTTCTCTCCAAGCCTTCCATGCCCTTCTTAGGACTCTTGAGAGTGAGCTGGGTCCCTCTGTCACCCAGTGGGACCATCCCCAATCGTTGTCTTGAGCTGCTGGATCTCTGGGTCCGTTTTAGCAGCGTGAGGAGGAGCATGACTTGCACACAGTGCAAGTGACCTGCCTAAAGCTTGTTGGCTGTTTAGTCTTTTTCTTCATCTTATTTTTCTTTCTGTGCCCTCACCAGTCTCAGTCAGGTTTCTTTCTAATCCCATTTGTGCCTTCTGGTGGTCCTCCACATTTTGTGGCTCTGGCCTTATCTCCTCCAATCCAGTTAGGGCTGGCTTGGGCTGAGCTCAGTTTGCCAGTGGCAGAAGCCAACTCCTTTCCTCCCCATCAGCACACCGGTGCTGACCAGTCTCTTGAAGGACTCCTGGGCTTGCACTGGTAACCCCACGTGTCTGTGGGCTCCTCTGCTCCTCCTTCTTTGCATCAACCTGTGGGTCCTGGTGTTGATCAGCAGAGAGCCCCACATGAAGAACAGCTGAAGAGGACTCAGGACAACGTGGGATTTGCACAGCTTTGGCTGATTGACACAGAAGAGTTGTTACAAGACCCATCTTTCCGCTTGGCTTGAGAGATTCCAGGCACCTCCACGCACGCCATCCTCCCACATCCCCATGGGGCCCTTGCTGCCCAGACCTCTGCTGTGAAGGGTCCTGCCTCTCATCTGCTGCTGCCTGAAGCTGAGAGGGGCAGTGTGGGCATCTCCCGGGGCAGCCCGTGCCTCCCCCATCCCGGGAGGGGGTTTGCTGGGACGGCCGGTGCCCCTTCCCGCAGCAGTTTCAGCTTTGGATGCCGGAGGTTGAGCCCTGCCGCGGGGCTCGGTGTCCGTGCCAGTGCCGTGGGGTTTCCCGCTGGTGTGTGAGAGCTGAGCAGCAGCCTCCTGACGCATGCCTCTCGCGTTGCCCCCCAGGTCCTCTCGGAAACGGGGGAACCGTCTGCCTTGCCACGACCGGAGAGACCGGATCCCCTGCCGGTGGCCGGCGGTGTCCCCTGGGCCGCGCAGGTAGCTTAGTGACCCCGCCGCCGCCTCGCCCGGCCCCACAACCCGCTGCTGAGTCGTGTTTCTTTTCTCTCTCCGCCCGGCTCCCCACCCCGCTCCTTGCCCAAGGTAGGGAAGCCCAGCAGGAGCAAGCACAACACGCTGCCCGGCGGGACCCTGCAGATCCGCTCGCTCGGCAAGGACGACCACGGCGAGTGGGAGTGCGTCGCCACCAACATCGTCGCGAGCATTACTGCCAGCACCCACCTGACTGTCGTAGGTATGGGCAGGGGGGAAAGGGGCCCGGGGAGAGCCCCCCAGGCAAGGCAGGAGTTGGGGATGCTCTGTCGCTGTTTCATGGAACACGTGACGCACTCTGTGATTTTCAGAAGGCTAAGAATTTTTTATTAGGGATAAATGATTTTTTTTATCCCTATATATACCATCTTTATGGTATATAAAAAAAATATATATACCATATATATTTTCCCTTATATACCATTTTACACAGACCAATGTGATTGGTGAAACAAAGACAAACCTCTTCACTCACATTGGTCAATCCCTCCTCCTAGAAGGAATCCCTCCTCCTAGAAGGAATAAATAACATAAATATTATTACAAGAACATTCCATCGTGTTTATCACACTTTCCTGGGAAAGAACATCAGAAAACCAAAACATCAGGCCTGAAACCAGACTACAATGCTCCCCACAAAGAATTGTGGTGACAGGACAAGGGGGAGTGGCTTTAAACTGAGAGATAGAAGGTTTAGATAGGATATTGGGAGGAAATTCCTCTTTTTGAGGGTGGTGAGGCCCTGGCACAGAAGCTGTGGCTGCTCCATCTCTGGAAGTGTTCAAGGTCACATTGGACAGGGCTTGCAGCAACCTGGTCTAGTGGAAGGTGTCCCTGCCCATGTCAGGAGGATTTGAGTAGATGTCCCTTCAAGCTCCTTCCAACCCAAACCACTCCATGATCCTCCTTTAAATGTTATTTCCCAGTGGAGTTGCCTTTCTCTGTGCTGTTATTACCTGTCCAGCAGAAACAGCTTTGGCCATTGGCTTGGTGCAAGAGGAGACCCCTCTGACCACGGCTTGGGAGAAGCCCCCTCCCAGCCCTGGTGCTGCTGCCCTCTGAGCTGTCCCCTCTCCTGCAGGGACAAGCCCTCATGCCCCAACCAGCGTGCACGTCGTGGCCGCCATGACCTCAGCCAACGTCTCCTGGGAGCCCGGCTACGACGGTGGATACGAGCAGACTTTCTCAGTTTGGTACGGCCCTCTGTGAGTCATCCTGGCATGCTTTGCTCTCTGCTTCTTTTCCTTCCTAGCTGACCCGAGCTTCGAGCAGCCGGCGGGAGGCGGGTGGGCAAGGGTGGCGTGCCCGGCTCTGTGCCCGTGGGCCTCACAGGGCTGAGCCCCCTCGGGCTTCCTCGGAGAGAAGGGGGGTGGTGGGAGTGGTGGGATGGTGTAGTTCCCGTATTTCCTCTCTCTTCTGTGCTGGCCACTGCCTCCATGTGCCCCAGCAGGTTTTACTCTGCTTGTGGTACACGGGAGATGCTTTGCATTCATGTAGCTGTGCCTCTGGCATCTAATTTCAAGATAAACTGTTTATGAGGCTTAACAGCCAGGGAGACGATGGAAAATGCAACCTTTAGAGAGTGTGTCCTGGAAGAGCTGTGACTAAGCAGAAATGTTCTCTCCTTGCTCTGTGGCTCCCTGGAGGTGGTTTAATCCCAGCTGAGATCATGACCAGCCACTGTGAGGTGATGGCACTGGGGCTTTGCTCCCATAGCTCCTGTGCTCCCCAGCACCCAAAGCTGGTGGGTGCATCCCACCTTCCTGCAGCAGGGCCAGGCTCAGCCCTGTGCCTTTCCCCTGGGGCAGGGGAGGGAGAAATGTAGCTGCAGCAAGGCTGGGGTTTACTTTGGGCTGTGCTGTTGTTGTCTTCTTCTAAAGAATCATCCTTGGATACATGGAGGGGTGATGCCTTCCCTTTCCTGGCTTGGGCTGGCATTCTTCAGCCTTTCCTCTCACTCTCTCATTCTTTCCTTGCCTTAATTTGCCCTGATGGAGGCTGCTGATAGAGAGGAGAGAGGGAGACGCTGCCTGTAATGATTTCTGCTCTGCTCCAGCCTGGGGCTGGGCTGTCTGTCTGGAGATGGAAGGGAGGAATGGATTGAACAGAGGGGGGAAAATGAGGGAGCAAGCTGAGCAGTGCAGACCTTGCTTTGATGAAAATGTCCTTGGGAAGGAGTGGTTAAACCTCTCTGCTCTGGAGACGTGGCTGCATCAGCTGCTGCTGCTGTTCTCGCTCTGCAACCTGCTCTCAGATTCCTGCCTCCTCGTGGCTCTTCCAGACTCCACAGGGAGAGAACAGCCAGCAGGGAAGGGTGTTTGCACCAAGCTTGCATTAAGGAATTCGCAGGGAGATGTGGGGACTTTGGATAGGGAGGCAGTGACCCGTCTTGCCCTGGCCCTGGGGTGTGATCCCTGGGGGATGTGCTGTTCCCTGGGAGCAGGGATCTGGGGCACAGCTGCCTCGTGCAGTCCAGAGTGCCATCCATGTGCTTTCCTCCCTGCTGTGGCTGTGGGATGCTCAAGCAAAACATGACTCCATTTTCCCTGGATCTGTGCTCCCCTCCCACGTCTGCCGTGGCTGAGGCTGGAAATGCAAATCCTGCTCCCCAGGGGTGGCCAGGCCACCGCAGCATTCCAGCTGCACTTGTCCTCCCTCAGCAAGGGGCTTCTCCCAGTTCGGTGCTGCATTTACCCTCTGCTCTCCCCACCCTCAGCCCTGCTCGGGTGTGTCCCTGCCCACAGCAGTGCCGGGAAGGAGGGATGTGAGGGCAGTGGGATTAACCACTGCAGGGAAACCTGCCCAGGAGAGGGACTGCCCTGCTGCCCTCCTGCCTCTGCCACGGTGATGGGGGATCCTGGGGTCTGTAGTCCAGCTGGAGCTGCAGTGATGCAGAGGCTTTCCCTGGGTTTGGCAGAGCATGGCTCTCCACCGCCCTGCTCGTTTCCATGGCTTGCTGCTGCTTCTCTGCCTCACCTTCTGCTCCCTGGACAGCAGCATTATTTCTGTTTGCTCCATCTTTTCCTGGCTGTGTGCTGGTGGGCTGCAGATGTGCCCCCTTACCAGTGCAGGACAGACCACCTGCAGCAATCCTTCCCAAATCCTCTGTGGACATTAGCAAAACCTGCAGCTGAGGGCTCAGACTCCCTAAAGCACCTTTCAAACATGAGCACCTGCACTTGCAGTATTGCAGAAGTGCTGTGGTGCAGCTTTGGCATGTGGGATCCTGGTGGGATTAATGGCTTGTGGAGGTGGCTGCATGCTCCTGGGTGGCACTGGGGAGGCTCTGGGAGCATTTTTCACCCCGGGTTTGTGGTAAGACCCCAGCAGAAAGGTTCTGTCCTGCACTCTCTGCCAGTGCCTCTGCTGCTCTGCCAAACCCTGAGTGGTGCCCCAGGCTGTGCTGGCAGCCCCCGACTTGTGCAAATGTGGCAGAGATGGGGATTTAGTTAAATGTCTCTCGTGGGATGACATGTACAGGGCTACAGCTGAGGGAGAACTTGGCTCTGGCTCAGGAGATGTCGAGGTATAAATGGGAACAGGGCCTGTCTCCTGCGTCAGCCGTTCCCTTTGCAGTGCTCACCAAAACGCTCCAGCTCCCACTCTTGCCCATGGGAATCTGGTGGAGATCACGTCAGAGCAGGGCTGGTGGCACTGCTGTTATCCCTGACCAGGCTCATGGCAGCAGGGAGAGCTGGTGGCAGTGCCCCTGAGAGCTGGTGGGACACGAGGGGATGGTGTCCTGTGCCAGCTTGTGGGTGGTGAGTGGCTGCCCCACGTCCATCCACATCACTGCTGTCAAACCAAACCATCGCTCAGGAAAGCTCCATTTTTGCATAAGAAGTTAATGCTGCCTCTTTGTCCTCCCTGTCAAAGACAACTTCCCTGAGGATGCTCCCTTTTCTCTCGGCAGGATGAAGAGAGCCCAGTTTGGACCCCATGACTGGCTGTCTCTCCCTGTGCCAGCTGGTTCCAGTTGGCTACTTGTGGATACCTTGGAACCAGAGACTGCTTACCAGTTCAGTGTCTTGGCTCAAAACAAGCTGGGCACCAGCTCCTTCAGTGAGGTGGTCACTGTGAACACTCTAGGTAGGTCCTCCTTGGGGACAAGGGGAGGGCTGGGAAGGGATCTGGGAGGTCTGTGGGGAGAAGGGGCCCTTTGCCTTGCTCCATGTGTCCTGTCTGCTGGGGACAGAGATGAACATCAGCAATCGCTTCCAGCCATGTAGGAGAGAGTTTGTGGAGAGTCCTGGATGAAGCTTGCAGACTTTGTTGGATGCATGAGCCTCTGGAAGTCTTGTCCTGAGAGACAGCATGAGAGAGCTGTACTGTGCCAGTCACCTTTCAGATCTTCTTTAGGTTCAGCTGGGATCAGGAGGTATTAATAGAGCACGAGATCACTTGCTACAGCTCAGAGCCTTTGGTCTCTCAGGTGGAGGTGGGAGGAAGCAGGAAGGCCTGGAGTCATGGCCTCATTAGTCCAGTGCCTTTTGAAAATCCACTTTTCTATTTCTGTGATAAGAGACCAGACTTCCAAGACGTGCCCTAAACTCCTGGAATGTGGGAACAGCCGCAGTGGTCCTGCTGCTGGGGCACATATGGAAGAGAATCTCCTGTGCTTGCCCTGCCCCATCTCAGAGGTGTCCCTGTCCCTTCTGCTCTGTCCCCAGCATTCCCTGTAACAACTCCAGAGCCTCTGGTGTTGGTTACCCCACCGAGGTGCCTAACTGCCAACCGGACACAGCAAGGCGTCCTCCTGTCGTGGCTCCCTCCCGCCAACCACAGCTTCCCCATCGACCGCTACATCATGGAATTCCGCGTGGCGGAGAAGTGGGAGATCCTGGACGATGGCATCCCGGGCTCCGAAAGCGAGTTCTTTGCCAAGGACTTGTCCCAGGTGAGCAGGGGCTGCCCACACCGTACCCAACTCGATGATCTTTTCCATCCTTCATGGTTCTGTAATATTATTGCACCATCTGCTGCAGCTCCGGGGAAGTTTTGGAGTGGCTCGATCCCTGTGCTTGATCAAGGAGCGGGGCAAGTGTTGGAAAAGATGCAACATTTTAAGAATTTTAGTTAATGGTGTTAAGTAATCATAACCAATATATGTTGTCCCTGAAAATCAGCCTTCTGATTTGTTTTGTATAGTGGAGTCAGTTCTCATGAATTGTAAGGTAAACAAGGATCATGTTTGCATTCCTCTGTGAAAAGATATCACCTGATGGACTTCTCAAGTGAGCAGTGGAGATGGAGAGGTGGGAACTTCTCTGTGCAATCTCTGGTCACTGTCCAGAAACTTATAGATACGAGGTAACAATAAAGGAGAGAGTTCTTCTCTTCTTCTCTACCTGAACACCTGTTGTGTGTGTTGCTGTGTGTTTCTATCTGTGGCACAGTAACAAATATACATCTCAATTATAAATATTGTGTTGCTCTTCAATTACTCTTAGCCAGCATTTGGCAGAATTGTTGTAAACTACTTTTGTAGGAACACAGCTTGAGAAAATGACTGGAACTTAAAGTTTTGATAAAGTCATTCTGATATGCCTTAATGAACAAAGCCTGGGAGTGAAGGATGTATTGTTGAGGTTGGAATGTAGGATTTATGGACCACAAGGACATTTTGCAGAATCCAGAAGCTGAAGAGATTAACAAAGTCTCAGTATACATTAGAAAGTCCCTACAGGAGGACAAAGATACTAAAAAGACTAAAAATATGCACTAATTAGCATAAGAAGCGAGAAATCAATAACCAATAGAGGATAGAATACTAATTAATGAAAGAGAATTGTGTAATTTAGAACCAATGAACAATAATTTTTGTTTGAAGAAAATGATGAAAAAGTTTTGTATCTGTGTCTGGGTGGAGGCCAGAATTTTACTGGCTGCACACCCCATGGGCAAGGATAAAAGCCTGGCTTGCTAACATTAAAAAGGTGGTGTTAGAGGGTTTTATTTACCCTGGAGATGTTGGAGGGTCTGGTAAGATGAGGCTGGAGGCTGCGTGGGGGCGCTGACAGGTGTGTTTGGCTTTCCAGGACACCTGGTACGAGTTCCGTGTGCTGGCGGTCATGCAGGATCTCATCAGCGAGCCCAGCAACGTCGCTGGCGTGTCCAGTACAGGTGAGGGCTGGCTCCTCTTCTCATCCTGCCTCTGTGCTGGGCTCAGGGAAGTGCAGGGCTGTGCCGGGTGTGCTGAGCACGGCGCTGAGCCCAGGCTGCCTCCTGACGGGAGCAGGCGAGGACAAATCCCGGGAGCCCCGCAGAGCCCAGCACGCCCCGGCTCTGCGGTGAGCCCGGAGAACAAAGCTCCGGGCGGGCACTGGCGCAGCCTGGGAGCAGCGGGAGTGAAAGGTGGAGAGAGGGAAACGCAGCACTGCAGTGCAGAGTCCACCGGGAAAAGAGCTTTGCAAGCGGGAGGCTGCAACGTGCTGCTGCAGTTCGTGCGTGTTCGCTGCGCATACAGCTCGGGGGATGTTGCCGGAGCCGAGGGGCAGGCGGGGGAGGGCTGTGATGGCGCCGGGGAAGGCGAGGGCAGCAGGGAGGGATGGGGATGCTGCGAGCATCCCGGGTTTTCCGGTTCTCGTGGAAAACGCGGCTCTGCTGCGCTGCGATGCAGCGGTCTCTCTCTGCCCCCAAGTGGTGCCGGTGTGGCGAGGAAAGCTGGCGGCAGCCTCGCTGCCCTTGCTCCTCACGCCCGGTTTTTCTGATGGGGTTTGGCAGGTGCCCGGCCCCAGGCAGCTGCTCGCCCAGGCTGAAAGCGTTCCTGCGCTGCTCCTGGATCTGGCACACGGCAGGAGCACCGAGGTGTGCAGGGTGCACCTCTTCACGTGCCTGCAGCTGAGGTCTGCTGGGGCTTCACATGTGCTCCTGTTTAGAAAAGGAATATCAGAAGGGTGTGGAGCCCAGTTTTCATTGGAATGCTGAAATGAAGCACTGACAAAGAGGTTGAAATAGCTTGTGCTGCTGCAGCGGGTTATTCAGCTGGGAGGTGACTGCAGGTTTGCTGCAGCTGTGTGTGTTTAGACATAAATACGTATTTGTTCGGTGTGGAGGCTTCTTCCTTGTGTGTCCACCAGCTAACACAGAAAGGTTTTTCAGGTTGCTTTGGGCAATCTGGTCTAGTTGAAGATGTCCCTGCCTATTGCACGGCAGTTGGAGTAGACGGCCTTAAGCGGCCCTTTCCAAAACTATAGGACATATATATATATATATATATATAAATAAGACCCAAACTGTCTTATGATTCTGTGATCTGGTGTCAGATCACCAAATCCCTTGGCCCTGAAGCAGTGCTGATTGCTCTCCGTGGGTGGGCTGGCTTGGAAGCAGGTTCTTTACAGAGATTATCATTCCTGGAGACTATCACTGCCTCCACACCGTGGCAGCTCCCTGAGGGAGGCAGCAGGTGTAACACTGGATTGTGTTTTTTTTCCCCAGACGTTTTCCCTCAGCCTGACCTGACGGACGAGGGCCTAGCCCGCCCGGTGCTGGCTGGCATCGTTGCCACCATCTGCTTCCTGGCTGCTGCCATCCTCTTCAGCACACTCGCCGCCTGCTTCGTCAACAAACAACGCAAACGCAAGCTCAAGCGCAAGAAAGGTGAGTCCATTCCCGGAGTGCTTCCTCCCTCCTTCCTGTCTCCTCCTCGTTTCTCCCCCCTGGCTGTGTTGTGGTCGTAACCTTCTTCCCTGTCTGTCTCTTCTTCGTCCGTGCGCGTCCTCAGGTGAAGCCCTGACTTCCTCCCTCGGCTGTGCCTGAAAGCGCCCGTGGTCGGGAGCGGGAGAGGCAGGGTGGGTGAAGAGGCGCCAGAGAAACTAGCCTGGGAATTCCGAGGGAGCTCTCCCACGTGGTGATAACTCCTAGAGCCGGGGGTTTAGGGCTGGGCTGTCCTCTGGGATGCAGGCGGGGGGCACTGCTCACCTCCTGCAGGTCCCCCCAGAGCTGGGCTCTCCAGCTGCTCCCAGCCTGGAGCAGGCAGTGCTGGGCTAGAGAAGACCCCAAAGGAGACCCTGCTGCTCTGCTTCCTGAAAGCTGGGACTGCAGCCTCCATGCAGGAGCAGCTGGTAGGGAAAAGGGTGGCTGGGGAGCTGGAGAGGGCAGGGAAGTGGCTCTGTCTCCTCCAGCCTGTGGGGCTGGGGCAGCAGGACGGGCAGGACCCTGTGACGGGGGCTGTTTGTTGTCAGCAACCATTAAAGCACTGGAGAAATGAAACCTTGGCCTCTTGTTGAGTGTCTTTTGTTGTCTTGATGTTGAGTCTGTCTTGTCTCTGTCGTGTTGCGCCTCCTCAGCGTTCTCTCTTCTTTCCCCTTTTTATTCTCTTCCAGACCCTCCTCTCTCGATAACCCACTGCAGGAAGAGTTTGGAGTCCCCGTAAGTATCTGTCTTAGCTGCAGCACCAGGCTGTGGGGTCTTCAAGGTGCCTCCCTCCTACAGTCATTGCAAAGCTCAAATGGAAATACCTCATCCTTATTTGGTTGCTCCCGATGTGTTGGTTTTGGGTGTTCCCTGAACTTTTGGGAGCACAGCAGTTCACAAGAGACAAGTGGGCTTTGGAGCAGAAAGCAGCAGGGACAAATGCAACAAACTGAGCTAAGAGATGACCCCGCTGGATCTGTGGACATTTTCCAAAGCTGGAGTTGGCTGATGGAACTCAATTCCACACCAGTTGGAAGGGGCTCCTTAGGACAAGGACTAGCCTGCTGCTTATGGAGTCCTTCCTGCCAGCTTGGCGTAGTTTTTTGAGTCATTCTCTGTTGGCTCTTTTTTTTCCCTGGGAAATTCATCTTTTCTCCTGAAGAGTGCCCTGCTGAAGCCTCTTTCCACATGTGCCCAAAGGTGGTGATCGTGGTGCTGCAGAAGCCACAGCTCCTTGCAGAGCCCAGCAAAAGCATGTGTAGCTGCAAATCAGCAGGAGCATCTTCCTGGTGGGAGTGGAAGAGTCTGGGATGTGGACACCTCAATCTTTTGATCCTGGACTGTTGCAAAATCTCCTGGTGCCGGTGGATCTGAATCTTACTTGTTTTCAGTTCATCCACTGCACTGAAATAACCTGCACTGTCTCTTGGATCTGCTGTCTTTTGCCTCTCAATCCTGTTTGTCCAAGGCTTTCTGGATAGGGGTGAGGGAACTATCCTGGTGCTTTCTGCCTTTTGAGGCGCTCAGCCTAGAGCCTGAGTGTTGAGAATGGGAGAAGGAGTTGGTCTGAAATGATTTGTCAGCATGTCCAAGTGAGATGCTGAGTTCTGTGTGAGGGAACATTGGCCCGATGTCCTCTTCTCAGGGCCTTTCCTGGGCATGGATAGCTCAGGTGGATGTAAGAAAACCTCAGAAGGAGTTGGAAGTGAGCTCTGGATGTGTCTTTTTCCCCTGTGGGGCTGTGGAGCTTGTTGCAAGGTGTTGTTGGAACTTTTTGTGAGGTGTTGGGGTGTTGCTGGAGCTTACTGCAAGGTGTTGGTGTGAGCTTTTTGCCCCGAGTGTTCCGAGCTGCCCTCCCAAGGAGCAGGGATGTTGCGCACCGCTGCTAGCGAGACTCTGCCATCCTGGTTAGCCCCTGCCTATTTCTCCCAGAAGTTCCTCTTTTGAGAGCTGGTAGCACTTTGTTTTCCGGATCCAGAGTTGTTCTTCTGGGCGAGAAGGCCTTTCAGCTCCGGGTGACCGTGCCCTCTCTCGGTTTTTCTCCCCTGTGGTCCAGGTTGTCTTCCGGCAAGGTGAGTCCCGAGAGCATCCGCACGCTCCGTCCCCCCTCGGAGTCCTCTGACGACCAGGGCCCGCAGGCCAAGCGGATGCTGAGCCCCACCAAGGAGAAGGAGCTCTCCCTTTACAAGAAGACCAAACGAGCCATCAGCAGCAAGAAGTACAGCGTCTCCAAGGCGGAGGCCGAAGCCGAGGCCACCACTCCCATCGAGCTGATCAGCCGCGGGCCGGACGGACGCTTCGTCATGGACCCGGCGGAGATGGAGCCCTCCCTGAAGACACGGCGGATCGAGGGCTTCCCCTTCGTGGAGGAGACGGACATGTACCCCGAGTTCAGGCAGTCGGACGAGGAGAACGACGACCCCGTCGTCCCCACCTCCGTGGCCGCCCTGAAATCCCAGCTCACCCCTCTCTCCTCCAGCCAGGAGTCCTACCTTCAGCCACCAGCATACAGCCCCCGGTTCCACCGGGCGCTGGAGGGTCCTGGCGCTCTCCAGGCCACTGGCCAGGCCCGCCCGCCGGCCCCCCGGGCTTTCCACCACCAGTTTTACGGTTACCTCAGCAGCAGCAGCCCCGGGGAGGTGGACCCGCCGCCCTTCTACATGCCAGAAGTCAGCCCGCTGAGCTCGGTCATGTCCTCCCCACCGCTGCCCCCGAGGGGCCCTTCGGACACCCCACCATCCCCGAGGAGAACGGGGAGAACGCCTCCAACAGCACGCTGCCCCTGGCCCAGACCCCCACGGGGGGCCGGTCCCCCGAGCCCTGGGGCAGGGCCGAGTTCCCCTTCGGCAGCCTGGAGCTGGCCCCTGCGCCGTTCCCCCACCAGCTCCAGCCCTGCGAGGCGGCCGAGGGCTCCCAGCCCACGGGTTGCCTTCCTCGGGGGCCGCCCCCCTCCTCCCTCCAGGTGGTCCCCGCATCCTACTCGGGCATCCTGCCCCTGGAGGCACCAAAGAGCTGGACCGGCAAGTCACCGGGCAGGGGTCAATCCTCCGTGCCCGCTACCACCAAGTGGCAGGACAAACCTATGCAACCCATGGGATGTCAAGGGCAGCTAAGACATACCAGCCAAGGTATGGGCATACCCGTGTTGCCTTACCACGAACCGTCCGAGCCCGTCGGCCCCAGCGGCACAAGCACATTCAGCCTGGACACCAGGTGGTACGAGCCCCAACCCCGACCTCGGCCCAGCCCTCGGCAGGTCAGGAGGGCTGAGCCCAGTTTACATCAGGTGGTGCTACAACCTTCAAGGCTTTCTCCTCTGACCCAAAGTCCCCTGAGCTCCCGCAACAGCTCCCCGGAGCTGACTGCCCGCGCCCGGCCCCGCCCGGGGCTCATCCAGCAGGCGGAGGTGTCGGAGATCACGCTGCAGCCGCCCGCGGCCGTCAGCTTCTCCCGCAAATCCACGCCGTCCTCCACGGGATCTCCGGCGCCGAGCAGCCGCGGGGACAGCCCCAGCTTCCGACCGACCACCGCCTTCACCCCCGTGGGCACCGGCTTCTCCAACTCCCAGGGCTCCTCCCTGCCCGTGGACACCATGGATGTTTTCGGAGACATCCCTTCTCCAAGGAGGGCTGGCGAGGAGATTCTCCAACCGGAGCCGACATCCACCACCACAGTAGCCGCCACAGGGTAAGTGCGTGAGCCCCCCTGGTGACCCCCCCCGGCCCCTTCCTGGCTTCCCCCACCCTGCCTTACCCACTCCCTCTGACTCCCTCCCTGCCATCACCATCCCAACCGGTAGGGTCTCTCTGGGCACGCTGCAGCATCCCTTTTGGAGACGGCGTCCCGCGGGCTTTGCTAGGCAGAGGCTGGTGCCATGGGCACGGGTTGCATGGCCACTGCCCGAGAGCGCTGGGTTTTAGGCAGGCGACCTTCCCGGTCCCTTGGGAGTCTGGGAGCGCCGTTGACTCGGGCTACGGGCCGTCTACCAGGTGTACAAAGACCTGGCTCGCTTAGGTAAGTGTCCTGGTGTCACTGGAGGTTGTTTCCTCTTCTAGCTGCTGGCTCTTGGCTTTCTTCGAACGTTAGGGCCGCCGCCGCCGCGCCTCTGTCTTCCTCCTCTTCCTTCCCGCGGAGTCTAGAGAGCTTTAATGCATGACAGAAACAGCTATCACGGTCACCGCCCCACCTGCAAAAGGGATGCTGCAGCCCCAGGACGCGGGCAGGGAGAGATCAAGGACTTAGCCACACCAGCAGCATGTCAGGAGAGGAGGAAAAATAAAAATAAACTAAGCCCAGCGGAGATCGGGAGGCTGCCGGCACACTCAGATCCTGCCCTAAAGAGGGATGTGGCTGCACTAGACAGTAGCGGCTGGTTTTCCAGGTACCAGGGTTGCTCCAGGCAAAAGCGTCTCTCTCTCTCTCTCTCTCTCTTTCTCTCTATTTCTCCTCTTTCCTTCCGTCTTTCACAGCACCTTAGACCCCGTAGCCGTGCTTTCGTCCCATCCTTTCGTCTTGCTTCATTCTGGCTTCTTGTCTGGTGGGGTCGAGCCCCCTCCTCCGGCTTGTGGCAGAGAGGAGTCGGGGGCCGGGGCTCCCAGCCCCGCGGAGCCGGCGCGGTCGGAGGCGTTCGGAGGAGAGGCTGTGTTTTGGGGAGGGGGGAGGCAGCGTTTCACCCGCAGTGCCCTCCGCATTTCACTCCCGCCCTCTGGTACCTGGAAGCGTTATGGCCTTAGCAAATCCCTCCGGCACTGAACGGAAGGAAGGAGGGCTCAGGGGAGAGAGGATGGGGAGGGAGAGCAGCTGGACGAGCCTGAAATGACTTCTGTGTGCCTCTGGAAAACCCAGCTACGGAGCGATGCAGTCAGGGACGTAGTCACAGGTCCACGTCTCTAGCAGGGCATGCCAAGGAGAGCCAGCTCCAGGACAGAGCCGTGTTAGAGCAGCACTGTTGTCCGTGCTTTTATGCAGTGTATCCATTCGCTTTGTTGATTATCGTTTTTGTTTCTTCTTTTCCTTTCTCTTCTGTTTCTTTCCCCCTTTCTTCTCCAGCCTCGTTTCGTTTGTGTTTCAGTTTGGTTTCTTTCCCTCCTTTTTCCTTTGGAGTTGTTGACGTGCTGATGTGTTGCGGAGCTCGGCTCCTTGCGGGTGTTGATAACTGCTTTGTTTTTGATTAATCTCAGCTATCTGGGCAGTGTTGTCGAGACAAGCTTCTCCTCAGCTCAATAGGTAAGGGTGATCCATGTCCGAAAGGATGGTGTGGGCGCTGTGGAGGGTGGCGGGAGCGGGGCATGACAGGGGACACGGAAGGGGCTTTTCCAATACCATCTCTTCCTTTAAAGGGGAATAAGGAATGTGAAAACACTAGGAAACACCTCTGGACGCACAGTCTCTGTGGCTTTTGGGTTTCCCCTCCCAGCAGCACACGCTGCTCCCCTGCCTTTGGGGCTGGGGTTTGGGATGAGCCGAGCTGCCGTCTCCCTGGGCCACCCCTCCTTTCTCGGGGGATGGTGACACACGTGGCACTTCTGGCCCAGGCAGGGTGCACGAAGGTTGTGTGCTGTTAGGGAGGTGTGTGTTGAGGTGGGGTTGTCCCAGATCCAAACCAGGAGGAGCCCACAGCCACCCCCTGAAGCCAGGAAAAACAGCCACCTCTGGAGCTGCCAGCTGCAGACAGCGGGCTCAGAGTGGGCTCCAAAAATCAGTCTCCAGCTGCAGTCCAGCACATGGAGAATCTTGTTTCCAGCAGTATCTGTTTTCGTTTTCCCAAGTCTTCTCAGTCACAGAAAGTGGGAGAGGTCTTTATCCCAAGATGGATTGCTTGCTTGGCAGCAGCAGAACTATGGACTCAGGCTGCCAGAAAGGTGTTTTTTCCTTCCTATCGCAAGTGTAGTCATGGGAAAATCCCTCCATCCCTGAAATTTTCCTTGGAGAAATCTTTGACTTCTTCTGACCCAGCTGTAATTAAACAGCCCTAAGCAGATCTTGAAGGACTCTTCCAAGAAAATTCCTCCTGGGCTGCCTTCATGGGGTTGGTTTCCCAAAGAGCATGGCCGTTTCTAGATCTGGGATGGAGTAATCTGGAGATGGTTTTCAGACCTTAGAAGCAGAAGAATATCACTAAAACTGCCAAATCCAGATGGGATAATAGTAATTTGGGACCTGGAGGATTGGCAACACTGACCTGTTTGGCCATCAGCCAGGCTGGTTATGGAAGCAGAGATGGGATTGGAGATGGACCTGTTTCTAAGGGCCTGGCCATATCCAAACTTCCTTAGGACAGGTCTTACAAAAGGTTGAGAAGAGTCAAGGACCTGGCTGATTCTCTCCAACAGCCTGAGGAGCCTTGTTGGGCTAGAAAAGAGCCTCATGAGAGAGAGGTGGGATGACTAGAGAAATCAGGAAGATGTTTCTAGGAGAGGGGAATTCTTCCAGCTGACTTGGAGAGTTGTCCTGGGGTAGGGAAAGCAGGATTGGTGAGGAGAGGGTGTTGGATGTGTGTGCTCCATGGAGGAGCCATCCTCTTGACATGACAAAACCCATCCTGTTTGAGCCTCCAAATCTCTTGAGCACTTGGCTGCCTTCTCTCTTTTTTTTCCTTGCTGATCCTAGGGCAGGGCATCCCATGAGGAGCAAAGCTGGCACCAAGCCTTGATGAGATCTGGGCTGTGCCAGGCTTTTTGGGAAATGGGTAAGCACTCAGAGAGGCTGTGGCTCGTTGTTCTTGCTCTGTGACACTTCCCTGCTCTGGCAGCATTAGGGACAAGAGCAGACGTGGCTTTAGCACAGCTGAGATGAGTCCAGGCTCGTGTCTGAGTTTGGTGTGGCTCTTGCCCAGATCCTGGCTGGCTCCAGTGCTGGCTGCTGTGGGCTGATGGATTTTGAGGAGCAGGGTCACACTGCCCAGCAGGGTGGGAGCAGCTGTGTGTCCTACTCCAGGATGCTGCTGGGAGCTGCAGTCACAGGAGCGACTCCAGAGTCATTGTCCCCAAAAAATGGAAACCAGAAGAATAAATCTCACTTCAATAAGCGAGGAATCCTGTAGAGAGCCCAGCCAAGTAATTTCTTGATGATTTGGGGTCATAAAATTGTCAGTGCATGCGGAGCACAGGGATTTTATACCAGACCAGCCAGATTTCTCTGTCGCAGCATTAAAAGCTGAGAGGAGAAGGAGATGCAGCACGTGAGCTCTGTGCTGCAGCATGGTGGCATTTCCTAGGTGAAGCTCAGGTAGTTTTTATGGGTGGGCAGGGATAAATGATGCTGTTACTGAGCCAGCAGGAGGAGTTCTCCCATCCTCTTCCCTTAGGATGCAGTGCGCGTCTCGGATCAGGGAAGAGGGGGCTGTTGCCTCCTGCAGAGGGAAACCCAAAAACCACAGACAAGGCACCAAGCTCCCCTGCCCCTCGGCACGGCAGCCTGCCCTGGGTGGCCTGCCCAGGCCCCCCATGCCCGGGCAGCACTGCCAGTGCTGGGAGCTGGGGGGCTTGGCCGTGGCGTAGCGTTGAGTGATGAAGGGACGTCGGCGCCAGGCGTGCGGGAGGAGCAGCAGCCCTCGCTCCCAGCTTGAAAGAAAACAGGTTCCCTTTAAAGACTGTCCATGTGCTGATCCTCTGCATGTGTTCCATGCCTCCTTCCGCTTGGAGAAGTTGTGAGTCCGCTTGTCTGAGTGCGTTTTCCTTTTCTTTCTTTATTATTATTATTATTTTATTTTTCTTTTCAGTCTCTTTAATTTCCTTATATATTTTCTCACTCCTGTTTTTCATTTATCTTCCTCTCTGCCCTCCCCTTCCCCATGACTGTATCCCCCTCTTCCTGTCCAGCCCGGCCCCGTTTCCCTCGCCTTCTCTCCTCTCCGTCAGCATGGTGGTGAAGTCCGTTGTGTAGATGAGTTGTGGTGTCTGCAGACCTGTAGAAGGGCACCCTTCTCTGGTGTGCTCCCCGCTGTGACCAGCCCCTCCCTCCCTCCCTCCTGGCGGTGCCTTGGCAGCAGCAGCAGCCCTGGCCTGGGGCTGTCACCGCGGTGTCTCTCTGGCACCTCTGGTGCTGAAGGATCCCAAGCGTTCCGGGATGGAGGCAGCAGCCAGCGCTGCCTCGGAGCACAGTGGGAGTTCTGACTTGCAGGAGCCTCGTGTAGGAGAATTGAGCTCTTCATGTGAGGAGGATGAAGGGTGGAAGGACACAGTGGGCTCCTTTCAAGTGGATGCTCTAACATGCCCAAACTATTCCTGGATGTCAATGTCTTGGCTCAAGGAGAGGAGGAGGCAGGGAGGGTGTGTTAAGTCCTCCATGAGGTTAAATATATATAAATATACATATTGTATCTTTGAATCTCCTGGACCCTTCCTGTACATGCGTTCCCCTTTTGAGTGGAAGGAGGTCAGCGAAGATTTCAGGGGTCTTGTCCCTTCTTATCTGTGCTTTGTACAAGGAAGGACATTTGAAGAAGAGCAGCTGAGATGTGTGTTGGGCTGGATGCTTCTCTACTTCCTTTTCCTGTCCTGGGACTCTTGAAGGTCCTTCAGTACCCTTGTGGTCTCTCCAGTACTTCCCAGCCCATGCAGTCCAGACACTTGTTTATGCAGAAGGGTTTTCCTTTGAAGACTCAAGGAAAACTGCTGCTCCAGGTGTTGGTGGTGCCTCACAGAAGGTTGGTGCCAGGAGTTCATGGGCTTCTCGAAGCTCCTTGGCTTGGCTCCACGCTGAAATTTCCAGAAGAAGTTTGCCTGCCTCCCTGAACATCTCATCTGTTGATATTCAAGATCTCCTCCCTGAACATCTCATCTGTTGGTATTCAAGATCTCCCTCGTGCGTGGGCAGCTGCCCAAAATGTGAACTCTGGGGGCAGGAAGAGGCTGTTGGCTGAGCTTAAAATGAAAATTAATTTGGAAGAATCGGCACCCTTTGAAGAGATAAAGGGTGGGTAGAGCAGATAAAATTTGGCTGCTGAGTAGTATCGTTTTGTCCTCTGTATCTCTTCCTTGCCAGAGGTCAGACAGTATTTATGGTGACACATGGGTTCAGTGCACTCACTGTTTATGTTTGTGTGTATAAATATGAGTTCAGTTACGGGGAACTAGTGGAAATGAGCTTCAGGCAATTTCCTCATAATCCTTCATGTAAATCTGTTTAATTTTGTCAGCATGCCACAACAGCTTCTTCTTAGAAAGAAAAAAGAGTGGAAAGAGCAAGAGACTTCTAAAGGCTGAGCTTGAATAATAGTGGCAAAGCTGTCTGGGTGGTGGGAAGAGGTGGTAGGAGGCAGGTGCTGGTGGCAGGATCACGGAGCTCAGTGGTGTCCAGGGCTTGGCACACGTGAGCTCCGTGGGCGATGGAGCTGGAGCAGCTAAAGTCACCATTAGCCAAGTACCTGCAGGAATCTCACTCCTGTGCACCCCACAGAATGGTGGCCATAAGTGGGAAAAGCCTGTCACTGGCCATTCAAGCAGGAATTGCTGCAGGGAATGCCACGCTGTGTGACCTGTGGGTCGCTGTGGTCCTACCTTCAGCCAGCACATGCTTGGCTGGCTGTGTTGGTTCAGCTCAGAGGGAAGAGCTGCTGCTGGCAGAGGCTGATTGCACTTGGGAAGGCGTTTGAGCTCTGCAAATGCAAACGTCATCTTCCTGATGAGGAAAAGCTTGGATCCAGCCAGCGGGACTCCCGGCACGTCTAATGAGCTGCTTCATCCTTGGCTGATGTGATGCTCTGCTGGAGCAGAGGCTCTCCAGGAGCTGGAACAGAGGCTCTCCAGGAGCTCTTTGCACCTTGACATCTCTGTTGCGTTGGAAAACAAGAAAAGGAGCTTTTCTGTGCACAGTGTTTGGGTTTCTGTTGCGTCTGCTGCGCCTCAGCTGCTTCTTCACCTCACACTGCACTTCCCTGGGTGCTCTCCCGTGCTGCCAGCAGAACTGTGAAGCTTTGCAATCACACTCATCTTCAAAAAAAACCCAAAAACCCTTCTGCTCCCCAAGGGGAAAAATCTCTTGGGAGCTCCTTGCCTGTGTGCTCCAGCTGAGATTTGAATGCTCTGGAGCCACTTGGGATGTCGGATGGGAAGCGCTGCTGTCGCACTGTGCTCTGCAGTGGGGGCACATGTGGGGACCCCTGGGGGAAAGCCTGCAGGGTGTCTTCAGTGCCAGCCAGGCTCTGTCTGGACCCCAGGGGAGATGAGGAAGGTGGGTGTGCTCTGGTACCACAGCTGGGAGTGTGTGGGTCTGTGCTCCAGCCCACATCCCCCACCCCTTCCCTGCTGCTCCCACCAGCAGCCACGGTGCTTTTGCAGTGCTGGATGGGGCACACCTTGCTGACAGACAGAGAGACATCATCCTCCGTGGTTCTGTGCCCAAGCAGGAGTCTGAAGGCTCTGATGTTACCTCTTGCAGCCAGCTGAGGTGGCTTCTGCTGCCCTCCTGTTGCCCGTGGCTTGCAGGGTTTGCTGATCCCTGTCCTGGTCACAGATGGATGCAGGAGCTGCCATCAGCACTGGCCTCTGTGTGGCTCTCATGACAAGGTTTGGCTGCTGACCTCTGGTGACCAAGTTGTGAGAGCAGAAGAGAGTCATCTCCTTCTCTGAAGGGTGCTGGCAGGCTGACTTAAATCTTCTTTCCTCATTGGAGCCTGGCTTTATCACAGTGAAAGGTGCTTTGTGGAGGCTTCACATCTTCTCTGGACACCTTGTCTGCAAGTGGCTTGAGTTTATCACAGATGACTTCAGACTTCTTCTGTGGCATTAGGAGTTGGTGACTCTTGGAGGGTCATGGAAGTAAAATGGAGAGGGGGAAGGAGATGGGAAAACAGCAAGAAGGGGGGATGCTGTGATGTGTTATAGATAAGAGCTGAACTGCCCGCTCTCCTAAGGAAAAGGTTTTTCCTCTAATGCTCTGCTCTCTACAGCAGTCATGCTTTCCAGGCCTTGGATGGGAAAAACAGGTACAGTGAAGGAAATAAAACAAAAAAATCTCTTTGCAAAGGGGAGGATATGCACCTCGAGCTGGTTCCTGTTACAAGAGTTCCTCAGGGGGTGCAGCTGATGAACTATCCCTTGCACCTGCTGGCTCTCCTGCAGGAAGCACCCCTTTGCAAATGCCCTCCTTGTCCTTGCAATAAAACCTTGTCAGTGTTTCCATTTCCAGCTCCCAGCCTCTCACTGTTCCAGGAGCAGATGCTCCTGTGCTGTCACATTTCTGTTGTCGCTTCTCACAGGGACCTGGGAACGAGGTACCTCTCCCGGCTCTGTCGGTGTGTGCCCTTGGTGTCCCTGTCTGTCCTGTGGCCCTGGTTTTCCTGGCTATGGGAGCAGGGCCAGCAGGATCCTGCCTCCCTGCTGTTTGTGGCGCCGCTTTTGTCCGCCCGGGTGGCTCGTGGTGCCCGTCTCGATGCTGCCGTGCCGCTTCTGCCTATCTCTTTCTCTTCTCTCTCCATCCCAAGGGGTTTCCTACCACTTCCCAGAAATGCCTTATCGGACATAGGATCTGCCCCGTCCTGTTTTGTTTAGCAGTGTTGGCATGGCAGGCAGGTGAGCTGGGGGTGCCCGTGTTGGACGTGGCCAGTGGCACCGGCCGGGTCGCAGTGCTGCTCGAAAACCTGGAGGAGACGTAGGGGGACAGCAGGGACGCCTCACTTCCTCCATCCCGCGCTCTGGCACACCTGGCTGGCCCTGCTCCCTCGGCCCCGGGTTTCTCACCTCTTCCTTTTCCACGGCAGAGCCGGCTGGGATCGGCCGATCCCCCACCGGGGACGTCCAGAGGCCTGAGCGTGGCTGGGAGCTGCTGATGGCGCGTGTCTGCTTTTCCTTCCTAGAAAACGTCCATCTCCGCCCGGGGACACTGCTGCACCTGAGAGGCTCGAAGCTCTGAAATACCAGCGGATAAAGAAGCCCAAAAAGTCATCCAAGGGCTCCTCGAAATCCAGAAAACAACCCAGTGAGTGTGAGGACCCCGCGGTCTCCGACAGCATTCCCTGTGTCCTGTTGTGAGCTGAGCTCGGGCAGGTCCCACCAGCTCCAGTGCTCAGGGTCTCCAAGCCCATTCCTGGATGCTGCCCTTGTTCCCTCCCTCCCAAAGGGATGCCTCCCTAGGCTGCTTGCCTGCAGGTTGTCCCTCCTTTGTTCCTCCAAACTGAGTCCTTTCCATGCATCTCCCATATTTAGTCATTTGTTTGGATTTTGAGTGTTTATTTCATTTTCCCTGATGCCCAGCGTTCTCCCTTCTTGCCACGCTGCGGGTTCAGGGCCAGGCTTGCTGTCACCTCCCTTTCTCAGCATGCCAAGCTCTGCTCTGCCTGCTGCTGGCTCCAGTCCCATCTGCCTTCTCTCCCCCCTTCCCAGACGGCTCTGCCTCCCAGGTTCAGCACCCTCCCAGCTCTCAGGTACTGTCGCCTGACGAAGCTGTCTGCCTCCGCAAGAAGAAGAGACACCCTCGTCAGGACCCCTTCGCCCGGCTCTCAGCGCTGAAGGACGACCTCTGCCACCGGCAGCTCCCTGAAGACCAGACAGCCATTCTCAACAGCGTGGACCACGATGACACCAGCGGGCACGCCACCCTGCTCTAGCCTAGCGCTGGTCCCAGGAGGTTGAACAGGAGCGGTGGAGGGAGCTGGTGTCACACCACGGGGGGATGGAGGTGATGGGAAAGAGGGGGGGGACACCCCTGTGCTGTCACCTCTCTGAGGGGTTTGTCAGCTCACGGCGAGGACCCGGGGGATGCTTTGGGGAGGATGCTTTGGGCTGGGTGTTCCGCAAATCCACTTCTCCCCCACCCCAAAGAGTTTGGGTGGGGTGGGAAGGGGGATGTTGCACCTCGGTTTTGGAAAAGATCTCTAGGCTTCAAAGGCATGGATGGAGCTTTTGACATCTGCGTCCGCAGCGCGCGTTTAGGGGGAAAGTGTGGGATTGAGCAGCTGGCCCTCAATCGCCGGAAGAAATCGAATGACACAGGGTGTAATTAAGTGACAAGAACCTAACAACCCAGGCGGGAGCTGGTAATCCCATGAATCTGATTATGATAAAAAAAATGACCGAATAATCCCAGGAAAGCTGTAATTGTGAAAATCTCCCTGCCTCCCCCTTCCCAGCCTCCTTTGACGTGAAGGTAACAGCAGCAAAACCACCCGTGACATCTTTCCTTACCTATCTCTGAAAGGGAAAAGCCAGAAAGACCCCGAGCCTTCGAATCAATGTGAGAGAAATCACCATTTGTCTGTGTGCAGACGCACTCGAGCCTCAGTAACTCGTGCTTGGTGCCGTGCGAGCGCGCAGCCACGGGGCCGATGTGATCTGAGGGTGTTTCCCCCTCCAGGTGTGGCGTGTGCCAGCTTTGATGAGGGTGGGTTTGACTCATTCTGCCCGACACTCTGTGTATCTCAGGCAAATGTTCTTCAGTGCTGCGTGCTGACGTGATTTCTTACTGTGTGATGTTTAATCTCTGCCGGTGACTGCGAAGCGGGGAGACGCAGGCGTGCGAGCGGATGGGGTTCGGCCCCGTGGTCCCCAACGCCTCCGTCAGCAGGTGCTGAGCCCAGGGGGAGCATCTGGAAGTGCCCAGCTCTGTGGATGGACGTGGATGGCTCCGTGCAAAGCTAAGCCCAGCGTTTCGTGCCAGCTTAAAATGCGCTGCCGCTGGTTTCACCCTTTTTTCCCTTTTTCCTCCCGCTCCAGCCCGGATGTGTCGGCTGTGATGCCCGCCAGGGTTGTGTCCCTCCCTTTGCCCCCTGTTCCCTCGGTAATGCTGTTCTAACTCTTCACCAGAATGTATTTCCTCTTCCGAATAGGGTAGGTTTGGTGGCTGGTGGTTTTCTGGATTGCATAGGCCTTTTTTTTTGGTTTGTTTTTAGCAGGCAAGGTGAAACCCGAGAGCAGCCGGGCTCACTTTCCTGCTCTGCCTCCACTCTCTGACTGCGTGGCCTTGGGCAAGTCACTTGACCTCTCTGTGCCTCAGTTCTCCCATCTGTAAAATGGGGATAAGTCATATTTGAGCACTTTGGACAAGCACTTGGTGGCCTACAGACTGCAAGTGCTATGTAAATGCTTAGTGCTAATATCAAGCAATCCCTACCTTTAAAATATTTAGACTTGGTTCTTTTTCTTTTTATTTTAGTTTGAAGTGGTGAAATCAACCACTGCATCCAGGTTTGCACAGTTCTTCCTCTGCGGTAAAGTGCTAAACCCTCCAGCCTGCCTGGGAATAAAACACCGAGTGTTTCTTGTAGATATTCTTGCTTTGAGTGGATTCAGGCTGTAGAAAAAGTGTCAGGAGAGCTGGAGAGCCTGCAGGCATGTTTTTAGCCCCAGGCTCTCTATTTGCATATGAAACTTTTGTTTATTCCCAGGTAGAATTGCCAAGAGATTCTCTGCAATCTCGCCTTTAATTCTGCTTTGCCTTGGTTTTTGCTCTTGCTGCTGGTTGAACCTCCAAGGGCTGAGATGTTTGGAGAAAGACGTGAGCTCTCAGTTGTGATCTGGCTCTCTGACCACGCCACACTTTTAGGTCGGAGTCTGTTGATTGCTCTGCCTCAATCTACCTAGTTTTAGAGGTTGTGCTTCCTCTCCCAGCAGGATGCTCGGGAACCTGTGACCACCAAAAGCAGAGCACCGTGTCTTTTCCAATCTCCAGGCCCTGAGTAAGGTTTGAACCACTGGACAATGAATCCTCTAAATCGATAACCAGATATTTCTGAGCTTTAACAACTTTGCATAGGTGGTCTCAAACCATCAGCAGGTTTGTCTTGGGAAGGAGGGAGGGTCTGGCAGAAATGCCCCTCTGTTTCCAGCCTGCACCAGGGCTTTTTATTGACGTGACGAGTGACCTGACATAAGAACCTCAATTCTCAGAGTGAGAACTCAACCTTGCTAACAGTATGACTGCGAATTTCTTTTCTTTGGGTGTGTTTTTAGGGTTTTTCCCTAGAACCTGCTCAGATCTGAATTGATTTAATGCCATTCTCCCGCTCGGCAGCGGGGAAAACTCTGCCTGGCTCGGACAACTTCAGCTCGCCGGTCACTCCAGCCGGGCTGCTCCTGACAGACAGGTGACCCTCGGGGCCAGGGGAGGCGTGGAGGCTCTGTGCTGCCTGTGCCGTGGCCAACTTGCTCTTCCTTTTGCTCTCATTGCCTCAGCCTCTCAAACAGAGGGTTGCTTTTCCATTTGAGTGCTTTCCAAACGATTTTACGACACCCGTTCGGATGGGCCAGGCGCTGTCTTCAGGCTCTTGAGGTTGCTACCTCAGGACTGTGCCCCATCCCATCTTAAGGAGCTCTAGAGGACTCGGAGTGCAGGGCAGGTTGACGGAGCATGCCGGCTTGCTGGGTCAGTCTTTTGAGAGTTGTTTTCCTTTTGCAGGTGTTTTGAGCCACTGGGCTTTTCATGGTCTTCGACCTTTAGAGGCTGGAGCTGCAGCCCTCTCTCTTTCAGCCGTGTACCTGCCACGCTGCTGGAGTGGGAAATCCCGCCCGGGCGCCTCGTGGAAGCAGCTCCTCCCTAAAACCATCCTTACCTCCTTTCCCTGCTAGACCGAGTTACCTTCTAACAGACTCGGGCCGTGCTTTGGCTGACTGGCTCGCCTCTTGCTTTGGCAACCTCCTCGCTTCTCCCAGCCCTCTGGTTTCCATGCCCTTCAGGGTCGCTCCTCTCTCCTTCCATGGACCTGGAAACATCGAAGCCGTGTCAGACGATGCCAAACACTTCCCCCATTTCACCCCCCGTTTGAACTCCGTGTCGCTTTGGTGGTTTGCAAACACAAGCTGCTGTCACTGCTGTTGCTGCTGCTTCTTCATTTTTAATTTTATTTTTTTTTTTCCTTTCATGCTGCAAAATATATCTTGATTTTTATCTTCCTGGGCCAAACTCTCTTATTTTCTAAGCTGGTCTGAGGTAGATGGCTCTTTCTGTATCAGTAACCGTACAATTCCTCCTTTCACGTTGTGAATGCAATGCTCCATTAGGTCCCTTGGCAAATCCTGGCCCACGGTGAAAAGATGCCTCTGAATCACAAGGATATTTGTCCCTGGGCTCTGCTGAGGTGTCAACGCAGGGGTGCCAGCCCAGTTTTGGGGGGTCCTTGCTGGTGTTTCTTCCTCGAGGTGGCCATGGTGGGGATGCTCCAGTGCTGGTTTTGTGCTGCCGTGGGAGTTGCAGGATTGGGGCATGCTGAGCTGGGTACAGGATGCCACTGAGGTCTTGTGGAAAAGGGGTGATCCTGGGGTGCTGTCCCTTGCAGCCAGTCCAGCAGTGAGTCCTGGAGCAGGCAGGGGAAAAGGGCAGGGAAAGTGCTTTGCCTGCTCTTCCAGCAGGGCTTGCTGAGCTCTCACCCACGTGAGAGCACAGCACATTTCTAAGGTGACTTTGCCATGCAGCCCCAGCGGCGTTCTGGTTCCGTGCTGCTGATGTGAAGGAAAATGCAAGTTAGAGTAAAGAGGGGAGAGGGAGCCTTCAGGGCTTCTTTGTGGGGCCCTGTTTCTGTGCCTGCCACTAGCAGCACCCACAGCCACAGGGAGAGGTGAGTTTGTGGGATGGGGGAGCTGGAAGGGCCCAGGGTCTCTTCCCAGTCTGAATCTCGGTGTGGTTTGCACTCTGCCCCCCGAGCCGAGAGGTCTCCGTGGGCCCCCGGGGTGTCTGTGTGAGCAGGGGATGCTTTTCCTGGGAGGATTCTCATTCCTGCTGCCCTGTGCTGGTCAGCTGTGACTTGGAGACTGTTTTGGGGCACTGGTGGACTCCAGGCTGCTGGTCTGGTGTTTGTCACTTCTCAGCTGGCTCAGTGCCACCCGCTTTGGAGGAAGGCTGGAGGTGATGCTGTTTGGATATGTAAATGTGAAGGGAATATAAAGGGAATAACAATTTGCTGTACCTGCCTCTGGGAGTGTTGAGGACACTGGTGTTGGGCTCAGCAGCCCAGGCACGATCCTGGCAGGGCTGTCATGTCTGGTGGCATCCAGACATGACACACATTCCAGACTCATTGCTGCTCCCACCTTGCCGTCTGTATTAGGACAAAATCCGCCTGGCATTTTGGTTTCTCTTCCTGCTTCAGGCAGTGACGTAGATTTGGGAGTTCTCGGAGTTTTGGGTTGGTTTCAGCTGTAGCTCTTATCTGGAGGTATTTTTCCATGAGGCTGGACCTTCAGGGATTTCCACACGTCCCACATGGGCTCGCTGCAGCCCCAGACTGAAGTCAGGGCTTTTTCGGAAGGAAATCTCAAGGAACCGGAGTAAAACCCACTGTACATATGAGATATAAATAGATAGAGAAGCATAGGACAAAGGTAGATAGGTTTGCAGAATTCAGTAGATTTGCATGTCGGGGTATGTGTGTCTCTAGGGGGAGAGTTTAGAGCCGTGCTGGAGCAGGGGATCAGGATGGGCAAAGTGGGGAAGGGGCTGGGAGCAGCTGCAGCCTCAGGGGAATTTGGGAATTTTGAGGCACGGCATGACCTGCTGCACACAACAGATTGCTCTGTTCCATTATTTCATCCCCAGGTTTCAGCTTTGCTTTGTTCATTGTCTGTGACTCACCCCTGGGCGGTGACATGGAGGAGCAGGAGGGACAGGTCCTGTGGGGTGTGACACGGGACACGGCATGGGAGGGGGAATGTCACCTGCCTCATCTCTGCTGCCATCGCTTAAAGAAAAACCTGCACAACGCAGAAACCCTTCCCTCAAGTCCCTCTAGATGCTGCTCTCTGGTTACTCATGTGAAAGCATTTTGCTTTCCGTCTGTTCTTCCCAGAAAAGCGTGAGTCAGAAGGGATAAGAGAGGGACACAGCTAAATTTGTCCCCTGAGCTGAGGAATGCAGCACTGGCTGTGCCAGCCGGCCCCAGCAGTGCCTCCTGGGAGGGACGAGATGTTCTTGACAGTGTCTTTTTATTTTAAACCTCATTAGCAGGACTTTGAGGATCTGAGGCAGAGAGGGGATTTGGTCACCAGTGATGCCAGAGCTGGTCCTGACCCCAGGCATGGGAACAGCTGGATTCAGGCTGGATTCCCACTGCTCTCCCAGAGCCAAACCTGTGCTGTCTGGGCACGGGCTAGCCCTTACAGAAACCAGGATTTTTACTCCCATTTCCCCCTTCAGCTTAATTTTTTTGGTTTTTTTTTCCCTGTTTCTGAGTATCTTGACTCCTCTCTGCCCGTGTTTGTGGGAAGGAGAGGTGGGAAGTGCAGTTGTTCCTGTTAGAGGTCTGTCAGGGAATGCTTGGTGCGGGAACTGAGGGCTGGGAAGCAGCGACTGGATTTGGCAACACTGGTGCCAGCAAAGGAAGAAACTCGACATTGCACTCAATTCCCATCAGCTGGCACATCCCCACGCAGGGAGGACCAGTCTGGTTGTGTGAAGGGACTGGAGATGGGAGCCTGTTCCCCTGCCTGGGTGACTGGGATGAGAGGGAGCTGTTTTTGCCCGTTTTCCCCATTTTTTAGGAGTTTTGGCAGAGCTGGCTGAGCTCTTTTCCTCGGCATTGCGTGGCAGCAGGACGAGCATCCCCAGCCCTGGGGCTCTGGCTGACTTTTGATACGTGCATGGATGGAGGAAGGACCTGGGGAGGGGGTGGGCAGAGAAAGGGGGGGCAGAGGGGCTGGTCCAGGCTCGGGGGTGTTGGATGAGGCAAGCATGTGCTGTAGACGTAGCTAAGGATTTTTATACTGGTTGCAGTGGGGTAGGAAATGCAGGATGGAGGGGCTGGCATCCCCCATGGAGGACAGTTTGCCCAGATTTTGGATTTACCATCAAAATGACACTTTTTCTCCCAGGAGAGCTTTTATTCTTGTTCTCCTGAGGTTGCGGGCTACAAAAGAGGGTGCCCATCTTCCCTGTGTCTGAAAGCTCCTCGGATATCCACCCACTCCCCCCCAGCACTTAGATTAAAGTAAAACACACACACACAAAAAAAAAAAGACTTGAGAAATGAGCCCCAGTATCTCTCTCTAAAGAAATGATATTGGTGTATTGAAACCGCATTGTATATAAAATTAAACAAATATATATTACTCTCTATTTTAGAAGGGGGGAGAATAAATATTTAAAATAATTCGTTAGTAATAGGTGTCAGAAACTTCTGTGCAGCATGAGAGAGGCTGTCAGAGGTGGGGAGAGTCTCAACAGCAGGAGCAGAGCGAGTATTTTTGCATTATATTGCGCTTCAGCTTCTCTGCTTCTCCATCCACCTATAAATAGACAAAAATATATATACAAATATATATATATATATATAAAAAAATTATATATATCTAAGTCACATAGCTGTTTTATTTTTGTATCCATGCCTAGTGCTGTTTGAGCAATACGGTGGCGAGGGAGAGGAGGGCTGGGCCAGGCTGGGGGGCTTGCAGTGCTCTGGGGGATCCTCCTGCTGCGGGCCCAACCTCACCACTGTTTGCTGTTTCAATAGGGAAAACCAGGAAAAAATCCCGGGGTGGGGAAGCCTGGGCTTGCTGCCAGCTTGCCCAAGGCCCGTGGTGTGGTGGTGTTTCCATGAGGGCTGTCTTGGGCTTTCTTTTTTTTTTTAACAGAGAAAAAAGACAAATTTCAGCTCTGAGGGCGCTCAGGGAGGATTAGGCAGCTGCAGCCTGCGGGGTGGCACAGGATGGGGACAGGATGGGGACAGGGTCACCTGTCCTGGCTACTGTGTAGGGTTTCTGAAACCCTGCTGCAGTTGGTGGAGCCCCTCAGAGCCACCCAGGTGGGATTGTCCAGGTCCCTGCGCCCGGCTGGAGCGCGGAGCCTTCTCCATAGGGAATGTCAGTACTCTCCAGGGGTGTCCCTGGCCAGCAAGGCTTGCTGCTGCTGGGGTTCACTGGAGCTGAGTGTGGGGCTCTCCCTGCCTGATGGGTGGGATTTGAAGCTCTCCCTGCCTGGATGGGATGAGGAGTTCCCCCTGTCCCTAGGGAGGGGGTGAAGGGCTCTCTCTGCCTGGATGGATGGGATATGAGGCTCTCCCTGTCCCCATGGATGGGATGTGGGGCTCTCCCTGTCCCCATGGATGGGATGTGGGGTCTCCCTGTCCCCATGGATGGGATGTGGGGTCTCTCCCTGTCCCCATGATGGGATGGGCTCTCTATCCGTGATGGATGTGGGGCTCTCCCTGTCCCCATGGATGGGATGTGGGGCTCTCCCTATCCCCGTGGATGGGATGTGGGGCTCTCCCTGTCCCCATGGATGGGATGTGGGGCTCTCCCTATCCCCGTGGATGGGATGTGGGGTTCTCCCTGTCCCTATGGATGGACTCTGAGGCTCTCCCTGTCCCCATGGATGGGATGTGGGGTTCTCCCTGTTCCAATGGATGGGCTCTGAGGCTCTCCCTGTCCCCATGGATGGGATGAGGGTCTCTCCCTGTCCCTATGGATGGGATGTGGGTCTCTCCCTGTCCCTATGGATGGGATGAGGGGCTCTCCCTGTCCCTGTGGGTGAGGTGGCATCAAGCCCTGGCGCAGTGCTGGGGATATTTGGGCTTTTCCTGCTGGGCAGTATGGACCCGCCAGATCCCTGCCCCCTTCCCCCTGGGCTGTGGGGGGACAAGGAGCCAGTTTGGGACTGAGCAATGCCAGGGAGCTGCAAACCACCCCTCTGCCTTCGCTAGGGCACGATTTGGGGATTGTCTCCGGGCAGTGGCTCCCCTCGGTGTGTGCCCCACAATCCTGGGCTCGGGGGGGATCCAGGCGCTGTCGTTGGGGCTCGGATGGCCCCGAGGGGATGGTGGCACAGCCCCGGAGTGCTTACACCCCTCCAGAGGCAGGCAGAGACCCTCAGCGTGGTCACGCCGTGTCCCCAGGGCTGAGGCACGAATGTACTCCCGGGAGCTGCCCCCTCGCAGCGGCGCCGTGTCCTCCTGTAGGTGTCACCTGTATTTTCCATGATATTTCTCTCTTCTTCGTCGGGTCGGGGGGGCTGGGGTGGGGATGTTTCTAATATCCAGCCGAGATTTGTTCAGCACCAATTCTTGATATCGAAGCAAAGCATGTTTGATGGGACTAACTTGCATTTATTAGCGGTAAATACATAAGTGCGTATTTTATATGTTAAAAAAAAAAAAAAAAAAAAACCAAAACAAAATAGAAAAAAAAAAAAAAAGAAAAAAAAAAAAAAAGGCTGTCAGGAGAAAGAGAAGGGATGAGATTTCTCAGTTTCTCACCACTCGGTGTCCGGGCTGGGGGGCTGCCTTGCCGCCCTCCCCCGGTGGGGCTTTGGGTATTACTGGGGGTGGGCAGGGGGGCGGGCAGCTTTCTCCTTTCCCCATCTCCCTTGGAATCACTTACAGAAAAAAAACAGGCAAAGGAAAGCTAGAAATGTTTACAAAGCACACTTCCCACAGTACCGTTAACCCTCTGGATGCCAAACAGACACATCAGGAGCTGCTCCCTCCCGGCGCTCCGGGGGGCTCAGGGGCGGCGGCTCCGACAGCATCGTCCCGCTTCCCGTGGTTTCTTTGCTTTGGTTTTTTTGGACAACCCCCCCCCACCACCCCCCCTACCCCCCCCCCCGCTGCCTCCGTCCGTGTGCACCTGCCCGGAGCTTGCTTGCCAGGGGGATTTGCTTCCTGCCCCCTCCCAGGCTCTTCCCGCTGGGCTGGGAGCTGCGGGAAGCGCCTGTCTCTGCTCGGGGAGGTTCTGGCTCGGTGGGAGATGCTGGCACTCACTCCTTGCCCTCCCAGATGCACTTTAAGGCCAAACTTCCTTTTTTCTTTCCTTCTCTGGGGCTGGCGGAGAGCCGGCAGGGGATGCTCCCGAGGCCCCAGCAGCGGGTGCAGGACCTTCCACACGGCTTCAGTCCCTTGGCATTCCCCCGGTGGGGAAGCCCTTTGGAAACCCTGGAAATGCCCACGTTGCCGTGGGGTTCCTCCTCTGGGCACTCGGGGGTCGCGCCTGCACGCCGGCTCCTCGGGGAGCAGCCCTGCATCCCCGGGAGCACCTCCAGCTCTCCCAAGGGAGCATCCCTGGCTCTCCGGGGGAGCCCAGACTTTTGAATCCCCTTTTAATAGGTTTGTAGACTCTCTGAACCCTCGTAGACCTCCATAGGTAGCTCTTGATTTAATCCCCTCCTAACCCCATAGTGTTTTCCCCTAAGGCAGGATTTTCTTCCGGACCCATCGCGTCTTGGGTTGTGTGGGACAACTTTTTCCTCTTTTTAAGAAGAATTTCTTGCCTCTGGATATAAAGACTAGACCATCCAACCTCGTTTCCATCTCTTGAATGTCGAGTATTACGATGTATAACACACGTTAGGGTGCTCTTTGGTGCTGTTTCAATGGTAACCAGTGGAACTGACTTTTTAAAATAACAATAACAATAAAAGAAACTTTAGTGCCGCTGGTTCCATAACGTTCGTTGTGGTGACTTTTTCTTTTCCTTTTTTGGAAGTTTTGTTAGGGTTTTGGTTGGTTGTTTTTTCTTTTTTTTTAATTCTTTTTTAATTTTTACTAAACAGTGAGTAGCAATCAGCTGCCAGGTTTCTGTGGTGTTGATTTTAGTGACTGGTGGCTGCTGCGAGCTGGGCAGGCTGTGTCTCCACTTAGTGGGATTTGGGATCGAGTCACTTCCTTTTGGATCTGCACACAGCAAAACGAGCATTTGATGGGAGCCCAGACGGCAACTAGAGGGTTAATTTTTGACCTTTCAGGTATGTTCCTCAGAAGAAAATAATAATAATAATAAAAAAGAATAAAAAAAAAAAAAAAAGATAAGAGAAACGAAACACTATTTTTTCAGTAAGCTTTTTTTTTCTGTAAACGATTTACAAATAAATCTGACATGATGGTGCTGTACCAAAGCCTTATACGAAACTTATTCCGCTCTCTCTATAATCTCTCTGTATCTGTATTGTTGCTCTCGGCCTCCGCCAAGGCCAGGAAATGCCAGCAGGAGGGACCGGTGGCCCCGCTCGGCATCGGCATCCCGGGAATTCCCCGGAATGGGAATCGGCATTCCCCGGAATTCCCGGCCCGCGGGGAGGGTGGGGAAAAAGCCAAATTTCAGCATCACTCCCCAGGCGTGCGCTGAGGGGCACTCGTGGGGGTCCCTCACCCCAAACTCTCCTTCCGACTGGGTGCTACCCTGCCCTGGGCAGGGATCCGAGACCTCGCCGGGGCGCTGCTCCCAGGGGATAACGCCCCGCCGAGCCCCCTCCTCCGGGGATTTCACATCTTCCAGCTCAGCCCGACCTCCGCAGCGCTTAGCCAAGGCAGACCCCTGGCTCTTGCCCTGCGAGCCCTCTCCCAGCCCCTCCCCTGGGGCCGGCCGGGAGCTGGGGCTGCTTTGATAGCTCTAAGCAATAATCCCACTCTGCCAAGAAAGTTGGGTCCTTTTGGCTCTTGGACTGTTGTCAGTTAATGAGTAAAAGCTAATAAGCCAACAAAAAAAAAAAAAAATAAATTGGAAGAAACGAGAGTTTGAAGCCCTGCCTTACTGGGAGTAGCTGGTCCCTCGGTCTCTGCCTGTTGGGATTTTAAGGCCTGCTGAGTACTTAATTTATCGCCGGTAACATTGCATGTTCATAGATTGACTTCTTGAGTTGATTTTTCTTATTTTAATGTATCCACTATAAGAAATTCTGGCAGTGTTGCAATGTTACGTACAACTAGCCATGCTGTAGGAGAATGATGGGTTTTGGAATCGATTAACTTGCTCCTCATGTAACATTACCCTGCTTCAGAAATGTTTTGTATTTTGATATAAATAAACATTTGCTAAAAAAAAAAAATATATCTATAAAAAGGCTTGGTTGCCGTCATTGATTTGGTCGGAGGGGCTGTGGGGAGGGGGTAGGCTGCCCCAGAGGGGTTTGTGGGGCATGCTGTGCTGTTTTTTGCCCCAAGCATCCCAAGTTATGTTGCCCCCCTGGGATTTGCAGCTTGTCCCAGCTGGTGCTCCTGGCTGAGGTGGGTGCTGGGGTGGACACTGATGCTCAGATCTTGTTTTTGGGCAAGGAGTAGGAGGGGAGACAGCCCCAACCCATCCGACGGGATGGACAGTGAGCCCTGTCCCTTGCTGTCCCCTCCCACAGCTTCCCCTTCTCATCCCCCTCCTCCGGCCGGGTTAACCCGCACTGCCCTCCCCTTTACCTGCTGCCTTTGGAGTTTTTTGCCATCTTTTCTGCACTGATCCCTCCCGCAGGATTCCTCCCCTGTGGTTATGAATATTGAGTTAGTTAAACTGTTTTCTCTCTCCCTGTTAACCCCCACAAGGGGCTCGGTTCATCCCTGTCCCACTGTACCTGTGCCCTGTTGGTAACACCCCCGGGAGGATTCAGTTTAAAAGGTTGGGCACTGGGGTCCTGCGGGCTCTCTTACACCCCCTTCAGAAGAATAAATTCCCATACAAAAGCGCCTTCTTGGACCTTTACTTCAAACCTCGGCGCGAGGGATCAGGAGACCCGTAGAAAGCAGAGAGCCATCTGCTTGCCCCCTGGAAGGGCTGACCCTGACTGTTCAGCCGGGGCACAAGGCTCCGGGCCCCCCGGAGCCGGCAGAGGGGTCTCTGTGCCGGCGCGGAGCGCGCCCGGCGCTGTCCCAGCCCGGCGGTGGCCGTGCCGCGAGGTGGCGGTGCCGGCGCGGCGGCTGCGAGGCGGGAGAGGCTGCCTGGAGCTCCCGCAGCACCGCTGCCCTTCCTCCGAGTGTCCCCCACGGGCATGGAGGGCATGCTTCTGTCTGCCTGTCTGTCTGTCTGTCTGTCTGTCCATCAGATTGCCCTTAAGCTGTCTCTCGGCTCTGCGGGGGCGCTGGGAGGGAGGAGAGGCTGCCTGGAGCTCCCGCAGCACCGCTGTTCTTCCTCCGTATGTCCCCCACAGGCATGGAGGGGATGCTTCTGTCTGTCTGCCTGTCTGTCTGTCTGCCTGCCTGTCTGTCTGTGTCTGTCTGTCTGTCCTTCTCGCCCTTAAGCTGTCTCCCGGCGCTGGGAGGGAGGAGAGGCTGCCTGGAGCTCCCGCAGCACCGCTGCCCTTCCTCTGAGTGGCCCCCGCAGGCATGGAGGGCATGCTTCTGTCTGTCTGCCTGCCTGTCTGTCTGCCTGTCTGTCTGCCTGCCTGTCTGTCTGTGTCTGTCTGTCTGTCTGTCCTCCTCCTCGCCCTTAAGCTGTCTCCCGGATCTGCGGGTGCGCTTGGAGGCAGAAGAGGCTGCCTGGAGCTCCTCCAGCACCGCTGCCCTTCCTCCGTGTGGCCCCTCACTAGGATGGAGGGGATGTTCTGCCTGTCTGTCTGTCTGTCTGTCTGTCCTTCTCGCCCTTAAGCTGTCTCCCGGCGCTGGGAGGGAGGAGAGGATGCCTGGAGCTCCCGCAGCACCGCTGCCCTTCCTCCGAGTGGCCCCCACGGGCATGGAGGGCATGCTTCTGTCTGCCTGTCTGTCTGTCTGTTTGTCTGTCTGTCTGTCCTCCTGCTTGCCCTTAAGCTGTCTCCCGGCTCTGAGGGAGCGCTGGGAGGGAGGAGAGGTTGCCTGGAGCTCCTGCAGCACCGCTGTTCTTCCTCCGTGTGTCCCCCACAGGCATGAAGGGGATGGCCCTGTCTGCCTGTCTGTCTGTCTGTCTGCCTGCCTGTCTGTCTGTCTGCCTGTCTGCCTGTCTGTCTGTCTGTCTGTCTGTCCTCCTGCTCGCCCTTAAGCTGTCTTCCGGCTCTGAGGGGGCGCTGGGAGGGAGGAGAGGATGCCTGAACCTTCTCCAGCATTTGTTGTCCTCCGTGTGTCCCCTCACAAGGGTGGAGGGCATGCGCCTGTTTGTCTGCCTGTCTGTCTGTCTGTCTGCCTGTCTGTCTGTCCTCCTGCTCGCCCTTAAGCTGTCTCCCGGATCTGCGGGTGCTCTTGGAGGCAGGAGAGTCCCCCCAGTGCGGGTGTGCAGCCCAGCTGTGCCGATGGCTGGGGCAGGGTCCCCTGGCAGTGCTTTGAGCCTCGCAAGGACAGCCGACAATTCCTGAGGGCAGTTTGGACTCTCCAAGGGTGCAGGAGCTGAGGAAAAGCCTTGATCACGGAGCCGAGGTGTTCCCAGCATTTTGAACACCTGCCCCCAGGTAACAAATTTATTTCACTTCCCGGAGCCAGGCAGCATTCCCGTCCCATGGAGCTCTGGATCTGGCTCCTGGCTCCTTCCCAGCCCCACTGGGGGCCAAACCTCTGCTGCCAGGGCGGGTGGCACTGGCAGGAGGTGGCAGAGGGGCGAGGGGACACACCTCCTGCTCCGGGGGTGGCTCCGTGCCCGCCACAGGTGGGTCTGGCTGGAGGCACGGTTTGTGCTATCAGTGAATTATTGATTGGATTTACTGCCACGGCTCTGACAACACCATTACTGGCTTTGACTTCATGTTTAAATCATCACTCCAATAGCTCTGAAAGACGCGATCTTTTATTTAAAACCACTCAGTGGCTCTTTTTGATCCCCTGGCTCGAAGTGCTGCTGGCAGGGGTGGGGAGCGCGGCTGGGGGAGCACTGTCCCTGCATGAGGGGCTTTGGGGACACTCAAGGTCACTCTGCCGAGGGTGGAAGGAAAGAAACTTTCACCTCATGCTCCAGATGAAAGGCTGCAGGTAGGGGAGAGCCAAGAGCTGCGTACCATGCCCTCTGCCCCGCCTTCAGCCCCATCCCTGCTGCATCCACACGAATCCCTGCGGCTGGTGCAGCAAGCAGGGAGCACCTGCAGAGCTCTGTGCCCCCAGCTCACGCCGCTGGGCTCTCCCACACCTCCCCCAGCCACTGCTGTGTCCCTGCTCCCCCTCCCCAGCGCTTCCCCAGCTCCCAGGCTGAATCCAATTTCTGCGTCTCCGCAGCTTCTTCCCACCGTGCCCTGGCTCTGTCTGGGATGTGCCAGGCAGCTGTGCTGCTCTGGGGCTGCAGGTTTTGTGGCACAGCAATGGGTGCAGTGGCCCATGAGGCCGAAATTCCCCCAGCCCAGCTGCGGGGCTGTTGGGATGCTCCATGCTGTCCCACTGGGCAGCTGCGCTGCACCTTCCAGCAGCATGGTAGGGCTGCCTGCATCCCTGCTTGTCTTTTTATCAGCTTTACCATCCAATATTCCCAGGCTGCCTTGTCTTTGCTTTACATTTATCAATATTACCAGCTGATCCCGCAGTCCCCCTCCGTGGGTTTATTAATATTGCCCTCTGATCTGTGGGAAGCGGCCGCGCTTTATATTCCTGCCCCATCCCCAGCTCCTGCAAGCCCCCACGCCATGTTTAATTAGATTTTCTCCTTGGCTCAGGCAAACACAAATTGAGCTCCTGGTATCTCTCTGCTGTGCTGGAGCTGGTGCCTGGCTGAGGTGGACAGCATCCTCCACCACATTAATATTCTAGTGCTGGTGCACGTCTCGGGATGGTGCAGTCTGGGGGGGGGGTTGCCTGGAAAAGGGATTATTTCTACCCACCCCCCCCCCCCCCTCTTTTCCATGGATGGCAATTAACTTGGCTGGGAAATATCTTCTTCTTCTAAGTCAGGGTGGTTAAGTTGAGGGTTCATCATTAGGCAGCAGCTCGGGATCCCTGGATCAGCAATCAGAGCTGCTGCTTCCCCCTCTCCCATTGCATTCCCCCATCCTGCTGCTCTGGGCCATTAATGCCATTTTTCAAGGAATCCTTCTGGGCTTGGCTTTCCCCAAGTCAGTGGGGACCAGTGTCGGCCTCTCCCACTGCTCTGTGGCAGCTTTTCCACATCAGAGGGAAAGAAAATTGTTTATGCAAAGTTTGTCAGTCCCTCCAGGCACAAAGGGAAGCGCTGATTGTTCTCCAGCTATCTCAAATCTTTTGCCAGTATCCAAAATTAAAATTTTTTCCCTGTCTTGCAGACGTATTTGGTGTTCGTGCTTTGATTTCCAGACTTACTGTCCAGCAGATACAGCATTATTATTATTATTACTATTATTATTGCTATTATTACTATTATTACTATTTTATTATTATTATACATGTTATTTATTTTTTAAAAAATATTTTATTTTATTTTATTTTATTTTATTTTATTTTATTACACATACACACACACACACACACACAAGAAAATAAATAAATAATTTTATTTATTGGATTCCTCCTCCTGCCACGGTCTCACCCTTTGCGTGTCCCTCTTCTCCCGGGGAACACAGGATGGAATTTGCTCCAGGGATGCTCACACGGATGCTCCCGCAGGGTCCAGAAGCCCCTCCAAAGCTGCCCTGCCTTTCTCCGCTGTTTTTCCCTGGGGCACAGAGCCGGCGGTGCTGCCGGCAGCCGGAGCTGCTCCCCGGGATGCTGCTGCCTCTCCTCTCCCAGCCCTGCCGGAGCAATGTGCTCGCCTGAGTCAATAGGAAGTTAATTAAGCCATTTATCTGGGAAAAGCAGCCGCTCCCGGGGAGCGCTGCTGGCGGGATGGAGGAGGAAGGAGCCGGGGCAGGAGGAGGCTGCGGGCAGCCCCTGCCAGGGAAGAATCGCAGCTGGGAGCGGAGAAAACGGCTCCCACCCCCTGCCAGGACACTGCCGGCTCCCAGGTCAGATCCTGGTGGTCCAAGCGCTGCTGGAACGAGTCCCTGATGATGCTGCAGGGCTAACATCACCAATAAAGTGGTTTTCTCTCTGAGGAGCTGGTGCTGAGCTCTATAACGCCCATCATTCCCACCCATAATGACCAACAGTGTTTATTCCCAGCTGCCCTCAGCTCTGTGCTAGCCATGCAAGGGAGACAAATCTCATTTTTTCCCTCCCAAACTCCCCCCTCCAGGAAGACCAGGCTTGCTGTTTGCAGAGCATGGCTCTGCACTGAAGCAGGCTGCACTCTAACTTTAAATTGACTTTTTTAGTGGAGCCCTGGGAGGTTTTTCCAAGGAGTGCAGCCTATTCTTCGGGGCTTTTATAAGCCTTTAGTAGCTTAAGACACAACTAAGTTGGCCCTAATCCCTCATAAAAGCACGTAGGTTTTCTTGCCCTTCTGCTGCATCAAGGTCTTAGCCTGGTGCTTTCCTTCACTGTTGTGTTTGTCTGAAGGATGGGAAGGAAATGCCTGTGAAATTTTCCTTTTTAAAGACCTGGATCCTCAGATCAAACCCATCCAGGGGGACTGTGGAGATGGGTTCCATGGACAGGGGGAATGTCTCATCCCATAGTTTGCTGCCATGAACATGCAGCACCTGGGGAAATCTTTGGCTGGACCATCTCCCCCAGTGTAAAAATATGGGAATAAAGGAATTCTCCATCAAAACAGCAGAAACCCTGCAGTGAGAGGGGCTGTGCAGCTCTGCTCCCCCCCAAGATGCCCAGGCCTGGGGGAGTTGGCTGATGTAGCATCAGGCACATGCTGAGGGTTCTATCCATTGCTTTGGAGAAGTTTCCTGGGTTCTGGCTGGGGTTTATCCTCAGGTTTATCTTGGCATTTGTGAGGAGAGATGAAGTGCTGCCTTGTATGTTTGGAAACAGGCAGATGCAGAGCTGGAGTGTTCTGTGCTTGGCCGGGGCTGGGCAGGAATTTATTCCCCAAGGGAATTCTCGTGGGCACTTGCAGCCTGAGCTGTGCCCCGTTCTCCAGCCTTTTCCAGAGCTGGGGCTGCCCCAGGATCGCTCTGTGCTGCGGGGTGTGAGTGTTCCAGAGCCCAAAAGGAGAATTTCTACAGCCAGGGCAGCCTGTGGGGGAATGAACCCTGTGCTGGATCTTATCCCTGCACTGTGCCAGGGAGTGAAGCATCTTTGAAAGCCCCAAACTCCTGAGACCCAAACTGCCTTGTAGGGTCACAGCAGGGACAGGGGGATGCAAACAGGGGGAGGGGACATTCTCTCCCCCCACAGCCCAGAATGATGTGAGCTGCAGGAAGGGATGGATCACACCAGTGCTGAACGTGAGCACACAGCTCTGCACCCCAAAACCACACACAACTGGGGCTTGTCTGCCAGTGGGGGAAAATTCGTGTCCCTCTGGGCCAGCCTGGCAGGAGCTGCCCCATTTGCATTTGAGGGGTGAGTTTATGAATTATGCAGCCACCACGGCACGTCCGGAGGAATCGGCTGCAACATGGAAAGCATATTTATCTTCGTGTCTTATTGATTTATTTTTCCTCTCCTGTTTTTTCAAGCTCCAGCAGCTGCAGCGAGGGAAGGAAAGCAGCCCAGGAAGCCTGGGGGGTTGCAGTGGGACAGTGTCCCCCCCCCCTGCAGCCATCAGTCCCATGGGGTTTCTCCTCAAAGCCTGGAGCTGTTCCATGGAGACCAACGTGTTCTGAGCACTGTGGGGCTTGTTTGGGTGGAGCAGGAGCCTGGGAATATTCAAAGAGTGAGTGGAATCATTTCTGGTGACAGCAAAGGTGCTCCTGAAGGGTGACATGGACAATAGGGTGGTGAGAGGGACAGTGACCAAGAACTGTACTCTGTGGGCATCATCACAGGTCCTAGACAAGAGCCAGGCTGTGAGGACACGTCAGAACATTCGTCCTCATCTGGGTAGGAGTGCAACCATCCATTATCACATTGTCTCCATTGCCTCTTTGTCCATCCATCTACCCTTTCCACTCATTAACTCCACCATCTGCTCCTTCATTTATCTCCCATCCTGGCCAGTAAATCATCCCTGTCTTCCCTCTCCATCCATGAGAGAAGAATCTCTTGGTCCCCTTCTCATCCCCCAGGGCCATGACCCTGGTTTGAGCTTGGAATTCAAGGCTCCATCCAGGAGGGAAGCTCCCAAATCCCTTGGGATTTTATCTCTTAGACAGCTCCAAAACGCTCAGGGACTGCAGAAGGGAACCAGACCTGCTCCATCCCCAGGTGCTGGCCTGCAGGTACCACTCACATCCACACTCCACCTGCCTTCTCCTGCATCCATGGAAGCATCCCCAGCTCGAGGCCCTCCCTGCTGTGCCCTTTTCCCCCCGGCAGCAAAGGTTAGCTGAGATCACAGAGCCAGCCGGCTGCCCAGATTCCCACTCCCTGGGGCTAATTATGGAACAACATTAGATAAAAGTCAACATATGTTGTAAAAGGCACTATGTATCAGCGCCTGACAGCTCCTAACAATGTGCTCATGTAACAGCTGTCAGGCTGCAATGCTTGGAAATGAGGAATATGTTGATTTATGGATATCAGATCTGCCCTCACGTTCGCCGACGGCAGCAGCAGCGCCCGCCAGGACGGGCTGGGATCTGCCCCACGCCTTGGCCTCCTGCTCTTCCCAGGGATGGTTCACTTCCAGATGTGCCCACGTTCATGTCACTGCTCCTACAGAGGAGGAAAATCCCCAAATCCTCTTGTTTCTGTGGTGGGTGGGACTGGCTGCTCTCCATGGGATAGCAGAGAGGTTCATCCAGCTCAGGAAGGACCTGGAGCTGCTGGAGAGAGCCCAGGGGAGGCACCAGGGTGATCAGAGCAGCTCTGCTGGGAGGGAAGGCTGGCACAGCTGGCATTGTGCAGCCTGGAGAAGGGGAGCTGAGGGATAACTGAGCTTCAGCCTCCCAGTACCTGGAGAGAAAGATGGGGAGAGATGTTTTACAAGAGCCTGGAGCGACAGGAGAAGGGGGAATGGCTTCGACCTGACAGAGTCAGGATTAGATCAGATGTTGGGGGGAATTCTTCCCTGGGAGAGTGGTGAGACTCTGGCACAGGGTGCCCAGAGAAGCTGGGGCTGCCCTGGATCCCTGGAAGAGCCTAAGGCCAGGCTGGACAGGGCTGGGAGCACCCTGGGACAGTGGAAAGTGTCCCTGTGCATGGCAGGGGGTGGAATAAGATGATCTTTAAACTGCCTTCCAATCCAGGCCATTCTCTGCTTCTGTGATTCATTTCTATATAGGACTGAAGTTCATTTCTATGCTAATTGTAATATTTATTTAAAATGCAATCAATAAACATGTGCTGGCCCCACTAAACCATCCTCCCACCTCATCCCTCCCTGTTTCAGGGCTCTGGGTGCTCAGACCTCTTTGCTTTGGTCGAACCAAGCGCTGGGTGGTTTCAAAGTCTCAGGGTCACAGGGCAGCTTTAGACATCATCCCCTGGGAGATGTGGTGCTGTCCCTGCAGCTGGGGCAGCCTGGCAGGATGCACCCAGGCTCTGAACAAATCCCCAAACCCTTGGAGCTGAGAGCAGAGGCTGCACTGGGCTCACTCGGTTATTGGCCTGTGCTCCTCACCTCCTGCTCCTCTGTCCCTGCATGAACCCCCTGCACTGTGCAACACCCCAGACCACGCTCCTTCCTTCCCTTCCCTTCCCTTCCCTTCCCTTCTCCTTCCCTTCCCTTCCCTTCCCTTCCCTTCCCCCTTCCCTTCCCTTCCCTTCCCTCCTTCCCTTCCCTTCCCTTCCTTCCCTTCCCTTCCCTTCCCTTCCCTTCCCTTCCCTTCCCTTCCCTTCCCTTCCCTTCCCTTCCTCCCTTCCCTCCTTCCCTTCCCTTCCCGTGGCCCCTGGGGCTCTGCATTTTGGGGTGAACCAAACCAGGATTGGGGCTTGGGCAGATTTTGGAATGTGGGAAGTGTGGTGAGCCAACAGCGGGGGGCAAACCCCCAAATCCTGCACCCTGCTGCTCTCCCCCGCAGCTTTTGGGGTGAAACTCTGCTTTTTAACTGTCCTATCCCCAGCTGGGATCTGGGGGGGCTGAACCACGGGCACTCCCACTGCAGCAGGAGGCAGAGGTGCCATCCAGCTGCTGGCAGAGCTCGTTAGTGGCTCCCAGTAATCAGCTTTGATGGGAGCAGAGGGAAGTTCCTGCTCGGCTTTGTTAGGCACGCTTGGCTGGAGGCTCCAGGGATGGCTGTGCCTGGGGGGGACCCTGCTCCTCCTTGCTGCTCACATCCGGGGGCTTGGGCTCCTCTTTGGCAAGGAAAGAGCTTTTTGGGAAGTGTTTTTTGGGCAGAGTGTGGCTGGGGTGGGGCTGTTGGGGAGGCAGGAGGGGGTAAACCGGCCCCAAACTCATGGAATTTAAAATACAGGAGTGCATTCCCTTTCCCTGCTTGCTCTTGGCAGCCCTCAAGGCTTGAGGAGTTGTGCAATGGGGATGTTTCTTCCTGGGAATGGGGTTGGGGGTTTTTGGTGCTAGCCAGGTTTGTTCTCCCATAGGTGGGGGCAGCCTGGCCAGGGATCCAGCAAGGCTCCAAGAGTCCTCTTGGGAAGGCAGTGGATGCAAAATTAATTTGAGGTGGGGATGTTTTTTCAGCTCCTAATGTCAAGAGAGATCATTTTTTGTTTCCTTTTCCAAATGGTGATCCCTAGCAGGATTTGCATTGCTCTTTAATTTATTCCAGCCATGTTTTCCTGTATGTGCACGCTGGTTTTCCAACATTTTGTGAGGCTGTTTTCCTGGGTTTTTTTGACAAATATGAATAAAGATATGATCTGCACTCGTTCTGACTCTTTTATTTTTGGGTTCTGGGGTCTCATGCCCTGTAACAAGCCTGCCAAGCTTCCCCTGCTGCAGGGGAATGTGCAAATCCCAGTAAAAGTGCTCATTCCATTGAAATTTGAAAATAAAATAAAGCCGGTTATATCACTTTATAAAAGGCAATAAAAAAGAAGGTTAATGTCCTTCCTCAACTTGCAGCCTGTGTGTTTTAATCTGCAAAACAATAATGGAAAACTCCATTTATGGAGCTGTGGAGTGGGTTGGACTGAGCCTTTACAAAACCTCACATAAGACTAAATAAACTCTGGCTCCTTTGCAATTTACTCTTTATAGGCTGATATTTACCAGCCTAGCAACTCCTCTACTTCCTAACTTGAATATATTTCATTTTTTTAATACATATTCATTATTTACAAACTTGTTTCCACTCTCCAATTTCTGCTGCTTTGTGTGATTTCTCGTGGGAATTCTTTTAATATGCAGATTTCGTAGGAAATATTTTTATATATAGGTATTTTGACTATGTAATTATCTCAGGTCTATTGTGTTTAATACCAAATATAACTTTGCAATTCCCCAAAGGATGACTCTATTTTGGGTTTTCCTCTCTTGGGAGAGGTTTTATTAACCATAGGTGTGAGTTTTGGGGAGAAGCCTGATGGGGGAATTATCCCAAATTCTCTGTGCAGGACAAATCCATGAGGAGGAGATAGGAAAGCAGCTCCAGGATGTTTTATTTTGCCCCAATATTGGGAAATAAATTCTGGGAATCTCTTCCTCTCCCCCCTTTAATGCTGAGATGGGGAGCAGGAACTGGTGGCTGCTGGAGGAGCAAGAAGCTCCCACAAAACATATCAAAAGCAAGAGCACATTAATGGGCTTTTTTTCTGCTTTTTATTTTTTTTAATGGGGTTTGGACACTGAGCCTGGGATTCATCCAGGCTGGACCAAGAGCCCTGTGGCATTTGGAATGCAAATCACCCAGCCATGCCTTAATCATTACCACCGGGAGACAATTAGGGTTAAAATATAGATTCTTCCACAACAAGGCCAAACTGTAGAGACATAAAAAGGAGAAAGTCTGGCTATGATTCATTTATGTCAGCCTGTTGCTTTGAGGAGGTTGTCAGAGGCTGGGAAAGAGCCTAAATCCAGAGATCTGCTCCAAAATAGGGGAGAAAAGTGGGGGTTCAGTGGGTTCCCCCTCCGTGGAATTCAGGGCTGGCTGATCCCACAGAATTCCCCCTCTGGCATGAGAACCCAGCAGGAAAAAGGGCTGGAGAGAAGGAAATTAGTCAGCTGTGCTGGAATCTGATCGAAAGTGCAAAGCAGGGGATGAGGGAGGTGAACAGAAAGGGCCTTTTTTGCATTTTTATAATCTTGTGGGGTTTATGAGCAAGGTAAACTTAATAACGTGGGACAAGAACCTTGCTGAGCACTGCCCGGGGTTATGCAGGGAGGAGGGCAAGGAAAGGAGCTGGGGGAGCACATGGGGGCACTGGGGGCACTGGGGGACCCCAGGTGCTGGGGGGAGCCCCTGGTGCCAGGCTGGGCTTCCCCTTTGCCCCCTTGGCATTTCTCCAGGGATTTACCCAACACTGATCCTGCTGAAACTGCAGGAAACATCATTTGTTCACAATTTCTGGCCTTGGAGGGAGGATGGGGTGAAAAAAAGAATGAGAAAGGTTTGATTTCAGGGGTTATTCCCAATCCCTGCTCCCTGTGGTGTCTCCTAGCCCACCTGTCCTGCCTCAGCATCATTGGTGGAGCTGAGGGTGGGGACCAGGCTCCCCATGCACCCACACGACAATTTCCCCTGCCTTTCTCCTTCCTCTTGCTCTCTGCTTTCCCAAAATCGGCAGCCAGGGTGAGGAATGGGAAGCAGCATGTCCTGCCCCTCCTCTGCACCTTGGAGTGCCCTTTCCAAACCCAAACTCCGTGGCTGGAGCCAGCACGTGGCTTTGGATAATCCTTGCCCAGATTGTGGTGCTGTCCCTGTGGGGAAAGCCCAACAACAGCCGCGCTCTAATCTTTAATTAGAGAGTTAATTACCCTCGGAGGCTTGTGAGGGGGAGGCTGGATGTGGAGGGAAGCTGCTTTGTGAGTGTAACAGGGGGCAAACACCTTTGGGATTCGGGGTGCTGGTGGCTCCTGCTTGCAGCTGGATGAGGGGTGGGGGCTGCTCCTGTCCCCTTGTCCCAGGGATGGAGCCCAGCTCGTGAGTGCTGGGTTTGGCTGGACTGAGGGGTGGGCACCTGTCCTGTGCTGCTGTCCCCTCTCCTGTCCTGTCCCCAGGGATGGATCCCAGCCTGAGGGCAGCTCTCCACCCCCTGTGCCCGGTGGTGTGGGGGTCTGGGTGTCACCACCCTGGTGCAGGGGCTCCAGCGAGTCAGCACGCTGCTGAGGAGCTGTGGTGGCCCCCGGGGACGGGGGGGGCTCTGTCACCTGCTTGGTCTCTAACAATGAAAGTGAAAAGCAGGAACACACACAGTGTGTGAGAGCCCAGTGCTGTGCAGGGACCAGGGCACAGGGCAAATGGAACAGGGCACAGGGACCAGGGCACAGGACACAGGGACAGGGCACAGGGACCAGGGCACAGGGACCAGGCACAGGGACCAGGACACAGGACACAGGGACAGGGCACAGGGAACAGGGACCAGGGACCAGGGACCAGGGCACAGGACACAGGGACCAGGGCACAGGGACCAGGGCATAGGGACCAGGGCACAGGGACCAGGGCACAGGGACAGGGCACAGGACACAGGGACAGGGCACAGGGACCAGGACACAGGACACAGGGACAGGGCACAGGGACCAGGGACCAGGGCACAGGACACAGGGACCAGGGCACAGGGACCAGGGCACAGGGACCAGGGCACAGGACACAGGGACAGGACACAGGGACCAGGGCACAGGGACCAGGGCACAGGGACCAGGACACAGGACACAGGGACCAGGGCACAGGACACAGGGACAGGGCACAGGGACCAGGGCACAGGGACCAGGGCACAGGGACCAGGACACAGGACACAGGGACCAGGGCACAGGACACAGGGACAGGGCCCAGGGACAGGGCACAGGGACCAGGGCACAGGGACAGGGCACAGGGACAGGGCACAGGACACAGGGACCAGGGCACAGGGACCAGGGCACAGGGACCAGGGCACAGGACACAGGGACAGGACACAGGGACCAGGACACAGGGACCAGGGCACAGGGACCAGGACACAGGACACAGGGACAGGGCACAGGGACCAGGGCACAGGGACCAGGGCACAGGGACCAGGACACAGGACACAGGGACCAGGGCACAGGACACAGGGACAGGGCACAGGGACCAGGGCACAGGGACCAGGGCACAGGGACAGGGCACAGGGACAGGGCACAGGACACAGGGACAGGGCACAGGGACCAGGGCACAGGGACAGGACACAGGGACGAGGGCACAGGGACCAGGACACAGGACACAGGGACAGGACACAGGGACAGGACACAGGGACCTGGGCACAGGGACAGGGCACAGGGACAGGGCACAGGGACCAGGACACAGGACACAGGGACAGGACACAGGGACCAGGGCACAGGACACAGGGACAGGACACAGGGACCCGGGCATAGGGACCCGGGCACAGGGACCAGGGCACAGGGACAGGGCACAGGGACCAGGGCACAGGGACCAGGACACAGGACACAGGGACAGGACACAGGGACCAGGGCACAGGGACAGGGCACAGGGACCAGGGCACAGGGACCAGGACACAGGACACAGGGACAGGACACAGGGACCAGGGCACAGGGACAGGGCACAGGGACAGGGCACAGGGCACAGGGCACAGGGACCAGGGCATAGGGACCAGGGCACAGGACACAGGGACAGGGCATAGGGACCAGGGCACAGAAACACAGGGACAGGGCACAGGGACCAGGGCACAGGGACAGGGCACAGGGACAGGGCACAGGGCACAGGGACCAGGGCATAGGGACCAGGGCACAGGGACCAGGGCACAGGGACAGGGCACAGGGACAGGGCACAGGGCACAGGGACCAGGGCACAGGACACAGGGACAGGGCACAGGGACCAGGGCACAGGGACCAGGGCACAGGACACAGGGACCAGGGCACAGGGACCAGGGCACAGGGACCAGGGCACAGGACATAGGGCCCAGGGACAGGGCACAGGGACCAGGGCACAGGACACAGGGACAGGGCACAGGGACCAGGACAGAGGACACAGGGACAGGGCACAGGGACCAGGGCACAGGACACAGGGACAGGGCACAGGGACCAGGGCACAGGACACAGGGACAGGGCACAGGGACAGGGCACAGGGCACACTGTGCCATGGCATAAGGCACAGGGCAAATGGACCAGGGCACAGGGACCAGGGCATAGGGACAGGGCAAATGGGACCAGGGCACAGGGCACAGGACACATGGGACATGGGACATATGACAGGGCACACTGTGCAGGACACGTGGCACAGGGCACATGGCAAAGTCTGCATGGTCCAGAGCACACAGCACAGGGTATAATGCACATGGCATGTGTCATACAGCACATGGCACATGCCACCCAGCCCATGGCACATGTCACACAGCCCCGTGGCATGATGCACATGACACATGACATGCAGGCCATGCCACCAAGCCCATGGCACACAGTCCATGGCACACAGGCTGTGCCACCAAGCCCATGGCACACAGTCCATGACACACAGCCCATGGCACACAGTCCATGGCACACAGGCTGTGCCACCAAGCCCATGGCACACAGTCCATGACACACAGCCCATGGCACACAGCCCATATCACACCCAGCCCATGTCCCCCCCCCTGCCCCCAACCCATACCACCCCCAGCCCATGTCACCCCCAGCCCATTTCACCCCCAGCCCATGTCACTCCCAGCCCATTTCACCCCCAGCCCATGTCACCCCCAGCCCATTTCACCCCAGCCCTTGTCCCCCAGCCCGTGTCCCCCAGCCCATGTCACCCCCAGCCCATTTCACCCCCAGCCCATGTCCCCCAGCCCATGTCACTCCCAGCCCATGTCACCCCCAGCCCATTTCACCCCAGCCCATGTCCCCCAGCCCATGTCACTCCCAGCCCATGTCACCCCAGCCCATTTCACCCCAGCCCATGTCCCCAGCCCATGTCACTCCCAGCCCATTTCACCCCAGCCCATGCCCCCAGCCCATGTCCCCCAGCCCATGTCACCCCCAGCCCATTTCACCCCCAGCCCTTGTCCCCCAGCCCGTGTCCCCCAGCCCATGTCACCCCCAGCCCATTTCACCCCCAGCCCGTGTCCCCCAGCCCGTGTCCCCCAGCCCATGTCCCCCATCCCGTGTCCCCCATCCCGTGTCCCCCAGCCCGTGTCCCCCAGCCCATGTCCCTCAGCCCGTGTCCCCCATCCCGTGTCCCCCATCCCGTGTCCCCCATCCTGTGTCCCCCATCCCGTGTCTCCCAGCCCATGTCACCCCCAGCCCATGTCCCCCAGCCCGTGTCCCCCAGCCCGTGTCCCCCAGCCCGTGTCACCCCCCAGCCCCCGGGAGGGGCGCAGGGCTGTGACCAGCGGCACTGACCAGCGGATGGCGCTCTTGGCTCAGAATTGCCCCCCGCCCCTCCTGCAGACACCCCCCCCCCCCCCCCCAACCCCCCAAATCCCACCCGGCCCCCCAAATCCCCCCCCAGCCCAGGCGCAGAACAGCCTCCCCCTGTCCCCTCCAGCCCTGCAGCCCCCCAGCTGCTCGCTCCCCCAGCTCGGGGGCTCGCCCATGGGCAGGGGGCTTCACCCCGGCGTGGCTCAGTCTCCCCCTGGGGCGTTGGGGACCCTCCAGGGACGGGGCCCAGCCCAGGGAAAAGACAGACCCACCAAAGGGGACTGGGTGCCAGGGGAGGGGAGTGAGTGTAATGATGGGAAAAAAAAAGGGAAAGTAGGAAATCAGCACAACAAAGTTGACTAAAGCAAATATTTCCATCCCTGCAGGAGGGAGCCGGGCTGACTGGAATGCTAAAAACGCCCCTATTTGCATCTTTTTAAATAGGAGCCGATAAAAGCAAATACTCCACCGCCAATAATTATAATATTTTAATTGCGTTTCTTCAGGGCTTTTGTTTTTCAGCGAGACACAAAAGCTGTGTGTAAACTGGCAGAAATAAATATCCCTGTTGGTGTGAGTTTGGGAGAGATTTTGGGGTCCTGCGTGTGCTCCTCAGGACCTGCAGGGGTCCAGCTGTGACCTGGGGGGTTGCACATCCCCATGTCTGGGGGGATCAGGGGGTGAATTTTGCTCCTCTCTCCCTTCCAAATTCCTGGTTGCAGGGTGCCCCCCGTCCCTGTGATGCTGCTGGGATTTTAGAGCAATTTTTAGAACAATTTTGCTTTTGGGACTCTGCTCCCAGCACCCCAACCTCCCAGTTTGCGCAGGATGGGGGGCTCAGAGGGTTGGAATCAATGACCTAAGAGGTCTTTCCAACCCAAATGATTCCAGAAAACCCCTCCCCAGTTCCATCATGTTATGAAAAGCAGAGCCTTTCATTAATAAATATGTGATTTGGGGTTTGGGGGTGATATACCCGTGCTTTTTCCACACGTTTTTAATTCTCAACACATTTTTCACTTGCTAGCAAGGGCCCCACGCAGACACTGCCTTGCCTTGGGGAATTTGGGATGGTTCCCCCAGCCCAGCACACCTGGGTGGGTGCTGCAGGTGGGCTGGGAGCTCCCAGCATCCCTGAGCCGCTGGAGGAGGAGTCTCACCCTGCAGAGGGGGGAGCTGGAGGCTGCGGAGGAGGCTGAGGGTGACTCGTGGATGTCTTTATTTTTGGGTTTAATTCCTTAGCTACAACAGAAAGGTTGGAGTTTTTAATAGGTGAGTGGAGCTGCTGCTGTGTGCAGCTGCCTCCTCTCAGCTCTGCTGGTTCCAGAAAAGGAATTTTGGTATTTTTCTCCCTCTGAGGGGAATCTCATTGTGCAAACCACCCCCAAATTCTGCTGTGGGATATCCAAGAGCTCCACGGAAACAAACTCCCCTCACCCACTCCTGACACCCCATGGAAAAACGATTTACAGGGAGCATTCCCCCAAATCACCCTGCTACAAGTGCAGGGCTTGTGTTTAGTGCCACCAAATGTCCCTGAGTGTGCCCAAGTGTCCCCGGAGAGCTCTCCGTGGGGCTCAGCCTGGGGCAGAACAAATGAACACTGAATTAAAGGAATTAAAGTCTTTCCAGGTTGGGTTTGAAGCAGGACTCGCTTTGGGGGGTTCCATCCCTGTGCTGGTGGCCCTGGAGCTGCTCCAGCACTGCTGGGCTGGGTCCTGCTGTCCCTGAGGAACCAGGGGGTGTCCTAAGGAGAGAGGGGCACCCCCAAATGCCAGGGAAGGAGGAGGCAGAGTGGAGCTCTCAATCTGGGGTGCACTGAGGTGAAACCTCATTTTTTCCAGAGGGGTGGTGGGGCTGGATTTGCTGTTTGCTGCCCAGGAAGGGGTTTTCTCCTGTTTTTTTTTTTTGTTTTGTTTTGTTTTTTTTGTTTGTTTTTTTTTTGACTGGTTTGGCTGATACTGAGATATTTTAGGGTGAAAGGGGGGCTGGATTGCTGGGCAAGGGTCCTGGGGGGGGTGGGCTGACTGGGAGGAGTAGGAATAAGGTCACCCCTTGGGATGGAGGGTCTCAGGCTGGGGTTTTGGGGTTTTGGGATGGGAGGGAGCTGGGCTCAGCTGGGGAAAGGCAGAAGAAAAGAAAAGAGAGTGAAGGGAACAGGAGCAGCGAGGTTTGACCCAGGTTTAGCCTCCTGCTGTGTTGCAGGATTTGACTGGGATTGGGGGATCCCAAAAGTGCAGCTCTTGATCCCCTCTTTGGGGGAAACTTCCCCCAGCCCTGGCTCCAAAGTCCCTTTCCTCTGAGTCCCTCAAGCTCCAGGCATAAATCCCGAGGGAAGTAGGGTTCACTGGCTCTGGTGCTCCTGGGATGACTTGTTTTACTTAGATTTTCATCCCTGGAAAGTGAATGAGACCTTTCCCCCCTCTTTTTAGTGTTTCACTTTGATATAATACAGATTTTTTTGCTGTTTTCTCTGTGCCTGGGCCTGAAGCAGTAGGGATGGAGCAGGAAGGGATTTATTATTTTTTTTTCTCTTTTCCCAGCTGTCAGAGGGGGACACAGCAACATCCAACAGAGCTGTTGGAACCTCTCCTGGCCTTTCCCCATCCCATTCCCAGCCTGTCCACTGAACCAAGGGGTGCTGAACAAACAAACCTCAAATCGGCCTCTGTGCTGGGGGGCATCACCAGAGTTTGTTTCTTTGGAGTTCAAATTAATTTGTCTCCCCCTGGGTCCAGGGCTGTGCTCACAAGTGCAAATAAACCCCAGGCACGTCTCGCTTGTGTGCCCCAGGATCCACGTGCAACAAGATATTTGCTGGGTCAGGGACTAATAATTTAAACTGCTGAGCAAAATAAATAAGTGTAAAGCAAAACCCGAACCCAGAGCGCCACAGGAGCAGGCAATATTGTTTGCTTTTCAAATAGACACACGAAAAATACAAACAGTAGCAGGAGGGATAGAGAGATTAAAATTTTTATAAAAACAAAATAGCAGCAATCCCACCAGGAAGCGGTGTTTCCATTTTGTATGTGCATAAGATTAGCAACACTTTGCTGCCTACTATGAGCATCCCTCTTCCCCTCCTCCTGGGAAACTTTGACCAAAAAAAAAATAATCCTTTTGGACCAAAAGAAGAAAAAAAACCCAAACAAAAATAAGGAAGGTGATTGAGATTTCCTGCAGAAAATGTTGACTTTTTAAATTGGACGTTGCCCCTGCTCTGGCCTGGGGGGCAGCCAGGAAACATCCCCTTTTCACTTTTCCCACACAAACCCAGAAAATTTGGAATTAGATGCCTTCCTTGCAAATCTTGATGCGTCATAAACCCGAAATCCATATGGAAGGAGGAGAGGGATGTGCTGGCTCTGTGACAGGGGATTCTGAGCCAGAGGGGAGCGAGGTGGGCATCTGGGTGGGCACTGTGCAGCCACAGCTGATGCTCCTGCTGGGCTCTGGGTCTCCCTGCTGTAAGTGGGGATACCTGGGTTGTCATCACGGGGATTTTCAGTGGCAGATCCCCAGACAACTGTGCCTGAGCATCACAGGGAGCTCTGTCCTGAGCCCACAGCCATTCCTGCTGCTGCTTTTCCCTGGTAAGGGAATGTTTTCTGCCCGATATATTTTAAGGATCTTCAAGTGTTTGATATTTTTTTGTTTCAAAATTGAAAAGAAAAGGCTGAAATTGGCAGTTTGGTCAATAAAATCTCCAATCTATTCCCTTTTCAACTTCCCTTTTGCCATTTAACGCTCAGGCTGGCCCTCAGTGCGCTGGTTTAGTTGGCAGGGCAGTGATGAGTTAAACAGACTCCATGATCCTGGGGGTGCTGTCCAACCTAAATGATTCCCTGGTCTGGTCCAGTTACACCTTGTCCAGGTGCCTGGAGTCACTCCTGAGTCCCCAGGGCTCCTCTCTGGTGCTGTCACATATCCAAAGTCAGCTTGGAGCTGGAATCCGGAGTTTTTCGGACCTGGCGTGGCTGGCACTGAGCACATCCCCAGCTCCCCGCAGCCCCCCAGCTTTGCTCCCACTCTCCTGGGCTCCAACCTGAGCCGAGGCATGTGTGGGGCGGGCACTGCAGCGAGCTGCAGGGGTGGCTTTGACAAGCAGATCCCACCGCATCCTCACCTTCCCCACGAGCGTTTTGTCACCGGCGGCGGCTGCGGGGGGCCGGCAGCGCCCGTGCCCACCCCTCCGCAGAAGGCTGCAGCCAGCATTTGAATAATGAATTCTGCTTAAGACTGAAAGCTCCGAGATCCATCTGTAACAAGACTCGAAATAATTACAGCTGATGATTGCCTGGTACCTCAGCCAGAAAAAACAGAACAGATTTTGGCCGCCAGCAATTACAAGCAGCACCCGCTCGAGCACAGGGAGAACTTTGTGCGCGAATTCATGAATACATTTGAGCGGATCGGGAGCGGTGGGGATGGGGTTCGGGGTGCAGGAGTGAGGGGAGGAGGTGTCTGTGTTCACAGGGATCCCTGAAAACTTGTCTGGGAGAGCAGTGGGTTTCCCCTTGGGGTGTGTGTCTGTCTGCAGCATCGTTTGGGGCTGGGAGGAGCAGGGAATCCATACCCAGACCAGTGCTTGGGGTTGTTACCCACATCAGGATAAGAACTGGTGGGGAGATAGGAGACAAACAGGGGAAAGTGTGGCCAAAATGAGCCCCTTCCCAGGAGCAGAGGGACACGTGGAAGTGGCAGAAAAGGCTGATGAATTTTGGACTCTGCCGAACATCTTCCCCCTGTTCCTTTGTTGGGTTTGTGGCTTCCGAGGAGGGGCTGAGCAGAGCAGGGTTGTTTCTCCATCCAACACGACAGCGCTGCCCTTTGGGGCTGCCAAAACCGCCCGTGCTGTCCCTGCTCAGATTTGCCTTCTGCATAATGGAGATAATTTATCAAATAGTGAATAATACGCTTCCCTTCTTCCATGTCTCTCCACGTATCATTTCAACTGACTGAAAATTGTCAAATTAGACTATTTTCCTTGACTGTTCCATTTAGGAACAGGGGGAGCTGAAGGCTCCGATAATTGCGCTCCGCGCCCCGCCAACGGCTTGTAAAATAACAGCGAACAAAACTGCTACTGCCCGAGCTCCAGGAATGCCCTCCTCGGTGAAACGTGGGCTTCTCCCTGAAACTGGCTGCTGGTGATCCTTGAGAGTCTGTTTTCTTTGCCCCCAGAGCGTGGCTGGCTGAGGCTGACTCGGGGAAACCTCCGCTCGGGGACTGTAAGGACGCGGCGCTATCGCGTTTTCCCATCCGCCAAAATTGCGTGTGCTCAGAATTGTCCCGGTGTAATGTGCCTGTATTAATCATTGCTCTCTTATCTTGTTCGCCTCCAATCTACAAGGATCTGCTTGGTTCTCCTCTGCACCTTAAATTCTCTTTTATCTCAACTGGTGTCAGCGCCGAGCCCGCAGACAGCCGGAGCAGCTTTCCTCCCGCAGCGGGGAAATGCGGGCGGGACTCCCGGCTCCGTCCCAAACCCCTGGATTTCCGTGGGACGTGGGATTGTTGTATGGACTGGCAGGAGCAGTGCTGGCGTTTTTAGGATGTGATGGGTGTCTGTGCTCTGCAGCCGTCCTGGTGGCTGTGTGTGATCCTGGGAAAAGGGGTGATCCTGGGGAGAGGGGTGATCTTGGGGGGGGATGATCCTGGTGTAGGGGTGATCCTGGGAAAGAGGGGTGATGCTGGGGAGAGGGGTGATCCCGGGGAGAGGGAGGATCCTGGGGAGAGGGAGGATCCTGGGAAGAGGGGTGATGCTGGGGAGAGGTGAGCCTGGGGAGAGGGGTGATCCTGGGGAGGGATGATCCACGTGGAGGGGTGATCCTGGGAAGAGGGGTGATGCTGGGGAGAGGTGATCCTGGGGAGAGGGGTGATCCTGGGGAGAGGGGTGATGCTGGGGAGAGGTGATCCTGGGGAGAGGGGTGATCCTGGGGAGAGGGGTGATGCTGGGGAGAGGTGATCCTGGGGAGAGGGGTGATCCTGGGGAGAGGGGTGATGCTGGGAGAGGTGATCCTGGGGAGAGGGGTGATCCTGGGGAGAGGGGTGATGCTGGGGAGAGGTGATCCTGGGGAGAGGGGTGATCCTGGGGAGAGGGGTGATGCTGGGGAGAGGTGATCCTGGGGAGAGGGGTGATCCTGGGGAGAGGGGTGATCCTGGGGAGAGGGGTGATCCTGGGGAGAGGGGTGATGCTGGGGAGAGGGAGGATCCTGGGGAGAGGGGTGATCCTGGGGAGAGGGGTGAGCCTGGGGAGGGGTGATCCTGGGGAGAGGGGTGATCTTGGGGGGGGATGATCCTGGTGGAGGGGTGATCCTGGGAAAGAGAGGTGATGCTGGGGAGAGGGGTGATCCTGGGAGAGGGAGGATCCTGGGAAGAGGGGTGATGCTGGGGAAGAGGGAGGATCCTGGGGAGAGGGGTGATCCTGGTGGGAGGGGTGATCCTGGGAAACAAGGGTGATCTTGGTGGAGGGGTCATCCAGGGGAGAGGGATGATCCTGGTGGGAGGGGTGATCCTGATTGGAGGGGTGATCCTGGGAATAGGGGTGATCCTGGTGGAGGGGTGATCCTGGTGGAGGGGTGATCCAGGGGAGAGGTGAGACTGGGGAGAGGGGTGATCCTGGTGGAGGGGTCATCCAGGGGAGAGGGATGCTCCCAGCCTTCAGAGAGGTGATTCAAGAGCTCCAAAGGAATTCTGTGATGGGGGAGCCACGTGCTCTGTCAAGTTCTTTCCTTCCCCCCGGCCAGAATTACCTTACTGACCCCCCCCCCCCCTTTCTGGTGATGAGTCTGGAAATTGGAAAGACAAAGCTGGGAGACCTCATGCACCCCTGGGTACATGCACAGAGCTACAGCAAGGGCTGGGGGGCTTTTCCTCAGGGAATCTCTTGCACTTCTATTCCCCACCCAGGCTGAGGTGGATGTCAAACCAGAAGCACTTCATTTTGTGCCAAAGCAGCCTGCCAGCCCAGAGCAGATATGCTGGTCCTTCCCTATGTCCTGAGCTTATCTTATGTTGCCAGTGGGGTTTTTGTAGGCTCTGTATTTCTGTTGGTATTGGGATGCTGGGATTTCTTCTTCAGTGATTCAAGTTATTTTCTTCCTTTCCATCTTTATTGCTGGAGCTGGTTAAATAAAACAGGAGCTACAAAATACCTACTGAGCCCAGGTGTCCAATATGAATTATGATGATTCTGTTATAGAATCCCAGAATCTTTAAGGCTGAAAAAGACCTCTAAGATCATTGGGTCCAGCTACTACTGTGTTCACCGTTAAACCATGTCCTCAAGTGCCACATCCACATGTTTTTTTAAGCACCTTCCAGGATGGTAATTCCACCACTTCCCTGAGTAGTCTTTTCAAATGTTTCACAACATTTGCTATGAAAAAAAAAACCTTTTTCCTAATATCTACGCTGGTGAAACTTGAGGCCATTTCCTCTCATCCTATCTCTCTGTACCACCCTGTTTTGGGATGAAACGTGTGGTGCTGAGCCTGACACCCCAAACTTCCCACAGCCTCTCCTGAAAAATCTCCATTTAAACCCAGAATATAGGAGCTGCTTGGGCAATATAGACTGTGCAGCGTGGCTTAATGGGGCCCCAAATAAAGGGAACAGCTGGGTAATCAGTTCAAGTGGCTGGGAACCAGTTTACCATGCATTAAGTATTCTTTGATTCCGTTTAATTGGGACATTGCAGAGACCCTGACGTCCAGTAATAAGGACAGTGGGAAGCTGATCAGACAGCTCGTTAACACTCAATTAATGTCGCTCTGTACAGCACAGCAGTAACTTTTAAAAAATGTATGTGCTTAGCTGAGGTGGAATGGGATTGCCAAGGCAATTTCCAGAGGGCCCGAGCCCAGGTTGCCAGGAGGGAGCGGCGCTGCCGCCGTGCCCGCCTGCAATTGAAGTGGAATTAAAAGTTGAAGTGCAATTTTTTTTAGGTGAATGCAGTCACTTTACACAGTGCAGAATCAGTTCATTTTTAATTTATAGGCGCAATTAAAGCGCACTAAGAATAAAATTCATGAATCTTTAGCTAACTGGCCGTGATTCTTCTGAAAACTCTTTTTGTTCCTCCTGATGTGGGCGATAGGGGCACCTGGCGTGCCTGGAATTATATTAACAGCCAGCTCTTCTCCTTCAGCCTTTCCTTGTCAATCCTCCAGGCTTTATTCACCTCTCCTGGATGTGCCTTGGTTGTGCTGGGGTGTTTGCTTTGCACCCACAAAGCCTCAGCAGCAGGTTTAATGTTGGCTTTGGCTGAAGGGCCTGAGCCTGGAGGGGGAATTCCTGCCTGTGGGATTTGTTAGGATGCAGAGATGGAGAAGGGGATGCCAGGTGCCATCCTTCACCTTGCTCCAGAGACCTGTCACCTCTGCTAGGCCTGTGCACCACCTGAGGGGCAGAGGGACACAGGGATGTGGCCCTGGGCATCTCGGGGCAGGGAATGGTGGCTGTAGCTCCACTGGGAGCACTGGGAAGGACCTGGATGGAGAAGTGTAACCTGGCAAAGGAGGGACAGGGAGCTCTCAGAAGAGGCATCTCAGTCTGCAACAGCTCTGCAGGTTTTTCCTCTGGCTTGTATGGAGGAAACTCTCAGTGGTCTGGGTTCAGCTTTTCTCTCTCCCAGTCGCCTTCTCATCATTTTCCCTCCGGCCAGACGGAGTCCACGCTTGGCATAGCATGGCTGGAGGGGTAATTGCCATCTCTGCATTTCCCTAATGAGCTCTGAGTCTGCTAATGAGCCTATTGCTCCTCACAGAGGAGGTCTGACAGAGCCCCCTGCTCCCAGGGGGGCACAGCTTTGATCAGGGGATGTCTCTTGCTCCCTGCATGGTCAGAGTGGGACAATTCCCCGCCGGCCTCTTTGGAACTCAGCTCCTCCAACCATTCCTTGCCATCAATCATAGATTCATTTAAGGGTCTGATTTCCTCCTTCTTTCTTTATTTTTTTCTTCCCTTCTTTTTTTTTTTTTTTTTTATTTTTTTTTTTTTTTTTTTTTTTTATTTTTTTTATTACATCTGCACACTCAGTCATGCAAAAAATTACACGATTTCAGAGCTTCGGCTGGCTCTGGTCTCAGAGCACAGGGGCTGCTTAGCACTGCCATCGCCATTCAATTAGCCCTGGGCACGAAAGGGACACGTGGAATGACACAGCCCAAGGCTGCAAGGGGCTCTGTCCCATGCACAACACTCCCTGGGGAGTGCTGGAGCTTTTCCAGTTGGTCCTCAGCCCATCCTCTGCTCTCATCCATTGGGATAACCATGGGGACTGGGTTCCAGAGGTTGAGTTGAGCCTGAACATACCAAGAGATGCAACAGGTGGGGATGGAGCTGTTTAGTGCTGCTGACTCCCAGACAGGTGCTCTGCTGATTGTGTGTCTGCTGCAAAATCCAGGGTGCCTGGAGCTGCTTTGAGCATCTTCCTCCCGCAGGGGACAGTTCAGCCTCCCTGCAGCAGCGATCCCAGCTGGAGAGCTCCCTCAGCTCTTTAGATGTGCTCTGGAGGATGCTGAGCTCCGGGGAGGGCCCCCAGCCCTGCTGTGAACTCCCCCCCAGCCCGGAGCTGCATTTCTGTCCTGCCTGTGCAGCATTCTCAGGGAGGGGGGTGAGATGAAGCGCAGGGCTGGAGCCAGCTCGGGGAGGCGGTGTGAGCTTTTCCTTGCAGTTTATAGACTACAAAAACCTGCCCCTCCAACACTTCCCCTCCTTCTCCGTGGCAAGCCTCAAATTTGCTGCTAAAAACGCGTTTTGCAGGAGAGGCAGGTGAGCACTCGTGTCGCTCCCAGGACGTCTCCAGCCATCCCGTCCCCAGGGAGATGAAACACCACGTCACCTCTGTCATTCACGATCAAAACCCCTGTATTTTTAGGCTGGTGATGAATGAAGATAAATCTGTAGCTTTGAAAGGAGGGTCAGAGGGTAAAAGAAAAGTTATTCCCTTCCTTCCACCTCTGCCCTTGAGTGGGAGCTGATAAAATCCAACGGCTCTGCCAGGAGAGGAGACTCCACTCCAGCTTTGCCCAGGAACCATGTGGATGAAATATTAAGCACTGGGGCTGGAGCAGGTAGAGCAGGAATAATCAGATGAGTAGTTAAAGGTCTGGTATCCTGTGGGGACACATGTGATTGATCAGCCTTGCAAAAATAAATAACCTGGCCCTTTAGATCTATGTAGCAATTTTAAATTTTTAATAAATCTGTGTGTATGGTGAAGGATAAGTCGTCACCCTGCGCTCTGTGCCTCTGATTCTCTGGGTGAATTTATCATGCTCTCCCTTTTGGAGGCTTCACGTCCTGCTGATAAACAGTTTAAAACTCCTGTCCCGTCTTTATCTCGTCGAGGTGCGACAGAGCCTGGCTGGGGATGCTCCATCTCTGAACAGGGGGAAGGGAGAGCCCAAAGCTGCTGCCTCTGGCTTTGCCAGCCCCTAGATTTGCTGCAGGAAGAGGGAGAGGACCAGGAGTGCAGGAGAGGGGCACGGAATCCTCCAAGGAGGGCACGGAATCCTCCAAAGAGGGCATGGAATCCTCCAAAGAGGGGCAGCATGAAGGGCACAGGGAGCTGCTGGCTGTGCTGGCAGCAGGGATAACCCAGCAGCCTTCCAGACATGGGGAATGATGGCACGAGGTGAGCAGCACCTGCAAACTGATCCTGCCAGGCTCTGCAGAGCAGGGTTTGGGCTCTCCCCACCCTCCTGCCTGGAGTTGAGGCACTTGGGAATGATGGAGCCTGGCAGAGCTGATCTGCTCTGCTGCAAAGAGCAACCAGGGGCCTGAGAAAAGAGTTTGCTCCTCTGGGAGCATGGAGTTGGAGGCAGAAGGATCCAGGTGCAGCTGAATTGCACATCTGAGAAGCACAGGACACGTTTGAAGGCAAAATGTGCCTTTCCTGTGGCTTGGTGTAGGGCTCCTGGGAGGGGCTGTGGGTGGCAGTGCTCTTCTGGCATTACCAGAGCTTTGCAAACATCTTTTGTCACTTCTGTGCCATTTTTGTGCTGTGCAGCTGTTCAGTCACATCCCTCTGTGTCCCACCTGAGCTGAGGAGTGACAGCTGCTGCCATCCCACCCCTCAACATGCAGGGCTCTGCCATCCTCTCCTAGCCAGGGTTCCAACCTGGATGAGGTGTCCCAGGTCCCTGATCTCTGCCAGGCTCTGGCACCCCCAGCCCAGGGAACACACTCTGCAATGCCAGGGCTCTGTCCTTGCCACTGGCATGTCCCTGTCCCCGCTGGGAGGAGCAGCTGGTAAGGACCACATCCCAACCTGGCGATACAAACTCCATGCTTAGCAGGGAGGCAAATCCAAGCCTGGAATACTTTTGGATTTTATTTTTACCATTGCTGTGGGAAAGCCTGTGAGATCTGCAGAGCCATGGCAACGTGGATGCTGTTGTTCCCCCACACTCAGGGGGATGACATGTCTGTGTGTGTCACCTGCACAGGGCCTGTGCTCCTGCTGCAAGCTCGTGGTGCCTGCAATTAATTTCTACTTAAGCCCAGAAAATTACTGATTTTGGTGGGGTTTTTTTGGTGTTTTTTTTTTACTGTGTGTCTAACAGCCATCAGTATTTTTAAAATTTGAGCTGCCAGCAAATTTCAGTAGTGGTAGAACCTCTGGAAGAGGTGCTGGTGCCTCAGTGATGCTCTCGGTGGCTGCTGTGGAGGAGAAGGCAGCAGGAGCTGAGAGCTGAGCTCAGCTGGACATGAGCTGAGGGAAAACCTTCCCCTGCTCCCTGACAACGTGGCACTGTGCTCTGGGCTTGGGCCGTGGATTTGGGAGCTCCAGGAGGAGGCACTGGCGGTGCCTGGAGGTCTGGCTTGGGTTGTGCTCGGCGCTGGATGTCCCCCCAGCCGCGGGGACAGCGAGCACGGTGCGGTGACAGGCAGAGGGAGCCCCAGGCTAGAGAGCCGAGGCATGAGCAGGGAAAGGTGTGCAAGGCATGCAGGGGATGTGCAGGGCCCTGGCACAGCGGTGGGAGCCGGAGCTGCTGCCTCGGGGTGGTCCCAACCTGGCTGAGCTCTGATATCCATCCCTTTCAAGCACCGCTGCTCTGCTCTTTAGGAAAACTTATTAAAAGCAAACATCTCCTGGCTCTGCTGTAATTGAGAGCTATCACTGGAGCACCAGGATGCTCTTTAAAACCTTCTGGGGGAGGAGAGAAGGTAAAAGCTTGGCCACGAAGGCCAGCCAGGAAGGATGAAATAGCATTTAACAGTGAGCAGGTTTGCCTTGGGCGTCCTGGCAGGCATGGCAGCTCCAGGTGGGAGGCTGCTGGCACCCAGGTGTCATTTACTTTGATTTCCTGATGGTATTTTTAACCTTTCAGGGGTCAGGAAAGCCAGCCCTGCTATCAGCACAGATGAGGATGGCTGTGGGGGCTTTGGTACCTTTGATGATCTACAGTAATTTGTTTTCCCTCTTCATCTGAAGCAAACCCTGGTAATATTCTCTGTGCCTCTTCCTCTGCCACAGCCAAATGGGGAGCCAGGGACCTTTTTCTGGGGTGAATTTGGCCCTGTGAGCATTGCAAGCCTTCCCACTGGTTTTTTTAACACTCTCATCAGCAGAGCCCAGATCTGGCAGCCAGATTCCTCGCTCAGGTTTAAACGAGGGATTGCATCCCTCCTGTGCTCTGTTTGTTGTCTCAATTTCTCTGATCACCAGCAAAGATGGGGGTTTTTTTTAGACATTCTGCTTCTTGCAGATAATATTCCTCCTTGAGCAGACCTGCTTGGACTTAAAGAGGCAAAGTGTTGGGGGCTGTGTGTGCAGATTTTGCTGAGCTGCTCGGTGGTGAAGGTGTGGGCACCTAAATGCTGCTTCTGAGAGGAAAAAAGGATTCACAGAGTAGAGGTGAGGAGGTGGAGCAGAGCTGCCAGGGCAGATGATGGCTGGGGAGAGCACAGAGGAGGAAGGCAGTGCCTTGCTGAGGTGGTAACATCAGCCCAGCCCCGTGCAGGAGAAAAGTGATACCCAAGCATTCCCAGTGTGTTGCTCTCCCAGTTTTTTTGGATGCCACATTGCTTTTGGGCATGTCTTTGCTCTCTGCAGCCCTTGAAAGCTGTTGTCCCACACATCTCACTCCTGTATGGCCGAAATAATTGTGAGTGGCATCCAATGCTCTCTTCACTCCTTTTTGCATCCTCCTTCTTGTGAATAAAGGCCACTTTCATCTCCTGCCTCCTTTAGTATTTTCCATCCCATTCTTCCCCCCCCACACTATTTTTTTCTCTCACAAAAAGCAAAATTTTTGAAAATGAAATGAGAGAGAAAGAGAGAAAAAGAAAGCTCAGATGCAAGTTTTTCTTTTTTTTTTTTTTTTTTTTTTTTTTTTTTTTTTTTTGCTCATGAAAAGCAACGCGTGGAATACAACAAATTAAATAGCCACCCGGTGAGAAAAAAGGGAGTGGAGTTAAAAATGGGCAGGGGGGGATAAAGCCCAGATGAAAAAGGCAGGCTGGTGCTGGAAGATGCCAGACAGGTCTGGGAATAGAGGCATAGCATGGAGGTAAAATAATTGTACCCCTTCGGCTGAAGTCCAGCGCTGCTTTCTGCCTCGCTACCCCAAGCCTGCCATCCTCTGTTAGCTCCTGCAATATTTTATCTGCCAGCCCCAGCTCTGTTTCACCAGCGATGGAGAGGACTAGATTAATTAGGAGAGCTCTCTCTCCCACAGCCAGCCCGGCTCTGCGGGGGGAAGGTTGGGAACTATTTAAAGGGATGAAGATGTACTGCAGCAGCTGCCATCGCTCTGGCTGGTAATGTGCTCGCTCACCTAGCTGAAAATTCATCTCCTTTTGCCCTCTGCCAGTAATTCCCAGCAAATAAAAGCTCCAGGTTGAGCTCCAAGGCCAGCTGGGCTGGGCTGGGGGTTTGGGGGGAGCTGGGCAGAGCAGGTGTAAGGGAGGACACGGAGCGAGATGAAGCTTGGAACCTTGCAGAACGTTCAGAACCTGAACATTGCTCTCGTTTATGACAGCAGTGCCCATCATGGGGACGGCGCTGCCGGGGCCCCAGGTATCCCCCCAGCCAGGACGGACCCTGCCCAGCGCTGCTCCCCCATTTCTCAGCTCATTAAGGCCCAGCCTTGCCTTCGAGTGACACAGGTAATGAATCCTCTGCAGGGTGCCTGCTGGCTTTAATAAGCTGGAATGAACTGAGGATGAGAATTAACCTGGCAGGATTAGCTCGCTCTGCAGCGGGATGCTGGGGATGTCTCCTCGCGGGCCGTGACGGGAATTTTAACACCTCTGCTGCCCGCGCTGGCTCCCGGCTGCTCTTTGTCGAGCATCCAGCAGCTCCCAGCGCCTGCGAGGCCGGGGGGGAGCAGGCAGGGACGGTGCCCCTGCGCCCGTTTGACCCCGAGCGTGGGGAGAGGAGCGGTCCCGAGCTCTGCAGCTGCCAGATGTGCAGCATCCCAGCCCTCCCGCTGCCTCGTGCCTCCGCAGCAGCAGCAGAGGAGCAGGGAGGGTTTGAGAAGCCCTGTGTGTGCTCGGGAGGTGTTTCAGGCAGTGCACGGAGTGGGTTTTGGCGGGGGCTCCCGGAGCCTGGCTGATCACAGCACTGTGTGCACACTCGGAGAGCCTCACGCCTGAAAACCCTGCAATTACCCTGCCTTTGCTGGGGCTTCGGGCTTTTCATTTTCAGTAAATGGCTTTGTAATGCAGCCCCCCTGCAGGGCATGCTCGGTGGGACACAATACGTGCCTCATGCCCTAAAAGCCACAGAGATGGCAGTGTGGGCACATCCAGGGGCTGTGCCGGGATCCCACACCACATCCAGGCCCTCACCTGATCCCTGGATCAAGGATCCTGACAGGGTCCAGGAAAGCACTGCTCTTGCTTAGTTTAGCACAGATGAGGAGCTTCCCTGCTTTTGGCTGGGGTAGAGTTAATTTTCTCCCTAGTCCGTGGTGGTTCTGAATTCAGGATGAGCCCTGCTGTGACACATCACCCTGCCCTCCACCCTGTCCCTGGGCAAAGCTCATCCTGGCAGCTGGGTGAGCCCTGGTAGGTGCCCAGTTGCATGGAAGACCCCTCGGGTCTGGAGGGAATGAGGGGAATGGCTAACTGGAACACAGGCCTGGCTCCAGAGGCGCAGGGACACAGCAAGGTGACAGGGATGGCAGCCAGGGAGCCCTGCTCTTAGCCAGGCTGCTTCCCTGCAGTGCTGGGGGTCCGTGGTCTCCTCTGTGGGCATGGCACACACACATAAATTTGCTTTTCCTGCCTCGCAGGAGCCTCTAAGGACAGACACGGAGTTTGAGAAACCTTTGATGATGCTGCTTGTAATTAGAATGTAACTGGAGTAATGGGGAGCTCAGGGGCTGATTCGTGTGGGTTTGGTTATGTTGAGGCTTGTGGGGTTATCCACCTCCCCAGGCTTGTTTTGTGGGGCTTTAGTGGTGCTGCTTTGCCTTGGTTTGGGTCCTTCCTCCTGGTATAAATGAACAGGCCAGGAGAGCTTCTGCTCCCTTTTATAGCCTTTATTGTGACCAGCCTGGGTGGGGATCGAGGGGTCGCGCTCACCCCACTGCTCCCTGTGGAAAACAAAGAGGAGGAGGAGGAGGAGGAGGAGGTGGAGGAGGAGGAGAGGTGCAAGCAGCTTTGCCTTAACGACAGAGCTGGGGGCTCCGACCTCACACGAGTCCTAGAGGAGACTTCCTCTCTTTTGGCTCCTTTGAGGTCCAGGGGGTGACTCTGAGCAAGTCTCATTGTGGTTACAGGGAGATGATCAAACAGTTCTCCAGATAGCTGCTGTCCTTCCCAATCTTCCAGAGTGGTTTGGCAAGGGATCTGTCCATCAGCTTCCAACCTTCAGCGGTTTGTATGCGGTGCTCTCACTCCGGGGGTCCCTTGGATCTCTGGAGTTCACACGGTTTACATTCCGGCTGGAGCCACTGCTGGTCATGGGGAAGAACAGGGGAGCAGTGGAGGCGGAGCCCGCCAGGAACAGGAACAAGGAACTGGAGACAGGAACTTGGGATAGGGACACAGTAGGGGTACAAGGTAGGGTGATTTTTAACATTATTTAACAGTCAGAACAGTTGTTACCACAAACATTAACTTTGCAACTACAAACGTGGTTAACAATAACTTCTGACTCTTTTTCCTTCTAACACTCCTGCCTGTCCATGGGGAGCAGGAGGAGAGGAGGGGGACAAGGACTGCAGGCATGGAGCAAACATCTCCTTGTGACACCACAGCCTGGCTTTGAGGGCCACAGGAGCCATCCATAACTGATACCATCCAGGCTCTAATGAGCTCCCAGCCCAGGCTAGGAAATAATTTGGAAGCTGATCTGGATTTCCATGGACCATCCTTGTCTGCTGAAGGGTTTCTGGCTTTTTCAGCTCCTGTTAAGAGTGTGAATGTTTTTATCTCTGCACGGATGGTGCAGCAAGGAGTGAGTGAACACCACATGCCTGGTGTGTTGTCCCCAACATGCTGAGGTGGGGACGGTGCTCCTGTCCCTTGGGGACAAATCAGGTGGCAGCCACCAGCTCCAGCACTGGGGCTGGCAGGAGCAAAGCCCAAGGGTGGAGCCTGGATAACCCAAAGTGTTTTGAAGAAGATAATTAATGGCAAGAGGAGACAACTTTCAACCACTTGGATTTTCCGAGGTTAAACCTGGATAACATGAGGGTATATCCCAAATTCCATGCAAGGTTGGACAAGGTGGCTGTGCCTGCCCACCTTTAGCCTTAAATCAAAGGTTCAGTCCTTGATGAGAAAGCAACCAGGGAGATTTTTATTCTGATGCTGGGTTTCAGGGATTCATGGAAAGGCATCTGTTTTTCTCTCCCAATCCAGTTTGTGGACGAAAGAAAACAATCAGAAAAGCAGGGAGGGTGATGTTCTTAAATCCGCCAGGGCTTTAGGAGGATATTGTTTGTGCTTCTTGAATAATGGCTTTTGATATGTAATAATATTGTGCGGGGTTTTTTTTGCTTTTTTTGATGGCCAATATTACATTTATTTTAAATGATATAATCAGCCCTCGGCGTTTCAGCTGATTTAGTCAATTAAGTTTTTAACCTCATGTCTTCAATCTCGTCTGTGAGTAATTTAAATGCGGTGATTTTAATGAAAGCACATCTACCTGTTCATTTATCCACACACACCGTTGCCCTTTGGATCTGTGGTGAGAGGAATGGGAGATGCCTTTTCTCTTCTGCATGGAAATGTTTAGCAGGGCTGAGGAGAAAATGCAGTGATTGGCACTAGGGAGCTAAAGGGTTTATTTTATTTTTTTTCCCACAGCAATCCAAATATATCAGATGCAGCAATTTCCAAAGTGACTGTACATTAAGTCTTGCAGAAAGGACAGTGGGATCACTTTGGTTGTACCCCAGGAGGTGACAAAAATGGAGCACCCAAAGCTGGTGGATGCACAACATCTCAGGTGCTCGTGCAAATGTCTTGGCTTGCCCTGATAATTACAGCAGCTCCAGGGATCAGGCACTGCTGGGGCTGAGATTCAGCCCCAAACCCCCAAAAAGTGCTGTTTGGGGTGCTCATGACAGTGATGTCCTCAGGGAGGTGGCACTGGAGATCCCCTTCCTGGCAGGATGGTGGTTCCTCAGGAGAGGAGTGAGGGATTTGTCTTTCCAAACAAGCTGTGGGTCTGCTGGTGGATAAAACCAGCAATGAGAGAAAAAAGAAACAATGGGAAGGATCCCACTGATTGATGAATGGAAAAGAGATTTGTCTTTACAAACAAAGTGTAGGTTTGCTGAGAAATGAGATTGGATATTGAAAGATGAAAGAAACAATGGGGAGAAACCATAAATTCCATGAGAATTAAAAGTTAAAGGGAGGGCTGTCCATTAGAGGGAATCTCAGGTATCAGGGGTTCTGGACAGGCTGTGCCTCTCCAGTGCCTCAGCCAGTGGGGAAAGAGAGAGGGAAATGGGGCTGGGAAATTGGGATAAAAAGGAAGGAAAATCCTCCAAAAATGTGAGAGACCCCGGGGAATGCCCCATGGGCTCTCCCTTTATTGAATAAAGCCACAGGACTCCTCTGTGTCCTTTTGGGACACAAACCTGTGCTTTTTTGTGGGTTCATTTTCCTGACACTGGGCTGCAGCAGCCCCTGGCGTGGCCCTCGCAGCGCTCGTGGGTTTTGCCTCGTGCTGAATTCAAGCCCAGCAAATGCAGCTGATGTTTTTCAGCCTTCACCAGCACTGCAAAGAGAAATCAAGATAAATGACCTGGGGCTGCTCAGAGCCCAGCTTTGTGTGCTCCTGGACACACTTGCTCCTCCCCATGGTGTTTTTTGGCTCCAAAGTGAGTCCTGCAGCACCAGCAGAGCCCAGGCTGGGGCGGGTGATGGGGGTCCTTGGGCACACACCCTGCAGAGGTGCCTGCTCCAAAGGGGATGTCTGAGGCCAAGTTCTTTGAAGCCAAGCCCAGAAGCAGCAGTAACAGTTTTTTGTTCCTATCTTATAGGCTGACATACCTAAAATCCTTTTATTTTTAATTTATTTTTGAAGTAAAAATATTCCGATGGGGCATTATATGTGGTTTTCTCACAGAAGGCAACCTGCCTCCCCCTGAAAACACTTGTTTCAAAATTTTCAGTGGAAAATGTGAACAGTTTTTTGATAAAAGCATTTCTATTCATGAGCAGTAGCTCAGAGAGATTTGCAAGAAATAAATAGGTTTTGGCAGCATAAAAGTCTCTGTTGAACAAGGGGATGGGGAAGGTGTGAAACTTGATTTGGTATCGTTTGCCATGGAATTTCAGCAAAAGTTCTTCAGCAGAAGCATCAGGGGATATTTTCCCATCAAGCCCCTGTCCAAATCTCCTGGTGCTGGTGAGAGCTACAGCATTCCTGTGTCAATAATCATCTCCTTGGCTGTTGCAGTGCTCTGCTCTTTGGAGATTTGTCTCCATCTCACCCGGGGCCGTGTTTGCTGCAGGCTGAGTGTTGGAGAGCTGGCCTTGAGCTCCTGCCACATTTCAGCCAGTGAAGGTGGCTGTGCTGTGTCTCAGGAAAGCTGATTTCTCCTGCACTTCTGAAAAACATTCTGCCTTATTAGTGCAGGTTTTGAACAAACTCTGTGCATATCATAGAGCAGAGAAGGCAGGGACAGGGCCTGTGTTGGTCTGCAGCAAGAGGGAGGGTTTTATTTTGCAGCCCCCTTGCTGATGCTCCATCTCCTGCTGACCTGGGATGAAGGTGCCTGGGCAGGGCAGGTTGGCATCTCTTGTCTAGAATTGGACAGTAATTCCTAGCTGGGGGTAAATGAGTGATTAGCCTGTCAGGAATTCATCAGGATGCAGTTTCCTGCATGCCCCATGCTTGGTCAAATTCTCTGCTGCCATGGGGAGCATCTCATCTTGGAGACAAACCTTGCTTGAGTGTTCTCATACCAGGATTTTGGGCTCTGTGCTGCCCTAACTCTCTCAGCTGAAGTTTGGCTCTCCTCTCCTTGCTCATCTGAGGCTCTTTCCCTCCTTACAGCCATGGATGGGATGAAACTGATGATATTTGGGAGCATGAACTGGCTGTGCACATCCATACTGCCTCTCCTCTTTATTCCTTCAGAGCTGCATATAAGGAAGCTCAATTTTCTTGAAAGCTGCCTGAAAAAAAAAAAAAAAAAAAAAAAAAAAAAAAAAAAAAAAAGTATTTCCATGTCTGGCAATGAAGCAGGAGGATGCAGGGACACTTGGAGCTTTCTCTCTACCTCCAGCTCTTTCCCCACGTCGGTGTGGATGCAGCTCTGCTCCCCTGTGTGAAAGGGAGAGGGGAGGAGAGGCGCCTGCACCACTTCCCTCTAAGCAGAGATTTGGCTGTGGCTCTGAAAGCAGAATTAGAGGTAGAGTTTAATCATACAAGCTCTGAAATATGGGAGATTAAATCTTTTTAAGGAGGGCAGCTAAGCACTTTATTTTCTGTGCAGGAATCTTCAGGGGGTCGGAGACCAGAGAACTGGATTTAAAGCTTTTAAATTACTTTTTTTCTTCGTTTCTTTTTTTTTTAACAAGTTTCTTTTTTCTCCCTCCCACAATACATGGTTGGACAGGAAAGACTTTAAAGTGACAGTTAAAAAGAGAGAGAGGGAGAAAAGATAGGTGGAATGGAGATGCTTGTTGAAAATAGACATTTAATAATGTTGCGTTGAGTTGTCCAGGCACATTTAATCCTTAAAGTGCACATCTACTCTGGGAAGTGACTTTTGGGGAAGGAGGGAAATCTTCCAGGTGTTCCTTGTCATTTCTTGCCGCATTTGATGACAGATTTTCTCCGTGGCAGAGGGATTTGCAGCCCCTCTCCTGCTGCAGCCCAAAAGCCCTGGAGGTGCCGGCAATGCCGGGGGCTGCGGGCCCCCTTCCTGGGGCTCCAGGGGGGTGTTTAAGCTGAGATTGGCATTCTGGCTGGAACTGGGCTTTGTTTTTCCCAGCCAGGCGCTGCCCCAGCCTTGCTCGGGGGGATTGGAGCCGTTTGGTTGCCTCTCACAGAGCCTGCTCGGGGACGGTCGCTTGTGTTTGTCTTGCGTTTTTCTTAATTTCACGGAGCTGAAGAGATCGATGGGAAGGTAGACCTGGGATTTAAGGCTGCCTATAGCACAACTCTGTGACTGATGACCCCAGCTCTGCTGCTGCTCTCCAGGCTGGGAGCTTGCAGGGCCAGCTGGTGGTGACATCCACGGGAGCAATGTTGTGTCCTTCCCATGTGTGGGATACCCGAGTGGGTCACGGTGCTGTGGAACGAGTGCAAAGTTGTTTTTGAAGCCTCTGAAAGGCTGAGCTCCACTCTGGGAGTCCTACCTGGACCCAGTGGGACCTTGCCTGGGGTGTCAGCAGAACGGCGCTGGAATCTCGGTGCCGCCGGCTGCATCGGCTGCTTGTTGCCATAGAAACACCCCGTGGCACCGTGTTTGTTTGGAATGAGGTGGCACTGGCGTGTTGGCAGGACAGGCTGCACTTTTCCCACCTGGAGCGAGTGCCTTGGGTCACTGGAAGTTGTGTGTGCGTGGGGAAGAAGGGCTGGCTTGGGCGAGCGCGCTGGGAGGGCTCCAAGAGCCAAGGCTGAAGACGCTGAAGTGATGGGACACTTGGCGGTGCTCCGGTGTGCTCAGTGGTGCAGGCAGCACCCTCTCTCTCCGCTCCAGAGGCTGCTCCGCACGGCTGGAAAGGTGTGCGCTACCCTGCGGGGTCCCCGCCGCATCCCCCGAGCAGCGGCAGCCTCTGCATCCCACCCTTTAATGGCCCAGATCCACCGAGCAAATGAGGCAGCGCCTCCGATGCCTCCCCTCGGTCTGCCAGCTAATTAGCACTCCATTAACTTAACGAGGCTCTGCCGGCCACCCTGGCCGTGGCCACGGCGTGCAGGGCTGCCAGGAGAGGGGGAGGCGGGCTTGGCTGGACCTGGGGGCTGCGGCAGAGCCTCTGTGGCTGAGCACGGAGGGCTTTGCCAAGGGGTCTTGGGGCTGCCGAGGCTTCTCCGTGTGCCTTTGGGTCCGCGGTGGGAATGGCCAGGGCAGGGAAGGGTGGTGGGAATGGCTGGCGCTGCTGGAAGCTCTAGGAGCGAGTCGTGACGTTGTGATGCTCCAGCATCCTGCGCAGCCCCGTCTGTGCCACTGCCCCTGGCCAAGGGGGACTGGAGCAATGTCCCTCGGAGGAGATTCCCTCCCTGCTGGAAGGGCTCAGACAGCGGCAGCGCCCTGCCAAAGCTTTGTTTGTTGACAGAGTTAAATTTGCAATTTCATGGTTTGGTTACAATGAGTTTAGTTTATAAAATTCATGAGCTGTTAGGAAGTGTGGAGAGGAGGGGTGAAAAACGCACCTGGGAGTCAGCAGGGACGTGGCTGCTGGCACATCCAGCGGGGTCCTGCTTTGGGACAGTGCAGGGCTCGGAGATGGGATGGGAGAGCCTCATGGAGGACACAGGGATGAGTGCCCACGGGAGGAGAGGTTCTGGTTTCTCCTGGTAGCAACCACGCTGTGCTGGAAGGTCTGCAGAGCTTTCTTTGGGTGGCCTTCAGAGAGCCACTGGAGAAATCCTCCCAGGGATGGAGCCCAGTTCTGTGGTGACAGGAAACAGCAGAGCTCAGCCTGCTCAGGGAGCCTGCTGCTGGTTTGGAGTTTGAATCTGTGGTTCTTTGGAGCTTTGCTTGGGAATCCACAAAACGAGCTCTGCTCCCTGGAATTCAGAAGGAGTGGGACAGAGAGAGTGACACTCCCTGGAGTGTCACTGCATGGGCAGCCTGCTCCAGTCCATCTCCTGTGAAATGAGCTGGTTGACACCCTCACTCTGACTTTCCCAAGAGATTTCTTTGCAGCCTGTCCTGTGTGTTTGGGGCTGACTTGGAAGCAGAGCAGCCCCCCAGTCCCTCCCTCCTCCCTGGCTGGAGCTGCATCCTCCATCCCCCCAGCGATGGAGATGCTCCTCCCGGAGCCCGGAGCTGCTGATGTGCTGCAGAGGGAATCAAAAGGCAGTGTCAGGAAGGATCTGAACAAACATTAGCTAATTAACATGAGGTGCTGGGGAGCCTGGGGGAGGAGGAAAAGGAAGACTCACCTGAGGATACAAAGCCATGAGGTACCTGTCCAGCATGGCAATATCCCTGATCAGCAGGCAGCAGCCTGTGTGTGCTGCCACGGTGGGGCTGATGTTGTGACATCAGCAGGAGGCTGGTACATTCCCAGATTCCTTACAGGTCATAAAACACCACTGCATTCCCCTGGAAATGCTAAGCTGTTGATTTTTGGAGTTTTCAAAAGAAACCTGGTGTTAGTCACTGTTTGGTCTGCCACTCTGTGGGGTTGTTCCTAGAGCCAGGCCATAAAGAGACACAAAATCCCCTTTTCCTCCAGTGCCTGTTGGGCTGTTGACTCCCCGGGATCAGTGCTCTCTGAGGTTTGGCAGAATCTGTTTGTGCTGTACGAATGGATGTGCTAAGCAAGGCTCACAAGTCGTTGGTGGAAATGGAGCTGAAGTCCAAGGACGGTTGCTAGATCTCACCAGGGCATCCAAAACCTGAAGGGGAGGTGATTTAAGCTGGACCTCATTCTGGTGACATCTCCAGCAACATTGTCCACCACAAAACCTTTCAGTTGCTCTCTGTTCATTAACAGCCTTCGGGCTGTAATTAGTACATCCTTGGCTTAGTGAGCATCTCCGTTTTCAGCCATTCACAGTGTGAATGTTTCCCCGTGAAGCTGCTGGACTTTCAGGGATCCTTGTGGCTGGGTTGAGGGTTTCTCTTTCTCAGCAAGCCCCAGCACGTGGGTTATCTTTATATACAAGATTCAGGACCCAGGTGAGGTTCATGGTCCTTGGATTTGTACATGGGACCTGTCTGGAAGGAAATCCCCCTCTTCCCTTGCTGGTGGGGAACCTCTTTTCCATCCAAGTGTTTAATCACCTAATTTGTGTTAAGGAGCTTCAGCTTTTCATTTCCAGCTGTGCCAGCACAGAAGATGCTTCTTTGTTAATGAATCCTGGACTTGAAACATCTCCTGTGTGTGAGGGGGGACATGAAAGCCCAGGGAGGGGACAAGACTTGAGGGTGCATCAGGAAATTGGGAGCAAGGGCAGGAATGGAGCACAGTGATGAGACCACCCACAGATCCCGCCGCATTGTGCTCAATCCAGTATCCAAACTTCAGTCTTTTAAGAGGATTATCAGGTGTCTGTTTGAATTACTCTGACATGAACAGTCACTCAGAAAATGTACATTCATTTGAAAGGTCAAGCACATCTGATTTCTGCCTTTGGTATGCGGGGGCTTATCCTTTCAACTCTCCCTTCCTTAATGAGATTCTTGTTTCAAAGAGTCGCGCTGTGCCCAGGATTTGACGGAGTCAAGTGTGCTGGAGATAGTTTTTGTTATCATGTTTACCCTTTTATCTGCCTGTCCTTTGAAAGCTCCCCGGCACACAATAAGGATGCAGCAGGATGGCCACTCGGGGCGGCTCTGCCAGCAAAATCAGCTTTTTCGGGGCGGAGAGATGGAGATGTGCTAGCGGGGAGCTGCAGCACCAGGAATTTTGATTTCTGCCTGGCAAAGCATCCAAATGGAGAGAGGGCCTTTGAGAAGATCCACAGTCACCGGGGGGCGGGGGGGGGGGCTGGCCAAGTATCAGGGTGTCATCAGCTCCCAAGGAAACCTCGGAGGAGATAGAGCCAAGTTGGGCTTGGCATGGCAGAATTGTGTTTCTTGATTAAATTAATGTGTATTGATATTTCTCCTGTTGTTTTGACTTCACAGGCTGTTTAAATTCAGGCTTGTCACAACAAAATACAAAGGAGGTTGCTCGGAGATTGATTTTTTTTTTTTTTTTCCCTTTAATCCTGTCTCTGAAGAAGAAGAGTATTTTAAAATTTTATTTTTTTTCCCCCACTACTTCCAGGTTGACAGCCAGGGAAGGCTGCAAACATTAGAACTGTTGCACAAATAATTATGTTAAAACGCCGAGCATACATTATGGAGGAGGGCGCTCCTTGATTGTAACGTACGAATCAATTTTCTGCGTCACAAAATTACTGACACCGGAGTTGGCTTTGGTGATTTATTCCCTGGCATGACGATCCTGCGACTGTCTTTTCCCAGAGAGGGTTGTTCTTTTTTTTTTTCCCTGATGGGTGAAGCTTTGGTCTCCTCTTTGCTGTCACTGCTGTCTCCTCCCTGCCTTGGTGACGGTCCCCTCCACTGCTTAAAAATAGCGGCTTTTATGCAAACTACGTCCCAAAACGCTCCGCCAAGTTAAATAATGTAGTCACAAAACCAAATATTGAATAATGACTGAGGCAAGGATTAAGGGAGACAGGCAAGGAACAAAAGAGAGATTCTCAAGTGTTTTGAACACAAAATTGAGGAGACGCAGATGCGCGGGAGGCTTTTTCTCTCTGCAGCCAGAGGACACAGATTAAAGGGGTCCTCCAGGACTGTGCACCCCCAGCCAGCTTAAGCTGCCTAAAGACCTCTTTAAAGCCAACATTTCAACAAGCCCAGCTGGCTGGAGGCATTTCTGCTGGGAATAAATTCAGAAAATCACGGAATGGTTTGGTTTGGAAGGAACCTTGGAGGCCATCTCGGCCCAAACCTCTGCAGGGATGATTTCCACTAGAGAACTTCCCACTGGACCTTTTTAAATGGGTTTCTGGGGAACATGTTAGGGTTTTTTTCTAGTGGAAAGTTCACATGTGAGCTTTTCTGTGCTGGCTTCTGGAAAGAAAACGTAGTTTCTCCTTTTTTTCCCTTTAAAGGAGGCAGCCCAGGCAGCTCCATCAACCCCAGTTCTTTACTCTGGTTTTGAGGGAAGATTTAAATAAAAAAAATGTCAGGGGCGGGGGGAAAAGAAAAAAATCACAGCGTGCCATTTCTTATGCAATTCGTGGGATTTTTCAAATCCACCTCATCGTTGTTGAGTTGCAGTAACTCAGTGGGTAGCTGTTGGCTACTCATATGTGAGAGAGGAACAGGCTGAAGGAATGTTGCAGAAAAAATCATGTAAATGTCTCTGTACAGCTCAGAGAAAGTGTAGGACTCCTTTAAATCTAAGAGTTGGAAATTCAGCTGGGAAGCTATAAATTCAGTAGATGTCTTTTCCTCAATAAATTCAGAATATTGGCCAGGGACGAAGCAGCCATGTTTCACAGAAGGAGTTACTGGACTTTCTGAGGGTTTCTTTCTTTCTTTTTTTTTTTTTTTTTTTTTTTTTTCTGGGTCCAGAAACAGTTGAAATGTAGCTCAGGATAAATTGCAAGGTGAAGATTTACATGACAGGTGACACTGGCAAGCACATTATTCTCAAAGGGAGCATGAGATGGGATGTATTTACTGCCTGTCTGGGCAAATTATCCACTCTCAGCTGTCTGGCATGTGCTTGTGTAGGAAATGTGTGCGTCCAAAATAGCTGATAAAGGGGATGTGGGCAACAACAGTTAATAAATGCAACCCCCCCATGGCCATTGCTGCCTCCCTCCTGCTGAACTCTCTCTAAGTCCCATTTTGGAGACAGATCTGGAGATGCTCTGAAGCTGGGCTGGGGTGAGGGAGCACAGAGAAGAATTTCCCTGCTGCTGCAGAGGTGAGACAGGCTTGGCAGTGCTGAGGGGAGGAGAAGGATCTCTGTTTGAGGGGTATCAGTGCTCAGAGCCCAGTGTGGGTTGATTTTAGAGCCAACTCCTTCTCTCCTGTTCCTTCCTGAAGTTATAACATCCCATCCACCAGGGAAACTCCTCATTTGAGACCAAGCAAATGACCTTGCTCTGGTATTGCTTGGTCTCGTCAGGCTGGCTGTGAGTAAATATTACTCTTAATATTTATCCCTCTTCACCTTATCTCTCCTACAGGCGAGTAAAGCAGAATAATGAAGTGATGGTGTTAAACTCCAAGCTCGTGCTATCCAAGGGGACTGCAGCTCACAGGCAGGGCTGGATTAGGAATTTCAGTGCAGTTTTGGAGCCCTAATGTCCCTCGTGGTGGCTGGTGGTGACCCTCCGTGTGGAGACTGCTTTAGGCCATGTCTATTATGGATTATTGCATTTCCAGAAGGTTTTTTTCTCCCCCACCCTTAGTGGGGGGGTTGCAGGATGATTGCTTTTTGTTTGTGTGTGTGTGCCCACGGAAAGCTTGGGATCTCATCTGGCTTTTAAGGATCTGCTTCTGTTACCTAGCAGGTATTGTAGGTGGATGTGTAAATGAGGATCCTTCTGTTTACAAAGAAATGGCTATATAGTATAAAAACAATTTACTTGTAAAAGACTCATCCTGCCTCCAGAATATGTTTGAATCTTAACACAAGACAAAGTAATTTAATCCCTCCCAAACCCATATGTTGTTTGCTTCTCATTTTTTCCAGCAAATTTTACCTTCATCAAAGGATAAATCAATTTGTAGCAGCTATCGGCAGCTCTTTAAGCTGCCGAATTGAACAGCTTAATTAGGGAAAATACATTAAAAGATCTGAGAGATGCTAACCCATTCAGAGCCTCCTCTTGGTACATCTGCGTGGTCTTGCACATGTAGGGGACTCCAGACCCCCTCCAGTTTTCATTTGCTGCTGCTTTTACGTGCTGCTTTGTGGTGTGGCGATGGCAGGAGAGGTTTCACTGCTAAAACCTGGCAGGGCTTTCCTAGGCCTGTCCAGTTTGAGGGTTTAAAAGTTTATTCTCTTACGAATTTTCTTTTAAATCAAAGCAATAAGAATAATATCAATAACAATAATAACAACAACAACTATTAGTAGTAGTAGTAGGCTCTTCCCAAAGCACCCAGCAGCTGCCCAGTGTCTGTGAGCACCCCACGCTGACCCCTGCCTGCAGCATGAGATGGAGTCATGGTCTCAGAGTTCTCACACCCCAAGAAATAGAAGAGGAATGATCTGAGCCCCATTCCCAAAGATCCCCCTCGTTCAGCGCTGTTCCTCTGCGTTGTCTGCACTTTAGACGGGGGGGATGGAAACAGGCACCCAATAAAAGTACAAACTGCATGAGTCAGCCTGAATCTGCTGTTGTGCCTCGTTCTTCCCATTAGCAAATGCCACGGCTGAGTGTGTGGGGAGGGGGTATCCCCTCCTGCCCAAACGACAGCTTGCTTCAGGCTGAACTCATCAGTGGTGCTGCTCTGCTGAACGTTCCCAGCTTTCCAGCCTGGCTCAGCCACTGCTGAGCACATCCCAGCCTCTCCCAGACACCCTGCACAGGGCAGTGAGAGCCTGCTGTTGATCTTTCCATGGCTAGGATGGGGACAGGCCTGTGTTGGTGGGACAAAGCTGCTCTGGTGTCAGGCCCAGCCTTCAGGAACCTGCTAGGAAGTGGATTTTGGGAGGGAGACTCCTGCTGCTCCTGTCAGAGAGGAGGAGCATCAGCTGAGGGTTTCAGAGCTGTGCTGTGCAGCAAAGCTTCCAAACCTGCCTCTGTTAAGGCTCTTCCCTTGGGTGATGTTTGGGTCCAGGATTCCTAGAGATGAACTGGACTGGCTCCTGCAAATAAGAGAATTTTCTTGTGAAGGCTGAGAATTCTCAGATCTGACCTCCCCGAGGCTTGTGTGACGGGCTACAACAAAAAAACCACAATGTTTGGTTAATTTAAACTTCAACTTGAGGTGCTGAGATAAAACAGAGTTGCTATCAGGGTAGTCTTGCTTCAAGAGCAGAGTATTGTCAGCGCAGAGCGAAGTGCTCTCCATCTGTTCCCGTGGCTGTCAGGAGCCAATATTAGATAGCTCTGCTGCAGGCTGGGAATCTGCAAGAGAGGGCTCATGGCAAAAGCTTCATGTGGGAAGTCTTTTCCCTCTTTTGCCTTGCCTTAGGTTAACTCACACCCAAACCAGTCAGGCTTTGCAAAATTGAGTGTTCCTGGTGATGTCGAGAACTCGTTTAACATCCTCCACTTTGCCCTGGAAGGACGGGGACTAAAAGGAAGCTGAAACATCAACTGAAGGATCTGCTTGTCATCATCCTGAAAATCTCCTAATGACCCAAGGAGTGGTTTCCTTGCTCTTGGAGCTTGTAACACATGACAGACCTTGAGGTTTTTCTTCTTCCACCTCGTGTTTTTTTTTTTTTTTTTTTTTTGCTCTGCAGCAACAGAGACAAGGTTTGGCTGCTGAGGGAAATGATGAAACTTAGAAAACGAGAGGTCTTGTGACAGGCTAACACCTCAGCTTGCTTTGAACTCGATAGTGAAATATATAGACACAATTTTTTGTTGCAGGTGGCTTTTTCCATGGTAGCATGTGGGTATCTGTGCCCAGCCCCACACGTGTGTGTACATGCACAGTTATTCTTGCCTCAGCACAACGATTTCCTAACGATCTCTTACCCATCCAAGACAGATTGCTTTTCATGGTTCAGTGGCCGCAGCTCAGGCATCCATTTTAATCAATAAAACAGTCAAAAGAGAGAATAGATTTACTTGTTTCTGGTTTTTTACATTTAATTGAAAATTTTCGAGTGATTACAAACATAGCTATTGTATAGATTGCGGAGTTTAGAAGACAATAAGTGCCAAAAGAAAAATGTCCCCGGAGCCCAACCTCTTCCCCTTGTGATGCACAGTAGATGTTGGTGGTTTGTGCCTGGCCTTGTCCTTTCTTCTCCTTCCTCAGGGTTTGCAAAAAGCGGGATGGATTTCATGGGGTTTTACCCAGCCATTGCAGGGATGTCTGTGATGAGCAGCGTTAAATCCTTTTATTTGTCATGAGGGAGAATCTCCCTTCACACAGAATGTGGAAACACCATGGGAAACCTGGAGATGCATCACCTCTGAGCCACTTGGTCACCAAACACGTGTGAGGATAGGCCATACAACAAAAAGGGTTTAATTTTAATGAGAGCTGATTGAAAAGCACTTTCAGCAAAAAGGAGCTTTTGATCACCAACAGGGGGAAAAAATATATAATTTCTGTGGTGTTTTCATGTCAAAACCAAGCCCCTTCCATGGCACAAGGTTGTGGTGAGTGGAATGGGTGGCTGAGCTAAACCAAAGGGTTCAGGTGTGGACAGGTGGCAGTGTAAGGAAAATCCTAATGGGTCCAGTTGTGGACAGTGAGCGTGTAAGGTAAACCAAGGGTTCAGGTATGGGACAGGTGGCAGCGTGAAGGTAAAATCCAAATGGGTTCGGTTGGAGGTGAGCAGTGTAAAGGAAAACCAATGGGTCAGGTGTGGGACAGTGAGCAGTGTAAGGTAAAATCCAATGATTCAGTATTGGGAAGGTGCGTGTTAAGGTAATCCAATGGTCGGATGTGGACGGTGAGCAGTGTTAAGAAATCCCTAATGGGTTCCAGGTGTGTGGACAGGTGAGCAGTGTTGAGGGAAGGAGCCTGGATGCTGAGGGACGGATCAGTCACAGGAGGGTGGGGAGGGCACACAGGTGTGATGATGCAAGTGAGGTGAATGCTGGAAAGGGTCTGGGGAAGAACAACGAGGCAGTGCTGCTTGGAACCATTCATGAGGTCAGTCACACATCCTCCTTCACCCATTTTCAGAAGAAACTGTGGGGATAACTGCTTGGAGGACAGGAGGGTTTTGGGGTATTTCCTAGTACCCAAAGGTGCTGCTGAGGTGTTCATTCCTCATCAGCAGGTAGGTGAACTTTTGGAGATTGCATTTGATTGTTTAATCTGCTCACTGTTGTCAATGTGAGTGTCCAAAGCTGGGTGTGTTTGAGGGGGTACTGCATGTACAACAATCCTTTTGAGATTTGAGTAGGTGTGTGCATGGAGCAGTGATTTGTTGTGTGGTGTTAGGGAAGGGGTCTCCTGGACACCCATGGTTTCTGAGCTTGCAGCTTGCAGTGCTGCCTGATAAACTTTGCCTTCCTTTTGGGGATTCTTTGGGAAAAATAACAAGCCATGCTGTCTCTCTGGCTGTAAACTTAATAAACCTGGAAGCATCACAGCAGCTGAACATATCAAAGCCATAGACTGTTAACTCCAGTGCAGGAAAACTTAAAAACAGTCCTCGAGACCCTGCGCTCTCTGCAAAATGAGATCTGAGTCCTCTTTAAGTTGTTTTTAATAGCTGGAATTACTGAAGATTGGTGTTTACCAGGGAATGGGTTTGTGAGGGAGCTGCCTGGTGGGTGCCCATGGTGATACCATTTCCAGTGGTACTCCTGGGATAACCTCCTGAGAACACAGGTCCCCTCACAAATTAACGCTGAACCTGTGTGCAGCCTGGCTCCAGCTCCCAGACAGACAATTTCCTCGATACTTTTATTGTCATCTCTGATTTCCTCAGCTTCGTTGCCCGCTGGAAGCAGATTTGTTCTGGCTTGGGCTAAGATGTGGCTCTGGAGGGGTGGTTGTCACCCTGCACTGGTGCTAATTCTGGCTGGCAGGGAGGGTGGCTTTGTCCCCAGTAGACCAAACCTGGGGAGCAGCTCCTGGGAATCTGGAGATTCAATCAAAAAAAAAAAAAAAAAAAAAAAGGATCACAGGGTGGTTTTGTCCACAAAATGTTTTTGCAACTTTTTTTTTTTTTTTTTTTTTGCAAAAAAGCATTTTTTGTCCTTTTTATCCCCGATCTGATGTTGCAAGCTGGACAACCCCAATGCAAATGTTGGTTTGTGTGCAAACACACCCCGGACAGCTTGCAGCAAAACTGATTTTGCTGCCACTAAAAACGTATAGATTATGGCTATTCCTTTCTTGGCAGCATTTTAATTCTTCCTCCCATCAAATTTTAGAGATTTTTGTGGGATTTTTTTCCCTCTTGCGTATCCCTCACCAGAAGGAAACTACCGTTTTGAGGAAGAACAGATCCTTTTAGTGATTTTTCTTTTCAAATGCAAAATCAAATTCTCTGTCAGGAAAGGCTTCAAATGGAAAACTCTGACCAGCCCAAATTAGGGGGGACTCAATTTACTCTGGCAGAATACTTTGAGAGCTGCAGATGAAAACTGCAATTTAAGTGCCTAATATTATAATTATACACCGATGTGTTTTATTAATGGGATTGAATGCTGGTAGCTTTGTAGTAATGAGCTTTTTTGAAGATCCGTGTAATAGAGTTTTCTGATGGTGAGGACCCCGCCACGCTGTTCCCTCTAAAAAGCACCTTGAAACTCACAGAGTAGCCAGGGACAGGGTTAATTCGTTGACTTGAGCAGTAATTAGTTGCCCTTCTCCTGGAGAAGCCCTTCCTGCAGGGGAAGAGGAACCCAAACCTCCTGCTTGTGGCGCCGTGTGGGTGATCTGGAATTTTATTGTGGTGGGGTGAGTGATTCTCCAGCAAATGAAACGTTTGGGGAGCCTTGGAGATGAAAGGTTTTCTCTTGACAAATTAGCACTTAGCAGATTGCTGGTATTAAAGAGCTGTGGGTTTGAGCAATGTGTACAGTTGGGCCTTTTTAACACAGGAAGAATCATTTTCCCGTTCTCTAACAGCATTTGAATGCGCTTTGGTAATAAATAGGGAGAGAAAATGAAACCTTCAGTCTTTTCCTGGGCCAGGGCACCCCCTCCCAGCAGGGTTAAGCTGGGTCAGTTAAAAAGATTCGTGTTTATGGCTTGCATATTCCCTGTGGGAAAACCTGGACCAATCCTAACTTGGGTTCTGAAATAAACCCTTAAGGACAAATTTCAGTTTTAAACAGAATGTTGATGTGAGATGTTCTGATAGTTTAAATATTTTTACTTATTGTGAATTTATCACAACTCACTTCCCTCGGAATGAATTTTGGAAAAGTCAACAGCTTGTATTAATTATATTAATAACCACATTAATTATATAACAGTACATAAGGATTCAAGGCCGTCTAAGACTGACTAGGGAGAGCAATGAAAATAAAGTAGCAAATTGTAGAGCTGTTACAGTGTGAACTCGATGTTTCTTACTTGGTGTCTTTTCACGGGGAGAAGTAACTTTTCAAAACCCACTACAATGTTCTTTACAAATCCTGCTTTTCTCTAAATGCGTCCCTTCTATGCTAGAGCATAATTAGCTTTTGTCAAGTTTTCTATGGGCAGTTTTTATTTTGCACTTACTTTGAATGCCATGGCTGCTTTTCTAGAATAGCTGAAGTTTTGTTTCTTCCCCTGGTATCTTTAGTCTCCAATTTTCCTGGAGGGAAAACCTCATGTTTGGCCTCCCCTCACTAGTTAGGTGTCCTTGATGCATTTATTTAGGAAATGCAAAGCCAGGCAAGTGTTCCCCCTTCTCCCTTTTTTAATTAACCCAATGTGTACAATCACATTTTATTTGGCAGCTTGACTGGAGGGCCCAGCTGCTGGGAGATGAGCCATGAGAGGGGAGACAGGAGCTTTGTGCTGAGTTAATATGTGGATTTTGGAGCTTGTTGATGTTCCCTAGATCATCTGCTCCTTGGCACTTGCCTGTCCAGCTCAATCTGGCTCCTTCCTGGAAGGGTGGAACAAGGAGAGGTGGGGAAATTGGGGTGCAAAATGGGAAAATGGGATGGGAGAGTGAGAGACTTCCCCTAGTGCTGATGGATGCTGGTGTCTGCATCCAAGAGCAGAATCCTGGGGATTCCTTCCAGGACAAAACCTCCCTCCCAAGGCCAAGGAACCATGCCTGGCTTTCAGCATCGTCCTCAGTGACTTGTGGCAGGCTGGGTTTTGTGTGGGAGGGATGGCAGGAGCTGGGAAATCCATGTCTTCTCCATCCTGTCCTGCATCCCTCCTGCCCTTGTCCCTGGTGGTCACTGCCAGTAACGAGGGAAGACTGGGCAAGGAGACAGCTCCAGTGCCACCCTGTCCACCCCCACATTATCCTGCCTTATTACATTGTAATAAATTGAACCATTCCACTTCATTATTTCATATTTGAGGAGATTTATAGATTGTCCTGGTGGCTGAAGAGGCAGTGATTAAAGGAGCAGTGTGCTAATGAATGAGCCTCAGCACAAAGCCTTTTTAATTAATGCACAGCCCAGGGGCTGTAAACGCCTTGCTGATAACAAGCCTGGCCCATTCAGGACATGAACTGACAACTTTGCAGAGAATGAAGGCTTATGTGGAGACATGGGTATGGTATTGAAATGGCAATTAAGGCTAATAAAATGATTCTTTTGCCCATCCATCGCCCTCCTTCCCTGTGCCTGGCCTTGTCTCTGCCTCGGAAGTAATGGCAGGTGGAGATTTCATTTGGCTCCTCCAACCCTTCTTGGTGATTTAATTTACAGGCTGCATCTGTTCCTTCACAAGGCTCTTTCAGTCACATTAGAGATGGATTTTCACTCCAGGCTATTCTGAACTCACTGGAATTTTCCCTGAGTCAGATTATTTTGCCCAGTGTTTACTGCTGCTTTTCTTTTTATTTCTTAAAAACTTTTCTAATGGAGTGTCTTGCTGGGAGGGGAGGCAGTGAACTTGTTGGCAGTGCTGTCCATCCATCCACCCACCATTCAGCATTGAGTCTGGGCTGGACAGAGCCCTGGGGTAAACAGAGTGGGAACGAGGGAACCTGCCAGGGTGAATTATCAGCTTCTTTCAGGATGGCCTCAAACCTATCCCTGATTTTTGGTGGGTTTCACATCCCCTTCCTGCACATCCTGTGCTGGGTGGTGTTGGTACATTTCCACATTGGTAAAAGTGACTTTGAAGGAATGCATTAAGGAAAAAAATCAATGCTTAAATGAACAGTGATGACAAACTGGAGGTGCTCTTGTCCTTGGGAAGTTACAGGGCGGATGAACAGCACGGGCACGTCATCACTGCTCCACTGAACTCTGAGAGCTGCCCTGGTTTGTGCCACGTCCTGTGTGGCGTGTTTAAATGCTGTGCCCTGGGTCAGCCTTGTGGCAAAACACCCTTGGTGTGTCACAGGGATCAGACCAGGCATCCCTGGAAAATTTGGGAATGCTCTACTCCTGCAGACATCCCCTGTGGCTTGGGAGTGAGGACCTCAAAGCCTGGCACCATCCCTTCTTCTCAGGGTTCAGCTTCTGCATTTTGCCTCCCTGAATTCCCAGCAGGTGGAAGCACTATTTTTCAGAGAGGGATGTGGGAAGAAGAGGTGGCAAACTTTTGAAACAAAGTTTAAAAAAAAAAAAAAGAAAGAAAAAAAGACAAAAATATAAATGATGCTGCTTGTGGCCTGCAGATTTAATGATATTTGCCCACTTGATTGATGAAGATGATGAACGAGGCTTTGTGGCCTGTTGAGGGTGAAAAGTCTAAGTGCCAGGATGGAGAGTGAATCAATCACTTCCCGCTCCCGTGCCAGATGGGATCATCAGTTACCTGCGGATCCCGGCAGCGCCGTACATTACCCTGGCTGAGGGACAGCTCCTCAGCCAGGGCTGCTGCCTCCTCTCCACAGAGATCAATAATCCATGGCCAGGGGAAGCAGCACCACCGAAATGAAACCGTTGAAACTCCTCGCCAACTTTTGCATCAGATTTTGTTTGCCGATTGACACGTTCCAGCAAAATGTCTCCCATGGGTCGGACTGGACCCTGGGCCAGGCAGGGCTGGGCTCTTCAGGGCAAGGTAGTGATGCCTTAAGATTTTAGCCTTTAGTGTTTTTCAAATCCTGTACTGCATTAGTGTGTAATTCTGAACTCCACATAAAGTGTAGTTAACTCTTCACGTTTTGGTCACACAAAACAATCTCTGTAGGCCTGAGGTCCAAGGACACCCCACAGCCTCAGGCCCTGCAAAGTACAAACAAAAGTGAATCAGGGGGAGAAAAACTGGGAGGATGTGACTTCATTACCTGGAGCTGTAATTGGAGGATTAACCCCTCCATATGTAAATGGGCCGAGCTTATATCTGTCTGAAAAACTGGTGACTGCCATCCAGCTTGGGTGTAGCCCCTCTTGGAGGCTTTTGACTGCCCAAGGTGTATCTGTTGAAGGCCTTTAATAAACATTTGCCCTTATTCTGTAAATCTTGTCTAGCCTCTCTTCTAGGTAGCCACTCCAAGGCATCAGTAGGACACAGGAGATGGAGCACATGGGGGAAAAGTGCTGGTGGTTTGTTGAAGAATAATCTTCTCTGAGTGCTTGAAGTGCCCGTTTTCTTTTTTGTTGGGTTTTTTTGGAATTTTTTTTTTTTTGTATATGTTTTTTCATGGCCTTTATTCAATATTTGAGCACTTCCTCATAATTTCCATACTGAAACACCACAGTGTGGGGGTAAAAAATGGTTCTGTGCCTGCTTTGGGCAGAGGGATTTGGGTTGCAGGGCTGCATCTCAGGGCTGGACTCCTACAGCAGTCAGAGATCTCACTCCTTGGGCATTACAAGCCACGTCCTCCACGTGCCACCCCCATGTCACACCTGCTTTGGGCCAGCACTGTAACTTTATTATTTTGAGTAGTATTTGCCTTACACTTGGCAGAAGCCCATGAATTATCTGGGGGTGTGTTGGTAAACCGGGTTTGACAAACAGTGGCTCAGAACCATGTAACAAGCTCAGGACTTGGGATGTACATCAAAAGTTTTGGGGTTTTATATTTCCTGAGTTCCACCAACCTTGTGAGCAGAGCCAATGTGATTTATGGCTTTGTGTTATGCTCCTGTGAAACTTGCAGGATTTTGATATAAAATTCTCCTGGCTTTAACTATCAGGTTTCACCTGAGCCCTGTTTTGGAGGCCGTTAATTCTTTATGTTGTCATTTCTGAAGACCCTTTTACAGCAGGAGCTTGGCATTATATAGCACTTAATAATGGGCATGTTACACTCCAGAGTAAAGAACATTCTGCTGTGTTCAAACCTCTTACAGTGATCACTGCAGCTCCCCATGGCCAGGACAAATGTGCCCAGTGTTTTGCAATGTATTTGTGTAGGGAAGCATCATTCTGCTCAGGTAGTTTTTGGGTTGTGATTTATGCCCAGAGGTGCTGGGGGACTTTCACACTCTCTGAGTTCTGTTGTCTGATAAAGTCCCAAGTTGTGTCAGTGGAGAAGGAGAGCTGCCCTTGGGAAGAGTCCATCCCTTTTGTTGACTTGGTCCATTGACCTCCCCAGTCTATTATCAGGACTCGTTGGAGAGCTGGCCTTAATTACCTGGCCTTAACATTTTGAGTTTAATGTCCTGCTCAGACAGAGAAGCTGCCACATGCAGAGGTCCTCGCCAACCATGAAGAACACGGTGGGGAAGCAAAGGAAGGAGGATGCTGAGGTGATGAGGGGAGGAGGAGCTGAGATCCTTGTAAGGTGCATATCCTGAGTTTTAAGACCCTGGGAAGGGAGATGTGGTGGGCCAGGCTTGGTCCTGTCACAGCAGATGGAGAACCAGCACATTAAACTTACAGCCTTGGGTGGTGTGAAAACAGGAGGATGGGGTGAATTTTGAACAGGGATGTCTCAGCACTGTTTTTTTCCCCTGGATGTGCTGCAGATTCCTTCTGTGACCTTGAAGATGTTTTCAAATCTTTCTTTCCTTCTTGTATCTAGGCTTTCTAGGGCAGGGACCATCTCTTACAATGTCTACTTAATCGAGGTTTGCTTCTTGTTTGAAGTCTCTGGGCACTGCTTTTGATATCAGTAACAATCATGGTAGTGAGAGACCAAAGACAAAGGAACAATTCCCAGGAAAAATAGAGTAGTGGTGCTTTCCTGTGTTGGTAATCCAGGGGTAAGGAACATAGATGAGTTTTGACAAGAAATAAGAAATACTGGGGAGCTCAGACTGCAGTTCTAGTGTGGACTGAAATCTGATGTACAACGAACAAGCTTTTCTAGACTTCCCTGTGCTCTTTTACCTGGGTGGGAGGGTAGGAAAGGAAACACAAAGGTTTGCTAAGAGGATCTGTTTGAATTAGTGCCTAAAGCAGGGTTGTGAGATGGGCCCTGAATCACAGGCAGGAGCAGAGGATTTGGGGAGAGCAATCTCCCCTAATAAATCCACACAACACCTGACTTGCAAATACATGAAGTAGAGATTTTCAGGTTGGAATTGCTGGCTAAATCCAGGACTTCTATCCAGCCCACTGCAGTCATTAGAGAGGGCCTTAAACCCTTTCTCTCCTTTTCATTAGCATTGACCATTAGTGCTGGAGAGCCGTGTTATTGATATAAATGTCTTTGAAACCTCCCGAGCTCCAGGCTTTGACGGATTTCATAGGCTGGTTAGGGAAAGTGTTTCTTTTCATCAGTTTTGAATTTGTCACTATTTCAGTGGAATCAAACGGGACTTCTTGTGTTGCAAGGCAGGGAGGGTAGAAATACCAGATGTACTTTGTCTCCCTCAGTCATTAATTCATATACATTTATCACAAGACTTCCTATTTGTCTCCTTTTTAAGATAAATAATCTCAGCCTTCCAATCCCTTGTCATAGGCAGACAAGAATGATTTAAGGAGCTGGAAAAGTTCCATATGACAAGGGATAAGGAGAGTCAAGTGTTGAGTCTGGTCCTTTCATTTCTGGAGGACAGAGCAGAAGATGGACACGGCTGGGCTGAATATCCTGGATTCTCTGCAGATGTCCTGTGGCTAACACAGGGACAAGTGCATGGAAACATATCTGTCCACCCCATTTTTGATGCTGATAACACATTCTGGGCTGTGATAAGTTTGAATTTTGTACAGAATAAGCTAAATTGGATAGGAGCTGTCTGTATGGCCTCTTAGCCCCGAACTCAGAAGTGGATGCTGAATGTGTTTGAGCCATTCCCTCTACAGGAATGTTTTATAACTTGGCTGAGGTTGTAGCTGTGGTATTTGCTTAAGATCTGATCTAGATCTCCTGTAATTGCAAGGTGTCTTCTGGAGGATTTGGAAGAGCTAGGCTGTCTTATTCCCTTCCCCTAATTCGAAGGTTATGCATCACTGTTCTTCCCCAGAACACAACACTCTTTCCTGGGATACTCGGGAGGATCAGAGGAGGAATAGCAGCAGCCCTGTTTTAGGGTACTAATCCTCTTGTAAATCCTGGCATTTGTATATCTCTAATAATAATTCCTGGCACTTGAATGATGGTTTAAACACATCCATAAAGAAATAAACACGGAGCTAATCCTCTCAGTGCCAGGATCAGCAGGGTGAGCAAGTAGTTAATGTTTGTGGGGTGGGTGGGGCTGATTCCCTGAGCAGGGCGAGGACCCTGGGAGCAGCTGATGGCAGGAGAGGTGTGGGGACAGGAGGCACAGCTCACCTGAGAGATGTCTCTGCAGCATCCTCACCTTACCCGTCCTTAGGAGCTGCCTGTGAGCTCAGACAGAACCAACTGCTTGAGAAATCTCTCCCTGCAGCCCAGCCTAATTTGTGCTGTCAATCCCCCTCTCGCCTTCCTGCGCTCGTATTTAGCACCATTGATTTATTGGATTGCAGGAATATTAAGGACCTCAAACTATTAGTCCTGATTATAACTTCTTGGCAGCTTCATCACTCCACGTGTCTTGCCATGCTCGGAAGGAGCCTGGGCCCTTCACTCGCTCCCAGCAGCTATTGAGCCTCAATTTGCCACTCTCCTTCTCTCTGCCTTTCCCTGCCCTCCCAAACTTTCCCAAACATGCTTTTCTTATAGCCACAGGCATTTTTGGGAGGGCATGGAGGAATGGGATAACTTTCCCAAGCTGAGATGAGCTCATCCATAGCAGAGCCAGGGACCTGAGGTTGCTTTTGCCCTTGACCCCGATGTTCCCAATGCTTTGGAACTTCCCTAATTTCTCCTCTACTGCTTCCCATCCCTTTGCTCCCTTCAGAGCAGTTAGCACTGCCTTTCTTTCCTACCTTCAATGTCCTCTTTGAAAATCTCACCATCTTTGGCCTCAGAGCAGCCTGCAGACTGTCTTCCCTTCTCATCCCTTTTCCAAGTCCTGGGTGCTTCCAAAAAGAAATGGGGTCATCCTGAGTACGGATGGGAATGCATTTAGAGAAGTAAACACCACTTGCAAAGAGATGCTACGGTGGCCCTGGTTTTGAAGCTGGCCTGGATCAAGAGAAAAACAGCCTCTGGCAGTGAGGGAGGGGGAGAGCAGGGGATTTGGGGCGAGAAAAGCGCTGAAAGGAACAGTCTGTGCTCTGCACTGTGCCCGGGGGTGGTGTGTGCAGATGGACCAGGTTCCATCTGGGGGGTGAGTGCAGGGACAGGGCTTGGAGGGGCTGTGTGAGCTTCCCATGCCACCCCCAGGACCCCAAGGTGCAGCTGGGCTGTGGGGATGCAGCAGTTTGTGTTTGCTTGCTTTGCAGCTGTCCTGGCTTTCTGCTTGGCTTTTCCCTCCAGTGGGATCATAAAGGAGCCCCTGAGCCTTCAGGGGTCACTGGGGTTTACTGCTGGTGGGGTCTGGGAGCTTCCACCATCAAAGCTGTGCTTTGTGACAGGGGCCAAGACTTCATGGGGGAAATGGCCTAAGAGGGGGCAAAAAAAAAGAGAAATGGCTTTTAGCTGAATCTGAGAGTTCCACATTATTAAGATCAGAGCTGCTCTTACTTCTGCAGTGCCCTCTAAATGATTCTGGCTCTGCCAAGGTCTCCCAAAATCGGATGGCTGGGAGCTCCCTGCCTGGGCTGCCAGCTGGGTGATGCTTTGGAGATGCCATGTCCCATGGTGACTGTAATGGGTGGGGGGAGAGGCAGCAGGATCCCACCACCCCATCCCTCCTCATCTGCTTCCAGAAGAGAACTGCATCCAAGGTGCTGGGAGTGCTGTCCCCACCCCTGAGCCTCCTTCCCTGCCCTCCAGAGGCTCTGTGGTGAGATAAGAGCTCTGTCTGCAGCCCTGTCCATCTTCCATCGCTCAGGGCCTCAGGAATATTTCAGAGGAAGGGTTTCCACTCTGCTGGCCTGAGGCTGGATAATGTCTGGGTGAGCTGCTGCTGAGTGATGGCTGGGTTGTGCTCCACAAGGACCCAGCCCTTCCCAGGAAAGGTTTTCCATCATTGCTTCCCCGTGGCTGTGCACTGCTTTAGCCTAATTACAGCAGCACTGCCTAATGGACTTGGGAGCTTCCACTGCCTCTCGTGGCTCTTACTGCCCAGGAGCACCAGTCCTCCCAGTGTGCATGGAGCCAGAGAGGGCTCAGAGAATCCTGACAGAGTGTCCTCAGCTGGAAGGGACCACCAGGATCACCCAGTGCAGCTCCTGGCCCTGCAGACACCCCAACAATCCCACTCTGTCTCTGGGAGCAGTGTCCAACCCCTCTTGGAGCTGTGTCAGTCTCAGGGCTGTGTCCATTCCCTGGGGAGCCTGGGCAGTGTCCCACCACCCTATGGGGGAAAACCTTTATCCAACCATCCTAAAATCCCTCCTAAAAGGCTTGATCTTGTTTTCCCACCCATCACTTCCAGGGCAGGACAGCAGAATCCCTTGCAGCTGGAGTTTTAGGTGCTGCTTTCACCTTCAGCAAACAGAAGCAAAGTACATTCCAGGTGGATTTGGATGCTTAAATTAATACTGAGCATCTCCTCCATCCACTTCCACCCCACATCCTTTCCCTTCTCCAGCCTTGCTCCCTGCTCCTGCAGCCCAGAGCTGATGCCTGGGATGGCAGCAAACACGTTACTCAGGGAGCAGCCAGCCTGCTTAAGGACCTAAATTTATTTCATTTTCTAAACTGCAGCTGGGAAAAAATAAGAAGCCATTAGGCTGTCAGTTGTCAGAGCTTTACAGGAGCATCAACACATCATGTTTTTCTTTACTGAGACATTAAATGTGTCAAGACCCAGTGATGGACTGTGTGGATCAGATTCAGAGGGCAGGAGGGATGGTGAGTGAGGGCAGGGTGGTTTTCTCTGCTCTCCCAGTGCTGCCAGGCTCCAGAGTCTTGGGAATGCTGTGCTTTCCCAAACGCCAGAGTCCTTCAGCTGCTCCACCTTAATGGAACCAGTCAGAAGTGTCTGCAGGGATGTCAGCAGGGAAGGCCAAGCTCGGGTGCTCGCCCATCACTGGATGCAGCAGCACCACAGGTCTCTGGTGCAGCCCTCGTGGGGAGGATTTGGATGCTGCTGGCAGCCAGGAGCGTTTCTCCCCATTTTCTGCCCGTCAGGAGGTTAATGACTGCCTGACCACAGCAATGTGCCAGGGCAGGGAGCTGACAGGCAGAGCAATGTGGAAATCGTGACTTAAGCTAAGGAGAATTCAATGTGAACAGAGGTTTTATTATTTCCCAAAGTACAGCTGGACCCGGGATTTTTATTTTGTTTTTCCCGAGTTTGTCAGATGCCCAGAAACTTCCAAAGCCTTCAACATCCCGAGGCTCTCCCAAATGCAGTGTTTGGTCTGCATGTACACGAGATGTGTGGCAAATATTTTATTTCAGATGCTGGCATATTTGCACTGGCACTGACTGCATTCCATGTGAGTGATGAAAGGCCCTGTATAAATACGGTGTTTCCATTGGTATTGATTGCATTATGATTGCAATTACACTTGCAATGGAGCTGCCTGCATTATGTGTGTTATTAGATTGGCATTCATCATTAGTGCCTGCCTGAGACCACTTTCTTTTTCCTCGAGTCATGTCTGACACAGCAGGAATGGAGCTGTGGAGGCAGAGCCAAGGCTGGGGTTGGAATGCTGGGTTTTCCTGCAGCTCTGACCTGCCCAGGGCAGTGCCTGGCAGGTTCTGGACCTGAGCAGCAATTCCCACTCCTGCAGGGGGGTGGCTGATGCTCTCCTGGTTGTCACTGCTCCATGCCTTCAGCTGGATGTCCCCTCCCACACGGGGTGGCCGAGCAGCTCAGCTCTCCTGGCAGCTCCAGCTGCACTCCCTCCTGATGTGCTGAGATGCCTAAAATTCCAAGGTGCCATTTAAAATTCCTTCTTGCTCTCTGTGCCGACCTCCTCATTACAGACCCAAATTTCCTTGGATATTCTGTGTAGTAAAATGTCTCTTTTGCTTTGATTCAACCTCTATCTTTTTGTTGTTGTTGTTTTTTTTTGTTTTGTGAGACGAGGGTTCTGCAGGCTCAGAGGCGGTTTTGATATTTTCCAAGTCAATATCTCTTCCTGCTAGGAACAAGATGTAATCTGTGTGTGTATGCCTTCACAGGCTCACACAGAGCAGCATCAGGCTCCTGGAAGAGGAAGAAAGGGATGTGCATTCCCCAAATGCAGCAGGGAGCTCTGACATTGCCTCTCCCTGGCCTCTGAAGCTGGTGAGAGGATTGCCCTTTGCTCCCCTGCCCTGGAAATGTCATCCTGGCTGGAGAGGGAGTTCTGTGCCTGCTCCTCGCCCCAGGCTGAGGCAGCTCCGTGGCAAATTGATGAGGAGCAGATGCTTTGAGCTCAGGAAGGGTTTTCCCTGCCTGGGCAGGAGTTAATGGGAAAGGTTACAGGTATGATGGGGAGTGAGGACCTCAGTGGGAAGGGGCAGGTGGATGAGGCAGGAGGGATGGGGGAAGGAGAGAGAAGCAGGGTGTCTTTCTTCATCCACTCACTTAATTAGAGAGGAGACCCCAACCTGGCCACCCCTGAGCCTTTGAGGAGTGGTGGGGGCTTGCTCTGGGCTCTGCCTCTGGGCTCAGCCACTGCCCCAGGGAATCTGCCTAGCACTCGAAGAATGCCAAAATAATTTTTAAAAATCCATGAAGGGGTAAAAATGGGGAGGGAGAGGTGGGCATGAGGAAGGGACACAAAATACACTCCCTCTCTGACAATCCACATGAGTTTGAAGTCAAAACATTCTGTGCATGTCTGTTTTTTCCTTCCCTCACCACCTGGTAGCTATTATCAGATGACAATTTATTCCAGGCATCCTCTTGGGAAGAGATTTCACAAGCATCAAGATTTTTAAATCCAGAAAGGGCTATGCTTGGCATGATGTGTGCCTAAGCCAGAGTGTTTGGCTCCCCTTCCCATCCTGGGCTGTGCCCTTCACTGCAGTTTTGTGTTCCCCTGGCAAAACCTCCGAATTTGGAGTCCAGGAGCCTCCACTGGCCCTTGAACCACCTCTTCAGGAAGAATCTCCAGCCACAGCTGGGAGGGGGAAGGACTCTTGGCTGAGAGAAGGTGGGAAGAGTTGTGCCTGGGCTCTGGGATATGCTAAAAAAGGAATTTTCTCTTGTGTAACCTCGGGAGGTTTGCAGTGCAGATGGAGATGGCTGCAGAGGAGCAGGGAGGTGGAAGGAGCACCTGTGTTTCTCTGGAAGGAGAGGATTCCCTCAGCAAACCTCTGCATGGTTGTCTCTGACTCAGGAGTTTATCACCGGATAAATTGGTGCATCAGGCAGAGCCTTTTGTCTTTGCTTTCCCTTTGCCTTGGAGGCTTATTAGTCAAATTGGTGACTATTAGAATATTACCTCGCTGCTAATGACTTAGTAATAGGCTGCACAGGGATGTTGCAACTCCAAAACCTGCTGTGTTTTACCTGAGAGGAAGGCTTTTCCCTGTGTATTACGGCTTCCTGAGCTTTCTGCCATCTGAGAATTCTTCCCCTGGTGCAAAACCCCATCCCAGCTCCTCTTGCAGTCCCTCTCTGGACACTCTGCTTCCCGTATTCCCTAAAAGTGCCTTCCTGGTGCCACAGCCAGGCGTGACACACGGGGCTGTGAGCACCTCGGTGCCTTGCCAACGGTGAAAATAGACTTGTCATGTTTCGTTTGGTTTGGTTTCCAGCAGATGTATTCACAAATAACTTCATTTGATGGCAATGATGGGGAAAGAAAAGAAAATCATCCCCATGATTTCCTGAATGTTATCCAATGATCTATAAAGCTAGGCAGAAATTTAAAAAATAAAAAGGGAAAGAGAAAGGAGGAATTGTGAAGAGTTTGACAAGTGTGTCAGTGTTTCTTGAACACATTACAGCACATAATTCAGTTGGCTTGGGTTCCTAAAGCACTTCAGTGCTGGCACCTGAGTGCTGAGCCAGGCTGTGCTGCCTGTGTTCCCAACACACGAGGGACACAGCACACAACGAAATGCAGGAAAAATCTGGGAGCCGTTGATGCCATTCCTAGGGCTGGAGGGATGATGTTTGAGGAGGGAGGGGTGTGATCAGATCACTTTGGTTTTCCCTTCTGCTGCCAGAGCCACAAACTCCGGGGTTTACAGGGCTCAGCGTGGTGGGATCTGCAAAACCCAGGGAGTCTCTGTCCGGGTTTGCTTCTGGCCTGCTCCCACTGTGAACCCCAGGTGTGCTGAGCACAGCAGGAGGAGCTGGGCAGGTGTGATGCAGGGGGGTGCCAGCGAGCATCCCCAGTGCCTGGGATATGCCAGAGCTGCTCTCCCTGCATCTGCAGCTGCATCAGAAGCCTGCTCAGGGGCTGCTGGCCACAGGCAGCCGTGGGTGTGCAGGTCCAGGATCCTGGCAGGAGTCTCAGAGTCCCACTGGAGAGGTGCTGGTGGTGGTTTGTAACCTGTAAAATCAGAGGGGCTTGGGTGCTTCAGCCAAGCAGCTGCTGTTCAGCACCCCCATCACGGTGGGTTTTGCTTTGCTCTTATTTAAAAGGTGGATTTGTGTTGTTGGCAGGCAGTGGGTGAGGGAGCAGTGCCCAAGCAGAGGGGCTGTGTCACTGAAATTCCAGATAAGGCAGCAGGAAGCAAGGAGGAGGAAAATACAAGCAAATAATAATAATAATAATAATACAAGCAGAATAAAAAATAATGCTGTAGGAAGATCCAATGCAAATTCCCTTCCTGTCCTGACTGGTGACCAGCTCTGTGGCACTGGGTTTGGCCTCCAGGCCTGGGGCTCTGGGATGGGACAAGGGACCTGGAGCTGGGTTGCTTGGGCACCCCAAGGAGCCTGGTGCCCCATCTGAGGGCTCATCTCCAGGTGCCTGGAGGCATGGTGTGAGGCTTTGTCTCTTGTTTAGAGAGCCTTGGCTTTTATAAGTTCAAAAATGAAATGGCAAATTGAATTTATTCATGAGCATGGAGGCTCTCTGGGGTTTCCTCTTTAATTCAGTAGACTTGCTTTAAGGGACTCTGTTTTAGCAGGAAAGGATGGAGTTGGTGCTTTCATCTTTCAAGCTCCCTTTGCTGGTGTTCCCCCCTTGCTCCTGAGCCCTGCAGAGTGTGTCCCAGAGCAGAGATGTCCCTTTTTGAGGTTCCCATCCCTTTGTGAGTGGGATGCTGAGCCGGGTTTTTGGGACAAGGCTCCGCTCCCTGTGCAGGGGTTCAGGGGGATCCGTGGGCTGCAGCAAAGCCCACCCAGGGCCCACCAAGGTTCTTTCTCCTTCCTCCCCATGCCCTTTGGAGCAGAGTGGGGCGATGCCTCCACATCTGGCTGGCAGCTGGCTCGTGCCAGGCTGTCACTGCCATGCCAGTGTCAGGGCTAATGGGTGCCATATGGAAGGAGCAGCGAGCCTGGCTCTGCCTCCCACCCCCCTCCCAGGGAGCCCCCAGGGGTTTCCAAGCAGTGCAGGAGCAGGCAAGGCACAGGGGCCTGTTAGCTGCTCTTTCATGGTTCAGCAGGCTCCGTTTCCACCTGCTGCTCTCCGGGGAGTCCCCGTGAGCTACAAAAGGTGCATGGGCAGGAAAAACAGCGTTTTGTGGGATCTGGGGCATCCTTGAGCAGGGTGAGCGTGTGCTTTGGATTTGGGGATTAAATATCCACTCCCCAGGTTTTGGGAGATGCCCATTTCCCTCCCTTTTTCATGGGCATTGCTGCTAAAAAAGCGAAGGTGTGTTCAGGGAAGGAGGGGAGACAGAGGCTCTGTCACCCTGAGGACACAGCTCGGGGTGGTTTTGCTTTTGTCTCTTGTTTAACCCAACCAAGCACCATGGGCTGACAACCTCGCAGCAGCTCTTGTATAAACCATGGAAATCAGGAGAATTTTGCTGTGGTTTAAGTTTGTTACGAGCTGAATGTCAGCCTGGGTTTGTCGTCCCTCTGGGAGCGCCGGGAGCCGGCAGGCGGGAAGGTGCAGCACTAAAATTCGCTGCCTGCTGAGCTGGCTGCTGGCGTGTGCACACACCTCACGCTCCCAGCAGGTGCCTGGGGCTGTAAAACCCTGTGGAAGGGGGTGATAAACCCACAGAGACTCCGGCAGAGCTGCTCCTCCACAGCTGCTCCCTGGGTAATGGGACCTCCTGATGCACGGTGAGATCTTTGCTGGGGATGTGCTGTTGAAGGGCAAAGTCTGGTGATGTTTGGATCTTAATGTTTTACAGCTCCCCTGCCTTCGAACAATGCCTAAAAATACTAGTGTATGCAAATTATAAACTAATTTAGATGATGGAGCATGGGAATATTGCTCATACTCCCCAAGCATGGCATTTCCAATCATATCTTCGTTTCATTTTTAAGCAAAGAAATCATAATCTTGACATGTTTATCATTCAGTGCCTGCACCAATTATCTCTTTGGGTTCATTCTATAGTTCATAGAACTGATAGATTATGATCATGTTGTTAGGAGAATTGTGCAGTCATTATTCCTCCAGCTGGAGGAGAAGTTGAAAAACAATTATAAGGAATGATTCTCCTTTGGATTGCTTTTGGAGTTCATGGAATAGGCAAGTTCCCATTAGCAGGGGCCAGGAGCTGCAAGGTTCCTGCCACCGGTGGGTTTGAACTCTTGTGATCCAAACCCCGTGTCCTGTGACACTCATTTCCTCCAGCAAGCTCCAGTTGTAGTTATTATTTTTTTATGGGTTGATATCAGAGAGATGAATGCCATTGGCTGCACGAGGGCTGCGACTCAGAATGATAATTTCCAGTTTAATTACAGCACAGGGCGCTGGGGATGCACCAGTGGATACCTTTTGGGTTAGAAATTGAAACTCGAGGTTTTGCATCCAAATAACCCAGTGTGGAATTTTGACTTGAAATCGGGTGAAGTGTGCTTCCCTCAAATTAAGTATTATTTTCTTTCAAGGTCCTTAATGAGACTCATGGGATTGTGACCCTCCCAAAGAAAATATTTGCAGGAGATGGTGCTAAAGGAGTCCTCTGGGAATTTGAAGGCGGCACACTCCTGGGGGAGAGCTTTTCTTTGATCCCCAGAAGGAGCTCTCTAATCTCTTCCATAAACACACTTGGGCAGCTCCAGGGTGATTTGGCAGCCTTGCCTCTGTGATGGATTGTCCCCAGAGGACCACGCTGCCTGCCTGCTCCTCCCTTGCCCCAGTTCTCCTCTCACACTATCAAATTTTCAAGTTACTTGACCAGAAGGCAGCACAACCAGAAAAACAAATGGCTCATCAAGACATCATTCCCACAAAAGGATTCTGCTTCCTTGTCTCTCCAGGGCTTTTCTTTCCCTCCTCGTGTCCCAGCTGGTGTCAGGGCACGAGCAAAGGGCCATTCCCAGAGCCTTGGCTGCATCCATGCTTATCCAATTTGGGACTGGATGAAACCCCCTGTCCCCCAGGCCTTTTTGTTTTGCCTTCTCCAAGTGGTCAATATCGACTGCTCGAGCAGAGCTATTTATTTAAGAATGTACCTTGTCAATATTTATGTAGCCTGTAGCTGGCTGAGTGTTCCAGAGCAGCGTGAGGAGTGATGGACGGGCAGGGGCGATTCTCCAGCTGGGAAGGAGGGAGCAGCCTTGGAGGAGCTCTGGTGATTTTGTTGTGCCATGGAGCAGCAGTTCCCTCCCTGTGCTGGTCACACTTCCCTCCTCCTTCTCTGACATTCTTCCTTTCCCTCTTCATCCCCACTCTGGAGGGCTCAGATTTCCCTTTGGGGAGGGGAGAGGACAATCATGTGCTTGCCATGAGACCCTCAGTTCCTTTTGGGAGCAGAACTTGCTTCTGCTCTTAATTACCTGTTTAAATTACATGGCCTATAACAGCAGACCCTCAATTAGTTTATTCAGGTGTTGCACACCCAGGAAAAAGGGTGAATGTCCTTGATCCAAGCTCATGTTTTAATATGAAACCTGTTTGTATATGTTGGGTAGAGGTGCCAAGAGTCCTTAAACTTTAGAGGAACAATGGAGAAACTGGCATTATTGTTTATTATTTTCCAACACCTCCCACCCCCAGCTCCTGGAGTTAACAGGCTTCCTGAAGCTCTTCACTGGCTGGGATTTGGTAGATGGATAAACACATTTTATTTGTTTAAAAAGGGGAAAGGTTGTTTGCAAGTTTTAAACCAGAATGGAAATGTTGTTTTCTGTCAGGACCATTTCACGAACAATAGCAAAATTATGTTTAAAAAGCCTTTGAAGTGTCCCTTTCAAAAGCAAAACTGAAGTGCTGGGGGGAATATTAAATGCCACAAACACAAGGTATTAACGCTTATTAATGAGCCAAAGGAAGAATAAAATGCAGCTGAAAGCAGAAATTCATGCCTGACACCAAAACCTTTGTGAAGGCTCTGCCACATCTCCACAGGAGAGGGTCATACCTTTATTTAAAAACAAATAAAGCCACTAAATGTGCCTTTGGGGGAAAATCAGCTGTGGGGCTTCCAGATTTACATCAATGTTATATTAATTGTGTTCAGGGGAAGACCCTTCTGGGTAGGAAACACTCAAGGAGTATTTCTAAGGTTCTTGCTGAGGTTCTTGCATCTTCCTTAAGCAATGTGACATGGATGTGCTTAAGTGCTGCTAATTCTGCTTGATAGAGCTTTTCTCAAAGTGTGTTTGACTTTTTTAATATTAGACAGTGGCAAGGGTGTTATTTTTGGTCAGTTCTCCTTTTCCTTTTAATTATTGTAACAAGGATACAAAAAGCTTTTAAAAACAGGTCCTCTGATGAGTCAGGGCAAGATTTGCTTGTCCTGAAGAGCAGCTCCAAGGAAAACACAGGAGATATTTCCAATTACTTCATGGCCAAACCCATTACAAAATAAAAATATTTCCAAGTGCCAGAGGAGGGAGCCAGCAAAACACAGGAAATCAGAACATTTCTTCCTTTTTAATGTCTCTTTTCCTAATGAAATCAGAAGAAATTGAGTGGAGCAGCACCAAACTTTGCTGTCAGTTGAGAAAGAGTTGATGAAGTGGTGTCAGTGTATGATGGATGACTTGGGAGCGCTCACTCTAAAAATCAAAAGTTTGTGGCTCTGGGAGGACAAGGCTTTCTCCTTTCTGCTCTGCCCACCTGCTCCAGCCTGTTTTATTTTTTGCAATAACCTCGGGGGTTATTTTTGACCTTTTCCCTGCTCTTGCAGCACAGAGCTATCCATGGAGATAACTTGGGAATTCAGGCTTGTCCAGGCTTGTCGCTGCTCTCCCCACAAAGCAGAGATGGTTTTTGGTGATGGGCTCTCGGATGGGCACGGTGACTCTTGGCCTCACAGAGCGCTTTGGGTTGGGAGGGTCCTTAAATCTCACCTCATCCCAACCCCTTCCACTAGCCCAGCTTGTTCTAAACCCCACCCAGCCTGGCCTTGGACACTCCCAGAGGTTGCCATACACACTCCCCCTGGAAAAAGCAATAATGGCCGGGCCAGTCCCAGCAGGGAGCTGCAGCATCCCTTCCCGGGAGAGCATTGGAGACGTGCTGGCGCGCAGCTCATCGCTTCCATGGGGAATGTGGGGACCACGGTGCCGCCTGGAAAAGCTGGGGGAGGCAGGGAAAAGGACATCTGCGAGCTGCCGGAGGCGTCTCCACCCGCAGCGTTGCTGTCGGAGGCTGGGAGGAGCGGGAGGGATGGAGAGAGCTGCGCTCTGCCCTGGGCACTGCAGGTGAGCTGCGTGACCCCGAACATCCCCGTGCAGCCCCAAAACTCCTCCCCAGCACCCGGGATGGGCGGGAGCTGCCAGTGCTGCTCAGGTTTGGGCCTTGCCTCTCTGTTTGCGTGTGCTCCCGTCACTCCACAAATTCCCGGCGCCTTGCAAAATGCCTGCGCCGCATATGAAATGGAGGAGATAAAATTACAGGATCCGAGAATTGGCCGGGCTCTGTGCAATATATAACATACCAGATGGTCCTGCAGGATGCCTCTGAAATATCTGTGCAATAGCATTTTAAGAAACTGATATAACTGATCAGGCAGCATATGGAAAAGACTTTCTGTGCTGTGTGAGGGTGCGGTGCCCCCTCTCCCGGCACCTGCTCTGCCTCCCCAAATTAGGGGTGCCACGCAACAATGAGCATCTCCCATCTTTAATGGAGATGTGCCCATACATGTCTGGGACAGGGCCCTGCAGCTGGGAGAGCACCATTCCAGCATGCTTTAAAAAAAAAAAAAAAAAAAGAAAGAAAGCTGTTTGTCATTAAAGGGCAGAGTGAGAACACGGTGGTTTGGTGGCTTCCTCACAACAACCACCTCCAGGATGGCCTTTTCCTGGGAGCATCCCAAGGATGGGGCTGTTTGCATGGAGTTTGTGACCACCCAGCCACCCTCCTGCTGCTCTGCTGTAAATGGGGTTTTGGTCACATATTTCACACCTCCCCGAGCCTTAAGCAGAGGGCGGTGGGTTTGTGGGAGCAGACAGACCCCCAGAATGCTCCTGCTGGAAGGGAAGGAGCACCTCCCTCATCCCTGGGCAGCAGCACAAGCCCTGGGTCTCCAGCTGGAGTTTTGCCCCTGCTCTCCATGCTTTGAGCCCCCCAGTCCATCCAATTTCAGATGCACCTCGTGTGCTCATCTTGCCCGTGGTGTCCCTGGGCTGCCTCTCGCCCTGTGCACATCCAAAGCCTCTCCTGCCTGTTTGCTATTCCCTGCTCCTCTGCTGGCCTCACACGTGGGCTGACCCCTCTGTCAAACAGAGAGGACAATATTTCCTCTCCACGAGGCTCGGCTCATATTCTTTGAGGTACTTCGGGGTCACGGGATGAAAGGCTCCTTGCTGCTTCTGCAATGAGTCCAAGTCGAGCTAAGAATAGATCTATAAACAAGCCAGCAGGGAAGGCTTCCCTGGGGAACCACTTGGGACTCTTGGAGAATGTCATTGCTGGAGTCATTGTCACAGGAGATGTGGACCCTGCTGAGCCCTTGCTCTGGGGGGTGCCTGCCTTTCCTGTGAGGGGATGGCTCTGAGAAAATCCTCTCCCAAACTGCAGATTGCTTTTGGTCCCAAGGAGAAGCACTGGGGGCTGGACACCCCAAAGCTGAGGCAGGAGAGGGAATATTGCATCCCCTGGCTGCAGGAGCTGTGGTGGGCGATGTTGCAGGTTGCAGCTGGGGGCTCTTGTTGGGATCTGGAGTGATGGAAGCAGTTTTCCTCCCAAACCTGTCTCCCTGGGTGCCCTGGGATGAGCTGCAGGGCTGGGTTTTTCACCAGCACGTGAGATGCTCTGGCAGGAGGCTCCACGCTTGGTTGCTACCCACGCTCGTGCAGAGAGGTATTTCAAGCTGTCAGTCTGGCGTGCTGTCTGTCTGTCCACCCACCCAGCAGTCTATAAAAATCCAGGCTGGATGAAATGTCTGTCAGAGCCCTGCTGCTGAGGCCAGGGCTCCTGATGCTGATTGCTGTCCTGGAACCCCATGACCTGGTGGAGAGGGTCAGGATTGGAGTCTGAAACGTGCGGCTTGATTGGCTTGATTCCTGGTTTTTGGAGTAATCTACATGAAAGCTGAGAGTGGGAATCTTGCAGAAAGCAGCTTTCCCTCCTTTGTCTTTCCCAACTCTGTCCTCTCTGTTATCTTGACGGCTTCTGCTTGGCTGCTGTGTTGCTCTTTAATCTGGAGCCCTCTGTTCTTACCTGAGCTACAGAGGCTTGACGAGGAAAGCCACTGAACTCAGAGAAAAATGAAAAGGAGCAAAGCTTAAAAAACTGTTTTCTTTCTCTCTCATTCTTAAAAAAAAAAAAAAAAAAAAAAAAAAAAAAAAAAAAAAAAAGAAGAAGAGAAAACCCAACCCCCAGAAGCACACACAGCCAGTGAACGATGTCTGGATTCATCCTTGAACCGTCTCCTGCTTATGGATCAGGGATGCATCATTTCTGCCCTGTTTTCTTTCTTTCCACCCCCCCTCCACTCTTTCCCTGACATTCAGTCATTTTGATCAAAGGCAGGCAAACAGAAAACACTTTGCTTTCAACCCATTGACTGGGAGAAGGGATCCCTGCCCCAGTCCTGGCGAGAGCATCTTTGGAGAGGGTGGGATGGGGAGCCTGGAGCAGTGGGGTGTGAGGGGATGGAGGGTGGCACAGAAGGAGCTTGATGCCTGCATGGAGATAATGTTTGTACCTGACAACATTGGATAATTACTGTGATCAAAGATCTGTGTGAGGGTATCTTGTGTTTCATCGCTCCTGGCGCTGGCCCATCCTCCTGACAGCTGGGGAGGGGAGCAAACTCCCTCGCTGCCTTCTCCCACCATCCTCCTTTCCCTGAGCATTCCTCCCAGCAGATGGGGTGCTCTGGAGGGTGGTGGCGTTTTGGGGGTGGCTGGGAGCACCTGGGGGTGTGCAGGAGCCGGGCTCTTCTCAGGAGTGCCCAGAGAGGGCAATGAGCACAATCAAAATGCAAGAAATTCTCTTTAAATGTAAGAAAAGCTGTTTCAGGGAAGTGGTGCTCCAGCACTGGAATGGGTTGTCCAGGGACATCGTAGGGTCCTGACCCCATGGTGCTGCCACGTTTTCCAGTGCTCACTAGCACATCTTTGGAGGTGCCTCATCCAGCATGTGACAGGTAATGATTCTTGACGGGAATTAGGACCTTGTCCATCTGGCCCCGTTCTGCCATCTAACAAGAGGAGATAAGTGCACTTAACAACACACCAGCTCTTGTTCAGGCCCCTTCTTCCCAAGCCAGAATCAATAGCAGGTCTCTACAGCTTTTAGAGACTTAGATCCCATCTTTTCATCTCTCTCTCACTCATTTTTCCCGAGCAGCATGCGCATGATTTCTCTTTTTTTTCCACGCTGCGGAAATTTTCCCATTCCACCTTTCATCGGCACCAGCGTGGTGCCGGCCCAGCCGGGGCTGCAGCTTGCACACCAGATAAGAAACCTCACCATACCTGGGCTCCCTGATCCCCATCTCCCCCTCTCTCGTGGTTAGGAGCTCTCCCACAGTCTCATTTATCTTCAAAGTGCTTTACAAACACTAATTAATCCCCGCAGCAACCCGCTGGGGGAGGTGATGCATCGCTGCTTGCCCTCAGCCTCTGATGCCAGCACCCTCATTTCTCCCCCTCGGTTTCTTCCCTGCTTGCTGGGTGTGCTGGCCCTGGTTTGGAGGAGTGGGACGCTGTCCCCATGGAAGGGTTGCAGGTCACTCAGTGTCTGTGTCACAATGGTTGGGGAGCTGCGTGGAAGGAGCCTGACTGATGGCACTGCGAGCCAGGACCTTCGAGAGGTGAGCAGTGCTGCTTGCTCCGTCTCCTCCCGAGCCCCAGACTGCTTCTCCCTTGGCTTCTCTGGCTCACTGAGTTGCTTTTTCCAGCTTAATTGTTCCGTTTGCCTTCCCCCGGGGCTGGGTGGGTGCTGCTAGGGTAACTCGCAGTGGTTGCCCTTGGCAAGAGCTGCAGGGATGCAGAAGTGCTGGGGGAGGATGGTCAGCTGGGTTCCTGTGCACTCCCTGCAGAGCCTGGGATGGCTGGTGCTCAATTCACAGAATCACGGGATGTTTTGGGCTGGTATCATCTCATTCCAACCCTTTGCTGAGGGCAGGGACACTTCCCCCTAGAACAAGCCCCAGCTCCAAGCCCCATCCAGGTTGTTTATTCCTGTAGGAGCTCTGAGTTCAGAGAGCCTTTTTTTTTAAAAAAAAAAAAAAAAGAAAAAAGAAAAAGAAAAAAGCTAGGGTCTTTTTTTTCTCTCCTTGCACGAAATGCAAATCAATAGCTGTTGTATTCACATTCTAACAAGATGTCAAGGAGAAAAGGGTAGCCTTTCATTCAGCAGAGCACACACACACCCCGAGGGAGGGGACAGGAAGGAGGGAGTGGGGCGGGAGGAGGTGGCGGGGGCTGCCTGGGGCGGGCGCTTCGGAGAGGGCACGGGGTGAAACCCACAGGCACGGCTGGTTTGGGAGGCTTTCTGTTTCTCTGGAGCGTCTGCTCCCCATCCTGCCCACCCCAGAGCTCCTGTTCCCCTTCCTGCCCACCTCAGCATCCCTTTCATCCTAACCCTTCTGCTCCCCTTCCTGCCCACCCCAGAGCTCCTGCTCCCCATCCTGCCCATCCCAGAGCTCCTGCTCCCATTCTTGCCCATCCCTAGAGCTCCTGCTCCCCATCCTGCCCATCCCTGAGCTCCTGCTCCCCATCCTGCCCATCCCTGAGCTCCTGCTCCCCATCCTGCCCATCCCAGAGCTCCTGCTCCCCATCCTGCCCATCCCAGAGCTCCTGCTCCCCATCCTGCCCACCCCAGACACTCCTGCTCCCCATCCTGCCCATCCCAGTGCTCCCTCTTTGCTCCCCTACACCTCCCAGCGTGAGCAGACACCCACCAGGGCACCGCTTGAGCTCCTTGCAAAGTCACAGCCCTGCCACAGGAGCCATCCAGTTGCCTGGGACTGGTCTGTGGGGCTGTGTGCACAGCTGGTGGGATGCTGGGGAGGAGAGTGGAGGTGGCCAGGGCAAGGATGGTCTTCAGGACCTGGAGGAGCAGGGAGACAGTGCTCTGAGGCTCGTGGTGACCTGTGCCATGGGGTGATGCAGGGCTCTGATGGGATCAGCTCAGTGGGGGCTGCTCTGGTGATGGAGCATCCATGATGGGAGCAGGGCATGTTCCTCACCCTGCTCTCCTGTGCTGCTCTGCCCCCTCTCCCTGGCTGTGCAAGCAAACCTCTGCTTCACTGAAAACGTGTTATTTCCCCCAGAGACTACTCTGGTCCCAGATGTGAATATGCATTGAGACAGCTGGGGAAAAAAACCTCTGGAAATACACACAAAAATCATGTCTAAATGTGCCCAGCGGACCAGAATGTCTCCTCTCCAATCGGGGGCTGCCTGTCAAATTTAAATATGCATTTTAGATTCTCTGCTTGATATCGGAAAGCAAACAACCCCAAATATCCCAGAAAAGCTCCACCAGCTAAATACATATTTATACACCTTTTTATTATGTGTCTTGGAAATCAAACAAATGAAACAGGCCAGTGCCTGCTCGGTCCTGCAGAGCTGGTGAGCAGTGATGGATTTGTTTGGCTGATCAAAGCACATTTGTTCCCATTTTGCAGGTGGGAAGGTAAAGGCAGCGAGGTACCAAAGGTCTGCTCCGAGGTCACCCTCAGAGCTGTGTTTGGCAATTCGGGTGCCAGCCTAATTGGCCAAAATATATGCAAAGAGAGCAGCTCAGTGTGTGCAGGGTTTGGGTAATAATCACTGCCAGGTGGAGAAAAAAAAAAGCAAATGGGAGAAGTGTGGTGGGAGAAAAAAAAAACTAAAAAAAAGTAAGAATGTGTTGTTTTGAAAGTTACCCAAATATAGCTTTTTAACTCAGAGTTTGAAAGCAGAGCAACATGTTTGTTCTGAGTCCATCAAACATTTCTGTTAATTAGAAATGATTTCTTTGTTCATTTCCTTTAGTTCCTCCAGGATAACTTTATTTCTTTTTGCCTTGGGTGGATTCTGAGCTCACTGTGTGGATTTGGAGAACGAGCTGCAGCCACAGGGTTCAGCTGAGCCCCAAAGCAGCTCAGTTTCCCCTGGGGACAGATGTCCCTGTCCTGGGCTGGCCAGGAAGGATGCAGCCACATGCCTGGCAGCCCTGGGAAATCCCAAATGTCTCTTTGCAGCTGTTTTCCCAAAATACTTGTGAAGCAAAGGATAAATTTGCTTGGTGTCATCTGTTGGGGTGTCATTTAGAGGGAAATTCAGGACAGAAATATCCCTGTCCTCATCCCAGGCTGAGGGAGACACTCTGCTCACTGGGTTTTGCTCCATGGATGATTTAGCTCTTTCAGAGTTCAAACAACATAACTTTACTCTTATTGAAGGAATTAAACCCTTAGTCATATTTTCTTTGGTGCTTTCCTGAGGATGCAGGAGATGGAATGCCTTCAGCAGATAATGTGGGAATATGGTTGAGTTAAAAGCTTTTAAAAACTTGTGGTTTATTCATGCAGAGCACAAAATGACGAAGGATTAGTGGTTAAAAGCCAGAGAAAGTTTGTCCTGGCAGCATGTGCTTGGCTCCCATCCCTCTCTGGGTGAGGATACCCCTTCCAGAGCACAAGGGCTCTGTGCACAATCCCACTATTCCTGCTGTGTATGGGAATAATGCCAGTTAGGAGGGATGTGCATGGACAGGGACGTGGTGGTGTCGAGTTGGAACAGGTGGGGGAGAGAAACAGGGAAAAAAGACTCAAGGGTGGGAATGATCAGGGGTCGTGGTTGGATTTGGATGCCAGGAGGGCTTTGGCCCCAGCTCTGTGGCAAGTTGTGGTAACTGGTGTTTGTGGATCCATCCTTCCAGGATTCCTGCCCCCAGTGCAGATGGGCTCTTAGCCAGGTGCTCCCTGAGATGATGGTTTAGTGCAAAAAGGAGTCTGGAGGGAAAATAATCCAGGAAAATGGGGATCCAGGGATGGTGAGAATGAGCCCAGGTAGGCAGGAAAAGAGACTAAGGTGAGGAGCCTGGGATGTGGCCACTGGTGCCAGAAAGCTGTGGTGAGTTAGCTGGAACTCCAAAGTGTTGGGCTGAAAGTTCTCTTGGGCTGGCCTGGAACTCAAAAAGAGACCTCTAACCCTGAGTTAGTGGGGAAAGAGATGGTTTTGAGAAAAACTAAAGGTTTAATTTTGTCCTGAAGCATTAAAAAACATGCTTACAATCTGTTTTTAACAAAGCTGCAATTAATGAGAAAAGAGAAACTATTTTTTGTTTAGAAAATGTCCAAAATAAGTACTATTTCTTTTGGAAACTAACCTTTGCAACCTTTCTTCTTTTTTTTTCTTTTTTCTTTTCTCTTTTTTTTTTTTTTTTTTTAATCTTTTTTTTTTTTTTTTTTTTTTTTTTTTTTTTTTTTGGCAATGCAGCAAACTCAAGCTCAGACTTGTGAATGCCTTGATCTGGAGGTGTTGTCTGTGGGAGGGGGACATGGCAGGGGCAGCTGTCCAAGCCCTGCACTGGGGATGCTCAGGGCTCAGCAGAGGTGTGGGAACGTGCCAGAGGGGGGGTCTGGGGGTAAGGAGGGAAATTGTGGCTTCCTGGAAGGAAAGGAGAGCCTGAGGAAAACTCCTTGGTATGGGATGGTATCAGGTAAGGGGTCTGCAGAAACAGGTACCTGAGCTCAATGTCTTTTTGGGGCTCTGTGAGCTGCTGAGGGGTAAAAAACATGTCTCCAGTTGGGATGCACAGGGAAGATTGCTGCTTGGTTTCAGAGATTTGGTGTGAAAAAACACCCACTCATGCTAAAAAGCTTGGATTGCTCCCTGGTTTTCCTCAGCAGTAGGAAGAGCTGCTGCTGCCTTCCCGGCGAGGGGAGCAGAGGGCAGGGTGAGCCGAGGGGCTGAAGCCCGGGGCTGCCCCAGCTGCAGTCTGGGGAAGAAAAAATTCCCCTTTGCAGAGCGCTGGTGCACGGGGAGCCGGTGTTACCGTGCCCGTGTCCGTGCAGGGCAGCTCCCTGCATCCCGGAGCAGCTCCTTCCATCCTAGAGCTGCTCCTTCCATTCTAGAGCTGCTCCCTGCATCCCGGGCAGCTCCCTGCATCCCGGGGCTGCTCCTTCCATCCAGAGCTGCTCCCTGCATCTTGGGGCAGCTCCCTGTATCTTGGGGCTGCTCCTTCCATCCTAGAGCTGCTCCCTGCGCCCCGGGGCTGTTCCTTCATCCCCAGAGCTGTTCTCTGCACCCCGGCTGCTCCTTCATCCCCGGGGCTGCTCCTTCCATCCCAGAGCTGCTCCCTGAGCCCGGGCTGCTCCTGTATCTTGGGGCTGCTCCTTCCATCCTAGAGCTGCTCCCTGAGCCCCGGGGCTGCTCCCTGTATCTTGGGGCTGCTCCTTCCATCCTAGAGCTGCTCCCTGCGCCCCGGGGCTGTTCCTTCATCCCCAGAGCTGTTCTCTGCACCCCGGGCTGCTCCTTCCATCCCAGAGCTGCTCCCTGAGCCCCGGGGCTGCTCCCTGCATCCCAAAGCTGCTCTCTCCATCCTGGGCACCAGCTGGTGCCGGGAGGGATGCTGGGGGGGGTCGATGCCTGCATTTAACTCCCTGGTTGCGGAGTGAAACCCGCAGGAGAGCGGGTGTGCGTGTGTCAGTCAGCATCCTGAACCAATGGGTGCCCGGTAGGAGGTCTGCGCTCCCGGTGCACGCACGGAGCCTGGCGCTCCTGCTGCCAGTTGTGTGCGAGTGTGTGTGCGTGTGCAAGGGAAGATCAGACACACTGACTGCCTGCTCCCGTCTCTCCCCCTCTCTCCAGCTCGCTAACTCCGTCTCCTTCCCTCTGCAAACATTGGATTTAAACCTGCTCAGAATTCAGCGCAGACGAAAAGCAGCGGCGGCAGCAGCAAGCAGCGAGCAGCGCAGCGCAGCCGCTCGCCTACCGCAGCTCCAAGATGTACCATCCTGCCTGCTGGATCGTCTTCACGGCCACCACTGCCCTGCTCTTCATCCCAGGTAGCGCAGAGAGCTTTTCCTCGGGCGGGTGGGGGGTCAGGGGCGGCAGAGCCGAGCGGGGTCTGCGCGCACATTGCGCACGAACGCGCACATGCAGGCAAGGCGGCGAGTTGCTCTGCAGCGGGGATTGCCCGGGGGTCCCCGTGAGGGGGCTCCGGAGCCCTGCCGGACCCCCCCAGGTGGGCACCGAGCCGCCGGTACCTGCGCGGTGCCGGGGGTCGCGCAGCAGCCCCCGAGCCGGGCAGGGTCTGTCCGTCTCTCCCCTCGGGCAACCTCTGCCTCGAAATGATGGGCTCATGCAGTTTTTCCCCTTCAGAGTTGGGCACCTGCTGTGCCCTCCCTCTTCTGAGCGCTGTCATGCTTATTCCCTGTGCTCCCCTCATCCCTGCTTCCCTGATTCCTGCCAGGCAAACTCGGTGCCTTCCCCTCGCTCCCTTTTCCAAAGTGGAAACGAGCCCCCCGCCTCAATCCAGGCACTCGGGGAGGCCGTGCCGGTGCCGCAAGCTCCGTGAACCGAGCGGCTGGCTGCCCAAATGTGGGCTGGCCTCGTCGGCACGGCTGGCCGGGGAGCCGCTGGGTTTTTTGGATCCAGCGCTGGCTCGGCGCTGGTGCCGGCGGGGCAGCGAGCGCTGCATCCAGCGGGGGCGATGGGGGAGAGCAGCAGGGCTGAGCGAGGCGCCGGCGTATTTTTGATGAGGATGTGCGCTTTTAGCAGCTGGAAAGATTATCATCCCTGAGCAAGCAGATGGGGACTGGGTGTCGAGGCTCGGATGGGATCTTTACCCGCCCTGTGCTTTTCCTGACTGCCGGGGAGGATTGTGGACTCGGGAGGGCAGGGAGAGGCACGGCTGTGATTTCAGCAGCTGCCCGCGGTTCGCTTACAGCGCTTTGCTGTGCGGGGTTGGTGTGCGTGGCAAGAGGGTGAGGCTGGGGAGGGAGAGGTTGCTCGTGTCACAGCTGGTGAACAGCTCTGCCCACAGCAGTGCTGAACGGGAGGGCTCTCGGGTTAAAACTTGCTTGGGGAGGCTTATGACATGGGACCTGCCACATCCTGGGGTCCTGTGGAGCTGTCACAGTGCAAGCTGAGCAGATCAGTGGGTACAAGGCCCCCTGGAATGGGCTGGGTACCCCTCTGTGGGATGGCAGGGGGCTGGGATGTGGGTCAGCACGGTGCCCTGGGCTGAGCTTTGGCTGTTGGGGAGCAGTGGTGGAGAACCTTTGAGAGCAGAGCCTCGAGCTCCTCAGCATCACCAGAAACCAAAATGGTGCATCTGTAGTTTAGCACGTGAGCACGAGGCTGTGTGAGCTGCCTGACTTTGTGCATGTAAGGGGTTTTTTTTTGAAAACAGATCTTCAGCAGGTCAGGGTGGGTGTGCCTGATGTGGGGGCAGGCGTGCTGAGGCGCTGAGCAGAGCCCTGGCTCTTTCCCCCTCTTGCTGGATGAGGTTCTGTGGGTTGGAATTGCAGAGAAATGGATGGAAGCAGCTGTGAGGGCCAAATGGAAGGACGTGGGACTCTTGATGGGCTGTCATCGAGATGTCCTTAAGCTGCAGGAGCTGGCAGAAACCTGACAGGGTGCATTTGCTGTTTGCCAGTGCCCTGCTGCAGTTTCCTCTGGATGTGGCTGTTTGGGCCAAGGCCAAGCCAAGGCCTGGGCTGGCTCTGGCCTCTCTGTGTGCCAGAGAAGGAAAAGGCCCCTGCATTTAAGCTCCTGGAGACTTGGGAGAGGCTTCTTGATCTGAACTTACGCAGTTGTAGCTTTTCCTTCTTATTTCTATTAAGCAGCAATATCTGCTTTGGCTTTGGATGTCCCCTGAGCTAAACCAGCCCAGGACTTTGCCTGGCTTGGCCCTTAATCCATCAAGCCAAACCCTTCTGCCTGTATTAAAGGAAGGGAAATTCTCTGGGTTGCTCAGTGCTTTGCCTTTCTGCCCTGGATTTGAACATCTCCAGTCCTTTTCATTTGTGCCTGGCTTGCAGAGGGTGGATGTTTTCCCTCTCTGCCTAACCTGTCCCAGCAGTGATTTCAGTCATGGTTTCACTGCTGTGGGCTGGAGCACGAGTCGTGTTGGCAAAGTCATGGATGGCAGAGGGAAGGTGAATGGTCCCTGCTGTCCTTTGGAGCCTGCACCTTCCCAAAGTGGGGTTTTTTTAGCTGTTTATTATTTGCAGGCGTAATCCCAAGGGTTTAATGCAGGTGACTCTCCCCTGGGATATGCAGAGGCTGTTTCTGAAGTGAGAACTCTTTCCCTTTCCGTTTTTATCTGAATCCTGCGGGAGTTTCACACGGGGTGGTTAAAGTGAGAAGGGAACCTGCTTTTAGAAGGTGTAATTAGAGTGAAGGGAAACATCACAACTTGAAGGCTCCTGCAGAAAATAGCATCGCAAAGTTATTATTAGCTGTAATAGCTTATTTGCCAGTTTTTCCTCTTTCTTCTGCTCCCACCTCTGTCCTTCCCTCCTTCTCTTATTTTTGTTAGAAAAGATGCATTTTTCCCATTGGGTCTCGTGTCATCTCGTTACCAATTTACTCTCGTGGGATCTAAAGACACGAAAGGTTAATGCAATAATGAAACCCTGACCCCTCTGGTCATGGAGAGCGTCTTGCTCTGCAGCTTTTTATTTCTTTGTAAGACAAGTTTCTAGCTAAAATAATTTTGAAGGCTTAACGCTGTTGTCATCTGGAGCCTTGGGGGAGGTGGGTTCCGGGACACGGGTTGCTCTCTGAGGTGGGAAGGATGCTGAGGGTTTTTAATGAGCCCAGCACTGCAGGATAGGGAGGTGAGTGGGTAATTTAATTGTCAAGCTGTTGGCAAATGCTTTGAACTGCTGGGCATTGTGGGTGCTGCTGTTTTGAGATGGGGGTGGGCTGTGATGGAGAATGAATTTGGGGCAGGGGGGAGTCTATTTGTCTGAGCTGCAGTTACAGGGTGACATCATGGCTCTACAGGTGGCAAAAATCAATGCTCATCAGACTCTTCAGGCATTTATATCGCTGCCTTTGCAGGCTGGGGGAAATTACTTGTCATGGCAGTGGTCAGAAAACCTGGCAGTGCAGGGGGAGATGGACAATCCTGTTTTCCACTGCTCCAGGGTACTGGGATCAAGGTGAAGCTTGCAGAACTTGGGGTGTCCCCTGCCTCTGCTGTCACCCTTGCACCCAGGACATGCTTTTTGCATCCTCCCAGAGACTCTGTGCCACTTCATCCTTGCTGGGCAGCCTGGCTGTGGTGGTCGTAAGAAAACCCATCTAAATTTACAAAATAGACATTGCAGGCATTAAAAATGCCTTCCCATCCCTTCCCTAAGGGGTCTCTGCTGCTTTTCCCACTGCCTGTGACATGACTGTCACCTCTCTCCAGTGGGGGATGCCGGGCTGGTGGAGGGCTGCTGATCCCTGCGACTAAGCCTGAGAATAAGTACCTGGAGCACATTAGTTCTGCTTTAGTGTCATTTCAATATGAGCAAGAGGGGCTTAAATGGATTTTCTGTGCTCTCCCAAAGGCTGGGGATAGGTGTGGATAAGGCTCTGCAACCGTCAGTCTTCCAGGAGCCAGAGAAGCTGGGGAAGATGTCCCAGCAGGATGGGGTGTGAGCCCAAAACCACTGTCCAGTCATTCCCTGCCTCTCCCTGAGGCTTGGCCTGCAGTTTCCCTGTCAGAGGGGGATTTCTCCATCTCCTGGCTCCCAGTATAGGGAGAAGGTTGGTGTTGGGCTCTTCGAGGATGTTTTAATTATGCTGGGGAGGGGCAGCACTCGCCGTCATTTCCGAACGATGTGGGGAGGGAGCGTGATGGCAGAGGAGGCACACACAGCTCTTGCTCCGTGCAAATCCCCCAGTGCAAGCTCCCAGAACAATTTGCCCTGGGGGGGCTGTGGATTTCGGGGTCGGTGTCTCTGGCAGCTGCCTTTCAGGATGCCCCAAAGTGCTGAACCTTGCTTTGCGTTTTCCAGCAGCTTCTCTTTGACAGCGTCTCCTTTGTGCATTCCGTGGTTGCAGACGGCCGGGTGGAGGAGCTTTTGCTGGTGCGAATCCCTGTGAAAAACTGAAAAGGGAGAGATGTTTCAAAGGCACCGATGGGAGCTCTGTGCCTTAACTGGCGCCTTTGAAAATCTTCTCCAAAGGCTTGAATATTTGGTTATGGTGAATTTTGAGCTGCATAAACAGCTGTGTTCATATTTTACACTTGAATAGGAAATTCTGAGTTTGTGCTTTGCTTGGTAAGAAACCAAAGTCACTGAGTGGGGCTGTCAGGGTGCTGCAATGGACCCCAACAGGTTTGGGGGGTGGAACAGAGTACCCAGGAGGATTCTTCTACTGCAGTCAGGTGGGGATTGAGGAGGACTTGTTGGGTTTTGTCTGTAATCTCCCTCATGACCCTGGGTCACCCTCAGCTTTGCAGCCCTGCCTTTCCCCTCCCCAGTTTGGCAAAGCTGGGCGCTGATCCTGAACCCTTCTGAGCATCCCCTGAGATGCTCTCTGCTGCTGGCATGTGCAGGATGGGGAGTGATTTCAACTGTCACACTCCTCCTTTTTGTTTAAACTTAAAAATAATAACAGCTTTGCTGCAAATCTCCTTGCCTCCCAGTCATCTTTCCCTAATGAAGGCACGGTACTTATAATTACCAATGCGGCAACAGCACATAACAGAGGTGGCTTTGACACTTGCTGCTCCGTGGGTGGGTTTTTCCAGGGAGCTCCTCTTCGTTTCGTGCTTAGAGGGAAGAAACACTTTCCTGCCTGCTTCTCCAAAGCTCGGGACTGTGTTTTCACCCTCTGCGGGTGGGAGTGGCAGGGGATGTGTCCCTTGTGAACAGAGGAGCCCTGGGGTTGTGGGGTCTGGGGAGGGGGAGCTGGGGATTCTCCCTCTGGTCCCAGCTTAGGTTCAGACAGCCTGGGGTGACTGAGGGCTGTGGTTTGGGATGCTCAGGTACTTGCAGGGACCCATCAGTGCCGAGCCACCCCCTTGGGAGGAGCTGCTTCTGGGAAGTTGAACCTGTTGCCTGTGCGGCAGAGTCATGTGCGCAGGGACACGTGTGAGATGAGGCGAGGAAGGGGGAAAAGAGGAGATATTTTTAGGTTTACTTTTCTGTGAATTCAGCGCTAGTGGAAAGTGCTGGATTGACTGCTCTGGAGACTGAAGAGGGCTGCAAAGTGCAGGGAAGGGCTGGCCCAGGAAAGCTTCCCTGTGAGCTCTGCACTTCAGGGTGGGATGCTGGACCTGGACCTCATCAGCTCAGACTGCCTGGACAGCAAAGCCATGGGGATGTCTGTAGTGTGGAGCAGAGCTGGGGCACTCTGGGTCTTTCCAGTGGATCTGGGATTCCCCAGGTCAGCTGGGGTTACCTGTGCCCCACATAGCTTTTCCTTTGTGATTCATCTGGCTCCTCAGCCACACGAGGACCAGCTGACCCTGCAGCAGGAGGGTTTGGTCTTCCTTCTGCCTCTTTCCACTAACCAAGCTTCCCAGGAATGTGTATTCCCATGCTTCTTGCAGAGGATGGAAGAGGAGGTCTTCACATGGAGCTTTGGCCCTCAGAGCAGCTCCAAACTGGTGAGACTGGGCTGAGCCAGGCTGTGCCCTGTGTGTTTTCCAAGCTGTGTCCCCTTGATGTCCCCCTGCCAGCTCTTTGCCTCCTCTCTCCCAACTGTTTACTTCTGGCTTTTGTTTCCTGGACTTGTTGCTATGCATGCAGCATGTGGAAGGAGCTCCAGCAAATATAGGCCACACTTTGATTGTTCAGCAAGCTGGAAAATGATGATTATAATTTTTGACAGAAGAGAAGGAGGGGGAAGGAGATCTCTGGGCTTTCAAATCTGCTCTGTCATAAGCAAGATCTTGCAAGGGCCTTCTGATGACTTCTCCCGCCCCAAAGGAAATGGTGTTTGCATAGCAAGAGGGGTTAGAGCAAAAATTCCTCTCTCTACAAGGACGAAGTGGCACTTCTTTCACCAAGCCTTCCACTTCACGTGGCGGTCCTGTCACAGAGCATCAGCCAAACGTGGTTGGTGTTGGCCAGTAATTGATGGGGAAGTATCCAAGAGAAACCTGGCTGCTGCTAAAAAACTCCTCCTTCCTGTCAGAGCAGAGCATGGGGTGCATCCCTGGGGATGCAGAGGTGCTGGCAGAGCAGTGCCAGCAGTGCCAGCCCCAGGGCACATGGGAGGTGATGTGGAAGCCAACCTGGAACTGTCTGGAAGCCCCAAAGACCCCACAGACTTCTCCCAAAGGGGCAGCTCCATTTGGGGCCACACCAGCAGTGGGCTTGTCTCATCACAGTCCAGGGTGAGAGCAGAGCCCATGGAGAGGTTGGCTGCTCCCACTGTGCCCTTTCCCAACTCACAGCTCCGTTGGCATCGCCTGCACAGTCCTCAAAGGATCTCCCCATTTATTTATTTCATTTAATGGCATTGGCTAATTTCCACTTTTTTTTTTTTTTTTCTTTTGGTTGTTTATTTTAATGTGATCACTCCTAATGAGGCTAATGACATTTAGTCTCTGTGGCGGTGCATTTTAATTTGGTCACCGAAATGTCAGCGCACGGCAGCCTCCTCCTATCTCCCCGTGACAAAAGGCACCTCAGACAAAGGGGCTCTGTCCCCGGCTCTCCCTCGCCCTCCTTATCTCCTTCCTCCCAGGGATGGGCCAGGACTTTTGGCAAAGCCACCCCCTGCCATCCCCTCCTCTGCTGGCACCAGGGGAGCGGGTTTGGCCGCCAAGGGCTGCGAGGAGAGAAAGCGAGGGCTGCCGGAAACTCGAGATTTTCAAGCGAGCCAGCGCCATGTAATTAATCAGATGTCAAAAGCTCTCAGCAAAGTTAGCTTTGATCGGCAGGGAAATCTGTCAAATAGGTCGTTCTGCTGCCCCCGGTGCTTTTCTGTCTCCCTCTGCCCATAAGTCTACCTTGGCACTTCTCCTTTCCATGGCAGAGTTGGGAGCTTCCTACAGCAAGGTAGGACCTTCCTGCTGGGAAAGCTGGACCAGCTTATCCTTGCCTGCCCCAGGGCTGGTGCCATGGGCATTGCAGGGCTGGAAATGGGAAAAGGGGGAGAGGGCAGGGGTGGGAGGCACAGATATTTGGTGAGGCTGAAGTGCTCAGATGTTGTGTGGGAATTTGGGAAGGGCTCTGGTCCAAACTGGGGGATTGGGAGCAGCCTAAACCCCAGCGGAGGGGGCACTGGGTCACAGGTGGCTGTACTGGAGAAGTGGAAACTTCTCTGCCTTGTGTTGTACTCAGGTCTCTCAAGGTGCTGAACCTCAGAAGCCTGAGCCATTTTGCTTAAGAATGAGTCCTTTTTTCTTCAATCTGGGTCCAAATGCAGCTGAATTTGATCTGTTCTCCTTTGATCTGTTCCTCCCTCACTATTCTATGTACCAGGGATGGATGAAGATTAAAGTTTGCAGTTTCTGAGCAAACTAGGTTACTCATCACTGCACGATACCCAATTACCTGCTGATACCTCAGGAGTGAGAAGGTATTGATCTTGCTTGGATTTGAACTTGTTGAACCAAAGACTCTGGATATTTCAAATCCGTTGCTGAGGACGTGCCGTTTCCTTCAGGAATCAAAGTGAGATGCAGGCTGTGTTTCTGCACCACATGGACTGTGGGAGGTGGGTCTCTCCTCTCTGCCACAAGGGAGATGACCAATAAGTGATAAATAATATTTTCTGTACTCTCCACAGCACAGGAGGGATGTAGATGTAATGACTTTTGTGATGTGCCTGGGAATATCTCAATTTTACTGGGAAGAAGTCCTCAGAAGTTGATTTTTACCCCATATGGGTGGGTTTTCTGTGCCCTCTCTGCTCACCACTTCTTTGTGAGTACTGCAGGCTGCAGAATTGCCTTTGATGGCACCCTGTGTCTGCCTTCCTCCTGTCTGTCATGTTCCCAACCAGAAATAACCCATCAATTCAAAATAAACGCAAAAATTCTTCCAAAATTACCTGGAGAGACAGGGCCAGGGGCCTGGATCAAAATGTTTATTACTGAAACTTGGTGATGCCAGGTCTCACTCTTACACAGTGGTTGTTTCTAGTAGATCTTAAAATACTTCACAGAGAAGAGAAATTTTATTGTACCTGTTTTCATAGACAGGGGAGCCAAGGAATAAGGAGGGAAAATGACTTGCCCAAGGCATGTGCAGAGACATGTGTTAAGAGACGTGTCCTTGCTGTAGCTCCAAATCTGAAGTGCGTTTTTCCTTGTGAAACAGAGGAGTTCAGCTTCCTGCTTTGAGAAACACAGGACAAAGAGTGCAGGATCGATACACTGGGTGCTAAAATCCCTGTACTGGGCTGGCAGGGAGCTGCAGCACTGGGTGCTAAAATCCCTGTACTGGGCTGGCAGGGAGCTGCAGCATCTCCAGGCTCCTGGACCTGCACTTGGATGCCCCAGTTTGTGTCCTGGCAGGAGAGTCTGTACCACAGTTCAGGCAGTGATGTCTGGAAGTAGAAAAATGTGAATTCATGATCAGCCTGACTTTGTGAGTCGAGGGGCACCCTCTGCTCCTCTCCAGGCTGGCATGAGGGCGGCGTGTGATTGATCCCCCTGCCCTTTCACGTTGCATCTTTGCCTGCCTTTCCCCTGAGGTTTGAGAGTGATGATCCCGGAGCTGAAAGGCGGAGACGAACAGAGGAGAAATTCTCAAGCACCCTCTCCACTCAGCCCTTGGGCTCCACATGGGAATGCTCTTTGGAATTTCAGGGAGAGCACGAATTTGTCCTGTCAGTGCCTGCCCTGCCTCGGCCGCGTGTGCTGCAGCATCTGCCGGCCGCTCCGTGGCCAGGAGCCGCTGCCTCTGCCAGCCTCTCCGTATCCTCGGGACACTTTATCTTTATAAAGTCGCAATAAGTGGACAGTATAATATATTTCACTTTTAATAAGGTGTTGCCAGTTGCACACACTCCACAGAGCAATTAGTGTCAGAGGCAGCTAAGCAATGGCGGGGCGCCGTAATTCCGCTGTTTACCGGGCTGCAGGATTTATGGGCAGTGCTGGAGGAGCCGCGGTCACAGCTTGGCTGGAGGCACAGGAGGGGCCGTGCACTGGCTTGGAAAGCATGCTCCGAGCTGCTCTGAGTCGTGGAGCTCTTGGGAGAGAGGCAGGAATGAGCCACTGCCTTGTTTTGGTGGCCTCCCAGTTCTGGGATTCCAAAAGGAGATGCTGAGCTGGCTCAGAGGTGCCAGCCAGATGGGCAGCTGCTCAAAATTCACACTGAGAGGACCCCCTTGCTCTTTGTGTGTTGGCCTGGGAGGTAGAGCTTTTACCATGTGAGGTTTTCCTCATTGAGACAAGGAGTCATAGAGTCACAGAATGGATTGGGTTGCAAGGGACCATAAAGATCATCTCATCCCACATCCTCACCATGGGCAGGGACATCTTTCACTAGGCCAGGTTGCCTGGATTTGAACATCTCTAGGGATGGGGAGAAGTCTGGAGAAGTCTCCAGTGTCTGGATTAAAGGGAAGCCCCTGGGCTTGGTTGGCACTTGGGCATTGTGCTGATGTGCTGGCCAGTCAGCTGAAGACAAAACAGGAGAGGGGAATTTTCAGGTCTGGGGAGGTTTTTTGCATCCTTTCAGCCCCTGAGATACCTGGAAGTATCCAGAGATGATGGAGGACCCTGCTCAGTGGTTCTGCTTCCCATAAGAGTAGCCCCATTTTCTCTTCTGGGCATCTAGGACTTCTTACTTCAGCTTTTTAAATTTTTTTTTTAGCATCAGGGCATGTTGGGCAAAGAGCTTCAGTGAGCTCAGCTCAGGGAAGTGCTTATCTCTGCCTTCTTCCCATGAACTGAACATTCCTGCTTTTGTCTGGGGCCTCTCTGATCATCACAGGCTGTACTGTGCAGTTTTTATAAAGTCAGTCCATGTGCTGATCTCGCTGCTGAGGCTGTCAGGCAGCTCCACCGCCCTGCCAGAGCCCTCCTACCCAGATCTGACCAGGCTCACGCTGCCACTCGTGTCTCCAGAGGCTTGACCCACAGTCCTTGGCTTTGTGGGAGGACAGAAAGCGGTGTCACCCCGAGAGTGGTGTGGAGGAGGTGCTGCTGTGCCTAGTGGGCTGCAGATGCTGCAGAGTCAATCCAGCCAGGATCTGCTGCAGGGAAGCAAGCTCAGTTTGTGTCAGCCGTGTCGGATCTGACTCTGAGGGGCTGGAATCAGCCCGGTGGGGAACGCTGAGGAGCAGGTGGCACCGCCGGGGAGGCAGCGCTGGGCTCCACATCCCTCATCTCCAGGTGCCAGCGGCTCTGCACACCCAAACCTGAGCCTCTCCTGGCATTTGCCACCCCAGCCCCAGGGGATGCCTTCAATCCTGGAGGGATCAGCCCCAGAATTTGGTTTTTTGAGAGCGCACAGGTGATATGGCTGAGCCCATGCCCCCGCCTGCTCCCCCTTCCCCATCCCCTGATTCTCAGTTCAATAAAGTCCCAGTTTCTTGGGTTTGTTCTCTGAATTGAAAGCCTTCCATTTTCACACCTCTGTAATTGGTGCTATCTGTTGAGAGAAACTCTGCAACTCCAGCCAGCCAGGGTCAGGAGGAGCTGAATTGAATTAAAAGGAGCAGAAATTGGTTCGAGGTGGGCAGAGGGCCGCAGGGAGAACTATGCAATTTCTCTCCTCGGGGCTCCTGATGAGCAGAGCAAGCAGCAGCTTCCCATCTCTGCCCATGGGGGGCTGACACTGGCCCACCCACACCTTAATCTGCACACTGAGGTGGGCACCTCTCAATTGAAAACAAGGAAATGAAACCCAGCATCTCCTCCTTTTATCTGGCCAGCAGGCCAGGGCTCTGCTCCTCCGGCTCCTTGGCCAGGATGCTGACAACTGTCACTGAAATGACCTTGCTGTGATTAAATACAGCAAGAAGTGATGTCTTTAATAAAAAACTGAAGCTGTGATACAAGCTGATGGCTGGGAGATTTGAGGTGCTGTGTGTTAATCCTACCTGTATCTCAACCCCAAGCTGAAAACTCCTTGTTTTGCCATTGGACTGAGTTAAGGGCGGGCACCCCAGCCCTTGGCTCACGGTTCCCCAGCTCAGTCTCCTCTGGCTTAGGCTGGTGTAAAAACCACAGCAACTTCAGCCAAAGCCAGTGGATTTATAGCCCCGTGGTAAAGCTACGGATGGAGAGTGTGCTGGGAAGTGCCAGGTGTGCAGTTGTCTTAGGGGAATAGATGTGATGCTTACAGCTCTTACGGAGCTGCTTGGAAATTTTCCCGCTTTTCCCCATGAAAAATGTTTTTTTATTTTGTTATCTTCACTCACAGAGTGTAGGAGCACTCTTTGCTTGGCTCTGAGAAGCTTGCTTGTCTTGAGGATGCTGTTTCTAGGAGCAGGAGGAGACCCATCTGAGGAAGGGAGTGCTGTGACCTCTGATCCCCGTGCTGCCCTTATCCCTCAGCCCACAGAGAGTTCTTCTTCCTCAGGCCAGACTGGGCTGGCTTTCTCTTTTGTCGGTCTTCTAGTGGGTGTATAATTAGTTTTTATAAGGGATTTGGCCCCAGGTCTCCCCCAGCCCAGCTAAATGTCCTTGGCTCTTCAGAACCAGAGCTGCTCTCACTTTGGTGCTGGCTTGGTGAGCACTCAGAGTAGAGTGGCTCCAACAGGACAGCGCAGGAAGGGGGAGATATTTCAAATACTGAAATTTCAGGCAACAAGGGAGCAATTTTCCACCCACTTCTGAGCTGGAGCAAAGCCCTTCCAGTCTCCCTTTCTGTCGCTCCCCAGCTGGGCTGGCACCAGGGATGTGCCATTTATTAGAGGCAGTAAGAAGGCACGTGGCCAAGGTAGCCTTGGAGGATGCAAGCGCGGTGCCCTGCCTGCCCAGCTGTTTGGAGGATGTCCCCAGCCCCATTTCCCCCCCAGGGGACTCGGTGCTCGTGGCCTCTCTGTCCCCTGCTCCTGTCCCCGGGCAGGGCAGGGGCGGTGGCACGGCTGGAGCGGGCGGAGCGCCCTGCGAGCGCCCCGGGCCCCTGCTCTGCCTCTCGCGTAATTTATACAAGCGCAAGCCGATGTTCCCTTTTAAATTGACAAAGGCAGAGACTGGAGCCCGGGAAGCCCTCTGACCTCAGAGCCCTGGTCCATGAAAATTACAGGCGCAGTACAGCGCGTTTCCTCTTGATGTACTTGCAGTGGGGAGATGCTGGTTAATTTGCCAGGACTCAGAGGTGACCCGGGTTTAATAAAGAGGATTAATGGATTTGAGCTAAAGGTCTCGGCTGTTTGGAGCTGATAGCCTTCTCCTTCGAAGACACTCTGGCAAGGCACGGCTCAGCCTCCTGCCGGGAGAGGTGGGGGCAGCTCTGTTGGGGGAGCATTGCCTCGGGGTTAATGAGCAAACCCGGGCACCCCGGCCCATCTCCCGGGCTGGGCAGTGCTGCTGTGAGCCTGCCAGCCTGCCCTGGGTCCTGCCTGCCGTTCCTGCAGCACAGCAAGGAGGTCGGTGCTGCCCTGGGATGTCCCTTTCCCACCTCCCGGACACAGGTGCCAGCCCTTAGTAGGGGCACGACCGGGCGAAGGGCATCACAGCTGGAGCACTGTGCTTCTTTGCCTTCTGCCTTCTGCTCCAGTTTGGGGATTTGGTGCTGGATTTGGGCTCAGACCCCTTGTTTCAGCAGCTTTTCCCTGCGGGTGGTTTAGGATGGCAGTGCCCTCCAGCCAGTGGGTCCCAACGGCAGTGCTGATCTTACTGAGAGGATCCGTGCTTTGTACCAAGTCCGGGCATTTGCACTCTTCCCTGGGGAAGACAGGCAGGGTTTTAGGGATGGGCATGGTCACACCAGCAGTCCCTACAGCGGGGAGCAGCTGGGGAGCAGCAGAGGAGATGTTTTGGCTCAGGGCTGGACCCCAGAGCAGTGTCACAGCTGGGTGTAGGGATCGAGGGAGGAGAGAGAGGGAATTTCTCGACTACAGGATGCACATGTGAGGTGTGAGTGGTGACAGGGCTGTGGGGCAGGGCCAGCCTGAGGGCAGTTTCTCTCAGCACACCCTGGAGCCCTCCTGCTCTCACAGGGGTTAACGATAGTCCTGTGGGAAGGGCAAAACCCGTGGCAGGAGTGATTGGCTGCCAGGGCTGTGAGGAGGGAGAGGCTGAGCTGAGCTGCTGCCATACCCCCCTGCTCTGCCTTCCCACTTAATGTTCCCAGCACGCAGAGAGCAATGAATTCCCCGTAGCGTCCCGCTCCCTGGCCCTGGAGTCTCTGGCGATATTCCCGTAATAAGTAAGTGGAGTACTTTGGACAGGAGCAGCCAGGGACTGGGCCAGTTTCCCTGCCGGGAAAATGCATGCACGATCAATGCAATCAACTTACCCTTCAGGTCCTTTTTGGGTTGGATGGAAGAGATGCTCTGACTGAAACCCATTTATTGAGTAGAGAAGGTGCAATGGAATTACAAGCTGTAGCTTTTATCAGCTCCTGGCTTCTGCCTTGTCTTTTCCTTATCCAACAGAATGCCGTGTTATGAAGCATTATTCTCTTAAAACTCCATTACTCCTCATTTCAGAGGGGTGGTAAGCACTCGGTGATTCATCCTTTGCCAACTACGGGTGGAAGTGTTCAACAGGAGATCCTGGCGTGGAGCTGGAGTATTATTTATCCCTCTAGGGCTGGGCACTGACCTCTTTTAGCTCTCTTGCTCATCAGGGAATTCCAAGAGAACAATCCCCTTGTAGAGCTGAGCAGCAAGTCAGAGCCAAAACCATTTGTGTTCCTCCCAGTGCATCCCACAGCTCTTTAGGACAGGAAAGGTATTTAATGTATCATGGAGAAATTAAGTCCAGGAGCTGGAATGGATGATTCAGCAAATGCACTTAAGGTTGATGACCTGTCATAATGGATTCTGATGGATCCCAGGTGGAAACCTGGGGGGAGTTTATAGGGATGTCCATGGCTACACAAACCCTGAGCATCATTAGGAATGAGGTCAAATTTTATCCATCTGTGCATGTGTTTTGGTCACCCTGGGCTGAAGCTGGCTATATTTTTTGGTCTGGATAGTGCATGACCCATGGGGAGTTTCTCTCTCTATAAACAAGCTTATTTTCGAGTAGCTGCTGAAATGGAAAAAAGGAAAAAGAACCCCAGAAATTGTGACTTTGCTCTCATTTAATCTCTTTAAACCATCCGCCGCAGAGGTCAGGGCAAGAGCCTGTCAGGCAAATAATCTTTAATGCTCACAGGCGGCCAGGACTTGGGGTTTATTTCACTCCAGCTTCCTCCAGCAAGAAGCATCCCCTGCGTGCCATCCTGTTCCTCGGGAGCCGTGCGAGCGGCTCCTGGCACGCCGTGTCCTGCCCGCCGCGGTGACAGGCTCCTGATGTGACACAGCGATCTGGCTGATAGCCCTGCGCTGCATCCGGGGCGCTGGGCACCAAATTTAGCCGAGCGGGAGCTGGGCGAAGAGTCTATTTCGGTCAGCGCCGGGGACTCTGCCCAGAGCAGCGCTCCGGTCCCTGCATCCCCGGGACGCTCGGGATGCAAAGGCTCAGGGTGCAAAACTCGGGATGCAGGGGCTCAGGGTGCAAAGCTCGGGATGCAGGGGCTTGGGATACAGGGGCTCGGGATGCAGGGGCTTGGGGTTCAGGGGTTCAGGGTGCAAAACTCGGGGTGCAAAGGCTTGGGATGCAGGGGCTCGGGATGCAGAGGCTCAGGGTGCAAAACCCGGGATGCAGGGGCTCAGGGTGCAAAACTCGGGGTGCAAAGGCTCGGGATGCAGAGGCTCGGGATACAAAGGCTCCGGATGCAGAGGCTTGGGATGCAGAGGCTCGGGATGCAGAGGCTCGGGATGCAAAGAGCCACTTCGCAGTCAGCTCACGCTCTTTCCGCGCTGCTCAGCCCTGCGGAGCCGTCCTCGCCGAGGGCCCGGGGGTGCCGCAGCGGGGACCCCCCTGTGCAGCGGGGCTGCTGCCTTGATGCGCTCCGCCGGCATTGTCTCCGCCTGGGGCTCATCCCTGGCTCGGCCGGGTGTTTTTTAGCTCGGCGCTGGAGGTGCTGTTGTCGGGAGGGAGCCGCGCAGAGCATCCCCAGCTCCGGGTGCTGCCTGGCAAGCGAGCAGAGCATCCCCCTGGTCCGACCCTCCGGCCCTGCGCTGCCGCCGTGGCTTTTCCCGGGAGAGCTCTCATCCCGGGCAGCAGACCTAGCGCGAAATTGCTGTTCACCCCTGCAGCAGGAGATTTAATTATCATTAGCTGAGCTTGCACAGCTCCACGTGCTGTCGTGCAGCTGCAAGTTTAGCTGGGCCTTTTAAAAATCCAGCTGCAATATATTTTTTTTTTTCCCTCTTCTTTTTTTTTTTTTTTTTTTTTTCCCTTCCCCTGTGTTTTTTATTCTTTGCCTCACACAAAAGCTTTGCTTTTATGTTTTGGGTCAATTTTGGCAGCCTCTGAGCACAGTGCATGCTCAGAAAGGGCAGAAAATTAGTATTTCAAGGATTGCAGCCAGGCAGAGCAACCTGTGGGCATGTTTAAAATATGCAAGTCCCATTCCCAGGGATTGGGCAGTTTTTGCAGTTTATTTTATATACCTTATCAATTTACACTGGGAGGAAAATAAGTGCTAGAAAGTCCCCTTTTTCTTGAGAGCAGGAGTCAGGGTCATGGTGGGTGAGGGAGGAAGGGCAAGATCCTCAGAGAATTTCCTCCTGTGTGCTGGAAAAGTCAAACTCCCTGAATTGCCCAAGATTTCAATTTTTTTTTTAAAGACTCTGGATACTTGTGCAATGAGCTGACAAAACCCAGCCCTATCTTCCAAGAAGCTTCTGCTTTTTAGGAGAACTTTGTTTCCATTAGCATTTCCCGCAAAACTCTTTTTTTAATGCCAAATTGTTGGGGATTTTTTCCCAAACTCACCCTTTTCTGAGAAGTCCTGGGCAAATCCCCATTCTGTGGGCCGAATTTTTGTCATGGTGACCTTTCCCCATGACTTTTCCCATCCCTGCCCTACCCAGCCCTGGAAGCCACTTTCCCCCCCATTGCCAATAAAGGCAAACAAAAATTAAATCTATAATTATCATTACTAATTCCACTTAATTAGTCACAAGCCAGCAGCCAAATTGGCTTTCTCATAATTATCAGATAAGCAGTAAGCACATCTCATAGATTATAATTAACACTGCTTAATTAAAATCTAATATACATACACCCTTTCCTCAACATATGCCTAATTGGGTTCACAAACAGAGGGGGTGTGAAGCCCCCATCCCTGTTGCTCCCCCAAAGATTTGTTGGATGCCACTTTTGTGTGAAGTTGGTGGCACGTGGGATGTTATTCCTGTGCATTCCAACACCGTGGCTCCAAAAAAAGTGAGTCCCTGCTGCACAGTGAACTCACACAAGATGCTCTCCCGACTTCACTATTTTTTCTTATTATTGTTATTGCTCCAGCTGTGACCTCTCCATAATCCCCGTCGATGCTGGGCTCTGCAATAATAAAGCAGCTTGAATAAATTACGCTTTCAAAAGCGAAGGCCGGATTTTGGCGCAGAGCTCTGGAAATTGATGTCTCTCTTACTCCTTCTTTTCCTGAGCGGGGTCAGGAGATGCTCCAAGGCTGCAGTGAGGCTTTTTGTATGGAGGGAAACTCTCAGACTTGTTTGCACTCTTGCTGCTCACTGATATCTCACTGAAATCTCATTGATACCTCACTGAAATATCATTGATATCTCACTCAAATCTCATTGATACCTCATTCAAATCTCATTGATACCTCACTGAAATCTCTGAGGTGTCTATCTCATTGATACCTCACTAAAATCTCTCTGAAATCTTATTGATACCTCACTGAAATCTCATTGATACTTCACTGAAATCTCATGATAACTCACTGAAATCTCACTGATATCTCACTGATATCTCACTGAAATCTCATTGATATCTCACTCAAGTCTCATGGATACCTCACTGAAATGCTCTGGATGTCACAGCAGGGATAGCAAGGGTCCCCCCTGGTCCCCTCCAAGCCTTGGTTGAGGGGTTGATGCTCACAGGTGAGAGCCCTCACTATGGTTTATGTGCTGGGGGGAGCTTTTAGCTCCTCTTTCCCTGGATTTGGTGGAGGGCCCACTCCTGTGGATGAGGAATCCGGGTCTGAACCACCACAGGCATTATAAGGGGCCACCAGAGCTGTGGTGTCTCTGTCCTGGTTTAGGGCAAATTTGGGAGAAAACCTCCAAAAGGGGGACCCCTCCAGAGAGCAAACCCACATGGCCCCTCCCCTCAACCAGATTGGGAATGATTCCTTGGAGAGAAGTGGAAAGAACCTGTTTATTTAACAGGCACAACACCCCCCAGTACACAAAATGAACAATACCAGATGACAACACTCTTTCACCACTCTGAAAAAGATGACAAATTCAGAAAGTCTCTCTTGGGAGTGGTCACTCTGTTGTCAGTCCCTCCAGTGCTGGGGATGGCTGCTGCAGGACACAAGGTGCAAACTCTTGGGGTTTCTCAGGTCCCAGTCCAGAGCAGGTTCGAGTAGTTCCAAAAAAAAAAAAAAAAGGAAAGGAAAAAAAGACAGTCCAGGGAAAAATCCGGTCTGCTTAGCCAAACTAACTAATGAGCAGAAGCAAAGAAAGTAAGAGCAAAGCAGGAGCAAAAGCAGGAGCTGGAGCAAGAGCAAAAGCAAAAAAGCCAGGCAAAAACCAAAAGCCACACTCTGTCCTGCCCCATCTGTGTCCTGCCAGCCGTGGGGGAAGCAGGCTGACAACAAAACCAAAACAAAACATTTGCTCTTCAGGGCCAGTCTTGAAGGCACAGACATCAGCATAAGAGAACACATGAATGGGGATGCAAGCATCCCAGCATCACCCTAGCACAGTCCCCTTTGCAGCTGGCCTGACTTGTGAGCAGGGCACTGCCTGCCAGCACGGCTGCCACCGTCTGACCTTGGGGCAATAATTACATTGTGCTCCAGGTAGCTGTGCTCCCATTCCCAGATAAATTCTTGCCTGTTTGGCTGCCTGAGAGAAGCAGAAACTCCTGATAGTGCTGATTATTAATGAGATCATTTGCCTGCCAGTTTTTGCTGAGCTCATATCTGACTGGGGAGTTGATTCACTGTGGGAGATTTACAAAATGTGATTTCCGTCTCAGAGATGCTGAGCCGAGCTCCTTTAGCCAGGATGGAGGGGGCTCCTTCTCTGGGATTTAGTCCTGGCGAGGGCTCCTGGCTGCAGTGCCAGGGCTGGAGACCCTCTAGGCAGGGCAGGGATGGGCATTTTTAACCCCAGTCCTTGGGGATCAGAGGCTCCCGTGTCTGGGTGATGCCAGGGCATCCCGGCATTCCGTGATGTCAGCTCGTCTCCAAGGGCTCTGAATGCAGCGGCCGTGGAAAGGGAAGGCTTGGCACGTGCTCCAGCGTCAGGGGAGGATTTGCGGATTAGAGATGTGTAATTGTATGTAGTGCATGACAAAACAAAATAAGTGGCAAAAAGAACTCAGTCGTATTAGGAATTCAAAGCGAGCGTTCTGCTTTTCTACATTAAGGGAGGGAAAAAAATAGCCAGGGAAATGCAGGAGGCCAAATCCCCTTTGCTGGGCGCTCCCACTCCACGCTGAGGCACAGCCTGGGCTGCAGGAGCTGCGGGATGAGGGATGCTCACCATCCATGGCAGACAGGGGCCAACCCCTCCTGAACACTTCTCCCTCCCAGCTGCCAGCCATGGATGGATTTGCTGGCCGGGGAGAGAGGTGCATTTGGAAAAGGAAGGCGAGACACAGCTGGGGCTTCCTGGCTGGTTTTCGTGGTGATGCTGGAATGCCACACAGGGGCTTTGGGCTGTGCTGGTGGCTGGGCCCCCTCTCCACACCGTCCCCGTGCCCTGTGGCTGAACATCCCCACAGCCTCTGCTGGCGAGGTTCTCGCCCGCCCGTGCGAGGCAGCTGGAAGCTTTTGTCCGTGGGGATTTCTCGCCATCATAAGATCTTCCCAGATTAAGTAAATAATTTCACATTAGCTTAATTAAGTCTAATAGACTCATTAGTTCACTCTTTGCGCGCGTTCCCGGGGGAGGATGGCCGGGAACCGTGAAGAGTTGCTGCGGAGAAATCCTGTGGCATCTTAAAGGCAGGAGCCAGCAGTGGGAGTGCTGCTGCTGGGTCAGGGTTGGCTCAGTCAGGTTCAGGAATTACAAATTTACATCCTCCTGGTGGCTTGAGTCGTGGGCAGGTCATGCCTGTCCAAAATGCTGCTGGGTTTTGGGCTGGCTGGTGGGCTCAAGTGTGGCTGTGTGTGTCCCAAGCAGGAACATGGTCCAGACCTTCCCTTGGTGCCACAACCACCTCCATGTGCTTGGGAATATCTTGGAGCAGGGTGGCTCCATCAGACCAGTCTGGCAGTGCCACAGGGGCACACTTTGGAATGTTTTGTTGGTGCTTTTGCTGCATTTTTCTTCCTTCTCCCTCAACCAAGAGGTTTTTGGGCCTGCCACGCTCAGACGGGTGGAGAAGAACAAGGGCTCTGGATGCAGTGGCAGGGTTGGGACCAATCCCTTTGGCTGTGGCATGGGGTGGCAGGAGTGGCTCCTGGGTGGTGATGTGGGACATGAAGAGACAGGTGGGGGACAGATGTTGAACAGAGAAGCAGATGTGTGGAAAAAAAGGCTGTGGCTGCTGGCTGCCCTGGGCAGAAGGTGATGGGGAAGGGAAGAACTGATGGAAGCTAAAATCTGTATGTGTGCAGGTGCTGCCAGGGTGGGAATGTGTCTGTTTGCAGCAGGGGGAGATTTCAGCTTTTCTCTTACCTGCTGGTGTGCAGTACTGAATTATACTGCGGTGTACAGGGCATTTTTATGATGCATTTTAAAGTTACATCAAGGGCATTGAGAGCATATGGGTAGGTGACCTCTTTTTTGCATTTGCATAAATCTAAATAAATAAAATAAAACTGAGAGTGGGAGGCAGGGACCTGCAGATCTCTTCATTCTGGTGGCGTGTTCCCATCTCCCGCACACAATGCTGAGGAGCAGAAAGCACAGAAGCCGAGGTAGACATCTGGTTTCCCTTTCACAAGTGTTGCCTGTTCTTTATTTATAAAGAAATTATTGTATTTAAAGCCAATACTCATCTCTTGTACCAGCAGAGAGCAGAGATAGATGGATAGATTAGAGGGAAGTGGGTTGTGCATATAAATGGGGGTTAATTTGCTGACTCTTTGGAGAAGTGAAACCAGGCTGAGAGCTCTAGGGTTTGGAGGTTCCTGGGGATGTTTTTGATTTCAAAAGCAGCGTGAGAGGAGCCAGTCCTGGCCAGGGGGATGCTGAATCACGGTGTGTGTGTTACCATCCTCATTCCTGCATGGCAGAGGGGCATGGTTGAGGGAGAAGGGAGAGCCAACAACATCCCCTGGGCATCAGGACAACGTCTCCTCTCCTTGTGGCTTGGGGACTTGTCCCTCCACATCCCACCCCAGCATTTCTCTTTGTCTCAGTCCATCTTGGCAGCAGGGTTTGGTCCTGGCCGTGCAACAGCTCCAGCAGGGGTGGGAATGAGAAGAGAATAGATTGAAACGCTAAATATACCCAGCAGGAACCAGCTGGAGCCGGTGGAAACCTCAAACGTGCACATGGAGAGGAAGAACACAATGTTTCATTTGTTTTGTTTTATTTCACAAGAAAAATCTTCACAGCCCAAACTGTCACTTTGGAAGTAATTTGTGGCTGAGGATTTCAACACCCACTCCAATGATATTTTATTCTGACCCTAAACAAAATCAATAGCGTTTTTTTTCCCTCCTCCTTTTTCTTCTTCCTTGAGAAAACAGTATTTTTCAGCTCAGTGGAAGAAGAAAATAGATTCTGCCCAGTGTTGTTAAAAAGATATTATAACCAGTGTCTCTGGAAGTGTAAAAAGTACATGATCTAATATGTCTGAAGCAATTTTGAAAGGCTGCTTTATTTAGGATAATGGAGAAGCAGCAGTAAACCTCATAATCTTCCCGGATAAGGAGTGCAGCAGGAGGGATCTGAGCTGCAGCGTTGTGCCCTGGCTGCTTTTTTCACCTGTCAGAGCCAGGGTTGAACACTGGATGAAGCCTAGTGAGGTGGTGGAACCCAGCAGCAGCCAGGGAGGGTGGGAGGGCTCCAATTTTAATTCTGTAAAGCCCCTGAATAGGAGACAGAGGTTCTGAGATGCAGGAGCATCCCTGGGAGGGGTTAGGACAGCAGGGGTGCTGGTCAGGGGTGTCTCTGGCACTGCTGCCCTGGCTTTTCATGTTCCCAGCCTCTGAAAGCAGAGGAGCCTTCAGCAATATTGTCCCCATTGGTTGCCCACCGTGGGAATTACAGAAAATCGTGTTTGTCAGAAGGGAGGCAAAAAGGGAAAAAAAAAAAAAAAAGAAAAAGAGGAGTCTGATGAATTTTAAAATAAATTATAAATTATTTTTTTAATAAATTATGAATACATTTTCTCTGTCAGGATTTGAGGCTCTCTGCTCTGATCAAAAAGTTTCCGAGTGTGTTCTCTCCCCACTTAGTCAAATGTAGATGTGTGCATTCCTGCTCCTGATTTTATTTTATTTTATTTTGATGAATTTTTTACTCCAACAACAACAAATACTTTGTTTGTTCTTGACGGGCGTTGGGGGAGAAAACTTTTGAAACGCTGCTCAAACACTTCACTTGCAATCAGGGTGAGCGCTCTGAGGATGCTCTGCGCCTCCGCAGCCCCTCCGGCGCTTGGCCAGGGAGTGGGAGGGGCAGCAGGAAAAGGGGGTGGAGGATCGGGGAGGCGGGATGGGGCTGGAGCAAGGTGGGCTCGGCGCGCGCCACCAGCCCCGGTGACACAGAAGATGCTTGTGGTGTGGAAACAGTTCTTGAAGGGCTTTCCAAAAGTCTAAATCCTGTGAGGGAATGAGATGCAGCGAGGGATGCCTTTCCCTGGGTGGTTTGCATCCTCCTGTCTCCACAGGCAAGCTTCCACATATCCAGGTTTTGTGCGTGTGCCAGGGTCTGGCTCTGCTCGGGAGCAGGTAAGGACCTGGCTCCTTACAGACTCTTCTGCTGCCACCCAAAGCATCATGTCCCTGGGCCACTCAGACTGGATAAAAGGACTGGCATTGGCCTTCCCTTCAGAGGGCGACAGGGCAATCACTCTTGTAGATTTTAATTAAAATGTTTAATTACACACAGTTCCAGCAGGCAGAAGAAGTTAACACTGATGCTGGCCGGTCCCCAGACTTGGGATGAGTGGGAGCAGGGTAGAGGAGGAGGTGGGCATGGAGAAGATGGCTGAGCTGCCATCACTACCAGGATGGACTCTGAACTCTCTTCAGAGTTCAGAAGGGCAGGAGGTGAACCTGGTCACAGGGACAAAGTCACAGGGACAAAGTCACAGGGAGCACGTGTGTGCTGCTCATTCATTTCCCCCTGGTCCAGTTAGGGGGGATTGGCAGCTTCCTTGGATCTCCTGCAGTTGGAAGCTGGTTCATTGCTTTTTTCATAGCAGTGGCTCATCTTCCTCATCCTGCACAGACCCCCTGCGTCCTTCTCAGCAGCTCTCCTGCTCAGCTCATCCCCTCCCAGCCTGTTCCAGTGGGTGGGATTATCCTTCTCCAGGTGCTCAGCTTGGCACTCTGCTTGATGTCATAGATACTCTTCAATATTTTGAAGAACACAGCTGCTCCTGTAAAAACAAATCCCTGAAGTCTGTTGAGGTGTTTAAAACTCATTTTCCATATGGAGGTCCCTGGGATAACAGTGCCTGAAGAGGCAGAAGAGCCAAAGCAATGGCTGGACTAATTGGCTCATGTTAATTGTCCTAGGATGAATGAATTAGCAAGGCAAGACCTGTCTGTGCTGGGTTTAGTGTCCTTTTGTCCATTGCCTTGGAAGCACAGGTCTTCCATGCAGGTACATCCCAAAAAGCATCAGAAATCTGTTCCTGAAATAATCTGTGAGGAAGGAAGGAAGGAAGGAGTGGAAAAAATAAATTGGTGCAACATACAGCCTTTCTCCAGGGAGCAATTACCAACCCGAGAAAAAGCTCTTGGTGCTGCACTCCCTGAAACACCTTTCCGTCTGTGTGCATCCTCTTCCCACTGGTCCCAGAGCAGCAGGGACAGGAGGAGCTGCCAGCCTGGGAAGGGTCCACCCAGCTCCTCCAGAACCAACCCCCTGAGAATGTGGAGTGAGAGTGAGCTCTTCCCTAAAGCCTCAACCCACTCTCCTTAGCCTGAAGGGGAAGGAAAGCCAGGAGATGCCCAGGAATAGAGGGAGCTGTTGGAGTCTCCAGCCTTGGCTTGCTCTGCTTTTATCCCAGGATTCTGCTGAAGCTCTCCTGCTGCTCAGGCCGGGGGGGATTACAGCCCCCTTCACACCTTGTAGTGGTTTTCCACCCACTGCAAAATTCCATTTTGTCTGAGCTGTGTGAGGCAGCAGAGGTACCCCTGACTCCTGGCCCCTTTCTGTCCTGCTGCATCTTGGGACAATCCTTACCTCATTGCCAAGATATTTCCTCCATGATGCACCACTCTTGTCTCATGATGCATGTCCAGGAAGCCACACACCTCTTAACTTCACTAATGCCTACTAGGATTCAAGCCATTTTCTTTATTTCTAAGTGTTTTCCCTTAATAGACACTCTGTGTCCTGACATAACATGGAAGGCGCTTGTTAAAGCTCCATTTTTCCAAGATTTGGGGAAAGGATGCTCTGGGAGGGCTGGGCTTTAGGTCTCCTGGCAATGGGATGAGTTCTTAATTTGAGGGTGATTGTTTTCACTTCAGAGCTGGTGGCCAGGTTTACTGAGAAGCTGAGGAGCTTTTCAGCAATAATAATAAAGTCCCAACCCCTGAGAAGCTGAGATTGCAGGGGAGTAGCAGCACTGAGAGGACTGGAGTCACCAGCTGGAGAGCGACATGGTCTCGTTATCCAGTTAACACCTCGTGGAGCTGGGGAATATTTAGCTCTGGTTAGCAGGAGTCCTGGGGTGAGCGGCCAAGGGTTTCACAGTGCTTGGTGTGAAAAGCCAGGGCTCACCCCGAGTGCAGGAGCAAACCCCAGCTCCTGGCAAGCCCCGGTGCCGAGGTCAGCCTTCTCCATCTCCAAGGCTGGCTCCTCTGCTTCCCCTCTCCGTGGCGATCACTGACGTGTTTATTTCTCTGATTAATGAACTCTGCAAATTAACCTCCTCGCTGCTCTGTAATTGCCATTAAGGCTTCAAAAATCACTTAAGCGTTTCCGGCGCTGGCGAGCCCATTCCGTTCGGCCGGCCAGCGCCGCGTGCTGATTGCAGGGAGATAGAGCCCAGCTCCTGACCTCCACGTTTACAATTAATTATTGCATTCAGCACCCAAATTACCCCCGCTCTCCACGTGCTCAGCTTTATCTCTCTGCACACACAGGCTTGGCTTTTAATTAAAGGTCCTTCAAATTAAATGAAAACAAATTCAATTATTGCCTCTCATTGGAACGGCTCACCGCAGACTCCTGACTGTACTTCTTCTATGGAGAACCTGGAGATTGCTGGTCTCCCATAATCCAGTCCAACTAAATTTGCCTGATCTGCTGTTTTCCTTATCATCACTTGAGCTGTTCTCTCACTGCCAGGTCAGACGTGGGCTTGACTTGCAGAGAAAGCAGAGTTTTAAATGGGCTTGTTCTCTCTTTGTGTGGTTGCCCTTCAAGGAGAAGACGCTCTTGTACAGTGTGGATGGGTGGGACCATCATCATTAGTCTTCATTTTGGCAGCAGTGGAAGGGAGAAGACCCCAAAAATGAGGGTTTGGCTTCTCTGGTGCTGGATACCTGACTGCCAGGCGGTGGGATGGGCTCTCACCCAAGGGCACTGTGGTGTTCAGAGCTGTTTGTTAGAGCATGGAGCCCTCCAAGCCCCAGGGCTTCTCAAAAGGGGGTATAGCCTGTGTGAAGAGGGGCAGATTTTTTCCAGAGGTGTGACTTGCATTATTATGGTTGTGAAAGCATCACAAATCAGTGTTATTTCTGATGGCCTTTGGTTTGGCAAAACCCAAGTGTCTGAGAAGGTTCCACAGCAGGCGGGTATCTTTGGAGAGCTTGGCTCAAATACGAGCTCTTGGCTGGAGATGAGCTTCATTTCACCCAAATAATGCCTTCTAATGCCCAGGTGCCCCTTCAAGTGATGCCTTAGCCAGACAAGCATCGTCAAGGGATTTCTTAGCCAGAAAAGCATCTCCCTGTCCCCCACAGACGAGTGGTCTCCTAAAAGGTCCTTGTTCCTCTCTCATGTGAAGGAGAGAGACAGAATATGTCTCTGGCACGGCTCTGCCAAGTGGTTTGGTCCTGGTTATTATTTTCCCTCCCTCTGTGCAGTTTGTGCCATCATCCGTGCTGGCACGAGCTGGCAGGAGGGACCAGCTCCAGCCTCGTGATGCAGAGGGGGAACCAAAGTCAGCCAGCGTGCCCAACCCCCGGACCGATCATGAACGGCTGGGGTAGGACTCAACGGTGGTGCAAATTAGCAAAATATCCGCGGCGTTTTGCCAAGCATCATCAGCCGATGATCGACCTCATTAGCTTCACCCGTGGAAAGCCTCCCCTGGCTCTGGGGGCTGCGTGTGCCCGGAGAGGGCAGCGGTGGCAGGCGCGGCAGAGCCGGGGGATGATGCTTCGGAAAAAGCACCAGCCTGCGCTCTGCGGAGCAGCCAAACTCCTCGCCAGCCTCCCGCTGTGCCGAGCGCTCTCCGAGCCGCTCTGTATGGTAATCACCCCAGATTATATTGCTCTTTAAAAGGCCGCAGCGATCGCTTTTATTTCGCTGGCAGCCAAGCGCGGCTGCCTGGCGGTGATTGAAGGTTAGGCTGCTGTGACCGCCCGCTCCCCCGGCCCGGCGCTCGCCTTTCCCCTCCACCCCGTCCCTACTGGGAGCTGTTCCCGTGTCCTTTGCGTACAGCCGGGCCCTCTGCTCGCTGGTGATGTGGTAATTCTGTGACATCTCTTTTCCCGGCGCTGTGCAGGGTGCGGATGGAGGGTGGCAGTGCAGTGGGCAGTGGGATGGACGCTCCCCAGCCTTAGCCTGGGCTAGGGAGCATCCTGCAGCACCTCCCTGGAGGCATTTCCCCTTGGCTTTTCCTGCCCAGCCGCCGAGCAGCACAAGGACATCGTGGTGACACGAGCAGCCCGGCTGCCTTTCCAGTCCGAGCTGGGCTCCGGCTGGCTTTGCTCCTTTGGAATTCTCAGAGAGAGAGAGAGGGAGAAGCGCCTGTAAATAACCACGGTGCGCCACTGCTGCAGGGGAGAGAGGGAGGCAGAGCCCCTGGGAAGGGCGAGATTCAGAAGCCGGGAGGAAGGGAGGCGAGGGCGGCAGGGATGAGAGGAGAGGCGGTGCGGATGGATGCACGGGGGGGCTGGAGAGGAGCAAACGCCGGAGAGCCGGAGCGAGCTCATCTCTGCTGCCCGCAGGGTGCCCGGGCTGAGCCAGGCGGCTCTGCTGGCATTTAATTTGTTGCTGGACACCGTGTCCTGCGGCTCACTCGCCCCCTCGGGGCGGCAGCAGAGCTGCTGCCTCCGGGTCGAGGAGCAGGGCTCGTTTCAAAGCCAGGCATCGCTTTGTGGGTTGGTTTTTTTTGGTTTTTTTTTTTTTTTTTTTTCTGGTTTTTTTTTTTGGGTTTTTTTGCCACCACCCGGTGTTTGGGCAATTATTAGTCTAGAGCAGTCGTGGAGGATTTTCTGCTTCAGTTCACGAGTTCCCTCTTGCTGCACAAACACTCTGGTGGGGAACCGATTTTCTCTGTGATGTTCCTGCAGCCACCGAGATGTCAGCTTGGTGTCTGGGGTATCGCAATGAATGTCTCTTCCCCATCAAAACCATCTGGAGTGCTTTAATAACACGGGGTTAGATCCCAGGGTAGCGCTCCTGTTGCAGCTGAGGATTAAGATAGGATGTCAGAGTTTGTGTCCAAGGGAATCGCATTTTTCCCTTACCTGCAGCATCTTTCCGTCAGTGGATCTCGAGATGTGTTAATCCTGCAAGGCACAGCAGGGTCAGCATCCTCAGGCTGGGGCTGGGGGAAATCAGGCACGAGGGGACACCTCACAGCAGCCTACAACTTCCTTGAGATGGGCAGTGCATGGGCAGGCAGGGATCTCTCCTCTCTGGGCCCAGGGGAAGGCTGGAGCTGTGCCAGGAGAGGTTTGGGTTGGAGATCTGGAGATCAGGGACAGGTTCCTACCCCAGAGGGTGCTGGCACTGCCCAGGCTCCCCAGGGAATGGGCACGGCCCCGAGGCTGCCAGAGCTCCAGGAGGGGTTGGAAAACACAGCACAGGATGGGATTGTCTGCAGGGCCAGGAGTTGGACTCGGTGATCCTTGTGGCTCCCTTCCCACTCAGGGTATTCCATGATTCTCTGAAATCACTTCTCTGAAGTGATGGGTGCTTGGAGAGGAGTCCTGACTCCCATCACCTCTGTGGCAACCCTTTGCTTTTCCTTAAATAAAAGCAGTGTAGGAAAGAAAATTCTCTGTGCTGAACATCAGAGGGCTGTGCTGTGAGCTGGTGCAGCCCAGGAATGCAGCTGAGGTTTGTTTTCTTTTTTTTTTCTTTTTTTTCTTTTTTTTCTTTTTTTTTTTTTTTTTTTTTTTTTTTCTGGAGGTTTGAAGCGTGTGACAGAAACAGCAAGGTCGGAGTTCAGGTTTGACTGCTGTCAGGTGGAACAAAAAAGTTATGGAGCATTTAGAAAAGTGTTTGTTTTGGGCTTGCATTTGCCTTGTGAGGCCCATTACTGAGTGCAAGCCGTTCTCTGCAGCATGGTGATGGCAAAGTGTGGTTTATTGGCCTAATGGAGCAGATTTGTCACTGGAGCAAGGAGGTGTGACTCTACTCAAGTCTGCAAATTGCCCCCCTGTTTCTGCAGACTGCTGTTTTTTTCTTTCCTTTCCCCCCTTTTCCTCCTCCATCCATCACCATTCCGCAATGCCACAGTGATTTCCCCAAAGTCATCTATCCCCAGGCTGTGCCATTAACGCACAGGCTTCGGCATGATGGCTTTGTTTGTTCTTGGAAAACGATAAATATTGCTGGAGTAATGGCTTAGAGGATGAAGCTGGGCCATTTTGGGGTGTCTGAGTTCTGGAGGGCTGAAATGCTTTTGAAAAAAAATGAAAAAAGTAGCTGGTGCTGTGAAAGGAGTGAAGGAATTGGGTGGGGTTTTGCTTTGGTCTCCATCAGACACTGTCCCTCCAGCTCCAAGTGTTTGGCACTGCTTCACCATCCAATCCTACCCAGTATCCTCATCCTGACCCATGTCCCGAGCATCCCCTGCCGTCAACAAAGCAGAAAAGGGCTAGAAGCATCCAAAGCAGAAGAGTTTAGTGGTTGTAATATGTAATTTGGCTGCCATTTGGAATTTTACCAGAAGAGAGCCTCTTTTTCTGGTGGGTTGTTTGGCTTTGTTGTTTTTTTCTTGCCTGGGTGTATAAGTATGTCCATAAAAAGTGCTATTAGGGATGAGGGCATAGCTTGCTTTAAGCCAGCTCAGCTTCTGTGACTGCAATGTAGATGCAATTTTAGTAATTAGACTCGGTGCCTCTGTCTCCTGGCAGAGGGATGTTTGCGTGGTGCAATGTTCCAGCCGTGGTGTTTCAGCAGCTTTCTGGGCTTTGGAAGTGATGGGTCAAAATTTTCAACGGGGTTTTATATTAAAAATGAGGAATTACTGGTCTGTGGGTGCTGTGGTTCCCTCAGAGGAGCTGTGGATGGGAGATGCTGGAGGTACCCTAGCTCAGGCTGGGTGTCCTTATTTATCCCAGCAATACCAAAACATCCTCTTTGTATTTAAGAGATCCTTACAGGAAACAGAAACAAAGATTACTTGGCTTATCAACATTCCACTAGAGGCAGAGCAAGGTATTTCCTGGGATTTGATTGTGTGGGATGGTTTGGCTGGACTCAAAGGTTGGGCTGGATGATCTTGGAGATCTCTCCCAGCCTAAACAATTCTATGACTCTGCTTGAAAGCTGATAATGGATGTGTAAGAAGTAGGAAATGAGGGTTGGGTGATGACCTATTTTCAAACGGGAAAGAATCTGAATTCCCTGGACAATTTTCAGTTGGTTTGGGATGGTTTTGTTGCCTGGGGCGTGGGTTTTCCCAGCCATTGAGGTCAGGAGAAGATGAGTGTCAGTGTTCTTGTGAAATGCTTCTCTTCTCAGCCTCCCCGAGACCTAACAGCTCTTTTTGCTGAGGGCAGAGCAGCTTGTAAAGAGTGAGAAATACCAGAACCCAGAGGATGGCACTGCCGCTGCTGCTGCTGGAAAAGGAGAACACAGGTGGAAAAAGCCAGGGTTTGGCTCCTCTTTGTTGATGGACTTTCCCCCAGGGAGAGCAGAGCTTAATGGTTATTTACAGCCCTCCCTATCCCTGGCCTCAGCAGCAGCACAAAGCAGGTGGACACAGGATGGATGGGGCTGTGCTGCCCCTTGGCCTCCCTGGGAGAGGCTCCGGAGGAGTATTCACCATGAGAGATGGGATTACACAGGGGGTTTTGCCTTTCCCACCCTCCCAAGAAGCTCCAGAGCCCACAGCTGTGTAGTGAAGCAGGGAACGAAGAGAGTTCCCTGGTTCTAAGGTGGGAAGAGAGTGGTGGCCGGGAATGAGTTAGATCTGTGAGGGCGCATTTTCCCGAGAGAGGCTGTTTCTGAAATCTGTTGGCTGTTACAATGCACGGAGGGGAGGAATGAGGCAGTGGAGATGGAATAGTTTTGCATGGGGAAACATCATGGAGCAAGGCTTTTAAAAGGGGCTTCTCAGCACGGCTTTGTCTAGAAAGAAAGGAGCTGGGGTTTGCCTGATCCTGGCAATTTTCCATGTGTGCCTTGAGCCTCGGTGGTGCCTGGGTGTGAGCCCTGGTGGCAGGGATGCACACACAAGGATTTACATCACACTAAATAAAAACAAAGCCAGGAAATCTTCCCACCGAGGCCAAACTGTTTTTCTGCCCAACCCGAATTCTGCCCAAGGCATGGCTAAGGTTAAATCTTTCCTTTTCATCCCTGTCTTCCGTGAAGACTGGACGACTTCGCTAAGTGTGATTGGAGCAGTTTGTTTTTAAGCTCCACATAAGCACTATGCTGGATTTATAGCGTTTTCATTCTTTTGGAATCGACCCACTGGGAGCCATTAAACTTTTATTGCTCTCTGCAGTTGCCTGGCCGGAGCGGGATGGAGCAGCCCTGCTGCTGGAAACTCTCCATCTTCAGCTGCCAGGGCTGTGTTGGAGAGGAGGGGCAGCAGGGAGAGACCTCCCAGGGCCACCCAAGGATTAGCTCATCAGCTGGAAGATGCTTTGGATGTGATGGTGGTTGTCACAATCCTCTGCAAGGCAGAGGAAGATCTACGAATACATCCCCCCCGGGTCTTGCTGTTTCCCACCTCTCTTGACTGACGATATCCCTGCTCATCCTTAAAAGCTGAGAGTGCAGGAAGTGTAAGGCTCTTATTTTTGCTGCATCCTGGGACTGTGCAGGTTTTAAAGTACCTGCTGTGCACCTTGCCTGTGCAGATGAGGACCTGGAATTGTGTTCTCCAAAGGGTTCGTGTGGGAATGTTGGGTGGTGCTGTTTTTCCTGGTTCATCCCCAAGCCTCACACCTAAATATCAACAAAAGGATCCTGCCTTTTTAGGGATGGGAAAAATTCATCACCTGTGATAATGTGAGGGAGACAGAACATGGATGTTGCAGCCTGAGCTGCCTGACTTGACACTTTCTTGGCACAGGGAGAGAGAAGAGCTGCCTGCTGAGGGCATTTTTCATGGAATAGAATTTCAGGGCAGGTGAGCTGAGAGCCTTGTCCAGATGCCAGTCCCTCTTCAACCATGCTGAGGCTAAACTGGGGGAGATGTTTCCTGCCCAGGAGAGAGGGACCAGGCTGAGAGCAAAGTTAGATAACTCCCAGAAGATGGTCCCTGACCTGGTGTGGAGGATGAACCTCAAATGCAGCAGCTGGAAGAATTTCTGGAGGGAAATTCTTTTGGCATTGCACCCTGTGGCTCCTATCCCACTCATCCCAGACCTTCACCACTGTGGGCTTTCCCTTCCCCAAGACAAAACATCCTCTATGGTTTTGTCTTTCTGGCTGAACTTTCTGCAACCCTTTCCTTGCATTCCCATGGGAGCCCTCCTTCAGGCAGGGCTCAACCACCCCCAAGGCTCCAATATTCAGCCCAAAACATTGGGCAACTGGAATTCTGCAAACAAAAACTGAACATCCCAGCATGGCCACTTTTCCCTCCTGAAGGGAGGTTTGCATTATCTCCTTGTAGCTCCAGAAGGCCAGGCTGGGCTACTTCTGTCGGCATGTTTTCTAATTTAATTACTTATCCTTGTCTCAAATTGTTTATGGTACACTAGGCTATTAAATGTGCCATAAGCAAATGGCTCTTGAAAGAGGAAGAGGATTTATTTGTTTTAGCAACCACTCCAACAAAAGTCTATTTCCTCAGCTAATTAAGATTCCATTCGCTAATTTAAATGTTATGCTAATTAAAGCATAATTCTGAAACTGTAAAAAGGAACTTAAAAAAAAGGGGGGGGCAGAAAAAAGCAGCAGCAAGTAAGAAAGAAAACTGGTTGGCCTTTAGAAATTACATTAAATTTATTGTGTTGTTGTAACAATGGTGAATGGAGTAATTATTTCATTTGCCTCTCATGTGCTATTCATGCTGTTGCTTTTATTCATTTCCCCCCCATTCTCACACTTCATCTCATTAACACCCCTTCTCTCCCCTCTAATGGGCATCATCTTTCGATGGTTTAAGATGAATTGTGAGCATGATCCCTGTGCTTCCCAGAAAAGGGCCACACTGAGAGTATTTGAGCCTGTTTATCTTCCAGCCCGAGCTGAGACAACCAAACTCACAGAGTTACATTGTGCTCACTTTAATTAAAATATAAATAACCTACTTTTGGGGAGGAATAAAGAGAAAGAACAAAAGGAGCAAGGTCTGTTTTGGTTTGTGTTTTCTCTTTTAAACGGTGGCTGTAGGTGCAGGGGACTGGCTCCTTCTCTCAGTTCACCCATCGGATTCTGGCCTCGTAACTTGGGAAATGGAATTTGTGAGCACTTCAAAAGGAGATAAATTCACCGGAGACTTTACTAAGATAAAGTCTGGTTCTTCCAAGGGCAAGTTGAGTGGGGCTCTGGTTTTGTGGAAGGTGTCCCTGCCCATGGCAGGGGGTGGAATTAAATGTCCCTTAAGGTCCCTTCTGACCCATGCTGCTCTGGAATTCTGGGATCCTTGAGCTGAAACAAATATATCAGGGAAAAACTTCTCCAGAAGTAGGGAAACTGTATTTGCTGTTGTAGGTTTGCTCTCAGCTGAATGCCAGCTGAGGTCACTGCCCACCTTCCAGCTGGTTGATCCCACCAAGATTCATCACCCACTGGAGCTGGCATGGCCTTGGGACAGCCTGGGAGGTGCCAGGCTGATGGGCATCAGAACCCCAGCCTCAGCATCAGCTCCTTGCTTTGATGTTTGCTTTGCTGGGCCAGGGTGAGACTCTGAGCTTTGCTGGAGCCTCTGGAGGCTGGGATGAAAGGGCAGAGGCATCCACAGTGTGGAGAGAAACCGAGTTCTTGAGAGCAAGTGCCTGCACTGGGGAGGAAATAAAAGGAGAGAGGGAGATGAAAGATGAGTGTAGAGACCTGGCTGGCAGGAGCAAGACAAGAACCCCAAAAAAGACAGGTTGTAGCAGTTCCAAGCTTATCCCCCAGGATGTTATTCCAGCAGTTAGGATCCTCTCCTCTCTCCAGGTCCCTCTTTGCACCCCTGGTGCCAGAGCCTTCCCCCACTCCTGGCTGCTCCATCTGGGGAGAAAGAATTTGGGGAAAGTTTCTTTGCAGTGTTGTCTTGCTGTGTTCATATTATTAATAACATGAAACAGGCAGGAGTTTATTATATTGCTTTAATTTATGCATTTGGAGTTTTTTAAGAGAAAACCAATTAAGATTCTCTGATGAGCCCTCCAGCTCCCAGAGGCTTTGGGAAACACTTGCCATGGGATGCATTCAATCTGTGGCCAATACCTTTGTGTGTGGTCCTGATAAACACTTTTGGGTGATGCTGAAAGGAATGCAATATCTCCTCCTGCCTCCTCTCCTGCCTCCCCAGCCCTAATCCTGCTCACTGCCATCTCTCTGCCTGGCAGGCTGAGTCCCTGGCTGGGAGATGTTCAAAGCAGAGTTTGTGGAAAAGCCAGCATTACTTTCAAGGCAGGGCTAGCTGACTTTCTGCCCTGCTCACACTGTGTTTCATGAGTTTTTAGTGGTTTCAGAGCGGGGGAATGTTGTCTGCAACAGCTGCTCTGGATGTTCCAGTTGGATGAAGGAATTTTGGGGTGTTATGCCATATCTGTGGAGGGATAGGGACTGAGGGATTTTGGGGTGTTATGCCATATCTGTGGAGGGATAGGGACTGAGGGATTTTGGGGTGTTATGCCATATCTGTGGAGGGATAGGGATGCATGCTCCTGGCTCAACCCCCTTCCCAAACCCCAGTCTCTGATCCATCCCTAGTTTCTCCCTGCAGCTGTGCTCCAGCTGTGGCTCACCCCCTCTCCATCCCAGCTCAGCCCCTCGCTCTGGACCCACAAGCAGCACCTGCTTTGCCCACCCTGGCCCGCAGATATATTTAAACTTTGATCTTGATGGGAAGTGACTGGTGCTACATTAAAGCCATATGTTTTAGAGGGAACGGCGAGGACGTGTAAGCTCAGTGATATTCACATCTAGAGAGAGCTGGGAACTTGTAGTGCCACCCACGCTTGGTATTTCTGCCGGCTCTGCGAGGCTTACACAGCTGGGGAAGGCAGAGTGGGAGCGAGATCTTCTGCTTAAGGGATTTTGTAGAGAGAGATGGATTAGGTAGATTTGATGGAAACTGATAGTTTATGAAAATGAATTCACCTGCATCTCAATTTGGTTCTTGATGCCAGGAGACGGAGAAGAAAAGGAATAAAAAAAAAAAAAAGGCGGGAGGGGAGAGGGAAAACAATCCCAAGTTAATTAAAGTGCAGTTTGGATGTTCTGTGCTGGGCTGTTTTGTTTTTAGCTGTTTGGCAAGTGGGATGGATCCCTTCGTGTCAGCTTCCCAGAGAGGAGTGAGCAGAGGGATGCTGCGTCTTGGGATTTCTCTTCATCTCCTCTGCCCATCTGATCTGTGGCTTAGGGGAATGAAGTGGGACTGTGTCAGGAGAAGAGAGGAGAACCGTGTTGGCCACGGGCACTTGGCAGAGTGAAAAAACTGCTCACCATGGCTGTGTTTGTCTGTGAATGTATCAGAAGTATCCTGGCAGGAGTGGAATCAGCACTGCTCGTTCAGCTCCCAGCTGGAGCAGGCTGCCATCCCCACTGGCTGTCACGCCACCCCCTCGTGTTTGGCCACTGGAAGCTTTGGGAGAAGCCAGATGTTGGGTGGGGAACAAACAGAAATCCCTGTTTCAACTTCCCTGTCCCCAGGAAGGTGACAAACCATAACACAGTGTTTGTCCTGGGGGCAGGGGAGAAACTTTCCATCCCAAGTCCTGGAGTTATGAGAAGCTGGGGAGGAGATAGGGCCGTCCCTGTTTTGTAGAGTGCAGGAAGAGTCACAACCTGCTTTTCACAGGCTTTGGATATACAAAGGTGCCCCTTTCCTCAGTCAGACAGGGAACAGGCAAACATTTGCAGAGACCCCAGTTGGAGCGGGGGTTGAGCTGCATCTTGGACCTTGGTTTGAGTATTTCCAGCTGACAGAGCTGTTGGGACAGCTGCCTCTGGTTACCCTGGGAAATCTGGCTTTTTCTTTGGTCTGGGTGCTCGAACTGGGCTTTTCCTTTCTTCTCTGTGCTGGAAAACTCTGAGCAGCCTCCCACCCTGAGGAGCTTGTGTTGCTCTGTGCTGAAATCCTGTTGTCAGGGCAGCGAAGGTCAGAGAGGTTCCTGGAGTACCATCAAGAAAGATCCAGGACCTGAACCGTGTTCCTCTTGCTGTCTGTTGATAACTCTGATTGCTAAATAATTATTGGCATTGGTGAGCACAGGCAGCTCCTCAACTCCCCGTGGCCGTAGGCAAATCTCTTCATCTCCGTGCTTTGATTCCTTCATCGAGACCACAGGGATAATAATCCTTATTTATTCTCAGTTTATGTCACTCTTTCAATGTAAATATGAACTCCTTTGGGCAAGAAGTGTCTCTGGGAACATGTGAGGAATAACCAGTGTTTGGAAGTGGCATTACATGTACAAGCAGGGACCTTTTTAACAGGGCTCTGTGCAGCTCCTAGGGAGCATTTTTCAAAAGAAGACTGGAAAAAGGCCAAGACAGAAAGTTGAAAACAAAACATGTGGGTAAATTAAGGCATGTAAGGTTCACTCTGGAGTGTGAGGGAAGCATCTCTGCCTGGTTAGTTTATCAAAAGGAGGTTAAAAGGTGATTTCGTTGTGGTCTGCATATTTCTCTGTGGGGGAGAAGCTGCTGCAAATGGACAGGTTTTTAATCTAGCAGCAAAGAGTGTGTCAGGATCCAGTGCTGGAAGGTGAAGCTGGACTCATTTACAATAGAAGCAGTGTCCAGTTTTTGAAGGGAGGGTAATTAATCATTGCAACGACTCACTCTGAGCCACAGCAGGGCTGCCATAACCCCTGAGCTCTACTCTTAAGGGAGACATTTCCAAGAGGCTTTCAGGAGCCACAGGGAAAGCTGGGAGCTTGTGCAGCACCCACTGGCAGCAGCACCGTGCCATCCATGGGATGGGGACAGTGCCATGCTGGCCTCTCCCCTCCAGGAAGCTGGACAAGGGTGTTTGCATCCCAGTTTGGATGTCTGAACAGTGCTGGGGGGTCCCCAGGTGCAGGGAGTGACCACGGATGCATTAAGCACTAATCACTGCCAGCCCTCCAGGGATCAGCAGAGCCGTTGTGCCTTTTTTTTTTTTTTTTTTTTTTTTTTTTCCTTTCAAAAGCATTTTTAAAAATCAATACAAATAAATAAAGAGGCCATAAATCTAGGAAGACACCCACAGCTCCCTCTGGAGCCCTCTGTTTTGTGGGGATGGGTTAGAGGGTGACAGAGCATTGACCTGCCTGAGACAGATGGGAGGATGCTGGAGCCAATGTACTCTCTTAAGGATGCAGGAGAAGGGGCCCAAGGGATTTGCAGAGGTGCAGGATGTATATTTGAAGGTATAGGACATCCCCAGCTGGCCACTCACCCAGGAAAAGCCTGGCTTTAGGAGTGTTTTGTTGACTTCAAGGCAGAGGCCAGGGGTTGCTTGAAAAACAAGACCAAGCTGGTCAGGCCCAGAAGCAGCCCCTTGTCTTGGCTGCCTTGACCTCAGCTGGTCAGACTTGATTTCCCCGTGCTCTGGGGGCAGGGGTCACTCTCAGTCTGAGTTATTTGTGTGAGCCCTGGCACAGGCAGGGGGAGGTGATGGGCTCATTTCTGCAGGGAACCCATCCAAGCTCCCTCTCTTTTCATCTCAGCAGGAGGGGTGGTTTTTGGAGAATGGTTTGGGAATCCTGCCTGTCCTTGGGAACTTGGGGGGATAGTGAAGCTCCTTGTCCTGCTGCTGAAAGCTGACTAGGAAATCTCAGGTGAATTGTGCAGTGGGACATTTCCAGTACTCTCCAGTCTAACCAGTACAAGCTGCTTAAAGCCCTTCCCAAGGGACAATATGTTCTTATAAAACACGAGTGCTACATGCACCCCCTCCCATCCAGGCCAAACAAATCCTGTCTTGGGCAAACAGAGCACAGAAGGTGACAAAGGCACGTCCTTTACCTGAACACTGTTGTCATCCCTGTGGTGTGCAGCAGAGAAACAGCTCTGCCTTGGCAAGGATCCTGCTGAGGGGGAAAATTTATGCATGGCACCTCCAAATTTGTATTCATGGGTGCAAGGTGGGAGCAGCAGCAGCTCGGGGGATCCTCGCTGGGTCCCTGGGAGTCAAAGTCATCTCTGTGTGCCTGGTGTGATCCCAGCAGGTTCTGTGGCTCTCTTGTCCCCCTTCCCCCCATTCCCCCTCGAGGGGGGCTGGTTGTTGCTGGCACAGAGGGTCTTCCTCAGGCAGGTTGTGCAGGAATTGCTGCACTCCTTGGTAATCATGGACTGTCAGCAGCCTAAGGAGGGGAGTTCAGCTCAACTGCAAGGAGAGATAATGGTAAATAACCAGCAGCTATTGGGGAAGGTTGAAGTAAAATAAATGGATCCAATTTTTACTCTTTCTCCTGGGTTTTTAATTTTTTTTTTCTTTTTCTTGCTCTATCCTTTCTTCCTGTTTTACTATAGAGCAGCAGGCTGGAGAGCCCTGCACCTAAAACTGAGGGGCTCTGGTCTTTTGCTTTGGTCTGCACTCAGGTCCCAAGTTTTTAGGTGTTGAGGGAGGAAGAAAAAAGGCAATTTTGACTCCTTGACAAGGGATAAGCTGGGAGGGAAAACTCCTGGTCGCTGCTTAGTGGATGGAGGGGCTCAAAACTCCTCCCAATGCCTTAAATAAATCTTTTCCCTAGTCTAGCTGCCCACACATAAACAAAATGCATTTTCAACCTGTTCTTTCTCTATTCCTTGACAGCACAGTGGCAGTTTTTTGCCAGAAGTCCTCGTGGGCTGTTGGTGGAAACGTGGTGGTGGGAAGTGAAGGGTGCCCGTGCCCTGTGGGGGCTGTGGGAATCACTCCAATCGCTGCTCACTGACCTCTGCTTCAGGCTTTGAAATCCATGTGAGAAAACCATAATAGCTCCCCACCTTGCACAGCCTCCTTGTCAAAACAGAAACATTTCTTGCAGGACTTCATCCTGGACTTAAATACCTCCAGAAATTCCTCTGCAGCAAATCGCTTCTCTGTCTCTCATCCAGGAGCTCTGCTGTCAAGCTGCTTTTCTTCCTTCCCAGCATCTTCCTCAATGCTGCCTGCTGGCTTTGGGGACTGGGAGGATGCAATCCTAATTATCCTGTGGTGTTTTCTGTCAATTCTTGGGATTACATCTTCCCATCAGGGAAGAGCAGGTGCAGTAACTGGCACAGAACAGGGGAACACTAGCCCCTCCTTTGCAAAGTATTTTTGGGGCCACATTGAGGTCAGGAAGAAATCTGGATGTTTGACCTGGGTGCACCTTCTGGAGCTCTGGGTGCCTGCAGGTCACGCCAGCCCCTTCCCTTCAGGCTCCTCTGAGTTTTCTGGGATTCAGGAATGACAAACATGCAAAGCACGGTGTAATTAAACACGCCGTGCTCTGGCTCATTAAGTGGCTGCTGGGAGTAAAGCAAGAGCCTCTCTGACAGCCTGGCCTGGCAGGAGCAGGGGCTGTGGACATGACTCAAGGCCAAGCACAGCTTGATGGCGAGCGTGCTTCCGACCCCGAGGCACGAGCTGGATCCAGAGCATCCGCAGCCTCTCCCCCGCCACATCCCACTCAGCTGTCCGGTGCTGCAGATGAGAAATAACATAAACAGCAATTTTCCAGCCGTGCAGGCTCTTTTGAGCCCTGATTGCAAGCAGTGCGCTGTCTGCTTTTTCAAGTTCTCCTGCAAAAGCATGTCAGGTTTCCTTGGAAACTTCTGAAACTTCCTGTCCTTGGCGTGAATCCTCCGTGGCGCTGAGGACATCGCGTGCTGCAGAGTGGGTTGAGCTGTCGAGCCGTTGCCCTCCCTGCACCTGGGTGTTGCTCAGGGGGGAACTTTTCAGAGTTTTTTGGGATGCTGTGGGTGTGGTACTGCAGGGAGAGCTGCCTGTAGGGACATCATTCCCATTTCAGGAGCTTCACCTGGATTTGCCTGCCAAGGCTGTGGGACAGTGTCTGCTTTTGAACCCTCCAGAAAGACAAGGGGAATCGGTAAATCTAATATCATCGGGGAATCTTCTCAAGCAGCAAGGTCACCTCTGAAAATAGGGAAGATGGAGAGGCTCTTGGGCACCCTTTTACAGCTAAATTGTTCCTCAGCTTGGAGCCTTGCCGACCTTCCCACCCTCCATTCTGAGGGAAAAGCCCAGATGGTTCTCATGGCTGCAGTGAGTGATGCCCCCACCCTTTTCTTCTCCCCCTTTTGAAATGTGAATTTTCCATAAAGCTAAGCCCAGACCTCTGGTGAAAGGTGTCTTCTGCTGCACAGTCATGGAGAGATGAGAAAAAAAGGGTCCTCTCTCTCTTCTTTAAGGCTCTTCTCTCGCCTTTTCATTTTTTTTTTGAGCCTTGTGGAGTGAAATTCCGTAAGGGCTCTGTGAAAGAGCGCTGACACAAGACTCTAATTTCAGGTGTGAATATGGAGACGTTTTTCATTAGGAAGCATATGGTGTTAAGGTTAAGGAAAAAAAAGAGATGAAGTTTGACAGCCAGGAACAAAGCAATGAAATAATAACTACAGGTGGGCAAAGCCTCCAGCAGCGTTTGCAAACAACAAAACCAAGCCAGGGGCGGTTCAGATCCAAGTGTTATTGTTTCTTACTAGAGTTAGTGGAAATTTTTTCAGGGGAATCAGGGTTGTTTTCTGACAGAAACTTGGGTTTTCATCAAAAGTGAAATTTCCATAGGAAGTGTTCACCTTCTGAGGGAAATTTGGGCGTGTGGTAGGAGACAAAGAAAGAAAGAAAGGAAAAAGCGAAGAAAGATGTCAGAAAGCAGCTGAGGAGTTTTTATGCTGAGTGATGGATGAAGTGTCCCCCCTGCCCAGTGCCAGTGCCAGGCAAATACAGACTGGGAAGGTTCCTGCTGGGGGACTGGGTGTTGGTCACCTTCAGGTCAGGGATGCAGGCACCTGGCTCCAAACAAGGGCCTCATCTCCCCATTAAAGCAGCCTCATAAACACACAGCAGCTTCCCCACCCATAAGAAAATGTTTCCTTGATTCTTTCCTTTGGGACTTCGTGGAAGTTTTCTGCCTACTCATCTCCTGACTTATCCTTATCTTTTGGAAGTGTTGCCTAATGGCTGTAGATCCAGATTGGGATGTGTGACAGGCAGCTGTTCTCTAAAACATCTTTTATTTCTCTTTCTGCCTGGTATAATGGGGTTAAAGTTGTTATTACTCCTGGTGAAATACTGGGGGAGAAGCTGATTAAAAGTTAAAAGCCCGGGATGGGAGGTGGATCTTTGTGTTTTTTCCAGCCTCTCATCTCCCCTCAGGGCTTTGGGAGAAAGTTGAGCTCGGGAGCCAAATGTCACTGCTGAGGCTCCACTTTCTTCTCCGCTCTTTGAATGCCGGGTCCCGAGCGGCCTCACTATTTCTGGTGAATATTTTATTCCTCTAAATGATGTTTTGTGGGATCCTGCTCATCCTGGCTGCTGTGCCTCTGCCAGTCGGGGAGGATGGAGTCTTTGTTATATGTGTCAAGCTTGAGGAGGTGCCATTTTTCCAAATGGATATTTCTGTTCCTCTGCTGTTGAGGAATTTTTTTCCTTCCTGGAAAGGCTGATCTGTGGCCTAAACCAGGCTTTGGCTGCCAGGGAGACTCCTGGGTAAAAGATGCAATGTGGCTGTAGGTAACCTTGAGATGAGGCATGGAGGGGGCATTCCTTCTGTTTTTTCCTGGTCTCATTTTGGAGCTTGTTTGTAGTGGGAAAAGCTGGAATGTAGGGGGAAGTGGGGGTTCCTGAACCCCTCCTCACTGATCCCTTCTGCAGGCAGGGCAGTGCAGAGAACGAGCAATCTGAGGGGGAACAGTTTTCTGTACAAAAAAGGGCACTTAGAAAAACTGTAAAGTGGCATGAGAAACAAGCCACTAAAGCACCTGACTCAGGAGATAGATTGGGAATATGCTGCTCATTTTCCAGTCCCAGCCATTGCCTTCCACTTTGAGCTGGCTCAGACAGGCTTGGTGCTGCATGTCAGCCCAGGGGTAACAGATCTGGTCCCACCGTGCATCCCTGCAAAGCAGGAGCAGGATGGAGCCTGGCCAGCCTTGCTGGCTGCCTTGGAAGCTGGAAGCTGGAGCATCACACTCCACAAGTGGCTGCATCCCAGCACCCTCGTCGGACACGCTCCCACCGTGTCTGCATGGGACTGTGACTTCGGGGACCTGCGGGAGGAAAGGTGTCACGGAACCACCGGTTTTATTAACGCCCTGGAAGGTTGCCAGCCATAATTAAAGCCGTGAGAAGCTTGGCGGTCTCACTTCACAGAGCCTGGTACAAATATTTCTGTTGGGTTTGATCCATGCTGCTTCAGAGCCCCTTGGTTTCACCTCGCGCTGCCGAGCTGCATGAGGTCTCTGCGAAGAACGTGGTGAGCCCTTGCCGGGGTGAAGCAAGGCAAGGCTGACGTGATGTGAACGCTGATGAGACGACCAAGTTTCCTCTCAGCAGGCCACAGTTTGCCTGCAAAGTTTGGATAAATTGGATGGGAGTGAAGTTACTTGGAGAAGTCAGTTCAGTAGCGTCTTGTGTGGGATTCACCGGCATATTTCCCGCATCTTTTCTGTCTCGGGGAGGAGGAGTGTGGGGAAGGAGGTGGGGAAGAGCAGACTAAGAAGAGGAGGCAACCTTTCGTAACTGCATAGAGATGTCTCTCCTCCTTCCCCACTCTTGCAGGAGCCATCTGCTGCAGCTCAGCAGGCTTGAGCCCAGTCAAACTGTTTTTCCCCCCCTGCCTCATAAATCCCTTCTTGCAACTTCAGGCAGGTGTCAGAGCCTTGGTTATAAATGCACCCTTTGGAGAACCTCTTAGCAAACATGGTTTCTCTGGGGACAGGGAGTTCCTTCATGGCACCTGTTGTTAGCTCCATAAAAACCCAGCTGTGGCAGGTGCCCAAGTTTCTCCATAGTCACTAAGGAAATATGGGGGACCTGAGAGTTACTGCTCACTCTTTGCACCTCTCTGGTGGTGGTGGAGGAAACTTGGAGGACTTGCTTGGCTGGCAACATTTTAAAAGGTGAGAACTTCCTGAGAAGTGGTGCTGGGGTTTTAGGAGAAGATCTGTCCATTTGAGCAAAATCTGAACACAGGGACCAACTTAGAGCTCCCTTCAGGCTCTTACCCTTAAATCTTGAAGGTGACTTTAATCAGCTCCTGAAGGAGCTGTCCCATCCTTGGCGAACTCAAGGGGATTGAGATGATGATTTAACCACCGTACAACAGAAACATTCGGTACAGGACATAGTAACTATGATATCATCCTTGTGACAACAGATGACTCATCCCCAAGATGATGAGAACCTCTCCTGAATTCTTAAAAGTCCTCTCTCATCCACACTATCGAGCCCAGGCTGTTGGATCCAGCCTACAGACACAGTCCTGCTCTCCCGCTCTGTGAATTAAACACAGCCCAGAGCGCCACAGCCACGCTTTGAGGCTGGCTTTCTTGAAAGCACCACCGTTCTCCTCAACAGCACCTCCCCAGATGCGTGCAGTTTAGAATGGAGAAAGGGATGCCGAGCCCCTTCCATCCGTTGCCCACCTCTCGTGCAAACCCGAGGGGAGGGTGGCCGTGCCCTGCTGCCCTGCTGCTCCCCGGGCCGGGGGGAGGCTGCAGGGGCGGCTGCGGGCGCGCAGGGTATTTTTAACAGCGCTCCCCGAACGTGCAGCCGGCACCGGCAGAAAGTGCCAGATTGCCAGCCCAGCCAAGAATTCCGGGCTTGCGAGTTGTCGGGGAGGGAGCCGAGGCGTGAATTCAGCGTGCCACGCATTTTTTTTTTTCTTTTTCTTTTTTTTTTTTTTTTTTTTTTTTATTCGCAGAGGGCGCACGGAGAGGGCTGGAGCGCCCCTCCATAGACGAGTGCTCCTGCACCATGCAGGGACATCCTTGCTCGCTCCAGGTGTGAGCTTTGAGTCATGGCCTCCAAAATAGCCCCTGGTCATCAACCTCCTCCTCATGGCCACGCAGTGGGGTGGCCCCAGCCCATCTCGGGTCCCTGAAGTGGTGCCAGCCCAGCTCCTGTTTGTCCCCCAGAAGGGGACAGCTGACAGCCAGGAGGTGAAGCCAAGCTGGCTGCTTCCTCTGCTGCAGCAGAAGCAGGTTTTGTGCTTGTTCCTGACCTAGAAACGGGGCCAGCCACCTCGAGGTGAAGAGCTCTGCATCCTCTTACCCATCCCTGGAGCCTTTTAATCTTCTGAGCTGAGGATCTTTTGATCTGAACAGCTCTGTAGTACAGTCCAGGCTGGCCAGGAGGTGTTGAATGTTTAAAAACCCTGGGCTGCTCTCGCTACAGGGGAGCAATGCAGGCTTAAAAACAGGTCTGGTTCCTCCTGTGTCTGGTCAGGGGATGGAGGGAGGACAAGAATACCTGGCAAACCCTCAGGTGCCGGGTAGCAGCGTGATATCCAAAGGTTTTTCCTGCGGTGTCACTCGGAGAAGTGCCTCAGGCTAGAGCAGCATCCCTGGGGCTTGGGGCTGCTCTACAGCAATGGGACAGGAGTCAGAACTGAATTCATCCCTTTGATTTCCTTAGGAAACCCCTGTTTGGTTCTCAAAGTGATCAGAAGTGCCTGAGTATCCCCAAGGGTGGGGATAAAAGCTTGGAAAGACCCCCAAGGATCAGGAGCTGGCAATGCACCCCCCTGAACTGTGCCACTCCTGGCAAGTGGTGCCACGACCTTACAGTCACCACAGAATGCTCCATTTCCAGCCTCCCAGGCTGCACATCAGAGTCACCTCTTCAGCAGCCAGGAGGACTTTTTGGAGAGCTGTTATCCTCCTGCTCCTGGTGCACTGGATCTGAGCAGCCGAGATGCTTGTGTAATGCTTCTCCTTCTGGCTGCAAATAGGCCCCGTTTCCTGGCAGTTCAGTGGTTTTGGGGGATGCTGCTGTGGCTCGAGGAGGGAGCTGTGGTCTGGCAGGGCACAACCTTGGACTCTGACCTCACAGAGCCTTTGCACAGCATTTGCTGCCTAATGAGGCTTAGGCAGCAGCCTGAGAGCTGCGTGGCAGATCATTGCAGAAATCAGCTATTATTGGAGTTGGTGCAGATGATCTGAGCAATGATTTGCTTCTCTCTCAAAATACAATTAGTCACTTCCACCAGCTCAAAGGAGAGCAAGGGCCTGAACTATTTGTGGTTTTGTGCTGAGGGAGCAGAAGAATGAGTCCTGGTCTGGACAGCTCCAATGAGCCTTGCCTCGTGGTGGCTTTTGCTAGTGATGCTCAAATCAAGTTCTGTGTTATGTGTCTGCATTTTTAGCACCCTCAGATTTGCAGCTGTGCCCTGGGTGTGGGGTGAGGTGCTGGAGGCAGTGGATGGGCATTGATGGAGCCAGCTGGGTCCATCCACAACACGACAGCAGCAGCGAAGGGTGAGAAAGAACTGACTTGCCAGAATCCAGGACTGGCTGTTATTTTGTTCACTAGAGTGGGAGAAAGGCTGCACACAGCTGTATTTCTTCCCTTTTCCCTGGCTGGTGGGGATGTGATGGTTTGGGCTCTGCCCCCAGGGCTGTGTCTCTGCTCAGCAGGTGCTAAGGAGCAGGTTTGTCAGCTGGCAGGCTGCCTCCTGGCCTCGCAGAGGTGTGCTGGCTGCAGCCTTGCTCTGTGCAGGTGAGCTCTGCCTCATCAGGAGCCAGTACCATGCCAAGAAGCTCCTTGTGTGAGATTATTCCCAGTTTGGTACCCAACCCCGGGTGCCTTAAAGGAGATCTCCTCTCTCTGCACTGCACTTAGCCTTTAAACACTCCTGGTTGGTAGCTGCTGCAAGTGTGAAAGCACCTCAGGTCAAATGGTGTTTCTGAACACCATAATTAAGTGCTTTTTGCTTCTATTGAGCCCCTGCCCTTAAAAACCAGCCTTGAAATTGCAATATATAACCAACACCTTAAGGCTGCTTTATCATCTTAACTTTCTGCTTACAGGTTCTTTCTTGCTGGAACAATCAGTTGTGCCTGTTCTTCCCTGCCTGCCAACCACTGCTCCTACTGGGATCTCCCTGGGATCTCCCTGGAAGGGCTGCCCCTCATCCCATCCCTGCTGAAACTTTTCTGCCCCTCCTTCCTGCCAGGCTGTCTGTAAAAACAGGATCAGGGCATGCAGGCACACGGTTTGTGGTGATGGGGAATGGGGCCGTGGCTGAGCCTCATCCCTAACAGGGATAGGTGTAGGACAGGTGAGCAGTGTTAAAGGGAGAGAGACCCGGAACGCTGAGGGGGATGAGTCACAGAAGGGTGGAGAGGCACACGGGTGTAGTGAGGTGAATGTTGTAAAGGTTTGAAGGAAGAACAAGGAGTTACTGGTGCTTGGAAGCGTTCATGAGGTCAGTCCTACGTGCTTTGGGACATCCCAGGGCTTTGGTGTGGGCAGCATCTCTGCGCTGTGTTTGGCATCGTGGTGAGATCTGGATCCGGGGAAGATTTCTGGAGTTCCTGCTTTTCCCTGCTGTGGGCTGGAGCCCATGCCAGTGCCGTGATGCACGGTGCTGTCCCCAACTCTCCTGCTGTCTTCCCTCTCCCTTCCTCTCGGCTGATGAGAGCAGTTGCTGTGTTTTAGGCTGTAACCACTGTGCATTGTGAATTTCCATAAAGGACGTGTTGTGGAAAGGAATTGTATTGTATATGCCGGCTGCGTGCTTCCTTTTAAACTATACCCCTGTCACCAGGCAGCTTTCTACAGGTTGGTTGCAGAGTGAACAGCTGAGAACCTGTGGGAAGACCCAAATGGCACTTAAATTATATTTGCTCTTTGATTTCGAAGACATTTAGTACCATTTAATAGAATCAGAATGCAATTTAACTCTGCCAAGTGGGGGAGGCCGCCTCGGGAGAAGTGACACTGCCATAGCTGGGGAAACAAAAAAATTTAAGTGAGCAAAACAGCAGGGTCGCATTTACTATCCGGGCAATTATTATTAAATAAAGAGCAGAGTGGGACTGTGTCTATCAGCCTCGCCGAGCACTCCAAGTGGCATTAACCACTTCAGTGCCGTGGGGTGCTCTGGGCACACCCGAGGCTGGCTGCTGGAGAGGCTGTTGATCGCCAGCCCGAATTAACCCGGGAGCCTTTGAGTGGAGGCTGATTTCAGCGCTAATGGTCCCGTTAGCCCGGCTGGGCTCCCTCCCCCGAGCCGGCAGCAGCACTCCAGTGCCAATATTGTTTTCCCCACCAGGAGCTGGTTATTAAAAAAAAAATAATGCAGGCAAAGGGACAGGAGCTGTGCTGTGCTGAGCACATCTTGGAGACAGCTCCACAGGGAGGTCTGGCTTTCCTGCCTCCCTGTCTGGCTAAAAGGATGATGAAGGCTTCTTGTTTGAAATTAAGCATTCTTTTTTATTTTTTTTCCTCTCCCTTTATTTATTTTTTCCCCACTGTTTTCTGATGTTGTTTGTTTATTTGGTTGGTTGGGTTCCCCCCCCCCGTTGTTGTTAGGGGTTTTGCTTGCGTTTTTGATTTTATTTTTAACCTTACACTGTCCGTTTCAGCCACCAGGCTGCCTTAGGTTTGGCAGCACTAAGTTCTCTGCAGTGAGGAGCAGTTAAACCCGGCCTGGCTGCCTGGCAGTGCCCTGCTTAATTTAAGGTTTTTGGGCAGGTCTCCAATGCATCGAGACAACGCCGTGGGCGGCCGATTCCCAGCCGTTGTTCCCTGCCTGTTTGAAGGAGATAATAGCACTTCCCAGCCTCACCGGGGGTTTGCAGAGGACGAGTCTATTAAAGATTGCGAGGTGCTAAAGATGCTTTGCTGATTGGGGCTATACAAGTAGCTGAGGTATCTGGTTTAGGGGAAGCTTTGCAGTTGAGAAATCAGAAGATTGTCTTTTTTATTGCCTGGCACCTGGAAATCAGATTGAGTTGTTAGAGTTTTATTTTTGCCTGAAAAAAAAAAAAAAATACAGTAAACTGGGAGATAACTTGTGTATGGCGATGATACATCACATTGCTCAAGCATGCTTTGGCTGAAGCTTCTTATACAGCAGGGAAACACTCCCAAATTGCAGATGTGGAAACTGAGACTCTGAGGATCCAGGTGATGGGGATCACCTTGACCAAAAGGACTTTGGAGCAGCCTTGTCCTCATCATCCAGCTGGGGACCGGCAGGTCAGCTGATCCCAGGATGTGTTGGATGGTTGGGAGTTGTGGGGAGGAAAGGGCCTCCCTAAAATGGTCAGCAGTCATTCCTGCTTCGTCCAAGCCTTCCAAAATCCCTGCTCACAGCAGCTCTGGGTGTCAGGAGGGATGTGCAGCTGCAGGCTGCTGCTCCAAGAGGAGTTTCCCCTGGAAAACCTGGAGCCCTTGCAGAGCACTGCGACAGATGCAGGTCCCCATCCCTCCACTAGCATTAGGTGTGAATTTATGTCTGCATCTCTCAAACAGCTTGATATATCCAATCCTCCTGGATAAAGGCAAAGGATTGAATTATTTCCAAAGGACAATATTTCATTTCCTATAAGTGCCTTAATCTCGTGAGTAAATATTACAGCTTTGTGCTATAATCCCTAAGCTGGTATATCTCTTCCCTTTCCAGTTACCTTTTGTGTTGATTTACATTTAATATGTTGCCATTAAATCTCTTTCTCTCCCTGAGGCCTATTATAAGTGCAGTATTTATTCTGTTGAGTCTTTTTTAGTCACATTTCTATTGTATTCTAATGTGCTGGTACAAAAGACTGCTGGGCACATTCCTGGGATATTTGCATCTTTTTTTCCCCTAATTTTGTCTGGGCTCCTGAAAACACGTGCTGACTTGGCCCTGGACCCAGTGATTCCTCATACAGATGAGATTCCTTCTGGAAATCTTCTCTGCTAACTCCTGGGCTTTCCTGGTCTGCCAGTCCTGCTCCCAGGAGGAGCATCCCACCTGGTGGAACTGAGCATCCTGATCTGTGGAAAAAAATCCCTGAAGCAGCCAGGGACATCTCCATCTCATTTCATCCTTAGGCTCAGGCTTTGCAGGAATTCACCTCACTCAAGAGGCTGCTCGAGGAGGGATTTTTCTGGAATTTGCCTGCGGGGGGAGAGTGGTTTGAGAGCTGCTTGTGGCTGTTTAAGGGCAGGGCAGGACACACCAGGGGCTGCAAAGACTGCAGTGAAGTTTTGGGAGAGACTGGGGATTTTTGGCTCCTTGATATAATTATGAGTCTTTCTAACCCTCTCCTGGGTATCCGAGGGTCTCTGCAGCCATCTGGCAGTTTGGGGTGGAGGGTCACAAAAGTTTTCCTGAGCTGGGGAACCTCCCCTGGGTGGTGTTTTGGGGGTGGGAGAGGGATGGTGGGGGGATTGGGCTCCAGAAGGATCAGAGGCTGTGGAAGGTGGAGAGGGGAGGACTCCGTGCCCTCCTAGGGGTGGGGAAACTGGCGGAAGTGACCTCCTTCCTTATGGGAAAGGGAGCGTCCATCCCGCCTGGGAGCCCCGTTCGTCGGGCACCGAGGGAAGCAGAGAGCATTGCAGCTGGTAGGGGAGTCCCTTCCCTGTTGGGGAATCCCTTCCCTGTTGGGGAATCCCTTCCCTCCCCCTGCTCTCAGCTCCTGCCCTCGCCGGGCACTGCTGACCTGCTCATTCCTTTATCCTGCCTGATTCTGAGGGGCTGTGTCCCTGTTTTCCAGGCTTTGGAATGAGGTGTGGGAGACTGGGGGTCTCTGCTGCCTGGGCTGTTGATTTCCATGTGCAAATCCTTGTATTTTCCCGTGTCCCTGCTGTCCCTCGATATAATAGCTTTGCTCCTCTCTAAAGTGCCTGGATCTCTACAGATTAAGGGTGCTCAGCAGAAGCTATTATTATTGTGATGCTTTTATTGCATGGAGAGACTGAGACATTAAAGGACTCCTTCAGCTGAGGCTTTCAGAGGTAGAGAAGATTGGCCAGAGCAGATTTGGGTGCAAACATCCACCCCAGGAGACAACCTGAGGCAGCAAAGAGCTGAGCTCATCTGCCTGGCTTGGAGGAAGAGGCTCATGCTCAGACTGCAGATTTCCCCCAGCACTCTGAATGTCAGCTCTCCTCTGGAGCATCCTTGCCCACGGGAAGCAGGGATAAGCTTCCCTCACTCCCTGCCTTTGCAGAGGGTGCTGTTGAAAGCAGGAGGTCCCACAGATTCTGTTCACAGGGCTGCAGGTAAAGCCTGTCCCACCTGGCTGGGAAAAAGATCATTCAATTATTGACTAATGGTCTTGATCAGGTTAAAGGTGTGCTTGAGCCTGGGTGTCTCCTGTCACCTCTGCTAGGGACAGGTCTTGTGGCAGATCCAGGTCCTTTCTGGGACTTTTAGCACGGATTAAACATCCCAGAGTAGCCAGCCTTTCCCTATGAGACTCGAGTCTTGGATTAAGGTTCTGCAAGATGCAAAAGCGAAGGAACATGTACAAATATCCAGGGGTAGTGACAAAATGGCTGCGTTTGAGCTGTGCCAATGAGGCGAACAGCAAAGGGAGGAAAAACAAATGTTGGCTGTTGGGGGACACGGGAAAACTGTGCTTTTATCTCCTGTAAAATCACTCTGCTCTGTTTGGTTTTTAAATCTTCTTTCCACACTGTAGTCATCCTGCTACTACGTGCAAAGCTGCCAGGGGAGTTGGGGGAAGAGGGAAAAAAAATTAATTGAATCCTTAGGTTTGAGTGATGGCTACTCTGAGAGCTTGTCAACCTGATGGTAAATCTTGGGGGTGTTAATTGCTTTGAAATCCCTTTCCTCTCGTCAGCAGTTCCCCACCTTCCCCGCAGTCCCGTCTCACTTGTTTGCAGCCCATGGTGAGCTGCCCGTGCACAGCTCTGAGCATCCAGGGGAGGCTCGGGGTGAGAGGGAGGGATGCCTTCTCCTTATTCCCTTTCCAATGGCTCCTGTTTGCTGATAAGGTTAATTGATTTCTTTTGCTTTAATTAACGAAATTCAATTTCCGCTTAATGAAAAAGATTTTGGTGTGACACGTGTAAATGGCGAAGTGAGGAGTGCCAGGCGAGAGGGGAGGGAGGGAGCAGCCTGTGTGTGGGCAGGCAGCCGAGGGAGGTGGGGTCCCTGTGTCCCCAGTGAGGTGCAGCCCATTGCTGCATCCTCAGGACACCCAGGGACATCACCAAACTTCCTCTGCAGTTTGGGGTGGCTTTGCCCTCTTTGACCCTGGGATAGAATCATGGAATGGTTCAGGTTGGAAGGGACCTTAAATTTCATGTTATTCCAGCCCCTGCCATGCACAGGGAAACTTTCCCATATTTCAGGTTGCTCTAAGCCCCATCCTACTGGCCTTGGCCACTTCCAGGGATGGGGCAGACACAGCTGCTCTGGGCATCCTGTGCCAGGGCCTCCCCACCTCTACAGGGAAGAACTTTTTCCATACATCTGACCCAGCCAGCAGCTCATGGGCTCCTTTTGGGGCCCTTGGCTGCCTTGTTTGTGCTGAAATTGGGATCCACAGGAGAGGAGTGGGGGGGGAAGGAGGATGGCAGAGAGAGAGAGAGAGAGAGAGTCGCTTCTCATCAAGTTGATCAATCTTTCTGCTGTTGAAGCCTCTCAATGAGTTGAATGTGATTTTCTCTGCCTTACGCGCAAGGTGGAAGTCGATCGCTTTCAATTTTCAGCATGCAGAACTGGCACTCTGTCAAGCTCCTGCCTTGCATAGCCATGATTGCTGCTGGTGAGGGCTCCCAGCACTCCCAGAGCCGTGCTGGGAGTGGGGCTGGGGGTGGGAAGCACGCCCTGCCTGGGAGCTCTGGCCAGGCTGATCCCTCTCCATGGGCTCCGTGGGCTGGGCTGCTGGGAAGAGGAGGGTGAAATCTCTACATGGGGCTGAAAAAATGCTGGGCTGGGCTCTCAGGGGTCAGTTGTGACAACACAGTGGACTTGATCACCCCAAATTCACCAGGATTCCAAACCCAGAACCCAGAGCCCCTTAAGCTCGTTGCACATCAACCAAGGGCTCTGGAGCTCCATGATCAGGGAATGGGTAGTACTGAGTGGCATTAACCTGTCTGGGAGCGTGGAGAAGCTTTTGCTGCCTTACAAATTCCCATTTCCTGTGAATGAATTCCGAAGGAGGATGCAACAGGCGCTGGCAGGGAGCTTGGGACGTTGTGTGGGGCTGTTGTCAGCAGCTCAGGGTGTGAGCGTGGCCCCGGAGCCTCCTGCCTGCCACAGGGGCCAGAGGCTGCAGATAAGAGAAAGTGATTTCTGGTTTTAATTAACTGAGCTTTCATTTCAGGATAAACAAAGGCCGTGTTTGTGTGCTGACAGCTGGCTGTCCTTCTGGGTCAGATAAGAAGGCAACTTATTGCCTCCAAGCTCTGGGAGAGAGCAGGAGAGAGTCCAAGGAGCGGGAGATGTGAACAAATGCGGGGTGAACCTACACGGGCAGCCGGGCTGGGCTATTGTGTCTGTTAAATAGGGATTCTTGTGCCTATTCATCCTCCTGCCCCTGGGTAGGAGCTGCTGTCCTGCCATTGTCCCTGCAAATCCCTAAACCAGTGGCAAGCGTGTTGTGGCAGGCATCCAAGGTTTCCTCTGCAAAGCTGGAGTGCTCCCGGGGGCTTTGCTGGCTTTGGGAAGGATGGTTGCCCATCCCTGCATGAGCTCCGTGATTTCTGGGCCTTCTGGTGCCCTGAGGATGGAACTATCCCTGGGAGGTGTTCCAGGGAGAGGAGGGAATTGCCCCGAGGCCAGGCATGGTTTGCTTTGGCAGCCCCGGGCTTGGCTGGAGCAGAGGCTCCTTCGGAAACAGGCAGTGCCAGGGTAATGCAGCTCCAGCTCGTATCCCTGAGGTAAAGCCAGGCTCCAGTAATCCCTGAGGTAATGCCAGGCTCCCAGCTCAGTATCCCCTCGAGGGTAAATGCCAGGCTCCCAGCTCAGTATCCCCTCTGAGGGTAAATGCCAGGCTCCCAGCTCAGTATCCCCTCCGAGGGTAAATGCCAGGCTCCCAGCTCAGTATCCCCTCCGAGGGTAAATGCCAGGCTCCCAGCTCAGTATCCCCTCCGAGGGTAAATGCAGCTCCAGTCGTTCCCCCAGGGTATTCCAGGCTCAGTCTATCCCCTCTGAGGGTAAATGCCAGGCTCCCAGCTCAGTATCCCCTCTGAGGGTAAATGCCAGGCTTCCCAGCTCAGTATCCCCTCCGAGGGTAAATGCCAGGCTCCCAGCTCAGTATCCCCTCTGAGGGTAAATGCCAGGCTGTCCAGCTCAATGTCCTGAGGGTAAATGCCAGGCTCCCCAGCTCAGCATCCGGAGGGTAAATGCCAGGCTCCCAGCTCAGTATCCCGAGGGTAAATGCCAGGCTCCCCAGCTCAGCATCCGGAGGGTAAATGCCAGGCTCCCCAGCTCAGTATCCCGAGGGTAAATGCCAGGCTCCCCAGCTCAGTATCCCCTCTGAGGGTAAATGCCAGGCTCCCAGCTCAGTATCCCCTCCGAGGGTAAATGCCAGGCTCCCAGCTCAGAATCCCCTCTGAGGGTAAATGCCAGGCTCCCCAGCTCAGAGTCCTGAGGGTAAATTCCAGGCTCTCAGCTCAGTATCCCCTCCAAGGGTAAATGCCAGGCTCTCAGCTCAGAATCCCCTCTGAGGGTAAATGCCAGGCTGTCCAGCTCAATGTCCTGAGGGTAAATGCCAGGCTCCCCAGCTCAGTATCCCGAGGGTAAATGCCAGGCTCCCCAGCTCAGAGTCCTGAGGGTAAATCACAATCTCCCCAGCACAGTATCCTGAGGATAAATGCCAGGCTCCCCAGCTCAGTATCCTGAGGATAAATCCCAGTCTCCCCAGCTCAGCATCCCGAGGGTAAATGCAGGGCTCCCCAGCTCAATATCCCGAGGGTAAATGCCAGGCTCCCCAGCTCAGTATCCCGAGGGTAAATGCAGGGCTCCCCAGCTCAATATCCCGAGGGTAAATGCAGGGCTCCCCAGCTCAGTATCCTGAGGGAAAATCCCAGTCTCCCCAGCTCAGTATCTTGAGGGTAAATGCCAGGCTCCCCAACTCAGCATCCCGAAGGTAAATGCCAGGCTCTCAGCTCAGTATCCCCTCCGAGATGATTAAAGTTTTCAAAGACCTGAGAAATTAATCCTCAGCCTCGTGCCCTAAACAGCACATTCCGTTGGGAAACCAGGGAATTCCATGGGTGCTGCCAGGCACCTGCTGCTGCAGGGAGGGAGGAGCAGTTACAGCGACCGAGGAGTGAGAACGCCTCTCCACGGCCGATTTAGAACTCAGCCAAGCTCCGTGGCCCCTCTCCCCAGTCTGGTAGGGAGGGGATGTTCCCAGCACGTGCTGCTGCTGCTCACTGCTGTGTTCTGGCTGGGGAGAGCTGGATTTTGGTGAGGATGGCACAGGGCACTGCTCCCGGTAGGTGCCAGTGTGCCCTTCTGGTGGATCCAGCACTGGGACAGCACCTCTGGGTCTCTGGAGCTCTGCAGAAAGCAAACAGCTGGATTGGCAGGGTCAGCAGATGTGCTGCACATCTGGCTGGGGGACAGGGAGCTGAGAGCCTCCTGCACTGCCTGAGAGCTCTGCAGGTGAGTTCAGCTCTTGTCTGAGATGCTGAAAGGAAGATGTGTTGGATGTTTTCTCATTTAGAACATTTGCAGGAGGTCTTTTGGTAGGCCAGAGTTTTCCCTTACCTTTGTGAAAAATCCCAGAGCAAAACCTGAGCTTTTCAGACTGTGGCTTTTGCACATCATCCATTCCAAACTAAATTAGGAGTATGTTCATTTCTTAGCTAATTTTTTACTGAACTTTTTCCTTGTTCTTTTTAACTGGAGAGACAAAAGTGAAAAACTTACGTGACTTTGTGGGATGTGGAGAGAAAAAGTTTGATTTTCCTTTAATCTTCAGCAATACAAGTTGGCAGTTTCAGTCCAGTTCCAGTCTTGGCACATTTTCTCTTTGTGCCTAATTTGAGGTGACCGCTCTAAGATCTGCTCTGGTTTCACATTCCTCAGCCTTGTGTTTCTGCACTTCCAAGACTGTGTGATGGATCTTAAGGAGTCTGCATTATACAGCCCTGTATCCATCTGTTGTCCTTACAAGTTAAACAGCCTGAAAAAAAAATGGATTAGAGCCTCAGCTCCTATAATGAAGCAGCAATTTGTCTCCAGATCCTGATCCAGGTGTAGCAGAGCTAACGAGCCGGCTGGCCTTGAGCATCAGAGAATGTTAAATACATTTTTTTGGTGGAGAAAAAACTGGAGTGAGGAGGAGAAAGCAGCACTGGGAAGAAGGAGGGGAGGGAAGGACAGCAAAGGTGGGAGAAATTGGGAAATGGTATGGGGTCATCCCTGCTGAGCACTGGTCATGGAGCCAAGGCGGGTCTCTGGTCAGGCTGTGTGTGCAGATTGTGCCTGGTCTCATCTCCAAGGTGTCTTTGAAGCAGTTGTTGGCCATCCAGTGGTGCCAGAAGTTACTGGAAACCTGGAGGGGAGGGGAAAAGTCCTGCTAAAGCCATCTGGCTGCGTTTCCTGGGAGAGGATGCCAAGGCTTGTGTGGGCTGAGCCTCTCAGCATCTCTCGCAGGGTGTGGATGGGTGGGAGGGTCCCCAGCCCCTTCCTGCTGCCTGCCAGGGGAGCTGCAGGATTATTAAGGCAGGTAAAAAATGCTGGCGAGAAAATGAGAGGAGAAGGTCTCATTCCATTATGTGGGAGAAAATACTTCCCAATTAAGGAGAATGAGCTGAAAGTGGGATGTGTGGGGGGAGAGGGAAGGGGGGGAATCGTGCAGCTCCTGGCAGAAATAGTCATCTTCAGTGGGGCTGATTTCCTGCAGCAGCAAGAGGAGAGGATGAGGAGGATGGATGGGCGGTTGGGTAATTTTTTTCTTCTTATGGTGAGGAAGGTTTGGTTCTGAAAGCGAGGAGAGGGAGGGAGGGGAGGCCAGGTTGATGGAGATCACGTTTCATTCAATTTGGAGAAAAGGAGAGGGAGAAAAGAAGATGAGCCTGAAATGAGGCTTAATTTTAATGAAGAAAAATTCTCTGCTAAGTAAGGAGAGTTGAAAGGGAGGGGAGAGGAGGGTTTGAAAATGATAGGAGCCTGACATGCTATTGTGGTAGAGAGATTTCCTTTTCTTCCTTTTCCCTTTGGTTGGGTAAAAAAAAAAAAAAAAAGATAATAAAGATAGTGAAAGGTGGAGGAGAAAAGAGAGGAGAGCTCTAATAAATGAGTTGCAACACCTGAGAAGAGGTGGCCTCGCTGCTGGGGGAGGTGGCTCAGGGGTCCTGCTCAGCACTCCGTGGATGCAGATGGCTTTTTTCCCTGTTTTACTTCCCATGGTGTGCCAGGCCTGCAGGGACAGGGCTCAGCCCAAGCCTTTTAACTGATTTTTAACTCAGAACTGACTCCTTTAATGGGTACCAGAGGGGCTTGAAGCACCCCAGGGGGCCACCTGATGGTTGAGGCCACAAAGAATAATGACCATGAGCCCTTTGCTGCTGCTTTGGGTGTTTTGCCTCTCCTGGGGGAGGATTTGGGGACTCACTGCCAGCACCATGGTGGAAAGTACAGCTCTGACCCTGGGCAGTCATGTGTTATAACTGGCACAATAAATCAAATCCCTTCCTGGCACCCAGGGTGGATTTCTGGGCCCTTGGGACTTCACTGCACTTAGGCTGTGCTCATTCCCAGCTACTGATTTCCATTAGAAGAAGTTAAAAATACATGAATGGTGTCATTTGCATTATTTTCTTTGCCTTCTAATTGCAGCACCTTGCACACAACTGAGGCCAGTCACCCTCGAGGGGAGGTTCAGGAGGGGACTGGTGCCAGCTGCTGCCTCAGGGGGGTGGTTGGCAGCACTGACCCAGTGAAATCCCTTTTGCAGGGGAATTTTCTTGCTCTGGGTGCTGGCTTGAATGCACCAGGAGCCTCTGTGGTGGCACAAGCCCTTCAGGTACACTGGGAATATTTGGCTGAGCGTTTCTTGCAGTTGTCATTCTGGCTGCCCTTGGTTTGGTGGGAATTACTGGGTATTTCATAGATTCTTTTTCCATCTGTTTCCCGGATTTCTGCTCATTCCCCAGATCTCCTGCCTGGCTTGTAGCTGGTGGGTACACAGGCTGAGAGCACCCAGGGAACCACAGTTAAAAGCTCATCTCATCTTCTGCACGACTCACGCTGCAGAACTCGCTTGGTTTAAGGCTTATTAAAAGAACAACACATCCTCTGGGGACAAAGAAATCCATCTTGTTTCCAAATGCTCTTGTGGGGACAAATCCAAATGCTTGGCAATAGCAGGCCCGGGTGAAGCTCGCATTCACTCATTTATTTCTTGCTCAGGTGACTTTGGCTTCATGCAGACTTCTTGTTCTTGATGAATAACACTTATGTCTTAAAGTAGTATTTGTGTAAAGCTGCTGAAGGAATAGGAGGCAAATTGCCTGCAATTGCTGGATCCTAATCAACAAGCAAACAAGAGAATTGCTCCCTCCCCTGTCCAAGCTGTCACCCTTCCTCTCCACGAAAATGTTTGATGGTGCTCCTGAAAGCAGTGAAATGGTGACAATTCCATTTCCTGTACTCCATCATTTTTCCTCTTGCCAGGACAAAGCTGAGTGGGGAGTGCCAGCCTATTCTGGAGTAATTTCTGGAGAGATGTGGGGAGGCTGGGACACTCTGGAAATCTCTGGTTCTGTTCTGGGAAGATGTTCCCTTCCTGATGGGGCCTGAAAAGGCTTTAGCAGAGGAACTGATCTGTGGCTTCCAGGCAGTGGCTCTGAAACGGGCTCTGTAATCTCAGACTTTGGACCTTTTCTCTCCCTAATCCAAGGCTTAGATCCTTGATTTGGTGTGGATGAGTCCCTCCTGCTCTCCTCTTCCCCCCAAATCCCTTCCCTTTGAAATAACACCTGCTCATATCCTTGTGTCTGTCATGGGGAGGCAGGAAGATCTTCTCATCACAAGGAAATGCAGTTTGCTTCAATCCCCCCCACTGCCACACATCCTCTTCCAAAATACTGCATAATGTCACACTAAATCCTTATCAGAAATTTTAATGAGCAAAATAAAACCTAAAATCTGTGTGATTAAAATCAAATCTTCCCTCTTCTGCTCTGCTGGAGCCGGCTGCCAAACAGGCTGACAATGGGAGGCCCCTCGTATTTAATTACCTCCAGCTTCATTGGTGCTTTGCAGGGATGTCCTCTGGTCCCTGCTGGGGCTCTGGAGAACCTCAAAGAACAAACAGAGGGTGGTTAAAGTGGTATCCGCTAAAATGTGCCCAGAGAAGCTGTGGCTTCGATTCCCATCCCTGGAATTGTTGCTTCTAGTGGAAGGTGTCCCTGCCCGTGGCGGGGGGGTTGGAACAGGAACCCTCCCAAGCAAAGCCAGTCTGTGTTTCTGTGTTTGCTTGCTGGTCTGTGCTATTGGAGATGACCCAGTTCTGGCTCCAGAGAGAGTCTGGTATCTCCAGAGATCTCAAGGCACAAAAGTTGGACAGTGTTGGTCTCAGGTGCTGCTGTTTCTTTCCCCCAGTGATGGTCTTAATGCTTGTGGAGGATTTTTCCATGGTGGTGGCTGCTCCTGGCTGCCCTGAGGACACTCCATCTGTCCACTCACCTCTCTGCCAAATTCCTTTTGACTTCCTCTGTCAGCCCTGCATCACCTGTGCTGCTCAGTGCCCAGCTGTCCTTCCCTGCTTCCTGGAGATCCCTCTTTCCTGCTTTGTCTGTCCTTGAAGTCACATCACAGTCCTTTGTGGTTGCTGTTAGGCACACCCTGCTGCCAAATGCCATCATCCAAGGGACCTCCCTTCAGAGCCAAGGTGGGGCTCACCAAAGGGAGGAGAAAAGGTAAATCCTGGTGGCTCTTGCTCTTGCCCACCTCCTTAGCACTGTTCCAGCTCCACATCCTCTCTCTGCATGAAAAATCACCTTTCAGCCCCTTTTTAAAAAAATGCAGTGTCTCTAGTACCTTTCAACCTCCCTGGGCACTCCTTGCAGCTGACTTCCAGTCCGAGGTCCCCGCAGTGCTGCAGTGAATTAATTGACTTCCTTCTCTGTTTCTTTCATTCCTGGATTAATTCCTTGAGTACCTTTCAAAATCACCACCCGACTTTCCCAAAGTCTCTTGAATTATGTCTTCACCCGTATCCTCTGTCGTTTGTCTCCTTCCAAGAGGCTGTTTCATTTCATTTGTCCTTCGAGGGAAGCAGGAGCATATTTCATGAGCCGGAGAATTGAATCAAATAGAAGAGAGCAGGGAGCACTCACCTGAGCTCAGACCTTTCCCCACCAGAAAGAGAAAGAGATAATTAAGAGATACTCAGGAGGTGCAGCCAGCCCGTGTTTCTGGCAGGAATCCTGACTGGGTATCTCTGTCTGCTTTGCCCAGAACGCAGGATGCTTAAATTATCATAATTTAATGGCAATAATATGAGTATCCAGATAGGAATAACTAGAACAAATTCTGGGAAGCGAACGGGAGAACTTTGGTCGCAATGACCTTGCTGCGTCTCAAAACCTGATAAGCCACAGTGAGTTGAGCTGGAGAGACAGTAATGAGGGGAATATATGCAGATGGCCAGAGTCCTCCTCAGTCCCTGTGACATTGTTCCCAAGCAGGTGCACAGTGCTGCTGTCGTGACTTGTCTCGTGGGCAGCTGGCTCTGAGCCGGTGGCGTGACAGTGGGACATCGACTCCTCAGAGCTCCTCCCCTTTCTCTTTCTTTTTTTGGGGTGGTTTGAGAGGCTGGAGCAATTATGCCAAGATTAGAGTGTTAATCATCATTTGCAAATGGGGGAGTTGTTCTGAGGCAGCAATAATATACTGAGGGAAAGTATGGATTGAGTGATCTGAGTCTGAGAGGAGCCATGCGACTGCCATCCTTCAAGCATACGTCTCCTTGACCTCGCCAAAGTGCTGTGTGATGCTGGGTCAGAAATCTGTAAAACTCATTCGAGAAATCCTGTTTTGATTAATGTCAGCATGGCCAGACGTTCCCCCCGCCCCCCATATGCAGCCATGCAGCTCGCTGAACGTGCTGGGGGAAAAATACTCAGCAACTGGTTCGTGGCACAGGTTGTTGTGCTCTGCACTTGATGTTCCCCAAGGTGTGTCCTAGGGAAGCTGGGCTGGGATAAAGCAGCTCCTCTCAGAAAAACATTGTGAAACTGGGTAGGAGTGCACAGTTCCATGCCTGCAGTCCCCTTGGTTTTGTGGGTTTTTGCAGGAAGCACTTTTTAATGAAAAAAGTGCAGATAAGAGATGTCTTACTGACATTTATTGTCTATTTGCCCTCTTCCAGAAGTTAATGCTCTCTGGGACTGGAAATGCAGATGCTCCCTGGAGGAGCAGCATCTCCTTCCTCCTAATTTCATTTCACTTGACAATAATAAGATACAAACCCACAATTAAATCCACATTAGTAGATACAGCTCCATAAAGTCATGGGGGCTGTTGAATTAGGGTCCAGCCCTGCCTGGTCCTGAGTGCCTTTCCTTTCTGCTCAGCTGCAGTGGGGGCTCAAGAGTGTGCAGGCTCTCACGTGGGATCCTCAGCATCTTGCAGAGTTGGGGCTTTTAATTTTGCAGATCATCAAAGGCAAACCAATCCATCAATTATCAACGCTCCAGCTTGCTGCTGAGTAAATGAGAGTATTATGGTGTATCAATTAGCAGCATCGGATGCCCTGAAATGATAACAGAGGAGCTTTCCAGGCATGCCTGGCATCCCAGACTGCAAATTGAGGGAGCAGGTGGCAGGATGTGGCAAAAATTGGTGGGATTTTGGCTGTTGGGGAAGGGAGGATGCTGGACTTCATGGGGAAAAAAGAAAGGGATGCTCCTGGGTTTGTTCAAATCCCGCCTCCTGTTCCAGGCTTGTAGCTCTTGTGTGTGGTAGGTGGTCGTAGGGGTTGACTGCTGAGGATCTAATTGTACTTGGAATGCAGAGAGATTTGGGCTGTTTGGGTGGGTTTTGAGTTATTTACTTCAGTAAGTCCTGGTCAACACAAAATCCAGCTAAAGGAGCAGCACTGCTGACCCTGTGCTCTGCAGTCTGTGCCCTCTTCCCCCTCTTTTCCTCCATGTTCAGGGTGTGACAGGACCAGGCTCATTGGAAATGTTCCTCTGGATTGCCCACAGCTGCAGAAGCCATCCCCAATTCCTCAGCTTCCGTTGGGAAGCATGTGCAGCACAACAATGAGTCCTGGTCCCTACACAGTTCTCAGTGCTGGTTTGTCCTGCATCCCTCAAGTTCATCACCTCCAGGCTCTCATTATCTGTTCAGATTGATGCACTTGTACTCCTTTTATTTATTTATTATTTTTTATTCAGCACATTAAGTAGAGCTCAGTGAATAACACATTTTTCTGCTCATTTGCTGGATGATGAAATTCCGTTAAAAAAAAAAAATAAAAAAAGGAGGAGTGGAAAGCTTAGCTCCATTCCCTGCAAACACCACTGTTTTGTTTAGATTTCATTTATTTAAATATATTCCCAAAGGGTTTGAATAAAACAGAAGGAAACCCTGTGATGGGCCTTTGAACCAAATGCTCTGCATGTTTTTGTGTTTCAGCATCTTTTGAAGTTGTTCAATTTTCCCTTTCCTGAAACAATCTAGTGGGTTCAGCCCATGAATTTTTTGGGGTCACCAAACTTTTGGTTTCTAGAGAAAATTGGTTGACAGTTTAGGTTTGTCTTCCTCCTAGTTAAGAAAAGGAGTCTTGCAGCCTTCCATGATGTGGGGATGGAAGGATTTTGCCATTTGAGGTTTGTGCTGCTGCTGCAAGAAAATGTGGAAAGTTAACAAGGAAGGGTCTGGAGATCCTGTGAGGAGCAGCTGAGGGAGCTGGGAGGGCTCAGCCTGGAGCAAAGGAGGCTCAGGGGGCCCTGCTGGCTCTGCACAACTCCCTGAGATGAGGGGGGTCAGGCTCTGCTGCCAGGGCACAGGGACAGGAGGAGAGGGAACCAGCCTCAGGCTGGGCCAGAGGAGGCTCAGGGTGGACATCAGGAGGAATTTCCCCATGGAAAAGGAGGTCAGGCTGTCCAGGGAGGTTTGGAGTGTCCATCCCTGGAGGTGAACAAGGAATGCCTGGATGTGGCACTGAGTGCTCTGGGCTGGGGACAGGGTGGGCATCGGGCACGGGTTGGACCCGATGGGCTTGGAGGGCTTTCCCAATGGCTCCAAGAGGGATGATGCAGATATTAATTTAGCAGCTGATGTCTTAATTCCTCAGATACATTTTGCAAACAATTCCCCCTCGAATTCCTCTCACCAGTGGCTTTCAGCATCTCCGTTTCCATGGGGAAACAGAGTTACAGTGGTTGGGCTGCCCAGCCTCAGACCAAGACTTGCTGGGATAAGGTTGCTTTGGTTTGGATCCAGCTGTTTGCAGTCAGGAGGGATGTGCTGAAGGCAGCCTGGGAGGATGTTTTGGGACTTTTACAGTGACCTGTGCTGGGGTGGCAGGAGCTGATGCTCCCTCCTGAATGTCCAAAGGCAGCACTAAGTCCCAGACCTGCTGCCTTATTCCTAATATGTGCAATAGCCTTTAATATTCCTGGTGTGTGATATTTTTAAGGAGTATTCATATAGCACTTCTCTTAACAGCTACAGCAGTGCACCTGAGGGATTAGAGCTGATCTTTGTCACAAGTGTTTAGTGCTTGATACACATGTTTATTATATATTTCAACTAAATTGGAGTCAATAAACTCTCTGCATAAATATAATGTCTTTGAACAAAACACACATCCCCTCCCCAAATAGGCCATTTGCTATGCAGGAGCTCTAAAGGGTTGCAGGGATGTCTGATTCTTACTTCTGTTGTAATTGGCATTAAAATATAATACCCTTCCTTCAAAGACAGGCTCCCATACTGTGAAAATGCCTTTTCCGTCCAGGCAGGGGCCAAATAATAGCAAATTATAAGCATGGAAAATATTTAGGAAAAAGAAAAAAAAAAAAAAAAGAAAAAGAAGAGGAAAGAGGACTCTGAATTATCAGAGCTGATCCATAGCTTGCAGTCTCTTACAATTTGTCTTTTGAATACACCATACGAACCAGCTATGAATAAAATCAGTCAATTTAACCCAAAATCAATGTTCTTTTGTAGAAGTGCTTAAAATCTAAGTGGAAGGGAAAGCTTTGAAGCTGCCTATCCCTTGGTAAACGCCGCACTTACTCCCTTTTTGATTTTAGCAGAAAATCCTTCCATCTCCCAGTGCCCAGCACAGCACCTTCATTAGAAAATCTGATGAGTGATTAGCAAATGTGTGGAAAATGGCTAATTTTTTTTTTTTTTTTTTTTTTTTAAGAAAACAATGTTTTTTTCTGACAGTAGTTGGCACACATGCCTTCCACGAGCCTGGCTGCAATGAGGTTGTGTCACAGCTCCCTTGGCGTCCTGTGGCCCGACAGGGAATTGCTGGGGACACGTGTGCCCTGGCAAGGGCCTTGTAGGAAGCTCGGAGCTTCCTTTGTCTGCCTGGTGCCTCCAGGGAAAGCCCATTGCTGCTCCACCTTGGGAGAGCTGCCAAGGCTGGGAGTGCTGGCAGTCGCTTCTTCTCAGCAGGTTGGCAGGCTCGTGTCTCCACCGGGATCCGGGCAGGCCAGGTTGGCTCCTGCTGCAGGATTAGAGGCTGTGGCGTGATAAAGACGTGCAAAGTGTTTCCCTCCTCTCCCCTGGGGAGGGAAGTGCCCGCTCCCTGGGATAAGGGCACCGTGGAGGTGCTGCCCGTGCTGGTGTGGCTCTCCTGGCTCCGGGCCACTGTCCCCTTGGCTTCACTCCTTGGCTCCTGCCACTTTTATCCAAGCCAAATTTGCAGCCCGGGCTGGAGATGAGTCCCTGTGCAGTGCAGATGGTTGAAACCCCACTGAATGAGATGTTTAGAAAGGGATGGGATGTCACAGCCAAGGAATTGAGCCTGACACATCACCATGGAGGTGCCCAGTGACCCCAGATTCTCTCTTTTGAATCCCAGTCAAGAGTGCTGCGATTCAGCAGCTGTGATCTGCTGCTTGGAGGATTAAAAGGCTGCTTGGGTCTCACTGAAAGGATTTTGCCCATTTTGCTGTCATATTTTGGCAACCCAGGCTTGCAAATGTGCTTTCTTTCCCCTAAAAGAGATACCAACCCGACGGGGCATGGACCAGGGAGCCTGGGTGATGCTCAGGCCTCCCTGGGAGGCCGTGGCAGAGCAGAGAGTGATCCCTCTTATCCACCATCCCAGACCCTGTTCCCATCAGTAACACCTCTGGTCTTCCAACCTCTTCCAGCTCCTTCTTACACCGAGGTCATCAGGGGTTTTGTGTGATTGAATTACAGGGTCAAAGGTGGAGCTTGAGCATGTCCATGAGATGTTTTTTTTTCCTTTTGCGGTTTCGGGTCTCCTGAAGATTCACATTTGGTGAGGTGCTTTAATGGAATGGTGTCTTGGGGGTCAACTAAGCAATCTGCAGTCTTGAGGGGGAGGTGGTGGATCTGCTCTTGTCAGTCCTCAGGTATCAATTACTGAAGTGAAAGGTTTTGTTCTCCCTCTTTGTTTTGATCAATTGTTGATAAATAGCTCAGTGCTTGTGATGGATGTTGTGATCAGAGGTTTGAACTTGCCCCAGGCCTGTCAAATTTGATGTATCTCAGATGTCTGCACTAATTCATACAAATGCTTTGCAGCACTAGAAGAAATCAAAACCTTGGAAGCACAAGAGTTTGCCCAAAACCGGAGAAACTTTTCTTTCTTGTCCCCAAAGACCTTGTGTTATTTCAGGTAAATGTTAAGTTAATGCCTGGGGACCCCAGCCCCAGTCAGGGTCCTGCAGCCCAGCTGTTGTATCCAAGTCAGATTCCTTTTTTCAGAGAGCTGATTTCAAAATAAACACAGCTTTTGAAGAGGAAAAAAGGGAAATATCACAGTACCATGACTTGCAGAAGGACGTGCAGGTGGTTGATTGTGTGGCCATGAGTGTAACCTGGTCACCTGCGGCTTTGTCTTCACTAATCTGCTGCTTTCATTTCCCAGGCTGGCATTTCAAGCAGGTTAAACACAGAAACCAAAAAAAGCAGCTCTTGCTAAATTCCCTAAATAAAAACATTTTGTGGCTTAGCCTATTTATAGCTGGCTGAGTGAAGGCAGCACTCAGTGAGAGGGACATCAGGAGGTTAATATGCGTGCAGCTGGTTTGGCCAATTGATTTTTGTGACCATTAAATTCCACTTCTGAGAGCCTTGCATACACATTTCAGTTGATCCATCTTGGACGGTGGAAAGAGTGCTCGAAGCTTTGTTTTGCCTGGTTTACAGGAAATAAGGTGTTGCTGGTGAAAGGTGCCGCAGATAAACTCACAAGCCTTTGTTGTTTTGTTTCCTTTCCTCGTCGTTTTTGTGTTTTAATTGGCTGGCAGCTCTCCCCACGTCTCCCCCCACCCAGTCCTTATGCAGTTCAGTGTTAATTCCACACACAATGCGCACACGCTGAGGTGTGGTTTCAAGGTCTTCGCGTGTTTAGCAAATATTTCAGCCGAAACGATCTGTTCAGCTGTTACATTGATTGCCAAGATTACAGCACGACAACAAACATTATTTGGGGGATCGGAGACGAAATTACAGCCCACTCTCGGTGGTGTGTGCGGCGAGGAGCAGATGCACCGTTAATTTGGTCTGCAATGGCCATTACCCGGCGCAGCGGCGTGGGGTGCAGCAGCAGCCAGGCAGCTGTGCCCAGCCACGGAGCTGCAAACCCTGCGAGGATCCACGCCACGCCAGGGCCTTTTGTGCCCACCGAGGGCTGTAGTGGTGCAGGCCAAAGCAGAGCAGGTGGCAGAGGTTGGCAGAGCCGTGCTGGACGGTTGGGATGCAGAAAGCGGCTCTTGAAACGGCGACAGAGCCGCAGCCGGTCTGGGGAGCACGGGGCGGTGGTGCTGGCCACAGGCTGGGTTTTTCCCTAAGAGTCTTGGACCGATGGAATGGTGGTGTGACCATAAACCTGTTTATTTTGGAAGGAGTAGCGATGGGCTAATGGGGTGTTTGCTCCAGAAGCTGGCATAGGGTTCTCTTTTGGACAGGATGGGGCACAGTTGTGTTAGTTTGGGACTCAAACTTCTTCTGGAACCAAAATCCATTGGCTTGCAGATTGCCTGTGACCCAAGTTGGTGGAGGAATTGGGCTTTGGCTTGTGAATTGCATCCCTGCAGGATGTGTGAGTGCTGCTGGCACATTGACCTTGCGAGATGAGCTGGAAGCAGCACCGAAGGCAGCGGGAACCCATCTGCTGTGACCCAGCCTGCCTCAGTTTCCCCATCTGTACACTGGGGAGTGTCATGCAGGCCTGCAAGGGGAGCTCCATGGAATGTTAGCACATGGTGACACATGATGTTAGGGGCTGGGGGATGTGCTGGTACCCACAGCATGAGGGAGGGACCATCTGTGAGCTTGAGGAGAAGCAGCAGGGTTCTGCCCCATGTCCTCCTCCCTGTGAGCACTCCCCATGCAGCTGAGCAGGCTGGGGAGAAGGAGGATGCTTCCTTCATGGAAAGAAAATGTGACTTCTGTGCCGTCCTTCCCCACGGCTCTCACTGTGGTGCCTCCCCTCAACACATGCTTTTCACCTCACATCTGCAAGGAGTAAAATATCTGCTCTAACATGGGAAGCTGGTGCATGCAGAATGAGGTCACTGCGCTTGATCTCATCGTGAGCGTTTTTTTTAATGGTTGAAAGGTGAATATCAACTGTGTAGTGGCCACCTAGGAGCTCAAAGGAAGGACATGCAGCCTGATACATGGCACTGCCTTGAAGTTTGGGGCTGGGACTCTGCAGTCCCAAGGACAAGGCTGGTTGAGGACTCTCTGACCTTGAACATGCTGCTCTGTCCTGCCTGATGCTCCCAGGAGATTTCTGGCACAGGAAAGCAGCCCAGGCAGAAAAGTTGATCGAATGACATTTCTGTCCTCATGCTGGCTACGGGGTCACCCTTCTTATTAAAGTTAGGGTTATTGATAGCTCTTCAGGAGACTGTATAGAGTTAATAAGTGGTTAGCAGATGTTAGAAGCATATTGCAGATATTAGTGGTAGATTGGGATAAATCCATCAGTGGATGATGCTGCTGGTGGCTATGGACATGAGCTGAGCGCTGCCTCATCAGCTGAATATTCAGCAATCCATTACCTGCTAACTATTTGCCTTTATTAAGCCTTGTTTAACTCTCTGTTAACCAGCCAGAGTCCCTCTGTGGGAAATTTGGCCTGAAATAGCACCAAGTACACAAATCTCTCGACCCCTCTGCCAAAATCTTGGCCAGCGAGTAATTCGTACATCTGATTTCTGCCTTTGCTTTGAATCCCTCTCAGAGCAGCCTTCTCAGCCCATTTCTCCAATTTATTAAGCCACTTTGTCCTTGGAGTGGTAGAGGCACAAAAAGGTGATCAAAGCGGAGGTGGAAGATCAAATATTAAGTTTCTGAATGTTTGGGGCTAAGTGACAGTGAGGGAGCCAGGAATTGAGTGCCCAGTATTGCTGCTTTCAATGGCTTTCTCTTCCAAATGTCACCACGTAAAAATAAAACTAAAGGGAAAGGGAAAAGCCAAACAGCAAGAGGGACACATCACAGCTAAATGACACACCCCCCGAATGCTGGAGTGGTTTCAGTGGCTTTTATGGGAGCTGCTCCCATCTCGGCAAAGTTAATGAGTAGCCAGTTTTCACTGCCTGCTGGGTAATGTCAGGTCTAAAATACAGCAAAGCCTGTCTGAGGCAGCCACTCAAGGGAGCAACAAATACAGGTTGCAGCCAGAGATGGCTCAGAATTGCTCTCCACAGCCCTGGTCCTCTGCAGTGACCAAGGAGCTTGTCTGCTGATCGGGGAAAGATGACAAGTGGAGTGGAGCCGTGTCCTTTGCTAGCCAGGGAGGTGTTTCTGCTTTTCTCCTGTTGCCTCTGGCTCCTGGTGGCTCTGTCCCTCCATCCTAGTGGAGATCCGTGTGAGGGTGTCCCTCGCTGGTTTTATTCTGCATTGTCAAAATCTTCAGGCATTTGAACCCCTCAGTTTAGCCTGGATTTGGGATTTGCACAGGGTAGGAAGGCAGGGAAAAATTCTGCTGTAAAACTATTATCTGAAATTGTTATGCAATTATTATAGACCTGCTACTGACATTTCTGATTTTCTTTGTCTCCTACCAAGCCGGCCTGTGTGACCTGGTCTGCAGCTCAAATTTCTGCTCTATTGTCAGTCTTATCTCTGATTAAGCCAATCATGTGCAGATGAACCAGCATGACCCACACAGTCCCATCATTTCCCAGGGCACTCCTGGATCCTGTGGCTCAGTGCTAGCCCTCCTGAATCACCGGTGCCTGTGGGCTCTAATTACCTGTGGTGTGGCCAGTTGGGATGTATTTGGGAAATGGATAGCTTGGCATGATGATAAATAACTTTTACAGCTTGGTGAGGGTGGGATGAGTTACAGGGCAGTGCCTCTCCCTGCTCAGGGAGGGCACTGGGGGAGACTGCACGGATGGGATTGGACTCAGATTTCAGGAGAGGAACATCTTTGTGCCATTTTGGTAATCCCGCCTGGGGTTTTCAGCATCTCTGTGTAATGTGGGAGTCCTTTGCACCTTGGGTTGTGCTCCCTTGCCACCTGCATGCAGGATTTTGGGTCCCAGCAGAGAAGAATATCTAGAGGAGATCCCACAGGTGGTGTTCAGTGATGTGTCCTGGTGGGACGGCATGGGCTGGGAAATGTTTCCAGCGGACAAAACCCAGACGGTGGCTGCTGACACCCTGGTGCTCATAAAACAGAGCTGGGAGCAGAGGTTTGCAGAGGATGCCCATCCTTCACCCAGGAGGAGGAGGTTTCCTCTGGGCCAGCTGCTGGTCCATCTGCATTTCTGCTGAATAATGGAGCTGGCATGGGGGAGCGTGGGTGGTGGAATGTCGCCCGTTTCCATGGCACCTAAGTGCTTCTGCAACGCTCCGGCTCGGGAAATGGGTCCGTGTTATTATTCCCATTAGAGAGGTGGGAAACTGAGGTGTGGGGAAGTCGGGAACCAAGTTGGGCTCAGTGATGCTGTCACTGTTTTGGGGGCACGTGCCTCTAAATGAGGGACGTGGTGCTTTGCAATGGGGGGGGCTGAAAAGCCAGGGATGTGCTTTTCCCACGTGGAACAGGTGCTGAAGTTCAGTTAGGAACTTTCAAGAATGGTTTTAGCACTGCAGTTGTTTGTAATAACTGCACTGGCCTTCTCTGGCTTTTTAAGCCATGTTGTGCCTCTTGTGTTTGCTTTCATTTGTTTATTTATTTATTTTGATAATCCCTGCTTCACAGAAGGGATCTGCAGTGAAGGAATTAGTGGCCTGTCAAGGCAATTTCTCACCCTCTTCACCCAGGACATCTGGTTAGTTTACATAAGGGATACTTCAAAAAATAATTGTTTAGAGCCCACAATTCATTTATTATTCACTTCAAAACATTTGTGTATGACTTTGCCTCTTTGAGTTTTCTCAAGTCTTAGGCAGTTGACATTTACGGGAATTATTTTGTCCCTAATTACCTCTATTTCTGATGAAAGAGAATTAAAAGCGTAATCAACATCCCCAAAGTATCTGAAGTCAGACAATTGCAGAATGGGCTCATTCCCACCAATCCTATATATCATAAAGACAGCTTTTTAAAATCTTCTTATTTCTTTATTGTTTATTTATACAAAGCTCATTGTATATTTTACTTTAGCATTTTGTATACATATTTCATCTGTTTCTCTACCACATTTAGGATGTTTATATTGAATTTCATGCTCACTTATGCCCAAGCATAGCTTTTGCTTAACTGACTGACACAGCTTTAAGAACCATGGATGGTTACATATTGTGTTTCCAATTTCACTTGGTTTTTTTATTATTTTTTTGAGCCATTTCCAGTCATTGTAGCATGCCACCAGTGTATTGCGCAGACACTATTTAAAATACCCATGTCTTGTTAAAAATAATAAAGGTTTAAAGTGTTATTCTTGCAGTATCTTTAGCTGGTAACGACCTTTCTATTGCTGAGCACTGAGGAAAAGGAAAGACACGGTGGTTCTTTATTACCAGAGGAGCCTAACTAAGCTGCAATTGCTAATGTCAAATTGCTTGCGAGCTGTTTGACCTCCTATTTACTTCTAATTTCTGCAAGCTGTTAGTAAGAGCTGCACTAAATCAACCTGTCATTTGATTTCGCCTTTTGCAACCATCACTGAAAGATTTTACACTTATGAGCATGCAGAGGAACTGCCTGCAATGGCTTAAGAGAACGTTGGAGTTTACAATGAATGTGGGAATGTTTGAGGATATAAAGGGTAGAAATTATAGGGTAAGGCCTACGGAAGGGAGAGGAGCTGTTGCTTCTTTCACAGGAGAAATGTGGGGAGCAAAAAGGGAAAACACGGACCTAAAGCAAGGTGTCACCTGATGGGATTCCACATTTATTCTTCCTCCGCGGTTCCGATTACGGATTTACACAATTTGTTCTTTCCCCTAAGTGCTGGAACTGCAAAATCAAGCTGCATTCACCCTGCTTCTCAGCTCATCACTAATAATAAAGATCCTTCACCGGAGTGGAGTTGACAGTTGTGCTGAGGACAGTCATCGCGGGGGCCGCACCGCCAGCGAGGACACGTTATTGTTCGGCGTGAACCACTGTTCCCACATTGTACAGCTCCTTCAAAGGCTCTCACAACGCTGCTCAGTTGTTCAGCTCCTCAATACCTCTGGTAGGGAGCTGGCGTTCAAGGTTTCCTGCAGCGGGAGAAACGGAGGCAAAGGCAGGATGAAAAGGGAGATGGGAAACAAAGAGGTGATCGTGATTCCTGTCTCCCAGTGGGGTGTTGGGACTTGCTCCATGGGATTCTTAGTCCTGAGCTCTGCTGTTGAAAGTGTCTTGATTCCCCCCTTTTGCAGCAGAAATGTGAGTCTGAGGAGTGCTCGTGTGTTGTGGTGTGTGGGTGCTGGGTAATGGCACCAGCAGCTTCTCCTGAGCAGCTTTTCCTGAGCATTTTTAAGAGTCTGATGCTGCACTGATGTATCTGCTCTTGCAAAATAGCAGCAAATGGTGTTGTACAGAAAACTGCCTCGATTACAGTATTTACTGATCTATGTATGAGTAAAACCACTGCAGAAGGCAAAGCCATAACAGGCCCCTTTAACAGGTATTTATGGTCAGGTCCTGTTGTGGAGTTGTTCCCATTCCTCTTCCTGTCTCCCAGGAGTGTTTTGCAGACACAGTTCTCCTTGGAAAAACAACCCAGGGAGCAGCATGCTCCATCTTGGCATGGTCACTTGGCTGGATTTTGGGTGCAGGATTTGCCTGCTGCCATAGGAGGGGAAAAAAATACTTTTGGGAAACCTCTGTGTGCAAGGTCTGCTTCTTTCACAGCATCAAAAGAAGGAGACCAACAAAAGGCAGAGCTGAATAGCAGATAAAGCTGGGAAGAATAATTCCCGACCTGTTCCATTGTGAAGATAAGTGATGTATAAAACTGGGTCCATATTTAAGTCTGAGGGAGAATTGGTTTCCAGGGATAAGGCCATGCTCTGGCCAGCACCTACTGAAGTGTTGCTGTCTCCCCTAATTGGGCTGTTAAACCCTAGGGGAGCAAAAAACGTGGTAATGACCTTCCTGGAAACAAAGCTGGAGAGAGGAAAGATGGGGAAATGTCTCAGCAATCTGTGACCGAGTGCTTAGCACCAGGTGCTTGGATGTGGGGAAGCTGAGGGTGAGATCTGTCTCCAAAGAGATGGCAGCGTTGTGAAAACACACTGAAGTAAATCACTGCTCCCTAAGCAGAGCCAGCCCCCATAAATCAACAATAATATCTCAGCCCTCGCTGAGTGCACGTCTGAGACACTGCACTCAGCCCCAGTCACCGTGTTATGAAGGAGGAAATTACAGAATAAGAGAAGGTGAGAATTAGGGCAATAGGACCAGAGCTCTGTGAATATCAGATTTTTTTTTTCATAGTACTTCTGGACAATTGGGGTCAGATTGGTTTTGATTTTTTTCTATAAAATCAAAGTAACACCCAAAATGAAATATCAGACAGTAAGGGGAAAAAGAAGCCAAAATTGTTTGGAAAAAAAAAAATCTCGCCCTTCTCCAGGCATGCTTTTTATTTTTCTAGAAGTCAAAACCCATTCAATGGGCTTGGCATAATTTCACTCGAGTTTCAGCAGAGCCAGGGGCAGATTTCTGGTGGTGCCAGTTCTCCCTGGCTTGGACTCCAAAATACATTGGAAAAAGGGCAGTGGATGGAGGATCAGACAAACCTGAACCTTCTCTGTGCAAGATGAAAAGGGAGAGAACAGCTGCTGGATGCTGTGGCAGGGGACAGCAGGGCTAGCTGCTGCTTTGGTGGGAGCATCTTCAGAGGAAGAGCTGGTTTGGACTGCAAGGGGGTCACACAAGGCAAGGGGGAAGGAGAATATTAGAAGTTGATTTGATGCATGTAGCTGGTCATGACTTTCAAGTAAGATACAAAGACATTAAGTAAGACATGAAGTGCTGGAGTTTTTTCAAAGATCAACAGAGCCAGAGAAGGGTCTGGTACACAAGTCCTGTGAGGAGAGCTGAGGGAGGTGGGAAGGCTCAGGGGAAACTTCCTCATACTCAACAACTACCCAAGGGAGGTTGGAGCCAGGTGGGGATTGATCTATTCTCCCAGCTAACAAATGACAGAGCAAGAGTAGATGGCCTTGAGAGGAGGTTTAGATTGAGTATTAGGGAAGATGTCTTCACCAAAAGGGCTGTCAAGCATTGAACAGTCTGCTCAGGGGGTTGAAGTCCCATCCCTGGAGGGATTTAAGAGATGTGGATGTGGCACTTGGGGATGTGATTTAGAGGTGGCCCTTGCAGTACTGAGGTAAGAGTGATCTCAGAGGTCTTTTCCAACCTAGATGGTTCTATGATGAGCATTTCTTAGGAAGACAGACTTGCCCCAGGGGTTTTCCATGGGCAGCTTGACTCCCCTGGCCATATTTATCCTGGGCGAGTGGCAGCAAAACCCAAACCCTGCTGCTCTGGAGCCTGGGGTGCTTTGGCTTTCTCAGCAGCGAAGGTGGGAAAGGCTCCACCAAGGAGTGATCTGTTCATAATAAGGTTCTGTTATTAATGCTCAGTAATGACCTTGCTGGGGCACAGTTGAGTGCCTTGTCATCTGTCCTGATCTTATTAGAGGCGTCGGCGGGATTCGGTGTGAGCCGGGCTCCGCTTTATCTCGCTGCTATCAATACCGCGCGCAGTCATGAGGGCCCCGTTCCCAAGGGCCTCCAATATGTCTAAAACCTTCTTCGTGACTTGCTATTTTAAGAGTCACATTTATAAGGAAAAAAATAGACAGTTACAGTAGACCAACAATGTCTTTCCTATCATCAGCAGATATATCAGAGATAAAGTACCCTGGCTCCTTCCTCTTGCTGGTGCCGTGGCGGGGAAGAAATGCTGGTGATTCATGGGCTGGTGGTGGCTGTTGGCTCCAAGGCCTACTAATCACAGGTATTAATGGAGCCAAGTGGAGAAGTGGGTCAGTGCTCGGCCTGAGTTAGGAGCAGAGTGTGTCACCGGGAAGAAAAACGAGGGGGAAGCTCAGAGATGATGTTAGCAGAAGGATTTCTGCAGTCAGAGCTTGGGAAAGAACCGAGAGGAGAAAAGACTCTGGTATCTCCAGGGCAGATATGAGCAAACATCTTGTGCTGTTGTAAATGGGAGAGAGTGAATTGCTTGCTTGATTGTAAATTTAAAAAGATAGTGTGTTTCTATCAATAACCGGAGGCTTAAATAATAGACTTTGGTCTGACTACCAATCTCCTTTCCCCATTTAGGGAGAAAGTCTCTTAGAGCAGCAGGGAGAGTCTCCACGCAACATCTTGTAGCTCTATCTATCACCTGCCTTATCAGTGGGTGTGCTACAACTTCTTGTTCCAAGTCAGCTTTTTCTTTGTCTCTTCAACCTCTTCTCGACTTCTATTTGTGGTTTTTAAAATGTTATTTCCAGGCAGGCGACGCGATGGCTCAGCCCAGAGGGCTGCTCAGATCCAGCCATTGCAAAGGAGCTGGAAGTAATGCTGTGGGTGTTTGTGTGTGTGGTGAACAGGATCCACACCTGTGTCCATCCCAGCGTGGCTTTGGGAGCTTCTCGGATCCTAACAAAGCTGAGTCTTTCTCCTTTTAGCCACTCCTTTCTCTAAAAGGGCTTGGTAGCACTCCCAGCATTTTACCTGCAGAATGGTTTGTGTCCCATCACCGGCTTTCCGCTGAATTTGTTGAAGTGAGGGAAACCCATATGGTGGGGCCTTGCTGCACACTTGGAAAATGGGATTCCAACCAGGAGCCCTCCCGTTGCTGCCTCAGCTGAGCCATTTTGTGCCCTGCTGCCACACTATTAAAATAAGCACGAATTGAGAATTAGTGCAGCACAGTGGAAGGGACAGACAAAACAAGTCCGAGGCTCCAAACAACAAATTATTCTTGAATCAAACATCTCATTAATGGCTGCAGTGTCGCCACTCTGCTTTGCATAATTAAGTTTCATGGGGCGTTACAATTAACAGTTGTGCCGCAATGTAGGTAGGAACAATCTCCCGTTTATTTACCCTGGCTGTATCTGAAAGTGCTGTGTGGTGAATAAGACGCATTTACAAGTAGATTAGGGTGCATTCTGGGTCATAAATTGAGTAAGACTGTAATTGCTTTCCAACAAAGGAGAGCTGCAAATAAGACAGGCCGCCTCTCTTTTTTTTTTTTTTTTTTTTTTTTTCCCCCTCCTGAAACCCCTTTTTTCCTGTTGATGTGTCTGAAAATTCTCATCCCCAGCTAAATAACACAGTTATGGCATTGAAAACCTTGTAGAAGCTTTTTCAACTTGACAGCTCCTACTCTGTAATATTTCAAGGCACATTTTCCCCCTTCTTCTTCTCCCTTCTTGAGTCTCTGCTGCAGAGACTTGTTTTAAAACCACATATTCTGGCTTTGTATATTATCAGTCAAATATCCGCATGTGCATCCACGATGGGGAGGGAGAGAGGGGAGATGCTTGGGTTTCAGGCACTTGGAATTAACTGGGAAAGAAGCCAAAATGTCATTAGAAGCACTCGGATACGGCAGAATGCGAAGCACCTCCAGTCTATATTCAGATATGAAGGCAGGCCCAGGAATTAAACATTTATCAAGGCTGGGGGATTAAAGCCTGACCACAAATACTCTTCTTGGTGAAGGGCTTTCCCTGTGAGGAAGGAAGGATCCAGAGTGTTAGCAATGCCGATTGCAGGCTGTTGAGGAGCAGGAGAAGCTCTTGCTGCCTAGAAACTCTCTAGGCCAAATGAGCTTTTCTTGCTTCAAATACTTCTTAATCGTACTTTCTTATAGGATTATGAAGAGGCTGGTGGAGAATGTTTAAAAAAAAAAAAAAAATTGGGTTTTTTTTGGCCTCATGAGTATTTCTCGGGTGGTTGGTAAGACTTGGAGCCGGAGTAGCTCAAATTAAGGGAGAGAAAGATTCATCTCCCAACCAGATCTGTTCATCGTTATACACTTAAGGAAAAGCTGCCATTTCCTGCTAAAAACCCATTTGTCTTGCAAATTTCTATAATGAGCAGATTTTGGAATAAATACCATGTAATCTGCAGTGACAGTTCTCTCATTTCTTTTTTATTAGTTCAATCTTCTCAGCATCTGAAACACGTAGCAGCGGAGTCTCAGAAGAGGTTTAGGCAGCTCTGTGGGAGTTTTTTTAACACCTTGGCACACAACTCTGCCACTCTCTCTCCCATGGCATCACTCCCCTCTCCGTTACCTTCCATTTATTTATTCAATTGTGTGTTTTAGCAGCATCTGTCCATAGCCCCAGGCACCCTTTAAGTCATTTAGAGCACACACAGCTGTGCATTAGGCAGACATGCCCCATCCCATCATCCTCAATTCCTGCAACAGCCTATGGAGCAACAGCTGGATGGGCACAGCCTCCTTGCTTGGTTTGCCATGCTTCCAGATGCCTGTGGAAAAAGGGGAAAGGCTTCTCATTTATCTCCAATTAATATTTATCACATCCATGAGGCAGATTTTTTGATTGAGGTTGGGAAAGATGGGATTTCTTTGTCCTAGAGAAGGTCAAACTGGCCTTTCTGGAAGGAAAGGATGCGTACTTGCATTTGTGCCACGTCTGTGGTCTTGCCTGGTGGAGATCAGGTAGGACATCCCCACCTGGGAGGATGAATTGCCGCAGCTAGAGCTTGGGAAAGATGGATCCTGAGCAGTTTTTTTCCCACAGAGCCTGGAATCAGGGCTGATGTTGGAGATATTTGGTGGCATTTGCCTGTTTGGGACTGCAGAGATGGAAAGGTTGGTGTCAGACCTTGACCATGGATGGGTAATTTTGCTGTTGGATAAAAAACAATGTAAGAAAGAGCAGGAAGCACCTCTCTGTGGGGATTTAAATTTTGGGATGGGAAGAGGCAGCTCTTGCCTCTGGAACTGAGGCCTGTTCTACAGGCTTGGGTAGGTAGGGGGGGTTGGAAAAAGCTGAGACTGTGAGAAGCAAATAAGAAATAAAACTGCTTATAGGATGCCCTTGTGAACCTGTGCCATTCAAGCTGACCTTTATAAAACTGTATTAAAACCTGGAGTTTTCCCCTTTGTGTTTCCTCCAGCCTACAAGTGAATTACAAATTCCATCACTTTTAAAATGCGTCGTGTTAAAATACTTGGTGAACTTTAACTTTTTCTTCTTTTTCCTCCTAGGTAAGTGGCATTTACTTAATGTTGAAGTACTTGAAGGTCCAGAGCAGGGATGTAAAACATCCTTGCCCAGTTGAAGGTGACTTGTCAGGTAAACCCAAATCTTTTCCTTCCTTTTTTCACCCCATGTCCAACCCAAGCTGTTTCCTCTCCCTTTTGATGTTACTGAGGCAGGCTGATAAGCAGGGGAAGGGCGTGAAGGTGTGTGAGCTTCATTTCCAGTTCACTGCTTTGAGGAGCTGAGTTGCAGTTTGGATTGGCAGCTCTGACTGTCTCCCTCAGGGTTGAGCATCGCAGTGCAGCAAGGTGTGAGGTTCAAAATCCCCCGGAAAGGTGAAGGTGGTGCTGAGCCACGCTGGGATTGATCCAGCCGAGTATTTCAGCAACTGTCACGGAGCCTGTTGCCATCACAGAGTTCTGGAAAGCTTCAGAGCCGTGTTTCCAGGAAAATGATGCTTGTGCATGCTCTCACCTCCCTCTGACCTTTCGAAGCATGGTGCCTGCCTCTGCAAAAAAACTGTCACGTGCCTGACTTTGAAATATTTCTCTCGTACAGTGATTTTCACACTCAATAGCAATTGAGAGCGATTTTCTCCCTCAAACCCTTTCAGCCCCAAACCCTCTGCGAGCTGCTATTTTCTTTGCTCAAAGCATACCCCTTGTTTCCTACAGAGCCCCAAAAAGCCTGGGTGAGCCACAGCAAGAGCCACCCGGGGCTGGAAGCGATGTGCTGAGCCAGGTCTCACGGTGCCGTATAACTCCCGGCAGCTCATTCCCGGTGTGTCACTTTTCCTGAGGTCGCTGTATTATCTCACCCTGGCAGATGCAGCGAGCTAGAAATACAAGGCTATTTGCAATGCAGTTTATTAAGACATGTTTTAGAGGTGGTTTGAGGGAGCACTGGCTGGAAATGTTAATCATCATCTCTGACAATGTGTTGACCTGCCTTCTGCCTTACCCCGCTGCCTCGGGGGGAGCGCGGGCTGGGATATCGGTGCGCTCCAGCCGTGCCTCTCCCACCCTCCTGCACCGCCTCTGCTGTGCCGAGCAGGGAACGGCACTGCTGGCACACGCAGGAGAAACTTTTTGCCTGTTGAGAGGCATCTCGTGGGTGGGGAAGGCAAAGGAAAACAAGGAAAACAAGCACTTTTTAATTTTTCTAAATTTTTTATTTTTGAGCTGGTAGTTTTCTCGCTGGGAAGAGGGAGTAATCTGGCTTCTGTGGAAACAAATGGTATTGCACAACTGCCTTGCTGCCTTCTTCTGCTCCGCCAGAAAAGGTGTCATTATTTTTCCCCTTTTGTTTTAGTCTTCTGTGAACCAAAAGGGCTTGAGGATTTTAATGGTCTATCTCAAAGATTGAGAGGCCCTTTATATGTCAAGCCACAATCCCATCCTAGGCTGTACTGGCCTCTGTTTGATTTTATGAAGCTTATTTTGGATAGATGGTATTTTTATAGCTCCTGCCTTGCTTCACCGATGGCCATATTGATGTAGCGCTACAGGACAGGGCTAATAAATAGTTTATAAAACTGTAGGTTCATTCTCCCAAGTGATGTAGGGCTGTGTCTGAGCAGACTGCAAATCACCATCCCGGCGATGCCGAGGCTCCACACGGCACGGCCCTGGGCACACTGTGGGGAGGGAGGCTTTAGAGCAAAGCTCAGCTTACTCCAGCTGAAACTGCTCCAGACTCCCCCTCTCAGTGCTGCTCTGCCCTGGCAGTGGGGGTGGAACAGCCAGCTCCGTGCTGGGTTCAGCAGCAGGAGCATCGCTGCCTTCATCCCCCCGTGGGCCCTGTGAGGGTGCCGTCACTTTGGGAAACTTTGTGACATTCCTGTTAACAACATCTGGCTGGCAGCAGCTTCCCTCCTGTACGGACCTACCTGAGTCTCTGGGTGGGCTGCCCTGAGTGAGGCCACTCTGCAAGGTCCCAGCAGTGACCTGTGTGTGACCACGGTGTCAGTGAGGACTGAACCTCTGGACTTGGTGGGAGCTGCCTCAGACCCAAGAGGAGCCCTTGGGAAACTCCCACCCTGTTTTTTACTCCTAAATGCTCATTTAAACTGTTGCCTTTGAGTCTGTTTTAAGTGCTGAGGTCTGGCATCTGCTTGGCGTGTTCTCCCTTTTTCAGAGCTGTCTTTTCCCTTGTCCCTGGGAGCAATGTGTGTGTGAAAACCCTCAGCTGGCTGCTGGCATCAAAGGCTTTCTCCTGTTGCTTCCTTTTGGTATTAGAAATATGAGCCTCCCTCATTTCTCCCACTTTTCCAGTCTTACAGTGCTTAGGATGGAAGGTCCAGGAGGTTTACTCTGCGTGGATGTTGGCATTCCCAATATGGGATCCTAAAAGGGACATGAGGCACCATTACTAGTCCATGTGGAGGCTGGGTTTGGTTTCTAGAAACACAGGAATTGATTCAAAAAAGGGAAGGGAAGCAGTGAGGGTGCAAGATGTACCCACACACTTATACATTGATTTTTGCCACACATCCCTTCATGGTCTGGGCAGTAACTATCCAAAAGAGCTGTCCTGTCACCACTAAGGACTTATTCACTTGCAGATAGAGCTCAGAAGAAGGAGAAAAGCAAACCCAACCCACAGCCTTCCCCGCACCCACTGTCCACACCCCGCCAGCATTTGGCAAATGAGAAAATATTAAAGCCATATATTTTCCTGCTGTGCACAGTTACCACGTTGTCCTTTTCTTTGGAAAGGAAATGCAGTTGGGAAGACATATGGAGGTGCTTGTTCTTCTTGTTGCCATGGGTATGTCTGTGGTGTCTTCAGACATGTGGCTCTGGGTGCCCAGTTTTGGCTTGGTCCCCTCAGCTCCACCACTGCCAGATGCTTGTCAGGGGGTTTAGGTCCACATTGCCAATTCCCTCCTTCTCTAAGATGCCTCCTGTACTATTTTAGGATAATTTTCCCTGTTAGCTCTATAATTTGAAGGTTAATTTGGATATTACTATTCTGTTACTACTGCTTGGAGGCTCCTGCACGGGCTACTAGGATCACTCCAGCAACTCGTACGTCTTTAGGTGACACAAGCCTGGCTTAGGGACACTCAAGCTGCTTTATCCAGGGTGATCTGAAAGCCCCCATAATCTCCAAAAATGTGAGGGAATGGCTAGGCAAGAACCAGAGCAACTCAGCAGAGGTGATGCTTCCAAAATTGAGATCTCCTGAAGGACCTCTTGGAGTGAGTTTTGGGCCTTTGCAGAATAACTGGATGAATGGGTGATAGAGATACAGCCACATGCAAGGATGTATCATGTTTGATGCCAGTGTGCACAAGGAAAGGTGGAAAAAGACCCATGGGGCTGTCGTGTCTTTTAATTTGTTCCTTGAACCAGTCTAGGACAAATTGTCGTGTTGGTGTAGGAAACCTTAGGCTGTCCCTGCTTGTTTTGTTCCTCATTATAAGTACCTTACAGTTAACTTTAAAAGACTTCATTCTCCAGATAGCTCAGCTGAATAGCTTTTTTTTTCCTTTAGTACTGAGCATAAAAGAGAAGTGCAGCCCTTCAAGCTCCACAGTGGAGTTCAATGAGAGAGAGAGATTGGGAGTCGGTGCATTTATTAGAACCATTAGGGCAGAGGAATGTGCACAGATACAACACCAGCTCCACGCTTGGAAGTGGCATTTTTTCCCTGGATTTAGATTATTCTCAGTCTTCCTGTGCTGATACAGGAAAGTCCCAGCATGGGATGATGAGATCAAGTGCGTACTGGTAGCAAATGCAATTTGTAAAGCGTTGGTTGGATAAATGACATTGTGTATAAAAGAAATGTTGCAACACAGCCGTGCTAATGCAGCCATGTGACACCAATTTAATGCATTTTCCCCATTAAGCTGCTTGTTCAAGACATCTTTTGACCATTTTGAGTGCAGCAGTGGTGTGTAAGGCCTCTATTTTCTGAGTATTACTCATTTTACAGCTAACAGATGTCAGTGTCTATTTGTCCCTTATGGAAAAGTCCCTTTAAAGTTCAATAGGGATTAAATTTGTCAGGCTCTATAGAAACATAACAGGATTCTATGGAAATTACTCTGCAATCCTATAGAATGTAATAGATAATCTCCTCGTCTCTGGAGGTATTTTAACTCTTGCATAATTGCAGACCAGAATAGAAAATCTCCATTAAATTCAACGAGATGGTTCACAAAAATCCTATAGGAAAATGATAATTTTCTATTAAAATCAGTAGGACTTTTTCATCAGCACGTTGGTATTCATAGGGAGGTTTTATTCATTTGCCAATCCTACTAAAAAGTGTTTTGTCAGGAGGCTGATACTTGCTTTGTTCTAGGGAACAGTGATTTGTGCATAAACGATGCTTATGTCCAATGCTCGTATAATTTATGGCGAGGCACTAAATTCCCTTTCAGAATAACTGGAGCAGGATGAGGTTTTAAGTCCTGCAGGGAGGGGAAAAAAGAGATGTTGCCGGGGATTTGGAGAAGGGGTCTGCCTGTGGGGACCATCCTGCTATTGTGTTACGAAGGTTGCAGAGCCCACAGCGGAGCCAGGCAGGGTGTTGTGATCACGCACAGATGTGCCACAGTCACAAGCTTGTCCCTGTCATCTCCCTGGCTCCAGTGCTCCTTATCTAAAGTGTTCAGCCCAGGATGCTGCAAATTAATGTTGGATTGAAGCTCTGTTTCTGTGAAACTGCCCGTGGCTGGTTTGAATGGCTCTGCTGCCTCCCGCATCCGCAGGCTGGCTTTCCATGGCTGGCCTGGGTGGTGGGGAGCAGCGGCTCCGCCAAAATCCAGGGCTTTGCTCTTAGAGGTCACTGCCTCTGCCGTGCTGCTGGTGGAGCTCAGCCAAGACACGGCTGGAGCAGTTAATTATGGAGAGAAAGCTCTGCTTGGTTGCGGGGGGTGCGAAAAGCCACCCCCTTGCAAGGATCAGCCTCCTTTTCTCCAGCCTTGGAAGGTGCTGCTGTGCATGTTGATGAAGGCAAAGTGCCCAGGTCAGCAGCAAAAGGCTGCCTGCAGATGGATCATCCCCTCTGTCGGGCTGGCACTGCTTGAGGCACACGGAGGCCATCCCATGAGGTTCTTCCTCAGAGGAAGGGCACGGGGGATGCCGTGGGGAGCAGGTAGGGCAGTGCCCAGGAGCTCCCTGGGGCCCATGCAGCCAGGCGAGCGCGGCTCTGCAGCGCTGACACCGCATCGTGATTGCTCTTCTCCTGCCGTCCCCTGTGTAGGAGGATGAGTCATCTTGGAGAAGGGAACTGTTAACTCCTTGGGGGGTATTTACAGAGGATAGTTCTTCGAGGAAGGTTGCGTTGTTTTGGCAAGACACGAGCTTAGAGGGACTTTCTCAAAAGGACGGTGAATTACCCTCTCAGCTGAAGATCAGCTCCCTTGGTGGCATTGCAGCAGGGACAGTGTCCAGCCCTGTGGTTATGGTGGCCTCAGCAAAGCACAACTAGGCCTGAGCTAAGCATTAGTGCAGGTCTGAGTTTCTGAGGGCTTGCACTCAGTATGCACCTAGCAAAACTTCGGGACAGATCCTGAGGTTTTGGTCCGTGGGTGAAACATGGCATGGATGCCTTCCTCCCTGCAGTGGGGAGCAGCTCAGGGAGCAAGTCAGCATAGCAGGGATGGTATCAGCTGATAGAGCTGAGAAGGTGCATGGCCAGGGGAAATTTAATGCCACAGGGTAAAGGTCGGGATGTGCCTCAGGATGGGGCAATGCCAGGAGAAACCAGGAGCCAGCTCCAACTTCCAGTGCCTGGGTTCCTCTGCACTTCGCCGGTGCCAACGCTCACAGCTCAGACTATAAAAATCAATTGACACAACATATGTAATGGTCTCATTTACTGGCGAATAGAAATGTGTGTAAATCTGGCATTAAACATGAGTTTACACTGCTCCCCTTCTTGGGAGAGCAGTGATTGACGGCGCTGTGTAAATGACAGGAATATGCCGGTAGAAGCTGGGAAACATTTACCCTTCGGAGAGCCATGTGTACATTGGAGGATTGCCTCGCCTCGCCGGGCGTTAAACACATCTGGAGGGATCACTTCTTGCACGGTTCCTTGCTGTTGCTTACAGTTAATAACTTTTGTGGTAAGAAGCAGTGTGTGGAGATGCAACCCTGTCTTCCATAAATTATTCCCGCTGTTTTCATCCCTCCTGAGCCATGCTGTTCCCTCCTAGAAGGTGCTGGAGCAAAAGCTCCTGCAAACCCCTCGTGTAGCAGCAGGTATTCCAACTCCAGAGGCTGGGAGGCTGCCCGGGTGAGCAGGGGCTGGTTTCTCTTGCTGTGCCCATCAGCCAGCTAGTCCAAGAGAAAATTCAATAACAGCCATTTGAGATTAAATTCTGAGCACTTGAGCAATCTAAAGCCAGCGAGGAATCGGTGTCTCAGCAGTCAGTCAAATGGTCTGGGCTGTCATCTTATTAGAGGGAAAGAGAAACTTTGATTTAACCCCAGACCCTTAATTTTCAATAATGTTTCCCGATTCCCACTAGCTGTTACCATTTCATGAAATCTTTGGGCTCTAAAATTTGTGACTTGTCTTCGGGGTTTGGACTTCCCTGGCAATTTTCTTTGACAGGAGGATCCGTAAAAATCAATTAACAGAAGTAGGGGTGGAGAGGATTGGGTTGTGTGGGCGTTGGAAGGGGATACTGGAGCAAACTCCCTGGGATGAAAGACAAAGGAATTGCCATTTGGAGTGTCTGTGGATAATGGTGTAAAAAGGGAAAAAAAACAACCTAAACCTCAGAACTTGATAAAAAAACCTGACTGAAGGTCTTCCCAGCTCCATGGGTTTTACAGCTTTGAGTCCTGGTGTGGATTTAGCTTCCTGGGTGCCCCTATCCCTTCCTGCTCCTCCTGTGCTGTGTTCAACTGCTGCCATCTGATCACAGCCTTCCAAAATACTTAGGAATTAATTGCAGGCTTAAATACTACCTTGGCCTTTAACTCTGCTCCAGAGTGAGTGAAGTAAAGGTTTTATCTCATCAGAAAGACATCTTCCTGAAGAAGGAGAAGTTGTTCTTTTTCTGCTGGAATCCATTTTCCTTTTAATTGCGCAAAGCCCCGGCCCCTTGCCAAACGTGAGAATCAGCCACGAGCCTTTTATTTATGTAACTATACATTTATTTATATTATTGCAACTTCCCACCTTCTGGCTGAGGATGGTTTTTACCCTTGGAGGAGAGCTTGGAAAGTAATCCTGGGTGCTCTCTCCACGTTTTCTGCCGAGCTTGGGCGCCGCACGGGCAGGCAGCGCAGAGGTGTGAATTAGATTTCGGTGTCGCGGCGCAGGAGCTCTGGTTATGCCACCTTCCCCCTTCAATGCAATCCTTCCCCAGCTCCTCTCACCTCCTTCCCTGCTATTCTTCCTGCATTTATTGCCTTCATTTCCATAGCTCGTCCGGGGCTGCATTCTCCCAGCCCGCTCCCCTGTAAAGTGTGACCCAGATAGCGCTTTCTTTTCGGACAAAGCCATAAACAATGGCTTCCCTGACAATGTGCTCGGCTGCTGCTCCACGCTGAGTGGGGCTTGGACTTAGCATTAGGGAAATATTCTCTCGAAACCAGATTATCTCAGGTACTCCATGCCCCCTATTACCATAGGATCTGAGCACCTTGCGGCTTTTGAAGATGCTTATTTTCCCGTTAACCCTGTGGCGTTATCCTTTCTTATAAAAGGCTGTGGGCTGAATCATCAGGAGTGCAAGGAAAGCTCTGGGCACAGGGCCTGGAGTGGCTTTTTTTGGTAGGATTGCATTGATTTTTGGATGCTTAAGCTGGGATGAATTTCAGAGGCGGCTGGGCTGAGCGAGGTGCTGTGGACTACTAACATCAGGACTGTTTCCTGCTGTGTCCCTGCCAGCATTTTCCCTTCACTAGGAAAAGCTGATATTCCCTCCCCAGCTGGTGGAAATCAATGGAGCCCAGCTCCATTGCCATCCATGCAATTGCCCCATGTCTATGAAAATCTGAGACATTTCATAAACTCCAGAGTCCCTTAAAAAAACACATTCTCCATCCTGATGGGAAATGACCATCTCCTTGCTGGTCCCATGCCCTGGAGATGTGCACCCCCACCTTTGCAGGGACAATAATTTACAGTGCCATGCTGCTTCCTTTATCTCCATTTATACTCTCTTAATGTGGTTGGGAATCCACAAATTCCCTTTTACGCTGTTCTGAACGTAACCTACTAAACCTTAATCATGGTTTGGGGAGTAGTAATTCTTTCTTTTATATGGCTCTCTTTTATTTTCTCTTATATAATTTTTTCCTTTAAGAAAAGATCATTAATCCATGTTTCTGAGCCTTCCCATCAATCTATAATTGAATCATATAAAAAGGACTTGATTTTACATCCGTATAAGAAAGAATTCAATTCTCCCTAATGCCTGTAGATTTATAGGTCTAAATTTCCAGATTTCTCTTAATTTTATTTTACTTTTAATAACCCAGCTTGTCTGGACTTTATCTAAATTATTAGTGAACCTGAATATGCTGTGATCTGAGGAGATCAGTTATCTTTTCCACAGAGGAAGAGCCAAAAGCTGAACAGACCCATCTCTCTGGGAAAACAAAACCACTTCTGAGAGCTGCCTAACCTTGGTGTGCCGGGAAGCCCCTCTCACCAGCACCTTCAAAAGGTGCTCGCTTAATTGTTGCATTTTTAACACCGAACTGCCCTGCAGGGCTTTCCCCTCTCAAGTCTCCTATCACCTCTCCCGTTAAAGCACAAAGGGAGCAGCACAAAGGGAGCACATCGTGCCTTGCTGGCTTGTGGGGCTGGGAGGAGAAACTCTGCCTTTCCAGCCCTGTCTGCCACCAGAGTCGCTTTTAAACCTGGGCTGAGTTATTGCTGTTGTTCTCTGTTTAATGCAGCTTTTGTCTTGCCTTGGATGGGTTATACCTGCTGGGGGTGGGTACCTGGTGCTGCTCCAACTCCAGATTTTGGGTGAATATAGCTTTCAACACAATTTTAGCACACTCAGAGGGATTTGTTTTGTGCCTGTACTGATGGGAAAAGGTGAGAGTGACCAGCTAACTTCACTTTAAGTCTTGGAGTCCTGTGGCAGACTCCTCTGAGCTGCAGAACACCACTAGGCTTTTTACTGTGATATTAGGGTGCAGCTGAAGTGTCTGGGAGTGTAAGGCCTGCAGGGAGGCAATGGCTTCTGCTAATTTCATAATGCTCCTAGAAACACGGGGCTTGGGTTGATGGAAAATCTCCAGTGCTGTCAGGCTTGACCCTGATAGCTCAGGTGGCCCTGCTTTTAAAGCTGAATGGCATCAGGTAAAATGACTTTTATGGTCTTTGTGGGTGCCTTCCAACTCAGGATATTCTGTGATTCCAAAGCAGCTTTGCCCTCACTGAGATCCCATCTCGGAGTTGCTCAGGCATCCCGTGGATCTGGCTGCTTCACCTTCTCCTTCCTCCTCCTCTCTGCAGCAGAGGAGACAAAGGCAGGTAATTGTGCTGTCTCTGCACACAGCAAATTCCAGCTGGGGTGTCCATTTTAAGCACTGCTTGGAGCCTTGACAGTGACGTGTGTGTGGGAAATTGCTCTGAATTCCTCCAGCCTCCACTGTGTTTAACTCCTGGAAGAGGTGTTTGGAGAAGCAATGTGTCTGATATTTGCTGAGTTCCTTGTGCTGGGAAGAGGAGCAAATCCCAGGTTTTGCTGTCCGTGCGTTTACCAGCCTCCATCCCTGCCTTCCCTTGCAGGCTCCCAGCCCCATCTGTTCGAGCTTTCTTGCACTGATGTGCTTTTTCTCTATTTTCCTGCCATGCTTGTGCTGCAGATTCCCCCTCTTTAAATGAGACTCGGGATCTGTTCTCTGCTCTCCTGCTGCGTCTCCTCGCCGCCGTCTCCCCTCCCAGACATCCCTGCTCCCTTTCCCTCCCTCTGTGCATTCCCTCCTTCCCTCCTTGGCCAGCAAGGGAGGGCTGGTGTTGAAAGAAGGGATTTTGGGGTGCTCAAAGGCAGTTGAGTTTTCACAGGTCATTATTGGGGTAGGTCAGCCCTCTGGAATCTCCTTAAAATGGAGCTCCCAAGCAGGATTGAAATCCTGGATGAATATCCCCTCCTGGTGCTGGGGTGCAGGTTATGTCATTCCCAAAAATATCCTAAGGATCCCCTGGCTCCCAATACTGTGCTACTAGGAAATCTCCTGAGTCTGTTGGACCACTTGGAGGTAAAACTGCTGCTTGGAATGGCTGCACACAGATTTGTGCTCCTTTTCATTTTATTCATTACTGTTTCTCCCTCCATTCTCCTCATTGCTTTCTGAGTTTCAGATGGATTATCCAGATTGCAGAGCCCAAACCTTGCCTGCCTGCCAGGCCCTTCTGTTCCCTTCCAGTTCATTTCTTGCAGCCACTGCTGCAACCCCTTCTTTTCCTGGGGGTTTGAAGGTGCAGGGACAGCTCTGTACACCCAGGTCCCAGTGGGTCAGGGCTGTGGTCACCTCCAGGACACCAGTGTGTCCCACCAAGGCCTCTGCTGGGGGGGAAGGATTTCTTTGGCTGCAGAAAGAGGCCAAGGCTTTGCAGGAGCCACAGGGGTGGTTTTGCAGGAGGCTCCTGGGGAGGGGTGTCTCGTGCAGGGATGTCTGTGCTGCTTCCCCCAGCACAGTCTCAGGGTTGTTCCCTCCTGGTGAGTCCTGTCAGGGTTATCCTTGGAATGTTTCTGCCTGCAGCCAACCCTGAGCTTGCTTTCCACATGCCCACGTTCCCTTTGGAGAGCTCTGGGAAACAAGGTGGCTTTGGATGGTGTCTGTGAAGGTAGGAAAGGAAGGGAATAAAGGGGTAAATCTATCCTAAAGTAACTTTATATCCCCTTGTCCATCCAGATGGCAAACTGTTCCTGCTAGAGGCTGTCAGGACAGCCCTGGGACATGGGAGTCTCATCAGGGCTGGGGCCAGACTCTCTCCACAAGTAATTTCTTCTGGATGTCACTTTGAAAATTACAGGTTGGGAGACATTGAGTGATGTAGCAGTGAGGGGAAAAGAAAAAAAAAATATTCTTCCCTCCTTCATTTTGGAGGCAGGCTCAATGTGATTCCTCCCTTGAGGAGTTCGCTCTGCAGCTCTCTCCTTTGACTTAGCACACAGGGGATGTTTTCTTTCCTTGTAAGGGAACAGACATAACCATTTTCTTTCTGTATTGATTAAAACCAACAAACATCCTTGAGTGATTTTGTGCTTCCTTAGGTAGAGGGAGAGAAAAAAAAACCTCAGGTCTTTGTTTGCTCATCAGCATCGTGAGGCTTTGCTCTGACTGCCTGCAGTGCTGGAAGAGCATTTCATCACTGCTGCCACTGGGGCCCACCAGAGAGGACCAAAGGGGGTCTGCTCTGTGTTATAAAAAAATAAAATTACTTTCCTGGCTGAGATCAGAGGGGTCAAAAGGCGATGTCTCTGGCCAATCTGGGGATATAAGATCTGGTTTTCCAGTCCCAGAACACTGGGCAGGTCTCCTTACTCTTGGCCTGCCTCAGTTTCCCCCTCAGCAAACCTTGGTGTGCTCATCCCAGCTCTTAACCTTGCTCTGTGTGCAGTGCTTTGTACCTGGGGATGAATCTGCTTTTAAAATGCACCTGAAATGCATAACAGGCAGATGGATGTAAATTAGAGAACAGCAGCTTTTCACCCTGTGCATCTTCAGCTCCAGGTGATGTCCCTGGGGGCTTCACCGTGGCTGTGAGGCACATTTGGGGCCCCAGCCCACGAGATGCCCTTTGGGGCATGAACACAGGGGTTAAATGCTTGCTGTGATCCCACAGCCCTGGCTCGCTGGTGTTCCTGGGGATGATGGATGGCTCCTGGACAGCTGAGATTGTTTGAAATGTTCTGCTGGCTGTCAAGCCCTGTCTCTTTCCCTGTCCATCCATCTCCTCAGAATAACTGTGTTCTGCAGTTCTGTGCACACGTGTTCCTCTGCTCCGTGGGGAGGTCCTGGAGTGGGATAACAGCAGGACTGCTTGGATTAAGTTATTAAAAGCAGCGTTTGTGATGTTTTTTCCTCCTGAGGGTCTCAGAGCAATTTGCTGAGGTCTCTTTTACACATGGGGAAAGCAAGGCAGAGCCTGAAATTGTTCAGCGAGTCAGGAGCAATTTGGAAATGGAGCCCAACCATTCTTCTGTCCAGGGTGTGCTCCTTTCTAGGGCTCAGTAGAGCAAAATGTGCTTCAGAGTTCAGTAAAGAGGCGTGTGGTGGGCCCTGGGGGGAGGCTGGAAGCTGCAAGATGACAGAATCAGTCATCATGTCTAAGGACTGATTCTGGCTCCATCCTCCTCCTCTTGCTGCATTTCTGTCATTTGTGCTACCCCTCTGGGAGTCCAGCTAAGGATGGAAGAAATTGCCTGGAAAAGCCATCAGCCCACGTCTAATTCCCTTCTGAATTGATGTTTCAGGCTCTGAGAGTTTGTATTAAGCCTGCAACTTTTGAATAACAATTTTGTTTTCCATTAGGAGTTGGTTCTCCCAGCTCAGAAGGCTCTTGTGGCGCACCTAGGAACATATCCCAGATTTGAGCTTGGTTTCCCTGCTCTGGTTGTGTGGAGAAACTTTTCTAAGTGTTGAGACGTGGGATTGTCCTCTCCTGCCAGCCTTTGCTTTCCCAGCATGTCTCAGGAGCAGGTCCTGGTGTGCAGCAGCTTTATCTGCTGCTGAGGTGAAAGCACAAAAAGGAGCAGTGCTCCTCATCTCTGCTCCACACAAGTCCCTCAAGACATTCACCTGCCCCAAAAATGTAACAAATCAACTGGAAGTGTTAATATTAAATATGATGAGGAAAGTAGCAGCCTTGGTTTCACAAACCACTGGGTAATTTTATTTTAATTACAGGGTGAGTGCTTTGGTTTGTGTCTTATTTGGGCAACTGCGCATGAGTAAAGTTGGGCATGAGAGTTTCTCTGTGCTGTGGTTTATTTGCCAAAAATCCTGAATTTGTGGAGCTTGTAGAAATCATCATTCTCCCTTGGAAATCCTGGGGGTTTTTTAATGGTTGGGAGTATCTGGGGTTACAGCCAGGACAGAGCTGGGGATCTGCAGCAGCCTCCATCACCTTTTCTTGCTCTTTCAACCGGAGGTGTTGAGCCTCCCCTTCCTCGCTCGGGGTGACGTCTGCACTTTAATTAGCAACTGCCACTTCCCTTGCAGGAAAGTCCTGGAGAGTTTCATGGCAATGATATTAATGAACGTCTGTGGAAGTTGTTCCCGAAACATATGGCAATGAATATTTCTGTTGGGTTTGTGTTGCTGTCCCACCGAATGCTGTGCCGGGGAGATGCTTCCCCGGTTTGCTTTGAAAGTCAAACACTTGTGCAGTCTGTAATGTCTGCAGGATTTTTCCATAAAGATGAAAGGTGTGAAGGAAAAGAAAAATGATTATCGGTGCTTAATTATTGTTTGGTTTTAACGACAGAAGTCTTGGGTACCAAAGAAAAAAGTTTTTGCCTTCTGCTCCCTCCCTACCCCGTCATACAAGAATTTGGGGTTCTCTCTCATTTTCAGAGTTCCCATGGGCCCCATGGATTATCCCAAACCCAGGGATAACCCAGACCAGCATGGGCTTGGCCCTATTGCAGTGTAACTTTTGGGGTGAATTGTTCCCTGTGCCATCTGTTCCTCCCTTTCCCTCCCAACCCCAGTGCAGAGCAGAAGCCCCAGTGCTGCAGGATTTTCCCAGCTGTGGTGGCAGGGGAAGAGCTCTTCCTGTTCAAACTGCCACCACCTCCTGGCATTGCTGTTGGGTCTTCTGTCCAGGAGTTAAACTGCAGGGTTTTGCTGCATCTTAGTCAGGATCTGACGCAAACCCTGAGGACACAGAGGGGTCCTGCAGAGGCAGTGCCTGGAGAAAGAGTGGGAGGGATACCTGGGAGCCAGGGCATGTCCCACAAATTTGTCCTATTGCAGGTTTCACTGTGGGTAGAGCCACATCCCTGGTGATCTTGTGTTGCAAATCCAAAGGAAATGGATTTTCTGTACCTTTTTGGGCTGGTGAGCAGTGGAGAGCCTCATTTGGAAACACTGATGGGAAGCTTGTTCCAGAGACTTGAGTTTCTCCTGAGCTGCTGTGAAACACTTGAGTCCCAGGAGCACAAGTCTGTGTGGCACTAACCAGGCTGCTGGCCTCTAGATCCCAAATATATAACTTTTCAGCAGCCCCACAGCAGTTTCCTGCAAGTCAAAACCAACTTTAACCATGGCTTAAGGTCCATCATCTGTTGGCTGATGAGCCCTGCATGCATCACAGGATGCAGTGGGCATATGCAGACCCATAATTGCAGCCTCTTGTGGGATCCTCTCACTCCTCCTTTATCTGGGATCTCTCTGCGCTGACGTCCCCAGCCCGCATAAAAATTTAGCAGGGAAAAAGCTGTTCCCTGTGCACCAAGCCCACTTCTGAAAGATGTTGTGTAAGCGACTTGGCGAGCAAGTAACTTTTGCATTTAGACTGTAATTGGCTTTAAATTCCAAAGGTCCATTGCTAATGATATTCAGAGCACTTTAATTAAAGGGACACTGTCAAGTGCTTCCTTTATAGTTTTCCTTTTGCGCGTGCTCTCAGTTGTAATACCAATTTTTTTTTTTTTCTGTAAGCTTGAAGGTAATAATTAAAGCAATTCTCTGCTGATTTTGTCCTTTTCTATTTGGCAAACTTTGATCCATTATTATTTTTCAATGGAGATGAGATTAGCATGGCCACTTTTGTTCCGCGATCGTTCCGGTTCAATACGGCCCCGGATTGCGCTGGGATCTCGCCGCCCTCGTGCCGGTGGCATCACTTGGTGCTGACATTGATGCTGCTTTGGGGAGGGCAGTGACATTGATGCAGCTTTGAGGGAGCTGCTGAGGCAGCTGCAGAAGCTCGTGCTCCACCTTAAAGAGTCTCTGAGCTGTCTGATCCACTGTCGGGAAGAACCCGAATCTTTGGTGAAAGGTGGGGTTTAGAAGTGCTCAAAGTGAAATGGAGATAACCCTCTCCTTCACTAGGAGAGCCCATCTTTTGTATATGTAACAGTATTTTCTGATGGAAAAAAAAAATGTATTTGCAAGGTGTCAGCTCATAAAAGAAGCCATCTCATAATCTAAGTTACAAAGACGCTCAGCTCTAAGCTGTCTCTTCAGTTTTCAACTCCAGACTTAAATTGGGGATGAATAATTTGTCTAGGGCTTTAAACTCCCTGGCTTCCCTGCTTGTTACAGGGGAATAAACAGGGCTGTGGGATGGCAGCTGCCTGGCCTACAGTCAGGGGCTGCTGCAGCAACTCTTCCCTCTCCACACATCTCCTCTGACACAGAGTGGGGGATGCTCATCCTGCCCATGGCCTTTTCCACAAAATTGCTGCCTTGAGTAAAACTGTGCTTGTGATGCCAACATGAACACACTCAGGGCGTGGGTGGGATGGAGCAGGAATGTTTCCCCTGTTCCAGGCAGTGATGTGCCTCTCAGTAGCCTTGGGACCCCGTGAGATGGGTCAGGAGGGAAACGCTGACCAACCAAAAACCCTCTGCATTCACCAGCATTCACTCTTTAGTCTTCCCTGGAGCAGCCAAGTGTGGAGAGGGCTATTTAGATCAGAGAGGATAAGGCAATAACCATTTTAAGAAAGATATTCGCAGTGGGTCAAATTTTAAACAATGAGAATGTTTCCACATGGCAGCCTCTGCCAATTATTGCTTGTAATTGCTTTCCCTCCGGTGCTGCCTTTGCCCTTTCTCTTTTACAGGAGCTGCTGTCTCCTGTCCACTCCATGTAGCTTTCTCCCACCTCCTGCTGGGCTGGAGCACGTTTGCAAGTTTTTTTTCAGACACTGTAAACTGTTCAATTGCATCTAGAGGGATAAAGGGTTCCTGCTTTTCCTGCGTCCTCGGTTATTTTCAGCTGGGTAGTGCAGCAGCAGTGAATTCACTCAAGGTTCATCTTGAGGTGTAGCTGAGGTCTGAGTTGAGGGAAGCAGCAGCTTGCTTTCTCCAGGCAGGGACTGAAGGTGCCAGGTGATCAGGGCTTTCTGACCAGGGGTCAGGGCTTTCTGGAGAGTCCCGTGGCAGCAGAGGTAGGGAAGAGTTCTGGATGTTCTGGTGTTTTGGGTGAGCACACAGATCCTCACTGCGGCCATGCCAGAGGAGTATTTATGACAGGCAAGGAGAGCACATGAACCTGCAGCAGGACAAGCCAGCTGGGCTTTGGATCAGGCTGTAAACAGCCACAGCACCCTCTCTGAATCCAGCACTGCGAGGTTTGGGAATGCTTCCCTTGGTGGGCGAAGTGAGAACCTGCCTCTGCCCTCTGCTGAGCCACCAGCCCTCGAGGCCACGCTCCCATTTAGCCCATTAAAACTGGCTCTCGTTTTCTCTGCTGAATCAATTTCTGAGCCTTTAAATGGTACCTTCCTTGTGCTAATCATACAATAGGACTACTAATGAATGTCTCAATTATTTAATGTTTGAATCGAGCAATTATTTTCTGGAGGTAGCAAATTGAAGTTTTCAGGAGGAAAAATACCATCTCACCCCCCCATTTTTTTTTACTGCTACATAATTAAGTAATTGTATAGCCAGTGATTTAATAGCTACAAGATCAGGAGTGACATATTTTATTCATTTTAAGCAGGACTGTTTCTCATTTCTCCTCTTTCTGCCTAGGAGCAGCCCTTACCAGCCTCTGGGAAGGCTGGGGAAAAGCTGCAATGCTTTCCCCCTTTCCTCTATCTCATTTCTTTCTGTGTTTAAAGATTTTTCCCTTCTGTGCTGAGCTGCCTCTGCCATTGGCTGCCAGTGGGTGCTTTCCTGGGGGGTCCATGGAGGGTTGTTTTGGAGGATGGATTTGCTGCCTGTCACCACCATCAGCTTCTGTCCCACCCTCCCCGTGCGCTGTTCCGATGCACCTGAGTGCTCTCATATTTTTCGGGGCATATTTGGAGGGAGGAGAAGAGCTGAGGCACTGACTGCTGTTTAAGTGGGAGCTGTTGCTGCACCAGCGATGGCAGGAGCCCCCCAGGGAGTGCCCTGGCCAGGGGATTTATCTCCCTTTGGAGCAGACACCCAGCCCTGGCGCAGAGCGTTTGTCACACATCATCCTCGCCGCGCTGTCGGAGAGACACGCGGAGTGACAGTCGCGCTGGTGGAAACCTCTCTGCTTGTTTTAAATAAATAAAGAAGTTAATCACTAGGGAATTACCGTGCTCAGATGTTGAGACATCCTGGGGATGAAAAGAAGTGTCTAAGGAACAAGAATATTTAGTGTCGACTGAGCGTCTACCTGAATTCCCCTTATTTGTGTGCGTGTCAGCTGTGCAAGGGTATCTGTGCTGGAGAGCAGAAGGGCTGGGTGGCTGTCTGGACAAATAATTCACCTTTCCTGCTTGTTTTTCATCCACTGGCAGGCAGACTGTGGTTCCTTCAGAGCCAGTTGCTGTAGATGGGTAATTTCTGCTAGTGGGACTCATCTGTAGCTTGTTTGTAGGTACCTGCTTGGGAGCAGAGACTTTTGTAGCCGTAAAATGCCCTGATAAAAAATGGATGATGTGTGATATCCTCGTTCTCCTGCCAGAGCCCGAATCCCGGGCAGGCTGTGATTGCTCCCTCCTTGGATGAATGCAGCATTAAGCTGTGCTCCTGGCGTGAGCGTTCATGACCATGAAGGCAAAATGGGCCTTCCTTGGCACCATCGCCCAGATTTCAGACGAGTTCCCAACAGCACGGGCTGGTGAGAGCGCTGGCAGAGCGGGAGCACAAATGTGCTGTGAGTAGGCATCGGCGGGAATTCATTAGCAGGACCTAATTAGCAAATTCGAAGTGGCAGCGCTCTGCTGAGAAGCGGGGCTGGAACCGGTGCGGTCCCATCGGCCGGGTGGGGAGAGGAAGGGATGTGCACCGGGGAGCAGGCACCGTGCCCTCTGGAAAAAGCCACTTTGGGAGGAATGAGGTGTGACCTGCCGCCACACATCCCCGGCCGGCCGGGCGCTGCCGGCGGTGACAGAGCCGCTGTCTCCCGTGACAGGGTTAAACTCCTGTGACGGTGAGTGATTACTCGCCAGATGACAAACGAGCCGAGGGCTGCCGTGGCATTGCAAGTAGTTTTTCAAGGGCTCGGTCTTTTGTTAAAGAAATAGTGACTTGTAATTATTTAGTTAAAAACTTGGTGTCAGGGGCTGCTGCTTGTGCAGCGTCACGTGTCTCTCTCCAGTGTCACCTTCCCCACTCTGTTTGAAGCCCCCTTAGATCAACCTTGGTGGCCTCCCCACCAACCCCTGGGGGTGGCACAGCGCTGAGAGGTGGTGGCCACCCTTAAACCCAAGCAGGAGTGGTGCTGATATCTTCACAACCTCTCCCAGGTAGTCTCAACTGCTGCTTTCGGGTGTCCTTATTTAACACACACATTGTAATTAAGGAGAATTTCCTGTAGTCCTCTGGGGCTCGTGAGAAATTTGAGAGCTGGAGGGTTTTTTGTGTGTTATGTTAACATGCTTGTTAAAAAGGAGAGGTCTCCTCGGTGGAGCTGAATGGAGCCCAGCTACCAGCTGGGACAGCTGTGATGTTGGAGGACCTCTGGGAAGCACAAATGTGGGATGGATTCCTGTGTGAGGAGTGACTGCCGGTGGAAAAGGAGGCAGGGAGGTCAGGATCCTTCACTTTGGGTTTGTTGAGCGAGCTCAGGGGGCCACAGCCAGCATGTGAATTGTCTTTACCCCATGTCATCTGGCAGGGTGGCTCACCTTCACAGTTGGCACTGAATTTGGGGAGACCTGGTGGATGCTGAATGTCCTGGCTCTCCATCCCTGGTTATCCTGGACCACTGGGCCACATGCATGGCAAACCTTCCCATAAAAACCACAGAAATCATTCTGCAGAGGGTGTGTTCCTCTGCCTGAAGGAGTTTAGCTGGTCAGTTTGGTGGCTGTGGGCATGGCCACAGCACCACACTGATGGCTTTTGCTTCCCAAGCCTCCTGGGAGGTTTGTGGCTGCAGATTCAACCCATCCAGATGTTTGTTGTGAGCTCTCTGGCCCTGCAGACTCCTGAGCTGAGGAGTTTTGTAGCCTGACCAGGAGAGTGCCAATGTCCTGCTGGGCCCCTGGCACTGTGCTGGAGGCCTGGGGCCTTTGTTCAGCTGGAAACTTTTAGAGTCAGTCACCACAGGCAGAGTGAAATCACAGAATTGTTCAGATTCTGATCTGTTTTAACAGACCTTTAAGATCATCAAGTCCAACCACCACCAAGTTCACCACTAAACCATGTCCTCAAGTGCCACGTCCATATGCTTTTTTTAGCACTTTCAGGGACATTGACTCCACCATCTCCCTGGGCAACCTGTTCCAATTTTACAACCCTTTCTGTGAAGGAGTTTTTCAATGTAAACCTCCCTTGGTGAAACTTGAGGCATTTCCTCTTGTCTGTCACTTGTTACCTGAGAGCAGAGCCTGACACCCACCTGGCTCCACCCTCCTTTCAGGAAGCCGTAGAGAGCAACAAGGTCTCCCTGATCCTCCTTTTCTCCAGGCTAAATTTCAGCTGAAATCCCAGCACCCTGCTGATATTTGGGCAGAGGAAGTGGCAGTTTTTTTCGCTTAATATCGCCTTGCTTCGTTTTATTTTTCCTTTCTTTTTAGTTCAGCTTTCCACAGCATTTATTGACAGTGTTAGGAAACTACCCAGGGATCAGGTAGGAAAGAGAACTGTGGAGAGGCTTCACCTGGGATGGGTCTGCCCTTCCCCTCGTGGTCCTGCTGCTGCAGCTGTGTACAGCTGTGACAGCGGTGCAGCTGCTCTGCACCGCAGCCCCAAGACCCCGCTGCGCTCCCAGCAGGACTTCTCCCACAGCTGCGCTGCGAGGGTGACAAAGCCTGGATTTATTCATTGTGACTTCCCCTGACCTCTTCTGCAACTGGTTCTTGCCTCTTGGCTATGAGTGACCCCGTCCCCGACACCTCCCCAAGCGCCTCCGCTGCCGCCAGCGCCGGGCGAGTTCCAGAGTGTCCCCAGCCATAAACGTTACCAGATGTTTACACGTCTGGAGGTGCCATCGCCAGGGCTCCGTCTCTCATGCCTCATTTCAGAAGGAGCAGTCACATTTTGCAAAGTTCACTCCACTCCCTGAATCTCTCCGTGGCCTCCCTGTGCCGTGCGCTCGCCTGTCCCAGCAGCCACTCCTGCACTGGGGTGAGCACTGGGAGCATCCAGCTGTGCTGGGAGCATCCAGCTGTGCTCACTGGCTCTGTTTTGGGTGTCTGAGTGGTGGTTTAGTGCTGGGGACTGTCAGAGGGAGGGTTATAAAACCTCGTCCCCTGCAGTGACTTTGCCCCCAGCTGAGCTCCATGGGCTGCATGTCCCTGGTGACAGCACTGGGCACAGTGGGCAGTGCCCAGGTGGACAGAGGTGACCTGTTTGCAGGAAAGGACAGCCTGGAAATCCACTCTGGTGCCAGAGAAAAAAGCAAGACATTGTGTTTTTAAACATTCCCCACATGCAAGGCTTTTGTTTGTCTGTGTCGCAGTGATCTCAATTTAAACCCTAAATAGGTGTGAGTTAAATAACTTCTTGGAGTTGTCATTAAAGGCTTCTTCTCAGGTTTGTTTCTGTTTCTCCCTGAAGGAGAAAGCTGCAGGAGTCCCCAGTTGTCTTAATTTCACCTTGAGTGTTTTTGGCTGCAGATTTGTGGTGCTTGGCTTCGCAGGGAAGATAAAATCTAAGATTTCACTTGTGAAGGCTTCACTCTGCTGAAAATCCCTGTTGAATGAGGAGTGTGGGATCAGACCCCTCATTTAGATCAATGGTTCAGGAAGGAAAAAAAAAGAGAGATGAACTTGAAGCCTGTGAAGAAAACCTGGTTGGGGGAGAAGGGAGGAGGGGGAGAGCTGAGTTAATGGAAGAGAGATATCTCCAGCCTGGAAATGGATGAAGGGAAAGGGAACGTATCTCTCTTGGTCCTCCTGGGATTAATTTTGAATATCAAACGCTTGATCTCGAGCCGTTCCTCAGGCAGCCGGTCATGTTTCTGTGAAAGCTGTATTCTGAAAAGAATTTTTCTGATGCTTTAAAACAGAGGAAAGCAAAGCAAATGACCTTATCCTGCTTTGCATTATGTCACACTCGATGATATTCTTTTGCAGTACTTGCAGATAGCTTGACACATCGAGGCAGACAGCCCCTTATTATTAAATCTGTTTGCAAATGTGCTCGGATTGCCCTTCACATCCACCCCTGGTTATGAGCGGTGGCAGCCCGTGGCTGCAAATCCCAGGTCCCCACAAACACCCACCTTCTCCCCTCCTCCCCACCCGGCTTGTCAACGCTCTAGGAATTAATAAAGTGTCCTACGAGAAAAGGAAAGGGATCCTGGCAGGGATGAAGGGTAATGCCTCCTTCCTGCGGGTTCTCTGGGCTGCACGCTGAGCTGCTGACCTTAGGAACGCTGCTGAGAGTGGCACAGGGACCCGGTCCCTGCTCGGCTGTGCCACGTCTCCCCGGGTCACATCAGGCCAGCGCTGCCGCTGCTGCGGTCGGTGTTAGCTGGATCAATAGTGCCTCATGCTGCTGAGCCGGGCTATTGCTGCCGCCCGGCCCGAGCATCCTGCTCTGCTGGCTCTGATTTCCAGCCTTTCCCCGCTCAATCCTCTGCACAGAGCACCCCCGTCCTCAGCATCACCAGGTTTGCCTCCAGCAGCAGCCGGGATGCAGGGATGCCTGGCTTCCCCGGGGGCTCAGGGGAAAAGTTCTCCCAAGAGAAAACGGAGGGGAAATTTTCTTTTCTGAATGCAAGCCATTGGTAATTGTCCTCAAACATCTACAAGGACCTGTCATAAAATAAATATCAAAGTCCCAAATGGGTCAGGCTCCCAGAGGTTTTTATTTAGCCTCCATTCAGATCCTAATGGGTTTTTATCCTACAAAGAGGTCTTTAGGATTTGACATTTGTGTTCATGTCTGATGCTACTGTAACACACCTGTGGTCAGGGGAATTGCTCCTTGCACCTCTGGGAGCTCATGGACCAGGCTCCCAGGGCACTCTGGGCATTTCTGCTGAAGCACTCACTGTCTGTCTCTTCCAGATTTGTTGGCTTTCAGTGTCAGTGAATTTTCCTTATAGGAGGATGAATAAAAGGCACCATACAACCTTGTTTGGTTTGGGGTTTTTTTTTTTTTTTTTTGTTTTTTGTTTTGTTTTGTTTTGAAATGTTTTTCTCCTTTCTCATCATGCTCTTGAGTGATCCACCCACAAGTTTTTCATTAGGTATGGAAATGTGTTTAGGACCACATTTTTCCATTGTTATTTTCCTATTCTGCTTACACTCCTCTGTCTTTCAATGCTGAAGGTGCTATTGCAAGCTAAGAATGTTGTTTTCTTCCATGAAACCACTGCAGTATTTTCATTTACTGTTCTCTCTCCCTTTCTCTCCGTGTCTTGCTTTCTTGGCCACCAATGGCTGTTGATCAGATGTTTTTGTTAAGTTGTCCAGAGTGATGTGTGGGTTTTTTCCTTCCCCTGAGTGGTTACAATTAAGTTAGAATCCATCAATGTGTATGAGTTGTTGGCAATGTTGCTTTTGATAGGCATTACCTTGTACTTGTCTGTATTAAATTTCAGCTGTCATTGTTTTCTTAATTGCCTGTGTTAGATAATGCTGAATTTCCCAGAGTCCTCTCCTGCTGACTAAAATGAATAGCATTTGTATCACAAATGCTTCAAACTTGACACTTTTTTCCCCCATGCCATTTAAAACTTCACCTTGGCTTGGCTGATTTAATTTGCTATCAATTTCTCATATTTTGAGGCATTCCTTTCTTTCCTTTCCCTCTCTCTCTGCCCCCCTCTGAGAGGGTTTCCTCCATGGTAGGAGGTGCACACCTTGGATTTAGCCAGGATGGGCAAGGAAAGCCACATTTTCCTGAAGGTGAAAGGGTAAAGATGCAGCACAGGTGGTACCAACCCTTCAGGAGCTCTGGATTTTGGTTGCTCAACCAGGATTTTCTCAACCATGGTGACTCAAACCCAGCTAATCTGTGTGTGCTCTCATGTCCTCCTGGCCACATCAGTGTCATTTTTGGGATCTGCCTGAGTCAAGAGTGGGAGAGCCATGGTTCAGGAGATCTGGCTTTTTGTTTTTTTTTTCCCCACTCTCCCACATCCCTGCTTTGTCTGGATCTTGACAAGCTGCTGTTTTTCTCCAGCTGCTGTTCAGTTTGTGTACTTCCCCTGTTCAAATGACATCCCTTCACAAGGCATCTGCGGGAAGATGGTTTTCATCTTTGGAGCCTGCTGCTTCTTCAGTGGTACTGGTTATTATTAATTAAGACATTTTTGAAGGTCTAATAAATAATAACAGCTTTTCTTGAAAGTATTGTTGCCTCCCTCAAAGGACTCTGATAGATTAGAGAGGGCACACTTTATTTTCTAAAAGCCACGCTGTACCACATCGCGTTCATCCAGAGAGTTTATTATAACTTTCAAACCCCTAATTTAATAAGTTTACTTACTGCTGAAGTAAGCCTTTGAAGTCTGGAATTATCTGTTCACTTCGAAAGCATGGAATGATCATTTCCATGCCAGCAAAAATTACTGAGTGAAATTGGGTGATAATTTTAGTCTTAATTTGGTTTCCAATCTATGAAAGTTTCTCGATATTTTTAAATGATGTGAAAGGATCTCCTCTATTCAGTGTTGCCCAAAATAGTCTACTGCAGCAAGTCAAAGCATTTGGTAATTTGGCCTTTATGAGAACCCTGCATGGCTTTTCTCCCTTTGTAACACCTCTTTGAGGAAGAACTGGATGCCACATTAACAGGTTGGCAAGCTGGACCTTCAGAAGGGGCTGGAGGACCATAAAGAGGTGGAGAGACCTCTGGCATCACTCCCGAGGCAGATGAAAGGCACAGAGAGAGTTTATGAACCCATCTGCAGGAGGAAGGCAGCAAACTTGCCAGTTCAGTGAGCTCAGTTGAATCCTTCCCAGTCAGGGTAGATCCAAAGTTAATGGCTCAGAGGTCTGTCGGTATTTTTATCCCTGCATTTATATTTTATGGAGCCATCTGGTCCCATTAAAGCTTTCAAAGTCAGCTTAGATTGAATTGAGTTTCCCGGGAACTGAGAAGAGGAGGAGTAAGAGTAGGTGAGGTGTGGCAAGGAAGGAGGTCTCATTGCAAAGCCAGCTCTGACAAACAGACAGTCAGGGGGAGAGGGATGAGAGCAATTTGGCATTTAAACCCTGAGTGGGGATGGGGCTCCTTGCTGGGCCTGCCCTGGAGTTAATCTGCCTTTCCAGCTGGAGCCTTCCTGCCCAGTGACACCCCATCAGCATGTTCCTCTGGGGTTCCTCTGAGAGAAGGAGCCCTTGTAACTCTTTGTTCGTGGAAGCAGTGGTGACAGCTGGAAAAACGGCTTCACCAGCAGCGAGTGCCCTTCTCGGGCAGGAGCTGTGGAGAGCTGCTCCAGACTAATGTCTGGTCCCATCGACTGCCCCAGCCTGGGGCTGTGCGCAGAGTGGTCCAGGGCCTCATTCCCACATTTCCACCCCTCTCTCAACAGCTTTGCAAAGGTGGGGAGTGTGCTGCCCTCAGGGGAGGAGCAGCCCTGTGCTTGGGCCATCACTCCTGTGCCCCAGCAGTGCCAGTCCTGACTGTGGATCAGCTGCTGAGCCATCCAGGATTGGAGTTTCCCCTCCTCGTTTTGGTGTTGGCTCGCTTGGAGCCTGCCTGTCCCTTCCCCATCCTGCCTGCTGCCTTTCCAGGGCTATGGCCTGGAAAAGCAGCAGCAGAGTGGCATGCATGGGATCATTTGCCTTCTGCTCAGCAGCACTGGTGGCTTTCCCAGCTCACTCTGAGCCTCAGTGGCACCCTGGGGTTTGGCTGGGACACAGTTCTGCTGTGCCCACTTGGGATGTGAATGGTTACCATGCTAATCATCTGCTTTTCAGTGTGATCCCAACCTGTTTGGAGTTGGGAAAGGAATTTGTGGGTGTTCTGGTTTTTAGGAGCATCTTATGTGTCACAACAATTTGGGAACAGAAACATTTTCCTTTCAGCTCTAAACAAAGCTGGCTCTCATTAGATGAAGCCGATGGTTCCACATCTGAAAGGCACCACTTTTATTGATCTCCTCCAGAGAATAGCTTGTATTTGCTCTGTAAATGCTCCTGCAACCCCTTGTGATGTTTTCAAACCCCCTAACCTGGATCCGTGGCTTGCTGCTGCCCGAGGATCTCATGGCACTGTTGGATGGCAGCTCCTTGCTCTCCAAAGGATTGGAACAAAGGTCTGAAAATCACCTTGAGATGCAGAAGAAGGTGCTTGCAAAAGAACCTGCTGTTTCTTGGGCAGAGGGAGGCTTTGGCAAACCCCTGTTTGCAGTAAGGGATATTTCATGGTGATAGCTTGGCCCAGCTTATTGTGGTCACAGTTTTTCCTCTTGCCCCCAAGTGTACCCCAGAGCTGCTGATAATGCCGTGGCTTTGGGACAGCTGCTCTTGAGCATGTTAGATTTGAGTGAAAAATTCATGGAAGCAATTTATTCATTGAATTCACCAGTCTCAGCCTTGGGGTATGTCTGCTGGGAAAGTTGTTATTTCCTTCAATTTATTAGTTGTGGAGTAATATGCCAATATACATTGAGGCTTCTGTGTCAGAAAACATTTGTAATTCAGAAATCAGGGCTGGCTGGTGAGCTCAGAGAGGCAGATGAGGGATGAGGTTGGGAGGCTGCCCTGAGTTTTTTGGGGAAAACATGCTTCAGAAAACTCTTTGCTGATCTACCCTGCTCTCTTGGGTGTGGGAGGCTCTGGGTTTGGGATGAGGAGGGGCTGAAGCTGTTAATAGCCTTAAACCAGTGTGTGCACAGGGCTTTTCATTCACCCTCTTCTCCTCAAGGGCTGGGGGGATTGGAGCTCCTGTTATTATTTAAGTGGCTCTCCAGCTGCTCCTTCTCGTCCTGTCGTCTCCCTGCCTGTCTTTGATTAATGGCAGGACCATCCATTCCAATGCTTCCCTCTCTCCTTCACTTAATTCCCTATTTTTTCCCTCCTTTCCCCTCCACTTCTATTTTTTTCCTCGCACAAACTGCTGATCTAAATGTTCAAAATAAATTATGCTGAATAATGGATGAAGGCAGCTGCATAATTTATGGTGCCACAGGGTGAGGCGAAGCCCTGTGTGCTCTTGTTCTGCTTCTTGCCCCCTGTGCCATCCCCTGCCCTTTCTCCAAGCAAACTGAGGAGGTGGTGGCAGCAGGTTTGCTGGTGGCTGCTCTTCAGATCCCACTTTCAGTCAGAGAAGGGGTTTAATATCTCAGGATTACGCACCCAGGGGTGCTGTGACCACGGGAGATGAGAGGTGCTGACGTTCAGCCCATCAAAGGTCGTCCCTGCCTGCTGGGGCAGAGATAATGGGTTTAATTACTCACCCCAGGACGTTCCCCTCCTGCCTTTCTGCAGCAGGATGGTGCTGCTGGAAAAGGCTTTAAAATCAGGTGGAAAGGGTGGGTTTCTTCCTTTTGGGGTCTTGCTTTGCCCCAAGTGTAAGTATATGAGAAAGTCTGGTGTTGTTAGCGTGATTCATTCTGGCAGGCTGAGGCAATTTCTTCTGACTTTTATATTATATTCAGAATTTCTCTCCATAAGGATATCAGATATAATTATAATATGTTGAAATGAAGTACTTCAACCTTATCAAAAATAACATTTTGATAATTTTTCGCTGAAAATGTCAACACAATCAATAGGTTCTTGCAAATGTTTTCATTTCATTAAACTCAGCAGATTGTTCTGCTGGCATGTTTTAACCCACACTAAATATCCTTTTTCCCATATTGGGATGAACTTAGATAATAAGGTTACCTTTACAAAGCCACATGGTGATGAAGCAGAGCTTTTTAGCAGCAGCCCTCCATGTTCCTTATAAAAGGATGAAAGAGTGGCAGAGATGACTGAGACAGTGAAGGAAAGAAAAAAGGGGAGATGGAGAGACATAATTTTTCCCTCTCCGAGTTTATTATCCATCTGTTTGCCTCTGTCTTTCTCTGATGTCTTGTCCGTCAGCCGCTAAAACCTAATTCTGTAAGAAATAAATACAACTTGAGTAAATTAAGTGAAAAGGCTGCACAGAACCCAATTACTCTCTGTCCCCCAGACGCTTGGGAGCAGAGTTCATTTCTCTGTAATGAACAATGTGCTGAGTGACAGCCTGGCAAAACGAGCCGTGGTTTCATCCAGGGGCAAATGTGGGGATATGGAGTAGTCAGGGAGGTTCTGTCCATGGAGGTGGGGCTGTGGAGATGCAGGACCTTCTCCTGGGAGACTCCACTTCCTCTGGCTTCCCAAGAGACATCACCTTTGTGGAAGCCATTTGCTGCTAAAACTGGGAGCAGCAGAGGTGGTTAAAGGTGCCCCAGTGCTTCCTTTCAGCGTCTCTCAGTTTCATTTGCTTGAAGGTCTCAGTGTTGTGCAGACAGAGCCATCCCCTGCCAGGAGAGGAGTTCAGGAGGACTGCCTTGCAGCCTCTGGAAGGAGATCAAAAAGAGGTAAACCCAAATGTACGATGGATCTGCAGAGTGGTGAGGCTGAGGAATTAACCTGGGACTCAGGACTCAGCCCTGCTCTGTCGCAGCCCTGACTGCGTGACCTTCAGCAAATGGCTTTACAGTCTGCCTCTCTCTTCCCCAGCAGCACATCATTTTGTTCACTCCTCTCGTCTGATTGCAGGCAGCTTTGGTAAAAGATTTTGCTCCTCTGTGTGTGTATTGAACTTGGCACAAAAGCTGCTCATTCCAGCTGTTGCTGTAATACGTGTGGGGAGCTTTGTGAGGAGTGCTGGAGTAGGGCAGGAGCGAGCCTGGGCTGCAGCCTCTGCCTGTTTTTTCTTCGGTGCTTGTGGGACTAAACCCAAGAGCTTAAGTCAAGCCAAGGTGAGAGTGTGTGTTGGCATTAAGATTTTATGGGGCAGTGGATGGGGTGTCAGCCTCGTGTAACACAGGGATCAATGTGGTTGCTGTGACACTGCTGATGCAGAGTGGCCGGTGTCTGTTGTTACCATAAATGAGGATGAGCGAATTTTGCCTGTTCCCTTTGCCTCTTTGCATGCACAGACTCCTTCATACAACTTCCTGAATGTCCCTGTGAATTTTGCCTGTTCCCTTTGCCTCTTTGCATGCACAGACTCTTTCATCCAGCTTCCTGAGTGTCCCTGTGGCTCTGCAGGGATTACCCAGGGTGCTGGACTGGAAGGGCCATGGCTCTGCAGGGCCCTGCTGGGTGCTTGTTTTAAAGCTGGGGCTGCCTGAGGCGAGGCTGAGCCAGCACAGCTTGTTTGCAGGAGCTGTGGTGGTGCAGCAGGTAATGACTGCTCGGGAGAAGGAACTTGCAGTGCTTTATTATGCGGAATATCCAGGCGGTGAAAGACAGCTGCTGCTGCTCTGTGCAGTATTATACCCCCATAATCAATATTGGGGAGGAGGAACGGCTGGGCAACCTGTTCCCTATTATGGGCACTTAAGCAATGCTTGGGTTGACAAAGAACCTTGTACCAACTGCAGGCAGCACATGTTCAACATGCTCCTCATATATCAGGGAGCGATCCAGCCAAAAGCCCAGATGCTCTTGACAGCTAACTTTGGAGAGGAGCTGGTGACAAAGCAGCCTTTCAACCACAGGATGAAATTCCTCTGGATACTTGGGGATCCAGAAATTCCTCTGGATACTTGGGGATCAGCTTTGCCTGAGCCTTGAAACCCAGAGCAGGCAGACTGATGGTGGTGTGCAGTTAAAACCCCTAAATATCCCCCAAGCAGGAGGCTGGATCTCTGAGATCTGGTGTCAGGTGTGAAGGACCTGGAGCCAGGACCGCTGGGCTGTTTCTCTGGCACAGCCACTGATTCATTTTGACTTTGAGCAAGTCATTTAATCGCTCAGTAATTAATGCTATTCATACAGCTAAATTGAGTACTGCTAGGTACGTGAGCTCTCGCTGCAGGCACACTGTGGCCATTCAAAAAAATCACAGCAACACCTAGAATAGAAGAGAAGGTGTTTGATTTCAAAGCGTCCTGGGTTGCCACTTGAATCCTTCTCATCATGTACCTAAAAAGGGCCTGTGGCAGATCTCTGAAAGGCTCCACTTCCTTACTGCAGGAGGGAGTGATACCCACGGGCCAGAGCTGGGAAATCCATCACCTACCTCAGCAAATAAGTGTTAATGAAGTTCACAGGGAGCCTGGGAGGGGTGGTGGTAGGAAACAGCAGATGATTCTTGCTATTTTAGCACTGATCTCCTCCCTGACCCGTTGGTTTGGAGCTGGCACAGCAGCCCCATGGCCTCAGAGCCCGTGCTGCTGTGACCCCTGCTCTGCTGGCCCCTGCCTGTTTAACCGAGGAGCTGCCAGAGTCAATCAGAGCCAAGTGTTTGCAAGCAGGGCCAGTGCCTGGTGCTGAGTGCTTTTATTAGCTCTGAACAAACTGCAGCAGAGCAGATATTGATTCCCGTGATCCACTGCCCTCAGTAACATCATTTGTAAATTTTGGGGAGCAGGAGGGGTAGCAAAGGCTGCTGCACAATCCCAGTCACTGGGGCATTCAAATTGCCTTTACTGAGTGAAGCATTTGCTGTCTAAGACTCAACTCCAGGCTTGGCTGGTGGGTCAGGAAGGGCTTGGAAAGCAGTGAGTGAGTACAAAGAGCTGCAAACTCTGTCTTTGCCCACTGCCCAAGACACGTGGCTTTGCCCAGGGGCTGGAGGCCATGTGCATGCTGCTTAACCTCTGTGCTACAAGGCAAAATGAGAGACCTCTTGTGTTTTTATCTGCCCTGCCTTGAACTAATGCTGCCTGGAGAGGCTTTCTTGTGCTCACGATAAGTAAAATGAAAGATCTTTGGACCTTCAGCTGCAGGGCTTTGCTCAAATTCCCCTGTACTTATTCTTGCTCCTGGCAGACCCCAGTAATTGCACCATGTCTCTCTGTATTTATGCAGATATATTATATATCAATCTGTTACCAAGTGCATCAATTTCTTGACTAAACCTGCTGTTTGGGAGTCCATTAAGGATGTTTTGTTGACCAGATGTGGCCCCAAAAGGGAAGAATTCCCCCTTTTCAGCTGTTGTGGGTGTGGATGAGGGACGTGAGTGAGCGGAGATGAAAATATCTGCGGTTCTGCATGCACACAAAATGACTTCTGGGAAGCTGGGATAAGCATCTTGTTCCTTCAGCTTTTGAAAATGACAGATCTCTATCTCTCAGAGGAGTTTTTCACCTAAATAGTGGCAGTAGATCTACGAGGTCCTCTGGGGGACCAATGGACTCACTGCAAAGTCAGGACAGTTTAACTGGAATTTACAAACCCACCCGGGAGTTTGGGTCCGTGCTTCGTTTGAATGGGAATTTAATGTCTCACATTCCCCAGATGGCTTAGAAAGTTTTGCTGTGTATTTTCCAAAAGTAGATTTTACAAAAACGTGGAAAACCACCAGTAAAATGTGCTTTGCCACAAAAAACCCAGTGAATTCTGGATGGCTAGCTTTTAACTTATTAGCAGCTATGGGATGTTGTGGCCCAACAGAGGAAATAAAGCTCCAGTTATCCCCTTCAGTGCAACTTTTACCTTCTAAAGAGATGTCAAATTGTCCAGTACAATTTAAGAACGCATCAATCCATGTGTATTTTTTTTTTCCTTGCTACATCTGTAGTAAAACTGTTTAGATGGTGGGACAATATGTACTTTTAGAGCTGCTAAATTGCACTTAGAGGGAGGAGTTAGGGAAAGGAAGAAGGAGAAAGGTGGTAGCAGAGATAGAGCCTGGGCTGGAGGGAATGATCCAAGCTATTGACTCATCCTTATTACCCACACATCCACTTTCTGTCCCCAAGGCCACACTGCCAGGCCATTTCCATAGTGTTTCTTTCAAATATACCTCCCTGTGCCTCCAATCTCTCCCCTGGCTGGAGGTGTTGATGTCTGGAGGAGTAATTACTCTGGGGATAACGCTGGACTCCGGGATGGACTGGGAGCCACCTGGCACTATCTTGCCTCTGGTCCTGCCTTCCATGGGGAAATCTGAAGTGTGCTGGAGTGATGGCCTTGCACAAATTCCCAGCTGATGGGACGCGTGTTTGGGCTGCCTGGCTGGTCGGGAATTCATTAGGAACTTTTGTGTTTGCAGCTGTCTCTTGGATTATATCTTTATTGATCCTGCCTGCCCATGGCCAATGGGAAATATGTGGAAATGATGAAGCTCTTCTGAAGGGGAGTTCATAATCTTGCTCAAACAAAGCCAGGCCCCCAGAGACAGGGATGAATGGCCTGTGTGTAGCCTATTTTGAGATGATATGGCTATCACATCTTGTTCCCCTTGTTTTACTGGGATAACATTCAATTACCCCTGCCAACAGCAGCTTCCTGTAAGGGTTGTTGAGACAGCTAATTGCTTGCCCCACTTACTCCAGATGAGAAATACAAGGCAGCTCTGGGGCTGTGTGGGGCCAAGAGGATCACTGGGAATGGCACCAGTTTTAGGACAGGACCTGTGTCCTGGGGAGGTTGTGGAGCTGGAGGTCAGCCTTGAGCCCAGCTCTGCCATGGTTTTGCTGCTTGACCACAGGAAATTCACTTCATTTTGTGGCAGGGTCTGAGAGAAAGGCCATGGATCTGGGAGATCAGGGAGATGCCAAGTTAAGCTGGAGTTTGTGCTCCCTAAGCAAGCAGTGGGTGACCCATGCTGGGTCTTGCTCTGGGGACACATAGGAGGGTGAGATGGTGGCTCTGTGGAGTGCAGAGGATTATTTGAGCTCTGCTGGCCTCCCTGCCAGGGCTGCACAGGCGGTGCCAGTGTCAGCATCTTCAGCAGGGAAGCTTCTCCAGAGCCCCCGTTGTTCTGAGTGAGCCTGGGCAGAGCTGTCAGCAGGTAACAGCTTTCACTCGCTATTTTGTGCAGCACCCCAGAGAGGCAGAGCCCGAGCAGCCCTGTATCAATGCCTGACAGCACCTTCCTGCTTGTACACCCGAGCAAGGAGACAACTTGTGAGACAACTGCACTTAGCCCCTGCCAAAGCCAAGCACCGGAGAAGTCCCTGATGTATTTAGAGAAACACACTGTCTTGCTGTGTCTGCTTTGGAGAAACCTTGCTAATCCTTCCTGAAAAGCCCAAAGGGGGATCCAAAGCAGCTTTTCATTAGCCAGACAAGCCCTACAAGTTCCCCAGCTAAATACTTACGAGGGAGAGATGCTGCAGCAGGCAGAGTGACAGAGGGGAGGGATGTGCTGGGAAGGGAGAGGGATGGGAGTGCCAGCATCATACTGGGAAAGGACTGGGAGATCTGGAAAAGGCTTGGAGGCTTTAGGAAGGACAGAGAGCTTTGCAGTGCAGAGAGGGGTGAGAAAAAGTGGGGAAATCTCTGGGATTGCACCATCTTTTGGGTATCCCCTGTGGCTGCAAACTCTGATCAGAGGTACCTGCTCTTTTCCTAGTGGAGGAAGGCTCATTCCAAGACTCCCTAATAATGGACAGCCCTCGCTGCTGCCTGCAGCCAGGGCTGCCTGGCGTGTTTCTCTGTGCATGTGCAAACAAGCTCTCCCTGACACAGCACCTTTATGGCAGAATAACTCCATCCCTCGCTCTGGGCTGTGCTGCTTCTTGCTGAGCCAGTACAGCTCGTACAGGAACTGCGTGCAAACAAGCCCAGAATGTGTGGAAAGCACTTATTTAGACTTCCTGCTGCATTAGAGAAGGGATGGGAGTTCATTTCTCAGTGGGGCTGGCAGATCCAGCAGGGGTGGGGCTCTGTAGTCGGGGCCGGGGATGAGTGCAAGCTGCAAGGTCATTAACGCTGCCGTACACATGTAAATATTCTGCTGCTGCTTTGCCTTATTCCTGCTGAGCAGCCAGCCCTGAGCTGCTGTCTCTGCCTTTCCCTGCCTCTCCCAGCTGACAGAGCCCTGAGCTGCAGCGGGTTGGATCCCACCCTGGACCGGGCTCATACGTGGTGCTAACAGGTTGTCAGCTCTGGGGCCGTAAGAGGGAGCATTTCCCAGGCTGTGGGAGCTAAATCCGGGTGGACGTGACTTGCATGTCCACAATTCCCCTCTTGAGTTGCAAGACTTGCAGGAGCTGAGAGTGCTCTGGTGATATCTGCAGGCATGGCAGAAAATCGTTGTCGGTGGTGGAAAGTGACTTTGCTGTATGGATAAAATCTTGTGAAATTACTCTGGGCTAAGAACAATTTGTTTCAGTCTCCGTCTCCCAAGATACTGGTGTTGGAAATGTCCAGATTTGCCAGACCTTCTGTCTGTGCACCCATTTTGAATGCTGGGTTCGGGTGTTATTCTGTTCTTTTGCTTGGGCTTGCTTGTGGCCTCAGGGACAGGAGTTCCACTAAAGCAGATAAAGGATTTTAAATAGTAAACACCTGCTAAGGTGCCAGGAGAATACCTGGGTGAAAATAAACCCCTGCATGAGTGTATGTATGAGGGCATATATGATATCTAGGTGTCATTTTGGTGACAGGGTGCAAGTGTTCAGACCTGCCCTTCATATGCAGAGAGTCCCCACTGACACAGGCAGAGGAACTCAGGAGCAATATTAATTTAGATGGCTCTCCTTCCCATTCCAGGCCTGTTGTTATGGTGCTGTTGGTGTGTAATAAAAGACCTTTCAGTGCTGGGGGAAATCAAATAATCCTACGCAAATGTGAAGGCATTTGGACGGTGATTGTCCTAATGAAATAGGTAATTCAGCTCTGGCCCTGTGTGTCCCCTTTCCTCCTCTTCAGGTGCTTTTTTTTTGCCAGCCTGTGGATTGATAGATGGATGCCTGAGTGCCTTTGTCATCAGGAACTTGCCATTAAGGGTTTGTGCATTGCTTAGAATTAAGACTATCCAGGGCTTTTCTGGCCGGGGGATATTTTGGGAAAGATTTATGAATTTTATGAGATGGACTTAAGTAGTAGATAGTGAAGGCTTTGGGATGGTAAAAGAGTGTTTATCTTGAAAAATAGGAAAATATTATGAACCTTGACATCTCTTTCACTCCAGAGGCAGCCTGTGAACTCTTAGAGCTGGAAAATTACTTGGAGAATGTGCCACAGGGCAGTGTTTTCTATACTCTGTCGTGCCTCCTCCTGTCTTACACCCTCTCCTGGCTTGACAGGGCAGAAAAGACTGTGAAGGAGAGCAAAATGAATTTCTGGGCTAAGGAGTTCCAGCTCTCCTTCCTCCCTTCCCACCAGCCCTGCCTGTGTCAGTGCCCTTGGCCCGGGCAGTGGGAGTGGGGGTGCTCTGGCAGCGCTGGGATTCTGGTGCAGTCAGGTGTACCTGATGGTTCCCAGTCCCAGATACCTGGGAGACAGGTGCCCAGGACCTGGGATGAGCTCTTGCCTGGGAAGGGCTTTGCCTGCACATCTCAGTCAGTCAGTGATTGACTCGTGTGCCAAAGCAGAAGTGTTTAGAGCCCTGCCACGATTTGATCTCTGCTAATATAACGAGGAGCTTCCTCGTGGGTCTCCTCCAGCTCTGATTTCTGTGAAGCCCCATTTCAGCTCCTCCATCATCACAGAGCTCAAACCAGCCTTGTCAGAGGCAAGGGGGATAAAAAAGCCACAGACCTCTCTTGTTAGAGACATGCTTCCCTGGCTTTCCTGAGGGCTTGGGGACTGCATTACCAACACTCTCTGAGAAGCAAATGCACTTTGTACAAACCGTTTAACCTCTCCGTGCCTCTGTTTACCCTTTTAAAAAGGTGTAATACCCACAGAGATGCCGTGAGGATCAATTACTGTTTCTGTATTCTGAGATCCCTGGATAAAAGGGTAGAGAATTATCCTTGCCAGTCTGCCTCAAATATTGTTTTCATTAAGATTAACACTCTTCAGTAAACAGAACTGTTAAAGCCATATTAGGTGTTTAATAAGTAATATGGAGTTGTTATCCATCACTGTGTCTTTTCAGAGGGAGCTGCTGGGGAATGCACAGTAACAGGGCTGTGGAAGTGAAGCATCCTGCTCTAATTGCTCATTTGATTAGCAGCACTTAGGGTTATGTGAGCATGATTGGCTGGACCTCATCAAAATTCCTTGTCTCAAGGGCACAGAAGCAACAGGAGACACAGGAAAGGCATCAGCAAGTCTGAGGATTGTTGGGACTAGGATACAGAAATTCCACTCTGCCTTGCAGGAAAGCCTCCAAAATCAGGGGAGAGGCAGCTCAGGGCAGATGAGGGTTGGGGAAATGGGCAGAGGGCTGCAAATCCTGGAAAATCTTCCCAAATCTGAAAAAAGAGAAATTAATTAATGAAGTAGTGTGGTTTCCCATTGCCTGTAGACAGTACCTGTGCATCCTTGGCATGTGGTTATGGAATCAGGGCTGCTCTATGTGGGGCACTTGGGCTCCACCAGAAATGGGGAGCCTGGTGGAGCTGCACTCCCACTCCCCATCCCTGAACTCTGTGGGGATGGCAGAGTTCACAAAAGGAAGATTTCTGAACTGAGGTATCAACTACTCTTTAAGTTCTGCTTTTTAGCTGTTCCATGTGCTCCCAGACCCTTCCAGGCTGGGACCTCTCAAACCTCTTCCTCACTTTTGGTCACTATCCTTGCAGCCCTGACCATGGGAACAGATCTCTGTCACTCCCCATATTTTTTTTTTTGCCCAGACATGGCTGACAGGAGCTAGAGAGCTGAAGAAAAATAGAGTTTTAAAAGCCAACAGCCAGAACTGGGTCCTCAGCTGGGTCAAGTGCAGTGCTGATTTACACTGGCTGAGGTTCTGGCCCATAATCTTTTGTGCTCTACCATAAATATTACTTTGACTTAAAATGAACAGATCTGTCTCAAACTTGGCTGAGCCTTCAGTGTAAATAATGCAACCTTTGGAAGTCCACTTCCATGTTGTCCTTGCTGCCTGTGAGGACACAGCTCTGTCTTGGTGCTTTGGTAACAGAAGGGATTTTCCTTGCCTGCAATGTCACTCAAATTTGGAGGAATTTCTCTCCAGTGAGCTGGACTGGGAGGCCAGCAGACCCATGCCTTGGTGCCTCCAGCTTACAGATGCTGTCTTCTTCCCTCACCTCTGGAAAAAGCAGTGCTGGAGCTTCATGGTCTGTCATTGTGGGATACAAGACGCAGACTCTTTGTGATTTTTTTCTGTTAAAGGCTGTGTGAAAAACAAATTTATTTTTAGGGATCATTCTCTTTATATACAATTTTTCACAGACCACTGTGGTTAGTGAAAGAAAGATAAACCTCTTCACCCACATTGGTCAAACCAGAGGGACATCAAAAGATCCTTCCTCTCAGAAAGAATTTACAACATGAATATTGTTACAAAAAGAATTTCTTGGTGTTTATATTCTCTCCCTGGGAACAAGTTTCAGCAAACCCAAACATCAGAAAACCAGAGCTTTAGAAACTCAGAAACTTCAGGCCTGAAAACCAGACTACATTGGTCAGTTGTGCTGGGGCACGTTCACAGTTGTTGCTGGCAAATGTTGGGTGCTGATTTTGTCCTGTGCGAGCCTGGAAGTGACGGGGACATCACAGCTTTGATTCCCAGAATGCACGGAGTTATCCGCCTTGGAAACTCGGACAGCTTTTAGCCAAGGCTGACATGTGAATAATACATAAGAGAACCAGTTGAGTTTGTGAGGAATTACCTCAGTCTGAAAGCGTGCCCTGACCCAGTTTGGGTGCAGCAGGCCTGTCTGTGGCTTGAGTAGTGGATGGCATTCCCAATCCATTCAGAGCCATCTCCGCTGCGCTCCAAGGCAGGCGTGAAATGACAGTGCCTGTAAGCCCTTGGCTTCACGTCTCTTCCCCGGGGAGGTGCATTCTGAGCTATCAGTGCCTCAGAGTGCTGCTCCCTGCTAAGTCCCGAGGAAATCCCATTCTGCCCACCAGCCAGAAAAGGAGTCTGCAGGATTTCTACCAGCCTGGAAATAATGGGAGAGTAACACCAATTAAGAGGACAGGCTCAGTCCGTCTCCCGCTGTTCCGTGGGGGAGATCAAGGCGGGTTTGTCGCTGTTTGAAGAGTGGCCTTTGAGGAAATTGTCAGTGAAGATGTTCTGAAACAGCTCCAAACGTCCTAAGTTGCTGTTGCTCGGATGCACAGTGGGAGAGTGGAGTCTCCTCTGAAGAGGAGCCTGTGGGGAGTCCGGGGAAGGGCAGCAGAGGCAGATCCCCATGGGAGGCCAGCAGGAACCGAACTCCAGGATGATGTGCCAGGGTGAGAGGGTTAAAGCTGGTGAGAGCAGAGGTGAAGAGGGAGAGATTGAAGCAGGAGTTTGTGGGACCGGAGCAGGAAGAGCAAGGCTGCTCTTTGCCTTGAGCTGGGGTGAAAAGAGAAGGGAAGCATTTCCCCCAGGATTGTCTCCTCCTCATAACCCCTACCTTCCATAGCTGGATGAAGAATGAGGAACTACGGGGGCTCAGACAGCTTTGCCCCAGGCTGGTAGTCCAGTAGAGAGCCAGAATTTAGCTGGGGCATTGCATGGTGAAAGCTCTCTGGGAAGAGAGGGAGGTGTAGGGACATTTCCATCACATCAGGGATGTGTGACCCTCTTCAGCAACAGTCCCTGAGCAGTTTTGGCTTTTGGGCTGACAGCAGCCTGGCACAGTGTCCTTAGCTGGGTCTCTCCAATGCTGTATTGAGGGATGGAGCCTGTGAGTGAAACCACAGGGCTTTGTCTGTGATACAGGGACCCAGCAGGCACAGCTGTCCCATGGCCACCAAGCCATCTTCCCACCTTCTCCATCACCCAAGCTGTGAGGTTCCAGGCTGCTCAGGCAGAGTGTCAACCTGCAGCCCCTGTGGTTTGCAACCTTCTGGCTAGGATGGGGCTGCCCAGAGCTCCTCGGGTTCAGCAGATTTTTGACAGTCTGTTTTCTGCCTCTGCAGTGCCAGAGCAGCTTGATCTTCTAGTGCTCCAGCAAACTCCTGCCAGCCCCGGGGGAGCAAAGAGCCCGAGTCCTCCAACTCAGGACCTGGCACTGATCCCCACCAGGATTTGGCTGCTCTGAGCAAAGCCATGCATCTCACAGGCAGCTTTATCTGAGCTCCCTTTGATGCTCACCAGGCTGCACCAGGTTAAGCTATAGAACTGCCTGTGTCAACTCCTGGCCCTGGGATCTGGCAGAGGGAATGCTCGTGGAGGGCAAGAGCAATGGCCATTGCTTGCAGTCCCTGTGCATCAGTGTCTGGTGTCTCTGCACCTCTGACCCAGTGATTTATTTAAACCCTTGTTACGGAGGAGGCCAAGCCCAAAATACAGCTCCAGCCCTCTGCAGGACTGAATTAAACATGTGCCATTGCTTCTTGCAGACTCTTGCTAATTTTTGTGCAGGGAGGGAGGAGGGAGAGCTCAAACAGATGGCCCAAGTATCACTCTTGCTGTCTCCAACCTCCTTCCTAAATAAATGAGTAGTTCACAGAGAAGTTTGGAGGGTGTAATGTGCTTTCAGGGAGGACACTTTCCAGGCAAGGCTGAGGCTGAGGCTGCTGGGGTCAATGTGGATGTTGCTCTTACACCCTCTTATCTTGAGACACCAGTTAATTTATGCAGCACTTGATCAGACTCTCATTACTGGAGATTCAGCAGGGACAGCTAGCATGGTATTATTTTATTTCCTTGCTCTATGTTCATTTAGTTCAGTAATTTCTTTCCCCCAGGAAAGTGTGGCTCAGATGAAGCATCTGGATTTTCAATAAGGTCCAACTTTTTTTAATGGTGGCAGCAGGGATTTGGTTTTCCTGTGAAAAACAATCCCATCACCAGCCATTTTAAAGGACGGGGGTGTATTCTATATATACATATAATATATAGTGTATTATGTTGCTGAAAGCAATATGTGGGGAAAGACAAGGACCAGAGGGAGTCTCTGCCATGTTGGGAAGGTGTTTGAAAGTGTCTTCCATCAAACAGGACCATGACACAAGATCATCAGTGGTCCTGCCCTGGGGAGGCAGATGGGTGTAACCACCATATCCAGGGGTTTTACAGAAGACAAGAGGTCAGGCTTGGTCAAGTCCCATGGAGATCTCTTTAGATGGGGCCTGGCTGTGTCCTGCTGGACATCCTTCCTGCCTGGAGCTGCTGGATTGTCCAGAGGAGCGTGGAGGCAGAGGCGATGCAGGGAGGGACAGCAGCCGCCGGTGGAAGAGAAAACGCTGACATAAATTAATCAAACGAGGCATCTCACAAGATTGAATTAGATCCTGATTTATGACTGCAGTGCTGCTGCTTCCGCAGTTCTGATGCTCCATGCTTATTCCTCATCCCCTGATTTATGGGGAGGCTCCTGCTGGGAAGGGGCCCCTGTGGAAGGGATGGATGGAGGGATGGAGGGATGGATGGATGGATGGATGGATGGATGGATGGATGGATGGATGGATGGATGGATGGATGGATGGATGGATGGATGGATGGATGTGGATGGATGATGGATGGATTGATGATGGATGGATGGATGGATGGATGGATGGATGGATGGATGGATGGATGGATGGATGGATGGATGGATGGATGGATGGATGGAGGGACGGATGGTGTTGCCAGCTGGGCTAATACCAGCCATCACATCCTGCTGCTCTTCAGGACTTCCCCTCATCAGCTGCTGTATCAGCTTGTTTTTGAGGAGTTTTGGATGCATCACTTAGCTGTTGAAAGGATGATGCCTGGAACAGGAGGGAGCCTTTGATCCTGCATCTTGTTCATCCTCCACCTTCTCAGCACACCAAGAAAACCCCGGCATTTTCCTGTGACCTGAAAGGTCTTTCCAACCCCTTCATGTTGGGCTGACTTGTGAGTGAGGCTGGTTTATCTTTCAAGAGATGCTTCTAGTGCCTGGGATGCCAATCCCTTCATTTCTGTTCCACTCAGAGAGCTCCTGTAGCTCCTGGCTCCCTTGTCGAGCCTGTCGAGGGGAGCCTGATTTGTCTGGACGTGTCCAATACGTTCCGAGGCTGCACGAGCAGCAGGTTGGCAGAGCCTGAAGTGGCTGAGCACAAGTGACTCCTCAGCCTGTGCAGAGGAGCCAGAGGAGCTGTGAGGGAGCCTGGTGCCAAGGTGGCTTCAGAGAGGCATCTGGGGACCTCACCCCCAGTGTGGAGGAACCAAGAGAAAATAAAAGGAATAGGTGATAACTGAGGGTGTTGACAATGAGCAGGTCCGAGCAGAAAGTCAGGGTGAGATCACTAATGAGCAGGGAAGGGGAATCCCATGGACACTATGGAAAAGAGGAATGTGTAGGCTGTGTGGGATGAGTTAGAGGAGGAGTCTGAGGAGAGATATTTGGAGGATCTGGAGAGAAATCAATACAGTCCTCCCTTCCTTAGGGCTGTCTTGTATTGCCTGCCACCCATATAGGACCCGTTCAGCTTCATCCATGTAGGGAAAGCATTTTCCAAAGAGCCAGCCCCTTCTCTGGCAGTGAGTGGTCCCTCTCTGTGATGACTGGGGTGGGGAATCGGAGGACTTGGCTTGAGCAGGAGGGCAGTAGCCCCCAGCCTTGTTTGCAGTGATGTTCCCTGGGTACCCAGCATCAGAGATGAAGACTAGAAACAGATCTTCTGTCTTCCTGCAGCGTATTGATTTTTTGCTCCCTGCTCTGGCCTTTTGCTCATCCTTTTCAGCAGCTGGCGGTGAAATGAAATATAAGGTTTGAAAAACTAAAAATACAAAATGTGACAGCTTCATTGCTCCGAGTGATGGTATTTCGAGGGGACTCGTGACCTGCGAAAATGGAGGCAATGGTGTCCCAGCCTCCCTCCACTCTTGTGGTGAGGAAGGGAGCAGTGCAGAGGAAAGATGTGGGGCCTGGGTGTGCAGTTGTGTCACTGCCGTGCTTGGGAGTGACCCTGTCCCTTCTGCAGAGGCACCTCTGGCTGGGTGTGGAGGTGTGGGAATGGATGTCTGCAGTCCCAGGACGTGGAGTGTGCCGGTTTTGTCCCTGCCACACGTTTACACATCATCCTGCTGTCCCCGTGTCTCTGTCTGAGCAGCGATGGTGGCCGTGGGACCCTGAGGCGATGGGAGCAGGGATAAACCCAACATCGCTGTCGGTGCTGGGAGTGTGTTTTAGGGCTATTTACAGGCTTTTGAGTGGTTACTAATTAGCGAGTGCCGCAGCTCACTGCGACACGGCAGCCGCCTTCCTCGGAGAGTGCCCAGCAGGGTTTAAATTACTTGTCATTTGCCTTGTTTTGCTTGGCCATTTGAATGCTTGACTCTCTCCTAATTGGCATCGTAACCGCTGGGGTGACACGCTCAGAGGCTCTTGATTGGATTCCTTACTTTTTTTTGGAGGGGGGGAAGCCTGGCAGATGCCGCAGAAATGAAGCAGCAGGGTTTAATTCCTCTGTGTTGTTCGAGAGACACGCGATGCAGAAGGGAGAAATCCCTTGGGTTTGCCACGTTAGGGTCAGCTCAGGCTGGGATTTGGAGGGTGCGGGTAGGGATTAAGCAAGGGGAGTTCATCCCTGCCCTTCTCCCTCGGTGCTGTGGGCTCCTGGGCTTTGGGAAGGTTCTGCGAAGGTGGAGAAGCAGTTTGCACGCTTGGGTTGTACCAGCAGAGATGGACAGTTCTGGAAAGTGTGCCAGGGTGGTGGATGGGTTAATCTGTGTGTGCCTACAGGGAATTGCACAGCCCAAAACCCAGGGCAAGAATAAAAACTGCCCCAGTACCACAGTGAACATCACAAGGACTGTGGGGTTGGAAATACAGTGTAGAATCCCAGAACGGTTTGGGTTGGAAGGGACCTTAAAGATCATCTAATTCCAGCCCCTCTGCCGTGATCTTTAACGTCCTTTCCAGCCCATTCCGTGAGTCTGTGGCTGCAGGGCATGGCTGGGTGAGCCCCTGGTGCCCATCTCCCACCTCTGGCTTTGCTGTGAGCTCACAAACCCCAGGGCTTTGGGATCCCCGTGCTCCCGGGCAGTTTCTGTGCCCACTGCAGACCGAGCTCGGCGGTGCTCTGTTGTGGTTATTAAATCCAATGGCGATGAATGGGACATGACACCTGTGTATATGATTCAAATCGAGTCATCCCATTACACGGTGTAAATCAATAAACAAAATGTAGCCGCTGACAGCATTTACAGTTCCCCCTATTACTGCCAACCAACCCATTTTCTGTGCATGAAAGAGGCATTTACACCCCATTTAACTGTGCTTTGATGCGGGATCCTGTTCACGGGAAGAGGGGAGGCTTTGACAGGTGGCATTAGGAGAAGGGGAGATCTACAGCGCTCATTTGCAGAGACCTGAGCCGAGGGTTGTGAAACACATCTTCACCTGTTTGTGCTGTCCATCACCCTAATTGATGATGTGCGGGGTTGGCAAATAGAGCTGGGACAGGGGAGAGGTGATGCTGGTGCTGTTGGAATAGAGCTGTGCTGGCCTTTCCCGAAGGATCAGGAGAGAGGGAATGTTGTTTTCCCTTCTGTCCTAGCTGGGGAATGTTCTTTCTCTCAAGCTGAGTGTCAGGGAGAGAAAGGATGAGGGAGAATCAGGCTGGGACACGCTCCGAGGGACATTGCTCTTGGAACACCTCAACTGTCTGACTTGATTTTATTTAATGGGCTTTGCAATCTGGTGATTAATCTGGTAATCAGAGCAAATGTTATAGTCACGGCTGGCAATAAAAATATAACCTAAAGTAGATAAAACCCCTCTTTTTCTTCTCTTTTCCTTTTTTTTCCCCACTGAGAAATTGTCAGATGACATCTCTCCCCTTTATGAGAAGCGGCAGGAGGGAGAGGGAGATGCATGTGATGGGAAAACCTGATCCCTGCTGCATTTCTGCAGGGCTCAGAAAACTTCCAGCTCCTCGCTGGTGCCGAGGGGCTCAGCAGTTCCCCCACCCTGAATTTAGGTAAAATGATTTTTGGGGGAGGCATGGGCAGGGATCAGGCCGGCTGCCCTTGGAACTGCAAATTGATAGTTTTGTCTCGTTTCCTGGAACTCCACCAAATCGCTGGATTACTCCAAAAAGCACAAGAAAGGCCTGTCTTTCCCTCTGCCTGCCTTTGTTGTTGCTTGATTTTGTTGGTGTTTTGCCACTGCAATTGGCTACGTGGATGAAAAAGGCAGTTTTGTGACCAAGAGGCAGAGACGTGGTTAGAAAACAGCAAAGGGGAGCAGGGATTTTAAAAAATGTACTGCTTGAACATCCTTTTTTGAGCATAGAGACATAAATCCAGGCACATTTTTCACATTCCTCATCACGTTTTCCTGCAGATTTCCACCAAAAATGTCCCTTAAGCCCCAAAACGCAGCTTGGCAGGAGACAGCGCTGGTGTTGATTCTGGAGGAACAGCATTCCCATATGCTTTGCTTAGTCCAGATCTGCTTCCAGTAAATATCCTCAGCAGCCAGGACTGAAGTTCGATTCTCTGCCAGTCATCCTCATCTAAGGCTTGCATTTATTTATCCTTTATCATTCCCTTGGCCACTGTCCGGCGTGACTTCAGCCCTTTCTTTCCTCAGCTCCTCGAGCTTTTGTTGTAACTCCCGTGGGAATGGTGAGGTTAGGAGCCTGTGTCTCGTGGTGCTGAGGGATGCAGGGGATGGGATGGCATTTCCAGAGTGCCTCGATGCCAGACCTGCAGGCTGGAGCCCGTGGAGATGACAGGGAGAGGGCTGGCAGATAAGGAACAGCGCTGGAGCTCCTGGGAGAAATGGGAAAGGGGATGCTCCAAAGCAACTTCTCATTAGAAAAGGTTAAATATATCAACCCAGGATGTTTCTTCTCATTAAAAGGGTTGGGGTTGATGCTTTCTTTCTAATTAGGAACAAGTCAAGAAAGATTTTGAAACCTTTGTGTGATTGTATTTGAGCTGTTTCCCCGTGAACTCAGGGGCAGTTGGCGTTTGTGTGGAAGGGCCCTGGGGCTCTGGGTGGGAGATGTGCCACGTCCTGTCCTGGGGGGGCCAACAGGATAAAACAGCCTTGGACTTGGTGAATTTCAAGCCAAAAAAAGCTTCATGTGGGCCAGACAGCGCCTCCAGACTCATTAAAGCTCAGGGAAGGTGACCTGGCTCTCCTGCAGCCAGCTGGGAGAGGAGCTGCAGGTGTGTTTACCTGCAGGCATAGAGAGTTTTGCACCCTCTGGCACCGAGCTGCATCATTAGCGTTGCCTGATTTCCCTTTGCCAGCTTGGGGAAGTTGGTTTTTAATGCCTCGGTGTCCTGTGTGCCCTCCTGTGCCCTTCCCCGGGCTGCTGAGCACCGTCTTTTAACTCTGAAGGAATTGTCACCCTTCTTACGCATCTTCCCCATCTTTCCTTGGCTGTCTGTCACCTTTTGCTGCCAAATTTTCTGGACTGTGAAATGAAGCTTTTATTATCTTCCGAGAAGGGGGGGGCAGAAATTAAATTAGTGAAATTAAAAAGATGATGATGATGACGACTGTAACCTGACTTCAACCCTTTTCATTCCGTCTCACATAGCGAGGCAGCCGGCTCTGTTCTGGAGCTTCTGCTTGGATTGCTGGAAAGAACCGAACTTTTACTTTCAAATTAACCTGTCAAATCGTATATTTATAAGGGAATTGAAGGCAGGAGAATGAGGGTCCTGGATATTCCCACGCATCAATTAGGGGGAAAATTAATTACAATTTACTGGCATTACCACATTAGAGCTCCCTTGATTAGAGAGCAACTTGCTCTGTGCTCTGGAAAAAGTTAAATTAAGGAGTTTGGAGGGAGCGGTCCTGGGCTGGTTCTGTGGGCAGAACCTCCAAGAGCAGATAATTGGGTTTGGTAACTCCTCAGAAAAGCTGTTTTGGGATGTGAGTGCATTGGTCACTCCAAAAATTGTTTGTTTGGCTTTGATAGAGTGCTTGGTTTGGGGCTGGGTGTTCTCCAGCTGAGACAGAGAAAAGCTGATTCTTCTTGTCCTTATCAGCACATCTCACCCCATCCTGGTGCTGCATCCTTGGGCTGATGAGCCCCCTGCTTGATCCCACTGCCAGGGAGTCCCAGAGAGTTCATCAGATCTTCTGGGAGTTATTCTGGAGTTACTGAATATTTCATGGGCCTAAATTAGTGCTGGAAGGAGCCCCTGGGCTGTGGTTCCCCCAGTGTCCCTTGTGTGGCCGCTAAATGGAGAGACCACGAGAAATGGGACCTGGGGGAATGACTGCAAAGCTGCTTTTCCATGGGAAAACCAATCTCATTCCTGCTCCAAACAGCCAGGCCATTAACAATTTGCTGCTTCAATAAAAGGTTGTGGCATGGACAGAAGCCTCAGGGTGAGGTGAGGCACAGCCCTGCCACCGGAATTCCCTCCAATCCCACTTTTTTCTGCCCCCGAGGGCAGCTTTGTGCTGTGGAGGCAGCAGCTGTGCAGGGGCAAGGTCAGAGAGGTCCGGGAAGGAGGGGAGGCAGATTGTGTGCTGCAAGGAGAGGGAGGGATTTCACAAAACTTTGAGGAGTTTGGGAACAGATGAACCTGGCACGCAGCCACCTTTCAAAGCCTGTTGTGGGTTGTGTTTTTTTTAATATTCCTGGCATCACCCACCACCAGCAAAGACGAAGTTCACAGGCTCAGAAAACCCAGATTCCGAGGTCGAAACTCAGGCAGTGATGTGTCAAATCCAGAGTGGGATGGCATTGTGGTACTGGAAACCACCCTGGGACAGAGTTAGCATCTCTGGGAGCTGGGAGCAGTGCTCTGCAGGGCTTTGTCCTGTGTGGGAGTGCCTCTTTCCAGGCAGCTGGGACAGGGATATTTAGTATTTGCCCTGGGAGGGTGGGATTGGGTGCTTGGAGCATTGGTCCAGCTGCTGGGCCCAGTCCCAGACTCCTCATTTGTCAATGCCTTGCAGAACAAGGCTGGTTTATGGCCGGGGTGTGCCACCTCTTATCAAGGACACTGCAGCTGTGGCACAAAGTGCCAGGGATGGCGTGGGAAGGAGGGCGAGCCCAGGGCTGTGCCCTCATTCCCTGAGTGCCAGGGACAGCAGGATCAGCCTGGGAGCTGCTGCTGTGCCTGAGGCTGTGCAGGCTGGGGAGGCTTGGGATGGGTGAGCTGGTGGAGGGGGCTGTGCCCTCCCCGTGGGTTGTCTCAGCCCAGCCAGGAATTTCTGGGTTGTCCCCTCCGTGGGTCTGTCCCCACGCTGGTGACCAGCGCTTGCTGCTGCCAGTGAAAGCAGCCCTGAGCCTGCCTGAGCTGTCAGGAGAGCTCTTGGCAGCAGCTCCAGGTGGATTTACACCAGGGAAGGATCCAGCCCTCCTCGGGAGCGGAGGGTGGGAGAGACTCTGGGGTTAGGGACCCCGAAAGCACAGACATCCCTGTGACAAGCTGTTTGAAGCCGAGCTGATCAGAGAAGGTGACAGCCCTGCCACATCTGTGAACAGTTACTGTGTCCTCCTCGCTGACAGGAGGAGTTTGATTCCTTTAATATTTGATGTATTCTGTCTTTTGCAATGTTTGTTTTTGGTGTTGTGGGTTTTGACTTGTTTTATTTTTTTTATTTTTTTAAACTACCCTGCTCCTCAGAACCAGCTGCCCGTTTGCCATGGGGATGGGAGCTCTGCAGGAGCCAGGGGAAGGGCAGGCAGTGTGACAGCAAATGTGACACTTGGGGGCCTGGAAACTCTGCCCGACCTGGGAGATTCCTACTGCTTCTGCCCATCCACCTTTCCAGCTGGAGTTAGGGGCTGCATTCTTCTTATGTGCAGGAAGAGGCAAAGGACACTGACACAGCTTTTCATCCTCCTCCTGCTCCCCATGCCACTCTGCTTGCAGCTGGGGGTGGCAGCCGGGAGGTGACCTCCAGGAAAACTCTTGGACCATTGTGGCTTAGACCCCTTCTTCCCACCCTTTGTCTTCTGGTTGGTCCCATTCCTGCAGATGGGCAAAGCTCCCACCTGGAGAGCAAATTTCCTGCAGCTGGGATAACTTCTGCTCTCCTGGTGGTGTTTTTCCCCTTCCTGGGACATCCCTGCAGAGGAAAACCTTCACATGTCTTGAATGCCGTGCTGAGGGCCTGGGAGGAAAGGGCAAGAAGCATGAGCTGAAGTCACCTGGGGGGATTTTGGGAGTCTCTGTCAGAGAAACAATCGTGGAGGGTCTGGATAGGCTCTGCAGGCAGTGGGACAGGGGGCTGTGCATTTTGGATGAGCTCTTGGAGCAGGACTGAGCTGGGGAACGTGTTCCCCTCTGGCAGGGAGCTTTGCTTGGTGACATGCTGCCCACATTCCTGGTGGGAAGGCAGGAGCAGGACCCCAGAGAGGACGAGCAGGGGCTGTCCCAGGCTCGGCGCTGGCAGGGCAGGCTCTCTGCCATGCAAAGGCTTCCCCCGTGGACAGAAATGGGAATGGCTGCCACAATTAACTGCAAGCACTGACATCCGAAGGGGGCAGAGCCACCCTTGCTGTAATTCACTGCCACTCTGATTGCAGGGCAGAGCAGGGAAAAGTCAAATTATCCAACAAAGCACAAAGAGAAAGCGAGGAAGCCGTGCCTCACTGCTGGGGGTCAGGGTGGCGTGGGGCAGGACGGGAGGCAGAGCTGCTCTTCTGCCCTTGCCATGCCCAGGCAGTGGTGACCAAACTGTGGTTTGAAGGTCTTGCCTTGGGCATGGTGGGATGGGGAGGTTCATCTCCGCAGGATTTGGAGGTGTGGGTGCTGGTGTGAGCCAGGCCAGAGCAGAACGAATCCAGGATGTTGGCTCGCGGGCATTTGCTTGGGCAAATTTCTTCTGAGTGGTTTGTGGAGGAGTGGGGCTGACATGGGACTTAGCTGGGCTGGGTGGAGATTACTGCTGCTTGGCTCGGGGTCAGGCAGACAAATCTTGCTTTCTGGTTGCTTTGCAAAAGCCCAGCGTGACGTGCCTGACAGCAGAGCTGTGGCTTGAGCCTCCTAAGCTGAGGAGCATGAATTTCCCCATTTCCCACTCCAAGTGTCTGCCATCTCTGCCCGAGGGTGCTGGACAGCCCAACTCCAGCTCCGACTCACTATCAGTGCTTCTGAGACTCTCTGCCTGCATTTCCATGGGGATTTTGCTCCTGCCCGACAGCTAGGAGGGGGAGGAAAGCGCTGCCACACATTTGACTGCTCGTTTGCAGCCACTGCATCTCCCCAAATCCCCTTCCTGCGTGTGGGGACGGACCCTGGGTAGGCTTCACTCCTCTCCTGCTTTTCCCTCCCTCCTTTTTTTCCTCCTTTCAAGGTGCATTTCTACATCTGTTGGATGCAGCAGCGTGCCAGCTCGGTTAATTACAGTCTGCTTACCTGAATTCCCCTGTGGAATTCCAGCTGGATAACGGCATCCTTCACTAGTGAGCCTTAAAGAATCACGGGCAGCCAGACCCCTCTGCCTTTGGGTGTAAATGTGAGTTTATGATGCTCAGAGCTCCCCCAGGGCAGCAGCAGGGCCATCGTGGTGGTTATCCCCGAAGGCTGTGAGCTGGTGCCTTGCCTGGTCACTCTGGGATGGGGCTGGCATCTGTCTGTCCGGGAGAGCAGCCAGCAGGGATGGTGGGGAATACAGTCCATGGGAACAGAGCTGGAAGCCACGAGGCTCACAGGAGGTGGATGAAAACACTTCGAGCTGCTCTAATGCTTAAGTGGACAAGATAATGGGATACACTTTTTTTTCCTTATTGGCCCACCAGATAAGTTGTTAATGCAGGCGATTTCCAGCGGCGCCTGTGATTTGCATGGATACAAAAGAGCGAGCTTTTCATTATTTGGTGGGGCGCTGCTTGATCAAGGGCTGCAGAGAGGAACTCGGGGCTGATTTGGTGCACTATTTATGGTCCTTCATTAGCAGCCAGCCGGGAGCTTTGTCCCGCCTCAGCTCCGGGTGTCTCCAGTGTATCATTAGCAAGAGAAGCATTTTGGTGAGTCTTGTTGGATTATAAAGTTATCAGCATTCACAGTTGCTTTGCTGCAGTTGTGGGCCCCAGATCAGATGTTTTTGGAGGCATTGAGTGTGATTTTTGTTAAAGAAAGTGCTCATCTGCCACAAAATAGTGAGAGGTGAGGTTGATGTCTCCAGAAGAGCAGCTTAGGAGGTGCTGACATGAGAGCTCCTCTCTCCATCACTCCCTGCTCCATCTCTAGATCATTCCGGGCCAGCCAGGCAGAGGAAGGACTCCCTGAACCCCCCAGATCTCTCACTCATTCCATGCTGGCCTCCAGCTCAGTGATCCCTGGGGAGGCAGTGTGCTCCTGCCAGACCCTGCTTAGCTCATACTCTAAAGCAGCTTTTCTTTGCTCTGACTGATTTTTCCACACTCTCTCTCGGGAAGGCGATGTAATCTCTTTCCTTATTGACACTCTCAGCAGATCCTTATGGAGAATACAGTCTGGGGGTGATGCTGCAGCTCAGGAGCTGGGCGGTCAGGTCACTGAAATCCCATTATTTGGGATTGCAATTCCTGTCTCCTCCGACAGTGCAAGCTGTGTCCTGGGACCACAGCAGGGGTCCTTGGCAATGCAAATTACTCAGGAAGGGTTTCCCATGCTCTGGCATCCCAAATCTATAAACAGCAGAGGCTTTGTGAGCTTCTCTTAGGGTAATACATCCTTTCCATCTTGCTCACCAGAGCTTTGGGGTTCAGGGCTGCTGGCAGGAGGGAGGATTTGCTATTCAAGGCATAGGGGCAGGAAAGCATAGAAAGCATAGCCTGAAAGGTGTCAGTGCAATCTCATTGGCCTTTGTGCCTTTATTTATCTGAAATCCCACAGAGCTGTCCTTCACTGCGGCTTGGATCAAAATTCATCTGATTGTGGTGTGGGTTTTGCAGGGTGTTTTTCTTTTTTTTTTTTTTTTCTTAAAGCCCCAGTTCCTGCGACAGTGCAGGAATCTCGGTCTGCCTTCTCCTTCTAATGAGAAAGTTTGTCTGTGCATTTGGAGGTGAAGCAGATCTTTCCTGGGGAAGGGAAGCTGTGCTTCCAGGCAGGGGTTTATTGCCCATAAGCAGCTGGCTTTCTCCTGTGCCACTGAGCTTGTCCGTGAGCTGCTCTGAGCCAAATCCAGCCCTGGTTATTGTGCAGAGTAATCATAGAGGTGTCTCATTTAAACTAGGAGTGAACCTGGGCCAAGAAATAACTCTCCAAAGAATCAGCCTCATCTTCTCCACCTGCCTTTCCTTACCCCATCAACTGCCTTGGAAAGCTTGAGGGAGTGCAGTAGGATCCTTCAGTGGGAGGCAGGACCTGCTGGGCAAAGGATGCAGGCTGGAGGCTGCCCAGGAGCCCCAACCTCCTCCTGGCCACTTTGCCTTGGGCAGAGACAAGGTGGGCTCTGGGAAGGCTTGGAAGCTCCCTGCAGGTGAGGGAGCACGCTGGGGTCTGGGAAGGGCTGAGCCAAGGAGGGAGGGAGGCAGGAGGGAGGGTCGTGCGACAGCTCCCGGGGCCGGCCGGCCCTTCGCCATATGGAGCCGTTGTGCTTGGGTGCTTCGTTTTAAAGAATTTTCAAAGAGCCCGTCCATCTGGGCCCCCTCGCTGCTGCCGGCACGGCGGGGCGCCGAGCAGATGGTTTGCAAACAAAACAGCTTCGGCTCAGGAGGGGAAGGAGACCTGTCCAAAGTGGCTGGAGCTCAGCCCCGGCACCGCGAGCGGGGCTCTGGCAGCAGCATTTCCCCGGGATGGGCAGGAGTGTGACAGTGGGCAGGCGGCTCTTGGGGGGTTGGTGCCCCTGCAGTCCACCTGGTGGCTGCACTGAGAGGGCTTCCATCCCAAATCCTGCCCTGGAGAGCTGGCTGGGAGCTGCTGCTCCCTCTGCCTCGCATCCCTGCCCTCGCACACAAACTCCTGAATGTGGGATCACTTTGCAGAGGTCGGTGCTGAGCGGTTTAGGGAATGGCTGATCTGCTGCTCGCATTACCTGAGCTTTCCTTGAAAATCCTTCAGCCATCCAGCCGCTGACCCTGAGATGTGACAAGCTCACAGCTCTTGCCAATAAAGCAGCGACTCAGTTTGAATAATATCTGACAATTACGTGCTGAGCCCCAGCATTATGCAATATTTATGCATGTGTCTGGATTGTAAAACAGTGATTATCTAAAAGAAGTAATTGTTTGCAGTCTTACACTGAATTTCTTTTCTTCTTTGGCCTTGGAGAGCCACACTGTTAATCAGCAGCGCACACGCCACTTGTTAAACACTTCCACTAAAACCAGCCCCACCATTAGCCCAGCAGGGCTCCGAGCAGTGTCTTGGTGCAGTGCACGAGGTTCTGTGCACGGAGCTTTATTTCAGTGCCTCGGGCTGGCGGATTGCTCACGCTCGGGGAGCCAGGCGGGAGAAGAGGGTCCAGCACCCACCCCTGCCGGCTGAGTTTGCATGGGAAGACGGGCTTTGATGTGCTAAACAGAGAGGTGCCCGGGCAGAAGGGCTGAGCCCAGGCACCCAGCGAGGCTTTTCACCCTCCCTTTCCCTCCCGGACACTCAACCGCGTTCCCATGCCCTTGGAGCGGAGCAATGATTGAAATCTCTCTTTGTTCCTCACTCCCCCCGCCACAGCAGCTGCCCTTTAGGTTTTTTTCTCCTCTTCTCTTCTTTTTCCAAGTGTCGTTGGCTGTCAACCTGGGCCGAGGGGAAGTCAAAGCTGAAGAGACAAATGCGGGCTGTCAGAGCGCAGGGGTGGGGTGGGATGGAGAGGGCAGCCCGGGCTCCTGCCCCGTGCCCAGCGGGAGGAGGGACCGCCCGGCACATGGGAGCCCCGGCACGCCGGGGCCAATGGGGTCATGCTTGTTCCTGCAGCACAGAAGAAAAGCTTCTATTTTGAGGGAAATAAAAAAGCTTTTCCATCCTTTTGGTGCTCAGCAGAGGTGGCAGCGGGGCAGCAGAATGTTTTCCAACTTGCGCTGCGGTGACAGCGTGGTCACAGCGTTTGGCGCGGGGTGTATCCCAGTGTAATTCCTGCAGGAGGCTGGGATTCGAGGTGGAGAAAAGCTCAGGGGACCAGGCAGTGGAGACAAACAATGTGCCTGGTCAGCAGAACAGGCAGTGGAGCTGGAGAGGCCAGGATTACTGCTGCCACAGCTTGTTAACATAAACTAATACAGGCTGCTGTGTTGGACACAGGGAGATAGGAGGGAGAAAAATGGGAAGCGTGTGCAGGAATAAGGGCCCAGATAATGAACCTGGCAATGAGAATGCAAAGCAAAACAAAACAGGAAGAAATGCTGTTGTTGCAAGAGTCCGGGCTCTATCTCCAGCTTCTTGCTGCTTCTCAAAGACTTTATTCGTGGTTTCTACAGTGCTGGAGTTGCTGCTTCACCACCAGAGCTGTGGGAAGAGAGGATGAATGTCCTGTTTAAGGCCTCAATGGCACTAATATTGACTCAGCCAGGGTGGCCCACTACTGTAGAGGGGTGTGAGCAGAGTAATGTTTCCCAGCACCTCCTGGGACAGGATCTTACAGCAGGAGACATGTTATCCATGACCAGGATGGGTTCTGTGCCCTTCCCAGCCCATGCAGGAGTAGTTCCCTGTTGCTGAAGAGGAAGAGTAAGCAGTGAAATGGCTTTTGCCTGTGGCTTTTAGGGCTCTTGCAGCAAAAAGTAGAGCAAGGGCTGTAGGTATTCCTGGAAAACATGGGAGAGAGGGCTCCTTACACATCCTGGCAAGGGAGGGATAAGGCAATATGAGATGCAGGAGGCACTCTGGGATGTGCTGTGGCAGAGATGACCATGCTGAGCTGTTGTGTTGCAGGAGGGCAGGGGATCTCCACCCCTCTTTTTTGGGTATGAAAGTGTGGTGAGAAGTTTGCTGCAGCATGTGGGACCAGACACCCCCCCTGGCAGCACGGGGCCAGCCCTGCTGAAAGGCAGCACTGGTTTTATGAGGTGTGCTGCCTTCTTGCCTAGAGGGTCCTGCCTTCTCACAGGTCCCTGAGCCGTGGACAATTCATCTGGTTTTATGGTGATGACGGAAGAATCCAATCTGCAGCCTGTAGCTGGAAAGTTCAGAGCCACGCAAGGCTGGCTGGGGAGGAGAGCAGGTTTTATTGATGGCCTGGGCTTCTGGATGTTGTGTGGGAGGAATCTTGTTAATAGGTCCCTTGGGCCATTGCCTCCTGACTCTGCCATATCTCCTCATTCACCTGCCTCGGCTCCAACGGTGTCTTTTTTTATTTTTCTTTTCTTTTTTTTTTTTTTTTTTTTTTTTTTCCTTTTTCTGCTCTCTTTTGGTGTTGCAAGGGCTTCTAAAAATGCAGCAGGAGGGGAGGTTGTGTGGCTGACCAAGGCACCTGCCAGTCCTTTCCCATCCCTCGTGGTGTGTCCTTCAGCATCAGAGATTGCCACAAAAGATGTCCTGGGCTTCGTGATGTGGCTCTGACAACACAGAGCGATGGCCTTGGCTCCAAGGTGACCAGGGAGCTGCAGATGGGCTGCAGCCCCATCAGTCTTTTGTGTTGGTTAAAGGGGTGAGAGGATGATCACTCACTGCTCACCTTCCTGCATCCTCACGGGAGCAGCGTGGCTGGAGCCTCCCGATCGGTGTCGTGCGGATCAGGCTCCACTTTCTGGCCCAGTTTTGATAATTAATTGATGGTTGAAAATGTTTGACAAACAAACAGCAAACAGGAATCAAACCCGCTCACGTGCGCATTAACATTTCATGGTGCCTTTCTTGTTTGTTTGCTTTTAAATCACAAAATGCTGTGATACATTTTTAATCGAAAGCACTATTGGCTGTTGCCATCACTGTTCCAATAACTTTCATGATGAAAAAGAAGTTCAATGCAGAAATGTAATGGGATCTTTTAGGAGGTGGGCGATGGGTTCGTGACAACCGTTTTCACTTCTACAAAGAGCATTTTTGTCAGGGAGAAATATATTTAAAAACATTCTTATTTGAAGGAACTCTCAGAGCTCTCTGGGTGCTCTTTGATGGCTCTCGGCATGGTAGAGCAGCACATGATGGGCTGTGCGTGCTGGGAAGGTGGGGGGTGATGACTGATTGTGTTTAGTGTCACCAGGGCAGGGTCCTCAGCCCCTCGAGGGGTTGTTTCCTTGCAATCATGTTTTTAAACCCTCCTTAAGGTGCTCTCAGAAGAAAATCCTCCCTCCTGGCTAAACCCAGTGACTTGCAGACAACAGCCTTATCTTGAAAGCTTATCTAAGGTTTTTTATCCCCCTCCTATGAAGGCAGGAGTTGAAAGGCATTTGTTTGTGTGCATCTGTGTGGGAATGCAGCACAGTAAATAGTGGGTAGGGAATATTAATACAGGACTAAACCCATCCCTGGCATGAATCACAGGGAGGACATATGTTGTGACAACTTTCCTAAGGGGGTTCTGGCCAAGGTAGATACCGAGTGTTCCCCAGAGGGAAGGAGGAGGGAATGACAGCTCTTTTCTTTCCAAGACTGATGTAATTAAAGAGTTATAATGTTCTTTAACTTTGCTGCCCTTGGCGCTCCTGTGCACTGGCATCTTTATTATTTTTTTAACACTGATGAGTGACTAATGGGGTTTATGTGGAGAGGCAGGAGGTCCTGAAATACAGTTCAGCATTGTGTAGAGAGAATGTGGTTTTATTTCCCTGGGATTGAGATCCATCATCCATCCATCCATCCATCCATCCATCCATCCATCCATCCATCCATCCATCCATCCCATCCATCCATCCATCCCTCTTCCCTGAGTGTGAGGTTAAACCCTCCGTCCTTCCCACTGTTGCTTAATTCACCAAACTTTGTCAAGAGAAGCCTATTGTAATTTAATAGAAAAATACATTATACATAATGCTCCCCATAATTTTCCCTCTGATCTGAAGGAGATTCTGCTGGCCTGCCCAACCCAGCCCAATACCTGCGGATTTGTTGCTGCATGGTTTTAAATAATAACAATAACAATACCAGTAGCAATAATATCCTTTGCTGCTGTCCTTGAGTGACAAAGATGATGGAAAATGAAGTTGTAGATAGCTGGAGATGACAATGTGAGTATGCTCTACCCATCTTCCAGGTTATTAGCAGGTGTCAGTCACTGGAAGGAATCTAATCATTTCCAGACGCACTAGTGTCTCCAAACGTCAGCCGTGCTGCTGTGGCTGCAGAAAGCAAATGGTTTTATGGGCTCAATTCCCATTTCTGCTCAGTCTGTTGTTAGAGAGGCTGTAATGGTGCAGAGTCCATGGCCACATGGTGTTGTCCACTGCAGCGGGGTCCTGACATACCATTCTTGGGAGTCTGTGTGACAGCACCTGTACCTGTGGCTGCTGTGGAGTTGCACCACCCAACCTCTCCCACCTTGCCCTGCTAATGGCCCTTACCCAGTTATCCATCCTTGATTAATCTGGGAAGGGTGGTGATGGTGAGGCTGTCATTGCTGAGAAAGAAGGAGCACAAGAGGTCTGTTCGCCCCTCTCCCCCTCCCCATGGATGTGTTGCGTGTTCCCTGGGCTCTTGTGGAGCAAGCCATGAAGGGACAAATTGCTCCCTTGGACAAATCGCTCCCTCGGAATCAGCATCCCGATGAGAGTGATGCAAACACACACTAATAATCCCTTTTTGAGTGAACACGACACGCACCATGGGTGTCAAGGCTGGCTGCCCTGGGGAGGGCTGCTCCCACATGCCTTTCCTGGAGGTTCGGGCCAGTCGGGAGGAGCCGGGGAGCCACAGGAGTTCATTGTTTCCCAAGCAGGTGGTGCTTTGCGAGCTTGAAGTGAGCACCAGATGGGCAGAGATGATGAAAGAGGCATCGGCGTGAAAGGCTTCCCCCTAGGGTGTTAAATATTACATTCCCCGAGCCCGCCGAACTGTTGAAACCAATAGAACTAATTAGGGAGCCGGTGCCGGGGAAGGACGCGCCGTGGCTGGCGGCTGGAAGCAGTGCCAGCTCCCACAAACCCCTCCCTGTGTCGGTGCCCGAGCCTGGCATGAGCGTGGCAGGCAGGGCACACCATCCCGTGGGGGACAGCGCTGGAAAGGGAGCGTGTGCCCTGCCCCAGGGCCACCTCTGTTGGGTGAGGGCTGGGCAGCACAGGGGACAGCTGGCTCCTGTGCACCGGGGTTGGTTTCGCCTGAGCTGACTGAGATCTCAGGGGTGTTTGCACAGCTTTGGAGAGCTGTCCTGTGGTCATGGTGAGCTCTGCCAGGAGTTTTCCAGGGGAAGAGAGTAAAGCAGGGCTGGGTGGGTTATAGGGGCTCTGGAGAGAGTGTTAAAGTCACCATCACTGTGTGCCTGCTCTTCTTTTCTGGTGACAGTCCAGCTCTGTAAGCAGACCATCAGCACGGGCTGACCACGAGGGCTTGGCTGGAGGTGATGCCTTGACCCCTTACTGCCAGTGCTGCTCACCAGCACTGCTCTCCCCAGCTCACAGGGAGCCAGCAATGCACCTCAGCTCCCCAAAATCCATCTTTCCCTGGATTTCTGTCTCTGCTGGGGCAGCTCCTGCCCTAGTAAGCAGGAGAACCCTGCGTGAGGGTAAATCCATCCCTGTGCCCTTGTCAGTGTGGGGTCCTGTTCCCTTAATGTCCTTGCTCAGCCCATGTGCCAGCAGCTGCCCTGGAAGAGGGCAGGATTATCCAAGCCAGCCCGTGCCATCTGCACCCTCAGCCAGAGCTGCTTCATCTCTGTGCTGCATGTGCCCCTCTGCCTCTCCCTCCCTGGCAGCCCTTGCACTGGAAATTATAATAATAATAATAATAATAATAGCAATAATAAAACAGTAAAAGAAAAGGAATTAAGACAAGCAAACATAAAGATGAGTTGTTGCATGGCTCCTGTGCCGATTCTGATCTCAATGTCAAGGGAGCATCATTCCAGCCTAATGGCATCTTCCCGTGGAAGTGCTTTGTAGCAGTCATAAATAAACATGCCGGGTGAAAGGCACATAACAAAAAAATGGAAACTGAGGCGCCCGGGATCTTTATTATTGAGCGGACAAAGCATCTGTGATTAGCAGGAATAGGGGAGAGGAGAGGGTAAAAATAAAAGGTGGCCGATTGTGTTGCTGCCTTGTCCGTGTCAAGAGAGGATCTGGCTGTGGTAGGTTGACAGGTTGTCTGGATAAATAGTTTGGGGGCAGAACACACATTTCTGATGGAACTTTCTTTTTTACAGCCGAGATCAGGAGCTCCAGAGGTACTGTCAAGGACGGACGAAGCTCTATAAATCAGGACAGGCTTTTTTGTCTGTCTGAAAAGTCTTATCTCGGAGTTCGTCCAGGCAATTTTTTGAGGTCTCTCTGGCTTCCTCCCTTCTCCTTATCAGAGCGCCACAGCTTTAAATGCAGATAGATACCCTCTAATGGGAAGCACAAGCCAGAGCCCTCACTCCTTGTAAGTGCCAGCTGGTAATTTAGTTGTGTGCCCTTTGGCACCGGCGCATCCATCACCGGGAGCCGAGGCAGTGTCACCTCCCGGGGCAGGGAAGGGACCCCAGCTCCTGCCCTCCTTGCTGGGAGTGGGGCGAGCCACCTGTAAAATGGGCTGAGACCGGTGGGGTTTGCACTCTGCAGTTGTGTTGAGATTAAGGATAAAGAGCTCCTGCCTGGTGTCTGGGGCGGCTGGGTGGAGATGGGCAGGGTGCAGAGCGGCCGTTCCTCTGAATATTTTAGTTCTTCTCTTGCCGTGTCTTTTCCCCCTCAGACGCTTTTTTGTATTTAAACCAAACGAGTTGGGAAGGAAGGGTTGATTTTTGGCTGGCCGTGATCCAGAGGGATGTCATGCACCCGGGAATCAGAGCTCAGCGGGATGAAAACCGACATGGGGTTTGATGGGGGAAGCTGTCAAGCCACCCCTCGGCTGTGGAGCCCTACCCAAAACTCCTGGAACCTTTTGAAAATCACTTGTCACCTTCTCTAACAAACAGTGCACAGCTAATGGCGACACTTCACCATTCCCGACAGCTCCAGATTGTTAATTCCCCTGTTTTTCCCCTGAATGGCGTTTTGCCTTCTGGCTAAAGCAGCGTGGCTGCATCAGCCCGTGAGCTCCTCACCTGTGGACATGTGAAGGGGCTTTAATAGGTTTTTTCTCTTTGCCCCACTGGGCTGTGACCGGGAGGGGAGACAGAGCTGCCTGAGTCACTAATTGCTTTGGCCCTGCAACTCCCGAATGATGGAAAAGATTAAGAGGGAAGGAAAACAGCCATTCTATCTCTTTCTTGAAAAAACTTGCAGCATGAAAGGCTCATTAACATCATTAATGTTTCATTAACCTCTAGCCAGACAAATAAGCTGGAGGTAATTTAACAGTACGGGGAAAAAAAAGAAAGAAAATTAAAAATTACCCAGGTGTAGGTGACATTCTGCCGTTTACCTTGGCTGTGCCTTTTGGAGAGGTGTGGGCTCCTCTGCCTCCCCGCCCGGCGCTTGGAGCTCTGCCAGCGGCTCCGGAGGGCTGCAGGTAATAACGAGCGGGGAAAGTCATTGATTGTGACAAAATGGGATTCATTTGAACACAGCAACATCTGAAATCTTGCAAAGAAACAGTGCTCCGCACAATGCCGGCTTTAGAGAAAAAAAAAAAAAAAAAAAAACCTGAAAAAAAAAAAAAAAGAAGGGGGAAAAAATCGGTGGCTGCAAAATGACTTTCTTTGTTAGAGTAAAAGGCTTTCTCCCCTTGTTAATTTTGGTTGGGGTTTATTTGATTTTTATCTCTGCCCAAGTTTACATGCTCCACCTCCACCCTGCTCACCCCAAGTCCACGTGGGTGTGTACACACCGGGGGAGATGTATTTATACACATGCAAACACTGGTGCTTTGTAAGCCCACTTGTAACTCACTGCTTCCTCTCAATCGCCTTCCCTTGAGCAAGATCTCTGGTGGGAAACATTGTTAGTTCCTCCCTGAAATCTGAAGGTGGGTTAAAAATGTAAAAAACTTGTGGTATTTTTTGGCTCTTTGCTGTGGTATTGTCTGGGAGCTTCCAGAATTGTCTAATTAATCTGGGTCATCCATGAGCAAGTGATAAGAGAGTTTTTGCCTGTAAGAGAGCAGAGAATAAGGAAAATCAGCCAAAGGGAGAGGTTTGTCCCCATTCCCAGTTCAGAGGGTTGAAGGAGACTGGTTTAAGGTGACCCTGAGGAGTTCCTGTTGGAACCGAGAGTTGAATGTGCCCCTCATGGATCGTTATTCCCTCATTTCCACTTGTTCTCCTGTCCCACAAACCAGACTCTGCACAGCTTTGCAAGGTCTCCCTCTTGCGGGGTGATTTTTGCTTTGTGGGGTTTGGACCAGCCACTTTCCTGCTGTGATCTGTGGGGAGGGACAAGGGGATCTTTGCTGCTCTCTTCACTCCAATCCCGGATCTTCTATTTGCTCTGCTGGGGCTTTGGATAAGGTGCCTGGCTTCCATGGCTCCGTTTTCCTTAGCCATAAAATGTGAATAACACTCCAGAGTTCAAATTAGTCCCCATAAAGAGCTTTAAGTGTGAAGTACAACACTAATGTAAATTCTCCTCTTTTCCCACTCCTGTCCTGGGACAGGAGGTCTCAGCCAGGTCAGTGGGTGTTTCCTGAGCTGAGGTTGGGATCAGGCTGCTGTCCAGCATGAGGAAGAGATGTGAGGGGCTCAGTCACATTGAACCACCTGCTCTAGCTGCTCATACTTGCTTTCAGCTTACCCTGCACTGCTCAGGGACTTCAAAAAGCTGCAGTCTTTAGCATTACAGGAATTTTCTGTCTAGTGCCAGCCCTCGGAGTTTCACAGGTTCCCCAAGCAGCCCGCAGGCACAAATAACCTTTACGTCCTGCTCTCCACTGTTTATGTAAACTTGGCTTCTGCTTGTTCCTGTCACACCGTGCCTCTGCTCTTCTTCCTCTGGGGATGGAGGGGGAGATAGAGCAGGGAAAAAACTCCTGTGAGGACATTTTCTGGTGAAAAAGGGTCTCTCCAGGGTGGGCTTGAAGGGAAACCATTAGCTGGGTAGGACAGGAACGGAGGGGTGGGTGTTTCTGTGCCTCCTGCCAGGTTACAGTTTTGTGTCTGTGACCACAAGGGCTGTGCCAGCACTGGGTCCTGCCTGCAGCAGCCCACCTGTCCTGGGGGGAGATGGTCTGTGTAGGGGTGGGAAAGGTGTTCTCCTTTGATGCAGCCCCCAAACTTGGCTCAATACCTGCTGCAGGCCAGTGACCTGCCTGGGGCTGATCAGCACAGCCTGCAGCTGCACGTACAGATGTGGACCCCACCTAGCCAGATGTGCAGGCAGCATGTCTGCTCCTTTCTTTAGGCAGGGCAGGCAAGCTGAGGAATGATTTTAAGGCTCTCCAGATTAGTCTGTGTGGTAGAAAACTCTGCCAAATTTCCTGGGTGACCCCTCCTGGGTGACCCCATCTTGAGGAGTTAAGCTGAGGCTTCTCCTAAGAGGTGATGATTTGGGAGGCCTGTCTGTGTATGAGCAGTCTGAAAATTTGGGACCCTTTTTTTGCTGGATGAGCCCTTTAAAGAAGCAGACATCAAAAAATCGCTTGGTCTAATTTTGCAACAGTGAAACAGCACAAACTGAACCACTATAAAGATCTTTTTTATTGCCATCTATCAGTGTTTGTATCTGTGTCTCCATCCCATCCTTTTGACAACAGTATATGAGCAGCCAGGATTTATCCTTCCCAGCTAAATCTCTTTCAACCCATGCAAGAAGCCAGGAAATGATTTCACAAAAATATATAGTTCACCAAAATTATTCAACCCTGAAGCGTTCAGGTTTAGGTCAGTGTAAATTTAGAATAAGTATTTGTTCTGGTTCTTATCTTAGCCAAGCTGATTTACCCAGGAGCAGCTGATAACTCCTTTTAAATTCACTACAGAATCATCTTCCAAATGCTCATTCCCCAATTCTCCCCCCACATCCCTCCCTGAGTTTGTTATCCTGGGGTTGCACACATGGGTGTTGGATTGCTGATGAGCTCTGCTGGATCCTCAGCTCCGTGATTTTCCAAAAGGAAAAACATTCATGGCATGTGCCTTGTGTAGTAGAATTTCATCACAAAATTAAGAACAGATTCCCCAACTTTTCTCTAGAAGCCCAAGTTGGAAACAGAAATTTGACTTGCACAGGAAAAAGAAGTGTTTATGTGGTTTATGATGTCTTTTCACTTGTTCAGCTTTTAAGCAGACTTTTTTTCTCTCTGAACCTCAGCATTTCCTTCTTCGACAGCAAATCTCTTGAGGTGGAGAGTGCTTTGGAATAAAGTTATTTACCCACCACTCTCTCTTTCTATGAACAGACTTTAAATGAGCTGAGAACCAGGAGCTGCAGGAACTTGTACTGCCTCCTGCCAGCTCTTCCCATCTGCATCTCTCTTATCTGCTCCTTGCTGGGTGCGGTGCAAGAGTGTGAGGGGCTGCGGAGAGAGAGGTCTTGGAGCATCCCTGCTCCAGCCCCTCTTACCCCTGCTCTGTCTGCTCTCATCCCTGCATTCCTGCTGCCCTGCATTCATGCCCATGCACCAGGTTGCTCTGCATCCCTGTGCCAGGAGCTGCAGCCCTACCCTGCATCCCTGCCTGGGAAAACTGAATCCCTGCCCAGGCAGCCACATCCCTGCCCTGCCCATTCTCATCGCTGCCCCAGCTTCCCTGCATTCCTGCTGTCCTGCATTCCTGCTGTCCTGCATTCCTGCCCAGGCAATCACATCCCTGCCCTACTGCTCTGCATCCCTGGGCCAGCAACCACATCCCTGCCCTGCATCCTTGCCCGAGCAGCTGCATCTCTGCTCTGGCCTCTCATCCCTGCCCCAGCTTCCCTGCATTCCTGCTGTCCTGCATTCCTGCCCAGGCAATCACATCCCTGCCCTTCTGCTCTTCATCCCTGGGCCAGTGGCCACATCCTTACCCTGCATCCCTGTCCTGCATCCCTGCCTGCTCACCTGCATCCTGCCTGGGCAGTTGCATCCTTGGCTACACAACATCATCCCTGTCCTGCATCCCTGCCTGCTCACCTGCATCTTGCCCAGTCACCTGCCACCCTGCATCCTTACCTGGACACCTGCATCCTGCTTGGTCACCTGCAACCCTGCCCTGAATCTCTGTCCTGCATCTCCGCTCTGCATCCCTGCATCTTGCCCAGTCACCTGTATCTCTGCCCTGCATCTCTGCCCTGCATCCCTGCTCTGCATCCCTGCCCTGCATCCTGCCTCCCTGCCCCGCTGCCGCATCCCTGCCCCGCTGGCCCCATCCCCGGCCCCATCCCCGTCCCCCATCCCTGCCCCGCATCCCTGCCGTGCCTGGGCAAGCAGCACCATCTCGCGTCGGTCTGGAGCCGGCACAGCCGGGCCCTGCTTTCCCGGGAGAACCCGGGGAAATGCCGACACTCCCCAGCACCAGCTCATCCCAGCTGCCTTATTCCGCCCTCTCAGAACGTGGATCCTGCTTTCCTCCTTTTACTCCCCTCCTGTTTTTTCAAGGACAGGGAATTCTGAAGCCTTCTGCTAACTGAGGGGATGTTGAGTGGTTCAAACGTGCGTCATTTCTTTTTCCTGATCTTTGAGGATGTGCAGAAGTGCCGAGGTTTATTTGCTGCTGCTCAGACTCCATTTATACCACCCTGTTTATGCCTGTCTGAAATAACAGCAGAATAAAATATATTTAGGACTGCTGTTCCTTTGAGCTGTGGCTTTCAGAGGTATGTAGGACCCAGACTTTAGAGCAAGGAGTTGCTGCATCTTCTAAAGTAGTTTTATCTTCTCCAATGCTGCTGAGCTGGTGAGTTAAAAGGGTTTCTGATGAAAACAGGAGTGGGGACAGCGTCAGGACAAAAAAAGCTCTTTCTGAGAGGTCTATTTCTAGCACCGAGAGATGCTGAAAGGCAAAGCTGGTGCGTCACCGCTCCCGCTGGTCAGAGTTGTGTGTGCTGAGGTGGGGAGAGGCTGCAGAGAGCAGGACTTGCAGCCCAAGGCCTGGAGATGGCAGATCTGAGACTTAGCTGGGTAATTCCTTTCTTTTTAAAGCTGGCATAAGGATTTTCCTAAGTTGGAAACAGCTGAGTTCAATCCAACGCTGAGGTGCTGCTGTCTAGAAATGATCAGCCTGGTCCCTGCTTGGGAATAATTTCATTTTAGGGGAAATTGAGGCATGTTGTCTTTAAAACAGCAGGAACAACAGCTTTATCCTTTGTTAAGCAAAGTGTGTTTGGTTTGTTCCCAGAAGTTCTTGAAGCAGAAAGCTTGGATCATGCAAGGTAAGGGAGGCTGCCTTCAGCACTGGGGACTGGAGAGAGAAAGTTTTTCCAGGCAAGCCTTTCTGCTGGAAAGCTGTGGGGAAAAAAAAAAAAAATCAAAGAAGACATTTGGAGAAACAAAATAGTGCAGCCTCCTTCCACCAGCAAGTGAGTTTTCTTTGGCTTGTTCAAATTGAGATATTTGCATTTGAAACACACCTACATATATATATATTTATAGATAGAGCCCTAGAAGGTGAAACTTGTAGTTTCAGCAAAAAGACTAAAATAGCCTCATGTTTTTGCTTTCTTTTTTCCATTCTGGTTAGTAAAGAATCTGTGATTGGCATAAGGCTACTCGGAAAATGCCAGGCTGGATCAGTATCACCCTTCTGGCAGCCAGCTTGGGTTGATGGGGAATAAATACAATTCCCTCTGTGCACACCCTCTTTTCTTCATGGTGGCACTGTTGGAGAGCAGTGGGATGGGGGTGCTTTATAGGGGGATTTTGAGAGCTCTTTGTAACTATCCAGCAGCAGCTCTGCTAAGGTAGTGGGGAAAGGAACTCTGCATGGGGTGCAGGGACTCTTCACGGGGTGCAGAGACTCTGTGCAATGCAGAAACTCTTTGTGCAGTGAGGTTTTCTGGCCAAAACCCCTCCCTGGGAGCTCTCCTGTGCCTCCCAGCATCCATGGGCTGGCAGGACCTCCCTGGATCCCGCCAGGCACCAGCACCAGGGATGTGGCAGTGGCTGATGAGGGCCTCACTGCCGGAGGGCCCAAGGGCAGGAGCCAAATCGGGGCTGGATATTGACATTGAAAGTTGGCTTTTTGAAAGGCACAACAGCCTTTGCTTGCTGCAGAACTAATTATTATGCAAATTCATGCTAATAAACTCTGCCTTGCATGTTGTGGAGAAGCTGCCTTTCCCGGTTAACATACCAGTAATGAGAGGTAGATTTGTAATTCAGATGCTGGTGGTAATATCCTAAATTACTCCGTGCTGTAATGGACTTTATTTCTTTCTCCCCTCGGCTCTCCCCCCAGTCCAAATGTCAATGCAAATCAGTTACAACTTTGCATATTTATTGCAGATGTATTTATTGTTGATACAGGGGTGAGACCCTCAGCTAAACAGCTCCTGCCAGCAGTGCCGTGCTGCCGGGGGGCTCAAGGTGTGGTTTTACCTGTCGTGGTGCTTGGAGGAGCTCCTTCCATCTCCTTGCTTTTTTCTCTCCCAAGGAACAACCTCAGAGTGGGGAAAACATATGTTTATTTTGTTATTCATTAATTCCTTAGCATCTTTCCGTGTGCGGTTTTACATGACTGCTTATTCTCCGAATTGGTGGAGATAACCAAGGAAGCACAGATCATTTCCAGGCTAAGCTAGGATTTAGGCCTAAAGCTACTGAACCAAGGCTTCGATTAGATGGCATCAGGCCTCTGTAATCAGTCTCTGTAAGGTTTTGGCCCAACTTTGTCATCTTAATCAATGGAAAATCATGCAAGTCAGCTGTGCTTGACATTTCAGCTGCTGTTGAGCCGCTGCTGAGCCAGAAATGCCCTTCTGTTACTCACTGTCCCATGGCACACAAATATAAAGCAGGTTTCTTTCTGCAGTCCTGAACCCGTGCTCAGAAAATCCTGACTTGAGAGCATCTGACAGGAAAGGAGAAGCAAAACCATTCCCCTGTGTCCCTAGGCTGCCAGAGGAGCAGGGGGGGTTTCAAGGTATTGCTGGCTGGGCAGAGGGAATGGGAAAGGACAGAGTTGTGTCCTAGTGGGTTTAAACCTGGTGTGGGCTTTGATCTTGCTTGTCTTGCCTTCCTGCATGCTCTGAGGCATGTTTCCATTTTCTTTACCCTCCTACAGAAGAGAGAGCCCCAAAGCCTGTGGCTCTCCAAATCCTTTGCATCAGTATGGACAAACTGACAGATTAAAAATTGGCTTTTGGGGGGAATATTCTCTGCTCCTGGCTCTGGGGGTGATGATTTGGGGAAGGCTCGGTGATCTGAGCCTGAGCTCATGCTGTTGCAGACATGCTGTGTATGCACAAGGTTGTGCCTCCCTCGGGGGCCGTGGGTTTCCTTCCCTGGGTTTGCTCCAGCCTGCAGTCAGAGCATGAGCCCCTGTTCAAACAGCACAAGGGACTGGGGAGGCTGCTCTGGCTGAGACCTGGAGCAAGTGTGTGAGTGGAGAGAGAAGCAGCAGCGCCTCTGGGCCTGCCCAAATCTGACACAGAGGTTTTTGAAGTCTTTGAACATTTTTACTTTGCTTCCATTTGCATTTGGGCTTCTGCACAGAGAAAAACCACCTGGGCTGAGAGGAGAGACTTTGAAAGGGACTGGGGAATGCTCTGCAGCCCTGCTTCTCCTCATCTCCATGGACTCCCTGCATGGACCAGGCTTTGGCCACCCGGAGTTTGCTCTGAATCACTGTTTGCCATTTACTCCAAGGCCAGGCTAAAAATTGTCAGAACCTTCTCTTCCAGCCTCAAAATATCGATGAGTCACTGAGGAGCAAAGCGCTGCAGAGCCAGAACACAGCGTGCAGCCTGTGCTGGGTAATTTTAGACCGAGAGGAGCCCTGAGGGCTGTTCAGCATCCCCAGCCTCTCTCTTCTGTGTGCCCCCCTTTGATGCGCCCTGGCTTCACACCTGCACCTTGCAGCATCCACCTGGACCCTGGGGCATCCTCCCTTCCCGCTGGCACGTGTGAGGCCTCCCGTGGGATGCCAAGGTGTACCACAGCAGGACTCCAGCCCCACGGAGGTGCGATCCATGTGGATCCGTGCGGATCCGTGCGGGTGGGCTGCGCCGCGAGTTGCTGGGAGCAGCGTGCAGTGCTGCAGCTCTTCCACACGGTGCTGACAAAACTCCACACAAGACACAGAAGGCTCCGGATCCTCACTCCACCACCCTCCGTAGTGCCTGTAGCGTTCCCCAGCCCACAGGTGGTGAAAGGCTGGCAGCGCCCACCCGGTGAGCCCTGGAGCAAAATTAGCTCCAGGGATGCAGAGAAGAGAAGGAGATGCTCAGCTGGATGTTTAGGATGCATCTCTCCTCTCCCTGGTTGTGGCAGGGTCTGGAGACTCTGGATGATGCCCTGCTCCTCTTGCTCTGGCTGCTCCCCAAGCTGTGGGGTCAGGGTGGACAATCTTGTTTTCAGGTCAGCAGGTGAGACTGAAAGGGCACATCCATGCTCAGAGGAGCAGGACAAAGCCCAGGCCCTGTTTCTGTGCTGCAGGCTTTGGGTGGGCTCAGAGCCAGTCAGTTCCTGGGTTTGTGGGGTGGCAGAAGCAGGGCTGCGATCTCCTCTCATCACTGTGTATGCTGTGCTTCACTCAGGAGCAGCCAACCTCCCACCGAGTGTCTGCAGCAGTTTCTTAATTGCTTTCTTAACTTCGTTACTCCTCTTCTGTTGGCAGTGCCCTGAAGCAAGGAGTCCCCCAGGTGCACTTGCTCTTGCATGCCAAAATTAGCTTCTTTTATTTAATTTTAAATAAACGTAGCGTCCTTTGAGTGCTCCCAGCATCTGCCGTGAAGGGGCAGAGGGAGCGGGCGGTTAATTTTGCATGTGCTGCTCCTCAAAGACCTGCCTGTTACTCGGCCTTTGCAAAGTTTTTCATGTTTCTTGCAGCTGTCCTTGGTGACCCTGAGCGAGTCAGGCTCTGTGGCTACAAAACGAGGAGATGAATTCTTCATCTCTCCGACATGTGTCTGTCTGCACTGCTTAGAGCCAACACTTCTCAGCGAGGCCATGGGGGTTCTGCTGGATGTCACTGTCACACAGAGCTCTGAGCAGGGTTTAGAGGTGTTAGGCTGAGCCCTAAGCCAGGTTTTACCTGGGCAGAAGTGCAAGTTAGGACATCAAGGTGCCTGGAGAGCCCTTCACTGTGTGTTGTCCCTGTATGACCTTGGGTATGTCACCTGTCTCTCAGCTTCTCCCTGTTTGGGATCATGACAGGAGGAGATTAGGGTGGTAACTGGAGCGGTCCAGCATGGAGAGGGCTCTCAGAAGAGCGTGAACCAGGAGGGAGAAGGGCTGGAGGTCTCCTCACAAAGTTTGCTGTGCTGAGGGCAGCCTGCACGTGCATGTTTTACATAGGGCGCTGAAATAATTTATGGAGATCTTCTCCCTTTCAGCAGAGGAGGTGGTCAAGACGAGCGAATAAATCTTTAAAAGAATAATGTTTTCAAAATCAGGCTCCTTGTCCTCGAACCCTTTGATGTATGAGAGCAATAGTAGGTAGGACACATAGTGAAATAAACATGAGATCTCCGTGAAAGAGAATAGCGGAGTGGAGAAAATATTAGTGTTTACATCAAAACTCAATTGGAGCACTCGTTTCAAGATGATAGTTTATTATATTGAATCCAATTTAGTCCCACGAGGATGTTTTTCTGCAGGTGACACTCAGGCTCACTCGGTGTCTCCTCCTCCTCACCGTACCTGGGCACTGCTGTCCCTGGTGGGTGATTCATCCTCTCCCTCTCACTGCCGTCTCAGGATGGTTGGGAAAGCAAAGGGAGGAATTAATCAGCTTTTGGCCAATTTGCTGTTTCTTTCTGGGCTGCTGTCAGCTCGGGATGTCTTGTCTCCAGGCTGGGAGATGAGGGGATGCAGGGGGAAGGCGCCTGTGGTGATGTGGACAGAGGGTGTTCAGGTCATCAGTCCCTCCTCTCTGTCCTGAAGCATTCAAAATCAAGCCATGATTAATGCATGGCAGAGATTTGCTCCTGCTCCTAGCACTTTCAGGAGCTTCACACCTCTTTGCTGAGCCTGGAGCAGGTCACCACTGGATCGTGTTTGCCAGTCTCCAGGTACCTTGACATTGCACCAGGTGAGGGGTGGGAGAAGAAAGGTGTGAAGGGCCTGGCATCCTTCCAGGGTGATGGGGATGGGAAGGTGGCCCAGGGAGACCTGCCCCTTCTGCTCCAGCTCCAGCAGGTGTGAGGGCCTGCAGTCCTTCCAGGTGTATTTAATGTGATTTTATTAGCACTGGATGCGCAATGGGGCTTTTAATAGCTCCATGACCTGTACCTGGTGAAGGGTATCTTTGGGCAGATGTTCCCAGAGGGCTTACCTGAATATTTCCTCCATTCCAGCTGAGGAGACATGGGGCAGCCTGGCTGTGTGGGATGCCTCACATCACCCCACAGCTGTTTGGGAAGCCCTGAGCATCCACAGCAGCACAGCTGGGCCAGAAGTCACTTCCTGACCAGCTTATTCGGAATAATGAATGGGGAATATTTTAGTGCCTTCAGGGCAGGTGGTGCAGAGAAGTCTATCAGTTTGTTTACTCTTCTTTTTCGTGGTGCATTTTCCTCCTGGTTATGGAGAGCTGTGTCAGAACTCCCTCCTGCCAAGTGCATTTTTTACCGGTCTATTCACTGGCCGGGCGGTGTTTGGGATCTCATTTGCTCTTGAATAATATTGGCTGTGATCCGTGCACATTGCCTGGCTTTGGCTGATGTGATTCCCCAGGGCTGGGTCGGCTTGCAGGTGTGATTTGCTTTGCAGGCAGAGGATGGATACCCTTAGCAGAGTTACTGGCCCTGTGGATGCTGAGTAGGAGGGGCTGTCCCTGTGATAGGTGCCCATCCAACCTGGATACACTCGGGTTGCAGGAGATCTGAGCTCTCATCTCTCCTCCCCTCCTTTGTTTCCTAATGTGCAATTAGTTATATATGTAAATTACAGAGCGAGCAGAATCAAAGGGAGATGAGTAAAGAGAAAAAAAAAAAAAAACAACAACACAATAATTTATTCTGTGCAAGTGTTGTTTTTTGTGACCCTGGATCTCTTGGCAGTGCTGGAGTGGAAGGAAGGAGGAGGCTGTGTAGGTGCTGGGCAGCAAACGGGAGTGAGGCTGAGATTTTCAAAGTCACTTGGGAGATTGGGATGCTCAGTTCCCATTAATTTTAATAAGAAAAGGACATCTGTCTCATAGCTGACTTTGAAAATATCAGCCCAAACTTTGTCTAACCCTTAGTTCTTTCTCCACCTGTTGCTCTCTTGTAACAATGCTTTGATGGCATTTAGCAGCAAAAGCAGCTCTTAAACATGTAGGCACTTTCTAACCAGCTGCTAGGATGGATTTATAGAAACCTTGTTAGAGCCAGGACTCAGCTTTTTCATGGCTCAGACCTCCTGAAGGCAGCAGAGAGAAAACCTCTTGTTTGTTGTGATGATCAAGAGATCAGCCAGCATCTCGCTAATAAAGGGTCAGGAATATTTCAGGCGGATCTTTAATTTGTTCTCAAAATTTCCAAGAAGAGGTCGACTCACATTCTCCCAATTCAACTCACTCCTGCTAGGTTTGCCTTGGGAACTGATGTCCTGAACTGGGCCCTGCTGCTCCTCTCAGCCCTGCTCATGTTTACCTGGTGATTGAGTGTCTGTTTGCACACCCTGCACCACAGCACCGCCGTCTACCTGCCCTTTGATTTCTTCATCCTCGCTGTATTACTCTGCTGCTGTCTTTATTGAATTTCATCTCACTGACTTTTTTTTTGCTTTTGTCTAATTTATCACCAATATTTTGAATTCCGGTCCTCATTTTTGGAGCATTCCAGGATCCTTTCTGCAATGTCTTAGACTCTTTCTTCTTTATTATCCCCAGCACTGCTGAAATATTAAGCAAAGAGACTCTGGCTAGTGGCAGACAAGGGGAAGCCATTTGAAATTTCCTCCTCAGTGAGGGGAAATGCTTGGCAGCTGCTCCCTGTGTTGGTTCAGTTGATGACATTTTCCCCCCTGGTGCTGCCTGAGCTTTCTTCCCAACTTCCCTTGTAGGGGATGTCACGTGGGACAATGTCAAGCACTTTAATGAAGTCAAGGTATATCACATCTGCTGCCTCCTCCCCTCCGATCCAGGAGACCAATTACACCGTCAAAAAAGGAAATTAAGTTGGTTTGACATGATTTGCTATTGACAAATCCGCAGTGGCTGTTCCTTATCACTCCATTATCTCCTCAGTGCTCCCAAAATTGATTGCTGTGTAATTGGGCCACGCGTCTCACGGAGTACAGGGCAAAATGTGCTCAACCCCTCGGGCAGCCAGGGAAGTGGAAGCAAAAAGCACTTTTCCTCCTCACCTTTCATGTTCCCATGTCCATGTGTGCTGCCTTGGACACACTGCCAGTGCTGGGGAGGGGGCACCAGGATGGCTCCTGCCCTCATTCTTAAGGCACCTTTGGTAGGCGTCTCACTCATTCCCATTTTGGTGGTGTCCAAAAAGGGCTGTGCACTTGGTTATTGAGGGATTTACAGGTTCTCAGGGGAAGCTCAGCATTGATCTGATTTATCCCATGGACTCCCAAATCCCTGGAGCCCTTAAGCAGATATGGAGGCAGCTGCTTCTGCAGCTCTGCCCTCGCTGCGGTCTCCCTCCACCAACTCCTGTGTTTACTCTTCTTATGAGCACCACAATTTAGTTTTATGACCCGGCGATCAATTCTCCATCAGGAGCTCTGGAAAAGCTACTGATGTGTTTCCAATAAATGGTATGTCAAGGAAAATATATATGATCCTGTCCTGTCCCTGTCTCGTTTCCTCCTGCGTCGCATGCAGCCTTTACAAACATTTGGGGGAGGCAGAAGAAGGGGGCTCGTTGTTTGTTTGAGGCATTAGGAATGAGGGGATATCGATTCCCCGGGGCCAGGGGGATTGGTGGACAGGGAAATTCATACAGCAGTCACCAGCGAGGCTCAGACAGGGAGCGTGTGCTGTGGGTCTGCAAAGAACAATTGCTCTGGAGGCAGAAATGAAACAAGTGCCAGGGAGAGTAACTGGAGGCTGATGTTAATAATTAAGCTTTCTAATGAGAGCATTCGTTTTTCTCCAGTGGATGGATTCAGCCTTTCCCATCCTGGTGGTGTTGTGTACAAAGCCAGCTCATTTTTTCACCTGTTCAGGACAAAACACAGCACGGGCAGAGATTGCTCCTCGTGCCTTCTGGGATGGACAGGCCAGATGAGGATGGGGACTGTTAGATGGGAATGGGAGCTGAGGGAGGGTTCATGGCCATCTGCAGCTTCCTCTCGGTGGGGAGCAGAGGGACAGCACTGATCTCTCCCCTCTGGTGACCTGTTACAGAAGGGAATGGCTGGAGCTGTGCCAGGGCAGGGTCAGGCTGGATTTTAGGAAAAGGTTCTTCCCACAGAGGGTGCTGGCACTGCCCAGGCTGCCCAGGGAATGGGCACAGCCCAAGGCTGCCAGAGCTCCAGGAGCCTTTGGAAAGCACAGCACAGAATGGAATTGTTGGGGTGTCTGTGCAGGGCCAGGAGCTGGAATTAAATGATCCTGGTGGGACCCTTCAGACCCAGTGTATGGTATGGTTCTGTGATATTAATGTATTCCTACTCCACCTCTGCAACTTTCCAGTTTCCTTGTCTGGAAAAGGAACTTTAAGAATCCTGGTGCTGGGTGAATTTTAATGAAAAAAAAATATTTTCTATAAAGAAACTGAGTTTTGCTGAGATCCACATCTGTGGTGATAGGAATGGGCTGGAAACGGGAGCATCTATTATGTCGCAGGTTTTTTATTTCCTGGAGAAAATCTAAACTAAGACATTTTTTGTTTGAAACTGGTACATCAAAACATTGCAAATGCAGTTTGGTACAACGCCCCTGTTTGATGAAACAAAGAAAAAAGTCCCCATTTCTGAATTTCAGCCTTGTGGAACTGATGATTCCAGAAAAACCTTTCAACTTCTCACCCTATCTCAAGATGAAAACAAATGTTGAACTACAGAGATTTCCCAGAGGGAGGAAATTCTGCTTTCCTAACACCTCCAACACTTACTTTTTGTTGTAAATCATTTTGAGCTCTACAGATGAAAAGCTCTTGGTAGATGCAAAATATTGCTGCTTTTTATTTTATTTATTATTCATCATGATAGTTCATGCCCAAAGAGGAATTCATATTCTTTCTTTCTTAGCTGCTGGGTCCCGTGAAAATTACCCGGCTACAGAGCCTGGCTGCCTGCACTTGTGGAAGACACGGGAAATTCATTAAAATTTCATCACTTCTGGCTTAAATTGTTTACTTTTCTGACCAGCTCTGCTGGGAGATGTCATCTGGCTCCCCAAGACCTGGTGGGCTTTGCTTTGCCAGGACGGGCCACTTTGGCCGTGCTCTCGGCACCTCGGAGGAGGGAGCGTGGGAAAAGCTCCTGTGGGAGCTGGGTTGGGCAAGGAGGAGGCAACTGATGAGCTTTGCTAATTGCCAAGGCTTGCAGATGGCTGGACCATGTCTCCCCCGACGTTGTGCTGGCTGGATTTGCTCTGGCACGAGGCAGGCACAGCACCTGCTCCCCACCAGCCCTGGGGGCACAGGTAGCGGGAAGGGGGATATTAAAAGGACATCTGGCACAGGAAGGGAGGGAGCCCTCAGTGAAGTTTCCCCAAATAGGCAATTAATTTTGACTTAATAAGACATTTATTGTATAATAAACAACAACTGATTCTATGAAAAAATATTTATTGAGGATTTACGGGTGAGTAATGAATTTGTAGCTCAGTTTGCCTCAACGAGATTTATTTACATAGCAGTTAAACCCCAATCAATAATATGCTTTTAATAATCACTGTGTTTAAGTAGTATTTCAACAATGCACTGTAATTAGGCTATGAATTCTTCTGTAATTCTTTAGATTTAGTATACTTTGGGGTTCCGAATCTCTCCTGGATCGTGATGCGAGTGCTCCATTAACGTTAATTAAGTGTGTGCCAATCAAGCAGAGCATAAACCTCGCTGTGTGCAAGTGAATAGCAATGGGGTGGTGGGAGGGAAGCACTTGAGGCTCCCTGGGATAGAGAGACACGGTTTCACTTCAGCATCCTTCACTTTGGATCAGCCATCACCAGGATCAGCTCCTGGGAGAAGAAGGAGGGCAGAGATCAGCGCTGCTGATGGGAACACTCCCACCCTGTGTGCCACGCTGTCCTCTGGTCTGTGCCAAAGAGCTCCCAAACAAGGCTCTATCTGCCTTTGAGATTAAATTGCTGGGTTTTAGGAATGTAGTTGTGAGTCTGTGGAGCTCCTGGAGCCCCAGGAGCTGTGTTTGCTGGGTATATTTGCTCTGTCTCTGGGAAAACATCTCCTGAGCCGGGTGGTACAGAGGCTGCAGGATGGGGATGCTCCTCCTGGTGCTGGTGGTTTGTTTTGCTGCGTGCAGGGAATGGATCCTGCCTTTGTGAGCTGCTGGTGAAAGGTGAGCGGTCACGAGGAAGTCTGGCACTTTGCTTCCCTCTACCCATGGGAATTTTAACTTGGATTTTTGGCATTTATTATTCCGCTGGGTGCGCTGAAAAACATGAGCGGGGAGTGGGTGCACTTCAGAGCACGATGCTGCAAAAGTTTTACTCTACTCACAAGGCACTTGGAAGTCTTTCTAGATCAATCATGCTTTAAATGCACATTTTTCTCTGCTCTTGGTCTGTCTAATCTCTCTTTGTCTCAGCAATTGTAGCTCCTGTCTCTGTCTGCAGCCGATGATATCACTCCTGAGAAAGATACGGGTGTGTATATTTAGAAAATGTCTCCTGCATCCTTCTCCCACAAGGGACACTTGAAATGGCTTTGGGGGGGGGGGGAAAGAAAAGCCCAAAATATGGCCCTTCGTGTCTTGTTTCTTTCTGCCTTGTTAGAACAGGGCCTGAGGCAGGAGAGTCACCACAGAGCCACGTGTGCAGCAGGGCTGGCAGTGCAGGAGGGGGTGCACTGAGGAATATTTACTGCACCAGAGAAAAGATTTGGTGCTCAAGACTTCTTTTTAATTTGGTAAATCATCCCGTGCTGTGGTTCAAGTGTGGCAGGCAGTGGGGTGAGGGAGGCAGGGAGAGAAGTGAAGGGTGGCAGCTACAGAGGAGTAAAACCTCCTTGTGGGTTAAAACCTCCACGTGAGCTTTCCCAGGAAAGGCACCGAGTTGGGAAATTAAGCAAGACAGCAGGCAGGGAAGAAGGATGTGCCCTGTTATGGTAATCGCTCTTCTTAATTGCTTCGACTCCGATGACCACTCATTTCTTATCCTAACAAAGACATGAGAGCCATCCGCTCCGGACTGCAAAAGCAAATTCTGAGCAAAGCTCATCTCGTGGGCTGCCAGGGACCCAAAATGCTTTGTGACTGTCAGCCCCACGGTGCAGCCGTGTTGGGACCTCGTGGTGGCCACTCTGTGCTCATGGTCCCACAGGGGGCTGAGCCCAACGAGCCCAGAGGGATTTTTTTGGAGCAAGGGGTCATGCCAAGTATCAGTCCAGCACCTCCACACCTGCTCGGCTGAGGTACTGAAAACCAGGCAGAGCTGCTGCCATCAGTGTTTTACCAACCCTCTTTGAGCTGAATAGAATCCTGCTGCTCAGCTGTACAATTTGCACTGATTCCTCTGTAAATTCACGGCCTGAACTCGCGAGGAGCAGGCAGAAAGGTGCCTGCTGCTTTTCGCCTGGGCTTGATCCAGCACAGAATAATTGCGTTGACTGTTTCACTCCGTGCTTGGCAGTTCAGGGCTTAGAAATCCCCCACAAAAGAGCCCAGCACACAGAAACTTGACTCGGAGTCTAAAGCAAAGCTGCAACTGGCAGAGGTGCAGATCTTTCAGGCTCAATCAGATGCATAAAGACAGGCAGGCCAAGCTGAGATGGGAATATGTTGCTTCAGCTGTGCGCTGAAAGCTGCTGAAATTTTCCATATCAGAGGCTTGCTTTACAAAAAGGGATGGTCTGGCCTGGGTTTGCAGGGAGGAAAACAGCAATGGTGACGACAGCAACAGTAAAAAAAGCCCTCCCTGCTTTCCACACTGGTGGGAATTGCTTGTCTGTGCTCTTCCAGTGATTTTCCAAGCCGGTTTTCGCTGCGTATGAATCAAAAGCCTCTGCCTGTTTGCCCTTGGTGTGTCTCAGCACAGGGCCACTGGTCACAGTGGAGCTGTGTGCCCATCCCAGCTGTATTGCTGGTGTCAGAGCTGGGCTGGGCTGTGTTGGGGCTCAGAGAGGCTGGAGAGCAGCTGTGTTGTGGAGAAGGGCGGTTGAAGCAGTTGTGGGTATTCATTTTTTATGTGGATTGTTGATTTTATGCATTTTAGTAGAATCCCAGACTGGGTTGGGTTGGAGGGAACCTTAAATCTTATCTCATTCCACCCCCTGCCATGGGCAGTGACCCCTTCCACTATGCCAGGTTGCTTCAAGCCTCGTCCAAGCTGGCCTTGAGCATTTCCAGGGCAACACTCTGGGCAACCTGTGCCAAGGCCTCCCCACCCTCACAGGAAGGAATTTTTCCTCATTCCTTTCAAAGTGCTTCTTGGTGGTTAAACGAGCTGCTCAGCTACAGGGGAAAATTATTGCCCATGCTCTGAGTTGTTCTGGAGTTCTTCAAAAAGAGTCTGAGGAGGAGAGAAATGCCCACTGGTGCTCTGCAGGAGACTTTTAACCAGTCTGAGATACTCAGACTGAGTGAGAGCGGTCGTGTTTTTGAGAGGGGAAACTTTGCTTACACTGGCAACATCTTTTCCTCTGATAAGGAATAACTGGCCTGGCTTGGGAGTGCAACTGGGCAGCCCATGAGAGGACTTTGGCCTCCCTGCTGCATTTCAATTCCCCCAGCACTGCGGCAGCATGGACACTCGGACACCGGTTGCATTAAACATTGGGTCAGTCATTTCCCTGCCTTCATTCTTTGTCTGTAATTCTGCATCTAATGGCAGCAATTAGTCACTGTCCAAGAAGGGATGAGCAAGCTCCTGGCTCATCCCTGCTCTCTGACGGATCTGCTCCTCCAGAGGGATGGAAAGGTCATTAGCAGAGGGTTAGTTATTGATCGGCTTGGGGGAGAGAGAGGGTCCAGAGGTGAAGCTCAGCACCAGGCTTAAACGATGGGCCAGAGAAAGGAAAGAAAAATAGGCTGGCAGCAGCCCCAGGGAGCCCCCAGCCACCGTGCCACAGATGCAAAGGACAAATTCTTATTGATTGGAGAGGTGTTTTTGGAGGTAGGTTATTCTTTTCCCTCCCTAAAGCGGGGACCAATTATGGTTGTTGACTGGCAGAGACAAATGCCACAAGTACCAAGCCTGGATTTCCTAAGGCCATCCTGCTTCTCCTTATGGTGAGGTTGTAAAATCACAGTGTGCTAAAAAGAGCACCCTTGAACTGGCTGGGAGAGAGAGCTATGTCCCAGAAAGGGGGACGGGTCTGGTTTTGCACACACTCCTCTGCCAGGTGGGCAGGACCAGCTCTGCAGAATGGCACAGAAGGAAACAAGTGAGGAATAGGCGCCTCTTGTGTAGGAAATAACTGAGTGCAGGGTGGGGAAGCAATGGGGTGCTTTGGGATGGAGGGAGGACAGAAGGATCTGGGGCAGATTCAATGATTTGCTCAGCTCATTTTGGGCACTGGCTATAATTAAGTTGTTCAGCAGATAAATTAAGGCCATTTCTGAGTTCTAGAAGGGAAGGACCTTTACTGTGAATGAGGGCCAGGCTCTCCTCGGGCTGGGCAGCTGGGGGGAGTCTGGCTCTTCCCAACCATCTGTCACACCTCAGGGCCTGTTGAACACCCTCCGACCTCCTCTTCCATCTCAGCCGTGTCAAAAAGAGGGATGAGGTTGTTGTCCATGTCAACAGGGCTGATAAATCACAGCCTCCCAGCCTGGCAGTGCAGGGTGCCCTTGGTCTGCTTGGCTTGGGCTTCATCCTGTGCCCAGCTCTGGGTGTCCCTCCATGGATGTGGGGATGATGTTCTAATGAGACAGCAGTGGTGATGCACTTCCTTTGGGTCTCGGAAGTGTGTCCTCCAATGCCTTGCTCCTCCTCTCCTCTTGCCTGACTGGCTGTGTTTCCCAGGTGGAAACTGGCTCTATTCCCTGAGTTGTCCCACTCCTGGAGGCTCCTTTCTCTGGAAAAGAGCTGTGAAGCTATTTCTGCTCCTCCAGGCCGAGGGCTTCACATCAAGCCAGGGGTGCAGTGAGAAGCTGACGAGCCCACCCAGCCCTTGCAGGCAGCACTGCCAAGAGCCTCTTGATGCTCCCACAGGCCGACAGCCAAGCTCAGCCCGGGTGGAAGCAGGGATGGCTTCACCTGCGGGTGGGAAGAAGGGAGAGCAGCAAGGCAGGATGCCTGCACCCTTCCCTTGCTCTTCCTGTCTCCACCCTGCGAGTGATGGAGTGTAGCCCTCTTCTCTGTAGTGATTATCCTGTTCTTGGAGGCTTCTTTGACCTTCAGCAGCAGATGGATAATGCTGCGGGCAGGCAGGAGGAAGGCTGGGGAGCATTGCCTTCAATACGGCTTCGCCCTCCTGATTTATACGGGGGAGCGAGCGGTGCTGATGTTTGCTGCTGCTCATAGATTATCTTCATTCCAGCAGCACTCAGGCAGACAGCAGAGGTAACAGAGAGCCATCCGCCACCCTATCCGTCACCTTCCCTCCGGCACTGGCGGTGGCTGCTGCAGCGCTGGCTCTTCCAGGGAAAACTTTGCCTCTCCATCAAACACCGCCACGGAAAGTCATATTCTGCAAACAGGTCCATGTATCTCTGGGGAGCTTGTCGTGGCTGTGTCTCTCACGAGCCTCTCGGCAGGACAGGGAAGCAGGGATGGAATAATGCTGGAGAGGAGCTGATGGGCTCAGGGATGCTGGTGGGTTGAGGTCTCTGTTCGGCCCAGGGTGGTGCTGGGATTCATGGCTGTGTTTTAAGGTCTGGGCATCTCAGTTCAACCAGTGGAAGGTAAATCGAAGGCACTGGGGACCCACTGTGATTTCTTGCATTGCTTTTATTTTATTTTCCCTCTCCTCACCTCTCAGGCCTTCATTTCCAGAACTGGGATTAATCTTAATCTTACTTACCCTCCTCCTAGGGGAGCGGCGAGGCTTGTTCTGTTCGTGTCTGGAAAATGCTCTGAAATCTCTGATGAAAGGTGCTGACAGAGCACTGAGGACTTCCAGGATTCACAGTTTTAGATTAATGGAGAGGTGGAGAGCACAAGGGGCTGAGGAGGTGGTTCTGTCAGCGTGGTGGGGCTCAGTGTGCTGGGGAGCTGGCAGTGGGATCCCTTGGAGATGCCCCCTACAAAGGACACAGAATCACGTTTTTTGAGCTGAAAGTAGAAAGTCTTGGCAGCCGCAACAGCCAGGAGCATCTTGGGAGGAGGGGTGGGAGGCCTGAAGGCAAGTGATACCTTTCTTCTCTCGCTGCTTCTGAGAACACATGAATTATCCAGCCTTCTTTGCTGCCTGGAGACCAGGATCAAACCCAGGTATGCAGAGTGCTGGTGTTTGTGCCGAGGCTGGGCAGACGGGGGTGCAGCAGGCAAAGTGTGGGGCCTGCAGTGCTCCCTCTCTCCCTCTTGGAGAGCATCATGTGCTTTGGCTCTGAACTGAATTTTAATCCCCCTTTTCTTTTTTTTTTTTTTTTTTTTTTTTTTTTTTTTTTTTTTTTTAGTATTGTAAAATAGTCAAGCTTTAGATCTCTGTGCTTCTCTTTTCTTATTATCAGCTGTATGTAAAATGGGCCCAGTAGCCCAAACATAATGAGTGTACTCAGCGTGGAGCCAGAGGAGTGATATGTGCAGGGAGTGCAAAGCCCAGCTCTGCTGGTTCCCAGTGCTGCACCTCCTCCTTGGGTAGCTCCAAACAAAATCCTTCCACTGAAACCTCCACAGGCTTCAGGCAGGTGGGAGGCTGCACATCCCAATCCTCCTTTTGCTCAGGAGAACCCTGTTTCTAACACAGATTTCATCAGCATCCCATGGCCGAGCAACCTGGGCTTGGTGCATTCAAAATTGCCCTGCGGCATAAGAGGAACAAAATCTGAATGCCTGGTGAGCAGCAGTCCATCGAGCAGGAGGATATATTGCTCCAAATGGAAATAATTTCTATTGCTAGGGAAGAGAGTGGCTTGTTCTGAGCTATTGCACTGGGCTGCTCGGTAATTTGTGCAGTGCAGATGGGAGTGCAGAGCCTTTACTGCTGGAGAAAGCTCGAGTCAAGTTGTTAAGGAAGAAATATAATCAGAAAGAGCCAGGAAACATAAAGATCAAAGTTGAGAATAATTTACATTTCATCAAGAACTTGTGGAAAAAAAGGACAAGGAAAAAAAGCAAGCCCCGTCGGTTATGCAAGGTTTTCAGCAGAAGGAGTAAGATTCAGGAGCAAAACACACAGAAATTGACTTCTCCCTGTATTTTCAAAGTGAGAATTGACTGCCGAGCCACAAGTGTTACTTGAAGTGACATTTGTGGGCGCGCTGTGAGAATCCTCAGACAGCACAAAGCCTTGTTCAGCAGCAGCCATGTGTCACTCTGAACCCTGTGACGCTCTCGCAGGCGCTCTGACAGCAGGGACACGGGATCCAGGAGCTTGGAGTAGATGGCATTGGGGTTATCCATAAAGTTTGTGATTTTCTCCCAGCCTTTCACCTTCATTTTTTGGGGAGGACCATCATGCAGAGGGAGAAGTGGACACAATTTGTTCCTCTTGCCCAATTCCTTGGAATGCTCATGTATCGTTCCTCAATCTGTAGCATTTTAATGCCTTAATAAAACGTTCCCTAATGACAGAAAGATAATTTGGCTTATGCAGCTCTGCACAATTAGGTTCCTCTGTTAACATCATGTTCCTGCATTGGATGCCCTTTCCTCTTGTAGCCTATTTTTCATACCCTGAGTAAATATGTTTAATAATCAATTGGCATGTTATTAACGCACAATAACGATCTCACTAAATCGAAGCTCAGGCTTTATTTGAGACACTTACAGTAAATATTGACTGTTCTGCAGAATTATGGCAGAGCCCTGAGCAGTCTGTTCCAATGGGAACTGGATCCATTTTTTAATACCAGTTATTGATTTTCAACAAGCAAAGTGCCTTGAGACGTCTATGGTTTTCCTCCTCCTCCCCGTGAGCTGCTGGGAGGTGATGGACACGCACCAGGGAGATGATTTCCACTTGCCCCATCAGTACTGCCATGGCTGGAGATGGGTGGAGCTGGTGGGCATTTCTCCCACTCCTTTTGAAGGTTTTCCCAAGGCCAAGGTCACTCCCATCCAGCAGTGCTGGCTGGGGACAGGTGCCTGCCACCTGCCATGGTGACAACTACTTGCTGTGAACGTTCTGGTTTAATCTTCTGCCCTTAATTCTGCTAAGGAAAAGAAAAGCAGGTTTGTTTGGACATTTGATGAAGATTCCTGCCAGCTCCCATTTTCCTGCTGTCCTGTGACCTGTCCACTCAAAGGCTGATGAGATTTGACACTCGCTACTCCCAGTGCATCCCTGGATGAGGAGCCCCTGGCACCTCAGCACAGATGAGCTGGCTGATGTGGGGTGATGTTTACAGCCTGCTAAGGTCCATTCGCTCTTCCTCCATTTTCCTTGTGTTTCACCATTGCATCCTTTTAATCACAGCCACCCTTTAGGAGGACTTTTATTCGTGCTAATTAATGTTGCTGTGAGTGAGGTCAGTCATCCTCATGCTGGTATTTGATGATGGTCCCACCAGCCCCATGTCTTAGGCTGCTCTTCCCAGAGGAATGGGGCTGGCTTTTCCCCCAGTGCTTACAAAAGCCACGGGAATAGCAGATACCTCCATCAGATACCTCTGGTTTTCACTTGTGGGAGAGGAGGGAAATGGAAATGAGCCACATCCCACTCACTCTATTAGTGAGCACCCCGGAGGGAGCAGGTAGGGTGGGTTTTCCCTGCTATTATCTTGTAGGAGCCCTGTTTTCTTCCATGGAGAAAGGTTTGAAGGGCAGGGTGGCTCTCAGGGCTGAGAGTTACTGCTGGTGGTGTATATATAGCACATGGAATTCCTCAGGAATGGCTTTGCAGATCATTCCCCTGGTGGGCAAATCCATTTGTTTGCAACAGAGAGGGACAAGGAGCATGTGTGTGCAGGGATGCAGGGACAGCTGTGCACGCTCTGAAGCCAGAGGAGCTTCCAGATGTGCACAAGCTCTTGTAAATGGCTGTGGTGCCCTGTTAAGGCAGGAGCTGGGGAAAGGGCTGTGCCTTGGCCATAGCTCATGGAGATTTGAAATCCATTGGCATGGCTGACTGTCTGTGTATATTTATGTAGAAGACTTTGCGTCCCTGGAAGGTGCTGCTGCTTGTTATTTTGACTGATTACAGGAGAGTGACTGTACTACAATAGCAGGAGCCACTCATTAGCTTTGGCGTAGCGCAGAGAAATCGGCAACTTGTTCCAGCCACATCTGCCCCTGGAGGTGAATATTAAACAGGAATTGATCCTGGGTAATGAGAACACAGCCCGGGCTGCTGTGATTAGCACCGGTTGAATTTTAAATAGTTAATTATTTCAACATGCAAAAGGAGCTGTTTGGAGGTGGGAGAGAGTGTTGTGTTTGGGTGGTGGCTGTGTGTCAAGGGGTGAGTGTTGGTGTGGTGGCAGTGAGAGTTTTGGGGGTGTAGGTGGCTCAGATTTGGAAGGTCTGTGTGCATATGGTGTGAGTGTGAGCAGGGTAGACCTGGAATGCTGCCTGGGGAGTGCTGGGGGGCTTTTGTCGAGGTGAGAAGGTAGATGAGTGGCCCCATGACTTCTGGAGGTGCCTATCTTGGAGCAAACAAGTTTTGGGCAGAGTTCAAAGAGCTGTGGAGATGAGGCTCTGAGGGCACATGTGCATGTGCTGCTGCAGCTGAGAGGCCAGGGTCCATTTCCAGCCTCTCCAGCCTCAGGACAGGAAAAACCTGGGGAAGCAGGTCTGGAAAGTTGCAATGGCAATGCACTAAATCCCATTTTTCTTGAATTCTCCCACCTCTGCTCCATTCTTCTGGAGCACTGCAGAAACAAAGGGAAGGCGAGAGAAGTTGTCGGGTGCCAGGGGAAGGCGTGCTGTCTGCCTGGAGACAGGGGAATTATCCAGCTTCAATAAATACCTTTCAGAAAGAGAGGAAAGAAAGAGAATTTTGCCCTTCTCCTCACCCCACGCCTCCCAAAATACCAAATCACCATGATTAAAAATTGACTCAAATGGACAAGCAGGCCCAGTAATTGATTGTGGCCTTTCATTCTTGCAGCCACACTTAATTAACCTTTAGACTCAAATACCAAGCACTGGTTAGACAGAAAGGTGCAGGCAGGGAGGAAGACGACAGTGCCTGTTGGGAGGATCCTGGGCTCTGAGAAGTCCTTTGGGGTGAAGATGCCTGGATGATGCTCTGAGGAGGAGCAGGCTGAGCAATAACACAGGGCTTGGATTTGGAGGTTTAGTTCCCTTTACCAGACTATAGAAGGAAGAATGACCCTTTTCCCATTCTATTTTCCTCCAGTGTATTCCAGCTCAGCTCCCTTTCAGGTGCTGTTGCTGATATTTACTGCTTAGAACCATTGACAGGAGCTGACACCAAGTTGTGCCCAGCTGTAGGAAACCACCAGGTTGAAAACTGCACAGATGGGTTTGCCTTTGTGTGTTGAGTGTTATCTTGTAGTGGTGAGGGGAAAAAATGCAAAATGTGTGGCAAGGAGTGCTGTAAATGGACTCTCAGGTAGTAAAATACTCTTAGTTGAAGGACGCTTTTTTTCCCTTCCAGTCTGTTTCTTGTTAAATCAGTCTCCAGAACTAAAACATAAACGTGGCAAGCAGGGATTCCTGTGACTTTTCCCTTAGGGAAGCGTTCAAAGTCCATTGTTTGCTATAAGGATCTGAGACAATGAAGGATAAATATCCTGTCCCGGGGATGGTGTGGGGCTTTGTCCTCCCACAGTATTATGTCTTTTTTGTATCTCCCCAGGCTGTTCCATTCCCTGAGGATCTGTGGAAGACTGTGTTTGGGTGCAAAATGGGTATTTTTGTCTGGTTCGAGGGCTGCCTGTCTCCCACACATCCCCGTTTCCTTTCAGCCGTGGATGGTGTGGTTTTATGCTCGGGAGCTTCTCTGGCCTCCTTACAGCAGGAGTTGTTTCTGCTCTGTGCAGTGCAAACGTGCTTTGACCTGGAAAGCCGCTGCCAGCAGCAGATGGAGCAGACCTGCAGGCCCAGCTGCTCCGTGCCCTGACAGGTGCTGGGGATGCTTTGGTTTTAAAATGCTTTGGTTGAAAGAAACTTCGAGTCTGCTCTCAAATTGGGGATGTATCAGAGGAAACTTGGGGTGAAGCATCAAAACGTGTCCTCTAAATGAGGTGACTCATTTCAGAGGAGACAAGGATGAATGGAGAGGAGCTCTGAGTGGTGGATCTAACAAAGGTGACGTGGCTTTGATGGTGTAGTATCAGTTCTGGTTTTTACATCAAGCCCTGGTTCAGCATAAAAACAGGAGGGCTGATTTGGAGAGCACAGCTGAAAGCCAGAAGCGTGAATACAAAATACACGGCCTGATAAACAGGGAGGGCTCCTACAGGAACAATGGCAGCTCTTGAATGTCCATGGGAAATCGTTTGCTTCCAGATATGTAAATGTCTGAGCTTGTCCAGGAAGCTTGGTCCCAAATTTTTGGATAGGGCAGCAGTGGCTGAGCGTGGCTTGTACTCCAGGCTCTGTGGCAGGACTTGGGCTGGGTCCTACCCACAGCTCTTTCTGTATTCATCTCCCCTCAACCAGGGGCCTGGGGAGGCTTGGAGACAAATTGCATTTGTGCATATCAGATGGAGACTTTGGGGGTTTGAGCAGGAATTCTCTGCCTTTTGTCTTTTATCATTAGGAGTCAGGGATGGAGGTGACAACAGAGTCATGTATGAATGCAGAGTAAACAAAGCTTCGTGTGGGTGTGATGACATGTTTCTTTTGTCCTTAATGTATTCATCCTCTGAGTGCTCCAGGGTTATGCATTTAATTTGTTGTGCAATTGGCAGCTTTAGAAGTACTTAAGCATCCAGCTATCCTTGCCTAAAAATAACTGGAACGCATCTGGGGTTGGGTTTTTTTGTTCAGGAGGAGGTGGGCCAAGGAGACAAATGTGTTCTGCAAGCCAGGAATGCAGCCCAATCCTGACAGGCCCACCGTGGTTTTCTGGTTATATGTGTCTTTTTTTCATCCCTTCCCCAGTTCAGAGCAGCTCTGGCCACAAGCAGCTCTGAGGGAGGAAGTGTAGGCTGGTGGTTACAGCACCAGCTCAGGATTTAGGTGATTTAGGCTGAACCTCTCATTTTGCTGCTGTCTTTCTGTGTCATCTTAGTCTCCCTGCAGCTGTAATATCACCATTTCTGCACAGGGGGGTTGCAAGAGTAAATATATTAAAGATTGGGAGGCATTAAGGTGCTGCGGGAAGGCTCCTGCAGAGCAAGAGAGCATGCACCTGCAAATCTCAGCGGCTCAGAGGGTCGACAAAAGCAGCCTCAAATATATTATTTTTAATATCTCATTATTTCTAAGTCAGCTGGAAGATTTTGAACCACCCTTGGCAGAGAAGGAGACCTTCCTTTTCAGGTCGTAGAATCACAGAATTTAGGTTGGAAAAGATCTCCAAGGTCATTGAGTCCAACCTGTCCCCACCTTGTCAACCAGACCAGAGCTTTGAGTGCCAAGTCCAGGCATTCCTTGGACAACTCCAGGGATAGTGACTCCACCAACTCCTTGGGCAGCCAATTCTGATGCCTGACAGTCCTTTCAGTGAAGAAATTCTTCCTGATGCCCAACCTGAGGTCCAGAGCAGTGGCTTTGATGTCCCTCCCTTTGTGCTGTTGGGTGCTGGCCCTATCCCCACGGTGCTGCCAGTGCAGGCTCTCCGTGGCACTCCTGACTGGGAAATTGAGGATTTTGAGGAGCTTGGCACTCCTCAAAGTCAGGCTCAAGGTGCTGGTGCCCAGCATCATCTCTGGGTTGGTCCAGCTCAGCTCTGGGGTGGGTTCTGCTGTGGAAGGGGCTCAGCAGCAAGCCAGACCGTGGTGCTCTCTGTCAGAGCTGCTCCTGCTCCACACTGAGCAGCAGGACCACTCAGGAGCAGTTTCTGAACCCTCACGGATGTGTTTGGCAGCTGATAACGGGGCTGAACTTTTTGTCTCAGATCCTACAGAAGTTTGGAGCTGAAAAACCTTATGAGCCCAAGGCCTGAACCCCTAGGAAGATTAAAATTCCCTATCCCTACTTCGAAGGGAGCTGAGAGTCTGTCTGGCAAGACAGGTTCATTAACAAATTAATAGAATAATCAGCGGGGCTTTGTGTGCGTTTTGCAGATAAAAAACTGGTAACAGCGTTCTTTGGCTCTTTAATGGCTGATAAGAGCCAACTATCTGCTCCATGGCGGGGCTAATCACAGAGATAACAGAGGTTAAATCAACTGCGGGGCCTGGCGAGGGATGGATGGAGGTGGGAGCTCCGGGGCTTTAAACATGATGAAAGGGAATAGCAGCAAAGTGAGGGAAGGGAGAAAACCAGCAGCCAGCGCCGTGGGTATTTTTAGGAGCACTGTGCAAAGACCGCGGGGGCTGAGGCTGATGCGGTCAGGAAGTGGCTGGGTGGGGCACAGGGAGCTCAGTCTGCTCTTGGGTCTTTCCATGGGGGTTTGGACAAGGAACAGGTTATCCAGAGAGGTTGTGGCTGTCCCATCCCTGGAAGTGTCCAAGGCTAGGTAGGGTGGGGCTTGGAGCAACTGCTCTAATGGAATTTGTCCCTGCCCGTGGCAGGGGGCGGAATGAGATGATCTTTAACATCCCTCCCAGCCCAGGTCATTCCTTGACTCCACAATGCCATGAGACTGGTTGCTAGAATCTTCTCTCTAAGTGAAGAAGCTGGGACAGTGGGGGATGTGTTTTTAGGAGTCCAGTAGGAAAAAGGTGGAATGTGCTGTGTGCAGGTTCCCAGGCTGGTGCAGAAAAGCCAAGGCACCTCATGGCCGAGGGTCCCACAACCAAACATCCATGCAGAGCCAGATGTGAGCCTCTCTAGGAGGATTTCAAGCTCCATCTTAACACCAAACCACCCTGGCCATGCTTAGCAGTTCTCTTGCCTGGCATCCCAGCCCAGCATCCTCCTCTCTGCACCCTGGGAGCCAAACACAGCAGGAATGAGTGCCGGGTGGAGGAGACCAGGTTGGAGAGTGCTCCCAATGCCTTTCAAATCCAGGAGTCTCCTGGTTTTTCTGAACAAAGCCTACAGCCTCTCTCCTCTCTGCAGGCCTTCTGCACCTGTGACTTGCAGGGAGTGTGAGCAGCCCTCGGGTTTGCAGGCAGCAGAGCTGTGAACATGCCATGGCTTTCGCAGAATCGTCACTTTACCTTCATAAATCACAGACGTGTGCACTGAAATATTGATGGGGACACGAGAGGGACCCTTGGGTTTGCCTCAGGAAATGCGGCAGCCGGGAGCAATCAGGATTCAGGGCGTTTTTGCTTTCTGCAGCCTCCTCCATGGAGGTTTCGAGGTGTACCTGGCATCCAGGGACCTCTGCTCGTGTGTCCTCATGCCACCTCCCCAGGAGCAGGCTGTGGAAAGCGGCTGTCGGGACTGCCATGGGAAGTGCCTGGCTCTGTCTTTCCCTGAAGGACCATTAATTTATACAATATTTGCTTTGTTAAAGGAAGAACGTTGTCAGGAGGCTTTCAAGTGATCTGTGAAAGTGACTCTAATAAGATGTTCTGGGGAAGCCTGCAGGCAGCCCCGCCTCTCCGCCAAACTTCTCCAGGCCTTCTTTGAAAGGAGCAGCAGCAACCTTGATCTTCCTCTCCTCCTCCTCCTCCTCCCCACTAGCAGAGGCAGTTGCTGCAGACTCCTCCGGCGCTGGGAGCCGGGGTGGAGCGGGAGGGACTGGGGCTGCCGGGGAACAGAAGCGAGGAGGAGATGGCACAGGGGGTGGGAGTTTTCTTTGGAGCAGCAGCTGCAGCTCTGGGCTGGTGCTTGGCTGATCATGTCTCTCTGGTGAATAACACACGACACGAATTTGTACAGTTTGGGAGATCAGTCTGATTCTGTTTATTAGAAATAATGATTCCCTTCTTATACATTTTGGACAGGTTGAGGTGATTGGTGAGCAGGTGACAGAACTCTTCACTCACATTGGTCAAACTAGAGGGACATCAAAAGAAAGTCTGTCTTACAGAAAGAATTCTAAACATAATTTTTGTTACACAGACAAAGCTTGAAGTTTATGTTCAAGCTGTGGGTACAAGTTTTAGAAACACAAAACATCAGGAAAAAACAGAGTTTTAGAAATTCAGCAGCTGTAGGCTTGAAAGACCCAGACTACAGTGTGGCATGGAAGAGACTAAATAAGACCAGGATCTTCCTCTCAAAGCCTTGTGGGCATCCTCCAAAGGGGATGTGCTCTCAGCACCCTTCAGATGGAAAAGGAATCCCAGTGCACCATCACCAGCAGCTTGTCCTGCTCAGGCTCTGGTGATCACTGAGGGATTTGGGTCTCCTTGGGGTCTCCCTGCTGTCCGTGGTGCAGTGTGTAATTAAACTACTGTTGTTTTTCCACCTTTCTCCATGGAACAGCACTCAGTGTGTGGCTCTTCCATACCCACAGCACTGCCAGCCACATATTTTCTGTCTTTTCCAACAACAGGACGAAGTGTTGGGATTATTTAAGGTTCTTCTTGCTGGGCCATCCCCTTTTGTTATAGGAGAAAGCAAAAAAAAAAAAAAAAAAAAAAAAAAAAAAAAAAAAAAAAAAAAAACACAACAAAAAAAAAACAAAAAAAAAAAAAAAAAAAAAAAAAAAAACCCACAAAGCCCCCAGATAAAAAGCAGTTTTTGGGCAGTGAAGTGTCAGGACCAGTGTGGGCAGGGCTGTAAATCTGGGTGTGTAAAGCTTCCCGGGTAAATCGTGTTTTCAGGAATTTTTAAATTGTTTTTGAAAATATCGAAGGCATTAGGTATTGATCGACTCATTACTGCTGTGCACTGCTATCCCACCTTTTGTCCCTGAAGCTCCAATCCCATTACAGACGTTAACGAAGCGTGATCACAGGGGGATTTGTGTGGTGAAGGGGTAAACTGAGGCACGGGCCCAAGTTCAGCTGAGCCAGGCTCACAGAGCTCTTTCTCCTCTTCCTCCTCTTTCTTCACTTTCTCTTTCTGCTCCTCCTCCTCCCCTCCGGGCCCCAACTGCCTGGGGCCGAGCAGGGCTGTCGATAAAATGGTTGGATCCAAGCCATTAGAACCTTAGGAGAACAGAAACGGGAGATAAAAGGCGATCCCTCCTCCCTCCATCCCCGGAGGCATCCCTGCCGCCTAGGGGGTGTGAACTTGTGGAAAGGACTTTTAGGTAGTTCTGGAAATGTGAGGGGAAAAAAAAAACCCAAAAACTACAACTAAAAGGCACAAGAAGATGAGAGAGGAGCCCAGCTCCTGTACGGGGCAGTGGTGTGGAGGTGCTCAGAGCAATCTCTTAATTCGGGGTAAGGAGCCTTGACACAAACTCTGGTAGTGACAAAATGCCTTTTTCCCCCTTTTTTTTTTTTAATTTATAAGGATTCTGGAGCTGTTGGGAGGCTTAATTAATTAGTTAAGATGTTTTCTACTGTTATTGTGCCTCCCCTCAAAGGCTTCTGACAGTAAATTCTCATCAAGTGGAAGATCTAATAAGTGCCAATTATTGAAGTTTGCTAATTGCCAGCTAATAATAATGCTGATTAATAATGCTTTTAACACCACTGTTGATTTCAAATGTGGGTACATGTGCTGCAGCACCATTGATTTAAATTGTCATTTCTTCTGCTTTGTGGCTAATTGGGGTAAAAAGTCAGGTCAGTGGCATTTTTTTGTCCAAAGAGCACATTGTTCTAACCCTGGAAAAAACAGCAAAGTTTTTAAGGGAGATGTTTAAAAATAAAGAAATAAGCTCGGGAGGATAATGCATCGCGGAGAAGCGGTTCGTTCATTTCCTTGACAAGTGTAATTCAATTTTAATTATTTATGATTCTTCATAGCCCGCTAGAAAATGTTCTGTAGATATTTTGTAAAACTAATGAAGTCTTAGTAATAGGAGACCTAACTCGAGCCCTGCGCGGAGCCGCGCGGAAGATGCAGCTTGTCTCCCTCCTTCTGATTAATCCATATCATACCAGGGATGTTTTGCATGATTATCCTTTAGGGATCCCACCCAGGCAGGGATGCTGCTGCTCCAGCTGCGTGGGAAGTGCATCCCAAAACTTTATTCTGCTTTTGCTGGAAAACTTTTTTTTTTTCCTTTTGGAGCTGTAGTGATGGGATACTCCAGCGAGAGGGGAGTCTTGCCCTCATCGGAGCATGCCACGTCATGCCATGGGATTTGTGATCTCACTGGATTGATTTTAAAGTGGGGTTTCCCTCTTAATTATTCCTATTTTGATTTCTGCCCCTAAGTGCCCCAGGGGGTGAGGAATCATGGAGCAAGGAGGGGAAGTGCCTTGATTTGAAATTCCCCAAGGGAGAGCAATTTGTGTTTCTGCTGCGGCATCGTTCGGGGTGGGCAGGGATGCCGGAATTCCCGGCTTCTGCACATGGATCAGGGTTCGGGGTGAGCAGGGATGCCGGAATTCCCGGCCCCTGGTGATGGATCAGGGTTCGGGATGGGCAGGGATGCCGGAATTCTCGGCCCCTGATGATGAATCAGGGTTCGGGGTGGGCAGGGATGCCGGAATTCCGCTTCTGCACATGGATCAGGGTTCGGGTGAGCAGGGATGCCGGAATTCCCGGCCCCTGGTGATGGATCAGGGTTCGGGACGGCAGGGATGCCGGAATTCTCGGCCCCTGATGATGAATCAGGGTTCGGATGGGCAGGGATGCCGGAATTCCCGGCCCCTGATGATGGATCAGGGTTCGGGATGGGCAGGGATGCCGGAATTCCCGGCCCCTGATGATGAATCAGGGTTCGGGATGGGCAGGGATGCCGGAATTCCCGGCTCCTGCGGATGGATCTGCAGGGCGGGCGTGCCCACAACAGCACGGGGCCTTGAGCGGAAACCTAAATTTAAATGTTAAAAGCTTTTGTTCATTACTGGTGGCATTTCCTCCCCCTCCCCATTTGTCACTTGGAGCGGAGCTGTGACTCTTTTAATATCAAACAAATAATAAGCTCCCTCTAAAGTGATTTTTCTGACAAGGAGCTCAATATATTAAACTTTATCTATATTTTAATAGCCAATTTCACACCAAACTGCCTTCTTAATAATGTATTTACCACCTGGGGATATTATTCCAACCCATCTGGAAAGAATTGGAAATTAACTGTCCCTAAACTGAGTCTGTGTGTGCTTTAGATGCAGTGGAGATAACAGCGGTGTCATTCCTAGGGGAAGTGGGGGAGGAAGCTCATCGTGCACCGAGCAAAATGTCAGCAGCAAAGGCAGTGGCTGGCAGGGAAACGAGTGCTCTCCTTCCTGCACCCGAGAGCCAAGCCCCAGCCCACCTCTGAAATATTCAGGCTCTCCCAGGAGGAGCTGAGAGCCCCTCAAGAGCCTCTCCTGGGTTGTAAGAGAGCAGGGTTTTGGTTTCCAAGGATGCAGCATGGATGCAGGGCTCTGGGGAACAGCAGCACCGTGCCCAAGCTGCCTCTGGTCACCTGCCACCGTGGGGTCAGTGGGCACCCAGAGGAAGGGAGAAGTGGTATTTTCTGATCTGGCGCTTCTAATGGCAATTTTTCTGGCCAGGCAGTGTGTTTAACTCCCTCCAGTTTGGTGTGGTTCTCTCTGAATCAACGCTGAAGCCCGTGCAGATTGCAGCCTCCCCCTCTCCGTGTGTAGGTGTGTGTTTGGAAAATATCCCTTTGTTTAGTCTAAGATGCATTTATAATTACTGTTACTATTCGTTTCCTTCCCGCTGTGCCAAGGGGTGCCACAATTCAGCTCCCCTGGCACTGGGTTCTGTGTGAAACCACCATGGGTTGATCCAAACCCCATCAGCCTGACCTTGAACAGGGATCCAGGGGCAGCCCCAGCTGCTCTGGGCACCCTGTGCCAGGGCCTCAGCACCCTCACAGCCAAGAATTCCTTCCCAATATCCCAATATCGACCTGCTCTCTGTCAGTCTGGTCCATTTCCCTTGTCCGTGCACTAGAGTTCTTCATAGAGACACTCTTCAACTTCCTTGGGTACTCCCTCCAGAATTCCAGGAAGGAATTTTCACTGTATTTCTTGTCAAATTAAAGCCTATCAAGGTCTGTCTAGGTGATGTAACTCATTCCTGGCTGTACAGAGCATCCCTTGCAGTGAGGGGACATCAAGGATGGCATTCCTGAACACACCCAGACCAAGCCAGAAGTGAGTTTTCCTTTTTACCCTCAGCAAAAATTCCTTCCTGAGATTCCTGGGTGTATTTGCTGGGCAAGACCAGCTGTGAGGTCAGGGCTGTTGGTTTTTATGCCACACCTGGTCTTACATCACTTGGTGATGGCTGATAAAAGGCTCATGGAGCACAGATACTGCTTCCAGCATCCCCATGGATGCACAGACCCCCCTCACACAGCTCTCCTCAGCAGAAACATCCTGAAGAATTCCATTGTTTTAAAGTTTTTCTTGAATGTGGCTGTGTTTGGAGGTTTGTTTTTATTATTCATAAATTTCCACGAGACCAAAGCAGATTAATCCTTGCAGTGTTTCCTTTTCTTTTTAAAATAATTAAGGGCAGCTGCTACTTAAAGTCAGCTAAAACATCCTAGTTTTAGATAAAAGTGCCTCGTGTTTGTTGTTGTAATGAAGTAGTTTGACACGGAGATGAAAGTCTCTGCTGTTTGTGTTGTAAAAACTGGTTTTGACGCCATTTTTGAACAATGTCAAACTGTTTCCTTACATTTTGAACAAGACACGCTTTGATCTAGGGAAAAAAAAAAACAACACAACCCCAAGATGTTTCAATCAGAATGGAAAAGCAGCAGCCCTTAATGATTTTAAAATAGGATCAAATGTTTCAATCATTATGTTATGTCACATAATGACACCCTCGTAGCTGTGCTGTGTGATGCTCAGCGTTGCATTTAGCATCAGGAAATGTTGTAGAAATAATTCAAAATAATCTAAAATGCTGAAATGAAATAGCGAAATTGCAAAGTGGCTCCTTAAAGCGTCAAAGGAAAATTCTGGTTTCTGGCAGTTTTGGAGTTGCTGAGCTCATCGGAAGAAAGTGTGAGGCTGCTTTTGGGTTTTTTAATTCCGAATTCGAGTGAAAACAAAGCGTGGAGGAGTTGAAAGCACCTTGTGAAATGGAAATTCTGCAAATCGACCCATTTTAGCTGTGATCCCCTCTCTGTGGCATGAGGGGAAGAACTGGGAGGAGGAGAAGGCAAAGGAGTGAGACTCTGCAGTCTGCAGCAGTGCCCAATCCTGTGGGTCGGGGCTGGATTGGTTTTGGAAGGATCTGGGGAGCAGAGAGGTGTTTGTGCATCCCTGTCCTAAACCAGGCAGGTTTGGGCCCCTTGGCTTTTGGCTGCTTTTGTGTTTCCCAGCAGAGGTGCCAGGAGTGAGGTGTGGGATGGAGGCAACAGGGTGCAGGATCCTTCCTGCGTGGTCCAAAGAGCTTGATCCTGTGGTGTAGAGGATGATGAATCCTCTGTGGGGGAGCCCCTTGCTCTCCTGTGGACAGGGACTGATGACAGGCAGAGCTGACCCTGGGATAAGCAACCTCTTACTGACTTATGGTGACCAGGCGGTCCCAAAGCCCAGCACACCCTGCTCCCTATGCAAATGCCAAGTCCCCACAAAAACCCCATCTCAGCCTCTGACCCCAGGAGTTCCCTGTCCCTGGCTGCCTTTGCAGGGATCTGCCAGTGGAGCTGTCTCTGTGGGAAGCCCTACACAGACTCCTCTCTCTCTCGCTGGGACTCAGCAGGCTGAGCTGAAATCCCGAGCTGCAATCACTACCCAGAGCTGATCTCACCTGCTGAAGACCCCCACAGCCAGGAAGCAGCCAGTGCCCCTGGAAGGTGTTCTCTCTCTGAGACACATCTCGCTGGGAAGGGCACAGCCCCTGGGTGAATCCCTCCCCCAGGATCCTGCTGTGATCCTGTGATCCTGGATCTTTGGGTGTCAGGAGCAGGGGGTGACAGCCACGTCTGAGCTTGTGACAGCCGGGTCAAGGAGGAGAGGGGCACAAATCTGAGATCCTGCCAGGGAGGAGACAAGTGCTGACAGTTACCTGGGGACCCCAAGATACCAGAATCCCAAACTTCATCAGACAGATAACAGGAGCAGCTAGAGATGAGGCAGGAGCAGGAACTGTTGAACAATAGGAGCCAGCCCCCACGGGCCCTCGTGCTGCGACTGAGATAATAAACTATATAAAAATCTGTCACTGTGCGATAAGTGATGAATTAGAATCAATTATATGTTTAAAATAATAGACCTCCCCATGGTGTTAGTCTCCAGAACAGTGATGGCTCCTGCCTGGGCTTGGCAGTGCTGGTGGCACTTGCTGGCACTGTCACCACCGTGCCTGGGACACCTCACACAGGCACCAGGGAACTCGGCGTGGTGGCAGCCGAAATCAGAAGTGACAGCTGAGATTTTGGCGTTTAATTTTGCATCTCCTCCTGGTCCCAGCAGAGCCACATGTGGCGGGTGGATGCAGCCAGCGGATGCCGTGGCTGCTGCAGTGATCTCCAGCGTGCTCCTCGTTGTTTGGGGATTTTAGAGAGTGTACCATTTTTCCTGCATTATCGGCTGCTTCACGTGCTTGGCCTCGACGCTGCTCCCTGCCTGGAGCAGTGATTTCTGAGTGCTGTTGTGCTACATAACACCACTTGAGTGCGGGTTTCCTCTCCCTCAAATGCCAGGAGGAGAGACAAAGGTGTGAAAATGCAAGATTAACCCCGTGAATCAGCCATCAAGTGCTGAGTGTGTTTGTGAGGCAGGAGGCAGAGGATCCCGGCAGGATTACCCTGTTAATGTCATGGTCAAGGTGAAGGTTGGCAAATATTCCCAACAAAGCTCTTGTGGGATGGTGGGATGGCTGTACCTGTCCAGCCCAGTGCTAAATTTGGGTTGAAAGCAGAGCCACTGTCCAGAGAAGTTGTGGCTGCCCCATCCCTGGAAGTGTTCCAGGCCAGGTTGGATGGGGCTTGGAGCAACCTGGGATAGTGGAAAGTGTCCCTGCCTGTGGCAGGGGGTGGATGAGCTTTAAGGTCCCTTCCACCCAAACCGTTCTGGAGTTCTGTAATATTTGGTTTTCTGGCCATGCTGCTTCCAGAGGGGCTCAGGAAGAGGGCTGGGACTGGGAGCAACATCCCACCTGGAGGTGGTGGGTGTGTCTGGGAGCTGGTCTGGTTGGGAGGTCCCTACATGGCCTTGAAATATCCCTTTCAACTTAAGGTCAGACTTGATGATCTTGGATGTCTTTTCCAACCTTAATGATTCTATGACTCTAAACCACAATTCTGTGGTCATTTTGGGGAGGATCAGAGCTGAGTCCTGGCTTTTCCAGCAGGAATTGCAGTGCTGTGATGTGGCACAGATTTGCTGCAAAGAGTTGTAAGACACTGGGCTTAGTCTGGGTCCTTCCTTCCTCAGCACATTTCCAAACCCAGCCTTTCCAAACAAACCCAGAACCTTGCCCAGGTGTTCTCAGGGGTTTGGAAAGTTCTGTAGTGATCTAATTAATTTGAGGTTTTTCCCACTGAGGGTAAAGGCTTTTTGTGCCCTCTTCCATCTACGTTCTCTTCCTTCTGCAAGCTGGGGAGTTTCCCAGCTCCCTGCGCTGACAGGAGGGAAAATATTCTTTGTCCATCAGGAGCTGGATTGGAAACCTGTGGCTGGGCTGGTTTGCTTTATTATTTTGTTAAATAGCACAACTTGCAGCCATAAAGCCCTGGAAGGCTGTGCTAAGCAGGGGCACTGGGACCACTGCTAATGGATTGAAGCGAGCGGCTCACCAGCCTCAGGGGTGCCCTGGGATTTCCCTTTTGAATCTTATTTACATTCGGACTAACTATAGCTCCCAAGCTTGGCTATAAATAATTTCTGGGAAAGTGTTGTCTAATTAAACGTACAGCAGCAAAGAAAGTACTTTTAACCACAACACTGGTGTCCTAATGAACGTAATCACTGGATGGGGACAGCTTAGGAAACAGAACTTGACATCTCCCGGTGGAGGCAGAGAGATGGAGGGGGAAACCTACTTGGGGAGAATTCCCAATCAATATTTAATTGTGTAGCATGTAATCCGCCGTAGTATTTTTTAAAATAAAATTAAACCCCCACAGAAACTGGAAAACCTTTAAAGCAGATTTGAGGAGGGGGAGTGTTTCCATTTTTTACGGCTATCTGGAGAGGGAACAGCATCTAACTGCCCCCACAGGCATGCAGATTGTTCTGTGCTTGGCAAAATGGCCTGGATTCAGGCTTTGACCAGGGATTTACAGCCTTGCCCCATCCGTCACAGTCCTCCTCCCTTCCTGAGGCCTCAGTTTTGTTGCCAGTAAACAAGGAATACAGGAATTCCCCCAAACCTCACAGGTGTTCAGCTGTAGCTTGCATCTGGAATGCATTTTGAGAGTGACAAGTCATCAAATTATCCATAGTAATGGGTATCCATAAAATTCACAAGGGCATGGAGTGACAGGACGAGGGGGGACGGCTTTAAGGTGACAGAAATCAGTTATAGATTGGGAAGGAAACCTTTACCATGAGGGTGGTGAGGCTCTGGCACAGGGTGCCCAGAGCAGCTGTGACTGTCCCCTCCTTGGCAGTGTCCAAGGCCAGGCTGGAGAGGGCTTGGAGAACCCTGGGATAGTGGAAGGTGTCCCTGCCCATGGCAGGAGGTTGGACTGGATGATTTTAGCTCCTTTCCAGCCCAAACCATTCCAGGAGTCTGTCTCAGCCCTGTGCCACCATGCTGTGGAGGTAAAACACAGCAAGAGCTGGTGAGTGTGTGGTGGGCAGAGCTCTGTGCCGTGGGCAGATGGAGAGGTGAATCCAGGTCGAGCCTGAGGCAGCAGAGAGGCTCCTGGGCATGGCCTGATGCTCAGCTGGGAGGTTTTGGCTCCGTGTGGGAGTAGGGAATGTGCAAATGCCTGAGGAGAGGCTGCCCGCTGGCAGGATGGATCTGTGTTCAGCAAGATGTCCCCACCTCTGTGGAATGTCATAGCAGCTGCTGGTGAGCCACTGGGAAAAATCCAGTGTTAATCGTTGGACTTGGCTGTCTTAGAGGGCTTTTCCAACAAGAATGATTCCGGGAAAAGTGATCCTGTGAAATAAAGCAGCGCAGCTCTGGCTTGCACCCCGCAGTGTTTGTGCTTCTCCCAGGACCGGGACACAGAATCAGGGCGCCACCAGCACAAGCTCACCCCGCTCCAGCTGGAGCAGAGAGGCAGATTTGTGCTGCTGCTTCCCCCGCAGCCCCCTCCAGCGTGGAGGAAGATTTAGGAATCCCAGCCTGGAATGCCCATGCCTGTGTTCTGCGCGGCCCCTGGCAGGGGCGTGCAGCAGAGGGATGCTGCTGTTCCCTGCTCCTGCCCAGCCTCGCTCCATCCCCCGGGAATCCGCTCCGGCTTCGCTGCCATTAATCTCATCGGCCACTGGATGTCAATGTTGCCTCATCCAATTACAAGTGGGAAAGTCGTGGATCTTCAGAACGGGAGAGAAAACGCCGCTGTCAGAATATCGCGGGTTGGATGTTGTTTTCTTCAGCGAAGTTGGTTATTAAACACTGTAGAGCCGCGTACGAAGGGGAGCAATCAGTCACTGCTCTTGTTTGGCTCAGCCAGGGTGGGATTTGACCCCATCTGCATAAAGGCTAAACCTTGATTTGGCATGAAAAGCTGGATAAAAATCTGTATCCCCTTCCTCGAGGCACAGCTGAGGTGTTGGTGGTTGGCACTGCACCCTTAGGTGGTGATCAGCAGGACGGGGATGGGGCTGGGTGCAAGGGAGCCTGGAGGATGTGTGCTCAGACAGTCCAGCTCTGGAAGGGGAGGATTCTCAGGAAGCAGATCTGGATTTAAACACTGCAGCTTGGCCTCCTCCCCGTTATCCATCTTCCAGCCAGCCGTGGGGAAGCAGCCGTATCCTGCCAAGATTCATGATCAAGAACGCCTCTCCCCCACCTCCTTCCTGCTTTCCACAAATATTTTAACGCCGAGCCCTGGGCTGGGAAACAGGTGTCTGCCTGCACGCCCAGATGGGACATCTGTGGTGAGAGTGAGATTCCTTGGGAAGTGGAAGCCCTGAGTTGGGATGGAGGTCTGTAGGTGTGGCCTGGTGGGTGGAGATGCACCTCAGTCCTCTCCCGTGGTGTGAAACCACTCAATATGGATCTTCCCACAAAGAGAACCTGGGATGCAGAAGCTCTGGGTGTGTCCTTTGCTTGGATAGCACATCCCTGGCAGCAGGATCTGCGGGGAGCTCCCTGCCCTCCCTCACACCTCTGCAGCAATTAAAGTCAGGACATTGCTCCCCAGAGCTGCCAGCCCACTGCCTGTCTTTCCCAGCTGCAAAACAGAAGGAAAATGGATTTGTGTTTTCCATCCCTTTGGAATTATCACACTCCCCCTTTCATGTTGAGTTCATTTGAACACGTTAATATCTCAAGTTTAATGATAAGTCTAACGGAATTCATTTATAAGATAAATAAGATGTTATTAGTACATTAGTAGCAAAAAATGTGCAAGGACACTGCTAATCTAAGGTGAAAATGCCTTCCTGCATGAAATTTAATTAGCAGATTGTGTTCTATTAGTGACTTTTATGGGGATTTCATGAAAATGAATACAAATACGATCCGGGCAGCCTCTCCTGTGAAATGAGAGCCTCACTAACCTCCCTCCCTCTCCCCTCCAGGAAAACACAGATGTGTGTCCTATTCCTTTTCCAAAGGGAACTTTGTGGGCAGAGAAAGGCGGCCTGTGGCCACCTTGCAGCGTGGGGACATGGTTGAAGGGTGTCACAGAAGCTGAGTGTGCTCGCAGTGAGTGAAGCAGGCTGGGGGACTCAGAAATATCCCAGCTTTTCCCTCTGCCTGAGCGAGCAGCTGGTCAGAGCTGCTTCTCCATGAAATAAAGCAGCGATGGTTATGGAGCTCCCCTTCGTGCTCGGAATTTTCTCCCTAGCCAGCTGTCCTGCAGCAGGCAGCAGTGGTGGCAGAGGATGCCAGGTCCTGCCCAGGGCTCACAGTGTCACAGTGCCATGTGCTGGCATCCCTGCGCGTCCCGCCGGCTGCTGGCGTGGGGGAGCTGCAGGGAATGGAGCCCATCCAAGATCATCATACATATTTTAAAGACTTATGGTCCCCCAGCAAGCCCGAGGGGGTTGTGCAGCTGTCACTGCCAGGCTGGGCTGGAGTCACAGGCTGCAGAGATGTGCTGGTGTCCCTTTTCTTGCGGCTCGTCTTGCAAAGCCAGCGCAGCAGGGACTCTGGGAAGGAGCCCTGGAGGTGACACTGATGCATCTTCCTTGGTTTTGTGCTGAACACCAGCACCTGGGGTGTTTCTGGAGCTGGAAAACATTCCCATGCTGTGGTTTCAGGAGTTTATAGATGACTTGGAAAGGAAAAGCATCTTGGCACTAGCAACAAGAAAAAAAATAAAGGGAAGTTTTTCTGTTCTCAGTCTTTCCTGGAAAGATTGTCTTGCGTACTCTGCTTTGGGAAAGGTTGTCACTGGCATCACCTCCTCCACCTGATATGGGACCTTCTGGTTCCAGTTTCCATGTGTTGCTAAGGGAGATAGCATGGAATTCCAGGACGGTTTGGGTTGGAAGGGACCTTAAAGTTGATAAGGTGGTGTTGGGTCATAGGTTGGACTTGATATCAAAGGTCTTTTCCAATCTAGTTAATTCTGTGATCCAGTGTTGCTGTAAAAACGATCCCATCCACCCCCTGCTATGGGCAGGGACACCTTCCACTTGACCAGGTTGCTCCAAGCCCATCCATCCTGGCCTTGGACTCTTCCAGGGATCCAGGGGCAGCCACAGCTGTTCCTCAGTGATGCTGTGCTGGCTCCTTGCTTGTGGGACCAAAACCCAGGCTGAGATTCTGCCTCATCCAGAACCATGGCAAGACTGTCGCTGGCTCTGGAGTGGCCAGGAGGGTTGAAGGGTCATGGGTTGTCCATGTGATCCTTGTTTGAAAGGACGTGGGGAGGTGTTGGAGCTCCAGAGGAGCAGAGAGAGCCCTTGTGCCCCGAGGAGGGACACGTCCCCTTAGCAGACCTGCCCCACCCCTTGTGCTCATGCAGAATGACCCTGGTGGCCCAGCCAGGATTTTGCAGCTGGGGAGGGGCCACGAGTTACTGGAGGAGGATCTGGTGGTGGTTCCAAAGCTCCTTCCCTGCCATCTGCAGGAGCAGGATCCGGCTCTTGCCAATTCCTTTGCTGAGCAGTGAAGCAAATGCACAGGGAATCATTATTCATGCAGATGATCCTCACAATTCAATAGAGGTAATTAGGAGAATGATGGAGGAAATTAGCTCTTTCTGCGGGTTTATTAATATTAATAAAATGATTCCACGGTTAAAAATAATAATAATAATGTTCATAAAATAAATACATAACTGCAGAAGAGCTCTGCCCAGCTACTAAATACCAGGCTGCTCCAGGCAGGAATCAGCAAGCAGGTGGAATCAATCTGCTGGTTTTTTGCCCCCTTTAAAGATGGAATTGTAGAAGTCAGAATCAATTGGGGCATATTTGGGGTCATTTCTGGTTTCCCACATTTATCTTGCACATTAGGGAGAGGAACTGAAGCTCAGCAAATCCTTAAGGCTTTGAGAACTTGAGGGACTTGGCCTTAGTGTGCAAAGGTCTCAAAAATAGGATGTTTTCTGAGAACTGCTGATGGGACAAGGGTGAGGGCTTCAACCTGACAAAGGGCAGGGTTAGAGGGGGTATTGGGAAGAAATTCCTCCCTGTGAGGGTGGTGAGACCCTGGCACAGTTTCCCAAAGAAGCTGTGAACTTCCCCTGGATCCCTGGAAGTGTCCAAGGCCAAGTTGGATGGGACTTGAACAACCTGGAGTAGTGGAAGGTGTCCCTGCCCATGGCAGGGGTGGAACAAGATGAGCTTTAAGGTCCCTCCCAACCCAAACCATTCTGAGATGATCCTGTGATTCTGTGCCTGAGGCATATTTGAGGTCATTTCTCGTTTCCCACTTTTATCTTCCATATTAAGGAGAAGAGCTGAAGCTCAGAAGACCTTCAAGTCTTTGGAAAATTGACTGTCTTTAAAGTGACAGTGTTCTTAAAACCAGGATTGTTTGAACCCACAATGTGGAGAATATTTCTCTGCATGTTTTGAAGGGTCCAAACCCCCTGACAAGCACTGCTTTTAACCTTGGGCCATGGAAAGGGCTTCCCAGGCTTTGGGATGAAACAGAATTTTCAAGACTATAAATCAGAGAGTAGTATAGTGTGTGATTTATCACAGGGTGAGAAATTTAGATTTTTTGGTTTGTTAGGATGGTAAGTAGATGACAAAGATGGAGGATCCTTGTGGTTTTTAGGTTTCCTTCTCCTCCTTCATCTCCTCCCTGTCCTGCAGTGTTGGGGGCACAGGACCATTGGTCACAATTTGCCACAGTCTAGAGCTATGTGAATAGAAATTGAGTTGGTTATTGGTAGAAAAGAAGAAATAATCAACATTCTTGGTAATAATTGGGTGAATTATCTTTAAGAGAACCTTGATTCCGTGTGTTGGGGCCTTTTGGTGCCTTTTCTCCCTCACACTGAGCTGGTGTAAAGCCTGGTGTGCTGAGATTGCTGATAGAAAACAATAAACAACCTGGAGAACACCAAGAGTCCTGTTTGTCTTTTTCTTAATGAGGACTTCTGCAAAAGGCCTCCCCTATCAGAGAGCCTGTGAGAGTGGAGGAGCTGCCACAAGGATGTTTTCTGACAGCTGCCTCTGATTCCTGTTGTCCTCTTGCCTCTTCACCTGCCGTGTCCTGGCAGGAGAAGCATTCTCACATCTTTTTCCACTGAGCTGGTGCAACGTGGCTGTGGGTGCCCATCTCCAGATTGCTCCCTCTGCTGTGCTTCCCATTCCCAGTCCTGCTGATCCCAGCAGAGAACCACGGATCTCTGTCCCCCATGTGCTGTGTCCCCTCGGAGATGTTTCTCAGCTCCCTGAGCTGCTGGGGTGCCAGATGTGCCGCAGGATTTGGAGGAGGTTATTTGCACAGGGTGAGCAGATTATCAAATTAAAGACAGCACAGAATGCTATTAATGAAAATACATGACAAATGTATTTAAACATGTAAAAATTTAATTAGAATTTTTGTTATTAAAGTCTTGCTACAAGTGCTTTCTGAAACCCTCTTTCTGTGGAGATCAAGGCTGCTTCATTTTCTTGCATGCTAAAGGAGGATTTGGGGTAAAGAAGGGAATAATTGTACCAAATGTCTTCTGAAGAAGGCAACAGGGCTTTCCCTTTGGATGCTGGCTGTGGGATGAGGCCTGGCTGGACCCATGGGAATGCCTGCCTAGGCTCAATTCTTTTAGAAAGGCATTAATGGGGTTTTGCAGGATCAAAACACTTCATGGGTCAGGAGAGACATCTGGGGAGCTTCAGTGTCAGACTGAGGATGTTGCTGTACTCTGAGGATGGCATCAGGCTGTCGGGAAGGGCAGGAAAAATCAAAGATGAACTGATGTGGCTCCCCCATCCACGGGAGATGCGCAAACCCAAAACCCTTAAGGGGGGAGCAAAGAGAAGGAGCTGAGAGCCCAAGGAGCTCTGAGGCTGTGTGCTCCCTGCCCTCTCCTCCTCAGAGCACCTCTGATCTCCCTGCTCAGAGCACTGGGGAGCAGCTCTGCTTGTTTTGGCTCTGCAGGGAGCTGGGAACACGCCAGGCACAGCTCTCCTGGCTGACCCGATTGCGCTGGCGCTCCCAAGCTAGAGATGCCAGTCTGGTGGGTGGTGCCAATTCCCAGAGCCTTCTCCTGCTGTCTTTATTAAATGGGAAAAGATCAGAGCGGTTGAACCCTTTACTTTAATGAGAGATTGCATTATATTAAATGGTAATTGCAAAAAAAAAAATCAGTTTCTAAAATTAAAAGGAGACCTCGCAGCCAGGCATGGAGGTTTTCTGCAGCTCCAAAGATCTCCATCTTCAGCATCTTAGTGCTGGGGATCCTCATGTTCTCTGAGTGTCTGGGTTGCTTGTGGTCAGCAAGAGCCAGGATGGGGACTGGGCTGGGATTCCCTGTCCCATCCCCTTGGGAGCCATGCCCAGGGCTGTGTATCCTGCACTCCAATGGCAGAGCTGGTGAAGGGAGGCAATTATTTCAATTGCAGAGGAATTTGCAGGGCTGGCAGTTTTAAGGAGGGGGGGAAAGCAACCCTATCTCCCAACCTGTAAATTAAGCAGATCTGGTTGGGAACTGTCACGGCAGGAGAAGAAATATGAAACCTCTGGGGTCATGTATGAAGAGTAATTTTTCTGACTGTAACTCTACTTAAAAGTAAGGATATGAGGGAAATGCTTAGAGCATTTTAAATGGACCCAGCAGAGATCTGCTTCAGCTCCAGTGAAGTCTGTGCAGACTTTCTTGGGTGTTGGCTTACTCTAAATTTGCTAACACCAGAGTTTAGTGCGTGACTGAGAAATAAATTGGTTCCTTCTCCTTATTAACTGAAAATACTCTCCAATGAAGGAGAAAGAACAGTCTTATTTTCATATTTTGGTGTGTTTTAAGGCACAAGAACAAGGAGGTTGGTAATGTTGAGGTGAGGCACTGGGGTGCTTGCTCCCCACACTGGGAAAGGGTTCTCCACACAGGACCCAGGATGGATCAGGTCTCCAAGTGATGGAAACCTGCCAGGGTGAAGCTGACCCTGAAAAGCACCCAGGATGTGTCTGTGTGTGTGTCAGACTCACTGGCTGTGTGAGGGAATGCATGGCAAGGCTCGGGTTGAAGGAGTGTTAAAATAAACCTCCACAAGAGCTCAAAATGTGAGCCCACATGAGCCTCCCTTGGGAGTCAGTGGAGGCACTTCCAGTGCCCATTCTGCTCCCAAGGTTTTCCCTGTCTCTCTCTAAAGTGGCTGAGCAGAGCCAGCCTGGTGAACCCTGTCAGAGAAGCCCTTTGAAAGGAGCTGTGACCCTGAAGCTGTCCAGGCTTCCAGGACATGCTGGAATTCAGGGAGTTCTTTAGGGGAAGAGCAGGAGACATGCATCATGACTCTCCCTGGCATGCAAGCCTGGGAAAAATGGCAGGATTTTCCTCCCAGTTCTGAATTTGAATTCCCAATTCCAAAGACCCCACTTGGCTGTGCTCTGCTCCAGCCCCATCAGTGAGACATTTGAAGGCTGCTGCACATTGGTTTCTGGCAGGTGGAAAAGCAAGTGTGCCAAGGCAGAGGCAGGAGGATCCCAGAGGATGGTGAGCAGAGTGATCGGTGCTTTGCTCCTTTGTGAAGTTTATGGAGCCATTTGGGACACAAGAGAGTCCCAAAGTTGTTGCAAGCTGCAAACAGAGGGAGAAGGAAGGATTTGGGGCTCACCTCAGAGCAATGAGCTCTGGGGAGCAGGATGGCTGAACCAGGCACACCATCCTGGCAGCAAATGCAGTCCCCTGGGTTTGCTTGGAAGGATGCAGACAGGACAGGGTGTGCTCCATCATGGCCAGGTGGCCTCGGGACAGCTTCCTCCTGCTCCAGGGTCAGGCTTCCCATTCCAGGGAAGGTTTGTAAGCACCCAGATTGCAGGAGGGAGATGCAGGGAATCTGCTGCTTTTCTGCTTATTTAGGAGCATAAGGAATGCTCCAGATTATCACCCCACAAGGAATTAACAAAGCTGGGTTTGCTGGCTGATTGAAGACTGGGCAGCTGTGAGTGCATTCCTGAAGGTATCCATGAAATGTGGCCTCGAGATGTTCAGGATTGAGGTGTGATAGGGGGAAATCTGGATGGAGAGGAGAGTGACAGCCAGCCCAGCTTTTCCTTCTCCTCCCCCATCTCCCTTCCTGCCTCCCCTGGATTTCCGTGGTGTGAGATTTTTCACCCTGTGCATTGGAAACAATATCTTGGAGCAGCTTTGGAGCCATTTGTTTTCCCTTTAATTGGTTAGTGGGGAGAAAATAACGAAGGGAAGTCATGCAGGGGAAGTTCTCATCGGTGCCATTTTTGGCAACAGAGTCACAACATCCTAAATTTATTTATTTAATTGCATTATTAAAAGTATAAATAAAAATAAATCCAGGAGAGCAGCCGGATCTATGCTTTGCATCTCTAAAATAGAACCATAAATGCCACGGAGCACTGGGGGAATGATTTATTAGCCTGTTATCGTGAGTGACTGGGACGCTTTCGATGGAGTCCTTGCTAATTTCTAACAGCTGCATTAAATCACAGATGCTATCAGCTATTATAAAATAATCACCCAGCGCTCTGCGAACCAGCACGAGCCCAGGGTCAGTGCTGGAGCTCTGGATTTGTTTCACATCTCAGCCCCTCCGTTTCCTGCGAGGGTGGGAAATAAATAGGGCTTGTAGCAGCCTCATTTTATCATCCAGGAGTTGACAATAAATAAAAACCTCTATAAAACTTTTTTCTAAAAGGAGTTTTGACCAGAATTCGCAATGAGAGGAAACCTGGTTTTGTGCTGTGTGATGTCAGGACTCCTGGGTCCTGTTTCTAGTTCAGAAAGGGAGCTGAGTTTGCTGATTTATGGGGCAGAGGGAGGATTTCAGGGGTTTGGCTGCAGACAGGGCTGGAAGAAAGGGAGCAGGTCCTGTGGCAGTAAGAAACGTCTGTCAGCTCCTCCGCCTTCGCTCCTCGCTGCTCTTTCAGACAAGTCACTTAAATTTCCCTGCAGCTCGACTGCCTTCCTCTCGTTTGACAAATAACGTGTGTGTTTATGTGCCTGGGCTCCGGAGGGGGTTAATACTTGGCCTGGAAATCTCTTTAGAAGTGCCAATTTGTAGCGACAGAGAAACAACAATGAATAGAAGAGCCTGCGAGGACCAGAAGAAGCGAGCGAGCGGCTGCTTATCAGGATGGTGGCTCACAGAGCCAGCTGCAGTAGCAGGGGTAGTTGTAAAGGGTGAAGGAGATGGGAAAGGAAAAAAAAAAAATAAACCCCACAAATAAATAAAAATAAAGCAGTTAGGAAGAAAATGCCACCCATCTGCAAGACTCATATTTTTCTTGACGGTTTTGCTTTATGGTAGAACAGCTGCTTAACATGACAAACGGCAGCTTTAATAGCGAGGAGAGGGAGGGGATGCAGGGACGGAGCTCTCGGGCTCATCCTGGCCTCTCAGGCTCTTCCCTGGGGATGAACACCCTGGTGTCCTGCACCACCTTGTCCAGCTTGGCAAGATCAGTTTGGACCCTGTTTTGGGGACAGTTGTGGTTTTGAGGCACCGTGTCCTTGTTTGAATTGGTAGGGTTGAAGGGGTTTTAAGGAAGAAGGAGCCTCAGTGTTGGTTGGTTGTGGAGCAGCAGCTCCTGGTGACAACCTAGGCTGCTCAAGCCATGTGTCCGTGCTTTGGAGGGACCTGGGGCTTCCAGGATAGCTGTGGGCAGCTCTCTTATTTTCCCAGAGGTATTTGGGTTCCTTTGTCTTTTCCTGCCTTATCATTCTCTCTGCAAAGTGGGATAGTGGCTTTGCAGCTTGCAGGTTGTTTCCTTCCTGCGGTATCGGGGATTGTTGGGTTGTCAGCAGCCTGGAGATAGCAGGGATTGCTGACAGCAAGCAGAACTCAGTCAGAGCTGTGCACAGAAACCTTGCTCAGCCTTTGAAACCGCAGTCATACCCTCCCCCAAGGTTACTCTTCCTCATAAAACACTCTTAGTTTTGTTTGCTGCAAACCTAGATTTTAATCCCAGCATCCAGAGCTGAGCTTTGAAGAGAATTGGGTTGGAGTCAGAAACGAATGGCTGAGGCCAGGCTGACTGAAACAGATGAATTAAAGCTGACCTAGGAAGATGGAGATGTTCCCATCCACACCCTGGCTGTGCCACTTGCATATTTATCTCATTGTGCCCGATACCACTGGGAATAAATCAGCAGAGAGACATGCAGGGAGCAGCTCTGCTGCATCTGAGAGCAGAGACCCGCACCAGCATTTACCCACAGCTCCCATCAAACTCCCAGGGAAGTTTTCCAAAGCCTGCAGGAACCAAGAGCCTTCCCTCACCTAGTGGTTTTCTCCCCCTCACTTCAGCCCTTAGAAGCAGGAATTTCAAAGGTGAAAAAACATCACCTGCAATGGCCACAAAGGGAAGACTGAAAATACTGAGAATTTTTATTTCTCCTGGGACCTGCAGCATGAGCAGCCCAGGTAGTTCAGACAGGCTGAGAACAAGTGTTCAGACCTTTACCTGCATAGCACGACTGCCAAACCTGCCCGGCAGCGCCTGGAGACAAGGAGAGTGTGAGGAGTGGGAACGAGAGGATTCCTCCCCATTTCTGCAGAGATCCCACCCAGCCCCCTGCAGCTCCCAGCCCCCCTGTCTGCCCCTTCCAGCAGCAGCACGGGCAGCATCTGAGAGCTCCCAGGAGCTGCCCCAGCAGCAAGATGTTCTGGAGGCTGCATTGTGTTGGTCGGTTTGGGAGAGTAGGTGGGAAAATCCCAGACTGGTTTGTGTTGGAAGGGACCCTCAGGGAAATACCATCCCACCCCCTGCCATGGCAGGGACACCTTCCACCAGCCCAGGGTGCTCCAAGCCCTGTCCAACCTGGCCTGGAGCATTTCCCAGGATGGGGCAGCCACGGCTGCTCTGGGCAGCATTAACATTAAAAACGAGGGGCAGGGCAGGGCTGCCCGGGTGGTGGTGACAGCCGTGGGGACATTTGGGATTGTCTTGCCCAAGCTGAGAGGAACACAGGTGCTGCACTTCAGTGCTGCAGGGCACAAGCCATTCTTTCAGGGGAGTACAAGTTTTCAAGTCCCCGTTTATCTCTGTGGAATCAGTCAGGCATGATGTTTTTCTCTTCCCTCCCTTTTTATCTGGAAATCTTGCTGGTTTGGCTGATATAAAAGGTTTGGTTTGGGCAGGCAAATCCTGCTATCCTGAGTCTGAGCGGGGCTCCAGGGTGTGCAGTCCCTCACCTGTGCATCACACGGGGATGGATTTGCTGGAGGGACACCTGGTCCTGCTGCCACGGGGGTCAGTGGTGCCAGCCCAGCCAGCTCCACGAGCAGAGAGGCTCTGGTGCCATCCAGGTGAGAAAAAGAGCAGCACACACCGAGGAGGATGGGAAAGTAGGATTTTCCTTTCTCCCACCTGTGCTGGGGATGCCGTTTGGAGCCTCCCAGGACAGCCCAGAGCGTGAAGTTTGCCTCTTCCAGCACGGAGTGTAGGTGGCACAGCTGCTCTCTGATCATTCCTGCATCTCTGTATTTTGTAAATAAGCCCCGAGGCTACACGATGGCTTCGTGTTTAGAAACAGGATAAACAGGGCAATGTGATATCTATTTATTTGTTCTTTTATTAGTTCAGCGCAGAGCTCACAAAACACTTTGTGAGCATCTATGAAATGAGCCTTGTAATGTTCCCAGGAGAGGGGAGAGAAGCATTCCTGCTCCACTTGGCAGGTGAGGGAAGCTGAGGGTTCCAACAGCCTCCCTGTGTACCCATGGCCAGGGGGAGAGCGTGGTGGATGCAGGGGTGGATCCCAGATCCTGCTTTCCATTTCCAGTCTCTAATGGCTGGTAGGCTTCAAATGCATATTTCATGCCCAGCCTCAACATCTGTGGTCCAGATCCCCTTTTCCCATGTTTCCCCTACCCCTGGACTAATTTAGGAATGTGATTGTGCCTCCACACCTTGTCCCAGGGAGAGGTCCTAAGGTACTAATGATGGAAAAGCCTGTTAAACCCAGGGAAAACCTGTTAAACACCTGTTAACACAGCGTTAAACACTGTGGCTGCCTCTGGATCCCTGGAAGTGTCCAAGGCCAGGTTGGAGGGGGCTTGGAGCAGCCTGGGACGGTGGAGGTGTCCCTGCCCATGGCAGGGGTGGCACTGGATGGGCTTTAAGGTCCCTAATGGAGATGGGGCACCCACATCTCTGGAGAAAGCCAGTGCCTCTCACTCTCACAAGGAGGAATTGCTTCCTAATATCCATTTTAAACCTGTCCTCTGTCAGGTCAAAGTCAATCCCCTCTTGTCCTGTCACTGTCTGCTTCCCATGGATGTGGGAAATTTGGGACAGGGCTCCTGGAAGCATCTCTTTGGCAGAGACTGTGCACTGTGATGGTTTTTTTGTTGTGCTGTTTGGTTTGGGTTTGTTTTTTTTTCCAAGATGATGTCCTTGGTGAAGCAGCCTGAACTTTGGCTGTTTTGATATGGAAATGTTTTGGCAATGAAGCAAAATGTCACATGTCTGTAATGGTCTCCCCATCCCTTCCCTCTAGAGTTAGGTTTTCAGGGAAAGGGACAGCACAGGAGCTGAAAATTTGCCCAAATGCACTAAATACCATCAGAAATGGCAACAAAAAAAAAATCTTGGCATCGCAGAGAAAATCTTAGCATTTTGCTTTCCTTAGAAAAAAATTCTGAAAATCCTAAACCGTCCTGGGTGATTGTCAGAAATGCTGCAGGAAAATTAAATCTGTGTTTTTCAAGCTTTTAAAGTGATGTTGTGGTGGTTCTGCTTTCCCTGGGTGCCCCAGCCCCTTGGAGCTTTGCTTGGGCAGCACTGGGTGTTCTCAGAGCTGGTGTTTTTAACTCCTCTAGTATTTGGTGTAAGGAGGAGGCTGCTTGAGCTGCTCCAGGTGGGTGTCTGCGGAGCTGCCTCCGTTTTGGATTTCACTTGTCAGGTTTACACACGCTTTAACCGTGCCATATGCCGGGGTTCAGCCGGGGATTGCAGCTGAGCATTAAGTGTGGAGTAATCCCATTAAAATCCCCAGGGATCCCCGTGCTGTGGGCCCTGCTCAGCCACGACCTGCCTTCCCACGCTGTCATCCTGACTCCAGGCTAGGCTTGTGTGGCCTTGGGGGATTTTATGGACGAGGGAAGGATTTGTGTGTGAATTCAGGGCACGAGGATGGTGTTGGAGGAGCTACCTGGGCACTGCCTGCTAAACCAGCCCTGAGCCAGGTGTAAGTGAGGAGCTTGAGCCTCCAGTCTGGATTTTCTGCCCTTGGAGCTCAAGCACCACGATCAATGTGAAGAACAAGTCACATTTTTTTTCCCACAATTACCTCAGCAGGTTGTTTTGTTTTTTTTCTTTTGGCTAAATTCATGCGATAAAACGCATTAAATGTAACAGCATGGAAAATAAAAGTTCCGTTTGCAGAGAGAGCCTGATTTAATGTGAAGATAAAACGAGATGAAACAACTGGAAAAATTAAGTGGGATAAATAAATTCTGCTGGGAAGAGGCTGAGGTGAGAGAGGGGGAGGTGTGTGTGTGTGGCAGTGGTCAGTGCAGCTGTGAATCCCCTGAAAGGGAAAGGGGTGATGCTTTGCTTTGAACTCCTCCCACGAGCTGGTGGGTGCTCAGTTTTGTCCCAGGGCACTGAGATGTGATTCTCCCTGCATGGGGAGGGTGTACACTCCTCCTGCCTGTGCTCGTGCCGTCTCTTTTGGGTGAAAAAATGAGAATATTCGGCAGCAAAGGGGAAAAGCATGAAGCGGGGCGGCGGGGTGTGGGGGAAGAGGTGTCGGGATGGATTGCCAAATATGCCGAGGAAAAATTAGCAGCTGCAAGTGTGCAAGAGAAAGGTGGAGGAGAAAAGGAGTAGGGACAGATGGAGAGAAGGAGGGAGAGAAAGAGGAGGTGGGAGGAAAGGGAGGAGGGGATAATAGTGTGGAAAGAAATTAGTTAACAATCTTATAGCCCCGAGCCCAGACACCATCTGGATGGTGCAGGGTACTGAGACACGGCTCCACACTCACCATGGGGCTGTCACATATGTCTTGGCCAGGTAGGGTGGCCAGGATGCTCAGGATTAGAAATTCCCCATGCCCCAGGAGAGAGTTGCCTTAAAAGAGCCCAGTTTTGAGAAAAAAGTGCCAGTGGCTGTCTGCCAGCTGGGGACCAGAGAGGAGCTGTTGTCGTCAAAAAAGCTTGTCTGGGGTTTCCAGAGGGAGATCTGGAGAACTTCCACTTCCACTGGTGCTGGAGGGCGAATCCCTGGGAGCAAAGATTACTCTTTGATTAAACAAGCACAAGGCCTCCAAGGACTGCTCTTCCCTACAGCTCTGCCGGGTTTTTGCTTTCCTGGGTGCAGCATTAACCCCTTCTGTCTTGGACTAGGCTGAACGGCTGAGAGACAGCAAAGTTCATCTCAGAGAAAGGGAAGAAAAATAGAAAATAATGTTCTTTCCCATTATCTTTGCCTTAAGGTTTGGGTTTCTTTGCCTGCTGAGGACTGTGACAAACACATGGTTTGGTGTGCCTGCTGAGGGAAAAGCTGAGAGAAAAGCTGCTGTCCTAGGGTGAAGCACATCTCAGTGGTGCAGCTGTGCCCATGTTTCCTAGCATTCCCCTGCTCAGGCAGGTTTAAAAGGAGTGGGAAATGGTCCTTGGGTCCTTGGACAATGTCCCAAAGGAGGAGGTGGCACTTGCTGGCCAAGGATGCAGTGTCCCAGTGGCACTGCAGCCACTCCATCCCTCACCGCACTGATCCCAAGGGAGCTGGACTCACTCCCTGCTGCCCAGTGAGCATTCCAGTGTGCCCTGAGCTGTGTGGAGGAAGGGGAAAGGATCTGGGGGCAGGAATGAGGCTGGGGAACAAACCCAGGGTGGCCAGCTGGGGGTCCCAGTGGCTTCAGGCTGCTTCCCACTATGGTGCTGGAGCAGCACTGGGGCTGAGCTGCCTCATGGCCCCCAGGCTCTGGTCCCTCACTAATTACTTCCAAGTCTGTACTCCTGACATTTGCAAGCTCCTGATTAGAGCAACGAGGGAGAAATCTCGGAGGGAGAGGGAGGCCAAGCTGCACCACTAATAAAAGCAGAGATTGACAATCGGCTGGGAGGCGAGAGCCGGGGGGGTGCAGGCACTCGTCCTTGCCGGCTCAGTTTCTTTCTGAGCCTCTGGGATGATGAGAGAAGGTCAGGGCTTGTTAACGTCACCGTGAGGAGCAGGATCTGCCACTGCCATATGCCTGGTGCCCCCAGGGCCTGTGCCAGCCTTGAGTCCCTCTCAGCGAGGCGGTATTTTTAGCCATGGACCTGAACTGAAGCCACCCTGTACAACCTCAGGTCTGCAACTGTCTCGGTGCAAAAGTGCCTCTGCCTCTGTGTCTGCTGACTTTGTGCTTCATGCAAATTTTGCAGCCTCCTGGATTTCAAGGTTTTCTTTCCCTTGCCCTTTTCTCTCCCATGTCCCATCTCGCTCCGTTCATTTGAAGGCAGTTCAGTCACTGAGGGGGTACCTTTAACCCCAGCAGTGGGACTGGGATGTATTTGGGATGGGGTGGCCCAGAATTTCCAGCCAGGAGAGGCTGCTCTGGCTGCCTGCAGCACTGTTGGGTGCCCAGAGTGGCCTCTGGGATGAGTGTGGTTGAGCCATGTCTCCTGCAGTCCAGGCTGTTGGGTCCCAGTTACATAAATATGGATCACATTAATTTTTCCAGCCCTCTCTCTCTGCCCTCCCTGATGCTCCATATCCTCTTACCTGTCTGTAGCAGCCAGTTCAGTTCTCTGTCTGTCCATTTATTCCCTGCCTTTGCATCGTTCATGGATCCATGGCTCTCCAGCCTCCTCAGTCTCTTTGTGAGGCAGACAGGCGTTTTTCCCCTATAAATCTTCCCTCTCCTGGATTGCTCTGGCTCTGGCAGGCTACAGGCATTCTACAACTACAGCTTTTATCCCAAGGGGTAAACAGCATTTTACCCAGCAGAGCTTGTGGTCCCTGCAGCATCCTTGTCCCCTGGAGCTAATCCTGCTGCTGGGTGAGGCTCAGCAGTGCCTGTGGTCTCACTGCTGGGGGCTGCCATGGGTTTGTGTTGGCTCCTGCTGCTCCCTCCCTTCCAGCAGACATGGCCCTTCCATGCCAGAGTGAAGCAGCTCAGGAAGGAGACAGAGACAGAGTGTCCTTCCTCCCTATCCTTCCCCCTCCCCAAAGAATCCCTGGCATGGAAGCAGCCAACCTGCATATTCAGGGTTAAGCAAACTTTTCAGCAGCTGAAGAGCTTTCTGATGGAAAACTCAGCCCTGCTTTTCTCTGTGCTTCCCTGGGCTCCAGGCTGTCCTATTTATCCAAGGAGCAGCGAGCATCCCTCGTGTTGCAGCTGGTGCTGGTGGCCAACACACATCTCTGCAGTGCCAGCCCAGTGCCAGTGGGTGTTTAGGGTCACTGATTCCCACTGACATGTACAAAGGATCTTCTCTCCTGAAAACTGGGCTCGGGATCACTGAAAACCCCTTGCAAAACCCTTTTATCAGTTCTGACAGCTGTGTTTGGCTCTCTGGATGAGGTCGGGGTTCTGAATTAGCTAAAACTCCTTTGTTGGTTACTTTCCCCCTGGAAAGGACAGGTTCCCTGGGATACATCAGTAGAGGAGGCAGATGGCCTTTGGAGGAAGGCACCAGCCAAGGTCCAGTCTGGCTGGGGCACAAGGAACTGTGTGAGGAACACTGACAGCATGGGGTTAGTTTTCTTCTGTGGACACACACAGCTGTGTCTGGATGGTCACTACAGTCTTGGTGCCCTCAGTTGCTCTTTGAGGAGATAAATGGTGGTCCGTGGGTGTCTCCTAAGGAGGAAATTTGTTGAAATTGATTGTTGATGCTCTGTTGTGAGTGGTGGGGTGGGAAGCCCTTGGGCTTCCTAATTCAAGGATCTCAGTGTCAGGAAGCAGGGACAGAACAGGCAGAAGCTTTGGAGCTGTCTTACACCATCCCATGGGGCAAGGACGTGGGAGAGTTTCTCACAGGGAGAGAGAAGTGGAGCCAGTCCCCCAGAGGGACATGCATCAACAGGTGGAGGCCGGCAAAGACGCCGGGCTGGGCGCGGGTTTGGGCAACCTGCTGCTTTTGAGGGCAAGCTCGGGGCTGCGTGGTGCGAGAAGAGCCCCCTGTGACGTGGGTGAAGAGTCGGGGGGTCCCTGGGCTGGTGGCAGCCCCGGTCCCTGCGCGGGAGCGCGGCGCGGCGGGGGTTAATGTGCGTGTCCTCCTGCGCATCCCGCCCCGCTGCCGCCCGCCCGTGTGCGGGGCTCGGGCCGTGCGGGAGCCGAGGCGCCGGGCAGCGCTGGAGCCGCTGCCATGACAACCCCGGGGATGCTGCCGGCCGGGGCCGGGGTGCCGCCGCCGCCCCGCCGCGCCCCCCCCGCCCCGCGGCGTGCCTGAGCCGCAGCCGGAGCAGCCGCGGGGGCTCCGGGACCCTCTGGGCAGAGCCGAGGAGCATCGGGGACATCGCCTGCAGCTCCGCGGGGAAGTTCCGATCTTGCGACAGAACCGGGATTTTGGGGAGCTTTGCTGGGGCTTTTTAGAATATTTTTTTCTTTTTTTTTTTTTTTTTTTTTTTTTTTTTATTCTCCTTTCCCTCTGTGATTTGAACAAAAGCGCAAGAGCCGGAGGACAGCCCAGCCCCGACCAGCTGTGCCCCCCCCACCCGCGGTGCCGATGCCGCCCTCCCCTTCCTTTCACAGACACTCACGTTTCCTCCGTGGGTTATAAACTTTTGATGCCAGATCTCCGCAGCGCCTGCCCAGCTGCAGCTGAAAGTAGCGTCTCCAGCAGCCACACATCTGTGACCTTCATCTCGTGCTCCGCACCTTCTCTCCTCCTCTTCCTCCTCCTCCCCCCGGCCCTCCCGTCCTCCTCCCTCGCCCGAGGACAGCGGGACTCCCTCCGATGCCGCTCGGCAGGCTCAGCGCTCGCAGCCAGCCTTGCCGGGGGCTCCCTGATCTCCGTGGAGCTCCGCAGCGCTCGCCCCGGTGGTTTTGCTCCCCCCCATCCCTCCTCTCCACCCACCCCTTCCCCCTTTTCGCCTTGTCGGGTGTGTTTTTTGCCTGTTGGAAAAGTCCCCGCTGCCCAGGATGGGGGTCGGTGGGTGCTTGGCCCTGCCCTGGAGGTGCCTGGTCGTCCTCTGTCTCAGGCTGCTCTTCCTTGTGCCCGCAGGAGTGCCCGTGCGCAGCGGAGATGCCACCTTCCCCAAAGCCATGGACAACGTGACAGTGCGGCAAGGGGAGAGCGCCACGCTCAGGTAGGAGCAGCTGGGCCGGGGGCTGGGGGGGTCGGGGGGTCCTGCTCGCGGCTTTTGGGGGTTGCTCGGTGCCCGGCGGGGCTGCCGGAGGGTCCTGGGACCAGCTGGAGACTTCGCAGGCGTCCCAGGGGCTCGTCCCCACGGTGGCAGGGGACACTCCGGGTGGCAGCTGGTCCCCGCCGTGGTGGGGTCACCCGGCGGGAGCGGTTTTGGAGGGACGGATGCGTTCGGTGCTTTTCGGGCTGCAGCGCGGGGCTGGCAGCGTCCTGGGGGGGCTGCGGGCGCCAGACGAGGAGACGGCACAGGGGGTTAGGTGGCAGACGGTGAGTTAGTGCTGCCTGACGCTCCCGAAGTTGTGCCTGCCTGGGAGGGGAGAGGGGTCCGCGCTCCTGGCAGCGGTGCCAGCGGCTTTCCAGGGCTGCGATGCCTCCGGAGGTGTCAGCGTTCGCCTCGATCGCTTTATAGTCTCCGCACGAATCCGTTAATATCAAATCAATCTTTTACTCCAGGGGTGCATCTTATGAATTCTGATGGATGCTTTCCCTTGCGTTGTTTGCTGTAGGAGAAACGCAGGCGGCTCATATGCAGATGGGTCACTCCTGTGCCGCACAGCACAGCCGAGCATCCCTTTCATTCCCGGGATGAGTTACAGGTGCACGCCGTGCATTGCCCAGGTAGCACGGCAGCTCTCCACAGGCATTGCAGCAGCGGGGCCGGAGGAGCAGGGAGCAGCCCAGCCTGTTTTTTGGAGGGCAGTGGGGAGGCAGAGCGTGGCTGGGGCTGTGGGTCGTGCCGTGCGTGCTCCAGGCAGCGCCGGGAGGACCTGTGCCGGTTAATCCGGGAGCTGCGGGACTTGGGGAGGGAACTCGGGGATGGTGGGACGTGAGCGTGGAGCAAGAGAGCCCGGAGGAGTTTGTCTGCTTTCCCTGCACCAGCGAGCAGCGTGTGCCCCTCACCCGAGGCTGGCTGCTCGCCCGCCCAGAGCCGGGGAGCAGGGCTGCAGCGGAGCCGCTGCTCTTCCCAGTGCCGGGAGCGGGGATGGCACAAGCGCAGCCTGCCGCGCTCCCCGCCAGCAGCCGAGCCGCCTCGGGGCTCTGGGGCTGGAGCTACTTCGAGCAGAGGGTGCTGTGCTCACCTGGGCAGGTTTCCGTGCCTCCGGTGGGTTTTGTAGGGAGAAGCGTTTGGAGATTTTGGGAATCAGGCTCTGGCTGGGGGCTCTGTGGGTCCCGTGCTGCGGAGGGAGGTGTTGGTTGCCAGTCTGCCCTCTTCCCACCGCGGCCACTGCCGGACTTTGGCATGCTGTCCCTTTTCCTTGGCCCCTGCCAGACACCCGCTGGGACACGCTTGTCATCACCCCGTGTGCCTGGGGGCTGTGGCACAGCTAGAGAGCAGAGGGCTCTGTCTCCTTGTGCTCTTCCTAATTGAACTGCAATGATGATTAACCTGAGCTGTGTGAGCAAGGCAGTTAAAAGAAGGACAATCCCCCAGAGAGGCGCCTTTGGCCCTGGTGCTCTTTTCCTCGCTGTCGGAATTTGTCTCCGCAGTGAAGTGTGGGCTTTGGGGCTCTCGGGGGCAATGCTGGTGGCAGCCAGAGCAGGATGGGTGCCTGTGCCTGCTCCCTGGGGAGCCCCTGCAGGTCCAGCCGAGCCTGCTGCCAGCAGAGGGCTGACTTGGATCTCATTTTTATTTTTTTTTCTTTTTTTATTTCTAAGCTTCTGTCCCCTCTTCTGTGCTGTTTGCGGGAGGGGATGTTTGTGAAGCAGCCCTGGAGTGGTGGGAGGTTTTAGCATTCCCTTAAGAAACTCTGCATCTCCCAAGTGCTGACACTTAGGGGAAGCCCCTGCCCCCAGAGCTCCTGGTTTTATCCATTTCTCCCCTTGGCATCTGCTCCTGCCCAGGTTCTCCAGCACATCTTTTCCATGCTCTTACCCCCTCCCTCTTAAATCCAGCTCTCCCCTGCTGTGGGCAGCTTTCTGCCTCCAGCTCCCATTTGCTCCCACTCTGTTCCACTTTTTCTTGCACTGCTGTTTCCCAGTGGTCCTTCTCTTCCCTCCTCTCCCTGTTTCCCTGCTGCTGCCCCTCTGCAGCCTCTGTAGATGGCTTGGGATCTGGAGATGGGCAGGGAATTGCACACAGCAAGCCAAGGAGGTGGCATCAGTGAATGGTTGAAGGCAGGAGGACAAAGGTGGAGCATCTTGAGGATGGGACTCTTGTTTATTTGCAGGCTGTGCTTTCCTGTGAAGAGCCAGGCAGGGAAAAGTGCCCTGGGAAGTCTTTCCCAATGAGTGGTGTTATTGCTAAAAGGTGTTTTCTCCTGTGCACCCACAGGGGGAGGTGGTGGTTGTCCTTTGCTGTCCTCCCCATAAATGGCACTTTTCTCAGAGCTCAAACCAAGGAGTTGGGCTTGGAAAAACTGAGAGCTGTAATTCCAGTGTGTAGCTCTTGCAGAATTAGCCCAGTCCTCCTAGGTCTGGGTGGCCAGGTCCTCTCCCTCGTCCTGGTCATGAGATGGGCTGAGCCTGCACATCTCCCTGGCTGCTGCAGGGTTGGTGGAAGCTCTTTGCTTTCCAGGATCAGCCCTTTAACCACCCCTTGTATTGCAGAAAGGAGCTGGGAGAGTGAGCAGACTTGTGTGAAAGTGGTGGAGGAAACCTAGAGGCATTTCAGGCTGCTTGTGGGTTTCCTGTATTGGATTTTGGGCGCTTCCATTTCCAGTTCTCCACCCTTTTTCCGAGGGAGGCTCAGCATAATCCTTGCAGAAACTCAGGCTCCATCTACAGGCAACTTGCAGGTCATCTTAGATCAGCAACAAATAATTTCCGTTTTAAGCAGAGATTGTTGGTAATTCACTCATTTTTATTGTAAGAACAAACAATTCCTGTAATACTCAGGCACCTTTCCTCTCCTGGGAACTAAAGGCAGTATGGAAATTCTCTGTGTACTGTTAAAAATAAAACCAAGCTCCCTCTTCCCTGACTCAGGAACACAAAACTCAGCTGTTGAGATGGCAGGAGTAACTCATGTTACCCACCAGTGTGGGACATAAAACGGAACAAGGAGCACACTGGGAACCACCAGGGATGTTGGAGACGGTCACTTTTTAATTTCCCTGCTGGGATTTGATGTGGAAACAAGGATTAAGTTCCTGATTTTGGCAAGAACGCCATTGAGTCTTGGCTTTCTCCACATGCTGCTCATTGGATGCATGTCCTGGGGTTGCTGGGGGGCATCACTGGCAGCCATGGTTGGCCAATCCTGATGGGTTGATCCTGCCTGGAAACTTTGGTTGGGTTTCATCCCAACTGCATCGTAGTGGTGGTGATGCTTTCAGTTTTTAACTTTGATATTTTTTAGATTCTGTGCTGTTTTGGTGGGTAGTTTTAGGTTTCATATTCAGTGCTACAAAGCTCTCTTCCTCAAAGCAGACAGACAAAACAATTCCTTCTCTAGTTTGATACCAAGGACAACTTTCAGGCCCTAGAAGGAAAACAATGGTGAAGTGAGAAGAGAAAAAAAAAAGAAGATGGAGCTTCATAACCTGAAGCTATGTTTGGACAATTGACTCTAATACACTGATGGACCAGAACTTATCAAAGTGTGAGCCCTCGTGGTCAGGTGTCCATTTTGTGCCCATTTTGGTTCACCTTGGGTGTGGTCCAGCCGGGTTCTTGTGCTGCCCAGCTGTGCCCAGTGAGGCCTTTTAATAAATCCCTGCTTTATCCTTCTGCTCTGTCTACTCTCTATTCCAAGTCAGCCTTCAGAAGGCATCAGTGGAAGCATCTCCATGAGCTCTAGGGGAAGCTGTGGCAGATATTCCCAGGGTGTTAAAATGGGGATGGAAATGGGATCGTCCCGCTGCGCCGCTGGCAAACCGACCTTTACAGCAACCATCAGTACAGTTCATAAAGACATAAACCACCAGCTGCTCAAAATTTCAAGGCTTTATAGTTTTATCTGTATTTAAGAAGTATTGTTGGGTTTTTTTAAGGGAGAGAGTGCGTTTTAGAGGTTGGAGGGATTAGCTGGGAGATGGGGTGTGCTGAGTTTTCTCTGTGGCTTTCACTGAAGGGACACCAGGACTTAAGGAGGCCCCTCTGTTGCTCTCAGCCTTGGTTTCCCCATCTGTAAACTGATCCAAGAGCAGTGGTTTATCAGTGAGGATCAGAGGAACGGGTACTCATAGGTGATGCAAAGACAGGCATAACTAGGCTTTTTTCCAAACTAAATAATACAGAGCTGCTTTATCTCTGTATATAAGGGCAAATTTTCAAGTCAAATCCCCTGGGCTTGTCTGCTTCTGGTGAACCCATGGCCTCTCCCACTGCCTGTCCATGAAGGAGACCCAGAAGTCAGGATAGCTTTGCTCATTTGCGTCCAAGACTCCGTGCCTGGCTGTGTTCTGTCAATTAGCGAGAGTGAGAACAATTCCAATTAAAAATAAAAAGCCCGAATAAAACATCATGAGATGCTGTTCTTCCATTTATTTTTGCAATTATAGTTTTAATTATTTCTGACAATGCTGCTTTGATTTTCTTTTTTTCTTTTGGTGTAATAACCTACTGCAGTCTGTTTTCCAGCACATGACGAGACCTCAGTAAAATACAACCAGCAGGAGCAGGCGGCAGGACCTCAGTCTCCAGGCATAGGTCTGGGAAGTCAGGAAATCACTTTTTTTTTTTGCCTCTTTTTCAGTCAAACCGCTGAAATTCCGTGTACCTACCTGTTAATGGGGGTTGCGACACTCACCTGCCGCCCTGCAAACAGCAGCCACGGACCTGGCAGAGAAAAGAAGCGTTTATGCAGCCACGTCTCTGCTGTTAAATCCTTGCTGGGGAGCGGGAAGAGAGTCACTGCTCTTTGTGTGCAAATGCTAAAAGCGTGGGGATTAGCGCAGAGCAGATTAGTGAGGACTTGCTCCATTGCTGCCCCTTCCTTCCCCCCCTCTCCTACCCAAAAAGTTTTCCGGAGCAGCTAAATATATACCTGCCGTTTCCAAGGTAGAGCTCGCTGCGTGGCGGAGCTGTAATTGGCGACTCAGGGAAATTACAGCCACGGATTCTGGCATTTGGATCCTCCTGGCTGGCATAATAATTTCTCCCTAGGTAGCTGGTATTTAACTTGTCTTATCTGCTCCTGATAGTTGTAATTACAGTGCCCGCTAATTTCACTGTAATATTGCAGCCGCTGGAAGGGTGGTTGGAGAAAGGTCAGGGGGTTGCTCCTTCCTCCCCAGCCCGTTGCACCAGTGATGCTGCCAAAATGCAGATGCTGAGTCCATGGAGCTGGTAACCAATGTCCCTGGCTGTGCCCCTTCCCAGCTTGGTAGGGCTGGAGCAGCCTCACAGCCCCCACCATGCTGTTGTCCCTGGTGGCATCAAGGAGGAGGTTTAAGTCTTGGTGTCCTTCACTGTGGGGTGAATGTTGGTGTCTATCTCATGTCAGGGCTGGCTGGTTTGTGTGAGATCACTTTTTGGGTAGTGCAGTGAGAGGCTGGTTGTCCCTGGGGATGGTTGTCCCTGAGGTTGGTGTTCCTTGTGGTTCATTGTCCCTAAGGTTGCTTGTTCCTGTGTTGGTTGACCCTGGGACTGGTGTTCCCTGTAGTTTGTTGTCCCTGTGCCTGATTGTCCCTGAGTTCTGGGGTAATTACCCCTGAGGCTGATGTTCCTTGTGGTTCATTGTCCCTGGGGCTGGTTGCCCCTGAGGTTGGTCTTCCCTGTGGTTCACTATCCCTTCAGTTGGTTGTTCCTGAGGCTGATTGTCCCTGAGATTGGCTGTTCCAGGGTAATTGTCCCTGAGGCTGGTGTTCCCTTTGGTTCCTTATCCTGAGGTTGGTGTTCCCTGTGGTTCATTTTCCCTGATGTTGATTGCTCCTGAGGTTGGTGCTCCCTGTGGTTCCTTGTCCCTGATGCTGGTTGTTCCTAAGGCTGGTTGTCCCTGAGGCTGGTGCTCCCTGCAGTTCTTTGTCCCCAGCACTGGTTGTCCCTGCTCCAGGAGCACAGTCCAGCTGTGCAAGGGGACGATTCAAGTGGCTTTGGGGAGATTCAGGCTTTGGGGAATTCACTCAGCAGCAAGGCTTGGGCTGCTGCCTGTGCCAACCCTTCTCCTGCTGAGCCAGCCCCGGGCAGGTTTTTATGTGGGTGTGGGGCTGGACTCGGTATCACAGAGCTGGGGACTCCTGCTGACACAGGCTGGAGCCGCAGCTCTGGGGGTTTGCTGCAGAAAATGCTGGTGTGGAGAGCACAGCGAGCTGGTGGGGCTCTGCACAGGGAGGAGGGGACCTTCATCCTTGTGATTCAAGTCCTGGGAAGGTCCTCTAGCCTAGCAAAAAAAAAAACCCACCCTCCCACGCTAAGTTTTTACGCTCCACTAGGCAGAAATATTTCCAAGTGGTGATATTTACCTCCCGGGGATGAGACTGAACTGTTGGTAATCCTTGCGCTATAGGGTACAGAGATCTTTTTGCAAGGATAATAAACTCCCTGGTAATAGCTGTCCTTCCCCTGGATCACGCACACTCCTCCAGGAGCTCAGGGCTTTGTTTCTGGAACAGGATTAGGTGTTAACGCTGCAAAACCAAGCGGGGGCACAGTGGCTGTCTTTCACATTCCTGCGTTCCAAAGAGTTTCTCTGTTCCCTTGACTGTTCTCACAGTTTGCCTCCTCCTTGCATGCCTCAGCCCTAAACCACGGATGCTTTTTACAACAGCTGGACATATTGTTTTAAGTGATAATCTTTAGATACTGCAGCCTAGCAGACAGTTCATAAGAAATATCTGATTCGGTGACTATCACTTCTTCCTCTGTCCTTGTGAGCAGCCTTTGAGGGTTAGGTTAGGTTTTTTTTTTTTTTTTTTTTTTTTTTTTTTAATGAGAAAAATAATTTTCCCACAGCCCCTGTCAACAATTTTTAGCCTGTAATGGGTTGTTTACTGCAGGTTAGATTTGATATGTAGGTCTTGTCTTTCCTGACAGATCCCTTCAAGGTCGGCTCTTCAGTGCAAAACACTCACATTTTATATTTCTGTTTTCCTATGAATATTTCCCAAGATTTGCTTAAAATGAGTTGTTTCCATGACTATGCTCACTTGATGGACTTGTTCCTCGGGATACAAACGGGTCTCCAAGTCTGTTTCTCTGTGTAGGGGGAGTATAATGAGAACAACATCTGTTGTGGTGTAAGCTGTAAATTTAAGATATTTTTTCTCATCCTGTAAAAGATCAGCAAATTGTGCTGATGCTGATGAGGTACTTTGTGCCATCTCCAGTGCTGGTGGGTTCAGAGTGGGGACACTTGAGGACATGTCACACATCTTGCTTTTTCTCCACTTGGTGTGCCAAGGCTTGTTGTGGTGTCGCCTCCAGGCTGGAGCTGGAGAGAAGAGGAATGGGAGTCCAGAAGGGAGTAAGTGGAAGAGAAGAAAGAAAAGTTAGGAAGGGTGAAAGAAAAATGTCAGGTGGAAGAAGGGAGTGAGTAAAGATAAAACCAGGGCGTTGCAAAGGGTGCACCAGAGAAAAATCTGTGATTGGTAATTCTCAGTATGTGAAGATCAGCATTGAGGGATGAGCTCCTAAATTAAAGCCCAGCAGCCAGCACAGAAGTATGGGGGGCTTGGTACTCGAGTTCCAGTGGGATAGTGCATCCCCTCACTGGGTTTTTTATATTTTCCCCGTGTGTGTGCATGTATGTGTATATATATATATATATTTATATAAAAATCTAACAAATTTCTAACCCATATAAATCCAATTACCCATGTTTTGCCTGCAGGGAGCGAGGGAGATTAATGTTTGGTATTTTGGCAGGAATGTAAAAAGAAATAGGTGGTAATAACAATGAAGGCTCATAAAAAGGAACCGATAGTTGTGTCTGCGCCCGGAACCCGGCCGTAATTCTCCTGGGGATTTGTCAGCAGAGTGCCCTGCTCCTGTGGAGGGGCAGGAAAGAGCCAGGAGTGCTTCCTGGGCACTTGAGCATCCATCCTGCCAGTGAAAGTTCCATTAATATGATAATAATAGAGGTTGATAAAGAGAAATGGTTTATGCTCCCAGGGCACCTTCTTATGACAGATCTTGCTCTGTGCTGGGGCTCGTGGGAGCCACAGGAGCGTGCTCCTCTTTATCCCTGTTTCACTGAGAGGCAAGTCCCAGGAAAGGAGGATGAACCTGGAAGGAGAGGAGGGAGCTGAGTTCTTCTCCACCCTCTGTGATAAGTCTGTGGTGGTGCTGGTCCCTGCAGGTCTGGCTTGGAGTGACATGGCCTGGGAAGTTTCAGGCAGGAGTTGGGAGTGCCAGAGTTGTGCTCTCATCAGTTTTTCTCCACTCAGAGTCCTTTCCTGCAGTGTCTCTTCCCTTCCCTCTCATAAACCCAGGCACCTGAGATGCCTTTTCCTGCAGCTCTCGCTCATGGGACAGTAGCTTTGTTGGAGGATCAGGAGTCACTGCAAGGCTGTTCCCATCTCATCATGTCAGTGCCTGGCCTTGTCCCCTCGTGCCCATGGCCTGGCCTGTGTGGTGCCACAGTCAGAGAGGCTGTTGTGGCAGAATGCTCTTGAGTCACGGCTTTCTCTGCACGCTGCTCGGTGGGGCTGCTGTGGGGGCACTGCTGGCAGGTCATGGTTGGCCATCCCAGTGGGCTGATCCTGGCTGGAAGCCTTGGCTGGGGTTTATCCCAGCTGCACTGCAGGGGTGGAAGCATCTCCACTGACGGGCTGCAGGCGCTTGAGCCGAAGGTGCCTGCCAGGCACCTCCACTCCCTCAGCTTCAGCACTTGGGAGCCAGTCACTCACCATCCTCCCCTGACACCCTCCCTCTGGTGTCTAGGTGGCTTCCCTCTGCTGCTGTCATCCCCTGTGTCACGGGTGGCACCTGCGCTGCTCCCGAGCTGTCACCCGTGGTCATGTATTAATCATGGTTCAGATCCTGTGTCCCTGCAGCGGGTTCTGCCTTCTCTGCAGGCTTTGCATCAGGCTCCTTGCTCTCCGTTTATTACCACCACCGGTTTTATAACCCATTTTATCAGATGACTTTTTTTTCCCTTTCTTAAAGAGCATAACCCATGAGCAACTCATCATTTCCGAGAGAGGGAGAGCGCCGTTAGCGGGAGAGCAAGGGCTCCATGCTCGTACCTGAAATGAGGAGCCTGCTTTGCCGTGGTGTTGCATTTAATTCAATCAAGGCAGTTAAAGCCAAGATTTAAAGTCCTTTGTGTGATGGCAGGAGCTGCTCTGATGCGGCAGCAGGTAGAAGGAAGGATTGAGCCCGTTTCTGAGGAGACTTGGAGTAACTGTTGGAAGCAGCCAGGCCTGGGGCTGACTGCGGCAGTGGCCACGGTGGGAAGCTCTTAGCATTCACAGCGCGTCCCATCTCTGTCTCCGTCACCCTCCCTGCTCCTTCTCCTCATCCCCATATATTCCTTTAAGTAGAATTGATTAGTTTGCCTTTTTTTTTTTTTTTTTTTTTAACTGGGGGGGAGGGCTGTTTTTAATTAATATTCTTAACTGTATGATAATTGCACTGACTGGTCCCATCGCTGTCTGAGTCACCCTCTCCTCCCTTGTTCTTGCGGGAAGGCTCTTTGGACTTAATTAAAGTTAGGGATCCAGGGCTAGTGGGAACAGCAGGAGTCTTGCAGGGTTTTTGATGAAATGATTGCTGTGGGGGAAGCGGCTATTTCCTACCCAGAGCCTTAGCTTGTGATGCTGAGACAATGTTATGACCGTGTGGTTTGGCCACCTGCTTTACACAGGCTGCTGCATCTCATCCTGCATTTCCCACCCCGTGCCCACAGATCCCTCCTGGACACCCCAGCCCTTGTTTTGGAGTGAGAGGAGCCCAATTTCACAGTGTTGCCCCTGCTTAGAGACATCCCCTCCTTGAGGGAGTGTGTCTTGGAGCAACACTGTCTGAGCTCCCCATGCCCGACACCAGTGGGGTGTTGCAGGTCGTGGTGGGAATTTTGAAGGGATAATGGAAAAGCTGCATGGACTCAGCAGATCTTTTTCATCTCTGGCTTCAGCGCTGGTGCTTGCAGACAGCGCTGCCACCGGAGCTCAAATGCAGCCCAAGCGAGAGCTTAACAAGCTCCGAGAGCTGTCCAGAAACTTATCCTGACACCAAGTGACAGACTCTCAATTGATATCCTCTGGAGACTTTAAACTCACTTCTGCGAGGTTTCCAAAGCTGGTTTTGTCTCATACCTGAAGAATCCTTTATCTGCTACGACGCCTCCCCTGCCTCGTCTCATTGCTCTTGACGTTTCTTTGTTGCCTGCTGCAGCTCGGGTAAACTCCACTGTAAAACTATTTAAGAGGGGTTTCTCTCTGCATTTGCTCGGCTCTCTGGCTGGAGTTCTGGTATAAATTGCCTGAGCTGAGGCCATTCCTGCTTGGCTCTTCAGGGAAGTGGCTGGAGTGATGTCAGGACCACTGCTGCTCATCTCAGAGGGCAGGGAATGCTCCAGACCCCTGGGGAAGGGCAAATGTTGTGGTTGGTGTAGAAAAGGGAGAGAAATTATTGTAGGAGGTCGCTCACCTCCCATCCTGGCAAAGCTGTGGAGCAAACAAGCAAAATTATTTGTGATCAGCTAGAATGGACAAGAAGCTGTGCCACAGCCAGCATATTTGTCAAGGAGAAATTGTGTCAGACGAATCAAATCTCATCTGTACCATGGAGTAAGGAGCCTGGTGGGCAAGGGGGAGCAGGAGGTGCCTCAGATGGTGACCAGGCAAGGCTGGAGCTGCTGCCCTGTGAGCAAGTGGGAAACCTGAGGTGGGAAGCACTGTCTGGGATGGCTGTAAGGAAGCAGGCTGGGAGTTCTAAGGTCCTTTCTTTCTTCTGAGACCCAGCCCAATCTAAAATCCATTCCCAGGTGGTAGGAAAAGCCACCTTTGCAGTAGTTTCAGGCTGCAGCTGGCTGGTTATGTCCTTGGAGAGCTTGGGGAACTGGCTTCATGTCCTGAATCTGCCTGTGCAGGAGTGTGCCTGTTGATAGCATCATTGTGCTGCAGGGCTGGCATTTTGGGATGCCACCCAGGACGCTGGAGGTTTCTGAAGCAGAGATGTGCAGTTGCTGATGTCTCACTTTAGATGCCATCCTGTGGTGTCCCCAGTGGGAAGGTCCATGATGGAGTGTATTGATTTTCCTTCCATGCAATGGGGTTTTCCAGCCCACTGCAGACCTCACCTTTTTTCGTGGTGCTCCCCAGCACTTTTCCTCCTCCCCTTGCTGTGGGTGTCGTGCTCCAGCACCCATCACAGAGCCAGCCATCTCTTGACCCCTTCCCCAGTCACGTCAGACCCATTGTGTACAAGACAAGCTTTTAAGAGGCAGCTGGGGCCTGCCCAGACTCTATAACTGAGGTTGGACACTCTCAGGGGTGCAGTTGAGGCATTTTCCTTGATTTTGCTTTTATTGCCTGGTAAATCAGCAACGAGGGCAGCCTGTCTGCAGGAAACAGCTCCATACACTGAAAGGTGTTCTCCTGCTCCATCTCTCTCCTAGCCCACCTCCCCAAGTTGGGAGCCATCCAGGGTGGCCAAAACCAGATGTTCCTGGGCTTTCAGAAGCCCTGACATCTGCTCAGCCTCACTCGTCGAATCCGGTGCTTTGTCCTACGATTGCTGAGCTTGCAGCGGTTTTCAAGACTGATGCTGCACTTAGCAGGGTGCTGCCAAACCCATGGAGTCCAGCAGGCTATTTCCCTTCAGAAGCCATTTATCTTTTCCCTTTCAGACGCCGGGCTTCTGTCTCTCATCTCTGGTTTTATCTCTCATGTGGGAAGGAGCGCAGTCTTCCCATCCCTCCCAAATCAGCCGTGCTGGGCATGGGGTCAGACCCCATCCTGGGGAGGAGAGGCAGCTCTGGGGACAGGTACCATGGGAGAGGGGGTGGCAGGGCTCTATTGATTTCTTTCCCATTATTTTTTAGGGAAGTTTGCTCTAAACTTCAGCTTCTTGTGCGTGTCTCCCAGTTGGATGAAGGTGCTCTGTGGGCTGGTGGGATTCTAGAAGGCTCTGGGCTGGGGTTTGAAAGTTTTATCCCATCAGGGAATTGACAACTTTTCTTTCTTATTGGGTAGGGTTGCTTGTATTGAGGAGAAAGCTGAGGTGCAAAATGTCAAATAGGAGGTTTAGGAGCGCCTTGAGCTCTGCCACTGCCTCTTGCTTGACCTCACTTCACCTGAGGCTCCAAATTTCCTGATTTTCGTTCCTTTGAGAGACTCTGAACCTTGCATGCTGCCAAACATTTCGGACACTCCCATCCAAAAGTTTCCTACAGTAACAACACTCTTTCTCATTAAACACTAACATAATAGAACAGGAGAATGCTGTGTGATGGATATTAAACTTTAACAACTGTGTATATCTATTACCTTGCTGCTAAATCTTTATATGCCTTAAATAATCAATTGATATTTAATTAGCATACAGTACTATTACTGCCTTCCTAAATCTATAATGATAAACCAAGTTACAAGTTATTGGACGTTAATTACTATCTGATGATTAGAAACAGCAAGACATTTACCAGCCTCATCCCGGATATAATCCAGCGTGTCCGTGCACACTGCTGAGCCGAGCCACGCTCCCTGTCTCTTAATAATCAATGGCTGTTCAACATGCAATATTTGTCTAATTAGCACTAAATTAAATCCTCATTGACAACACTTCAGGGTAAGAGATCTGCATCGAATATGATGGATTAGACACGGAAGGGCTGTTATTGTAAGCAGGAGATGTGTGTGTCACTCGCCTTGCTTGTCATGGCTGGCACATGGCTCCCTGTGACTGTCAGCCTGCTCCTGGGGGGACGGTGATGGAGAGCTGCCTGGATGGGGGATTGACAGTCCTGGAGACCCTGGGTCTCTCTTTAATCGAGCTGTAGACATGAGCAGCTCCTCCCAGCACCGTCCTCTGCTCCAACCTGCTCTCACCCATGGATGTGCAAGTGTCTCCACCAGCAATGTGGGAACAGGGATTTCTGTGCTGGGGCTTTCTCCGCCGTGGGCAGATGTTTCTTCTGCATTTTGTGCTTTCCAGCAAACTTTTTTGGGAATCTGTGTAGCCTCTGTTTGGGCAGTGAGGGTCAGGGAGATCAGAGGGTTCCAGAACGGTTTGGGTTGGAAGGGACTTTAGAGCTCGTTTCATGTCCCATGGGCAGGGACACCTTCCCCTATCCCAGTTTGCTCCAGCCTGGCCTTGGACACTTCCAGGGATGGGACGACACAAGTTGTTTGCAGCCACGAGTGTGAGCTCCCAGCAGGGACACTGGGGGAGTTCGGAGGGGTCTGGGGGTGACAGCAGTCCCGAATCGTGGCGCTGCAGGGAGGAGCTCCCCCGGGAGCTGCCGTCTCGCACTCGGAGCCCCGCGCCGCCCTTCCTCAGCATCCATGGGAGCGGTTTCACGGGAGCAGCGGGAAGGATTGCACAGCCGCCGGCTCCTTGCGAGACTCAGCCTGTCCTTCACACTCAGCGTGGATGTAATTAACTGTGCTGATGGGATGTTATGCCAACAGCAAAGCAGAAAACACCAGAAAATGAGTCAGGAGCGATAGCGGGGCTGTTCAGCGTGGAGAGGCGGGAAGTGGCAGCCAGGCGTGCAGCTCGGCTCGTGTCCCGCCACACGGCAGGAGCAGGAGCAGCCTCCTGCATCCTCCTGGAGCTCATGCATCCTCCTACATCCTCCTGCATCCTCCTGAATCCTCCTGCATCCTCCCGGAGCCTCCTGCATCCTCCTACATCCTCCTGCATCCTCCTGAATCCTCCTGCATCCTCCCGCAGCCTCCTGCGACCTCCCGCAGCCTCCTGCAGCCTCCTGCATCCTCTTGCATCCTCCTGCATCCTCTTGCATCTTCCTGCATCCTCTTACAGCCTTTTGCATCCTCCTGCATCCTCTTGCATCCTCCTGCATCCTCTTGCAGCCTCCTGCATCCTCCTGTGTCCTCCTGCATCCTCCTGTGTCCTCCTGCATCCTCCTGTGTCCTCCTGCATCCTCCTGTGTCCTCCTGCAACCTCCTGCATCCTCCTGTGTCCTCCTGCAGCCTCCTGCATCATCCTGTGTCCTCCTGCAGCCTCTGGCCCAGGGCAGGGTCTGGCTCTGGAGAGGAGCAGTGGAGCACAGAGAGCCTCCCTCAAGTGCCATGGCTTTGCTGTGGCACTCAGGAGATGCACAGTCCCTGGGAGGTGTTTCTCTCCCTGGATGTGTGATGGATGTGGAGGTTCAGCTCTCAGTTCCCTCCTTTCAATCCTTTGCAGGCAATCGCTCTCCTTGCCATGTCAGGGATGTTTCTCAGCACTGCTTTTCCTGTCTCTTCAGGGTTTCACAGATGGTAAAACCTCCTGAAGCCTGAGCAGCTCCTTGGCTCCTCACAGGTCTCTCTCTGGCTCCCCAAAAATGCAGAACCTCATTGGCTGGGAGGTCTCCTGCACTTGGCAGGAGCAGGGATGAGAAAGAGGAAAAATTAAAAAAAAAACCAAAAAAACCAACAAGGCTGTCAATTAGCTATTGAAATTGTTCTTAAAAGAATTTGCCTATTCTGCAAGGAATGTTTAGTAATTGATAGCAATTTCTAGCAATTAAATACAAATTAATTCTTGCTACCGAGAAGTAGTTTATTTATGGCTCTGTATTTATGGGCACTCCTTCTCCTTAAAACTATCATCGTTGCTTTTGATAAGTAATTAGAGTTTACTGAATAATTTCCCAATGTAGGTATGAATTTTAAATAATTTTTAATACCATGCAAGGGTTTCATTGTATTGCTGAGTGAAGGGATTATCATTATTTATATTGTAGTAGGGCCTGGAGGCTGGGACAGGCACTGTGCAAGTGTATAACACAGAGACAGTCCCTGCCCAGAACAGCTTGCAGGAGTTCGTGTCAGCAGCAGGATCGTGAAACACGCTTTTCCAAGAAATAAAAGTTATTTGGAGTCGTTTGCACCTGTGTAGCACAGGCTGCAAATATGTTTCTCCTTCCTCCTGATTAGGGGGAAATAGTAATTCCTTACTAGTGATAGTAATGGTTAATCACTCTGAGGAAGAGGGGCAAAGTCCAGACCCTGAGGGGGTGAACAAAACCCACATATTTTGATTAAATTATAGATTATTTGAGCAACTTGGGACAGTGGAAGGTACTCTGCCAATGGCAGGGTTTGGAACAAGATGAGCTTTAAGGTCCCTTCCCAACCCGAATCATTCTGGGATTCTGGTTTTGAAGTGCCTTTTATTTGTTTTGTGGCTTTTCTAACATGATCTCAGATTGTGGTTGCAAACTTTTACCTGTGTTCCTACAGCTCCTCACATGCACTTCAGCTCTGTACAAGGTGAGATCTTCCTGCAGTCCCATTTCCAGGACTGGCAGATTTGAGCAGAGAGGGAAAAGCAACAAGTGGTGGGAGTTGACAGTGTGACACCAGACACAGAGAGAGCTCTGGCCAGAGGAGTTGGTTTTAGGAAATCTGTGTGTCTCTAACACCTTCCATCAGGTGTGTGGCTCCCCTCAAAGCATCCCATGGATGCTCAGCAGGGCAGAAGTCATGTCAGGGATGGTGTGGGAGGGAGAAATGTTTTCTGATGCCTGATTTACAGATGGGGAAGTCATCTTACAAATGCTGGAAGCGAGAGTTGGCCAGGCTGGAGAAAAGTGCTAATTAAAGCACATGGTGACAGCATCCATGCGAGGAGGATCCTGGAGAGAGGGAGAAAGCCAAGCCTGGAGAGCAGGCACCACATTCAGAAGTGAGCCTGGGAGCTGGCAGCAGCATCTGGGCTTGCAGTGCCAGGCAGGAGTGCACTCCAAAGCACAGACTTTGTGCCCTAAATATATTTTAGGGGTCCTGAGGCGAGTGTTGCTTGTATGGAGGGTTAAACTCGAGCCTGGGAACCTTGGAGAATTAAATATCCCACAGTGTTAATGTGTGGGAAAAGCTTTGGGATTTACCACATGCATTTGTGTTATAGCTGATGTGCCCATGGGCTGCTTGGAACTTTGAGGCTGCTTGGATCCTTTGGAACATCACAGAGGTGCCTGACCCCGTTGCTGCTCCTGTCCCCTTTGTCACCTGTGGGTATCAGGGTCGGCCCCCACCTCTGATTCAAAGTCTGTGCTGATCCTGCCTGTGGCAGCACAGCCTGTTCTGGCTCATTTCTGCCTTCATTACTGAGCTTGATTAAACGGTACTTGTACAGCCAAGGGTTGGGAAAACACACAAAGGGACTTTTCTACTCATCTGAGGCACTTGGATACCGTGGAGACAGATGCTGAAGGGAGAGGGAGACGTGGTTTGACATTGCGGTCACGGTAATGAGATGTAACCCATTAGGGCAGCGTCCTTCTGGGATCCAGGTGACTCCAGGGGAGGGAGAAGGTTCAGACAGAGCCCCAGGATCTGGAAAAGGCTCCCTCTGAAGAAGGAAAGAATGAGCTGAGGATCTGTCCTGTCTGAGGGACAGGGCTGTCTGACTTTTGCAGAGGGTGGGTTAGGGAGGAAATGATGGTGAGACTGTTTTGGCCTCAGGTTCTCAAGTCTGTATCTTGTTTTATAGAGTCTGTGTGTGCAGCCAGTGATATTATTGGCACTGTTAGAGCACACAGAGCTGCATTTAACCAGCACCTCCTGGGCTGTGCAGCTGCTGCAGCATCTCAGGACATGAGCAGAGCATGGGGTGATGCTAAGAAAGGGGATGACTCCTGTCACCTTTCCATGACTCCTAAAATAAGATGTGGTCTCCCAGATCAGGTCAAGCTTGTCTTTGTGGGCTAGGAAAAGCTGTAGCAGAAGGTGGCAGCTCTTACTACAGGGCAGCAGAGGGTGAGTTTGGCCAGCCCTGAGGATGCCAGGTCTGGGACTGTCCATAGGATCCACCCTGAGTGCTGGTGTGAGGCAGCTGCCTCAGCAAAGACAGGTCTGGAAGTGACTTCTGAAGATGAGCAACAACTTGAAACCAGCAGGCTCATGGTCCTGAACTTTCCTGCTCTGGGCAGTCTTCCCCTAGATTTTTCAGCCCAATTATTTTTCTGCTGTCCTTCCCATGCTGGGGGAGTGCAGAGCTTTCCTCCCTTCCTGTCTGCAAACCTCATTGTGTGCTTCATTTAAACATTTTCCTTTTACCCATTCCCTGCTGCTGCGAGGGTCTGGGGCACGATGGTGGCTTTCATCCCTCCTTCCCTGTGATGATTCAGAGCTGGTGGCTTTTGGCCTCTGCACTACGGGTCTCTGGTTTGTTATAAGCTGTTGTGAGGTGGTTCGTGGTCCTCTGGTGAGGAGAGGAGAGATGCTGGGGACTCTTCTGAGTTAATGAACTGCCAGATTGCAAGGGATGACACTCGCTGACACCCCGGGTCTCTCGGGAGGTGCGTGTCACCTCCTGTGATCTGAGTGCTGGCACTGGGCTCATGTGTGGACTTGGGGATCTTAGGAGATGGTCAAAGCTTTTATCTGAGGGCTCTGATGGCCCTGCTGTCCCTTCCAGCACCTCTGAGAGCTCCTGATATTAACTGCACGTCCCCAAAATCACTGCCTTGCAGAAGCTTCAGGACCTGCCAGTGCTTCTGAGTGCTCCAGCACCCTGTGGTCTCCAGACAGGGGTCAGCAAGGCAGCTGCTGCCAGAGGAGCTCAAAGGCTCCAGGCTGGAGAGGGAGGAACACTTCCCCACCTTTGGGCTGAGGACTGAAGGACTCCGAGGGGTGTAAACAGGGTTTGGGCTCTCAGCAGCCACACAGCCACTGAATGTTTGTGCTCAGCAGGGCAGGGCAGTGGTAGGTGCCAAAGCCACCGTGTGATGAGAGAAACGACAGTGATGCCTCTGCTGAGGGTGTGTGGGGGACAATGCCCTAACGGCAGGTGGGTGCGGGGAAGGAGCTGAAGCATCCTAATCCCTGCTGGAATGATCAGAGTTAACCCCCGGCAGCAGGATTGCTCACCAGTGATTCATCAGCCTGAGCATTAGGGCGGTTCTCCCTTGCCGTCTGCAGAAATAACACTGGGGAGCAGGGGAGGGGGACGTGTCACCCCCAGCGAGACTGGGGTGGCTCTGAAGTGTCACCACGTGGAGGAGGGACCCAGGCTGGGTGCCTGAGAGATGGAGGTTTGCAGACTGGAGGCAGGGGAGCTGCTGGCACGGTGGGGCTCCAGTGTCCCACTGACAGGGGATGCCCAGCTGCGGGTGGACACTCAGGTTTGGGGTGCAGAGGTGCCTGCCTGTGGCTAAATTTTACATTTTAGAGCAGAGAGCTTGAACCTTCTCCTGTTACTCGACCACAGGCAGCACCTGAACCATACAAAGCCCAGACAGAGTGAGTTTGGCAGGTCAAAGCCCCCATGCCTTTACTGCCTCATCCTGACAGCAGCTCGACCCTCCACCGAATAAAAATTCCACACACGGAGCTGGTTAAAAACATCAATTAGCTCTAAAACAATTATTATTTTTTTTTGAAATGCCATTTTATATATGCAATAACACAACACAATAATCCTGGGTTATTTAACAGAGCATTTACCATGAAAACAGTCATTACTCTTTAAACGCTGCTGACTGTACAAGCCTCTTAACATTAAACGGCAAGTGAGGCAGAATTCTTGCCATCAGAAATGCCACATTCTTCTGAATATATTAAAAACACTGGTTCTGGGAAGATTGCTGCCTGACTGAGTGGCTTTTCCCATGCTGGGAAAGCTCTTGAGATTCTGGAGCAGCCCACAGAGCATGGGAGTAATGTCCGAATTTTGATTTGTTTAGGTGTAGGAGTTTTTTGGAGGGGATTAGATGGGTTCAGCCCAACTTCACTGTAGTCCCATGCCTTCCCTGTGCTCTCATTCCTCTCTTTTTCAGCCTCAATTGTGCCAGAGGAGGTTCAGATTGGACATCAGAAGGATTTTTTTCCCAGAAGGGGCTGTTAGACATTGGAATGGGCTGCTCAGGGAGGTGGTGGAGCCCCCATGCCCGTAGGTGCTCAAGGAAGGAATGGAGGTGGCACTCAGTGTCCTGGGCTGGGCGACAGGGTCAGTCACAGGCTGGACTCAATCTCAGATGTCTTCTCCAGCCTAAGTGGTTCTGTGGTCCTGCACCATCCTGCTCTCCAGGGGCAGCAGCCAGGTTCGTTATCCAGCCTAAACCCAGTGGATTTAGCAGGTTTAATAGTCCCAATAAGGCCTATCATAATGCACTGATAAAGATGTTCTTTGCAGCTAAGTCAATAACGAATTTAGTAGTAAATTCTGCATTTGCCCCCCTTTTGAGGTTCAAGGGAATTGTGCTGGATGTAGATTATTTGCTTATTTATTAGACCTCTTCTAGCTACCTGGCACGAGCCCCAGGGAGCAGATGGAAATACCATTCTCAGGCTACCAAAAGCCTTTGGTTTAAGCAAAATAGTTGTGTTTAAAGATTAATTTAAGATGCTTTAAAAATTGAGCAGGCCATTCATTTTTAATATTGATTGATATTATTATAAAAGATTCAGCTGCAACTCTTCTCACCAGGACCTCTCTTGGCGCGCAGACAGCGCGTTTGTCTGTGAGGGACGTGGCTTAGTTATTTTTAATCCTTGATACTTGTTCTTGTGAAATTTATGGGAAGCATCGTCTCGTATCTGGCACATCAGAGCATCCCAGGCAGGAGCTGGGAGGGCCTGGGGAGGAGGTGAGGTTGGATGAATGGCTGGTGGGGGTTGGAGCCCGTGTCTCTGCTGGATGAAGGGAAGAGCTTGGTACATCTTATTCCAGCAGCATCGTAGCACTGGGAGCAAATCTTCTTCCATCAAACTGGAAGGAGCTATGCTGGGGGATAAATGCTGGGGACTTGAATAGGCAGGAAATAAAATCTGCCCAAACAGCCAGGATGTTTGATTGTGCTTCTTGCAAACCTCCTGTAGTTGTTCTTTTTATTAAACATTTTTTTAAAGTGGAAGTGGAAATGAAATACTGGCAGAGCGCCCAAGCCTGGGCACCTCCTTTGCATTGGCATTTTTTGATAGGGTTTTGTTGGCAAACTGGTGACACAAGGCAGGCACCTCAGCCCTGGAGGAGCTGAGTTTGATGCTGAGGAATAATTCTCCAAATTGCATTTATTTCACAGGCGTGAAAGGTCACAAAGTGAAGGAAAACAAGAACTGTATTCAATTAGACAATTTGATCAAAATAAATCTGTCAAGATGGCATTCCTGCTGAGGAATCAATTGACTTGGAAAATGAAGGCAGCTGCTGCTGCTGCTGCCATTATTGTTGTTATTATTATTATTATTATTATTTTAAATTAGCTCCAGTACCTGCCACGAGTACCTGAGCCGGAGTGCCCAAGTGCTCAGATCATCTATCACTCTTATTAGATATTAATACATCCTCCTCCGCCTCGCATTTAGTGCCCTGTTAATGGTCAAGTGGCCCCCAAGTGCTTCCTGGGAGGCTGATGGGAATGATTAGTAATGAGAAGGGATGGTGAGGTGCTTTTTTTTAATTTCTTTTTTTTTTTTTTTTTTTTTTTTTTCCCCTAGCTAGAAGGTTCAGGGAATGAAAAACTTGGTGAGATGGAGAAAGAAGCAAGGACACACATGGCTGGTGTGCTTGGTCACACACGGTTCTTGGTGGCTCTAAATTAACCTCAGTAATATCCCTGCATGTTCCTTTTTGTTCCAGCAAAGAAGCACCCAAATAATTGAATTTATGGGTGGGGATTGGCAGGAAAGGGGTTTTCCTCCCCATGTTGTTGCTGCTCCTGCTTCTCTGGCTTGGTAGCACTGGGGTTGTCCCCATGCCTTGATGGGCAAAGGAGTTTGCCAAGAGATACTACAGGAGGATGGGGCAGAGGGACATGGTTGGAAGCTGAGGAGAGGCTGATGTGGGCAAAAGCCAGCATGAGATGCTCCCTTAGGGAATGAATTATTGCAGAGGCAGAAATCCTCCTGCTGGAGAGAACTTGAAGCCTCCATCATCCGAGCTATTTAAAACTTGACTTGATAGAGCACTGGAGAATGACAGCAAAGCAAGAGGCCTGCCCCAGCTGGATGAGAGCCTGGAGAACTCTGACAGATCCTTCCCAGCTTTGGCACTTCCCTTTCTGCTGCCGTCAGCCCTTGGCGGCTGCTCCGGCGTCGCCTCCCGGGGCTGTCCCACCTTTGAACGAGCGGCACGGGGAAATCAGATGTGAAGGTTCCCAGGGCTGGCAGGTAGCAGAAGTGTTTCAGAGTGTCTGGGCTGCCTGTGATGGGGAAGGTGATGAGAGAAGTCTCCTTCATCTTTTACCAGCTGGGGTGTTTTCCTTTGTATCAGGCAGCGTTAAAAAACCCACAGAAAAGAAAGAAAAGGCACCAAGCTCCTTTAAAGACAGATTTTATCACAGCAATGGATTGCTCTGCTTGCCAACTGCCTACAGCATGGTGCAGCTCATCAAAGAGCCTCTTCCCATGCCTTGGGCACCTCTGCCTGGATACAGCTTGTGGCCAGGAGGCTTTGCCCAGATGGGTCACCTGAGTTGGCACCAGATCCTCCTTTCTCTGTCTCAGGAGGTGGCTGAAGCGTTAGCAGAAGGTGGCAGAGAGAAACAGGGTCCTCCTGGACATCTGATAGGTACCAGCACTTGGATTTGGTGCTGACACCATGCCTCAGATGGGTTTTGTGGGTGTGACTCCATCCTCCTCTCTTTTCTGTTGGAAAAACCCTCTAAAAACATCAAGTTCTCCCATTCCCCAGCACTGCCAAACCCGTGTCCCCAAGGGGCACATCTGCACATCTTATAAATCCCACCACTGCCCTGGGCAGCTTGTGCCAGTGCTTGAAGGTCCTGTCCATGAAGAACTCCTTCCTAATATCCAACCTACACCTTCCCTGCTGGAACATGAGGCCGTTTCCTCTTGCTCTGGTCCTGCTGCCCTGGTCCTGCTGGCATCAGAGCACTCTGTGCACTGAGTGGGTGTGACTGTGCCCACCTTGGGACTCTGGGGCAGGGGATGCTCGGAGCCAGGCTGGGGATGGACTTGCCTTGGCACACCTGTTTGTGGGGGCAGCCTGGCAGGAGAGGGACCTCACCTCCTCCTCCCATTGCTTGAATTTTTATTGACTGGTGATGACAAACTGGTTTATGGACAGATCTTTTATACCCGCTAGGGCTCGGCAGTTATTTTTGAGATGATGCTTTGCCTCAGAATCTTCCTTCCTTCATCCTTCATAAATCTTGAGCGAGGCTGCTGCATTCAGACCAAGCTTAATATTCTTCTTGCAGATCTCTGCACCAAAATGGCTGTATCCAAGCAGGGAGGGGTTGGCAGATTCCCCTCCACCCCTTTGTTTTACTCGAAGGCCATCTCAGTGTTAGGGTCTGTAAAAGGGTGTGGGGTCCTTGGAGGAGGCAGGACAGTGGGGCCTTGGGAGTGTTCGTGTGAGGGTCCAGGGCCTGGAAGTGAACCTCTTCTCATCCCATCAGGGTGTAGCTTGTGAGGAACAGGTTGGAGTATGGAGGTGGTGGTACCACCCAGGGAAGAGCAATGAGGGCAGTAATGGGAATAAAAGAATAAGAAAGGGATAGAATAAGAGAGTTATTTTGCAGCTGTGGTGCTGTTGTTGGCTTTTTTTCGAGTGCAAGGCAGAGGAGAAGGAGTTCAGCCCCCTCATTTCACCTCTCATTCACTAATGCCTTCAGCTGCAAAGGACAGATCCCATTCACTTGGCCTTTCTCCTCTCCTCATTAACTCCCGTGACCTTGAGGCTGTGGCAAGAGCAAAGCGTTTATCCCAACAAAAGGATTATCAAAATAAATAACCAGAGTTTTCAGAAAGGTCGTGTCCCTCGCAAGCCCAGGCTGAGGCAAAGCCTCTGTGCTCAGCTGAGTTTGGACCAGCTTTTCTTCCTAGTGTGTCGGGTGATAAATCCCACTTGAGTCACCTCACCCATGAGCACCATGCTGCTCACAGCAGAGCTGGAGAACATTTTCCTGGGAGCTGCAGGAGTGAGGAGTGTCCCCCAGAGATGTCTGACAAGCCCCATGGGACCCTGGTGTTGAGTTGTCATTGTTGCTGCCCTTCCCAGACCATTCCAAGGATCTCCTGGTGGGATGTGACCAGCAGAATGAGCCCCCAGGCTCCCTGTTAGCAGGTCACTGGAGGAATCCTCTAGACAGGCTCCTTCAGATGAAATGGACCCTGAGGAGTTCAAAATTGGGGCAGAAGATGCTGACTATTAAGCAAGTGCTGGATATAGAGAAATTAAGGACACAGTGTGATATGGAAACAAATGTGCAGGTGTCTTGTGGTTCCTACAAACACACCTGTGTGTAGGTGTATGCATGCATAAGTGGTTCCCAGATAAACCCAGAAGTTGTTACTCCTAATCTTGGAGTTGGAAACAATAATATTCCCTCTAATTTTCACCTCTTTTGGGATTTCCCTGTGTTCTGCACTGCTCTGGTTTAGTTCAGGCTGGCCTCAAGGGACAGGGCTTGCCTTCAGCTTATCAGGTAGCACCTTCTCCAGCAGCTGGGCTTTTTTCCATATTTCCCACAGCAAACTTGTCTCTGACCGTCTTCCACTTCCAGTCTTGCTGCAGAAAAGTTAAATTCATGTTTGGTGATGCAAATGAAGGCAGCTGCTTCCAGGGGACCCTTGGGAGGCTGTCGGGAGCAGGCAGGCATTGTGCACCCGAGTCTGGAAACCCACGAGCTGAGCTGCTGGGAGTGCCATACCTGTGTGGAGGCAGAGCAGAGCTGCCTCGCTGCAGGAGGTTCTCACATCCAGGGTGAGATCCTGCCTGGGATCTGAGCCGGCTCGGCTGCTCGGCGCTTCCCTTCTGCTCCCCATGGTTCATGCAGCTGGGGAATAAAAAGCACCTGCCTTTGCTGCCGCTGCCTGAGTGAAGTGTTATCAGGTTTTATTCTCCCTCCTGTCTCCCTTTTTCACACCTGTGTATCACAAAAACGTCTCCTATCATCACATGCCCCGCGAAACTCTCCTGGAGCGTTTATCTATTCGAGAGCAAGAGCGGAGGATGTGATTTTGAGGCTGGCGTCCTCCCTCAGCCTTTCATCCCTTCTCTTTGACATGATAGAGCATCTCCGAAGTTGTAAAGAGCATCTCTCTTTGTGTGGGTGCACCTGCTCCGCGCGCGCCGTGGGCGGGGGTGCTGTTAGCAGGGGGAAATCGGTGAATAATTTACCACGCAACCAAAAGGACCCGTAAAGCTTTAAATTATTAACACCCAGTTCAGTTCAGAGGAGAGATGTTGGAGCTGTTTGCTTTGGCTGCGGGCTCTGCCTCTGAGTTGGGGTGGCAGGAGTGGCTCTGGAGGGATTCTGATGCTGTGGTCATGTTCAGGCTGGAAGAGCATGAGCCAAGGAAATAAATGATTAAAAAGATCCAGGTAGGTGTAAGGACAATCCCAACAGCTTTAATTATGTAAACTGATGATGCCCTTCTCTGGGAAAGAGATAAAAAAATAATGACCTTTTGTTGCATTGCCAGAGAAATGGCATTTCCTTTCATTGCCTCCCTTAATTCTTCAGGAGGCAGAGGAGCAGGTGATTCCTCTCTCCTTCCAGGAAGCTGGCATGGGGCAGCTCCCTCCCAACCAATCCAGTCCTCCCAATCCAGAGATGTTCCCATACATGTTTAACCTGCTGATTCTTTACCTGCATCCTCGCACTGCCGTGTGATTCCTCTTGAATTAGGCACCACATGCCCCACCAGCAGCTGTACCTGGAGCCCAGGCTGGGCTGCTCACTCCAACCAGCAGAATTCCAGCTGGTTTTGGCAGGTGAAGATGCTGCCCAGCAGGTCAGATGCTGTTCCCCATCCAGGCAGCGTTTGGTGGGATAAGAGCTGAGTGTGAACCGGTGCTGAACCCGAATCAAGAGCTGCCATTGAAGGGGCTTTGCTTGCTTCTCTCCCCTTTTTTTTTTTTTCTTTCAAGCATGCTAAGAGCTGGGAGTTAATTCTGGAATCGTCACTTGCACAAGGATGTTTCTGGCAGGCTCGGGGTTGCTAAGTGTAGTTAAGTGCCTCGAGCATCCCCAACTATTCGGCTCCTTGGTTTTTTTTTTTTTCCTCCATGAAGAGAAACTTTCTGAAGAGGGAAGCGAGTGCAATCAGCCGTGCTAAATAATCCCGTAGGGTGCTGCAGGAGGTGCCATCAGCACTGATGTGTGGGCTGCCTGGGCTGGCTCCTTCCCCAATTTCACTCCCTCCATCTCTCATCTCCTCTGGATCCTTTTGCTGGCATCTGTGGAGCAGGGAAGAGCTCGGAGCTGGGTGTTGAGAGCCTCAGGAAGGCAGCAAGGAAGGTGCCCTTGGTGCTTCTGAGACACTTGTGGCCTCAGAATCCTCTCACTCCTGATCACAGCAGTGCCCAGAGGGTTGGATGGGATGTGCCAGGCTGGAGAGCTCCAGATGTCTGTGACACCAAACAAACCTAACCCCACTGGTGCTGTGTAATTCCCATGGAATGCATTGAGGCAGCTGTGGGGTGGGCTCTGCCCTGTTCCTTCTCAGGAATGAGGCACTGGTACCACGGAGGGCTCTGGAGGAAAGAGCTCATTTATGGAGTGATGTGATTTGCCTCTGGTGTTTTCAGGGAGGATTTTTGTAACTGTTTAAACCTGGTAAATTGCTAATTACTTAACAGCATGTTTCTGAGAGGAGCATAAAGAGAAGGCTCCAAAGCTTCTAAGTGGTTTTTAACAAATACAAATTTCATTTTCTATTAGGATCTTGGAATTGGTTCCTGAGGTGGTTAATGCTGCTTTTTGTAGTTGTTTTGGGTCCTGTTTTGGTGAGTGTAGGAGCTGGCCCTGTGTAATGCAGGTAGAACCCCAGAGCTGATTCCCTTTGGTGGCTGCTCTCACTCCTGGCTCCTGGTGCTGTCCAGGCACCCCCAGTTAGACCCAAGCTGGGCTGAAAAGCCTTACTGGTGAAGGATCATCTCTTTTCAACTAATTCAGCACAGCAAATTCCCTCTTTCCCCTCCCTTTTTTTCACCCTTTAGTCCCATTTCCAGGGGTGCAAGAGAGGGAGTGAAAGACCCAAAGACGTTTCTCCTTGCCTGCCTCTCATGCTGCAAATATTAATAACGAGCTCCAGCTCCCAAGCCCGTGTTCCCAGAAGCTTATTTATACCTGTGCTTAGTGTTGATTCAGCTGCCTCACATGCATCACTCAAATTCACAAGAGCTCTCATAGAAAGGAGAGATGAAAACCACCCTATCCTGCTTCTGCCTCTCTTTCTTTTCTGTTTTCTCTCTCCCGCATGCTTGCAGCACTTGCTGCTGAAGTTTTGAGCACCAGGGGAAAGAAGTGTCACCAGAGTGTTTCAGAGCCCCTGTGTGAGCTCCTGGCCTCTCTCCTGCTTAGGCCTGGCTTTGCAAAGCGAGGAGCAGCGCTCAGCAGACCCCTGCCCCTCAGAGAGCCCCCTGCCCACATCAGAGGAGAGGAGAGCAGCCCTGACAGGTGCCTCCTTGGCCATTCCAAATCTCCCACCGTCGGCACATTTGTGTTAGATATTGATTTCTGTTTAATAGAATAAGCCAGGAGAAATCACACTCTTTGTTGGCGTTCAAAGGATAAACCATAAAAGCCATTAAGAAGTACTGTAAGCGGCGGGATGATTAATGAGACTTTAGGTGCATTCCACTGACTGCTCCCAGATAATGTCTTTGAAAGATCCCGTTGCTTCTGGCTGCAATTCAGAGCTATTTATTTGCAAGGTGAAGCTCTGAGGAGCAGTGCTTCCAGCCCTGCCTGATACTGTTACGGAGACAAACTGGATGCCCCCGATTTCCCATCTCCAGAGGGATCTTTGTGCATTGTGGTTTTGCTCGTCAGCCTTGTTGAGATACTGGGGAGGACAAGTGAAAGATGCAGTGTCTGCCCTCAAATCGCTGCTGTGTGCCTGTGGTGAGAGGCTGTCGTAGGGAGAGAGAGCCATGGGCTTAAAGATCATAGAGAGGAAGCCCTTTTTGGGACATACTGATCCTGTCTGGGTTGGTTTTCCTGGTGCTTTCATGTCTTCCTGTGGATCCATGTCTTTGTGCAGGGCAGCTCTCTGGCAGCTGGGCTGTCTGTGATCCTGGCAGTGCTTGTACCCCATAAATACCTCTCTGGTTTCAGTCTGGGCAGGGCTCTCAGTGGTGTGCTCCTGCCTCCAGGGCTGAAATCCCCCAAAATCTCTGTGTATGTCAGCACCCCACTATGAGCCCCAAGGCCTGTGCATCAGCATCCCATCGCCACCCCAAATCTGTGTGGGTCAGCACCCCATTGTGAGCCCCAGCAGACCTGGGAATGAATATTTCTTTCAGACCCTTTCATGACATCTCTTTGGACTTTTGCTTTCTGGGGTTCCTAAACTGTTTATTTCAGGACCCCCATTTTTCAGCAGATGGGTTCTCCAGGACAAGCTGAGGAACAGTTTCTCTTACTGGATAAAACCAGAGGGGCAAATGGAGCCTCAGACCCAAGGTCTAATCCATTCTTTCCGCCTTGTTTTTTCCAGCTGCCCTACTTGCAGGCTTCAGGGTCTGATGTGCAGGGTCTGAGGTGGCTGGAGGTACAGAACTGCTCTCCAGGCCACATCCCAACTTCCCACCTGCTCTGCCAGGTTTCTCTTTTCCCAGGGAGGTGGAAGTTATTGGTGTCACAGCCAATGCTGTTTGTTTCTAAACCAAGCCCATCCGCAGTGAAATAACAAACAGAGCACAAGGAAAGAGATAAGCTGAGTTAAAAAAAACAAAACAAAACAACCTGCACTTGATTTTTTTTTTTTAAATTTTAATCCCTGGGAAAAAAAAAAGAAACCCTTCCCAGTGGCAGGGCAGGATACAGGAGGCAGGAATTTTCTGTCGAGGGAGCCAGAGCTGCCAGAGTTCATCATCAAGAATAATAACAACCAAATTATGATTGGCAAACTGTCGTTGAGGGGGTAATGAGGATATAATCCAGTGCAGCAGAGGAGTAGGGAGGGGGAGCAGGCAGTATCCCATCTTTAATGAACAGCAGCGCTGCTGGCAGCAGGGGAAGGACCCATTCCTGCTCTTCCTTTTCAGTGGTCATGCTGCAGCGACAGCCAGAGACAGAACCCACCTTCCTTGCAGTGGATTGGTTTCTCCCGTTAAACTTGAAGATAAAAGTCGGCTGCTAAATTGCTGTCACTGTTTTAATTCTCCCTGTCTCGCCACCTCCCCTCTTTCCCCGCTACCTCCTCCTCCTGCTTTCCTCCTTTATTTTTGTCTCCTTCTTTCTCCTTTCTGTGCCTCTCCTCCATCTTTGTTTTGCTCTGTCAATCTCTTCCTTTATTCTAAAGCTCCTTTCCCTTCCTCCGCTCTCCTATCTCCTTTATTCCCTTTAAATTCATCGCTGCTTCTCTCTCCCAAGCCCTCCTCCTCTCTCAGCATCCTCTCCATCGCCGCCAGGCTTTGCAGCATCTCCTGGGGGCCCTCCACTCCTCCATCTCTTCCCACAACTGATTTATTGGCTCACTCAGAGAAAATTTGGGCTGGTATTTGCACCTCCAAGATGCTGCCAGCAGCTGGGAGGGCACTAAAAGGCCACTGGGTTTGTGTTCAGGATCACAGTCAAGTGCTGTGGTTTGGGCTGGGTGAGCTCCCCTGCGGGCTGTGCTTTTGGAGAGGTTTGAGGGTCTTTTGACTTTCAAATGTTCTTTCCCTTTCAAACCTGCCCTCCAGACACGAGCTCTCGAGCAAGGTGCTCCCCAGGCTTTGCTTCTTGCATACACTCAGTACTTAATAAGCCAAAGTTTGTAGTAAAAACAGCGAGTGGGGGAATGTGGGGGGTTGGGAGCCCTGGGGTGGGGGATTTATAATGTTTATGAGCTCCGGGTTTGCCTCTGCCACTGACTGCTGCCGGAGATTTAGCAAATCCTTTAATCTCTCTCCTTCCTCAGTTTCTCCAGTCGGTTAAGTGAGGATAATGAGCCATAACTAACTTGCAAGCTGTCGTGGGAACGATTTAATTAGCGGCTGATCTTGCTAGGTGCTGTGGGGCTTTGGTTCCATGGTACAGGAGTGTGGATTCCGGCACGAGAAGGCTCCAAGGGGCTCAGGACCTGCAAGATATTTGCCTGCTTAAATACTTGGGGTGATGCAAGCCCCAGCTCATACGGCAGGAGCTGTGTCCTGGGGAGGTGATGTCCCCAGTCCCCTGTCCAGCTGTGCCCCACAGCGGGGTCTGCAGGGACATCAGCTCCGTGTGTTCTGCAGGCAGCCCCTCTCCATCCCCTCCTGCCTGCACAGGGGTTAATTGCCTCGTGCATCTGCCAGCCGCAGGGCTTCCCAGCCAGCACCGCTCTTCCAGGAATAGAGGCTCTTGGTTTGCAGCTCTCTGTCATAAATCCAAAAAAAGGAGAGAGAAAGAAGGGAGGAAATCTATTCCCTCCAGCTGTCTCTGGCTTACGTGGCCCATAAGATGCGCTGGTTTCATTTGGAGTGGGCGGGAGGAGAAGCAAAGGTGGTGGAGGAAGAAAGGTAAATACCGGTACAGAAACACTCCTTGGTTCTGGGGATCAGCTGTGGATCCTCACACGAGTATCTTCCACCCTTCCTGCTCGTTATCCAGTGAAAAATTCCCGTTTCCCTTATCGTGATGCTTGCTGTTTCGTTTGGATGCTCTCTGGAGCTTGGCTGCCTTTCTATCCCAGAGTGCAGGAAACACTGCACTTGTGAGATCTGATCTGACTTGCTTAGGGAGCGTGTGTGTCCTATTATGCCCAGTGGTTTTGGGTTGTAATCACATGCCAAAGAGGGATTTGTTCCTGCCCCCTCCTCCATGCTGGGGCTGCCCATGCTCCATTCCAGAGGATTAGCTGACACTGAAGCAAAGCACATCCACCGTCTTCCTTCTGTCTCTCTGCTTTAGTCCCTTAAAAAATGCAATTATATTTGTCTTGCATCATCTTTTTTGTCGAGATGAGCCCATGCTGATCAGTGTTTACAATCCCATTCTCTCTTCCCCGGCCAGAAAGGCGGGGGAATGGTGCTCACATAAAAGCCTTTGAGAAGCAAAGAAGCTCATGAAATCTCACCCTGGAGTGACCTTTTTCCCCCTTCCCTTGAGCAGGCAAAGTGCATCGTGTAACCCATCCTCTGAATCCTGCAAATCGTTTTCACTGACATGTAAAATATCGGTGAAAAATACTTCATCCCTTTAAAGAGAAAAATAAACAGCTTCTCTCATCATTATACAGTTTCTAGGAAGAAAAACACAGTTGGTATTGACAAAGCTTAAAAAGGTGGGGGGGTGAGATGGGAGAAGAAAGAAAACCCAAACTCAGGATGCTGAACTTCTCACAAAACAACCTGCCTTTGATATTTACAGATGTGTAATTTGCTCCTTGTCGGATTTGGTGTGAACTTGTCAGCAGAGCTGCGTGTGGGCACGGGGAGGCAAAACCCTCCTGTTTGTTGGCTGAAATTGCAGTGGGAGCTGTTGAACGTCTTGGTGGTCATTGAGTTTGTCAAGAGAGTGGCTCATTGCACCCTAAAAAGCTGCTCAAAGGGTGTTCCTTTTAAGAATGACAGAATTTAGGTTAGAAAATACCTCCAAGATCATTGAGTCCAACCTGTGACTGATCCCCACCTTGTCACCCAGTCCAGAACTGTGAGTGCCAAGTCCAAGCATGGACACCTCCAGGTATGGTGACTCCACCACCTCCCTGTGAAGCCCCTTCCAATGTTTAAAAAACCCTTTCAGTGAAAAAATTCCTCCAGATGTCCAACTTGACCCTTCCCTGGTGCAGGCTTGAGGCCATGTCCTCCTAAACTGTCCCTAAAGGGTGCTTTAAATGTCCTCTCAGCCCAAACCTGTGGTGGTTAACAATGAGACTTGATGAACCTCCAAGTCTTTTCCAGCCTCCACAGTTCTCTGATTGGGGTTGGCCATCATTCTTTGAGCAGCTCTGAAGGTGAACCTGCACAAGATATGCAATTTCCAGACTGCTGTATGTAGCTGAGCTCAGCTACCCTGAGTGCTCAATGCGAGGTGCTCACCTGGAGTTTGCACCACCAGTAGTCTTTTATCGCTCCAAAATTCCCTTTCCATCAGCTGGGCTTGATTTCAAGGTGTGAGCTTGACTTTTCTTGTGACCTGTGGTTGGCTGAGCACTCTGTTACGTTTCAAAGTACTCTGAGAGCTGTAGAAATATGAAGCCTTGTCTTTTGCCATTGAAATATTTTTGTTCTTTCCCCTTCCTGGGCTTATTGCCTTTGAGTTATGCAGGTGCCTTTGAAGTAGGGATGAATTTTAGCCATGGAGTTTCATCTCGAGGTGTAGATCCACGCTCAAAGGAGGGAAGCATTCACTACATTTTCTTTTCCCATTCAGCCTATTAGAGAGTTGGAATCAAGCTGTGAAATTCAGATGTAAATTCCTCCTAAGCCACCACCAGACACGGTTTGATTGCCCAGCTTTTTAAGCTGGTGAGCTCTGATAGTCAGGATGGAAACTTGGGAATGGCTCCCTTGGAGATAGGAGTGACCACTGACTGCCATCCTTCTGCATCCAGAATGCAAGCTGAGAGCGGGGTTGGTGGGAAGCCACGTTTTTTCCCAGGTTCACTTTCTGAAACCTAGGCTGTTGATACGTTTGCCTCCAAAAAATGTATCTGTGATGGAAGAGGAATGAAAATCAGAAAATTATGGGACACAACTGGGATTCTAGTGGGGAGAAAGATATGTATGCTGTCCCACTAGCACTCTGAAAGCATCTGAGGTGCTCTGTGTCCATGGCATCCCCGTGGTTGTCTTTGGGTGAGTGGGATTTCCTCGTGGCCGTGCCGGCAGAGCCGCCCTCAGTGTCTAATTGGCCGTAGTCGCAGCTCCCGGCTCGCTCCATTTATATCCACAAACGGGGATTACTGGGAGCCGACCAACTTCAATGCCAGCTGCAGAGGAACAGAGGGGGAGAGGGGAGAGCAGGAAATGAGCCGTGCAGATGTTGGAGAGTGAATTAGCCTCTCGGAGTGTTTTCCACGGCAAGGCGGCGTGGCAGCCGAGGTAAGAGGGAGCAGGATGCTGACAGCATCCCTCCAGCAATCCCTCATATTTACTGAGGGATTGAGATGAGTTTGTTCTCTTCTAGCAGATTGAAGGCTGTGGAGACCTCAGAGCCTCCTAAGGGTGCATGGCAAGGCTTAATAATAAAGAATGAGTCAGGTCTTAAATATTTTACGTGAAGATACCGGGCTTAAATAATAAATGAAGCAAAATTAATCAAGGTGTATCCGAAGGGGGAGGAATGGATGTTCCAATGCAGGGAGCTCGGGAGCAGCTCGGCAACTGTCAACACAGAACAGAAATGAAGTTGTACCTAAAACCCAGCCAGAGAGGAGTCTCTAGATGATGTTCCTCTTGCTTTAAATGCTGTGATTTGTTCTGGGATTCTGCGCTAAAGGATTCACTGCTTCCCAGAAACAGTTGTCCATGATCAAGAAAAAGACTTCTTGTGTAAAAGTTGTGGTGCTTCAGTTCCTGTCTTATCTGGTGGGTGGAAAAGATGAGGAAAGGCAGAAATAAAAATGTAATGGAGTTGAACATCTCTAGTGATGCTGGGTGGATGCAAATTCAAGCTGGGCTCTGGAAAAGGGCAGCTGTCTGAGGCACAAAGCTTCCTTTCTCTGCCCCCCTTTTTCATCCCTTTCCTTCCCTGCTGATCCCTGCCAGCATTGCATCATGTGCAGGGCAGGATAGACCCCATCACATCTCCCTCTGCCTTTGGTACTTCTTTGGAGCAGACAAGCCCAGGCATGAAAGCACCTGGACTTATTTCCATTTAGATGGTTCAGAACGGCCTTGTGTGCTTAGATGTTCATCGTCCTTTGACTTTCAATGGGCTTTGGCTCTCAGATTCCTTTGCAGATCTCAGCTTTAAGCCTTGCGGCTTTCCTCTCCGACGGGGCCCCGTTTAACCTTTCCTCTTGTCTGAGGGAAGCACATCACATTAGCCCATGCACACAGATGGAAAATTGAAGGGGACCTCTGCCCTTTTCCTTCTTCAAACGTAACAACTCAGGGTTCCCCGTAAGGGCTGGATTTCCCTTATGAAGCTGTTGTTGGTAAAAGGCCTATGAGGTAACTGGAAAAGTAGCTGGGTTTGAGATTAAAGTTGTTCCATCAGCTGAGACGTTCGTCAAACGCTTCCCCTCTGGCTGATTTACATAATGCTCCGAACCATTTCGGGAGGAGTGTTGGGAATCCCATAATGCAAATAACCCCTGAGCCTCTATAATCAAACGCCTTCACCTGATCCAAGATGAGCCCAGAAAGAAATTTGCCACATGTTTTACCCAGCTCAGCAATGTCTCCTCTGCAGACGGAATTGTTAACAATATTCCGACCTGTTGGAGCACAACATTGAAACGTATAGAAACAAGACCTGCAGCCACGTTCTGCAATTCAATCTTGTCTTTATTGCGCTGGTGGAGGTGTGCTGCATATTAGCGAGGAGTTTTTTCCCCTGACTAACCTTGGCCAGGTTTCATTACCCACTGCTGGCTCTGCGGGGCTGTCCATGTCCCATCGATGGGAAGGTGACCGGCTTCCCATCCTGCTGGGGATGGGGTGCTGACCAACATCAGCCTCCATATGCCTTGTCCTGCTAATTTGTAGAATCGTTGAGGTTGGGAAAAAACCTCTAAAATCATCGAGTTTGAAAGGCTGAGAGTGTTGAGATTGCTCATCCTGGAAAAGGAAAGCCTTCGGGGTGACCTAATTGTGGCCTTCTCTATCTGAAGGGAGATGATGAGAAAAATGGAGAGATGCTCTTTATAAGGGTCTGGAGTGACAGGACGAGGGGCAATGGCTTCACACTGAGAGTAGCTTTAGACTGGGTATTGGGAAGAAATTCTTGCTTGTGAAGGTGGGGAGGCCCTAGCACAGGTTGCCCAAAGAAGCCGTGGCTGCCTCTGGATCCCTGGAAGTGTCCAAGGCCAGGTTGGATAGCTGAAGGTGTCCCTGCCCATGGTAGGGGGTTGGAACTATATTATCCTCAAGGTCCTTCCTACCCAAACCATTCCACAATTCTGTGAATCATTAAACAAAATGCCCAGCTTGAATTCTCACCAATGGCCAGATGGAGTCAGGGGTGATGGGAGAGGATGTGCTTTTAACTTCTCTGAATTATGATGATGCTGAATCAAGTTCTGTATCTCCACACAGAATTCCCCCTGCTGAGGATCCATGCTCTAATCCTCTCTTCTTTTTTTTTTTTTTTTTTTTTTTCCCTACTTTTATCTTCTGGAGAAGAACATTATATCTCTTACCCGCTTGGTAGTTTCTGTTCCTCGATTGAATTATACAGAGGGTGCACTCGAGTGATTTTTAAATCTAAATGAAAATGTAAAGAACCCTTTGCCGGAGTGCCGAATCCTGCAATAAGGCAAATTGTTTGACTTCTTCACACCCCCATCTGGCCCTAATTGATTCTTGTAACCCAGCTGTGATTTCTAACATGTTCTAGGCAGAGAAATCTACCGGCACTAATTCAACACGGTGAGCACTGGTTTGGTGTTTAATGCGACGATGAGATCAATGTCCCTTCCAAGGGAGCTGGCCCAGCCACGGCCAAGCAGCAGCTTCAGGGCAGACTTTTGCCCCAAACTTTGTTTTCAAAAATGGAAAAATATTTTTTTTTTTCATCCCTCTCTTATTTTTCCCCCCTCGAACACCTGCAGCTCCTTCTTTCCCCATAGAAATCCCACGGGAGGAAGCTGCTCTTTCGGGAGCAAGGATTAAAAGCATTTTAGATGAGCCTGTGTTCGCCGTACCCCTGCTTGTGAACTCCGAGATGTTTTGGCATTTGGATTCAGCCTGTGGCTTGGGCAGAGGTTGAATCCTGTTTCTCAGCAGCAGCTTTCCTGAGCTTCATCCCTGCTGTGCACAGCAGGGATCCAGGGGCTGTCGTCCAAGGATGCCTTCACTCAGAATTACAACTTGGATCCTCCGGAGCCGTGCTATGAGTAGAAGGGGACTTTTGCTTTTATTATTATTTTCCTTTAGACTATGCTAAAAATATTGACTTTCTGGATATCCTTGGCTTCTTAATGAATGAGCTGAGAGCATGGACCTCTGGGCCTCATCCAGCTCTTGTGTTGATCTCTGCTGGGAATAGCAGGAGGCCCCAGAAGGAGTTCAGCCAGGTCTTTGGAGCCATAGAGGAGCCAGCCATAATTTCTCTATCTCTACAGCTTTCTGGAAGTGTTAACGTTTATCTCTTTGCTCTGGGCTTTCAATGTCAGAGAACTGGAAGCCGTTTACCCTGATCATCATATTTTAAATGAGGAGTAAGGGCTGTGTTGGTGGGAATATATCGGCTTTTCCACTGGAGTGGGATGAGTCATAGGAGAAACCCTTGTGGAAGGGGGTTTTCGTGGAGAGGAGGTGGATGTCCCTGCTGCCTCCTCCAAGTGTGTAAGAAACGCTTTGTGGTGTGGTGATGGATGTGGGACAACACTCCCCCGCCTTAGGCATCGTGCAAGGCTGTTGCAGTCATTGTCTTGGTCCCTCAATGCTCCATTATCCCCTTCCCACCTCCTCCCCGAGGCATATCTGGCTGCCAGCGCCCGGGTTAGAACAATGTGGCATTTTAGGGTTGAATGTGATGAGACTGGCAGGCGACAGGCAGCTCGAGGCGGTGAGTGACAGGAGCTGGGCTCCCAGCTGGAGATGACAGGTCCAGCTGACACCTCGCCATGCGAGTGGGCTGCTCCTCAGCCTTGCTGGGGGAGTAGACAGCATTGGAAAGTGCTTTTTACTTGTCCAGCAGTTGTTGTCTCTTCTGTGTTGCTACACTTGCATCTCCAGATGCCGTAAGATTAATCTTCCCTGGCAAGGCAGTAGTTGGAAGCTCCTTTTTGACCACAGTGAAATGGATGAGTTGACACCAGGAAGGCAGCGTGGGCCATGGCACATCGTGTTGGCTACAGACAGCACTTGTCTTGTCCAGGCAAAATCTGGGCTCACCTTCCCAAAAACTGGGCTCACAGGGATTTATTTATGTGCTGGTAGCTGTGTGTGCAGGTGGGTATGGCATGGATGAGGGACAAGCTCATCCTCTCCCAAAGTAGACCTTGTAGCTCCAGCTCTGGAGTTGTTTGCTGTAGTTTTTCTTATGTAGTTATGCTGAGATTTAAAAAAAAAATAGGAGAAAACAGATGTTGGAATCAGTGAGATGAGATTTACATATATAGAAGGGCTAAAAAGCTTCATTTTTGTTTGGTTTTGTTCCTCTTTGTTTGCTTTCTTACTTTTCGGAGTGTTTTCACATTAAAAATTCAAGATATGTCTGTCTTCTATTTTCTGGGAGGCTCGGAGGACATCTGGAGAACTTGTTAGGATTTTGTTGTTTGAGACACGATTTCTTTGGAGGCTGAGGGGTAGCTCTGGCTGTTTGAAACCCCACTTTCGGTGGAGGATCGTGTTGTCACCTCCTTTTGGAATGCTTATTTTGGAGAAAAGCTCGTGAGAGAGATGTCCTTGTTAAACCCTGTACCATGAAATAATGGCTCAGAAAATCTCCAGTTTGGGGGAACCTCTAATGAGCCACCCCAGGAGGCACAGCTCTGTATTCTTGTTTTGTCTGAGGTAATGGGGGAAAAGAAGAGGCAAGACAAGTAGTGAAAACATTTTTTCAGTTCAAAAAAAAAAAAGAAAATGGGCAACCTCAGACCCCACCTCTCTGTATGCACTGCTTGTGATTCGGGGGAAAAAAAAGGCAGCACCCTGCTTTTTTCCATTAAGCTTCTTCTATAATGTATTAATAGAGAATTATATCCTCGCTATAGGATTATTAAAAAAGAAGGGAGATAAAAATGATAGAAATGAATCCGTGTGCTATTATGTGGATGACAATAGATACACTTAAGCCTTCCAGCCCTGACCTTGGCACATGTTTCATCTCAACTCGCAGAGAGGCTGAAATTGATACGCTGACACTTATCATTAATATGAAGAACCATCATCTTCCCCCAAGAGCATGAGGGGATGGGAAGCATTTTGCCAGTGCTCCGAGGTGCAGAGAAGGGCCTCCTCTTGTCCCAGTGCAAATCCTTATGTCCCTCTCCCTGATTTTCATTGATCTTTTTAAATTAAGCCTGCCACCGAAGTTTCTGTGCAAGGTGTTCAGCCATGTGCCATCCTCCTCTCTTCCTGCCCTATGTTCCCCATTTGACCATGGACTGGTTTGACAAGGAAAAGCCCATTCAAACCTGTCCCAAATGCCACCTTAGCAATGTGAGGGAACCTTTACTCCAGATTCCTTCTGTTGGGGGCACATGGATTGGTGCTAGAAAAAAGACTGTGTGGGAATGAATGAGACCAAAACTGAGTTGATTTTTTTTTTTTTTTCACCAGATATTTAGCAACTTGAATCTCCCCACATCTGGACACAGTTGTGAACTTACCCCCAGTGCTCTCCCTTGCAGAAGCACAGCAGTGGCAATATCCATAGACCCCCAACCTCTCCTACAGCATCTCTTCCCATGACTACTGGGGGAGCTTGGATAGGGAAATTTGTTTTCCAGGAGCTTCCTCTCTCTCTGCAGTTGGAAGGAGGGCAGGTTGCTGCTGTGGATTTGTGCCTACCAGGAGCAGGAGCAGGAGCAGGAGCAGGTCCTCCATCCTGGCAGGTGCCTCTGCCTCCCAAATATCCCAACCTGGGATGCCTTCCTCAAACTCAAGCTGCCAGGCACTGCTGCCATTTCCCACAGCCCGCTCCATGTGGTGGAGGCAAAAGCTTTCCACTTTCCCTTCCTTCCTCAAATTAAGTTTGTTTAGCCCTTAAGCTCCGGTGAATATTGAGAGGGAGAAAGAGCTGTGTAATGTAGTGACAGTTGTGCTGTGTTCCTGCTAATGCAGATATCATTTGATCAGCGTGATCCTGCGCAACCTCTTCCGAGGATTAATAATGAAGAACGTTTCACTGGGATGAAACCTGAGGAGCAGCAGATTTGGTTATCCGAGTGCTCCAGGTGGGAGCCAGCTGCGAGCAGAACTTCCAGGGAGAGGGGCTGGTGGTGGGTGTCTCCCAGGGAGCCATGCTCCTGACAGGCTGCTGAGCAGGGGGAGGATGCAGCAAATGAGGGGACACAGTGGGAGGGAGGGCAGGGCTGGCAGCTCCCCTTCCACTTGGGCACAGAGCCTCCCCATCACCTCAAAAACGGCGCCTGGCCTTGGCACCTCCCCATCCCTGCATCTTCAGCATCACCACAGGGTGCTCTTGTGCTGCTGGTCGTGGCCATAGTGCCAAGTGACCAGCTGGGGATACAGCATCCAATTTGGCCACAAAGGGATAAAGCAGGACAGCTGGGAGGGCACGCAGGAGGAATTCTCTCCAAAGCCCTCGGCGTGACAGCTCTGCTGCCTCTAAACACTGCGTGTGCCTCTTCCTTTCTTTCTTTGTCTCGTTTTATTTATAACTCTGGTTGGATTTTTTTAATTATTACTATGATTGCTCCTGCTGAGCTGTAAAGGCGGTGAGGAAAAAAAGGGGAAAAAAATACTAGGACAACCGTATCAGGCAAATTGAATTGGTTTGTTATAATCAACTGCTGCTGCTGTATCCTTGGCTTTCCGTGGCTCTCTCTCCATAGTCCCCATGTACATATAGATGCTCTCCCTCCTCTCAATTTCAGTGTCAAGAACTTTATTGGCATGACAAGATATAGTGTGTTTCTGGAGTTAATACAGTCTCAAGTGTGTATGTCTGAGAGAGGTTTTCACAGTAGTAATTGGGTTTTATACAGTGTGTCCAGTTCTATATTCGGAGGCTGAGGCGCAGCTATATCAGGAAGCCATTTCTGCCACCTCTGCTTGAATTATGCAGAGGATTTTTTCCCTCACTTTTAAGGGCGAAATAGAGGTGGTTGTGCAGCCAGTTTGCTCCTTGCCCCCACTGCTGTGTGGCTGGAGGGGATCCCTTGGCTCAGCCTTGTGGGATGAGGCTTTTTTGGCATTGCTGTCATGCTCACTGCTGCTCCATCCTCCCCATGGAATCAAATCAAGGGCAACCAGTGGGGCTGTGCCTCCAGAGTGGACAGAGGGTTTATTTATCCTCTGTGCTCAGATGTGGCTTGGGCCAGATGCTGGCTGGGTGCTGCTCTGGGAGAAGAGATTCTCATTGATCATGGAATTCCAGAGTGGTTTGGCTTGGAAAGGGCCTTAAAGATCGTCTCGTTCCAACCCCCCTGCTGTGAGCAGGGACACCTCCACTAGACCAGGTTGCTCCAAGTCCCATCCAGCCTGGCCTTGGACATTCACATGGCCAGAGCTTGCTCCTTTCTTCCCTGGCTGTGTCCTCTCTTACCCCTCCTCTGTCTTCTCCATACCTCTCCTTGCCATCCTCTTCTTTTTCCTCACTTTACTCCCTATTTATTTCAAGATTTCCCTTGTCCCCTCATGTCCCTGCTTTGCCCCATGGGGATATTCCTGGCCCCACATCTGGAAACACCCCAGCAGAGAGTGGGGTGGCACATGTGGGCAGTGTGCAGAGCTAAGGGACAAATGGGACTGAGAACAACCAGTCCATGCAACAAGGAACCTTTGCTCCAAGAGGCGATGAAAGGCAGCAGAATTGGATATTATTTTATTTCAATTAGATTTTAATTAGCTGCTGTCTCCCAGCCGCTGGATCAGTCAGCAAATAATTGAAAAGCAACAATATTTGCATGTGGCGCCTGGAAGAAAAGCTGTGTCTGATCTGTGGCAGGGAGGCTTTGGGGAGATAATTCCCAAGGTCAGCTGCTCCTCAGTGGTAGTTCAGCGTGGACAAGTTTCTTGAAAATAACCCACTGTAGCCTTGCACTAATTTTACAGTAAATTAATGCCAAGCCAGCATTTGTATGGATTTAATTAGCAGGCAACACAAACTTTTATAAACCTTTTGCAGTGGCAATTTAAACCTGATTGCAAAGTTATTAAAGGCAGCCATGGCAGGCTGCTTCCAGGAGTCTGCAGGGACCTAAGGCAGGGGGCTACACGCTGTGTTGGTGCTGCTGGAGCTTTTCATGCCATGGAAAAAGAGAAGAAACCTTGCTGACGGGCCAGAGATGTGCAGGGCTCACCCAGATGAGTGTCAGTGTGCACCACCTACCTGGTGTTTGCTCCATGGTCAGAGCAGAGCCTTGCTGCTCATTCCTCCTGCATTCCCCAGCAGGTTGCATCCTTCTAGGACACCTGTTGGCTCCCAAATCTCCCCCAAGTTGCTGTTCTGTCCTTTCCCAGTTGGTTGCTGCATGGTTTTTGCAGCAGCTACAAATGAAAAAGGCACCACTGTCCCCTCAGCCCTGTTATGAGCAGGGCTGTGGCAGTAACGTGTGGCATGGTCCCTGAAGAGAGCTGCTGGAAATCACAAGATCATGAGTTTCACAGTACATATCTAGAGCTGGTGTCACAGATAATTAAAATAAGCAGGTTAGGAGCCTTGCTTGGGCACGTGGATTGCAGCTCCGTATTTCAGGGTGGGCATGGGTTTCTTGAAGCATGGAAGAAAAAGCCCTGCAGCAGTTGGACAGGCTGGATGGCCATGCTGAGGATATTAAAAATATTTATACAGTCTGGAATGATGGGACTTCTTTTGAAATGCCTGCAGAATGAGGTCATTTCTTATTTTGCAAATAATTGCATTTAAAATTTACCTATATCTCTATATGTATGTGTGTATATATAAGGGAAGACACAATTCTTGGCAGAGCAGGTTTAATTGCCAGCCTGCCTTTATAAGAAATGGGCAATAGCAGCTTTTAATTACGATTGTGGCGAGTGCAGGACACCTCAGCAATCAGGCCGGTGCTGTCCTCCATGCTTCCCTCCTCACATGTTGGAGGACAATGGCAAGTCATTAACGAGCTATAATGGGAAAAGCCGTATCTAATGATTACATTCTCTTAGCGAGGCCGGGCGGGTGAATAACCACCGGGGTACTTTTTCTTCCCTTTTCTCCTCGCTAATAGCCTTGCTGGAGCCGCTGAAGCCTGGCCCAGCTGCCGGGCCACTGACTGCTCTGCTTGGCTCCCGGTGCCGGTGATTGAGTGCCCAGCCCTGTTCTGCTGTCTGTTGCACTGTGTAGATCTGGAGTCGCTCCATGGGCTTGCATTTGTCTGACATAAATGGGAGCAGAGCCTGGACTGCTTCAGCTCCCTTCCCTGGTAGCTGGAGGAGAGCTCTGATTAATGATTGATTGCCGGTATTAATTTGCTGCGTGTAAGAGGTGTCCAAGGACAAGGCTGAAATGGCTCTTGCGTATCCAAGGGGAGTAGGGAAGAGCTGACGGCTTCAAGGGGAGCTGTGTGCTGGCAGACACCCTCCCTGGAGTGGCTGAGAAGCAGGAACCCCTTAGGGAAGGTTTTGAAGAGGTTGGTTAGTCGCTGTGAAGTTATCTCTCCTTAGCTGCTCGGTGCCTGTACCCACCACAGGTCCCTGGAGACACAGCCTGGTTTCCAGAGGTGCTGTGCTGGTATTTTTCCATACAGGTAGAAACTACTGGGTCTCCAGCATCTTTAATGTGGGAATGAAATGTTCAAGGGGAGCTATGAAACTCCAGGAATGCTGGCACACATCCTGTGGGTCATGCATATGATGAAAATAGAATGCTGGCATTGTTGGAGGAGCAGTTTTTGAGGTCTTGGTCAAAAAGGGCCCAGCTTTTAGGTCCTCTGGTCTTTGGAAAAGTGGCTGCAGAGACCCAGACCTTACCCATTCCCAATTCCCTGGTCCTTGCTACAAACTCGGATCAGGGCAAAGTGAGAAAGAGAAGAGGGGAGTGCTAAAAAAAGTCACAAACGCAAAAGTAGATGATCTGAGAGATATTTCTAGATGGACGTGGGTAGAAAAACGAGAGGAGAATGCTATTTGCATCGTGCAATTAAAATAAGTCTGAACAGGAGAGGGGATGGCAGTGCTGAGTCTGTTGATGTGTCTGATGAAGCAAAGCTGATTCACCTGGAAGCTGACACAGCTGTGTTAATGTGCCGGCACACAGCAGCTCCTGCCTGCCTGTGACTCAGCCCCGCTGGGGCTCGGCCTCACCTGGGAGTTTTTCTAAGCTGCTGGCTGCCCTTTGAGTGGAGATGGCTCCTTGCTGGGCTCCCACGCACACACCCAGCTCCGGCTGCCGGGAAAAGGAGCAGCACCCACCGGGGCCAGACGTGGGCTCCATTAACTGTGTAAGCATTTCAATTGCCACTCATTACTTTGTTTTGTGGGATTGGGGCGTGTGTGCAGGGAAGTGGGGGAAAGAAGGACAGGGATGTGACTTTCTGAGTGTAATTGCAGCGATTTACCCATTTGCAGTTGGGAGCGCAAGTGATTTGGCAGGCAGGGGTCGAATGCTTGGGAGCAGCAGCGGTGCTGCCATTTGGGATGGAAAGGGGGAATGAAAACCCTCAGCCTCGGGAACAGAGAATTCTCCTGCACCCCCGCGTGCTCTAAAAATACCCGCAGGTAATCAAGCTCCCGCCGCTCGCCTTTGTGTCTCCCTTGTTGCTGGTGCTCATCAGGCCCTCAGGTATAAATAGCAGAGCTCTCAACGAAGCCACTCTGTTGTTTTGGTGTCTCAAATGCTGTGGTGGTGCTCAGTGTGGTCACACAGACCTGGGATGGCACACAGCCAGGGAACCAGCTCTGCCACAGACCCTCCTGGGAGGATGGTGCCTGGGCATCACTCACAGGGCATGCATGGGAGAAATGCAGGGATGGAAGGAGATGCAGCTGTGTGTGCATGCAGGGAGACAGGCTCGATGCTGCTTTTTTGGTGTTCTTTCTATTGCCCAAGCTAGAAATGACTGCTTGATCTGTTGGATATTATAGAATCATAGAATAGTTTGTGTTGTATGGGACTCTGTGGATCATTTCCTTCCACCCTCTGCCATGGCCAAGGACACCTTCCACTATCCCAGGTGGCTCCAAGCTCCATCTAACCTGGCTTTGAACAGTTCCAGGGATGAGGAAACCTGTGCCAGGGCCTCACCACCCTCACAGGGAAAAATTTCCTATTAGTAACTAATCTAAACTTCCTTCTTTCAGTTTAAAACCATTAGCTCCTGTATCCTTTCTCACACTGTATCCTTCAGGCTCGGGGGCCTGAACCCCTTGTGTAACTCTCAGAATAGCAGGAGAGGGAAGGGGCAGATCTGCAGAGCAGCTCCTCTCCCTGTGCAGCAGGGCTGGATGTCTGTGGAGCCGAGCAGAGCTCCTGGAAAACCTCCAGTGCCGCCTGTAGGACCCGAAGGAAGAGAGGGAGAGATGCGATCTCGTTTTTTCCAATATGTCAGAAGTTGTTACAGAAAAGAGACCAATCGATTGCTCTCTGTGTCCACTGCTAGACAGAACAGGAAGGAATCAGATTAATTTGCAGTAGGGAAGATCAAGGTTAGATATTTGGGAACAGCAGTCTGGTGCAAGCATTGGAAAGCGCTGGGAGGGGATGGGGAGATCAGTGTGTCTCACAGCTGGGGTCTCTGAGAGCAAATCGGTGCTGGGAGGGGATGGGGAGATCAGTGTGTCTCATGGCTGGGGGCTCTGAGAGCAAATCGGTGCTGGGAGGGGTTTGGGACAGGGATTTTGGCTCCGTGGTGGAGTCTGGGACAATCTGTAAGTGATGGCTTCCCAGGGTGATGTTGTCCCTCCCTGCCAGATGTGGGCACAGTCACAGAGGCAGCAGGGATACAATGCTTCTCAAAAAATTACTGGGGGAAGCAGAGAGGTGTCTCCAAAGTGGCTGCTCTGCAGCTTTCCTGTGCAAACTGTCTCGCTGAAATCCGAATGTCATCCGTCATCAGCAGCTGAACAGCGTCTCCGAAACCTCTGAGTGGGACGTATGCACTGGTTCATTACAGCTGTCATCCTGCTGGTGCTTGGGTTTATTTGTGGTGGTGGTGTTGTTCACAGAGAGCCTCTGCTGTGCATTTTGGACAGGAATGCTGGCTCTGGGGGCTGGGAGCTGCAAGAGCTTCCATCTGCTTGCTCCGAAGGCAAAGGCTGTGTCAGCACCCACCACGGTTTCCTGAAACCATGCGGGGATGGAGTCAGAGAATTGATTTAGGCTGGAAATAACCTTTTAAAGCCATTTAGTCCAACTGTTAGCCCAGGACTGCTAAGCCCACCACTAATCCATGTCCCTAAATGCCACATCTCCACATCTTCTAAGTCCTTATGGGGATGGTGACTCCACAGCTGCCCTGGACAGCCTGTGCCAGGGCTTGTCATCCCTTTTGGTGAACAAATCTTTCCTAATAGCAAATCTAACCCCTCTGGTGTTGCCCTGGCCTCTCTCTGTAAGCAAAGGCAGCAGCCTTCATTGCATCCTCCTTGTTTTTTGCAAGGACTTGGAGAAATGGAACCTTGGTGGAAGGATTTGAAGGGGATGGGATGAGGAGGAACAGGGTGGGTTTCCAAAGCTGCCGTACTTATGGGAGATGTGGCTTCACTTTCTCCTGTGCCCAGTGGTAGTTTGGAACACATTGGCGCCCCAGCTGTGTCCCCTGGGGTAGGTGTCCAGCTTACAGCTCCCTCCACTGGACCAGAACTCTTTTGCTTTCAGGAAGGAATTTCTTGAGTCCCTCCTGGGGAGAACAGAGCTCAGCATCCTCCTGTCACAGGCAACTTGCCCCAAATCTTCCCCCACAGTCTGTTGCAGGGTTAAAACAGCACAGTCAGAGAGGGGATCAAATGTGGAGCCAGGAAAGAGGAATCCTAATGGGGAGGTAATTAAAGGACATGTCAGGGATAGATGGATGAATGGAGGGGAGGGAGGATGTGGAGGGGCTATAGAAACACATTAATACATGTATGAGGAAGGGAGAGATGGACGACAAGATTAATTTACGATTGTTCCTGTCTATTATTATTCTGAGTCAGACACTCGGATCACATTTGGAAAGTCTCCAACCCTGCCCTGGTGCCAGGAGGTTAATCCAAGGCCAATGGCTCCGTGAGATCCCCTGGGCTCGGAGCCGGCTTAGACAAACGCCAGCTGAAACCTAAGGTGGGCAGACAGGGGGGCAGGAGATAAGAGGGTGAGCAGAGGGGTCAGAGAGCTTTGTGCTGGGATTAGTGAGTGATGATAGGGGCTGGCACCGGCTCAGGGTCACCAGAGGAGCGTTATCATCCGGGATGGCAGCACTACAGACTTACTTGAGGAGGGAGAAAGTAGTGCCTTGTTGTTCGTGTGATGGGGTGAGGTGGGCTTGTAGTTGGTTGTAGTCTTGCTTCCTGGGCTGGCTGGGTTTGACCATTGCATCTCAAATTCCTCTCTATCCCAGAGCTGCTTCAGCAGCTGGTGGCAAGTAGGGGTTTTGGAAATCTTTGCTGTCCAGGGGCTGCTGATCTTGACCTCCTGATGGGGATTTTTATATTGGCTAATTCTCAGGAGGTTGGGAGCAGTGAAGGATTTTGTAGGGTGTGGATCCTGAGTTTAAGCCCCAGGAGAGGTTGTTTTGCTGTTTGCCGTAGCTCGGGGATAGAAGCCTGCAGCGGAGCCCAAGCACTGGCACATTCCCAGCTTCCCCGTGTGCAGGTTCTGTGCCATGGAATGGCCCTTTCTCCTTGTCAGGATTAACCAAGTGGCTCACTGGCAGCTTCACACCTTGCCCGTGTGGCTCGGAGGGGTCAGCATCCTGAGATCCACAGAGCGAGTTCAGCAGCTGAGGAAAGAGGAGCAGTACTTGACAACAAGGGGTGAGCCAGGAGACTTGTTGGAAACTGCAATCATTAGATGTGCTCCTCCTTGGAAACCTTCTGAGCGTTTTCCTTCCCCTCGCTCCTTGTCTGAAGTACAGCTCTTTGCTTCAGCTCCACAGGCTGGGTGGGCTGAGATGGATTTTCCTTTCAAATCATAGAAATGGGGCAAAGACAACCCCACCCAGCTGAAGCGAGGGTGTGCAGGCAGGGAGGGGAGTTGGGAGGGACGAGGGCGCACCGCCTTTTGTTTATTCCTTGCTTTAATAATCGGGTGATTAAGTTGCATTTCTATTTGGTTTCAGTGGCAATCAGATTGAGAGCTGTAATATCCACTCACACCTCATAATTACCATTAATTTCTCTCCCCTCTAGCGAGGCAGGGCTGGGTTGGCAGAGGCTGCTGGGCGCAGGGTGAGCCGGCTCCCAGCACTTGGCATATTGATGAGCAGAGGCAGTGCCCGCTCCTTGGCCAGGGGCCGAGACGGAGGAATTGGAGAGGAGGAAGAAGGGGGAAAATCCACCTTAAATCCCAGACAAAGGCAAACCCGGCAAAGTGTCAGAGTCAGCACAACAGGCTGTGTGAGTCTAATTACCATAACGATGTGAAAGAGCCCAATCAGCAATCTGGGGCTAATCTTTCATGTATTACAGGTCTCTCTTTTCGGAGTGCTCCACAGCTAAATGCATTTTTAATGAAGATATTCCTAGACTTGCAGATAATTTCCCACTCTTTGCAAGGAGGGTATCAGAGCTCATTAAGTGGGTTGTTCTTTTTATATATATATATGTGTATCTGTGTGTGTGTATATATCTATACATCCCAGTTGTTCAGAAGGCCAACATCAGTGCAGCAGGAAAGGGAAGACATTCCCTTGTCTCGGGGAGGAAGGGATGTGGTGGGAGGACTGGCTCTCACCAGGAAAGTTTGCTCTCTGCATCTCCCATGGGTTTGCATGCTCTGTCCCCTCTCTGGTGCAGCCAGACAATCAAATATCATAAAAGAATAGTGGGAGTGGGGATTGGGGTGCTCGGACCAGGATGGGTTGAGATGAGGCCAAAGCCTCTGCAGTTATTGCAGCCTCAGCTACGGCTGTTGAGGGACTGTAATCATATTATTGCTCCAATGGTGATTTCTCCTATCGCTTCCTAAAGTGCTGTCAGATGAAATCTGTCTGGAAATTAAGGAAGAAGCTGTGACTGGCCTGCAGAGGATGAGATATTTGGGGAGGGAGAGGGGCTGTCTCCTCCCGCTCCCCAGGATCTCAGCAGACGCTTTCATGGGGAGCAGGGAAAGGAAAACAGGGAGATTGCCTTTAAAGCCTCAGACAGCTGGCTCCTGACAGGAGGAGAACGCAGAGGGTGTGTTTCCAATTATCTCTGTAGATGGGGCCAAATCCCTAGAGGGGTTGAGGAACCGTAAGTCAAAATGAGATCGAGGAATTGCCGGAGAGAAACGGGAGCGATGATGGGTCTCGTCCGAGAGCGGCCGTGTGGGGAACATCACGGTGCTCAATTATAACCTGCCTGAAGGGAAAAGACTTTGAACTCGAGGGAAGAAGCACTTGCTGTGAGCCTGCAAGCAGGAGGGTGTCTGAAATGTCTCTGATGCTGTTGGATCACTAGGTTTTCTCCTGGGCTGTGCGTTGCCAAGTCTTTATTTGAGCCTCGGCAGTAGTGCTGGGGGCTCCTTCCTGCTTGGGATGTAGCTTGTAAACCTGAAAACTGAAAGGCCTCTGGAGCATAGAAGCCTTTGAATGCACTCTGGAGCTGGGCTGGAGCAGTGTCATGTTAGGTCTGGTCCCCCACTTTTGGGTATGAGCTCACTTTGGGGCTGAGCCAGACTTGCTTCTTAGGTCTGGATGTTTGCTTTTGGTGGTCAAATTTCCTGCCCCTCTGGCACCTCCTTCCAGCTTGAAGGAAAGTTTGGTTTCTGCTTGGACTTATTTCTGGCCTTGTTCCTTCTTGCTATTGGGATCACAGACATGAGATGAGGGATAAAAGGCTTCATGTAAAAGCAGGACCAGAGATTTCTAGAGAAAAAGTTGTGCTGAGGGTGTTGGGAGCAGCTGCTTGATCATCCTGAGGGAATTGCTTCCTTCCTCAGCCTGTCCTGAGGGCATCCAGCAGGAGGCTGTGGGTAGCAAGAGGTTAAAGAGACAGAGGAGCAAGAGGAGGACAGGGATGATAAATACTACTGAGGATGATTCTCTCTCCACAGAACAGGCCATTGATCTGTGATTAGAGGAGCTGAAGCTTTTAGAGTCCATCAGGTAGGAAATCACATCGTTGTGGGGTCAGAGAAATCAGGGAGAGCACGAGGACAGAGAAGATCTGACAGACCCTCTTGAGGAGCTTGGAAAGGCAAGGAGGATGTGTGGATGCAGAGCTTTGAGGGTCCTCAGAAGAGCCAGGGGGCTCCAGCTTGGTTTGGCTGCCCAGGTTGGGACAATTGAGACTTTTCTGACTTGGGCACTGAGTGTTGGTCTGGTGATTTTTGTACTATGGGCAGCTTGGGGTGGCCAGGCCAGGTCTGAAGTCACAGCTGTGACCTCAGGATGGTTTCTCCCATTAATCCTAGAGATGCTGCTGCTGGACTGGATGTTAAAAATAGTGAAAGGCTGAAGTTTGTCCCAGGAACAGCCACGTGAAAACTTCACCCCAGTCCTCTTGCTGATGGGGCTGTGCTCTCTGGCCCCAGAAACACCCACTTCAAGCAATCCTTCTGAGTTTATTCCTCCACTTGGAGATGCTCCTCGAGCTGGAGTCCTTCTAGCACTTAAATTTCACTGGGGCTGGGGCTAAAAATAGCTCGTGGAGCTGGTGCTCGAAGTGCTGCGCTTTGATACTGCATCGAGGAGTGAATAGATTATGTGTGTGCCTTGGTGCCTGCTGTAAATAACTGGCTGTTGGAGCCAGGTGGGCATTATGGATTAATTCAGTAATTGGTCCATCTGGAGCATCTACTTACAATATCATTTTTTCCATGTACCTCTTAATATCTTGAAAGGAGCTTTAGGAAGATGTACACTCGTAAGGAGGAGAGGAGAACTAGAAGAGCTCGTTTAGCAAGAGGATGGAGGGGAAGGTCAGGAAATGAGCCATCAGGTAGGCTGGTAAAGGGTTACTCTCAAGCTGATCGATCACGTGTAATTTGGCCTTGCTCTGAGAGAAATAGGAATAACAAAGGTAGGGCAGATTAAATAGAAGACAAAGGGAGAGCAGTGTGATTACAGCCTCTCCTGTCCTGCTTTTCCCCAGCCCTGTGACGACAGCTGTACCACTCATTTTCTGCCTGTTATTTTGCCTCTGGCCTCAGCCCGTGGCTTCTCAGCGGGGTGTTTTAAAAATACGATATGATTCCTTTGCCTTCTGTGTTTGGAGACCCATAGCAGACACTGACCTTTCAAGTCTCTTTGTGATTAAAGCTCTTATTAATTTCCTGTGGGGCTGCAGACACTCTGAGGCAGTAAAGTGTTGGGAGTTCATTAACATGTGGGGCTTTAATTAGTCGGCAAGAAATCCCTCTCTGTCCTGATTTGACCAAGGAAAAAAGAGGAAGGATGGCTTAAAAAAAAAAAAAAAATAGAGAAAATGATGTTGAAGTAGAAATAGTTGCAGCAAACATCTTCACAGTAGGAACAGATTTCAAGGCTCACGATCTATTTATCAGGCACTTTAGACCTGTGTGCATGTTCCCCATACAAACCATCAGCCATGGCTCTTTACAGACAGACGTGGGGACAATCGTCCCCCTGGCACCCAGAGCAGTAAATAATAGTGGCAGGAAGGGAATGAGCAGAAGGGTTTGAAAACAAGCCAAGTGAGCTTGTGCAGCAGCTTCTGTACAGCCTGATGCTGCCATGGGCAGTGCTGCCTGTTCCACTCTCCCAAATTTCACTGGAGGTACACAAGAATTGCTGGAAAATGAAGGATTGCTGCAAGTGCAGTGAGCTTTAGCTTGATGGGGCTCGATTCTTCTGCCTTTTCAGTAGTGGCACTGTGTGGGCAGCACCCCTGTCAGAGGATATTTAGGCAGGGCAGAGCCCAGTGTGGGGCACAGCAGCAGCCCAGAGGTGCTCCAGCCGTGGGAATGCACCATCCACACGTGGTCCTGGTATTTATTTAAACCTTGGGTGGAATGATGTATGTTTGATTGCCCGGTTGATCTATTTGTGACAAGTGTTAAAACACATGTGCATTGATTTTCTTTGAGGAGCGTATTTCTAAGGGTAATTTAATAGTGGTGTTGAGCATAGCTCTTACTGGCCAGGGAAGAGGTGGAGGGAGGGAAGGGGGGGATTAGATGAAGAAGAGAGAGACGCTAATGGCGTTTTCACAATGCAATTGCTTAGGTCAGTGAAAAGCTGTCACAGTTTAATGCACTCGCTTGTTGGGGATGTTATCATATACAGGATTAAGCCATTCCAAAACATGAAAACAAGAGCAGCTTGTTAGCGAGGGAAGCTGTTAAAGAGCTGCTGTTGCAAAGTTATGATCTCTGTGTGGAGGGAGTTACGCTGTGCCTCTCCTGCTGCCGAGACTGTGGGGATGCTCTCATCTTCTGGGACCTTCATCTCCCCTTTTCCCAGAGGAGCTGCTCCTTGGCACTTGTTCCTGCATCCTGAGAGGCTGTTAGGGGATAGGCCTGGGTGAGGGTAAATCCGTGTGCATCTCTTGGCCCCAGGCTGAGCTATTTGGCCGTGCTGTGACCAAGAGCAGCAATTCAGTCTGGGCTCTCTGGGCGTGTCCCCCATCTGCCAGGGACTTCGAGTCCAATATCCACGTGTCATCTTCTCAGAGCCTTAGATTTGCCTCTTGACTCCTAATGAGGAGTAAAAGATTTTCTGCTGGCTCAGGCTGGGATCTAAAAGTCAAGCTTGGCTTTTCCAGGTGAAATACTGTCCTTGTTTGTATCCATGCAGCCTCCTTGTCTCTTGTGGGGTTGCAGAACCAGTGCTTGGATGGCAAAGACACGCTCATCACACGGCTGTCAGGGGAGGCTCTGCTCCCTCCTTCCTGGCTGACTCTGCATGGCTGCCAGGAACAGAAAAGATTACAAGCTTGTCTGTGTCACCCAAAATCAGCAGCTCCAGCTCTGGATATGTGTGTGGAGCTGTTTGGGGAATAGGATGGAAAGGCTGTGCCATCTCCCCGTTGCCACTTTTCACAGTGGGTTGTATTTTAGTCTCTCCCTGTGCTAGCCTGTGAGCTCCTCTCCACCATATGTAATATTTAGTTCTCCATCAGTCTACCTTCAAATGTTGAAAACAACGGAGCATCTCCTCCTTCCTCTTGGGAGATGGTTGCATTGCCCTGTAGATCTTGGCATCAAGAACTTCTTTCATATGTGTACTTGACCTAAATTCTCTCTCTCTTGCAAATAGCCACAGTTTTTGCCCTCTGGCAATATCCCCTCTCCCAATATCCCTCTTCTTTAGAGTGTTCACACTTGAAATACTTACTGTTGCAATAATACAGGTGCCTTTATATGTATTTTAACCAGGCTATAAATCCTGTTGGTTGACAAGGTTATTGTTATCTGGCTTCTGCCATGACCCACTGTTAAAATACATGACATAAATTACACAGAATGCATCATACAAGCCATTTTTCCTCGTATGAAGCCTGATAAATATTAATGGCCCATTGCTGTAGCTTTGTACTGTGGTAGGATTGGAGTCAATGAGGTTGATCCAAGGCATGATAATTGCTGGTGGACGTGTACCCCAGGCAGTGCTGAATTAGCTGTCTCTCCAAGCTCTATGCACTTCTGGAGCTCTGAATTGTGTCTCCAGAGGGTTAATTTTGGCCTCTGCTTTCTCAAATTCTGTCTTGCAGAGGGAAAACTCAGGTTGGATGAGACAAGTCCACCCAAAACTTCCTGTGCTGATTTGTCCTCACCTGGGTCATCTATAATATTAAATACTTGCATTCATCTTTGCCACAGATGGCAAGGCAGCAGTGTGGATGTCACCTCTGTCCCCAGACTCACGTCACTGCTCATCCCTCACGCCCTTGGGACCCATTGCCCGCACCTCCCCTTATCTCCCCAATCTGAATTTTCAGTGCCTGCCAACTGTAAATGGCATTTTATCCGCTGGAAATGTGAATCCGGTCAGTGGCGTCGGCTCCGTCATGCTTATCAGAAATGCATTATCAGGTGGGGATTAGACAGAACCTCGTGCTCCTGTTGCTATCCATGCCAGGCGAATAATGAATAATGAAAATTCCCAGGACCGGAGACAAACACACTTGACAGGCAGGGAAGTGCCTGCACTGCCTTTCACTCACTTTAATGTGACAAACGTGGCTCCTTCAGAAATCTTTCCACTCCATTCACCGTGGCTTTTTTTTTCCCCTGTTATTTTCCCCTCCTCCTGCTGTCTCCTGACTCTCCCAGCCCCTTAGCCCCTCTGCCAGGGAGGAGGATTCAGGAGGTCACTCACACCCTGACTTGCACCCAGCCTCATGGAGAATGCTTTGTGCTCACACACGGATGCTGTGTGGTTTGGGTCCTCGCCTGCTCTGTACTTTGCTGTTGCAGTGTCTCTCCCCTGTTGTCAGTGAAGCTTTCACAGGAGAGCAGAGGCTGGCAGAGACATTGCTCTGGTCACACAGCCCTCACTGCTGTGGCCACAGTGAGTTTGGTGGGGATGAGAGTGAAGGGACTGTGTCTCCCAGGGTATCAGTCCTGCATCCTCCAGTGCTGACCTTCCCCAGCCCTTATGGTTTTGCTCCCTGTTTTTCTCCCAGGCACTCCAGACCTGTCCAAGCCTCGTCCTGCACCGCAGATACTCCAGTTAACTCGGGTCCTTGCCCTTTTCTCAGGGTCAGTGGATGCTTGGTTTTATTCTGTCTCGTACCTGCCCTTGCTGAGCTGTGGAGAGAGCATGCACTTCCCTGGGGCTGACCAGCCACTCTTGGCTTTTGAAGTGTCTACTGCAGGAGGACTGAACTCTGTGTCACAGTCAGTGTAGGAATGGGAGCAGCAGGTCCTGCTGCAATATTCCTGGGCTCAGAGAGCGTTTTCCTGCCATGGCCATTCTCCCTGCTGTGTTTGTCTCCCACGCAGGGGCAGGAGGATATGGGTTCCATTGTGATGCACACACTGATGCAGGTGGCTGTGAGTGAGCTCTGCTTCTCCCAAATCCCTGGATGCACTGGAGCTTTCTCCAGGGTACTGTGACTGTGGGATGCTGCTCAGAGAGACAGGGCCAAGGAGAAGGTGTTTATTGCTGACCAAGTGTGGGATTTTTCCCAGGACTCAGGTCTGGCCTGCCTCTTGTCTCACATAAATCAGCTGTGGTGGTGCCATCTGTACAGGCTGTCTACACAAGACACCACTACAGCACGGGTTTGTTTTTTTTTCCTGCAGTTGTCATCTAGAAGCAGGCAATAAATTTTATGGACCAGGGTTTATTGAGCACAGAGGATGAGGAATTGAGCTGCCTGGCTTGAATCTGAAGCTGATGTTCTGGAGGGAGCAAGCGCTTTCAGACGAATGCTTCGATCACTCACTGCACACTTTCTGGAGGAACTCAAATGACCGTGTCCCATGTTGGCATTTCCTGGGGAGCAGAGCCCCAGTGCCAGCCATCCCTGCCTTTGCCCTGTCTATCAGGGGTGACATCTGTTTCTTTCCCAGCCTGCCTCTTTAAAAAGCATCCAGGCTGCTGCTGGGAGGACGTCTTGGCTCGGCACTGGTGGTGACAGTCCCTCCTGACGCAGTCTTCTTGGCCGCGTTACACCAACTCTGTGACTCCAGCTCCTCTTCCTATCCACCCAGCAGGGAGGGAAGGAGCTGTGAGCCCGCGTCACATCTGCTGCACAGTGTGAGCCTTTGCCAGCAAGACTCCTGCTCATTAATGTCAAACTTATTTTAGCAAATAATGAACATTATCTCGTCCTGGGGAAGGGGATGGTGCCAGCAGCGATGGCGGCAGCTCCAGAGGAGATGCAGCTCCAAAGCACTGGGATTTGGACATGGGATGGGAATGTGCTGGGGAGTGTGGGCGTGGGGTTTTGCTCCATGCATGAAAATGCTCCTGGAGTTTCACGTTTGGGACTCCTGGCCTCACATGGAGCCATAAAATCATAGAATAGCCTGGATTGGAAAGGATATTAAAGATTAAGTTCCAGCCCCCTGCAATGGGCAGGGACATCTTCCTCCATCCCAGATTGCTGCAAGCTGTGTCCAACCTGGCCTTGAACACTTCCAGGGATGGCACGTCCATAACTTCTCTGGGCAACCTGTGCCAGGGCCTCACCACCCTCACAGGGAAGAACTTTTGTCCCTGTATCTAATCTAAGCCTACTTTCTGTCAGTGTGATGCCATTTCCTATTGTCTTGTCACTCCTGCTCTTGTAAAAGTCCCTCTCCATCTTTCTTGTAGACTCCCTTCGGTCCTGGCCTTATTTCCTCACTTGTGAATCCAGTTTGTGCCATTGGCTCAAGCAAGAACAGATGGGAGTTTTGAAGGCTCCCCATAAACACAGGTTGTACTTTGGCCTTTTTGTGCAGCAGGAGGTTTATTCGCTTTTCTCTTCCAGCACATGGTTCTCTTCACACAGGGAAGCTGGGGGAAGAGGCAGAGTGAGCCCCAGTGCTCTTCTCTCTCTTAGTGCTGCAATATTCAGTAGCTGATGCTTGGGGGATTTGCCAAAGCACACCTTTTTGACCGCAACCCCGATTCCCTGACTATCCCAGAGCAGAGATGAGCTGGTGATTTATTGTCCACACTAGGAAAAAAGAACTCCATCTCTGGTGATGCTCTGTAAGCTGAGACAGCTCATCTGTTTTAGCAGAGCCGGTATTTCAAAGATTGCCACTGTTAGCTGGCCATTATCATCCCCATTTTTCATACAAATCAATTGAGGCACAGTCAGAAAACAAGAACAGTAGATAACAAGGAGCCAAAAAATAGCCAGAGGTCCTGGTGCCAAGCCCTGGGATTGAACTGTTTTGACTGTGATGCCTCTTTGAAGGCACCTGAGGGGGCCTCCTTTCTCCTTGTCTTGTGTAAAGGCCACTGGTGCTGGTTTGTTCCTTTGCTGCAGTCTAGATGTGGTTTTATCCATCAGGTTTTAGGTGGGTCAGTTCCTCCTATAGTGCTAATACCACATTATAGAGTCAGAATGGTTTGGGTTGGAAGGGACCATAAAGCTCATCTTGTTCCACCCTTGCCATGGCCAGGGACACCTTCCACTATCCCAGGGTGCTCCCAGCCCCATCCAGCCTGGCCTTGGGCACTGCCAGGGATCCAGGGGCAGCCACAGCTGCTCTGGGTAACCTGTGCCAGAGCTTCACCACCCTCACTGTAAAGAATTTTTTCCATCTATCAAACCTAAATTTCTGAAACGTCTTTAATTAAACACCTTTAATTCTGGACTCCTTTTCCCTCATGGGACAGTTGCAGTTGACGTTAATGAAAGTTATTTATTCCCATTAATGGCAGTTTCCGTTATTGTGCTATTTTTGTATAAACTGCCCTGAAGGTCATGAGCAAGGTTGGGTGACTGCTCCAGGCAGTCCGGTGTGTTGGGATAACCCAGAGGAAATACTCTGTCTTGAGCTCTAGCTGGAGCCACAGGAAGAGCCCTGGGAAACCTGAAAAGATTTGGGAGTAGAGCTTGGAGGAAAATTTCCTTTGGAGTATCTTTTTCCCACCAGAAAAAGACTGCCTTTGTCAAGAGAGACACTGACGTGGGAAACATCTGTTCAGTGCTAAAAAAAGGGGGAAAGGCGGATAGAGGGAAAAACTCGAGAATGTGATTTTCCCCTCCCCTCTGCTTGTTAAGCAGCAAAATGGAAACAAGAATAATTGTGAGCATATGGGGTGAAAAATAATAAACAGGCGAATAAAGTAAAATGATGTTCTGGCTGGGCAGCTGATTTTTTTTGGGTTTTGTTTCATTTGTGGATGTTGGAATTGGTAATTGTGGGGGATATGTTGTCAGTAAAGCAGGCAAACAGAGATCAGTCAGATGAAGTCAATCGTGAGGCTGAACACACAGGAGGCTGAACATGGAAATAACGTTGTGTTCGTGGGAGCTCTGGCCTGGGCTGAAACAGGGGTGGCACTCGTGACCTGCTGGCTTGGGGGTTGTCCGTGCAACCCAAAATCATCTCATTTATGGCACTCCAAGTCCTCTGGGAGGAGGGGGCATTCAGGGAGCAGCCTGAGGTTGGAGGCTCGCGTGAGAGATGAGCACTAGGCTGGAGTACTCTTAGCAGATGCCAGCACTGAACTTTCTGCCTCACTTGCAGTGAGCAGAGTGATTTCTCCGCGGCCGAGAGGAGGGGCTGGGTGAAGGCAGGAGCAGAGCTGCGGTCCTGCACAAGCCGTGGCACGTCAGGCAGAAACGAAACGCTGCTCCCACTTCTCCCAGCTTGATGCCTGAGCAGTGTGTGGGGATCATCTCCCCCTCGCTTTGCTGAGCTTGTCTTTCCTCAGGGCTGATGCCACACTGTGTGTACCCGGCCAGGGATGAGAGTGATGGTGGCAGTGAGGACAAAGTGTGGTGTTTGGTGGGAGCGCTTCCTGCACCTGTTTGTCACTGTCCCTTCTCCCCCTGGCAAAGTGGAGCTGTGTTTCAGTCAGAGGATCAATCTGTCTTCACAGCCAGGGAGGACAGAGGGAAAGGGAAGCAGCTTAAATCCTGCAGGAAGCAGGTATAACATGATAGGCCTCCTGAATCCCAGCATGACAGTGACAGCCATCAGAGAGATGGCCTTTGCCAGCCAGCAGCTGAAGCTCTGTCACCTCTAACCCATGTGCCAATCCTGCAATCTGTCTGTCCTGTCCCAGGGTGTGCCCGTGCCTGATGATGGCCATTCCTCAGGTCTCCTCAGAGGAGCAGGAGGCACCTGGGGCATTAGAAGGCCCAGGACACTGTGCCTGTGTGAAGGATGTGCAGCAGGAGGTTTATTCGCTTTTCTCTTCCAGCACATGGTTCTCTTCGCTCAGGGAAGCTGGAGGAAGAGGCAGAGCAAGCCCCAGTGCTCTCCTCTCTCGTAGTGCTGCGATATTCAGTAGTTGATGCTTGGGGAGGGGGGATTTGCCAAAGCACACCTTGTCGACTGCTACCCGATTCCCTGACTGTCCAGAGCAGAGATGAGCTGGTGATTTATTGTTCATGCTAGGAAAAGAGAACTCCATCTCTGGTGATGGCCATGCACTGAGGGCACACAGGCACTGTGGTGGCCAGGACCCATGACCTGCAGGTCGCAGGAGTAGCTGCCTTACAGAGCCCATGAAGGCACAGGGCACTGCCCAGCCCCCTTGCTCTTTGGTCCAGCACTCCAAAAACCAAGGAACAGGATCCATTTCCCCTCATGCCTTGCCATCCCACAGGTGAGCTCTCCTCTCCAAAACCTCCACACTCAAATTCCCAGCTCCAGTCCTGGCTTTGCAAAGCTTCTTGTTGGGATTGTGGGTTGGGATTCTCTCCCTTCCTCAGGGCTGGAAACTTGCCTCTGGCCACCTGGCGCGCTTGCCTCTGGATTTGCAGCTTCTCCTGCTCATTAGCTCATAAATAATATGGACCAGCAGTGTTCAGTGCTAATTAATTTTGTGAACTGAACCGGGGTGAATGGGGTAATTGCCCGTGGCGTGTGCAGGCCGCCAGGTGAGCCCTCCTGCTTTTGCCCTCCTTGTTTACCAGCTCCTCTCTGTTTATTTTAAGAAGCTTTTGGTCCCTTCTCCATGTGCAGAAGAAAAGCCATGTGATGCAGCCCAGAGAGAGCGCAGCAGGCACTGAATATTAAATTAAAACACATCTTCGCTTATACACCAAAAAAACCCAAGCTGGAAAGGTTAAGAGCTAACAGAGATCCTAAGAACAGTCTCTGTCTGTTTGGAATGAATTAATCAGACCATTAAACAAATCTTTTAATCTAAAGTATCCCTTTCATTTCAGTACTCTGTAAAACAAAGTGACTGGAGTATTGAGGGAAGAGTTTGCCATCACTGTGCTTTATTTGTACTTTGGGAGGTGGGTGGTGCCATGGTTTTTTTTCCCTCCCTGTCTTCCTCTTTTAGAAACAAAAGCAGGGTTAGAAAGAGCACATGAGCTGGGACTCAATGGGCATGGAAAAGGCTGAATTCCTGTGGTTCACGAGGTGTTACATCATGAGCAGAGAGTGGTTTTTATTTGTCTTGGGAGGCAGAGCAAGCACGGGAAGAGGCAGCATCTCAACTGGAGATGAGCAGTGTGTGGAAAGGACAGGGCGTTGAAGTGTTGGGATGGCGAGGCTGGAGCAGGGAAGGCAGAGAGCATTGCGGAGGTTTTGGAGCCCAGAACAAACAGCAAAGTTGCTTCTGCAGAGGTTTAGTGGAGTTTATCAGAGATGGGTCTGGGCAGACACGGAGTTAGATGTCAGAGATCTCAGCTGCATACTGTGCCACTGGCTCTCCTCAGCCCAAGCATCCCCTGTCAAGGGCAGGGTCTGGGAGGATTGTTTGTGTGGCAAAGAGCTCAGGAACTCTGCGTGCTACCTTGGACCACTCGTGTCTGCAAGGCAGTCGCTTTCTGCAGTGCTGAGCAGCACTGGGGCCTCTTGAGTTGTGTGTTTAAAGGCTTTTGTGAAGTTGTTGGTGTTTTAAGCTTCCCCTTCCTGTTGGCTAAACTGGGAACCACTGTCTTAACGTCCAGCTCTTTGGGGTGGCACTAAAAGCAGCTCAGAACTCTGTGAGGATGCACTCTTCCCTTATTCTTTACCCTTCAAGCAATGTTTGATGACATTTTTAAAGCTATTCCTGTTTGGTTTTTCTTTTCCCCCAACTGAATGTGTGTAGGAAGACCTAACCTAGGAAAGAACCCTCTGACCTGGGCATAGCTTGTGTGCATGTTCCCCTCACCACCCCATTTTGGTACTTACACCCAAATATTTGAGAAAATGCTACTATCACCCTCACATGTGCAGAAAGGGGAGAGGCAGAGAGAAAGGGAAAGATAAACCCAGGTAAAATCAGGCAATCCTGTTGCAAAATCAAATGTATCTTTTCTTTTTCCCCCCCTTATTATATTTTTTTCTCCCTTTTTAATACACTCTTCAAAGCTTGCTAAGATTAAGTGCGCGATTTATCTTCGCCAAGTTTGAATTTTAAAAGGAACAGCCAACTGTGTGATCGTATTATTAATATTTATACCTCGTCACAGAATGTTGACAGATTAATTATGCAATATGGTATAAAAATCAGCAGGCAGCGTGGGAGGGCGGTGGCAAAGTTCATGTATTAATAACACAGCGGGGTGGCTCGCACGCTCCCTGTGTGGCTCCCTGTTATCAGCACCTCGTCCCGCGCCTGGCAGAGGCACCTTCATCCCTCTAAAGACACGAGGATGCTGACAGCAACAGGGGAAAGATAAATGGAAAAGGCTGAGGAATCCCAGCTCTTTGTGCTGCTCCAGGAGCCTTTGTTGGGTCGGAGGGCAGGTGTGAGGCTTTGTCTGGGGAGATGCTGGATCAGGAGTTGGGGGTTTGCTCCAAAGTTGTCTTTCATCCTGTCTCATCCCTCCACCCACCAATTAGCCCTTCTCTTAATGAGTGGTGCCAGATTGTCTTGACAAAATTGCTTCCCTCTCACCTGTCCATGGTGGCTGGTGCTGTGCCTCTTCTGAGGTCGAGACCAGCACCAGGCATGTTGGAGAAAGGTTTCAATCATCTTTAGTGGGCAAATATGAGGTGGATGGTTGTACAGAGAGAGGCTTTTCCTTCCCTAGAGAAGTCAGCTGGGGTCTGCGGGCACAGCATCTGAGAGATTTATATAGGGAAAAATAGGAAATGTAAATTGTGTGAGCCCCAGGGGTGAGAGCAAAGTTACCTGAGAGTACCTTGTTTTGTTTGCTGCCCAACCCTGACTGGAGAATTGAAGTTTGTAGATGTTGTGAGAAGCATCTGTGGAGTGTTACCTCCCAGGCTCCTCTCTGGGTTTCCCCTAGAGGTGTGCACCCCGTGAGCCTGATCCTGCCCTAGGGTTGGCATCCACTTGGGTGAGATGGATGGACAGATGCTAAATTAAGGTCGGGTGTGTGGATGATTCTTGCCAGCCAGCCTGGCAGGACAGCAGAGGTCTGTGGCTGGGAATAAATCCTTCAGCATGGAGCTGATGGTGTTTGCCATGGGCAGAGCTGCCTGTGCAGCTGGCACAGCTCAGCTGTCCCCTCTGGTCACCCTTGGTGTGAAGGAATGCCTGCCCTCCCAAAGCCCTTTGGGGTTGCTATTTCCATCCCAGCGTCTCTCTGCCTAAGTGCTGCTCGTTTGGATTTTTTTTATTAATGAATCTTTTCCCCCAGTGTTTCTCAGGGGAATGTTTGATATGAAACGATTTGCCTGAGCCTTCTCAAATAATCTGAAGCAGCATCTGGGTCAGGCTGTGGGGATGTACTTGGGCTCTTAGAAGGTTCTTTGTCAGAGAAGCCCTGGGTTTTAGAAAAGCAGCACAGTACATCTCTGCCTCCTGCTCTCCTCTCTTGCATCTTGCTCCTGTTTGGCCCTGGCACAAGCTCTTTCCTAAAAAAAGCCATCCATGTGCAGCCAAGCTATGGAGAACAGCCTTTGGGGAGATGTGCAGAGGCATTTCAAGACAGATATCCCAGTTCCAGTGAGGTGTTTAACCTGCCAGACAACAAAGAAAGTCGTTTAAGGTGGCTTTTGAAAGCCTTTCCAAGGATTTGGCTTCTCAATTTCCATTCAAATGAACTTTCCCTCTTCCCTTCCGTGCAGCTTCCCAAGGCCTCTTTTTACAGCCTCGGCCTTTCAATCTTAATTAAAAAAAATGGAAAGAACAAAGGCACAATTGAGCGAAGCACTTCAACAAATGGTTGAAGTAACAGATTTTCCTGGCTTTCACTGCAGGCTTAGCGGTGTTTTGGGACTTTGCTCCATGAAATTGGGGTCCTAAGGCTACTGGCAAAAATCCCTCCAGCTTTTCACCCCAGAAGCAAGTCCACACTGATGGGAAATATTTTGATCCACCTGGAGCAGGTTCTCATCACAGCAACTTGAGTTATAGAGGGATTTTCCCCCCATCTTTGTGGTTTTCTTTTCTAATTGAGATGGAAACAAAGGCAGTTCTTTAGAAAATGTTTTTGGTTTTTTTTTTCTGCTAATGGTAAAATTGTTTAGAAAATATTTTTTGTCTTAAAAAAAAAGCCTCTGAGTTGTTTAGAAAACACATCTTTTTTTTTTTTTTTCTGCTAATGGCAAAGTTAATCTCCTTCTGGATGGCCAGGCAAGATTTGTCAGCATTATCTGTCACTGGTCCTTAAGTAGATGTGAATCTGGAAATGCAAAGGTTTGGCTGTTAGCTAACAGAGATTGGGAGCACAGGGCGAGGGGAATGGCGAGGGAAGTCCAAAACGCCGGCGGATAGAGCAGTCCCCTGCAGCTTCCCGACGGGAGCTGGAGCTTCCCCCGCGCCCCCTCCTGCCTTTCCAGATGATAAACGTCGGATAATTGATTTTTTTCCGGCCGTGCCCCACCTGGCAGGCGGCTGTCCCGTTTCCCCCGAGTGCCCGCAGCCCCCTCGCCCGCTCCGGCACACGGAGCCTCGGCGGGGAGCAGCTGCACAGCCCATCCTGCAGGCGTCGAGGGCAGGAGGCTCAGTGCTGAGCTCTTCGGAGGCTGACGGCTCCCGAGACCCCGGAATGTCGTAAGGAGCAGCCGAGGCAGGGCTGCTTGTCGGTGGGAAGGCGACTTTTGCTGGCTGAAGGTCCTTTTCCAAGTAGCCCTCAAGGTTAAAGTTGGATGCTCCTTCCAGATGGTCTCCATCTGATTGCATCTCATTACGGGCTGGAGCTGCCTCGCGCTCCCGGCCTCCCAGTGCCAAGAATAACAAGGAATGGAAGCCAGCAACGGCGATGGCTGCTGTTAGAAGGGCAGAAGATGATTTAAGGGTCAAGACAGGACCATATGGCCCGTCAAGGTCCCGTCGTAACAACCCGGAGGAATATAAAACACCTTGTGTTAGTTCACCCTTCCTGCTTGCTCTCAAGGCTGTTTGCTGTAGCTAGTAGATCCCCAGCTCCAGCCTGCTCTGGTTGATGCCCTGAGCTGCTCTCCAGAGCCCTGTGGATCCCCTCATGGGGTGTCCTCCCTGGTGGGTAGGCAAGAGGAGCAGAGACGTCCTGGGGTCTGTGGCTCCAGGCTCAGTCTTTCCACCCTGCCTCGTTTAGGGAAAGCCAGGAGACCTTGTGTGTGAAACTGGGTGTCATGTGTGAGCCCTTTTGGCACCCGAGGGTGTGATGGAGCATTTACTGCTCCTGCCAGTGTTTCTCATCCCTGGATCAGTGTGAAGTGGCCTCTTGGAGTCACTGATGGCTCACCCCGCCCCTGCCTCCAGCCCCCTGAGCCCACCCAGCTGCTGAGCTGGATGAGCCACATCTGGTTGGTCTTTCCTTGAGATTTAGATGCATCTGGAGCGTGCTCAGCTTGTTGTCTTGTCAAATAGTCTGGGGCTTTTCCTTGGTTTCCCTCTGGGTTCTCAGCCTTCCTTCACCAAATTCTGCTAAAATATCGCTCACTTCCATGGGGGGAGCACTCCCAGAGCAGGAGGGATCCCCGTCCTTCGTTGGGAAGAGGGTCTGTCTGCATTTCATCACTAATTCCAAGGTGAAGTGCAGCATCTTGGCACAACTCATCCGAGTGCTGTGGCTGCGCAGATAAATCTGCATTTCTGAGAGGGAGTCGATGCTTCCTTGGAGTGTCAGCACAGGGCTTGGCAGGCAGTGATGCTCCTGTTCCCGAGGCTTTTCCCAAAAAGGCAGTGTGTGTGGGTGTCTGGGATCGTGTGGGCAGCCACACCTCAGGGCTGTGGCTCCTCGCCCCGGTGCTGTGTCTCTGCCCCACTTTGGTGATGGGACAGCCAGCATTCCCTGCTCGGCTCTTGTCCCACAGTCCATTTCCCGAGGGAACACTTACAGCTCTGACCTTAAAGAGCAATTTTGGGCAAGCACAGAGCAGCTCAATTGTTCATAAACCTGACATTTATGTCTCGGAGATTCTTCCTCTGCAGGATGCACTGCTCTTTATGATTTTATCAAATAAAATGCCCCTTTGCCCCCAACCAAGCTCTTTCTCCTTCCCTGATGTTTTTGTAGGGCAGTCATTGTGGATGGAGAGCTTGGAGGCATCTGCTTGTCCTTAATGTCGTGGCACGGGGAGGGTTAGGGAAATGCTTGTGCAGGCATTAACGAGCACGGATGGGCAGGACAGAGCTCTGCTCCTCTAATGTTGGTAATTACTGAGCAGGGATTAGGGACTTGCACTGAGCTCACGTAGAGGAACTGAGTATTAAATGCAAACAGATCAAACCACCTGGCCCGCAAAGTTTATTCCTGCGATTTTCACTGCTCTGCTGAAATGCTTCCTGGGCTTTCAGATCTTTTCCCTGCTCATCACGGGGGTGGCATGGTGGGATTGGAAGCAGCAATGTGGTGTCATCCCAAAATAGCTGCTAACTGGGGGGTAGGATAACTATTCAGGATGCAGGAGTGCATCTTCAGCTTCAGACTTCCCAGAAAAAGCTGGAGCAAAGGCAGCAGCTGCAGCCAGAGGTACCTGTGTGAGAGCAGTCTTTGGCCCTGTCCCAGCTCCAGGGGACAGCAGTGACCCCAGACAGGGCTCTCTGCTGCTCTGGGCCATCAGGTTGCCCAGAGAAGTTGTGGCTGCCCCGTACCCAGAACTGTTCAAGGCTGGGGTGCATTAAGCTCTGAGCAACCTGGTCTAGTGAAACGTGTCCCTGCCCACAGCAGGAAGGATGGAATGGCATGAGCTTTAAGTAATTTCTTTGGGTCATTTCCAAAGCAAATCATTTAGGGATTTTGTGTTTTCTGGGATTCTGTGATCTCTCCTTCCTTAGTGCTGGTCCTGTCTCCCAGCTTCTGCCCAGCCACCACGCAAGGAAACCCACTGGGTGAACAAACACCGCTTACTCTGACCAGGGCATCTTCTATCCAGTCTATTAATACCAGCTCCACATGGAGGGCTTGCTACCCTGGAAGTGTTAATTAGCTTCCCCCTCCTCCCTCCCATTATTTTTCTGCCTGCTCTTTAGAAGGTCTCTGAACCAGGAGATCAATGCCTCCTGCTAATCCGCTCTTCAGCAGCTTAGAGAGGCACCACAGAATACTCCGTTTAATTCTCCTCTAACACCTTTGCTAATCATCCTTTCCAGCCCCAGAGGCCCTGGCAGTCGGGGAGGGGAGAGTCCGGGTGGGAAGTGCAGCAGGTGCTCATTTACACCCGGCAGGGCCAGCACAGGGCTGGAGTGGAGGGGGGAAAGCAGTGGGAGGGGAAGATCCCTTGGGATGGAAAGTGTGGCATCAGCATGCAACCGTTTGAATGCTCTTGGAGTCCTAGAATCATTCAGGTTGGAAAAGATTTCCCAGTGGGCTGCTTCCCGTCTTGTGCTCTCCCTCCATGCTGTAGATGCAGGTTGTGTTGTGAACCTGTGCAGATAATAAGGATAACTGCTCGTCTTGGCCTCTCCACACAGTGTCCTGGAGTCTGTAATGCTTGTCAGGGTGGGTCACACACCCTGCAGCCTGGGATCTGGACTGAGCTGTCTCTCTGAGCAGTGCTCCCTGTCTGCAGGGACACGTGTCAGGTCCCAGGAACGAGAGGTCACATCCCTGGTGCTGCCATGGTCCTCTGCAGCAGGACGTCATGGAATCCTGGAGTCACTATGGTTGGAAAATACCTCTAAGACCAAGTCCAACCATCCTCAGGCTTTTTGGCTGACTTGAGCTGGGGGCTGTGGGCACTGGGAGCTCTGCTGCTGCCTCTGCAGCTGCTCAGCTCCCTGTACTTCCCTGGGGTCACCTTGGCTTTCACAGCAGAACTGCGTTAAATAGCCTGGGGTCACTGTGAGAGTCAGACTGAGTCACCCATGGGTGGCAGGCCTTGTGCTTTGGCTCCTTGGCTCTTGCTGCACAAGTTTCCCAGAGGCTGTATCTGCTCTGTGGAGAGGACAGTGACCTGGATTTAACTGGGAGGACCTTGCTAAGCTTTTCCACCTCCAACTGCTGTAATCCAGCTAAACGGCTGCGAGCAAAAACCCACGTGGAAGTGCGAGTGCATGCTAATGAGTCGTGTTGCCAAAGCCAGAAGGAACCAACTCTACAGGGATTTGGTACTCTTTTTTTTTCCTTGCTACCCAAGTTCAATAGCAGCGAATTGCATATTTCTCTGAGGCTTCTTAACAAACAATTTACAGTGTAAATATATTTGTTGGCATGCAAATCACTCTGCATTATGAGTCTTGATTAATATTATAATGTGTTGATGAAAGCCTCTAAGTGGTTCTTGGAACTAAGGTTCCTGACAAAGATCAGCTGTTTGGGTGCCCAGTGTTTGCAAAACATTAGATTAGGGTGATTTTTCTCCTTTGTTTTGGTTTCTTTTCCCCATGTGTGTTGTTTAATGGGTTGTTTCTTTTCCCCCTCCCTCTGTTTAAGATGCTGAGTGCAAAGTGGCAGTGGCTCTTCAAGCCAGGCAATTAATTAACACAATCAAGCTCTTCCCCACGTTGCTGCCACCCCTTTCTGCTCATTGTCTCCCGTGTAAGACGGGTGCTGCCGTGGGGGTGGTTCTGAGCCCCTGCTCCAGGAGGTGCTGGGAGGGACAGGATGAAGGGTACAGGGCTATCAGCAACTCCTGTGTGTGCCAGTAGCCAGGCTGGGACATGGAGCAGCAAATCCATGTGTGGATGGAGCTGTTCACTGAGCAGAAGAGCAATGAGGCTTGAGTGCCTATGGAGCTATCCCCAGGGGCTTTGTTCCCCTGGAGCCTCTCTGATGTGGAAGAAAATTCATGGTCAGTCCTGCAAATGTACCACCACAAGGCTCCTTCCCTAGAGATTCCTAGCACTTTCCAAGATGGAACAGCTTCGATGTTGTACCTTCCCTGCTGGAACAGTGCCATGAAGAACTGCAGGGTTCATCAGAGGGTGCTGAGTGACCCCCATCCCACCTTCACTGCTCTTTCCCCAACTGCATTCCCAGCTCCATCCTTTGTGACAGCTCCTGAAGCACCTGGAAAACCTTTCCCTCTTCCACCCCATTCTCCTCAGCCAGAGCAGGCTGCTGTGGGTGCTGGGCTGTCCCCGGGGAAGAGGATGTGTTTCTTCTCTGGCATTTGCTTGTGGAGACAGAAGAGTGTGACAGTGACAGGCTTTGAGCACCATCTTCCCCCCTCCAGCTTTTGTGATGGCTGCTCTCATTGCTATTTTCCTTCTACCCTTTGGAGTTGAGTTCCTGAAGGTGTCAGGACAAATGCCACACTCATCAGTGTGGCTCTGCCCAGGCAGGCAGGAGCAGGGAGAAAAGGCAAGAAAGGAAAAATAACCCTGTTTAGCAGGCAGCAGAGCAGGGTTTAGTGACAGCCTCAAGTCTTGATCTTTGTTAAACTGCTGTTTAGCTCAGAGACTGACAGGGAGCACCATGGAATACGGAGAGTTCAGCTTGTAGCGCTGCGGAGAGCTGTGCCGGTCGTGTGTGGCTCTGCTGTGACGTGCCTGGCAGGGAGCACCCCTGGGGGCACACTGAGCTCCCCTGCCCCAGGAACGGGCACTTTGGGACAGCATCTCCCCTTTCAGCTGCTTCCCATGGCGAGCCCACGCCTGCGTTTGCTCCCCTCCGTTTCTCTGCAGTCCCAAGTGGTTTTCTGCAGTGGCTCGTGGTTGATGTGGCCATCCCCAGGGAGAGCAGGATGGCAGAGCCATCCCACCCGGCTCGTTGCCCTCTGACCGTGGCAGCTCGTGCTGAGGTCTCGGAGTTGGAGTCGAGCTGGGCAGGGGAAACAGAGACACTTAAAGGAGAGGCAGAGAGAGAGGGGGGAAAGAGCGAGGAGCACACGTGCTTTAAAAGAACACACTGCCTTTTTTTTTTCCTCTCTTCCTTTTCTTTTTTTCTGAAAGCAGCTGTGCCTTTTTCCAGCACTTTTTACTGGTTGCCAGGGAAACAGAGCAAGGGAGAGTGGAAAGGTTAGATGGATATTGGACGAGGCTAATGCACTTGTTTCAACCAAGAATTGACAGGTGCTTAGGACACCGAAGGTCCTGATAACTCCTCATTTGTACAGCTTCTTTGCAGAGCCTCAAGTACCTCCCTACCACCGTTAATTGTGTTTTAATCATTTGCAAATTATAATTCATCTCCATCAGGGGATCTCTAATGGTGGCTTTATGGCGCGTGTCTGCACGTTCCTCAGCCCTTCTGGGATACTGGGGATGAAATACTGGGTACCTTGGGCCTCGTTGGTATAGGTGGTCTGGCTTGGAAGGACTTGGACTCCAGCAGAAGTCCTGATGGAAAAGGTGGGAATTGCAGGCGGGTGATCCAAACACCCTGGGAAAAGCACTGGAGGGAAGCCATGTGTTTGTGGCTGTCTGGTTTTCCCAGAAAAGGGGCTGGCATGGGAGAGGTGGTGATGCACAGGTCCAGTGAGTGAATCCCCTTGTCCACAGGGTTATTGCCAACCCTGGGCCCGGTTGGCAGAGTTCTTGGCATCTCTCTGCTCGCCAGCAGCTCCCATCCAGCCCCACAGGGCTGCTGGGGCACGTGGTCCTGGCATGTTTGCAGCTCCACTTGGCTTTTTCACCTTCCTCCGGGTCAAAAACCAAAGACAAATGCCTCACTGTGGATTTTTGTCACCATTGTGATGCTCAGAGGGCTTTTTCCCTCTGCTTCTGCTTTGGGTTTTGTTTTTGTTTTGTGTCTGTCTTGTCTAAAATAGCAGCTCCATCTAAGGAATAACCAAGGGGCCTGAAATTCGGCTGTTCAGGATGAGCGTCACATCTGGTCTGTGCAAAACACAGCGAGCGAGGAATGGCTATGGAGTCATAAAGCTCAGGCTCTGGAGAGGCAGGGGTGGCTGCTGAGGCTCTTACTGCATTTGGGGTTTGCAGCCTTTTCCTGGGGAGGGCAGAAGGGCAGTGATTACAAAACCCAAGCCAAACCCCACTTGTGTCTGTGGGTGGGCAGGTGAAAGGAGTGATGGGGTGATGCTGAGGGCTGGGGGACCCCAGTTCTGCCTCTGGTACCCTGAGCTTCACCCTGCAGCTCTGGGCTCCCTGCTCCCTGGGGTGACCTCAGGGGACTCTGCCTAGTCCTGCCAGCCCCTCCAAAGTGCCTGGCTGAGTCCTCTGAGGCCAGCTCACAGCCAAGCCATAGAAGATGGCAGTCCACCTTTTTCTGAGCTGGGGAAAAAACGGAATTTAGTCCTTGCCCAGGGCTGTGAACAGAACTGCTCACTGCTCCTTCTTGTCAGCAGCTTCCCAAGCCTGCTGCCTCTCCATCATCCCTGAGTGATGGGTACCAGGCCAGCACAGAGATGCACAGCACTCATATCCCTATTATGACATTGTCAGTGTCATAGCTGAGCATGAGGGACTCGGAAAATGTCACTTCAGGTATTAGAAAATGACTGTGCTTTTGCCACACTGTGGTTTCTGGTCCAAAGTGCTTTTCCTCCCATCAGTTCCAGCTGGAGGGGCCTCTGCCTTTGACTAAGGTATCTCTGCTCTGGGGTTTTTAGTGAAAAGTGTGATTTTAGTCATGGTGCAAGGAGCCAGGCTGACAGCCCTGGGCCATGCAGCCGCTCCAGCTGCAGCACAAATGCTCAATGAGTTCCATGTCTCCTCTGTGGAGGGCTTTCCTCTCCCCAGCTTTCCTTTTCTCCCTCCTCTCCAGACCACTGGTGGCACACTGCCTTGCCAGGTCCTTCACCAGCATCTCCCCTGCTGTGGAGGGGCCCTGTGCTAGTGACAAGAGAGAAGCTCAGTGCTAATCACCAGCTCCATCAGGGGTGATGTTTAAATATCCCACACATAAACGCCTCTGCTTTTCCCATCCCTCCCCAGCAGGACATGGAACTGTGACCACTTCGGGCTGCTGGGGGCTGCCTTGCACCCAGGTGGGCTTCAGAACTGATTGCTGGTGTGTAGAGACCTGAGCAGCTCGAGTGGCTCCAGTCTGTCCCAGTCATGTGGTCTTACCCTCTCGACAGCAGGAATGGCACGGTCGCTCTCGGCCGTGCCCGTGGTGTCAGGGCAATGGGCTCCCCAGCAAGCTGGCTTTATACTGCCTGAAAGAGAGATCAGGAATAGGAAAGGGAGTGGAAGAAGAGGAATGATTTATGAGGCTTCGCTTGGCCAAGCAGGGCATTCTCAGCATATTCCAAAATAATTTAGCATCATCTATTGTGCCTGCAGCAGGAGCTTGTTGCAGAAAACGAAAGAGAGCAAAAAAATCCACCACATAAAGAAGGCAGAAAGCCCCTTGATGGGATGGTTAGAGCTTGAAGTTTCTTTTTTCCTGAGGGCTGCTGTCTCCTCTCCCCAGTTCTCTCTGTAAATCAAACTGCCAGTGTCGGATCGGCGGCTCCGTCTTTCCTGCAGCCGCTTCCCCGAGGCCTCCCCGTGCACCGAGGGGACGTAATCACCACCTAGAACAGCTTGAAGGACACAAGCGCAGGAGCTGAGAGGACGATTTGTAGTGAATAATTTAGTGGATGAATTTAAAGCTTTTGTTCTCGTCGCAAATTACCTGCGAACTGTACGGGAAGGTTTTGATCATACAAATTCATTTTACATCGCCTCTCTCTGCCAACAGACCCACCTACCCGCTTCGCTGCGGTTTGAACCAAGGCATTTTTCCCTGCACATTGGTGTGTTTTAAGGGTGGGTTGGGCCTTTAATTAACCCATCATTTTGGTGCCTGTGGTTTTAATTACCAGCATAGGATTGCCTGTCTGAGTTGTGCTGGAGATTGGAGAGCGATGTTTGTAAATAGGAATAATTTGCGAAGTTTGTTTGTATACTGTGGGGTGTTTTCACAGCCTCCAAAGTGTTTTGGTGGAAGGAGATGAGATGGGCACAAGGCTGGGATGAGTGCCAATGTCAGCATCCTGGGATGCGCTGCCTGGACACTGTGCAGTTGGAGAGGGACCCCTTGTTGGAGAGGGGCTTTTTATAAGGGTGTTGTAGTGACAGAACAAGGGGGGATGGATTTAAACTGACAGAAGACAGGATTAGATGGGATATTGGGGAGGAATTCCTCCCTGTGAGGATGGGGAGGGCCTGGCACTGGGTGCCCAGACAAGCTTTGGCTGCCCCTGGATCTCTGGGAGTGTCCCAGGCCAGGCTGAACAGGGCTTGGAGCAATCTGGGACAGTGGGAAGTGTCCCTGCTCATGACAAGGGGTTGGAATGAGATGATCTTTAAATCCCTTCCAATACAAACTGTTCTATGATTCCCTCTCCTCACCCCAGCATTCTTTCACACCCTGGAGAGGCTTTTCCCTGTCTTTGTGCTTGGTGTGGATCCGAAGCTCTCTACTTCGCCTCCACTCACTGCCGAGTTTGTTTGGGACTAGGGAATTCAGCAAAGTGCATGTGAAGGAGGCTGCAGCCTGCCCAGAGACAGCCACGTGAAATGAAGTTGTATCGCTCTCCGAGATCAAATTATCCTTCTCAGCTTTCGGGGAGAGGACTCGGGCAGCCCCATGCGAGAGCTCACTGCCTCCTCCTCAGCTCAGTTTATATCCCGGTCCCCCGGCAGACTGCAAATGCTCCCTCATCAGGGCCTGCTCTCTGTGCTAATGGCCCTCTATAAATAAGCCCCAGGAACAGCGATAGAGAACAATCATAAAAGGCAGGCGCATAAATTAAAGCCGATGTTATAATAAACTAGACAAGCCCTTCATCGAGGGTTTTATGTTTCTCCTTGAGTCGGCAGCTTTGCCAGCAGAAAATGATTTTTGTGCCTTGGCCCAGTCCTCTGTCTCTCTGCTCTGTAGGTGCACACGAGTGGGTGGCAGAAATAGCTGGCATCACCATGTCCCTTTTTTGGCATTCCGGGTATTAAAGCTGCAGGGAGTTCTCGGAACAGCTCTCAGCATATCCTTACAGTGGCAACAAGACCATGGATTTACTGACGGTGGCTCTGACCACTCCTTGTGGCTAGAAATGAGACGCAATGGCTCTGGGCTGGAATTCCTGAGAGCTCAGCTCTGAACCTTTGGAGAAAGATAGAAGTTCTTGCACATGCCCAAGTGTCAAACCTCCTGGAGGGAGATGCTGGTGCATAAAACAGCAGCATCTTGGGATGTGTGGTACCAATGAAGGGCTGCTCCTTGCCCTTTCCCCTGGAGCATCTCCCCGGTTGGAAGAGCACGCACGCGTGGCTGGCACGCAGGCTCCGTGCTGCGGCTCCGAGCGCCTGGGGAGTGCTGGATACACTGTGCCAAAACTCCTGCCTCTCCCATGGAGTTCAGAGCTGTCTCTCTAAATCACATCCTGGATGACTGACACTTGGCAGGGCAGAGCTGCCCGCTCCAGAAGAACTTCCCTGGACTGGAGTCACCCAGGAGAGGCAGCAAGTGATGCTGTGGGCATGGAGTCGGTCAGGAAGGAATCCATCTCCAGTTCTGTGACACACTGTGATGCTATGCAGGGGTCTTTGGCAAAGTTCATGTCTTGGTCACCAGCTCAGCTTGCTCCCAAGTCATTTTTGGACACTTGATCTAAGATGATGACCCCGCACGCAAAGTGCAAACTGCTGCTCCGGGCTCTGAGCTTGCTTTCATCCTGTCTACCCACCCCTCGTGGTCTGTGCAGTGAAATCCAGAGGCAGACAGATGTGTGTTGACAGAGAGGTGTCACCCTGTGCCTTTTGCAGGGGACTGTGCGGACAAGGAATAGAATTCCAGACATCCATCTCTTCTTTTTTGAGGTTCAGAGCAATTTGCAGGCACACGTTCAGCTCTGATTTGGATGCACGCCCAGCCACATGTCCTGCTCCATGCAAGGGGTTCCCCCCTTGCTGTGCAGTTACGTCTGTCTAGGGCAGCTCAGAAACATCCCCTGGGTGTTTGACCAGCTTCTTCCTCTGGAAGTTTGATGGAGCTGCAGCACATCTCGTGCTGGTGTGGGAAGGTGATGGCCAGGCAGATTATGAACATGGTGGGGTAGGATGGATAGATGGAGAAGAAGGAGAGGAGGCAGAAAAGGAAAGATGGAGAGAGAGGGTGAGCTGTAGGCTCTACTTTCTGCTCTGTGCTCCCCTGCACACTCTGGCCTGAGCTCCCCCTCGTGTTCAGCTGCACATATTTCTCCATGGCTCTCCTCTCCCAGTTATTGCAGGGATGTTCCATCTTTCCAGCCATGTTTCCATTGGAGAAGCTGGACTGTCCAGCTGGGACAGTCCACTGGCTGTCAGTTTAATTTCCCTGCAGCCGAGGCATCCCCCTTTTCTCCAGTGGGATTGCAGCACCTCCAGTCTTTCTGAATATTCAGCCCAGAGCCAGATGCTCAGACAAGCTGCATCAAGAGCTCGAGATCCATAGTTTTGATTCTGCAAGGAGAGGCATGTGCCCCAGACGTGCCCTGGAGTGCCTCGCTGGGTTCCCTCGAGGGAGAGCGGAATCGTGCTGTGCCAGTGCAGCATCAGTTCCCCCCAGGGGCTGCCAGGCACTCCCTGCCACTGCTGCCGCTCATCAGCCCCTCGCTGGTGTCACACAGGGTCGTTTTCTGCTCCATTTCCTCCCCCAGCCTCTGGATTCCCCCTCCAAGCTCTCTGTTTTCTTCTTCATCATCCCAGCTGGGATAGAATATGACTGCAGCCACAAAGAGCTGAGATCGCAGCTGCCCTCGGGGCTTGTTTGCCCACATCACCTGTCGGATCAGGAGCCTGCGTGTCCTTGGAAAAATATGTATTTCAGGCCGCCGGGGTGCTAATTTGCAAGGCCCATTACTCAAACGAAACATTAAAATGGCCGTCCATAAAGCAGAGCCTTTATCCGTGCCTCCCCCTCGGTCTGCACTCCCCCCGCCAGGTATAGGCTTCCTGTCAAACCCAAGAGCCAAAAGCAAAGATTTATCGGAAGGTTCCTTGACTCCGACCTGCATTTTAATTATGTCGCCGCCAGCCTGTGCCGAGAATAAACTCGGTGGCTATTGTGTTACCCTCGCTTCTCTCCCCGGATGAACGCACCGGGAGAGACGCGGGTTTGCGGTGTCCCCGGTGGGGACCCTCCTGTATTCCCACGTCCTCTCCTCCCCGCTTGCCTGCGCGGATCAGCGGAGCGGCTGAAAACGCTGATGCACACGTGAGGTTGGGAGGGAAGGATGGAGGGGATGTGCATCGCCGTGCCTCAGTTTCCCTTCCTGTAGGAGCTCTGTCCAGCCCGCTGAGCGTGCAGGGTGGCTGAGAGCTGGTCCTGCCGCAGCCACCTCGGTGCTGCCGGGGCAGAAGGCACGGAACAGGGCTTGGAGCCGTGCCAGAGCCCAAATTGCTTTTTGGAGAGCTCAATTTCACGCCGGGAGCGGAGCCGCGGCACCGCGGGGAATTGAGGAGCCACGCTTGTCAGGGAGGAGATGCGCTGGACTTCGGAGCTGGCTTGTTTATTTTGCCTGTGTATTTATGAGCGGGGGTGTGTATAAATATTGCTCGCCCGTGCCAGACGATGCTGGTGTCGTGCTTCGTGCGGGTGCAAAGCTTGACCTGGCACCGGGAGCGGTGCATATTTATTAGCGAGGCGATGGGTGGGAGCGGCTCCCTCGCTCGCCGCCGTGGCAGACACTGGCTCGGCGGAACGGGGGTTATTATTATTATTATTAAAATAAATAAAAGCAAAAGCAGCTCGGCCTGCATCTCCCGTGCTGACTTCATGAAGGAGCCAACTTCTCCTAGGGTAGGAGAGGGGTTCACCAGAGGATGCTCTTGGGGAGCTCCTGGCTTTTCAGGGGTGTTGGCTCTGTAAACTGTGGGTGCCAGAGCGCATCCCCTGCCTCAGTTTCCCTGTTGATAGCAGTGACATATGGAAGGGACGGAAGTCTCAGCCTGGCAGGGGGAGTGTGAAATGCTCCCTTCATTAATAAGCACAAAGTGCTTTGATATTTTTAGTTGGAAGTGCCACGTATTGATATAATATTACTGTACCTCGTTTGACTTCTTCTTCGATTGCAAGCCCCCTCTTGATCCCGTTACCTGCTGTAACAGTTATCTGACTATATTTTATCATCTGAATATTTCAATTAAATTACTTTAAGGGGGAAAAAAAAAAGCAGCAGCCTAGGCTGAAGTTGGAAATGATCACTGTATCACTCCAACTTCCCTCCATTCCCAGAAGGTTAATTGAAAGGCAGCCATCTTGGTGACGTTTAGACAAATGAGGATAATTATGTGTTCTCCAGCTCTTTGAGAGGTTAATTGCTTAGATGTACGAAGACTTGAAGAACAAAGAAGGAATAAATCAGAAGCAGGACTATGATCTGATAATGTAATTTGGGGTATTCACGTGCAACTCAAACAAATAAACCCCCTAATTGCATGCGGTTGTTCGGCCCCTGGGGTTACCAGGATCAGGCTCCTGGTTCTCAGGGATGCTCGAAGAGAGGCTACCAGAAGGAGAGGTCTTCATCTGGCTGGTGCCCAGGAGTGTCTGTTGTCATCTCACACTGATGACGACTTCTTTTTCTGGCGCTGGAGATGACTTCTTCATCTTCACAGAGCTGTCACCTGGCTCCTCAGTGCCTGAAGCATCCAACCCTCATCCCAGAGCAGAGCAGTGGTGGGTGGAAATCAGATGGGTCAGGGAGGCGGGGGAGCTGCGAGCAAAGGATTTCCTCTGGTGGGTTATTTTATTTTGCCTAATTGCTGGTGAAATTCTTGCAAATTGGCAATTATATTCCAGAGCTGATGGCTCACCCAGGTCGTTTACAGATCTCATGTTTGGCAGGAGAGCTTTATGGTGTTCGCTGTGAAATATAGCTTCACTCTCCAGTGGCAGAATTTCCCTCTTTTTAGAGGTTATTAATTCCATCTGCAAGGATTTTGCACCTAAATCTTGTAGCAGCACAGTCATGAAGGTACCTATTTTTTTTTTTTTTCCTTTTAATTCATGCTGGTAGACCAGTCTGGGAGTTAGTTTGTCCATCTGTCAGCCCCTTCATCCCTTAGGATGGGATATAGCAGGCACTGGGAGTGATTCCCAGGTGTGAGGGGTGTGTATGGAGTGAGCTGATTTTCCCCTCGGCTTTCCCTGCCCACTGGCACCACAGTGAATGGCGCAGTGTGGAGCCAAACCCTTGGATTGTTGGAGCTTTTATGGAAGTCTCAGGGTTGTGTGGAACATCAAGCTGTCCAGCCTGGATCAAATACTGCTTCATTCTCCAGCCATGAGGGTCAGGAAAACAATGCTTTATTTCTTCACTGAAAGCTTGAGGGTAAAACATCTTCATCCAGCATCTCCTTCCCCCTCTGTTCTGTCTCTGGGGAAGTTGGAATTGATTTCAAATGAGCAAACACCTCCCCACCCTAACGTGTGAGCAGCCTTGAGCCTCGGCCTCTGAAACACTGGCGGGAGGTTTTTCCGTTGATCTGTCTGGAATTGCAGTTTAATTCCCCCCGTTTGCTCCCGTATTGTGCATTAAGATACAGTGAGTTTATCCAGCAGTCCAGCTGTTTTGAAGATAATTACTACAGAACTCAACCTGATGTAAAATAATCCTCCCGGGCAAGCAGCCAAGAGCCTGAGACTTATCCTCCAAAGACTGAAACCTCTCCATTACCCTTAAGAGCCACAGAGATAGCAGTGGGCATCTCATGACAAATATATTTTTGGTGGTAATCAGCAGCAGGATGTGAGAAGAGGTTTGCTTTCCGCCCAGCTCTTGGGGAGGGTGGTGTGGCCAGACAGACCAACTGAGAGTGTGAGGCCCACATGTGAGGGAGACACGGATGGCTTTCCTGTTAAAGGGCCCTGCATGCTTTTGTTTCCCCCAGGAACCCCTCTTGGGGTGACAACACCACCCCCTCTCTGCACTGCCACCCTGTACTGCACTGGGGTGGCTTCAGATCGATTTCCCCTCCTTGCAGTGCAGGGACAGATGTCCAGTGGTTTTGCTCTGGCTCCTTCTCTCGTGAACATGCCTTGGTCTGGGTTTTAATCAGCCTGCCAGCATCGTTTCTTCTTTTGCAACTGTGGGATGCTGCCAGAGCCATGGCCACATCCTCCTGGGTTGAAAGTGTCCCCCTTCTGCAGCTGAGATGGAGATGGTCACCATTCCCATCAGGATGGCTGAATCAGAGCGGTCAGAGCCTCATGTTGCCACACGCTAATTACAGCCACTTAACCATGTGTCCAGCTGTGACAGCCAAAGTTATTCCTCTCTCTCCCTGCCTGGGCAGATGAATGAAAAAGCCTGGCAAAATAAGCAATAGCAAGGAAAAAATCCAACCCTACAACCCCAGCGTGGAGGACTTGTGGTTCTCAACTGCTCAGCTCTGCTAGAGATGAACTCAGTGTTTTCTTTGCTGCTTTTGATTGAAGAACACTGGAAATCAGCTGGTTGCAGGTGCTGTATTGTGTGAGATTAGCACTGATTTGGGCAGGTTGCAGGCACTGATTGAGCAGGGGGCTCTGCTGATGCTGGCAAGAGAGCAGGGGGATCTCCAGATTGTGTCCCTTAATCAGCACCCGTGAAGGGTGCTGAGAGCATTTGCTCTCGTTGGGTTTTTCCCTGCCAGGATGTAGGGACAGGGGAATTTGGCTTTCCTGGTGAGCAAACAGCTGTCTGCCCTGTTTCCTAGGGCAGGTACCAATGCCTTGATGGTAGATGCTGCTGGATGGTAACTGTTTTTTGGAGAGCAGCTGGGAAGATGTCCCAGCCTTCTTCAAATCACAGGATGGCCAAGTGACCATGGAGAAGTTTGAAATCAGCACCTGGCTGTGTTAGGGAGAAAGTGCAATCATTTAGGTGCAGTTTTGGGCAAGGAAAGATACTTGTCTGTACTTCTTCCAGTTTCTGTGGTTTTCCTGGCCTGGCTGCCCCTGCTTGGTGCCTTCATTTTCATCTGTGTCTCTGGGAGATGAGGTGTGGCCGCCAGCATCGACTGACTCAGATGGAAGCATTTACGTGCCACCTGCTCTATAAACATTCCCATTGATTTGCTCTATCCAAAGGCCTTCCACTTTATTTCTTTTGCTGCCACCTCATATTTCCTTATGAAGATTTCTCCTGAGCTAATAGCAGATGTTGGCTGTTGGGGCTTAGGCGAATGCCTTCTGACCTTCCCTACCACAGAGGGGGAGCATCCCAGCACGTGGACGTGGATATTGGTGCATTGTTGTGTCAGAAACAAGGGAAAGTCAGGTGGGAGCTGGGAGAAGTGTACCTGAGCACCTGATCTCGTCCAGCCCCCCTTCCCCTTGCCAATGATGTTGTCAGGGTGGGGTGTGTCCCCCCCTGTAAGCTGGAAGTAAAAGCAATGAGGAGTGAAAGAAGGGCTTTACAAACTGGAGGGAAGGCTTGGCTCGCTTTAACAGAGCTGATTCTTTCTGGATTTGCTCGATGTGGAGCATTAATTCAGAAAATCCCATGAATGGCTTTGGGGAGAAGATGTGATCCATCAGTGGGGGCACAGTGCAGCAGCTCACCTCACTGGGCATCCCTTCCCTTGTCAAACTATGACTGCTTCACCTGCAGCACAACTCTGCCTGTATCAGCTTTAGCATCACTCTGTGCCACCTGCAGAGGTGGGACCCAGGTCCACCCCTGACTCCAGGGGGCTCAGACTCCCCTCCATGAATTAATGGCAGCTCAAGCTTGGCAGAGAGCTGGCACCAGGCTCAGCCTTTGCATGGCCTGGGTTGTCACAGAGGCCACCCAAAGCCCTGCGAATGCTGGGTGCAGAGCAGCCAGTGTTTTGTGTGACATGGACCCCTCGGGCACTGCCTAGTGAGCATTGTCTTGACTTCTGATGCCTCGTGCAGACAGCTCCCGCCCTCCTCATCATCTTGTTATCATTCTAATGTCTGGGAGCTGCAGTCATGGACCAAAACACTATTAAACTATCTGAAATAGAGCAACTCGACAGCCTCTGCCCTCGTAGGCTTATTATCTTTGCAGATGGATATTTTATATTTAGCAGTCGCTAATGTATCAATTTGGGCTTTGATTTTTCATGGGGAGCAGCTTCTATTCTTGTGGCTGCTGGTGGGCAAACTGTCACTGCAGGGGAACTGCCAGGGATAAACCCTCTCTGGCAAGCCCTGAGCCTCTGGAGGGGGCAGAAGGGTCCCATAGCCCTTGGAGGGCTTCGGGTAGGGGGTTGTTGTTAGGAAACAGGTTTTCCAGTGGCCTGGAGTGTGTTTGAACAGCACTGGGAGCACTTGGGGAATCGGAGCAGTAGCAGTGGGGCCAGGCAATTAATTAAACTTGCCAAGTGAGAGCCAGTTGGATGTGGCTTTGTGGGAGGCAGTGGATGAGTGGTGTATGGTGGGGAGGGAGGAATGCTATGGAGAAAAGGAGAACTGTTTAGGCTAGCCAAGCTCTTGTACATCCCATGCTGCTCGTTTTTCCACAGCAGGTGTGGGTGTGGTGATGGACTGGGACTTGCTGAAGGCTGGATGGGAGGTGGTAGTGCTGGGTGATGCCATATGCTGCATCTCGGTCCCCAGGGTGCTGGGGTGGCATAGGGATGGTGTGGAGCTGTGCCCTCTATTCTCAGGGTGCTGGGATGGGATGGGGTGGGGATGGGGTGGAGCTGTGTTCTCTGTTCTCAGGGTGCTGGGATGGGGTGGGGATGGGGTGGAGCTGTTCCCTCTGTTCTCAGGGTGCTGGGATGGGGTGGGGATGGTGTGGAGCTGTGCCCTCTGTTCTCAGGGTGCTGGGATGGGGTGGGGATGGGGTGGGGATGGAGTGGAGCTGTTCCTTCTGTTCTCAGGGTGCTGGGATGGGGTGGAGCTGTGTTCTCTGTTCTCAGGGTGCTGGGATGGGGTGCAGCTGTTTGTTCTCTAGGTGCTGGGATGGGGTGGGGATGGTGTGGAGCTGTGCTCTCTGTTCTCAGGGTGCTGGGATGGGGTGGGGATGGGGTGGAGCTGTGCCCTCTGTTCTCAGGGTGCTGGGATGGGGTGGGGATGGAGTGGAGCTGTTCCCTCTGTTCTCAGGGTGCTGGGATGGGGTGGAGCTGTGTTCTCTGTTCTCAGGGTGCTGGGATGGGGTGGAGCTGTGCTCTCTGTTCTCAGGGTGCTGGGATGGTGTGGAGCTGTGCTCTCTGTTCTCGAGGTGCTGGGATGGGGTGGGGATGGGGTGGAGCTGTGCTCTCTGTTCTCAGGGTGCTGGGATGGGGTGGAGCTGTGCTCTCTGTTCTCAGGGTGCTGGGATGGTGTGGAGCTGTGCTCTCTGTTCTCGAGGTGCTGGGATGGGGTGGGGATGGGGTGGAGCTGTGCTCTCTGTTCTTGGGGTGCTGGGATGGATGTGCCCTCCACATCCAGCCACCAGCATGGACGGGAGAAAGGGGAGAAGGGGCACTGTGGGTGCCTCGGAGAGGAGCCAGAGTGCCAGTGGACAGGACCACGATGAAAAACAAAGTGCCTCGTGCCCTCCACCCCCAGAATAAGCAGGATGCCTGGCAGTGGTGGAAGCTGGGGTGGTGCAGCCCTGCCCTCGGGAGCTGAGCTCATCACACGGCTCAGGTGCCATTGTCCCTGCAGATAATGTGGCGGGCTGCATTGTTGGGAGAGGATTAGAGGAGCCGCCGTGTTTTGATGGCCTGCGTCTCATTTGCATCTTGAACGAAGTGGGAGCACAGCCAGGTTCTGTTCTTTTGTGTTTACTTCTGAGGAAATGTGTTTATTTCCGATGATTACAAATAAATCTCCTCTGCCTTTGCTTCAGCTGCCCAGAATAAAAAACATCCGGTGCCCCTTAAGTGTGTAGCCAGGGTGAATATTGGAAGTGCAGGAGAAATCCCATTAGGAGTCTCGAGCAAATGTAATTAACAATTTCTTCTCAAAGACAAGGGTGTTTGTTCTGCCCCTGTGACAGGTATTTTTGGATGGAGGCTTCCCAGGGTGAAACATCACCCGGTCGCTGTCAAGGGGCTTTGCTGCCGATCTGGGTGAGCTATTTTAGCCACTGAAAACTGGGTCAGCCAGCAAGTTTGCAACTGGTTTTGGCATCTCCATTTGTCATCCTGACGAGACATGTTACCTACAGGAGAGAGAAGCAGTGTGGGGTTGAAGTGCCATAGAGGAGTTTAGAAGTGGAGCATTGTTGGTTTGAACAATGAAAGAGGAGCGGTTTGAATCTTAGAATCAGCAAATATCCTCAGCTGGAAATTTCACAAGGATCATTAAGTGCATGTCCTGGATCTGCACTGGACAACCCCCAAAATCCCACCACGTGTCCAGACAGGTTTGGACAACAAATGAGGGTTGATCCATCCCCCCAGCCTCGTGGCATGGACAGGGTCTGGTGGTCTCGGCTCTTCAGGTACAAACATATCCCCTGGATTTCTTAGGATGTGCATCAATGTTTTGGGGTCCCATGCATCCCGTTCCTCGGAATATTTTGCACCCATGGAGAGAGTTTTGCAGGACTTCCTGTGTGCTTCCAGCTCTTGTGTGCTGTTTATGCCTCCAAATTACTGCCAGAAAACTTGTGCTGACCCTGGGCACAGTATTTCCTCACCATGGGGGAGGCATTGAGGACAGCCCCAGGCTTCTCCCTCGTGTTCAGCCGAGTCAGCAGTGCAGGAAAGGTCTGTGACGTGGCCAGAGGAGGCAGGGGATGAAGGTGGAGGGTGTTGTGGCTCAGCCCACGTGTAGGAGAGGCACTGTCAGTGTCATTGATGGGGCTGGGAAGGAGCCTGCTGTGGGAGCCATGTGGGGTCTCTCCTAATAGGTGCAGGAGGAGGGGGACGGGCACTGTGTGCCACCGAACACAACGAGCGTGTCAGCAGAGCTATCTGTATTGTTGCACTAAGTGAAATAATTCCACGGCAAACTTCAAAATTAGCATTTAAGAATGAGGAATAGGGGCAATTATAGGGGAAGCAGCGCAGCGCCGCTGCCCCCAGCTCCCACCCTCATGCATCTCCTCACGCTGCCGCGTTCAGGTTCATCGCCCTCGTCTCTGGTGGAGCACTGGGATCCCTGTGGCAGCTCTCGTCCTCCTGCAGAGTGAGGGGATCAATGTGGGTCTCAGGAGATGAAGCCTTCAAGAGCCCACATGTATCACTGAGAGCGCTGTGGGGGCCGGAGCTCCAGCAAAGCCCGGCATCCAAAGCTCCTCAGCCACTCAGCAGAGGTTGGAGGCAGCTGAAGTGTTACAGATGGTGAAAAGTGTCTGCTCAAAGGCAATGAGGGTGTAAGTGGGATGCAGACACGGAGGAGCTGATGGGACAGGTCACGCTGCACAAAGAAGGGATGTGTGGGGGAGCTGGGATGCAGTGTATGCTGGGGGCTGGCAATATCGTTCCAAGATATTCTCCCTGTCTTGCTGATGGGCTTTCTTCAGGTAAACTGCAGGACCAGGATAAGTTTATTTCCCTGCCATGTGACAGGCGCTTTATTGTCTTTTGTCCCTTCTGGAGTCGTAAGGCAGTTTCTGGAGATGGATGCGGCGCCTTCAGGAAACTGTTAATGGGGGTTTGTCTTTGGTTTTAATTAGATCCCTTCAAGGGAAAACCTCCTGGCCTGCTTTATTATCCAGCTTTGTCAGAGCTTGTCTGCTTTATCTAAACACTTTGCAGAAGTCTCTTTACCTGTTTGCTTACTGGAGACATTATCATAATCCTGGTCAATTGGAAATGGGGAGCAAAGACGGCTCAGCAGACAAGCGAGTGCCGTCAGCTTAGCAGCTAATGGAGATCACTTTCCCAGACAGGGAAAGGAGCTGATGAGGTGCTCCTTGTGCCAGGGTATCCGTCAGTATTCTCTTTGTAGTGCCAATTGCCAGGGCACAGGAAAACTGGCAGTGGGAAGGTGAGGCCAGCTGAGAAGGCGCCTGCAGGAATGCTTTGTGCGCTGTGCCAGCTGATGGATGGGGCTTTTCTGCTGCTGGTGGTTCTGACGCATTCCCAGGAGGTGCAGGAGGGCTGGATTTTTGTAGGAGGGTGGTTTGTCTGGTCGTCTGTAGCTGCAGGGGACAGTCTGGGCTCCGGTGGAGAGGAGCATGATGCTGCACAAAGCCGAAGGGACTTGGTCCTAAATTAGCTACTGAGTGGCAGTGACTGAAGAGGGGCTGAAGGGCTGGAAAGGAGGAGCCTTTGCCTCTTTGCTCTTGGCATGGGGTTGTTTCTGAGGTCTCCAAGTTGCTGCCTGCTCATTCCAGGTGGTTTTGGGAGCAGTGACCAGCACCACAGACAAGGGAGGGTGGTGCTGTCCTTGCTCTCCCTCCTGGTGCCCACCTGGGGCATCCCTGGGTGCTTGTGTGGGGGCAGCTCTGAGATGTAAGTGTGAGCTGTAAATGCAGAATGAGCCACCCCAGTTGCCAAGTGCCCTGGACCAGCCCCAGATCTCCTCGGGAAGCACATTCCATATGCACCAGCCGAAGCTGGGCAGCAGCAGTGGAAGGAAGGTACTCAGTGCCGGCATGAGCGTCTCATCCCTGTCACTTCAAACCCGAGTCCTTGTGCTTCACCCCTAATGAGGGGACCCGAGAGTACCTCGCAGGGCTGTAGTCTGGATATTTATATGAGCGCAGACATGCAAGTTGTCTGTTTTACATATTGCTGCCCTGATTTTTCAGTGCACGCAATGAATAATTTACAGAAGCCGTGTGTAAGTATCTCTTTATTATTCATTATAATGAAGTGAGACAGCAGTAATAGTCCACTAGACTGGAATCCCCCAGGGCCGAACTTAACTCGGCTGTGCTTAGCTCTCCCCCAGTTAATTTGAAGGAAGAGAGGGCTCGGCTCGCGACAAGGACGATGCTGTCTGCTGGCACGGGGCTCCTTGGTGTGGCAGAGCCGAGCTGGTGCCGGGGCATGTCTGACCCCAGGCAGGCTCCCCTCGTGCCGGCGGTGCCGCGCCAGGCGTGCAGTGCCATCCGTCTTTCCCGGTGTCCGTACGTGATGTGGCTGGCAGAGACGTACAGCCCCTGCAAGGGGAAAATTACTTGTTTGCAGGAGAATATATGGCTCGTTTCTCTGAACCGAGCACCCGGGGGGACCCTCAAACATGCCAAGTATCGCCCCTTCCCGGCGCCCGATTAATAATCTCGATCGAGGTGACGCTCTGCAATCTCAGCAGGGGAGGCATATAACAACCTTGGAGCCTGGGCAGGAGAGAACTGCAGTGGGGACGAGGACAGGAACAGCCTCCCAGCCCCTCTCTGAATTTACAGGCAGGTGGAGAGGGACTCACACGAGTTTCTTGATTGACTGTAGGTGCTGTTTCCTACAATCTTGGCTGCACAAAGCTGCGGCAGGTCTGCCACTGCTGGCACCAGCTCATGTCTGGCTTGGTTTTCCCGGTTTATTTTCATGCCAAGAGAACGCTTCCCTAGCCCGGTCCTCAGGTAGCAAAGGTGGAGCTCCCAAGAGGTGCTGGACTCCTAAATTTAACCAAATGCTTAGAGCTTCTGCTGCAGATACCATGGCATCAGCAGAGAAGTCCACAAGTAAATAGATGGAGAAGAATCTGTCAAAGAACATGAAAAAGCCATGTTTTCCAGGAACATTTTAATTCCCTTCCCCCCCATCCCATTCTTTGCCAAGTGTAACTCAGCGCCGTGGACCGGAGCTGCCGAGCTCCCGCACGTCTCAGAGCGGGGAGGGTGGGAGCCAGGCAGGAAATAAATAATGGAAACGACCGCGTTGTGTTTTCAAGGCACTTGTAGGATTTACAGCTGCTTATCCAAATGTTCCCTTCCCTTCCCTGTGTGCTGGCATGGCCGTCTCCGGCTGTTTCTCTTCTTCCCCTCTCCCTGTGCGTGTGCTGTGGCCCCTGTCCCCAGCAGTGGGGGTGTTTATCACCCCGGGGATGGCTCCAGGGCTGTGCTGACAAGCTGAACTGTCAGCACATTTTACAGCTTCATCTGGAATTCTCAGTGCACAGCGAAGGCAGGGGGGGCTGTGGAGGTGGGTGAGAAGGGGGATAGAGATGGTCTGCCTGGCTTGCAGAGGTCAAACAATGGGAATTTTGTCCGTGGTTACCCAGTTGTGTGTAAAAGAAAAAGGGAGGCTTTATTTCTGTTTATGTGAAATCTCACTTGATGGGGGGATGAGGAAACAGGGAGCACAGCAGCATGGAGTATCTCCCTGCTGGCAGAACTGGGGAGCCACCCTCCCATCCTGCTCCCATCCCTTTCTGGGACCTGGGGTGCTCTGTGTGTGTCCTGTTCCAGGCGTGTGACCCTCTGTGTGTGCCCTGCAGGTGTACTGTGGATGACCGGGTGACGCGGGTGGCGTGGCTGAACCGCAGCACCATCCTGTATGCCGGCAATGACAAGTGGTCTATAGACAACCGTGTGGTCATCCTGTCCAACACCAAGACCCAGTACAGCATCAAGATACACAACGTGGACATATATGATGAGGGCCCCTACACCTGCTCTGTGCAGACAGACAATCACCCCAAGACTTCACGCGTCCATCTCATCGTGCAAGGTAGGTCTGAACGTGCCTCATGCTGCTGCTGCATGGTTTGATGTGAAAGGCTGCCTGGAATTCTGTGTGATTCTGTGACTTGGGAAGGGTTTGGAGGCCCTCTTGGTAGGGGAGTTGGAGCCAGCATTGGTTGGTTCAGAGATTGCATGGCATGGGAACTGTGGTGTGGACAAGTCCACATGCCAGGGAGGAGATGAGTGTGCGTTGTCTCAGCCTTGCTTTGTTGTTCAGTCTTCACGTGGGGCAGAGGACACCTGAGAGCTGGCAAGGGGGCTGCTGAGCTCTTCTTTATTCCCCCTCTGCCTGTCCCTTGCTGTGAATTTGACCTGTCTCCTCTGCTTGGAACCATGTTGCTCAGCTTGTTCCATCAGGGATTCATTAGCAAGGTGCTCAAGCATGCATTCAAAGATACTTCAGGGGAGCCAAAAGCAGTGTGCTGCCAGGCACAGAGGAGAAGCAGATCCCAACAGCACAAGGCTCCGTGGTTTTGGGAGAGAGGTCGAAGTCACTGTGGGGCCATGAAGGGCTCTTGGCACAGGGCTTCACAGGCAGGTTTGTCAATGTGGCAGATGCTGTTGGGCTGCAAAGCAGTGTCCTGAGGCTGTTCTGATGGGGGGAACCAGGTGCTGGCAGATCAGAGGGGCCAGTAGCACTCTGATGAATGCTGCCTCTGGATTTTTGTGGCTTTGCACCAGTTACTGGCTTTTGTCCGGTCTCTAGATTAATTTTTCAGAGTTAGTGTTAGTTCAGGTTAGATAAAGATAATGAAAGTTTCCTAATCCTCTTAAAGAAGATTTATTTGGCTGAGTAGAAAGCTCTCGGAATACAATAAAGCGTGTATAAAACCAGGACCTAATCTTTCCTTTAATTTCAAACAGCTGATGGGTATTGATTTTGCAATGAGCAAATCTGAAAACTTTCTCAGCCTCAGCACGTCTCTGAGAAGCCCCCAACAGAGTTATGTATGTATTTATGTACCCTTCTCATTGGCTACAGGCAGGGGATGATTGTGGTCACCTATCCAACAGGTTTTCCTGCCTGGTGGCATGGGAGTGTGTTGGGAAAGCCCAGATTGTGTGCACCAGGCTGTGCTGAAGAAGGGGAGTGCTCACCTCGGGAAGAGGGGAGCAGAGATCCACTGGAAGCATCCCTCCATCCCCTTGTTCAGAGCTGTCCCTCTCCTCCTTTTGGAGTTGTGTGCGAGCTGTCCATCTGTGAGCTTTAATCTGTTTATCCTGTCTGCTCTCTAATCGTGCTAATCCATCCAGTCAACACCAGTGAAGTATCCGAGTGCTTTGCACCTAATGAAATCAGGTGAGCTCAGCACCCGCTGCCCTCACCCCTTCCTCAGGGCCATGCAGGCACTTGCCAGGCATGGGCAAGTGAAGGTGAGAGGGAGAGTTTGTGTCCAGTCTGGTGGTGAGGCATTCCTAGCTGTGCTGGGGAAGGTTTTGCTCCTGGTGTGAGCAAGTCCTGCTAGATTGCTCCCACCGCAGCGAGGGCTGTGGTTCTCAGCAGTGTCACTTGTGCACAGCTGGAGGGAAGCGTGAGAGGGACTGGGGGTGCAGGCACAGGTCAAGTGGTCCATGCTGAGCAGTGTCTGTACTTCCCTTTCAACATGCTAAGCTCAAACCACTCGGTTTGCCCAGCTGAGAAAATCCATCCGTAGGTGCCTTTGATGGTGGTGATGAGAGAGGCAAATCCTCCCGTGCTCTCTTCCCTGTTCAGCCTGAGGAAGAGAAGTTTGTATGGAGATGTCATCATCCAGTGTCTGGAGGGGCCTACAAAGAAATCAAGAGGGACTCTTCATCAGGAATTGTAGTTATGAGGAATAATGGGTTCAAACTGAAAAAGAGGAAATTTAGGCTTGATTAGAGAAGAAATTCCTTCCTCTAAGGGTGGTGAGGCCCTGGCACAGGTTTCCCAGAGAAGCTGTGGCTGCCCCTGGATCCCTGGAATGTTCAAGGTCAGGTTGGACAGGGCTTGGAGCAACCTGGTCTGGTGGAAGTTGTCCCTTGCCCATGGCAGGGGGGGTGGAATTAGATTGTCTTTAGGCTGCTTCTAACCCAAGCCATTCTATCATTCAGCTCCCCTGCAGTTCTTTGGTGGCTAAATTGTGCTTTCTGTGGGGTGAGCAACACGCAGTCCTCTGCTCAGTGCTGAGAGGAAAGGAGTGATTTTCCAAAAGATGGATTTGGTCCTGGCTGTTACTGCAAGCAGAGCACACACTTTACAGGGATGGGAGCAAAGCCCTGTTTCTGGCCTCAAAATTGAGGCTTTGATCTGCCCTCTGTTTGTTGCCCTCACTGTGCCAGCAGGATAGCAAAAAAGCAGTAATGACCAGTTAGCAACTATATTCAGGTCAGTTAATTTCTATTTGTATTTTGCAAAGCCATAAGTTGGCCGGAGAGAGTATTGATTCTTTGTGCCCGTGTTCAATTGGGTTTTAATTGTGCTACTGAGGGGCCCAGCCTTCCTTCCCAGCAACCCAGCGATAAATCTGCCAGGGAATCGCCGTCAACAGTAAATGTGTCTCTTAGTAGCACTATTAATATGTCTCTTGCATTGGTTCATTGCAACCGCCGTTAACAGGGTTTATAAGAGCGTAGATGGCAGGGAGCCAGAGGGGTTTTTTTGTCTCCCTTTTCCTCTTTTTGTCAGGAGCTGCCTCGTGCTGAAGGGATGGATGCTTTCAGAGATGTATGTGGTGCTTGTGGCACGCACAGGAGGGTTTGGGATGCAGAGAGAACCGGCATTTAAGCTCCTATGAGTAGAAGATGAGCCACCCTGTCCTCTTGTCATAAAGGCTGGAGTGGAGCTGAAGTGGGGAGGACCTTGGTGAGCCCTCCTGCCTCTGTGGCAAGCAGTGTGTAGGTCACCTCTCAGAAAGGGAGAGAGGGAGAGTTCCTGGGAGGTGCAGGCTTGCAAGGAGGAGCTGGGAGCCCTTAGTGGCATCATGCTGCAGGATGGCTTTGGGTGTGAGGAGTGTGGTAGATTGTAGGCAGGACACATTCCTGCCTTCATGGTTTGGGCTGCTTCAGGGTGTGCTTCAGTCTGGAATGTGGAGCTCAGGGTCAGTGTTTTGGTGGAAGCTGTGAGCTTGGGATCCCTTCTGGTGGTAAGCATTTGAACTGGCCATCCCTACCTAGCTTGGTATTTCTCGGATGTCCTCTGTTCCTGATTCACTTATAGAACCCTCCCCTGTACTGCCTTAATCCTACTCACCACACTGAAGCCTCTCCCAACTGTTGGCATTGTTTCTCTTGTTTCTGGTTGACACAATCCATTTCCCATCTTGCTGCTTGCTGCTTTCCTTGCCCTGGGAACCAGGACAGGTTTTGAAGGGGCCATGGCCTCCATTTACAGGGTGTGGCTGTGTGGTGTGTTATCCAAATGCACCTAGGGATGCTCTCCTGGAGCTGCTCCTGTGTCTCACTCACTGCCTCTCAAAGCAGCACCAGTGCAGATGTAGCTTCTCTGTGCATGTTTCAAACCCAAACTGAATCTTTTATTTTTCCCTTGTCATAACAGCTGGCTCCTTAAGGCTCTCAAAGGGCCATCCCCCCCACCAAGCCAGTCCCATTGAGATCTTTTTCTCCAAAGGGAAAAGGTTGGATGGAAAGTTGCAGCCAGACCCCTCTCTCAACCTTCCTTCCTCCCTGAAGAAGGAGAGGATGGGTGAGAGAGTGAGAACGGCCAGATGAAGGTGATGCAGGAGCAATGTGGCAGTGGATTCAAAGACAAAACAGCCCAGGGAAAATCTGGAAGGAATAGCAAAATTTGAAGACGGAAGTAACTAGACAGGGAAAAAAAAAAGGATGAGAAAAAAAGCCCAGAAACTCTAGAACAAAGGAAAGAGAGAAGGAAATGTGCTCACACAGAAAAGCACCAGAGCATCAAAAGGGCAGGAGGCAGCAAAGGGGAGAAATGAAAGAGCAATGAAGGAGTGAGGGCAGGGAGAGGGGGAAGGTCTGGAAGGAGGAAGAGTGGGACTGACAGGTAGAAAACAGCACACACTGCCCAGACAGGAGCAACCATTGTCCCTAAAGTGCCTGCCATGACGTGCTAACCCAAAATCTGGATGGGAGAACGGGAAGGGGACAGGATGGGGTGCACCCAACAACATCCTCGGGCTCCCAGTCTCAAAGCTACCTGAAACTGGTGAAAAGAAGCCAATGGGATGTGCCACAGGGACAAGCAGCAACAGATGATTAATTACTGCAAAAAAACAAAACCGGGGAAGAGGAGGGAGAACTGGTGAAGTTGTTTCCCCATTATATTTCCGAACAGAAAGAACGTTTTAGCTCGCACACAAATAGCTCCCTGGGAAGCACTCTCACTTCCTAATTGTTCATAAATTTACTGACAGGTGGTTACACAGTAGGTATAACACTGTGAGTTTTGGTTTTATTGCTTTCCCTGTCTCAACGTGGAAACTTGGAGAAAAAGGATGCACTGCGAGCAGTCGGGCGACTCCGCCTGGCAAAGGGTGCTCGGGGCCTGTATTTAATATTTTCCATGTTCCTTCCTGTAAAAGGATCCCACACAGAGTGTTTTACTTGGGGAAGGCTATGAAAAGAGAGTGTTCAAGACCTCAAGCAAAGGCTATGAAAAGAGAGTGTTCAAGACCTCAAGCAAAGGGGAAAGGAAGATATTACCAAAATGGAGTGCCTGTAGAAAAAGTGAAGCCATGACACGCAGCTCGCTTGGCAGGGAAATTTGACAAAAATCATTTTGTTGACCAAACCGTAGCTTTTAGAAGTGTTTAATCCATTATCTCAATAAAATCATCTCTGATGAGCCTTTCAGACTGGGCTGTCACCAGAAGGGTTCGATCAGAGATGATCATTGTCGCTGCTGAAAGCAGCATGTTAAACTCTCCAGGTCACCTCATTGCCCCGGTCACCTCCCGTGGGAACACTGAGGTGCATTTGCACAGGGTTCCTCTGTGCCTTGCAGGTATCTCCTGCACCCCAAAAGCAGTGAGTTGGAGAGAGGGAAGACATCCATTTCCACCTGCCAGCCAGGGGCTGGCTCTCAGGTGCCCCGTTTAAGGGTATCAGCCCCCAACAGGAGCTGCTCTAGGGAAGGTCTGGTTTTGCTGGTGCCTTCAGCAGACACACAGGGACTGGAGGAGTCCCCGCTGCCACCCGCTGTGCTTCTCATCAGGGAAGGGAGATGGAAAGCACAGGCAAAATGTGAGCTTTCAGCATATTTGCCTCCTTTGTGCTGACTTTCTGTACGCTAATGAGACCTTGCACAGTGACACCTCTGACAGCCCCGTCCTGCCTGTGCCGGGGAGGCTTGTGCCGAGCTGGAGATGCCTGGGGCTATAGGCAGCTGGGATGCTGGGAAGGGAGGCAGCGTCATCTCCTGCAGGCATCCGACCCCTGCTAGGGTGACAGTCCCTCTCCCTGCTGCTGACAGCATCACCTGTCACAGGACACAGCTGGGCACTGCAGCTGGAGAGGTGAGGGAGCTGCAGGAGTGCTGCATCTCCCCAAAGCAGGAGGTGTGTGAGAGGGGATGGAAAGTGAGGTGCCAGGGCAGAAGCACAATGTGCTGTAGGTGTGACAGTGTCCACGGAGGCTTCAGAGCTCCGGAGATGAGATGTCCCTCTCTGCTGTCCCTCTGGGGACCTGTCCCCCAAGGAGAGGTGGACAAGTGGCCGTTGCCTGGTGGGTTGAAGAGCCCATAGTTATCCATCTGTCATCTCCCCTTATCAGCAGTGTAGGAAGAGTTCTCTTTTAATGGATTAGGAGCTAATGATGTGGAGGAGGGACATCAGTTGCATGTGTCAGCCGCTGTGCTCATGCAGGCTCTCCGCTCCGAGGCGTGCAGCAGTAATGATCTGGCAGCTAAAAATAATCCAGGGCCACGGCGGCGAGTGGCTCGGGTAGGGATCGGCGCTCGGGAGCGGCCGGGATGAGTCAGCCTGCACTTGTCCTGTGCGTCAGCATCATGTGCAGCCGCTGAGCGCTCAGCCATCCCCCGGGCGCTGGTTTTCCCGCACGGTTTAGCAGGGAAGAGGCGTCCCTGCGGCACTGACCGTCCCTCCTCACGCTCGGGTGTCTGGTTGGCTGGCCACGTCCGAGTTTTCCCCTTGCTTTTGCCCCCAGTTGGGACAACAACTGGGAAGTAAAGCCATGAGTGGTGCCCGGAGCAGATGGAGGGATGGAACGTGTTGGGGAGAGTCCCGCAGATATCCCGAGTGTCACAGTGTTAGTGTAGGGTTTAAATGTTTCTGAAAATCATGGGAAAGGAATGCTGTGCTTTGTTTTTAGTGGACCATGCACCTATGAGGATTATGGTTAAGCATGTTGTTAAGAAACACAAACAAGGTAATTATTTGGGGGTGAAGTAGAGAATCAATATTTAGAGTTTCCAGGGTACCTGTAGATGAGATCGTGTTCGTACAATGGGACAATATAAGTACAATTATTATAGTTATTGTGTTGTTAAGCAAGTATAATGTTATATAATCATAACTAAAATGGTATAAATATGTGCATTCTGAACAAATGGACAGAGCTAGATTTGGGTAGCTACACCCCTAGTTCCCAAGTGCTTTTAATAAAGCACCTGTGATCATGTGTTCCCGAACGCTGACAACAGGACGTGGCAGCATCACCAAGGTGCGATCCCATGGCCAGCCCCACAGGGCCCAGTCTGGGAGGTGAGGGGAAGGATGGCACCTCCCAGTCCCCAGGGATGGTGGCAGACCCTGGCACACGCCCAGGCGTGGATCGGCGCGTTGGGCTGCGCGGGTCTCGAGTGGTAAAGGAAGGAGATAAATCACGGGCTTATTGTTATTGAATTTAGTGGCATCGCTTTCACATTCAATTTCTCTCGCCGGCTTTCCGAACAAACAAGAAATTACAGTGCAAATGTATTTTTGGCTTACCAAACTTATGCATTAACTTCCCTGTGATTAATATTACGCAGGGCTGACGAAACCCTCTGTGCGCCGCTCGCCGCTCCGGTGAGACCGTGCCGCTCATCGCCTCCTCGGGATTTATCCTTTATTCAATTTGCTTGTAGTTGTAGACTTCTGCCAGGAAGGACTGTGGATAAAAGGATGGTGTTCTGCCCTGTTTTTGTCATTGCAGCTGGGTAGGGCAGAAGGAGGGAAATGTAGAGAACCAAAGGTAACTCAGGGAAAGGATGCTGTCAGCAGGTAAAGGACTACAAACAGCACCTACTGTCATGCTGGAGGACTACAAGGCATTAGCAGGGCTGGCTGTCCTGAGAGGGGACCAAGAGGGATCTATGGGGTATAGAAGAGCCTTGGACTCCACACCCAGCACCAATCCCAAGCTGTCACCACCTTGAGACAAGGCAGCTCCAGTGGGATGTGTTTGTCAGGGCAGCCATGCCTTGCCCATCCCTCTCTCATGGTATTGGCAGGGTGTGGCTGCAGGCTGGATTTATCCACACAGTCATGTTTGCTGGAATTTATCCACACACTCATGTTTGCCACCAAACTCGCCCTGCCTGCATCCCTAAGTGGCCCCAGTTTCCACCCCCACCTCCCTATAGGATTAAATCCTCCATGGCAAACCAGTGTGTCCTTGAGACACCATCCTTGGCAGCCCAGTCAGTGGGATCTATAAAAATGTAATCAGGGTCCTCTGATGTCCTTCTCCAAGTCCTGGTAACCTCGTAGGCAACGATCGCAGTCACAGGTATCGACCCCAGTGGGGGGGTCCCTCCACTGCCTGTCCCTGCCAGCTCACAGGGGCATTCCTGATTGCATTAGGGCAGGCAGTGGAAGCACAGCCGTGCTCCCCTGGCCTTTGGATGCTCAGGAAATGCAGTTTCCTGAAATCCCCGCTGTGAGACCTGCTGGCATGTCTGGTCAGCATCCTTTGCTAAGGGAAGGTCTCTCGGGCTGATGTGTGTGTTTGTGTGGCTTGGGGTTTTCCAAATGGGAGCACTGGGACTGTAGTGGTTATGGGTAGTGGTAATTTTTTCCACAGGAATGGAAGTATTTCTGTGCCCAGGAGGGGGACAGGCTCACATCTGTACCCAGAGCACCACCAGTTCCTGCATCTCATTTTGTTCTTGTGGTTTGGGACTCAGGGGCCAGGAAAGGGATGTCAGCCTTGAAGTGGAGGTGGCTGGGAGGGTGAGGATAGAACGATGACCATGATTTTGCTGATGCTCTGCATCACACACCATTGCTCCAGTCCAGCACCTGCAGGCAAAAGCACACAAAGAAGAGACAGGCTGACATCTGGAGCAGGGGTGGCATCCCAAGGTCTCAGCATCCACTAACGGTGCTGATGTCATCTCAGACCAAAACTGCTCGTGAGGAGGGCTGGTTTGCAGGCTCAGGAGCAGGTGAAAAATGCCCAGGTGTGGGAAGCCTTGTCCTGGATGTTCTTGTAGTTTTCACATGTTCCTGGTACCGGTTTGAGGTGCTGTTACTGGAGGGGAGACGTGCAAGGATACTGGTAATATGGATTAGTGTCATCTTGTCTGAGTGAGGAAGGGCCATTTGCAGCCTTCCTGGAGCTCATTGTGGCTGCACTGTCGGAGCTGGCCGGTTCTGCTCTGAGTGTTAACTACGTTTTCCAGCAGTTGCCGGCACACACTTTTCATTTTTGGATTGCTGCTTTCCCCTGAAGGACTCAGACAATCTCCCTCTGCTATAACAGACTGTACTTCTATATTAATGTGTCAAGTTGCTGGGAAATTTACTGCTTTGCAGAACCCATAGGGCTGCAGAGCCCGTGCCGCATCTTTGCCATGGCTCATCCTGCTGCGCTGCCTCTCCCTCGCTGGGAGGGAGGAGAACCTCCCTGGGAATGTGAGGAGAGCTTCCCTGGGGGTGTGAGGAGAGCCAGGCAGCCCCACTTCCCCTTGCAGGCAGTGCTGGTGTTGCCCACAGTGGTTTTCAGGTTGATTATCCTGGAATCCCAGTGCTTGATTCCCTGCCCTGGGTGCAAGGATTGGGCATTGATGCCACTTGACCTGGGCTCTTATCATGTTGTTTGGTTGGGGAGGATGCACAAGGCATCCTTTCTGGCATTATAGGTATGGTGTTTCATTTGGGGAGGGTAGTTAATTATGGCCTCATTTACTCCCTGGGGTGCAGACCCTTTAGGGGGTTGTGTCCGACAGCCCAGAGCGCCAGGAAGCAGCATCAGCGAGCGAGCTTTAATTGCTTTTTGCCATGGCCAGGGATATTTATGGGTACGGAGATTGCCAAGTTATTTATTAGATGGAGTATCTGGGGATAGAGTAATATAAATCACCCCGGCCGGTATTGAAGGAGCAGACGCTCAGTAATTTAAACAGCTTTAATAAATATGCTAAAATATGAGCCTTGTCGCAGGCCATAACGAGAGCTGGTTATCGGGGTCTCAGCCATGGACTGGAGGGGCTGGCACGTTGAGTGGACCCCTGCACAGCCCAGATCCACACTTGGCTCCAGTCCAAGATACTGGTTTGGAGACATGGAACTGTGCTGACTGGTCAGGGCACTGGAGCAGACACCAGCGTCACACCACGGGACAGGTCTCGTGGCTGGGGCCTCCCAGGTGTGTTGATGGTGGCCTTTATGTCTTGCAGTGCCCCCCCAGATTGTCAACATCTCGTCGGACATCACCGTGAACGAGGGCAGCAGCGTGACCCTGATGTGCCTGGCCTTTGGGAGACCAGAGCCCACCGTCACGTGGCGGCACCTCTCCGGGAAAGGTGAGCCCTTGGTGGAGGGTGACTGTTACTGTGACGCAGATAGAAACACACAGTAACACACACAACAGGTGTTCAGGCAGACAAGAAGAAAGGAAGAAGATCCCGTTTATTGTTGACCTCGTATATATAAGTTTCTGGAGAGTGACCAGAGATTGGACAGAGAAGTTCCCATCTCTCCATCTCCACTGGTCACTTGAGAAGTCCATCAGGTGATATCTTTTCACAAAGGAATGCAAACATGATCCTTGTTTATCTTAAAATTCATGAGAACTGACTCTATTATAACAAAACAAATCAGAAGGCTGATTTTCAGGGACAACAGGTGACCTTCCTGGGTCTGAGGAGGGGCCATCCTGGCCTGTGTGGTTGTCCCCGTAGAAGGGTCAGGGTGGCATTAAGGTGACTTGTTGTTGTAGGATAACACACGACACGGACTCTTTTTGTGGTTTTTGTTAAGGTTGTGTAAAGATCTCTGTATTAGAAATTGTTTCTCTTTATATCATATTTTTTACAGACCAGTGTGATTGGTGAGAGAAAATCTCTTCACTCACCTTGGTTAAACTAGAGGACATCAAGAGAGATCCTCTTCTTAGAAGGAATAGACATAGATATTGTAACAAAAACAGTCATGATGTTTTTCCCACTTTCCCTGGAAAAGAATTTCAGAAAACTTAAAACATCAGAAAATTAGAACTTTAGAAAACCAGAAACTTCAGGTCTGAAACCAGACTACAGTGACTCCCAGTGAGAGGTGCTGACACTGTGGTGTGACCTGGGACGGGGCTGAGGATGGCCTGGGATTTGGTGGGCTGAGGATGCTTGTCAATTGTTTCCTGGGTGAAGGGGCTGCCAGATGCCCAGGCAGGGGGTGTCGGGGCAGGGCACGGGGAAGTTCCCATGTTGGTGTCCATGGGTGACGGTGCCACACGTTCAGTACATCCCCCAGGGCAGACCTTTGTGAGTGAGGACGAGTACCTGGAGATCACAGGCATCACACGGGAGCAGTCCGGGGAGTACGAGTGCAGCGCCGTCAACGACGTGGCCGTCCCGGACGTGCGGAAGGTCAAAGTCACCGTCAACTGTGAGTGCAGGGCTCAGGGGAGTGGCAGGGCTGGGGGCACGGGGCTGGTGTGACATATGGTGTCTCCACAGACCCGCCCTACATCTCCAACGCCAAGAACACGGGCGCCTCGGTGGGCCAGAAGGGCATCCTGCAGTGCGAGGCTTCGGCCGTGCCCGTGGCCGAGTTTCAGTGGTTCAAGGAGGACACCAGGTGAGGGGCTGCAGAGGCAAGGGAGGATGGGGGGACAGCCACAGCCTTGGGGTGACAAGGTGTGTGTTACTGTGATGTAGATAGAAACACACAGTAACACATGTAGCAGGTGTTCAGGTAGAGAAGAAGAAAAGAACTCTCTAGTTTATCGTTGACCTCGTATCTCTAAGTTTCTGGACAGTGAGCAGAGATTGGACAGAGAAGTTCCCACCTCTCCATCTCCACTGCTCACTGGAGAAGTCCATCAGGTGATATCTTTTCACAGAGGAATGCAAACATGATCCTTGTTTATCTTACAATTCATGAGAACTGACTCCACTATACCAAAACAAATCAGAAGGCTGATTTTCAGGGACAACAGGTGTGGAGGTAGAGGGGGGTGACAGTGCCTGAGGGCGTCAGCTGGAAAAAGGCTGGGATCCACTCATTTTGGTGGGTGCTCAACTAAGGGCTGAGGAAATCCCAGGTTTTTTTCCCAGGGATGGTGGCTGTGGGACATGTGAGTCAGGCTGGGTCGTGGGATGGAGAGTTTGGGACAAGCAAGTCCAGTGGGGGAATATGTGGGCGTGTGGTGATGTTGGCTGGTGGGAAGCAAAGGGGTGCCCAGGGAGGGGCAAGATGCACCCTGGAGCCCCAGCCCTGCTCTCCATGATTCTCTGCAGGTTAGCAAACGGGCTGGAGGGGGTGAGGATCGAGAGCAAGGGTCGCCTGTCCACGCTGACCTTCTTCAACGTCTCGGAGAAGGACTACGGCAACTACACGTGCGTGGCCACGAACAAGCTGGGCAACACCAACGCCAGCATCATCCTCTATGGTAGGTGCCGGGGTTTTGCAGTAAGGTGAGGGGACAAGGAGGAATAAGAGAAGGAGAGCAAAGAGGAGGCACTTGGAGAGGAGGAGAATGAAGAAGAGGAGGAGGAGGATGAAGAGGAGTTTGAAGAGCACGATGAGGAAGAGGAGGATGAAGAGAAGGAGGCTGGCAGATGGCCGGTGGTGGAGCGATGGAGTGGAGCTGGCTGTATCTGGTGTTCCTGGTCCATCGAGGTGCCAAACAGCACAAACCCCAAGTCAGGTCCTGCCAGAGGATGCTCAGAGGATGAGATGTGTATCAGCCTGACCCTGGGGGCACAGCACAGCTGGCCAGCAGTGGGCTGGGCCCTGGAGTTGCTGGAGCACAGGGCTGAGGAGGGAGCCTGGCACAGGTGAGAGCGTGCTCCGGGTGTGTTGAGGGGTTTCCCTTGTTTGCCACTGGCAGGACTGCCAACAGGGATCCTGCTGTACTGGCAACAGCAGGACAGGTGACATCAGCCTGGGTGATTCAGGTGGCCAGGACAGGAAGGTGTTTGAGGAATGCTGTCACCAAGGACTGCTGTCACTGAGGAAGGGGCTGTGTACCTGTGGCAGGTCCCCTTGGCATTGTGACAAGCCCAGAGGGCTGTCACAACCCAGGGGTGGACAGCTGGAGCCTGCCTCCCCCCAGCAGGGCTCCAGCAGGAGGGAGAGGGTGGAAAACAGGCTCAAGGAGATGCTGAGAGGAGAGGAGTTTCCACACCAGCTTGGACTTTGGCAGCATCAGTGTGGGCAGTGGGAGCAAAGCTTTGCACTGTGGTGGGGGCTTGGTGGTTTGGGGTGGTGGGAGGGCACAGCTTTGCCTTGGTCGTGGGGCTGGCCCGTTCAGGTGCTTTCCACTCTGCTCTGTTGTGTTCTGTAGGGTTGTGTTTGGGTCTGGTGAGTGCCAGTCTGTGGTGTTTGGGTGGGGGCTGGTCCAAGCCTTTCTATTCCAAGCAGTTCTCCTCTGCCCTAGCCTGATTTCTTCTCTTTGGGTCAAAGCTCTGGGTTCTGTTCCCTCCCTACTGTTCTGCTCTCTTCTATTGTGTTTTGCCTTTTTGGTGAAGAAATTTTTCCCAATATCCAGCATAATGCAGTATAGTATAATAGACTACATATATTGTAAAATAATACAAGTATAATGTAGTCTAGAATAACATTATTTATAATAGTATATAAACAATACAAATATATAGATATGAAAACAAATATAATTCATATATTTAATAGTCTCATTGACATATATTATTATATATAAGCATATTGTTCTTTATTATACTCTTAGTATATAAATTACAGAATATGTAGTATACATTATTAGTTTTTATTTAGTACAATATGTAACTTAGAATGTATATGAGGTATTTTTTATATATATGGTTTAGGGGTTCAGGAGTTACAGTGGCAGTGCTGAATTGATGGTTGGATTTGATGCTCTTGAAGGTCTCTTCCAACCTTGATGATCCTATGACTCCATATAGTAAATATTGTATTTATGATATTTAGTACATAAATAAGTATGTTAAGTTTCCAATCCAGTTTTCCCAATATCCATTTTATTTTTTTCTGTTTCCCTCATACACCTGCTCTTTCTCTAATGTGAGACAAAATAACATCACCCAAGTCTCTTTTTTTCCATGAGTTGAAACTAAAGAAAAAGTTGCAGTGCAGGTCATTCCCTCTACTCAGAAGGGAATGGATTAGGAATTTTTGGTTTCGTTCCAAGCTATCTTGTGGTTATCTTTTATTTGACAGCATCTGTTTTCAGGCTTTTTTCCTTCTCTCAGCAGTTAGTGTTGCTCTTTGCACACCCCCCGTGACAGCACAGCAATCCTCTCACACCGGTTATTAATTGATGCCAACATGCAGAGAAAACAAAATTTCACTTTGTTTTAATAAATTAATCCCCTAAACACGTCCAGCAGGCTGAAGTGAAGTACATTAGAGGTGATTCCATAGGTGGCAAGACAGGGATATTAAAACTCATCCATAAAAAGGGAGATGTAGGAGCCCAAATCCTGTGGCCGAGTTTAGCAAGCTCTCCCTGCCTTGTAGCAACTCCTGTTAGTAATGGTCTGTTCAGTGGAATGCTAATATTCCTCTAATCCTTGTTTTATATAAGGAAGATTAGGAAAATATTTACTACTGAGACAGCTAGAAAAAGCCTTAGGAAAGAGAAGTTAAAACTTAAAATGTTCCATTTGTTTTCTTGTGGGTATTTACCTGCACCAACACTGAAGCTTAAATTTGTCTTTGAAAGGATATTGGCACATCCTTTGGATATTGCTGTGTGAACACTCAGGATACCTAAAGCTATTTTAATTTCGTAACTTTTAATGGAGAAAAAGGCAAACATTCATATTCTATTTCCCCGCCATCTTTCAAGTGTGTATTGAGTGAAAAGCACAGGAGCAGTGAGGAGAGCAGGCCAGGGAGTGAGCTCAAAAAGGAATTTAAGCAGGTGGGATTCCATCCCTCCTCCAGGACTGCGCTTTTTTCATTTTGTGAACATGTTGTGAAATTCAACAGCTTGTCAGTCAAAACTGCAGCTTCTTGGAAACCCAGGGGAGAGTGGAAAAGATGGGCTCTGTGGAGAGCTTCTATTTGGGTATGTGCGTGGTGTTTCTTGGACAGTCTCTACCAGCCTTTGCCAAAGGGGAGAGCAGCATGGGTGGTTGGAAATCTGCTAATTCTTTTATTTAAAAATTTCATGTCTGGGTTCACTTGCTGATGAGCACGTTGCATTTTGTACTTGCTATTTATATGTGGAGATAGGGGGGCAGAATCACCCAGACCTGGATCTTTACATCCTTTTCCAGTGCAGCGTGTGCCTCAGTCCCCAAGGGGAATTCCCCCAAGCCCCCATTCCAAACTGGAAGCTCTGGGACCTTTTATTTGCCCTTTCCATTGAAGAGCTATTGGAATAAAGAGAGATGTAGATGCTTTATAAAAGATGCCATCTGCATTTTTCCGATGTTCAGGGTCTCATTTCTAGTATGTAATCCCTGTGATTGATGATTGGGTGAGTTAACTGAATATAAGTTAAAATACCAAGTGTTAGATGTGATTTAAACCAATTATTCTATGGAGAGATAAAATCTTTTCATGCTTTATTGTGCACTCTCTTAAGAATCAGCAGCTTCAGACTAAATACATAAAAGCAAGGGAAAGCAATTATGTCTTTAAGAATAAGAGCTCTGATTCAATATTTAAAGACTGCTTGACTTAAAACACTTAAAACACAAGTCATAAAATCACAGGATGGTTTGGGCTGGAAAGGTCCTTAAGGCTCACCCAGTTCCACCCCTGCCATGGGCAGGGACAGCTTCCATTGTGCCAGGGTGCTCCAAGGCCCATCCAGCCTGGCCTTGGACACTTCCAGGGACCCAGGAGCAGCCACAGCCTCTCTGGATAACCTGTGCCAGAGCCTCACTACAAATATTTAAATTTTGCAAGAAGAGAATCAATGCAAAACATATGCAAAAATAATAATAAAAAAAAAAAGGTAAGAAATAGCATCTTTGCCCTGTTTACCTATTGCTGTGGAGTGTCTGTGATTGCAGTGATTTTGTGTGTTTATTTGTGCACACAAACCAGTAATCTGACAAACCTGGGAGATATTAGGAGTGGAAATTAGTAAGGGAGAGGAGAAGGAGGCAGTGCTCTATTCAGGGAGTATAAATCTGAACCAGGTCTTTTATACAGGAGAGAAAGTAATTACCCCACATCTATTTCTGTGCATTACAGGAACTTTGAAGGGCAGGTGAATCTGTCCAAATGCTCTTTTGTGTCTGCCACCAGCATTGCTTTGCAGGTCAAGGGAGCAGCTCACACTCATTTCATCATTCTTCAAGTTGCCACCTGCCATTTTTAATACCCTACAAAAAGCCTGAGATATGTAAGCTCCAAAGCTGCTGCCAGAGGGTCTGGGGAATTGCAATCCCCAGCTTAATTTTGCTTCAGGAATCTGCTGGGGGACACCTGAGAGGCTGGTGGTGCCTTGGTGCCACAGCCAGCCTGGCTGGGAGCAGTGGTGGAGACAGAACACTGCTGGGTGGGGAATTACAAAGGCTTCCACTCTCTCTGGTCAACAATAAAATGATTTTCTCCAGTTAATTGAATGGATTATGCTGCTTGGATGTTCTGGGTGGGATCAGGGCACGTGTCCATCAGGTGGCTGGTGCTGGGGGCTGGCTGTGCTGGCGCTTGGCTCTGGGCTGAGCCATCCATCCCCTCAGCATCTTCTGCTCCAAACACCCTTCAGGAAATGGTAGCTCTCCTCTGGAGCCAGGCTGGGAGAGCTGGGAGTGTTCACCAGGAGGAGAGAAGGCTCTGGGGAGACTTGGGAGTCCCTTCCAGTGCCTAAAGGGGCTCCAAGAGAGCTGGAAAGGGCTAACTCTTGGGGTTAATTAGCATTTGGAGTTACCTGGGACAAACTCACTTTCTGTAGAGTACTTCAGGGTTACTTTAGCTTGTTGGGTTACTTTGTCTCAATCAGTTACCATTTGGGATTACTGTAGATCATCTGGGCTACTAGAGCTCAAATTTATTCTGGACAGAGCACTTCAGGGCTACTTGAGGTCAGCCAGATAATATTTGGGGTTACTTGAGGTCACTGAGGGGCTAGCTGAGGTCAACAAGTTCATATTTGAGGTTACTACAGGTCATTGGGGTTACTTTAGGTCATTGGGGTTACTAGAGGTCAAACTTGTTCTGTGCAGAGCACTTTGAGGTTACTTGAGGTCATTTCTTGGGGTCAACCAGTTCATATTTGGGGTTACTATAGGTCATAGGGGTTACTGGAGGTCATCATGGGGTTACTTGAGGTCAGCCAGTTCCTATTTGGGGTTACTTGAGGTCCCTGGGGTTACCTGAGGTCAGCCAATTAACATGGGATGATTTGAGGCCGTGTTCCATCCCTGGGGATCATGCTGGCCTTCACTGAGTTCCACCAGTTTTCTTGTTCCACTATTTGAGGTCACCAGCTCCAGCAGTGATAGCAGAGCTTGGACCTGAGTTTGTGTCCCTGTCACGACTCCTTCTGCTCCATTTCCCACCCAGGAACCCCCAGGTGCTGTTGCTGTTCTCCTGCCTGGGTGGCAGTGTTGGTGTCCCACCCTCACCCCAGCTTGCCTGGTGGCTTTGGGGTCCCTTGGCACCATGAGTTGCTCATGACAGGCTCCCTGGCCCCGGCTGTGCCCCCAAATCCCATCCAAATTCCATCCTGCCCCTGTCCTGTGAGCACCTGCACCTCTGGCAGCACATGAGCTCCCCTGCATTCAGTTTTATTGGGAGAAGATGAAGATCCCCAGGATCTGGAGCAGAGTGAAGTTCTCCAGCTTCATCCCTGGATCTCTGTGTCCCTCTGTCCATACTGACCTTTACTTCTGCAGCTGCAGGTCTGGTGAGATGATTCAAAGACACCAACACAGCTTGAAACCTTAAACCAGGCTTTATTAGACAATCATTAACATAACACCCAGGGCTAGCCTTTAATCATCATCAACAATCATCACCACAGAGGAAAATAATAAGTCTTTAATAAACTTGGCCTAAATTAGCCATGAGTCTCAAATGGGGGCTCTTTCCTGGGGGCCCAGAGGAGGTGCCATGGCACTGTGGTGTGGGCAGCTTTGGAGGTGAGGGGGAAGAGCTTCCTGCATGTCTTGGTGAATGAAGCCACAGCTGAGGTGGAATATCTTCTTTTTCCTCAGTATTTATCAGTGCTCCCTTCTTCCTGTGAAGGGATGAAGGAAAACTCCCTCTTTTTCACTGAGTTGTTTTGTTTTGTGGGGTTTCTCCCAGCACATTCCCTGTTATCCTGTGGGATTACTTTGCCTATATGTGTGGGTTTATTCTCTTTCACACTTTTATTTCCACTTGGTCCCTATGTTTCACATGTGCAGTTGTCTTCCTGTGTTTGGTACTTACTCTGTGTTTTCTCTTAACTCTTTCATGAAATGCCAATTGCTGACTTTGCCATTAGATGCTATAAATAGTCCATATATTATTCTATTCTATAAAATGCTTACCTACAGTCACTGCTCACATTTCCATAGTGTTCCAGAGTCTGTGTTTGTGGCATCTTGCTCAGCTTGTGCCTCTTTTTTGTGTGCAAGAAGCCACCACTTTTTCTTCCTTTCTCTGTGCTGTTCAGTCTCAGGGGTGAACATCCCTGTTGGAGTCTTCTTAGAATCATAATTTGAGTTGGAAGGGACCTTTTAAAGGTCATTTAGTCCAACCCCTCTTCAATGAGCAGGCCTTGAAGGACCATGCAGTTACCTGAGGGAAAATACCAGGAAAAATCTCATCCTGGGGAGGTTGCCAAGACTTGCTCTAGTCTGCTCTCCATGAGTCACTGGACAGGCTTCCCCCCAGCAGGTCCCCAAACATCCTTCAGTTAGTTCTGTCCTCAGACATCAAGAATCGGGCAGACTTTCCCCCATTAGCTGCTGTTGCAGACCATGAGAAGCAGAGAGGAACTGCTGTCTTTTCCTGAGCCCTCCAGGAGAGAGAGGGTCCAGCAGCACCCTGAGCATGGGCACATTCCCTTCCTGTTCCTCCTGAGTCCTGAAAATGAAAAGCAGCAAGAGACACATTCTAAATTCTTCATCTCCACGTGTCTGTATCTCACCTGGGCAAGGGTGAGTGATGCAACAAACTGGGAGTGAAGTGGAAGGCATGGGATTTCTGCCCTGGACAGAAAAAAAGGCAGGAAAAGAAAGAAAAAGCTATTTTTTGGTGCATGTGAAGGGACTGCTCAGCTCTGTGACCATTTGTGCTATTCCTATGGCTCACACTGGAGTTGAGAGTGCCTCCAACACAGGCTAGGAGAACCCATTCACCACAGACCCACAGATTCCTTCTGACATTTGTAGTCCAGATCTTAGGGGAGAAACAAAATCCCAACTTTGCCATCTGTACTGAAACCAAGGTCTCAAAAAATCTAAGGCTGCCTCAAGGAGAAGGAAGAAAATAGCCAGGAAAGGATGAGAACAGCCAGAAAAGTGGACACGCAATAAATCAAGAGGAATAAAACTAAAAGCAAGCAATAATAAATAACTGCAATAATAAATAAGCTGAGTAGGGGCAGCCAGAGTCCAGGTGCACTCACACCTCAATGCCCAGGCACTGGGGTTGGAGCAAAGCAGAGCCAAAATATTTGCTGGGAGGACAGGGCTAGGGAGCCTGAGGTGAGCTCTCTCCCTGCCCCCATGGGGGCTGCCCCTTTCCCACAGGGAATGACAGTTCAGGGAACACACAGGAGTCACAGGCAGCCTGTGATGAAATGAGCCATCTGCCCTGATTTCACTACTTTATTTTGTCCCTGTATCTTTATTCTTGTCTCTTCTGTAGAGTATCTTTACAATCTTTACAAGGCCAAGCTGTCTGATACCAGAATACATTCTTCCACAGAAAAGAATAAAGAATAAATTTAAGAGAAAATACTTTTCTAGTAATGACCCAGCATTTTTAGTTTTATTTCCTCTCTGTATGAGGTGACTTATCTGTTTGGGCACTCTCCAACTCAACCACAATTCAATTGCTTTAGGATAGATTATGAAATTTCTAAAAGTGTCATTAAATCAAAGCCAATAACCAGCGCAGAACTGTGAACTAGAAAATAGTGATAAGAATTAGTCACACATTAAAATCCACATCTATAGAGATGCTAGAGAAAGGCACCAATTCAGCAGTGTTTGGGCAGGTGTAAATACATAAAAGTTGAAGGCTAATCAGCATTTAGTATTAAATCTGCAGAAATTTTCACTATTTGTATGGTTTTGGATGATATGCTGAGCTGCTGCTGTTGGTTTGAGGGGTCAAAACCAAAGAAGAGGGAACAGTAACAGGTCTGAGGGAAACCAAGCTAAGGAGCCCTTTCCATTCTACCTGCAAAGGCTCTACCTGCCCCTAACAAATGTGGGTTTCCACCCTTCATATCACAAGATTTATTCAGCAAGGAAGTGACTGATTATGGCATAGCAGTTCTACCCCTCTTGGATGATCGTGTGCTCTTATAATCAATTTTGTTTGAGCATGGGCATGACACAGCTTCTTGCTCATCACTCAATCTTCCCATCATTTCCCTCACCTTCTGGCAGTGCTTGGATTTAACATCTCAGACTCTCCTTTGCCTCTTCCTGAATTAAGATAAATGTTCACAAAAAATCAGTAGATAAAAAGACAAGGAATAACACCATCCTGAGGAAATTATTGTAACTGGATTTGATTTCATAGAATCACAGAATGATTTGGGTTGGAAGGGGCTACAGGAGAGCTGGGGAAGCACTTTGGGTAAGGACAAGGGGGAATGGATTTAAACTGAAAGAGGATGAGTTTAGATTAGATGCTGGGCAAAAAATTCTTCACTTTGAGAGTGGTGAGGCCCTGGCACAGGTTGTCCAGAGAAGCTGGGGCTGCTCCGTCCCTGGAAGTGTCCAAGGACAGGCTGGAGAGGGCTTGAAGCAACCTGGGATAATGGAAGGTGCCCCTCCCCATGGCAGGGGATGGGACAAAATGGTTTTTAAGATCCCTTCCAACCCAAACCATTCTGGGCTTCTCTGATGAACCCATTCCAGGTGACTGCAGGCCTGACAGCATATTCACAAATGCATAAGAATCCTATTAACTTCACAATTCATCCATGAGTTTTGATACTAAGACAGCTGAGCACTTATTTCTCTATTTCTTCCCTTTCAGAACACCAGTACAGGGACTCAGACCTGTGACTTCCCCAAATGCCTCTCCATGGCTGTAGGGAGTGCAGACAGACCCACAGTCTGTGACAGAGAGTGTGGGGGCTGCCTCTGCTTCCCCCACTCTGCCCAGCTGCCTCATCCCATCCTGACCAGCCCCCTGTGTGCCCTGCAGCCCAAATAACAGCCCTAACACAAGAAAAAGCAACAAATCTCCATCCAGCAGTGTACCCAGATGACCAGCCTCCTCCCTGCCTGACCTGCCTGCCAAGAATCCCCCAGCTTCCCCAAAGTGCTCCTGCATACCTGAGAATCCACATCTGGAGGATGCCATTTCCTGAGCTGACGGTCCTTTGTTAACAGCTGTGCCACTCTGGAGTTCCAAGGTCTCTCTGGTCCCGGTGGCTCCCACGGGGTTGTTTGCATCAGGACTCTCCCAGGAGGGCAACTTCCAAGCACGGTGGGGCTGGACCAACACCTGCCCAGGGCATCCTCCTCCTCCTCCTCACAGACCGTGCCTCCTCTAAGTGTTCCTCAAGCTCTTTGCAAACCTCCTCACTTCCTCCTCAACACCGACAGTGCTCTCCAAACGATGAGAAACAACCAAATCCACCACCCCTCCAAGGGGGAGCACAACACCCCGGTCAGCTTAGGGGTGGGAGCGAGGGGGAACTGCAGGGCCAGCAGGGGGGTGGGCTCGCTCCGCGCTATGGCATCACCCAGCCCTGGCCCTAACGCTGTGCTTTGTCCTTCTCTCCTCCCTACAGGGCCCGGAGCGGTGCACGACGGCGGCAACGCGGCGTCCCGGGTGGCTGCCGGCCTCTGCCTTTGGGCCACCCTCCTGGCTCGCCTCCTCCTCGACTTTTGATAAGGGAGCGGAGGGTCCCGGGAGGCCTCGCCGCACCTCTCCCCCGCCGCGGGCTCGGCCGCCGCGCCGCCCGGGGACTCCTCTCCATCGGACGGGCGATGCACCGGAGGACGGGCGGCGGTGCCGAGCGTCCGGGGATGGCCCCGTCTCCCACGTGCCGGGATCGTTCTCGCCGCCGGTTACGCTGTACAGACCCCACCACGTGCCACCAGACTGTCACCCGCCACCATCGCCCCCGGCATGTGGCCCGGCACAGACGGTGCCCCCCGGGGCTGCCTCATCTCCAACGCTCGGGCGCGGAGCCGGCGGGGCGGGTGCCGCCCAGAGCCTTCACCGGGATGTCCGTCTCGTCGTCTCACTCAGCCGCCTATGCCCAAAAAGACCCCCAGGTTGAAGCCTCCTGGCTCTGCCTTCAGCCCTCTTGGTCCTGAATGTCAGTTCTCGTCGCCAAAGCTCCTCCCTAAGCATCCCGACGTGGCCAGCCCCCCATCACCTGCCTCTGCTCCTGACAGGATGCTCCCTGGCCCTTTGGGAGAGGGTCACCCAACACAAACCAGTTGTCCTTCAAGGGTCACTACTTCCCACTACTCTTTATTCCAGCTGATGTCGTACCCCTGTGCTTCCCACTAAACCCCCCCTCACCTTCCTGAGGACACGAGGCTGCTCTCCCAGGAACGTGAGCCCTGGAGACTGCCACCCGCCCTCCTAGAGACTAGAGCCTTCTTGCTGCATCGGACAGCCAGGCCCTCACGCCTTGCTCCAGATCCCTGCCCACTCTGCTGCTGCCCCCCTGATGGCAGGGGCTGCCCCGTGGCTCTCACCTTGATGCTCTGCCAGCACTTTTTGGGGAAGTTTCTCTGGGCTTGTTTTCCAAGCACTTTCGAATCTGCACATCAAAAGCACAGCATCACCAGCGTGGGGCAGAGGCTCTGAAGGACAGATCGAAACACCAGCTGACAAGGCCCTTTTGCTACGGCTCTGACACTCATGGCCGTCTGTATCTCTGCCCCTCTGAGGGCCCTGAGCTGCAGTGTCCTCACTCTGCCTTGTCTCATGCCCATCATGAGGAAAGTCTGATGTGTCTGACCCCGTGGAGGAGGCCTGGGCTCTGTGAATTTGCTGTGCTGGCACAGCAGGGACAAGGATGGCTCCGATGCTCCCTGCTGCAACTTGCCTGCAACACCAAAACAGACACACCCAGACTCTGCCCTCTCTGCTTCTTCCAGCCACCCTGGGAGCTGCCACCCATGGTGGTGGCAGCCGTGTCATCTCCCCACATATGGATTTGTGCTCCTGATAGCCTCGGGCACCATGGACCCCCTGCCTCGTACATTGTGGCAGCCCTGAGCCTTCTTGTCACTCCATGGCCACACAGGAATGCTTTGGGGCACAGTCTGGGGATGGACACTCCCATCCTGCTCCTGAGAAGTCACACATGGCACCAGACCCTATTGCTGCGACAGGGAGACTCGACTACACCACAGCACTGAGCAAGCACACAGAGCGTCCCCTGTCCTGACCCAGCACCTCCCCGTGCCTTGTCCCTTCCTTCTCCCTCTCCATAGGTGAGATGACTTAAGAACAACGGCCACACACACGCTGTCTTCCCCATGCAAACTCTACTGCTGCCCTAACCTGCTTTCTGTGGCTGCAAGGAAGCTGGGGTGCCTCAGCACACAAAATGGAAAAAACCACCCTGAGCTAGAGGCCATGATGGGCCACCACCTTGTCCTCTACGCAGCCGTGCCCGTCCTCATCCCTTTTCTCAATGCACCGCCCAGGACCTGCTACAAAATCTCCACGGATGCTCTTGGCCCCCCCCCTCCCCATGCTGGATGTTCAACATGTACCTGGCTGATTGACAAAAACCTCCTGGGCCCAGGCAGGGGCTGCCTGGTGCCGGCCTGAGGCGCTGGCTTACCTGGTGGACGGGGATCCGGCACTGGCTGGGTGAGTCCGCGTCCTGCGGTCCCTGCGCTGCTGCTCTGCTTCTCCACTGGCATCCAGGAAAGGTGGCACTGTCAGCGACCTGGGTCCTGTGCCATGGCCCCGGGCATGTTTACCGTGTGGGGATGGCACTGTCTTCAGCCAGCACGGCAACACGCACGTCCTGCCCCACATGCCCGCTCTAAAAGTACCGTGGGTGCAGGAGACACCTTGCCCTGATGCCTTTACTGGTTTGCACTGCCCCACAACAGTCCCCGCTGTCACCCCGTGCCCTTTCCTTGGTCAGCCCCAGATTTCTCTGTCCCCACAGCAGAAATGCTGCAGAGTCACAGCGCCAGAGGCCATGGCAAATCAGAGGGTGGCGGCGACGAGATGCCACGACGCACACTGAGGCTGGCGGGCCTGGTGCCAGGGCTGCCCCCATCCCATCCTTGTCCCTGGGTCAGGTGGGCTCCCCGTCCCCTGCCGGGATGGCATTCGACTTTCTCGTGCCATGTAACGTGCCATTGTGAGGAACGTGTTGGCTGTCTGAGGCCGGCCCCGCCACGGCTCTGCCGGGTGCAGACCCATCTGTGACCACTGCTCCCCATGTCTGGATGCCCAGGGGGTGGCTGGGTGCCCAGGGCAGGGGCAGTGTGGCTCTTGGGTCTCTCCTGCTGACAGCCGTGATGGCCGGTCTTGAGTTTCTGTCGATCATTGTATTCCAAGGGTGGCTATACTACCTGAGATTTGTGCATGTTACATTGTAGTTGTAACCTTTTCTAATTCGGCAAGAATAAGAGATGGTTGTGATTGTGCAGTGTATCAATAAAGTTTGACGAACTTTGTACCTTCGGGGCTTTGCTTCACGGGTCCCGTGCACCCCAGGGAAGGGATGCAGTGCTGGGCACCTGCTGAGCTGAGCTGGGAGGGCTCCCGAGTGTCTGGGCCCTCTGCCACTCTTGGGGTCTCACCCAGCACTTGGCTGGACCCTCTTTTGATCATCCCCTGCGATAGTGATGCTTCAAGCCCCACAGCTGGGGGTCTGCTGCTGTTCGGGCCATCCTTCACCCCATCTGTGCATCTCCCCCAGTGAGCCCCGGTCCTGCCCATGAGCCCACACCTGTTGATGGAGTCCCTGCAGGGTAAGGACTGTCTTTGCTGTCATCACTCACCTACGTTCAGTGGAAGCAGCGTGATCAGGGGCCTCTTTTCCACGACTGAGACATTCCCAGCATCTCCTCCATCATCTTGCAACAACGCTCACTCTGACAACTAAACCTGCCCCCAGGAAGGGAAGCCTCTGCAGAGGATGCACTCCCAAGGTTTGTTCTTACTGTGATCTGGCAGTGCGTGACACAGACCAAATGTTTTCATCAAAGGACAAAACCCTTGAGGACCAGGAGCAGAAGGGCTGTGACCCTCAGCGTGTCCCTGACGTGGCTGTAATCTCACAGCAGGCTGTGCCCACCGCTCCCAGGGGAGGCCTCACCTTTGCACACCATCAACAGAGAAAACATTCAACAAGCTCCTCTAATGTGAGACCTGCTGCAGGAGACTGGGGGCAGAGGGACTGTGACAGACCCATGAGAGTCTTGCTCACGTTTAGACCTCCCTTCATCTTCCCCAACGTGGGAATGAAAATCCCAGTCCCAAGAGTTTTTCCCTGAACCCCACAACAAGCAAACAACTCCATCCCAGCACTTCTACGAGCTGCTGTGACCTTGCACATCAGGGACACCTCTGCTGTCCCCCTCAAGTGACCCCAGCAGAAAGGTAAGTGCTTCCCAAAACCCAACAAACTCCTGAGGGAAGGGATCTGGGAGGGATGTGCCACCTCACCCACTTTCCTCAGTGTCACCTGCAGTGAATCAAGCATTGGTGACCCCCAGAGGAGACTCTCTGCTTTGAGCCTCCTCCAAAAACCCCAGCCCATCAGGGAGCCAAGGCTGATTTGATGTAACTACAGGTGCCACAAAGCAACACTCGCCCCTTGCATGTGGCCCCTGGGGATCCCACCACAATCTGAGCCTCCCTAACACTTCCCATCTTCCCATGCCAGTTCTGCTGGATCCCCAGTGCTGGACCTGCCTCCACTGGAGTGAATACCTACAGATGCCCAAACGCTCCTGCTCATGGCACATCCTGATGCCTCGTCTGCATTGTCCCCTTCACAGGGCACGGGGAGGTGATGCAGCCCCTCTCTGGCCATGGGATACCCTCCATCTCCCTTTCCTGGCTTGAGAGGGATGTTTCTCCATGGCCCTCCTGTGCCTAAGGACAAGGACCTCAGCTGCTACATCCAGGGGGAGGGAGAGCATATTTCAGACCATGACCTCCATCCCTCCCCAGCACCAAGAGACACCCTTACCTATGTCAATAAATTATTACATAAACGCATCCATCGAGCCGCCTCTCTCTCTTTAACTTCCTCTTTGTCTGCTACTTTGGCACTGGACTCTCCTTGATCTCTCACCTAGAACACCAAAAAAGTTACAATTACAGAGAGGAGGTGAGGGAGAGAGCCCTGTTACCTCCATACCTATCCCTGCACCCCTCCCCATTACCCTCAGACAACCAGGCATTGCCCCTCCTACCAGGTTTGCTCTACTGTGGCTGGCTGGGAATTGCAGGACCTGCATAAAGACCAACACCATCATTTCTGCCATCCTGACCCTGCTACCTGTGTCCAGCTGTCCTGCCCCCACACCCTCAGTACCCTGTCCCTTACTTGGGATGTGCCACAAAGCCTGAGCATGGTTCTTCCCTTACCCCATGCTGGTATTACATGGACACTGCATGTCACTCCTCAAAGCAGCACCTTCCCATCCCTCTTCTCTGTGCTCATCTCTTACATCATAGGGTCAAGAAATAAAAAAACACACACAAAACTGTCACGCCATTAATAGCAACCAACTTCTGATCCTGCAAAGTGTCAGGTGACCTGAAGAAACTGGCACTCCAAAGGCTACAGTTGAGGCTGAGGACCCAACTCACTAAGCAACCTTCCAGCATCACCAAAAACCAAGACACTGACCAAGACAAGGCTCCATGGACAGCAAAATGCACCTACACCCAAACAATCTTTGCCTGTATGCAGCATTGCATGGGGGACCCTGTTTCCTGCACCCACCTCACATCACTCTGTCCCTCCTTGCCACGCAGGATTCACTTCAGCTGCTCCATGAGCAACCCTTCAACGCTGTGCAGCTGGGCTAGAGAGCCACAGGTGAGCAACGGAGCACTGAGTGGGGTCCTGAGCAGGGAAATAGGGCACAGCTGTGCCCCACACTCCCTCCATCTACTCACCAAAGCCTTACCTGTGACAGCATTCCTGCTGGGCTCACCGGTGAGGTCCACGGGCCACCTTTCCAATGCTCTCCTGGCCCATTGTGACTACCTGGTGCTCCCATCTGCCGCCCCCCTCCCCTCCAGCATCCCTCCCCACATCCCGCCCCATTCCTGGTGGCGCAAGGGGACGAGGCGGGGTGGCCCTGGCCCCCGCGGCAATGAGCACCACAACCAGACGGAGCGGCCACATGGAACAATCGTTTTAATGGATAGGCAGAGAGAGCCCCCTCGCCGCCCGCCTGCCCGCGCCCGGGTCCCCCGCGTGCCCCCCGCCGCCGGCCGCAGGGAAGGAAAGGAAATCGAAGGAGGAAAACCAATTGCAGGAGAAACCCCCGCTGAAATGGACGGCGAGGCAACAGGTCCTGCGCCTCGGCAGGGGCCGGTTGCTTCGTCTTCTTTTTCTTATTTCTTTTGTGGGTTTTTTTGGGTTTTATATATATATATATATATATATATATATAACACACACACGCACACGCACACACACACATATACATACACTATAATATATATATATATATATATATATAAAATATAAAACTGAGCTATATAGATCTCCCTCTGTCCCTCAGCTCGCTTTATCCCACCGCAAAAAGGCCAGGGCCACGCGGCAGAAAGTGAGGGAGAGGGGCCCCGGTCCCCCCCGTGCCCCTTTGTCCCCGGTGGCCCGAGGGTGGAAAGGCGAGGGGGTTCAGGGATGTGTGGGCTGAGACGCTGGTCTCGTTGAGAACCAATACACACCTAACTCCATATACAGCATGCAGTAATGGCAGCGGAAGGACCCTGCTGGGGACCGTGGCTAGAACTCTAACGAAAAAAAAAAATTATATATATATATATATGTATATTTATATATACTGTATATATATATCCCATAAAAAGATTCAGTATCTCCCTCCACCTCAACGCGCGGCGAGTGTCGTCTGTGCCCTCGGCAGGAACTGTCCAGACGACCGCTTTTGGGCCGGTTTTGGGGGGTTTCAGCACAGGACTCCTCCTCCTTGCCGGCTCACAAACCTCCTTGGCTGGTCGCCTCCTCGGCAAACAAACTTCTCTCCGCTTGCTCCCCCTCTCCTGGATTGTTTTTTTTTTTTTCCTCTTGGTTTTTTTTTTTCCTTATTCTCCCCTCCTCTTTTTTTTTTTTTTTTTTTTTTTTTTTGCATTTCTGTTTTTTAGGAACTAAGAGTTCTAGGCTCGTATCAGAAAATACAATTAATAAAATTAACCATGACTCAGAATCCCTTGTCATTCACGATGTCCGCGGATGGTACGATGAAAGCGTGGCTCGACGCCGGTCTCCTTCCTCCCTTTCCTTTCGTGGTGGTGTGGTAACTGTTGAAGATCTATATATCTATACATATATATATATGTATACGTGGATATAGATTATATATATATATATATTCTGAAACACGAATGGCGGCACAGTCCATGAGAAGACGGGGAAATCCTGGCAAAGGAGAAAACTGGTGTGTCTGGATGGAGGGTCCCAAGGGAGGGAGCAGGCGGGCGGGGGCAGTGAAGAGGACAGGGCAGGGGACAAGTGCCACACTCCGATGGCCCCGTCCATCCTCCGCGCTGGCCCATGGCAGAGAACGGCGAAAACAGGGGGAAAAAGTGGCAGGGGAGGAAAAAAATTAAAATAGGGTGAAAAGAAAAAGACTCAGTCGCATTGCATCTTCAGCAGGAAGCCTTGGATTATTAATTTTTTCCCTTTTCTCTCCGTTCCAAATTCCCATTGTGGTTTTTTTTTTTTTTTTTTGCATGTTTTTCCTCTCTCCCCCTCCCCCAGGTGGCCTGGCCGGATACTCTCTCAATTCTTATGATTATTTTCGGAAACGGTGAACACATCATCTCTTCTTCTCCTTCTCCTTCTTCTCCTCCTTTCTTCTTTTCTTCCTCTCCTTTCTGCTTGCGCTCGCTGGCCGTGGTCGTCGCCGCCGCTGCTCCGCGTGCCGGCTCTGGGGTCAAAACTGGCGGGCGAGGTGGGCGAGCGGGAGGAGCAGCAGCCACGCGCCGCCGCTCCGCCGCCACGCGCCGCTGTTCCCGTCGTGGACTGCGCCGGGGCCTGCGGGAAGGGACAGGAACGCCCGCCCCCGTTGGTCACAATGTCAACAAACAGCAGAAACCGTGAAATAAAGGACCCGAACAAGGAGTCGCGCTCTTTGGGGCCCCGGTGGTGGTGTATGTGGTGAGCGTTGCTCTGAGAGCTCTCTGGGTGCCCCCCTCTATCTGTGCTGTTTTAAGAATTTGGGAACAGCCGTCTCTGTCCCCACAAATGCTGATTTTTGGGACAAGATCCCCTGTGGTCCCTTTTCAGTCCTAAATCCCCAACCCAAGCCTGCTCCCTGTGCATCACCACCGTTCGACCTCCCTCAGCTCCCTTCACCCCTCCTCCAAATTGGTCCCAAATTTCCATCCACACTTGCAGGGGAGGTTTTTGAGATCCACATCCCAGCTCCACAGGGGAGATTTTTTCACCCAGCACATTCTGCCCACCCCAGGGCGACCACCCTGTTGGCCACTGGTGTCCCTTGGGAGGGACAGTGACCACCTGCCCGCCCTGCAGAGACATTGCCAGCAGTGATACATTGAGGACTTGGTGTTTTGCACCTCTTCAGAATCTCTGAGGGGCTCAGCATGGGCCAGACCACCTCAAGGAGATGGATGAGGAGGGTGGTCAAGAAGAACCCAAGCCTACCCATCTTTGAGGACCACAGGGGGTGAGGACATCAAAGCTCACTGTGGGAGAGGATGTGGAAGGTGTCTTAGCCAATGGCTTTCACCAAAACACCCATTTTTTCACCAAATAGTTGGCCCAGGAGAAGATAAGATGGAAGAAGACCTCAGGAAGGCATCCACACTGGTGTCCTGTGGAAGCAGGGCTGACCACAAGGTCTGATTCATAACTGTTTTTGAAACCCCAGGACATGACCCCTCACTTCCAAACCTGACCAGGGCACTGAGCATCAGTAACCAACTGGTTTCCCACCAGTAACCTTCTCCAGCACATGCAGACACCTCACACATCATAAATCCAGGCACCAAGTCCAGGTCCCACACACTACCTCCACAGACATCTATCTACAAATCATCCTGAGGACTGACCGCTCAATGCATCACAAATGAAGCCACCCCAAAATCAAGATGACACCAAGCCAGTTGGCTGGACAGTAAGATTGCACAGCAGAGAGCTGGCTGTCCTGGCCAGGAATACCACCAGCACGGGGACCAAATGCCTGTCCAACCCTATCTCATCCCATAAAAAAGGCACTAGAAGCATCCCAGAGGAGGAAGGACCTGCCACAAGACCCACTTACACAGTAGCAGTGGGAAAGCAGCCCAAAGACATCCCTGGCAATGGGGAGGGAGCGGGACACCATGGGATGGGGACAGGCATGCAGAGGGCACAGGCCACCAGCAGACAGGCACAGTAGGCTGGCAGGGAGGGGGCAGGATGGGAGGGCAGCTAAGAAAGCCCTAATTCATCCCTACACCAGTGAAAGCAGTGGGGTTGTGGGGCAGGAGATCCAGGTGGTGGGTGCTGCTGCTCCCACTGAGATGAGTTGTGGTGGGAGCCAGAGGGGCCCAAGGGGAACAGCAGGGGAAGCACTGGCATTGTGGGGGACCCCCAAATTACTGACCTTTCCAGGGTGTCAGAGCGGTAGTTGTCTCTTCTAAAAATTAAAGAACAAGTCAAAGTTAAGGCAAAAGGGCAGTGGAAAGCGCAGGCTCGAGACACCTCCCTCAGCCTGCCCTTGACCTGGGGTGGGAAAAGCAGTGAATGGGGTAGAAATGGGATCTGCTGCCCAAATCACCACCCACTGCTGTGGGGCCGTGGTCCCCTCATCTTTGAGATGAGCTGAATATGGGACCTCAGACCTGGCAAAGCCTGTAGCTGCACCCTGTGCAAGAGGCAAAGCTCAGGGGCTGGGATATGGGGGTGCAGGGGGTTCACCTCTCCCCCATGAGTTTGGGGCCATCCCTCTTGCTAATCCTGCAACATCCCAAAAAGATTTATGGCCTGACAGCTGCCTCTGGGAGCAACATGGACTGTGTGATGAGTGAGAAGCAGAGGGTTGGTTTTTTCCCCAACTCCACAGAATGATGTGGTTTCCCTGAGCACTCCATCACATCCCAGACAGCACCAAATGAGCCGCTGAATGAGGCAGCAGGTCTGGAATAACGAGTGCTACATGTTAAATAAAGCACTAGTTGACCTCCATGAAAAATTAGATTAAAAAAAGGATTAAAAGATGAACGCTACATTAGCCTCTCGCACAACCCCAAAAAAGGTTCATGTCGTGGTATCTGCACAGATTAAACCTCCATTTGTGGGGGAAAAACTCCAAAACACTCAGCTTCAGAGAAAATGGGTCACTCACAAAATTGTCCCCCAAAACCTCACAGAAGAAACATTTCTGAAGCACAGGTAGAGCAGCCACCACAGCCATTTCCCTCTTATCTTACATTAAAAGAATAAATATGTCAATAAATAAAGACACATTAATCCCCATACTGAAGACACTGGTTGCTTAGGGACAGGTGAGCTCAGCTCTGTGATGCCTGGGGCCATCACAATGCTGGTAAGTAGGGAGGGGTTGCTCCTGGGGGTGCTGGGGAGCCCTGCACCAGGAGATGGGGGACCCCCACATGTCACAGTCTCCTCAGGGAACTGTCACCCCCCAAGGGGACTCAATTATTAAAGACTGAATGGATCACTCAATCAATGCAGCCTTTATGGAAATGATGGGTGGTGAAAGGACTCTGATTTTGCTCCCTGATGGGATTCACGGTCAGACCACAAAGCTATAGGAGTGAGTCATAAAATAAGTTTAGACTTTTTTGGGATGCTTCCCTGCCTCCCACCTGACACTGCCATCACAGCACAGGTGGGTTAGAACCCAAAGAACCAAGAGCTCATCAGCAGGGAGATTACCATCTTTACTTTTAGGCTGTTCATCCAGCCTGGATCTGCAGATGCCAAACTGAAGGCCCCCACTAATTAAGATTTTAACCTCATAAAGCCAATGGAAGGCTGAAACATCACAGCTAAGGCTGGGGCTCGGGCTCTGTTGGGCACTTGGCACGGCCCCCCTGTGCCTGCAGCACAGGTGGAGCCAGGCCTGGGTGGCTTTGCAGTGCCAGAGGTGTTGGTATCCCTGAAACACAGGGCTATTGGATTATCAGGAAGTCTTGTATGGAAGGGAACTGAGATAGTTCCTAAGCAGCATTAATGATGGCTTAGCACAGGTGAACCTTCATCACATACAGCTTGGACTTTCCTGGGGGAGCAAATGGGTCTGAGCACCCAAGATGGGATTAACTCCTCTGTCACAACCCAGGGGAACCTGGCACAGCTGCCAGTACCAGTGGCAGGGGAGGATGAGCCTGTCCTGTGATGCCACCCTGACCCCACAGCTGCAGTGTGGCCCTGCCACCCTTAAACAAACTACTCCCTTGGAATCCATCCAGCCCCTCCCCAAGACATGGACAGCAGTTCCCAGGGTCTCCACAGGCCTCCCCTGCCCCAGCACACTCCAGAGCCCAGCACACACTGAGGGACTGCTCCCTATCCCAAGACTCTTCCCATGGCCAGGACACAGACTGCCCTGGGCCATCCCCGAGGGAGCTGGGGATGAGGGAGGCTCCTCTGTCACTCTGCTCTGCTCCCTCTGAACAGGCAAGAACAAGAGACAAGGAGATGACCAGGCACAACAGCCAGGTGGCAAGGAGGGGGACAATGTTGGGCAGAGGCTGGAGGCCCCCAGTGCCCACTTCTGTATGGTTCAGCTGCAAGAACCACACACCCCATCCCCCAGCAGGGAAATATCCCCAAGCAGTGCCCAGGGGTGAGATCTGCCATCCATTTCTGGCTCCTGGAGAGCACAGCCCCTGCTCTGGTTTTGCTGCCACCTGAAGAGGCTTAGCAAATATGTCAATCAATCACAGCCCTTCCCATCCATGAGCAGTCTCAGAGGGATGCATTGCTCTCATCCCAGCTCCAGCATGCAGGGAAAACAATCCTAGGACGTGGGCACAAATCTTCCCATCCCTGCCCTCCACACCTTCCCATCTCCCTTGGCACCTCCACTGAGGGTAAAGCTACTTGGCAGGAGCTGAACACATGACCTGGAAGGTGATGGAGAAGAGAGGCTGCTTGTTCTCACGTGGGAACAGGGCAGCAATGACATTGAGCAGCATCTCTCCTCCCACCCATCGACACAGGGGGATGCCTTCACACTGAGGCTCTCACCAGAGCAAGGAGAGGGAAACCTGCAGCCAGCTCCTAACTTTGCATTCATGGCAGATCCCAAACACGGTGCCAAACGCCTCTGAATGGTGGGAAACACTGGGCCTGAATCAGGAGGCAGCTTTGGAGGCTCCCCCCTTTCCCTGGACTCACCACAACCTCCAGCCCACATGCCAAGGTCAGGAAGGAGCAGCAGCAAAAACACACCTCTCCCAAAAGACAGGGGAACCCTTAGCACGTGTCTCCCATGGGTGGTGTCACTGTGAAGCCATCCCCCCTCCCTGGCTGATTCCCCCAGCCCTGCTCACCATAGAGGATCATGCTGGCGTTGGTGTTCCCTAGCTGGTTGGAGGCTACGCAGGTGTAGTTGCCATAGTCCTGCTCAGAGACGTTGAAGAAAGTCAGCCTGGAGAAGAAGGCTTTGTTCTCCACTTTCAGCCCTTTCTGTCCTTCAGCCAGTCTGTGAGAAAAGAGGAATGGGAGGTCACGGGCGTGGCATCAGGAAGGGAAGTGCCTGCTATTCCCCATGCCCAGTTATCCTCTGGTTGTGCCTGTGAGTGGGGACTAGAGCTTGGGACAAGGGAAGGTATTGGGAAAGATAAGGGAGATGGATGCTCCTCTGCTGGCTCTCCAGCTGCCAGCCCATGCCATCCCTGTGCTGACCAGAGGCATCCTCACTGCTGCAGAGTCATGGGAGGGTGCTGGGGCTTGCCAAATGCTGTGCAGACAGAGGGATGCTCCTGTGCCTGGGGAGGGAATCTGGGAAAGGCTCACCCCACCCCTACAGAAGAGCCTGGTTTCCCTCTCATGTCCTCAGTCCTCTCTGTTCTGCAGAATGCCTTGTGTGACCTTCCTCTTCTCTCATCCCTGCATGTCCCTGACGAGTGATGCACCCACCACAGCAGGGAGGCTTCTCAGCCAGCACAAACGCTGAAGAATTAACCAAGTGCTTGGACTTCCCTGTACTGGCGTCCCCATCCTGCTCAGCTCCTGCAGCTGTTACTCACTAATTCCACACGGGCAGTGCTGGATTCCCGTGCTGATCCACGCTGGGTGCTGATCAGGCGGGCTGAGCCCGCTCCTGCCGCTGCTCCGCAGGCCCTCGTGATCTGACCTAGTTCTGAGCAGAGCCTTTCATCTGCCACACAAACATCCGCAGCTTTGTACACCCTGCTGCTCCTTTCCTCTCAAACCGGGTGAGTCAGGCAGACCAGACTCCCCTCCAGCTTCTGGAGCATCTTTTTTGGCCAAAGCCTCTCTCCTGATCAGTGACCGGTGTGGCTTGTCCTGTGTTCAGGCACACCATGGCCCCTGTGGGCCTTCCAGGGACAATCAGCTCAAAAACTGGTCAAAACCTCTTTGCCTGGTGTCAGAGAGAGGCAGTTTCTCCAGAGAGGGCCCTACCCTGGGCTGTGCTGCTCCACTCCTCATTCCCCAGCCATATCCCTGTGCTGTTGCTTTGGCAGGACACAGAAGCTGCTGGCTGATCTAAAAGGTCCATTTTCACCCCAAAGCAGAACAGGCTGTCTCTGGGGCATAGCAAACCCTTTCTCTTGACTGACACCACATTTCTTCTGCTTTTCCAAGAGCTGCCTTCTGGCCAAAGCATTTAAAGAGATGACAGAGGTTTCATCCGCTCTTAAGTGCCTGGATTTGTGCTGCCAATATTCATTTTGGACATTATGCTTCACCCAAGCAGGGATTTACCACAACACCTTCAAACAGAGGCACGGGCAGAAACGTTCCTGCTGCAGTGGGGGCTGAAAGAGGTTCCTGGGAAAATCCTCCTTTACAAACTTGATGAGTTAAATATAAAGCCTTTAACAGATCCTGGGTGGTGGCAGTTCCAGCTGTGGATGCTGGAATGCCAGGATTTGTCCCAGACAAGCACAACCTGCTGCTGTTAGGGGGACCTCCTTGAGTATCCAGTAGGTGCCAAGGGTTATGAGCCAATCTGCTGGCACTGGGTGCAGCCCACATGGGCTGAGTGTCTTCCCCCCATTGTGCCCCCCAGGCCCTTACCTCTTGTCATCTTTGTACCACTGGAAGTCGGCGGAGGGGACAGCAGAGGCTTCACACAGCAGGATGCCCTTCTGCCCCACGGGCACCCCGGTGCTCTTGGCGTCCGAGATGTACGGCGGGTCTGCGGGAACGGGGGAACCCTGGCGTGAGCACCCAGCAGCCGTGGCACTCCCATCCCTTCCCCTTGCTCCTCAAGGTCTCCTTCCCCTCCCTGCATGTGGGAATCATCTCAGCTCCTGCTGCTCTGGTGTTGCTGTCCAGAGGTTTTCAGGTTCATGGTGTTCTCTTCTCAAAACAAGAGATCCCCCCAACTCATGGTTGTTACATGTCCAGCTACTGGAGTGACCAGAGAGGAGTTTAGGAGGGTCTTCATGTATGTCTAAACACAAAAATATGCTGCTTTCTTCCTCTCTATCTCATTTTTTCTAACAGAAAAAAACAAAAGTTCTATTTACTGCTCACTTCTCTCCTCTCCTCAGAGGTTATCAGCACAGCATCTCTCCACGGGCAGAAAACCCAGGTTGATGGAGACAGCTGAGGAGGAGGTGGTGGAAAAAAATGGAGCTCGAAAAGAAGGGGAAAATAGGGCAAAACACCACCTGCTCAGAAAAACTGCCGCCGCCTGTCTCGCTCTGGGGCCTTTGTGTGCCTCACTTCCAAGTGCCACTCCCTCGGGGGGCAGCATGGTGACCCTCCCAGCCCCAGCCCTGCCCCCGCTGGCCCCAGGGACTCACAGTTGACGGTGACTTTGACCCGCTGGACGACGGGCGCTGAGACATCGTTGGAGGCGCTGCACTCGTACTCCCCCGACTGCTCCCGCGTGATGCCCGTGATCTCCAGGTACTCATCCTCGCTGATGAAGCCCACGGCTGCAGAGGCAGAGACAGAGGGCCCTGAGTAAGGGGAAGGCACTACAAACCTGCACCCACTGGCTGGTCACTGTCTGTGTGCACATCACTCTGTGCCAGGACACCCAGCCCGGAGTGCCCTTGAGCCTGTGCCCCTCTGTTCCAAGAAAATCCTTGCCAGAAAGGTTTCTGCAAACACTGCACTGCTCCAGCAGCTCTGGCCTCACTGAGAGCATCGCCTGCTGGAGATAATGTCCCTGAGGTGCTCAGGGTGGGCAAAGCTGCAGCCTGCAAAAATTACCTGAGCTCACCTCTGCACATCCCCCCTGCTGGGAGGTACCTCCAGGCTCACTCAGCTCACAGAAACATCCTTCTCTAATTTTTCAGCTTCAATTAATTCACAGCAAGTCTATTCCCATTAGTGGTGGTGCCAATACCTTCCTTTAGCTGAAACACCTCATCCCTGTGCCACCCCGGGCTCATTTCTGGGAAGGCTGCACTTGTCCTCTTCTTCCCCATCCAGGCTGCAATGCAGCTTCTTGTTCCACTCAAAGCCAGAAGGATGTAATCAGTGGCATTTCCTTCGCTCTGGCATCTTTCAGACCCCATCCCTTGCAGAAGCTCTCTTTATTTTGACACACTCCTGGAAAAACACAGTGCTTGGCTCTCCAGGAGCAGGTTGGGACACAAGACTCCCCAGACAAGCAGCAAAAATTACTTTTTGTAGCCCCCAAAACAGGGACAACTTCTCCCTTTCCTGATGTTTACATCTCCCCACTGGATCTCCTGCAGCCAGGATGCTGTAATTACTGCACGGAGCATCTCCGAGCCCTGTGTCACACTTAATATTCCTATAAATTTTAAACGGTAGTCCTTGGTACATATGTGTGGCAATTGGTGTCATATTTTAATTAGGCTTGCCCTACACCATCTGAAATTAATAATAGCTCGAATTACCAGTGTAATTTATAAATTAACATTGCTGCAGCATTAGGAAATAAATTAGCTCCGGACAGCTGTTTCTGGGAGTGAGTGCCAATGGCAGAAAGGCCAAGCACAGGTCCCTGGTCCCCAGGGGGATGCCGTGAGCTCGGCCAGCCCTCGCTTCCCACCCGCATCCCGCTGCCTGTGCTGGCGTGACCTGATGGGCCACAACTCACTGCGCTTGACTGGTCAACCGTGTGCATCCTGTTCCTAACAAATGTATGCAAAACCCACACGTGGGAGGCTCCCAGCGGGGCACGCACCGCCTGCATCCCCCCGGCTGATGCTTTTATGGCATCTCTTCCCACACTGCAGGATAGTGTGGTCAGGCTCCACCAGCCACCACAGAAGGACCCGAGCCAGCACTGATGGTGTTCCTGTAAAGCCCTGCAACAGCTCGACACAGTGAGCACCCCAGGCATCTGCCAGGAGCCTGCTGCTGCACTCCCAGGTGCCACTATTGTCAACTCAAACTAGTGCAAGTATGCTCAGCCGTGATGAAATCCCACCCTGGCTCTGTCCCTGCACCAGACCTCGCAGCTGCCACCTCCACACAGCATCCAGGACTTTGCATGTCCACTGCTCCCTGAACTGAGGACCCTGAGCACGCACGTGTGCATCCCACCTCCCCAGGCTGACCTAACTGGGGAGGCAGCCCTGAGAGCTTTGCAAAGGAGTGAAGTGAGTTTTCCTGTTGATGAATTGCTGACATCCACCAGTGTCCTCAGCCCTGTGCTGAAATTCCCACCCGAGTGGCTCGTGGTGCAAACCGCTGAGCTCATCAGTACTTAGTGCAACTGAAGGGTGAGATATGAAGGCGTTACCCCAAAATCAATATCCTTTAGAGACACACAAATTACAGCGTTACATCCAGCGGCCCTGCGGCACTGAAAAAGAAAAAAAGGAGAGAGGGGAGGAAAAAAAATTCCTTTTTGTGGCTGACCTAGAATTGGCTTCTCTGTAGCACAGCGCTGCCTGCTGATAAAGTAACGACACAGCCGGTGGCCCTCAGATGCTCTGCTCACAAATCTGACTCTGGGTTGTGCAAAGGCTCAGATAACACTGCTTCCTAACTCACCAAAGGCCCTTTCCCAAGTTCTGGAGTCGGCTCGCACACGGCAAGAATTAGCTCTTGCCATAGTCAAGTCAAAATTTGTGTGTCTGTTTTGATCAGGGAGCAAAGCAGCTCGAGTGCATTTTGTTCCCCAGCAAAAGGCTTCATTAAAGGAACTGCGAGGGTCAGATTTCCACCTGCAAAAGCTCAGGAAATTGAGGGATGAAGGTTCCCTCTGTGCCTGCGTTGCACTGAAGTCTGAGATACGTGCATGGTAATCAGCTGATGGAGAGGCAGAGCTCAAAGTTCAGGGACTCAGGATCTGTCATCCTGGGAATTTAACTACAGCCAAGCAGAGCCTGCCCCGGACTGAGACAGGCTGCTCCGAGCTGGAGCTGACTCCTGTCTCTGTCCTGTGCCCAACCTGATATAAGTCATGCTCAGATGACAATAACATTTGGAATAACGTCCCTGCAAGAGGCTCTGGCCCAGGGATGCCTCCTTAGTGCCAGCTACAGCATCTCAAATATTTAGGTGACATAAAGAGTCCCTGCCCACTCGTGAAGCAGGTGACACCAGGTGACTGCAACAACACTCCCCATCCTCTCCCATACAAGTGGCTTTGCAGGAAAACCAGGTCTGTAAAGCTGCTTCACTCTGGATCACATCCTGGAAGCCCCTGGAACTTGGGAATGCTCAGGGCAAGGCTTGACCAGAGCCCTGCAGCTCCAGGAACTCTGCCAGAGGTACCAGTCCTCCTCTGCCTGAACTGATGATGGGAACTTTCAAGGCTGTCTCTGCTTGAGCACAATTAGGAGCTGAAATATTGCAGGAATTAATGGAGAGCTCTCTCATCTCCTCAGGAGCTAGAAAACCAGCACAGCTAGGATCTATCATTATTATTATTAATACTAATAATATAACACAGGCCAGAAATGGAATGGCCATGGACGACGCACAAGCATAATCCTTGCTCATCAGCCAAGGATGATGAACTAACCCAGTGTGAGCTGGGGAGATGGAAAAGCAGAGCCTGAATCCTCGTGCTCAGTGAGCAGGAGGCTGCACACAGAGCACCACGCACTGTTTAGGACGTGCTCTGCAGATCTCTGTTAAAAGCCTCAGGGAAGGGGGAGTTCGACCATCACGGCAGTGGAGCAGCCACAGAGGCGAGCTCCTGGTGTGGCACAGAGCACTGAGGCAAGGCCAACAGATGGCCAAGCTGTGCCTGGGACCCCACACAGCATGGATGCGATGAGGTGTGGGCAGATGCCTCCTGCATCCATATTCCTCCCTCCATGCCTTCCTCCTGCCGTAGCTTCTCCTCGTTCTCCCATCCCGACTCATCTCCCTTCTGACTCCTCCTCCCCATTTGCTTCCATTGAGCCTCTGACAAGATAATAACTCACCAGAAAGTGAACACATGTTCCCAAATTAATTACATGCCGCTGTCCCCTGGCTCACTGTTGCAGCCATGTACAGGTCTCTAGGACACTGCTCACAGCTTTCCCTGGCTGAAGGCTGCCCGTGATGCCATTGGAAAAGCTTTCTTGGAGCTCTTCCCTGTGCCCATACCAACTCCCTGCAGCTCAGATCAAGCCCAGCCATGCAGGGCTGAAAGACTTTCACCTCTAAAACCCAAAGGCACAACCTCAACAGTGGTCCCACAACAGGTTTGGACTCTGGGTGCTCAGAGCCCCACCAGTAATCCCGAAGCACTGCTCTGCCCTCTACACCATGCTGCTGCATTTCCCAGGCACTGATCCCCTGGCCAGGACCAGCCAAAGAAAGAGAATATTTTATGGAGATAATTTTATTAAAATGTTTACAACAATGCAGATATTGACATCTTGCTTCAATCAATAGCACAATTTATTGTCCTTCAAGGTGAACATTAAGCCAAGCTGCCCATTAGTCAATATTTACCTCCAAGGTCTATAAATCTTTATACGGGCTTCGGCGGATGTTGACAGCAGCTGATTCCAGATAAGTAAAAGTAAGAGCGTGAAACATTGCTCCTTTTGGAGGTGAAATAGTAACTAGTTAATTACAGTCCCTACAGCAATTCTCAACTATCAATTTATGGCTACTTCTGGCAATAAAAATTAACATCGCGCAGACTCCCGGCTCCGAGTGACGCACTAAACCCGAGAGCCATATATTTCAAACATCACCCCAATGCGGTGCTGATGGCCATCCTATAACAGTTTATGGTAAATAAATAAAACACACAAAGGTAATAAGAGAATTGCTGGCACCCGAGACCCACCTCTTCACCTCTCCTTCGTGCAGCAGCGAGAGGGAAAGTGCAGGATGGCAGATTTAGTAGAATCAGAGCAGACGGGGAAGCAGGTGGGGAAAACCAACCCCAAATCACCCCAAATCTCTCTCAGAGGAGGCATGACACAGCCCCAGGTAGGTGGGTAAAGAAGGGCTAAGGCTGCCTCCAGTACATGCCTCAGCCAAACTGGGGGATGCACCTGCTTCACCTGCTATTAACCACTACTATCCTCTCCTGATGGCTCAATTAACACATAAAGAACAAAGTTCAGGCATTTCTGAAATTCCCTTCACCGTTTTTGTTTGATCAGGTGAATGACCCCAGCTTCTCCTCCGTGCACCCCCTCTTTTCAGCCCCCCTGTGCCAGCTTAAAGCTGCCATGCTTCAGTGGACAAGGATTAGGGGTAATTAACCTGCTGGAAGCCATCCAGCGCAATCATTCAAAAAATGATTTTTTTTAAGATTACCCTATCGACCCAGACAAACTCCTCTCCTCTCTTGTGAATATTGCATCCCTGAACCACAGGCTCCAGCCCATTTCTATCTGTCCCCCCCCTCAGCTGAGCAATCCGTTCAGGAAGCACACCTACATGAGGGACGGGGTACAAACCTCCTGTTCTTCATGTTCACAAGCCTTCAGAAGCGGGACCGTCACCCCAGAAACGGGCACACAGCATATCAGAGTCTGCGTCGTGCTTACACGGGGCCAAGCCACCCTGTTTTTGAAGTTTCCCGATGACAAGGAAGGAGATCTCTCCTCTGACATGCTTTTCCATGTTAATTAGCATGTTTCCGTGGCCTGATGTTGTGCAAAGCCCTGGGGGGATGGAGCACTCGCTGCCTGGCACTGTGTGGCGCTCAGGGATGGGGGAGCTTGGCAGGAGCTCACTCCACTGCTGCAGTCTGAGGTCCCTCCTCCTCCTCATGCCCCAGGGGTGGTGACCATCACCAGTTGCCCTGGTGTCACCAAACAGAGGGAAAGCATCATGTTTTCCTTGCTTGGACCCTTTATTACATTGGATTTGGTGAACTCCCACAGCCAGTTTTGCTCCTTGTGTGCGGCAGCACAGGCTTTGAGGGAGAGGGGTGGCCATAAAATCTTCAATATAAAGTCCTTCTCCTCCACTGGTATCAATGTCCCCTCCTCCCTAGGGCTGTGGGAGACTCTCCTTGCCTGTGGCCATGCAGTGTTGGGGCTTTTCTTCCCCTTCCAACTTTCTGGGGCATAGGTGAGCTGAGGGTGCCTTGAGTTTTGCTCTGAGATACGATGGAGGACCTGCCCAGGCCTGATTTCATGCTGACATGAGCATAGGTGTCTATTTCTGAATAGTCCATCTCTGGCTGCCCATGACCACAGGCCATGGGGATTTTGACAGGCACATTCCAACACAGAGCCATCACGAAGGCAGGAAAGACACAGTCATCAACTTCTTTCTCAAATGCAGAGCTAGAACTGAGACAGGACCCACATTTGTGGCTCCATTTGCCCAGTGCATCCCTGAGATCACCCCTGGGGCTCAGGTCTCATACAACAACTCTGACATTTAACATCCTAATTTAACCATTAACAGGAGGCACATGCCACTCATCTCACTAGTCACAGGGAGAAGTGACCTGCAGAGACCTTCCAGATCCACCACATTTTGTGGTCACCCAGCCTGTGACCAGCCTGTGGTCACATACAGTCAGTAAATTGGCATTAAATCCAGAGACACCAAAAGCAAGGCACTGGGGTCCTGAGCAACTCTGTCTAGCAGAATTTGACCCTGTCCATGGCAGGGTGTTGGAATGAGATGGTCTTCAAGGTCCCTTCCAACTTAAACCAGTCTCTGACTCCCTGCCGTGCCCTTCCCCGCAGTGTTCTGGGACACCTGCCCACTCTGCTCGCCCCACCGATGCCACACAGCACAGCCAAGTCACCTGAGCCATCCATTATAGCACCATTGTGAAGAGTTTTTAGCTTAAAAGTCCTTGAAAGTTTCCCACTGTGACTCGTTAAACAAGATCTTTTTCACTTTCCCTCTATTCTCCGCTAACAATATTTATACTCATTTCTTTTATTGAAATCTATCTGCCGCCTGTTCTATTAAAGCCACCTGAGTGGCAGCTCCTATTCTCCGGGAGCCTGCAGCCCATCTATTCTCCAGACAATGAGGTACAAGCAGTCTATCTTCCATTGTGCTTCCCGGCCTTCGGCTCTCAAATCTTCCATCTCAAAAAGGCATGTCAGAGACGCCTCCATGCAAAAGATTGGAATCCCGGGTTGTGGGGGCTTCCCGGTGCTGGCCGGGCTCGCTGCCCTCCCTCTCTGGGCGAGCATCTCCAGGGAGATGCTGCTGTGGCACCTGTGGTCCCTCAGGGATGCGTTTTCCCCATCCCTGCACATCCTTAGCGTGGTTTGTGGCATCAGCCGGCGCACGGCTCGCTGCTGCCGGGATGTTTGCACGTCTCAGACAACTTATTTGTTACCGAGAATAAAAGAGGAGCATTAAACCTTTTGTTTGCAAGAAGTAGTTCCTTGGGAAATAAATGGATTATGGAAATTAATATTTAAAGAAACAAAACAAAACAACTCGGGGACCAACCACCCTTGAACGAGGCTCTAACTCAGGAGTAAATGAGTCGAATAAAGAATGAGCCCTTTTATTTCGGTGAGAGGGAGAGCTCAGAGGCAGCTCAAGGCTCAGAAAAGTGGCAGCGACTGTCTTCAGCCTCTCCCAGCCCCTGCTTCCTCCTGGGGTGCTGGTAAGGACACTGGACTCCAGGAAAAGGTCCAGAGGACACCTGTCACCCTGTTAGAGCAAATTAGCAATGGCTACAGTTCACAAAGAGCTTTGTTGGCATCAGGTCTGCAGCAAAGATGGGTGCAGGGGCTCATTAGAGGGCTGCTGTTCTTAATGATACCCACCCACTATCACCAGCATGAGCTGGATACCTTTCTCCTTGGCCCTGGCAAGGCAAGGGTGACCCTTGTGGTGACACTGGGAGGGACTGATGCTCAGCAGAGACTGCAGCTGGCATGGAGCCACTTCCCATGGAGCTTTTCTGCCTCCTTGCAGAACAAATGCAAAAGGTACATGAAAATCAATGTCGAGGCTCCCACAGAGCCAAACCCTCTCCAGAGAGCTCCAGAGGAGACAGCATCTCCCAGCAGCTCCGTGCTCCTGCCCGAGCACCAGCGCTGCTCCTGGCACCACTCTTCCTCCCGTGCTCTCTCCCACAGCCCAGAGCATCCAATCAGGTGCCCAACACAAGGTCCTCTCTCCTTCCTTTCCTTCCTCCCTGTGGTTTTTTCCCCGTAGCTGCTTCCAAGGTGAGAGAGGACAGCGTTGCCGGAATGAAAGATTCTCCTGCATGCCCTCTCCCAGCAGCGGCCCTAATTCATTTTTCATGGCCCCTTGCAGTGACAAAAGCCGCTGCTTCTCTCTTGTAAGCGTGCGCCATGCAATAAGTCAAAGCTGATGTGCATTTTCCCCCTGGGTGCCGAAGCTGTGCTTTTGATTTAATTTGTCCTGTTGTTTGGCGCTCAGCCTTTGCCAGTGAGTTCCTCTGGAAAGGTGGGAAGTAGGCCCCCATCCATGTGGAGGGGCTGCCTAACAGATGGGGTACAGTGGGTAGTGGTTAAATAATTTGTTGCAGTGGTACCAAGACGTTGGAGAGCGACAGATGCTGCTGGAGAAAATCGCTCAAACACGCATCCTGTTTGTGGGAACTCTGCTCCTCCATTAAATCCTGTCGCAACTTGGCTCCTCTGGAGCTCATCCCACTTCTGGCAGCTTCCTCGCTGGCTCCAGGAGAAGCTGTGGTGCACAGGACTTGGCGAGGAGAGCAAGAACCAAGGTTGCTTCCTGCTTGTTATCTGCAGGTGCTTTGTGAAGAACCCGAAAAAATTTCACAGGAGATCTTCCACATCCCAACCACTTCACGGGGCCACATTGCTGTCCAGGAGAAAGCATTCCCAGCCCTGCCAAACTCGAGGCACCCTTCTTTCCTCCAGATTTGTGTGAAAAAGAGCTGCTGGCAGCCAGGACCGAAGGGTCCCTCTGGCTGGAAATTTAAACCCCAAGGCTTTCTCCGCAGGACAAGCTCTTAAGAAGCAATTGCAATGCAAAGCGTTAAATGGCTGTAACCTCGCCTAAGCCGTATTTCAGCCGCATTAGGGAAATATCCCTCAGATGGGAAGCAAGTGGCATAATGGCATTAGAGTAAAAAAATAGGCATCAAGTGCCGGCTAAATCCATCCCCAGTGCTGGCAAGAAGTCATGGGGATCTGGGAAACTTTCCCTTCTCCACGCATATCCCTGCAGGCAGCTCATGGCAAGCCTGGACTCTGTTGCTGCCACGACTTTCTGCAAATGGGGGATGCTTTCCACCCCTCCTTTTCTCCTGGGACCCCCTGACCACTCTTCACCCCCCAGAGCCATCTGAATCATGGCAGGGTGAGACTGGCTGTCGCCTCTCCATCATCTTTATCCCGTCTTTATTTTTTCAGACACGCTATTTTCCAGCCCAGTGGCCTTGCTCTGTCCCTCGTGTTTTATGGCACTGATGTCTCCATTTCTGCAGGATCACTCGCAATATTGTGGCTTATTGAGAGAAGCCAGGGAAATGCAGGGGTGATGGGTTGGATGGGTTTGGGGATCTGCGGGGCCAGTGAGGATGGCCTGGGCCTGGGGAGGGGGGATGGGGTGGTTGTGACAGGAATTTCAGGGATGTGTGATGCTGTGTGGCTGAGACTGGGGGACTGGAGACTGGGCTGGGCCCCTTCTTGAGCCCATCATCCCCTCCTTAGGCCTTGTGTAGGTATTGGCCCTGCTACAGGAGCTGGGAGGGCAGCGAGAGGCATTGCTCTGCAAGGGAAAAGCCATTTTAAATAACAGCAGTGTGTCACAGGAAGGGGGAAAACCCATGGGCTACAGCATTGCTCTGGCTTTAAATTATACTGCAGGAGAATAAAAATAAAAGAGAGGAAGACAGAGAGAGAGGCCAGGAGGAAAAAGAATTGCCATTGTTTTACCAAGCAGATGGGAAAGTTCAGGGGATCAGAAAAAGACTATTATTATCTTGACTCGACCGAGAGAAGATGGGAAAGGAAGAGGCATTTTTTTCCCCTGCAGTGAGGAATGCTGTGGCTGAAGTAATTTCAGCAAAGAGTCGGAAGGAAACGGTGCCATCAGCTCGGGGCAGTGCCCAAGTTACCCCCACAGCCTGGACATGCCACCACGATTTGCCTTTTTGTCCCCTTCCCCAGCAGTGACACCACGTCCCGTGCTGCTACTGCAAGTCCAGGGAGGAGTAACCAGGGCACACATCCCTCTCCACCCCCAGCTGCAGCAACGTGCCAGATGTGCTGCCAGATGTGCCCAGTGCCAGCGGCGCTGCAGCTGTGGGCACCCCTCCATGGCACTGCTGCTCCCAGCCTCGGGGCATGACCACCTGCCCCAACTACCCAAATTTCTGCTTCCTTGTCCCAGAAACCCGTTGCTTGGCTACAAGCCATTAAATACCCTAAACACACAACAAATTTCCTGCTGGCTGTTTAACATGAAAGAACATGTTTTTTTTTTCTCCCCAAATTCATGTGAAAAGCCCTTTCTTTTTTTTTTGTGTCTGCAATGGTGCCAAAGCTCTGTGGTTGTTCACTGCTGTTCTCCAGCTCGGTACGGGGCAGCTGAGCCACTCTGGCTCACCAGCACATTCCAGCTCCTTGCCCTTACAAGCACAGCAGTGTTTCTCAGCCTCACCAGAGACAAGGAGACTCTTTTTCTACCCATATTCAGGCCAGGGGAAGGGCACAGCCCTGAGGCCCATGGCAGTGACCGAGCACAGACATCAACAACTGATTTACAAACTGGGGCAAACACTGGTGCAACATCTTCCCTGACAAGTGTCAAGGTCATGGGCCAGGGAAACGAGGAGATGAGTGTAGGTCAGTTCTGTCACAACATCCTTCACCCACCACATCCCTCCCTGAAGCCTCTTTGCCTCTCATTTTCCTCCCTTTCCCTCTATCCTCACTTTCTCTCCTCCTCTTTTCCCTCTCCCTCTCTCTGCCACGTGGTCCTTCCCTCAGTCCCTCCACTTTTCCTTTCCTACACCCACTTCTCTCCTGCACCCCTGGGACACAGAGAGGGGCTGGCAACCTGCCCTGCCTAATCCTGGGGCCACTGACTCCTCGGGCACTTAATATTCACGACAGAGAGAAACATTTCACGGCGAATTGGACGCACATTCAACTGGAAATGGAAATTTTATGACTCTTCTCACTCCGCGCAGCAGATTACACCAGCTGAGAAAACATGGAAGCAAATGAACAACCTGTGAACTGTAAAGTATATTAATAATGAAATCACAGCCCAGGAAATGAAGGCTTTATTCTGTTTATATTCTGCTCCATTAATGGAGAGAGCTCGCAGTAGCTCCGCCCCATTAGCTGGCAATCTGCGTCCCAGGAAGAGCACAAGGATGGTGGGGGAATGGTGGCACAGGGCAAAACCCTCCTTCCCACAGGGAAGTTTGGATCAAAGCATTCCCTTGTGATGCCTCCATGTACGGACAGTGGGGATGGGTGAACATGGGGTTATCTTTGGTGCCCTACCCCGTGCAAGCTTGGGAACAAGGTTATGAGGCAAGGCATGGAGCAAAAGGTGATGCCGGGAAAAAGAAACAACAAATTTGGGTGGAAATCAGCTCCAACACCACAAGGAGCCACCCAACAAGGAACTGGCACTGGGAAAACCATCCATGTGGAACCTCATGTGCTTTCTCCTTGTGCTGCTCATTCCCATCTCCTGCCTGCTGTGTTTGAGCATCCTTCCCACCCCTCATCACCACATCCCATTTCTCCAGGGATGGAAGTACTTGGGCACTCACAGCCCCAAAGCCACATGGATGGCCACAAACCGAGCCAGGCCAGCAGGGCTTGTGCAAATAAATATTTCAGTGCTATTACCCAGCCCGAGCCCTGTCCTTGGCTCAGCAGACCTGGGCCACGTGTGACACAGCCCAGCCAGGCTCTCTCCTTCCTGAAAACAACAGCAGCAGCTTATGCAAAGCACATCACGGGAGCTAAAAGGAGCCAGAGCAGAGTTTTCTATAGCTGGAGCGACCTGGTGTTGACAGAATGGGGACGCATTTCCACAGCTCAGATTTTTATAATAATACCTCAGGGGAGTTGCTGGCAAAGTTTGGCCCAAATATAATTAGTTTGCACAGCTATTAGGGGCTGATAAAAGGTTTTAATTTGCGTGGAGATCTCTGGAATCTCAGACACTCCCGTCCCTTGCTCTTCCCCAGGCCAGCCGAATGAAAGGAGAGTCCCAGGCAGGGAGAGACACAAAGCCACACATTTATCAGGGAAACAGGGAGTTGTGTTGAGCAGTAGAGATGGAAAATCCAACAAGCTGACATTGCTGGTGTATTGGGCTTTGTCTGCTTTGTCCCGCCACGCCATTATCATATCCCACTCTTCCTGCAGGGAGATGCCATGCAGAGGCATGAGGCAGAGATCAGGGCATTTGCAGCTCCTCAGTGGGTCCCACCTTTGTGGGAAAGGTGGTCAGGGATAAGAGGGGATAAGACACAGGATAAAATTTGGGGGTGCTGGCAGGGCTTCCTGGTTTTGCCCCCTATTAAGGCAGCAGGCAGCTGGTTCCCTAAACTGTGATGAAGAGCAGATCCCTCTTTGCCTCTGGCAAACTGGGAAAGTGCGACATTGCAAAGCTGCATTTAGGGAATGTCTTGAAAGCAAGAGGGTTTTTTTCCCCCTTTTATTAAGGGAAAGACATTGCCTCATTTGTAGCTGGAAGGGGTCTTGTTATTTTTGTACCAAGATGCATATTTTAGAGGCAACTATGCCAAATATGCAAAATCAGCTCCGAAAGTTCATTCCCACCATGCAGGGAACCAAAAATATTACTTTTATACACAGAAGAGTACATAATCACCCATTGCTTTGAAAAATCAGGAGGAACTAGGGTGCATCAGGAAGGGAAATGCTAAAAGAAGCTCCCCACATGGTATGCTAACCAAGTTTTAGTCATTCCTTGGAGAAAGAACAACCTGGAGCGCATGACGTGATTCCACCAGATTCTGTCTCCTGCTGGGCCAGATCCTGCTGCCACGGGAGCTGATGGGGAAGCTGCTGGCACTCAACAGGCTAAATATTCCTCCTGATCCCTGTCAGGAACTTTCTGGTGGTCACATGTGTCCACACTCTTCTCAAGCAACCCATGGCAATGCCAGCTGCCTCCTTCACCTCAACCACCAAAAAAAGCAGTGTCCATCCCAAAGTCCTGCTTCTCCATGGCCACTTCACCCCATTTATTTCTCCTAGTTGTATACCTTACATGATACAAGCTGAACTGGACCACCACTGACCCTCTGCCCGGCTGCTCTGCCCAGCACAGGTGGATTAAACGAGTATCAAAAGTGGTGGCAGATTTACAGGTTAACAATGATTTAGTGGAGAGCACCGCAGCCAAATTAATGCTGGCTATAATGTAGTTTACCTCATTAAACAATGCACACCAAGATCCTGTCTGTTGTAAAACAATTGGTCTCTGAAGCCTAGTGTTCATCTTCCAGGGTTGCTGGGAGATAATAAATGGGTAATATTCCGGCGATAATGGTAATGGAGTCACGGCTCAGAGCTAATATTATGGCAAAGCAGTAATTATTTCAACAGTAAACAAGGGGATGGTTGAGCTGCCGACAGGATGGGAGCCAGTTGAAATGCTCCAGTTAATACAGTGGAGCCCAGGCCTGCAACTGCCTCTTGGAAGGAGGACAAGGTGCTTGGCCATCAAGTGGGTCAGCTGAACCTCTGTTGGGTCACCCAGACACCAAAAACCAGGAGGGACACAAGCAATAAACTGAAGTGGGACAGCACCTACAGCATGGTGGCCATCCTGACCCAACCCATCCAAACCCTACCCAACCCATCCCATCCCATCTCATTATCCCATTATCCCATCCTGCTCAGGCTGGGTTCTGTGCTCCATCACGCAGCAGCATCACTCACTTCCCATTTCTGACACTCCCCTCGTGCTGGCTCAAAGCAAACCTCCAAGGCAGACAAGAGGCAGAGCAAGACACAAGACCTGGGATGAACACAGAAGGAGCCTTACACGAACCATCTGCTCCCTCTGAGAGGTATTTCCCTGCTAAAAGGGCCAGGAGAGGACACGGCTCTCTGGTCTTCCATTAATGAGGTGACGTGAGGCCGGGCTAATGAGAGCAATCTCAGCACGTGCAGCTGATCGGGGAGGAACAAGGCAGCACAGAAGCAGGCAGAGATTTTCCCACCCAAGTGGATCCCCCTTCTCCCTGTGCCTCCCAGCTGGGCTCCAGGTCTGATGTCCAACCTATAAATATCCTCTGCCTCCTCTCCAGGGAGGATGAAGATAGCAGACAATGTGCTTAATGGACAAACCTCTGAGATGGGAAGATGTGTCCCCTTCCCAGGGACAAGCACCTCTTCAAGCTGGATATTTTTTGCAGATGTTTGTCCTCTTACTTTAAACCTTGCGAAGACCCAGGGAGAATCAATATATCCAAATATACCAGACTTCTCCCAGAGCCCCTTTGCTGGTTTGCTGCTGATGTATAGACAGATGATCTCATGAGACCTCTGCCACATCAGGCCACCGTGTCTCATCTATCTTAAGTGTGTATACGAGCTGTGATTACTGCTGTGTCTGAGTGCCTCACGTCTGGAATGTGTTTATCCTCCTGCAGTTCTGGGAGACAAGGGGCTGCGATTGTTCCTCTTCCAGGGAGGCCGTGGAGGTTAAACGGGCTCATCATGGGGGATATCCTGGATGTGGCCACATCAGGATCTCCCCAGTCTCTGCCTTGTAGCACTGAGGCATCACCTGCCCCTCAAATGACAGCTCAGCCTCAGCTCAGGACTCTGGCTCCGCATGGGATCCAGCTTTCAGCACCCAGCTTAATCCTGAGATTAATGAGGGATTCCCGCCACAGAGACCTCTTGATCAGACTTCTTACAAGTAAATACACAATCAGCCAAACCATAATGTTTTCCTACCCTGGCAGCCAGTGTCTTAAGCCTCACACCAGAATCCATCATACTACAGCAATAATAAAAAAGCAATTAGATAAAACCATGGCAGAAAAGTCCATCAAGGGTCATTAAGGAGGATGACTTGGATGCAGCCTCTGGCTCAGGATGTCTGTGTGTGTGGCAGGGTGGTGCTGGATGAGCCAGTGGAGGGATCCACATGCACACACCCAGTTTTACAGCCTTTCCTTGTGCCCCTGGCCCTGCCATGGCACGATAACCCCACAGAGCCCTCCTCATCTTTACTGCCAAACTGTGCCTGCTCCTCCTGGGACAGAGGCTGCTGCACCTTCATCCCTCCTGGAAGATCCCTCACTTGAATTCTTTGGCACATTTCCCGAGCTTAATGGGAGGCATGACTAGTTTTGTGTCTGCAGCACAGATAAACATCCCCTGGATAGCTCAACATGGTGCCACTCTCTCAGCCAGTGCCTTGGTGTCACCCTGAGCTCACTGGCCCGGGATGCTGTGCTTTTTCCCAGCCAAGCAATCCCAGCCCTCATCCCCCGAGAGATGAAAACTGGCCTGACAATATGACAATCGCCATGACAACATCAGTTACCCCCCAAAAATAAATAAAAAGCCCAGTAACTATGGAAACACCTGAGTGACCAAAACCAGGTTGTTAACTAGGAGACCTCGCCACAGTTTACAGACAGCGTCAGCACTGCGAGGCTGGGGACTGTAATCCAGCCACAGCCCTGGAAACACAGACGTGCTCTGCACCTAAGGGTGCAAAATGGATGTTTATGGGCACACACAGTGCTGCCTTTCAGACCCCTGAGTCCAAGTCTGTGCAGCTTCCACCTCCTCTGGGCACATGCTGCTGCCTTCATGTGGGGTGTTATATCCAGGCCACTGTTACCTCTATCATTCTCTCCCTCTTTGCCTCTTTTGCTCCCTCCCTTCACACTCAGGATGCCTCTCTTAACTGCCATCCCAAGGGTCTGGGCCCCTCCAGGGTGCCAAGAAGGGATGGAGCTGCCCCAACCCATGCCAGACCTTGGCACCTCACAGTAGTTTCAGAGAGCTGAGTTTGGAAGCCCCAGGGCCTAGCAGCTCTGCTGGTGCTTGTCGTGCCAGCTGGAGCATCCAAGCCCAGGACAGAGCCTCAAAGGTGTTAAGCCTCCTCTGCTGAGGCAGAAGAAACTGTGGCTCCAGCACCTTCACTTTTTTTTCCACCTCAGTCTGTTCAGCTGCATTAACAGGAGTTGCTGTGAGTTGATACAGCATTACTGGGAAGAGAAATGAAATAAGGCAGAGAGGAGTGAGGCAGAGGGACAGAGGGCAGGTTGTATCACACTTTATTTGGACTGGCCACAGGTTCACAAAACACTTCTCCAGAGCCAGCAGCCTGCTTTTGTTCCTGCAGGAGGATGAGAATGGGCACAGGTAGGACCAAGGTCTGAGAACAGATGGAGGCACCAACAGGGCCAGCACGCCTGCATTTCACAAAATCAGAAGCACAAAACACTCTTGCTCAGGTTCACTGAGCTCTTGAGTTATACCATGAACACGGTCTCCTCATCCCAGCTGCAGGAACTCCTCCAGCCCCCAAACTGATCAGAGCTTCCAAAGTGGGCTTAACATCTCCTAGATCATGGCAACAGCTGCAGGCAGGAAAACTGAGCAGAGTTCACCAGCCCAAGCCACTGAATGCAGATTCACTGGAGCAGAGACAGAACAGCCAAGCAGTCAGAGGAGCCTGGAGTAGCTGGCAGAGGGTCTCAAGTGAGATCAGTCACTGGGAGCTGGGCTGCTCTCAGTGTCCATCCTCTGAAAGGCCTGTCCATGCACTCCCTGGTGAGCAAACACTCTTATTTGCTCCATTTCCTACCAAGAGGTGCACTATGTGCTTGCAGGTGCCAAGATCATCATAAAACCCATGTGGTGCCTTTGCACAGAGCAGCCCTCACAGTGTCAGGTCCTTCAGCTCCTGCCTGGCACGCACAAGGCTGGCACAGCCTGTCCCAAGCAGCACCACTGAGAGCCACAGTGTACACCCTTAAATTTATGCAAACAATTCTCCCTGGTCCCTTTTCTCCACCACTTCAGGTGGGATGGAGGAAGGTGGTGAGAAGGAACAGGAGGCGGCTTGCTCGAGCCTTCCCATGGGATGAGGAGCAGAACAACGACCAAGAGGGCCTAGCAGCAAGCTTTGGGTTTTGCCTGCCACTGGCGCTCCAAATTTGAACGTATCCTACTAGGAAAAGGGATAACCGTCCTGGCATCTGTGATAGCATCTCAATGCATTTTCTCTGGCTCTCATTTCAGTCCTCATGCTTCTGATCTTCATCTTTGCTGTGCGTGGTGAATGCAAAATGGAGAAGCAGAGGTGCCCCTTGGTGGCTTGGCAGACCTAGAAACAGAGGAGCTGCTCATGGAGATGGACAACTATGGAAGTCGTCCTGGGCCACCTCTGGGCTCATCACCCTCCATCAGCAGGAGACCAGGCTCTGGTAAATCTCTGTGATCATTTGTTCCCTTTGAGTTTTGAAAGCAGAATGCCTAATCATGGCCAAAATCAGGAAAGAGCTGCTGCTGCAAATTACACAGCGCCACAGGTAATTTCTGATTAGCTCACTCTTCCTCTCCTGGTGCATCCTCAGTTTCCATAGCAGCTAAGTCCTAAGTAAAATGGAAACATCTGGTTCAAGCGCATGTAAAGATTCCCTGGGGGAAAAAACCTGCTGGATGGCAGCAAACACAGAAAATAGCCCTTGTGAAAGACAGAGGCATCAGGAGCTGGGAGCCTGGTTAGGAGAGGATGGATGGCATGTGGGAGAAGGCAGCAAGGGGCACATGAGTGGGAGACGAGGGTTCTGGGGAGCAGGAGGGGATGTAGGAAGGAGAGTGGGGCTGTGGGAAAACAAGATGCTTGTGAAAGACAGGTGCTGAGGAGGCTGAGCAAAACAAATACTTGTTGTCAGGGTAGACAAGGGGAAGAGTAGGAAGAAAAGGCTTCAAGGTGGGAACACATGGACTGCCTCAACCATAAATGCTGCCTGATGGTGACACACAGCCACTTTGATTCCATACAGAGACGCTCAGGGATGGGGAGGAGCACGTGGACCCACGCACAGACCCTGACCAAAGCCACCCGCTCAGAAGCAGGACCACCTACAGTGGAGAAACCAACGTGTGCTCTGTGGGAATGGTTTGTACAGACTCCTGTCGAGGGAAGGGGCTGAGACACCGCCAACTCAGCTCGCTCTGCCTGGGCTTTGCAGAGTGATGGATCTGGCCCAGCCGTTCGCTCCAGCACAGACAAATAGCAAAAAAATCAATGGAGCTGCAGCGAGGCAGCGCAGCCCTCGGCAGGAGCCGAGCGGGGAGCGCAGCCACGGCGCCGCCCGTCACTGCTGGTGGACAGCCCCGAGGACAGCTGCAGGCTGCTGTCTGCAACAGCCCACGGGGGTAAAACCTCAGGGGACACATGACTCTGAGGTGGAAGTGAAGCGCTTAGACGGGATCAGGGGATCAGAGGCAGGCATTGCCGCCTGGCCGCACGGCTCATCCCGCCCAGAGCCTCCGCATCTCACCCACGGGAACCTCGCGGCCGCCTGGGAATAGCAGGGCAGCAGAAGGCAAAGCAAATGCCAAAAAGCAGCTGGGAAAGGGGCTTGAAATTATACGGTCCTGCACGCCTGGGAATTTGCTTCCCAGCAGTCACACCCACACAGTTCTGCTGAGGGTTTGCTTACCAATTAACAAGGCCACCAATTAATGCCTCATGTGTTTTCCTGCTCATTTGCACTATTTACAATCCTCCTTTGAAGCAACCCGTAAGAATTGCCTGAAAAATTTTCAAAACATGGCCAGACAAGCACGTTCAATGTGCAATGTGAGTGCCCCATGCAGGAACTCCATGATCCTTGCGTGTCCCTTCCAACGCAGGGTGTTCCCTGATTCTATAAATCTCTAAGCACAACAACCCCAACCTGGCAGCTACAGCCAGTCCTCCACAGGCACAAAACCATCAGCTTCTCTTCCAGACCACCAGGGTGGCTGCTCCTCCACCAAAGTCACCAAGTCCAGTGTTGAGTCACATTTTTTTGGTGCATTTCACCTTCTCCTGGCAATGGAATGAACCACTGACCCCTCCCCAGCCACTCACAAAGAGTGCTGTGCCCTTCCCAAAATATTTCTGATAATGTTTGGTTCTTACCTTTGGGTGAGATGTGTCTCCAGGTGATTGTTGGATCTGGTCTGCCCGTGGCTATGCAGGTGAGGCTGACGTTGCCACCCTCGTTGATGGAGATGTCAGAAGAGATCTCGGTGATTTTTGGAGACACTGCAATGGTGCAAAGACGAGAAGGAAAATGAAACTGGTTCTGCTTCAACTCAAATCTTAAACTGTGGGTGAGGGAGGCTGAATTTCCATCATCCCTCTGCTTTGACAATCTATGCAGTAGCCCATCAGTCTCATCTGACTTGGCAGGAACAAACAGGGAAAAGAGGGGGCAGAGAAGACACAGCAGAAGTGGGAAGAAACTGCTGCCAGAGGGGATTCAGTCATTTCAGGGAGGCTCGAGAAACTCCTCCGTGGTGTGAGACAGTACTTCTTGCTACCCCACTTCCAGCATCCCTTGTGTCCTCTTAGCCATGACAAACCCTTCCCAGCAGAGCTGCATCTTCCTGAGAAAACACGAGTCAGCCCCTTCAAACTCCTGCAGCTTTTCCTGCAGCTGTGCAGGCTCTCTGCCAGGCCCCTGTAAGCACAGGAGCACCAAGAGGAGCTGGGCACGAAAAGAGAGAGTGTGCTGGGGAGCCTCTAACGTCAGCCACTGTGCAAAGGGAGGGAAATTCTGTGGGGACAAAATCCATCTCCCTGCATTGGCACTGGCACCCAGAGCCCTCAGGAGCAAGTCAGATACAGGGTCCAGGCCCAGGAGAGGACACAGGTACAATATGGGGTGATGAGGAGGGGGCTGGGAAGGGATGAGGAGCAAGCAGGGAGCGCTCAGCTCCTGCTGCTGCATGAGCAGAGGACACCACGTGGCTGCTGGGGAGGGCTGGGGTTTCTGGGAGCTCTACGGTGGGGATGTAGGAGGGAAAACCATCAGCTGCCATCAGCCTGCACCTGCAGAGTGTAATAAAGACCATCACCTTCCTGGGTTTATTTCCAGGCTTTCTCCTGCAGCGCTTTGCAGTGGAGCCACAAATCACCTGCACCTTCCACCCTTGCTGGGTGACGGATCAGCCCACTTGGGGCTGCAGCCTGACACCCCAATTCCTGCCCTGGACCCCACTCCTGAGCCTCCCTTCCCTGCCTCCCCCCAGCTCCCACACCCTCCCGGGCTGCGCCAAGCCGGAATGACTGCAATGGCCTTGCACGCAATGCCTCTGCTGTGCAGGTAAGTAATTTATTGATCCGTAAAGCACTCCAAGACGCTCTGGAAGGGATTATGTCATGCCAGTGCCGTGCAATAAAATAAAAAATGATGGATTTTTTGTGAACATGATGGTGATTTAGGGTTTGTAGTTGGAAGTGTAGTTAAAGTACATTTTAAGTGGAAATCAAGGTGGGTAATGAATTATTCTCTGTTTTGAAGGGCTTCTGGGAGTTCATTTTTTTTGCTGCTCTGGACACGATGGCTAATCTGCTAATCATGCACTGGAGAAAAACTCTGGATCAGCTGCTCCCAAACACAAGGGGCTCTGGGGCAGGGCAATGGAGGGCACAAAGACAACACCTAAAGAAATATTAATATGCTTCAGTGTCACCAAGGGGACAGCACATTCCTCGTGGGACCACTCAGAGCTGGGAATGCTCTGCCCATGGCCAGGTCCATTGAGGAGATGCAATTAATTACAACATTGTTATGATTGCCCCACTGTGTTCCTGGTGAGGCTGGGACTGCCAGCCAGGAAATCCATGTGTGCTCTGAAAACACAGAGCGTATGGTGTGGACAACAAAAATAGGCCAAGAGGGTATTACCACTGTCCTTTTGGGGAGGAGAGCCAAGCAGAGGTGCAGTGATCGCCCACTTCTGCCTGGGAAGCAGCAAGAGCTTCCAGCTCTAAGTCCCAAGAAAACTAAAGCAGCATCCATCATCTTTAATGTGCTGTTTGCTGCATCACAGAGGAACCTTTCTGATGTTTTTAACTGCTGAATCCACATCGACCCAATTCAGCTTGTTTTGCAGAGGCTTTAAAAAAAAAAATCAAGTCAGACATTACACTGCTGCTCTGGGACTGCACAGACCCATTTGCACCCACCCAGGCGAGAGACAAAAATCAACTGACCAGGTCATAAAACATAATTAATACAACTTAAACTTGGGGTGGATTGATAGGACAAAGGGGAATGCCTTTAACCTGAGGAGGGTTGATTTAGAACAGGTATAAGAAGATTTTACAATGAGTGTGGTGAGGCCCTGGCACAGGGTGCCCAGAGAAGCTGTGGCTGCCCCTGGATCCCAAGGAATTGTCCAAGGCCAGACTGGATGGGGCTTGGAGCAGCCTGGGATAGTGGAAGGTGTCCCTGCCCATGGCAGGGGATGGAACTAGAGGGTCTTTAAGGCCCCTTTCAACTCAAATCTTTCCATAATTCTATAAAAAGCAGCTCAAAAAAGGGAAAAAGTTCACCATACTCTGGCAAGCCTAGAACACTTTGAGGGAGATGCAATTTACTGTGCCCCATCTGGAATGAGAGGAGGCAAGAACATCTGGGAAGCAAACCAGAGAAACGTCACTGGAGCTGTTAACTAAGTCTGGAATTGTCTATGCAGTGGTAGGATTTAGCACGGTGGTTATTGTATGCTAATTAAATATTTGAATATTTAACCACACAAACTATTCCAAATGCCTTTCTAGAGACAACAGGTGTGTTGTAAGGCTTTTACCAGACCAGGGAGGGGAATCTTAATAAAGAAATGCTCCAAGCGTATATTTAATATTATTTAACAGTCACCAGCGCTTCCATTCCCTCTGCATTAAAGGACTTTTCACCAGCACTTGGCATTTCTGCAGCAGTGGGGCAGAGGAGACATTTCCTCTGCTGAAAGCAGGATGCAGATGGAGCCGTGCCCCTTTGGGAATGAATAAATAAATAAAGCTAAGTAAATGCAGGCTTCCCAGGCGGGAACCCTCTCCTTGCGGGCAGTCCTTTTGTGTTCAGCATCTCTCTTGCTCAGAACTGATTAAACATGGCACTGTTGGCCAAGCTGCTCCGGTGACACTGCACAGATTTCCCCACAGGCAGGCCAGTGCTTTTTTGATCCAACTCCTTCTTTTTTCTCCCTCCATCCTTGCCACGGTTTTGGGGGAGGTCTCCAGGTGCTCTCAGCCCCCTGCAGGTGCCCAGGGCACGCCCCCAGCTTGCCCCAAGGTGGTGCCTGCTCGCACACAAGAAGTCCCCAGGACAGAAAGCAGCTTGCTTAAATATTTAACCAAAGCATATGGTGAGCTCCACGTTCGAGGGTGTTCAGGCAGGTGATAGATGTCTTTCTGGATCCAAGCATATGTGCCTGCCGACACACATCTATTCCCTGGCGCACAGACACCCTCCTGCCACTGGCACAGACGTATCCCTGCTCTGCTTTCACCTCCAAACACCCGCTCTGAGCCAGCACAGGTGTGCAGCTCATGGCCCCACGCCTGCATCCCAGATCCTCACACCCTGGGAACGTGCTGGGGCTCCCCTGGCCTTTCTGCCACCTCCTCTGCTTCCTGTCCCATGGCACAGGATCGAGGCCTTCCCTGATTATTCTTCCTTTTATAGCTCATCCCAAACTGCATAAACATCACCAGTGCCAGAGGCTGGGGCTGATGCCTGAGGCACCAGCTCTGCCTCCCTGGTTAGGCCCTGCCACCTCCACCTCCATCTCCATCATCATCACTTCCCCACACACCTTCCTGGCATGTACTGACTGTGCTGCTTGCCTGGGCTGTCCTCTCCCTGACCCCATGTCCCCACCTCTCTCTGCTGGCACCCCAGATTTCAGTCACATATCAGGCTGAGAGGAGGGTGCATCTGAACAACCTCTGCACCTCAGACTGGCAAGGGGACTTCAAATGAGCCTTGCCAAGGCGACTATTCCTTCTTCAAGAGCAACTGCAGCTTTTTGCCAGAACCGCCCCTTTCTACCCACTTTTGTGAGCCAAGCAAGTCGTGCAGAAATACACCTGTGGCCTTTCCAGACAGGCAAACCCCTCCCGGTGTGGGAGTGAGGCAGAGCAGCAGGCATCAGCCCCAGCCTCTGGCACAGCCTGGGAGAGAGTGACTGTCCTGGTAAGTCTAGCCCTGCTTCCCCTTCATAAAACATGCAAACCTCCATCTTCCAGAACGAGCAACATCTGCTCCAGATCAAAGGAAACAACAAAGAACAACTATAAAAGTGTCTGGAAGAAAGAAAAAGAGGGAGAAGTCAGACTTGCGTTCTGCAGGCGATCTGTGATGTGCACTGGCAGCTTCTTGAGCATCAGCCTGACACCACTCCTGCTTTTCATAACAGCTTCTTACTGCTGTCACACTCAGACTTCAGTAAAACTGTTTTCAGAGTTTGCTGCCACGGGTCCTGCTGCTGGGATTCGGCAAGGGGCAGTCCTGGGTGTCCCATCCCTGCTCGCAGCAGTGCTGAGTCAAACTGAGCCCACCCTCCAGCAACTGAGGGTCTACCACAGGCAGGGACCCCAACACCCAGCTCCAGGACTCCTCCAGGTTGTAACCAGAGCAGTCAGTAACTGCCAGGTCAGGAGAAGGTGCAGTGCTGGCTGCCACAGTGGCAGGCACCTCCATGGTGCCTCCTCCCTCTTTTGTGTTCCAAAGCTTTCTGCCTTTAGGGAGCAAATTGAGAGCCCTGCGCCTTCAATTACAGGTGTATTATAATGGGCTTTTAAATCAGTTTGTGCTGCTCTAACACAATTATAGTTAAGAGAAAAGCAGAGAGGGCTTCGTCTTTCTGTCATATCATCCTTCCATCATACCATCCTTCCTTCAAATCATCCTTCCATCATATCAGGAGCTGTTCTGAGCCTGTCCAAAGCTGTGAGGAAGGGCAAACACAGCCTCAGAGCCTGCTCAGTCACAAAGATTTGTACACAAACCCCTTGTGGGTGCCTATCCCACTCCCCAGGGCTGCCTGGGCTCTGAGCTGGCACCACCACCCCCTTCCCGAGTTCAGCACAGCTCTGCCGAGGGATCATTCCCCCTCTTCACAAACCTGGCAGCAGCCACAGCCACGAAGGAAGAAGGCTGGAAACAAAGAGGACATACATAACGACCTTAATAAGCAATTAATAAATAACTAATGACAATTGCTCGTTGTAAAGCGAGGCGTAATGAGATGTGTCATACGGCACCGAAAGGTGTCTGAATGATTTCCCGGCCAGGTAACGGCTCCTGTTGCAGGCAAGCTTGGAGGACACGAGATTTTTTACACCCGTCTCTGCAGCAGGTTATACAGCACAGCATCATAATAACTCAGAGGAGGAGGGGGAAACAAGACGTTCCCAATCATTCATTAGTAAAGTATTTGTGAACGCGGGTATAATTCACCGCATAAACAGCAGGGCTTCTGCAGACAAACTTTATAGCTAAGTGCCAAAAGGGAGCCCAATCTGATTCCACTTACGACGGCATAAATCAGCACTACTACTGCAGTCAGCAAGGGATACACACAATAGACGTGGCACAAGAGGAGAGTGGGGCTCAAGGATTAGTCCCTGATTTCTGGATGGGCCCAGGTCACGAGCCCGGATCAATAGCAGCTCCCTAAGGAGTCAGTGTGCAGCCTCACTAGATTCACTCTCCTGCTTTCAAGACTCTGAAGGGATCTGCATCATTTTTCCTAGCAAAAAAAAATGAAGAAAACACCTGACACCAAGCCCCACACCTGTGGGGAATCAAACCAGAGTTTCTTTGCATGGCTATTAATAAGCAGCTTTAAGAGGAGGCAGAATCCCTCCCCCAGGTTTGGGAGAGTTCTGTGTTCATGTTACAATGCCTGAAGGAAGATGTGGCACTGCTCTGGACTTCATTTCCTCCTTTAAAATGAGTCTAATGATACTGAGTGAAAAGAAAACAAGAAGAGAGATATAAAAGCAAAGTTTTTCCATTATTATCCATGAAGAAATGCAGCCAAACAAGGAGTGTTTGGCAGTTCAGCTCCCTGTCTAGACAGATCTCATTTTCAACTCCACACACGCTGCACGGATCTAGTTTCCAGTTTTTGCACCCTGAGCCACCTGGGATTCCCCTGCAAGCCAAGCAACGCCTCATGAAAGGCAGAAAATTGAAGGATCTCGAATCCTTAAGACACCTGCATCATTTCTCTAGTATTATTGACACCTCTCCTCAAGGAACGACAGCCTCTCTCACAACTGCCTCCACGGTGACCATCAAAGTGACAGTGACTCTGTCACACCCTGCTCAGGGGACGCAGGGTCCCCAGCTCCTCCCGTTCCACTGGGAACCAGTGAAATCTCCATCAGACCCTTGGGAAAATCCCCGTGTGGGGACGAGCCAGAGCGTACCAACAGCACCCCAGAAAGTTTGAACACGACTTGTGGTTAATACAAAGCTTGTCAAACCCATCACCTCGAAGTGCTGAATGTCTTTATTAGATTCCTTTATCTCCCCCCAGGATCGGAGGGACACGACGAGATGATTCTCGGCGGAGATGTCATCATCCAGAAACTAATTAAAGGCTGCGCGGGAAGTCGGGCCACGCACACTCTGGAGAACAAAACGCATTAGCAACCCGAGTCGGGGAAAATATTACAAGTGAACTTCAGATCAGAAAGGGCGAGCGAGGGATTTCACAGCAGCTCTGCTCTCCCCATCTTCCCTCGCACTCATCCCTACGCTCCCTCGCCCTCGATAGCTGACCCCAGCTTGGGGCTGGTGAGGACCAGCCTGGGAGCTGGGGGATGCAGGCCGACAGCGGATCCTTTCCTCCACCCTGGGAGAAAATCATGATTTGTGGAATTTCCTCTATTTTTAATCATAGAAAAGCCTCCTTGCTGCGGGTCAATAAGTGCAGAGAAGGATAGATGGATGCTGGCTCTGCCAGAGTGCTCCTGGCAAAACCCTCAGTCTCGTTGGGTCTCATCTCTCCATCAACGTAATGACAAGAATTTCTCATCCTTGCAGGCTCATTAAAAAAACAACAACATATGAAATTATATAAGATACCCAGAGCCTGTGGCCACAGGAGCTGGATGTGGAGGCATTTCTCCATGGGGACAGATGCACAGATCTAGTTTAGGACACGTGTCTCGAGTGGATGTACCTGAACAGCCCTTCCCAGCCAACCTGGACTCTCCTGTTCCAACAGACAGAAAATACCCACGATATTGCTCATCTGATCCATCAGTGCACGCTGTCCTGCTCAATTCTGCACAAACCCCCAGCTCCCCTCCCTGCAACCAGCCAGACTGGCTGTGCCCCACCCTCCTGCTCCTCACTCTGCTCCTTGTCCCCTCCAGCTCTCCGTCCATGCAGAGCGGGCACCACGCCATGGGCTGAGCTCGCCGAACCACCCCTGTGCCACTTTACTCATCAAAAAGGACCTGCCAGGAACAAAGGAGCTCAAACATCCTTTCCAAAGATAAATCAGATGCTCTAATGCAGCCTGCATCTCCAATGAATATAGGGCAGGTGTCTCTGAAGTGAAGTATTAGTTAAAATGATGCTCTTTAAATTACATTTCGGCTATTTCAGGCAGACAGGTTGTGTGTGGGTTGGGCTGGGTTTTTTTATGATCTATCTAGAGGCTTAAAAAGACACTGAGAGAAATAAATCTCCCTTCCATTAAAAACACACTATGCTCTTGCATATTTGTTCTTATCTTGGCGCTCTCGCTCCCGAGCTCCCTCTCCCTGGGCTGGAGCACACAGTGAGTGTTTGTGGTTATGCTTCTTCACTGACACTCAGCTAACTCGAGGAGCCCCCAGCCCATGCCCAGGAGGAGTGTGCAGCTCGCCTGCCCTTGCAGGAGATAAGCTGAGCTTCCCCAAATGCCTCACTGGACCCGGTGCCTTTCCTCCCCAAACCACTGAGATTTGTGGTGTTAATGTGGGACCATGTGGGACCCAAGTTTTGACCGAGTTTATCTGGATCTTCTGAGTCTATCCATGCTCTTTATGCCTCTTTTTTCTATTTACATCCCTCTGCTGCCAGCACTGCCTGTCCCCAGACAGCCCCTTGCTTCCCATCCTTCCTGAGCTTCAGCTCTTCCAGGTGCCCCTCGTGCTCCAGACAGGGCTTTTACTTCTGCTTGGGCTTCTTCCCATCTTTGCCTTTGACTCCAGTTAAAAATTAATGGACCGGGCAGGGAGCACAGCCCTGTTATTGTCTGATTAGGTGGTCTGGAGGCTGCTACTGATACCCAGACTCTGTCTGGGAGAACAAAGCTCGTGAAGTGGGAGGTCAGCAAGGTCCAGCACTTCAAAATGAACCACAGGTGAGGTGATCCATGCCTCCACGTTCTGCCACTCCTCCTGTCTCCACGGAAACACATCTCTTGTGACCCATCCAGCACTCCAACAGAGGCAGGTCTACCTTCCCAAAGATTCCCTGATTCATTCCTTACTCCCCTTAGTCATTTCTTTACATCCCTGCTTTTCCAGGCTCTCATTCTTGGGCACCAAGAGCCCCCCCAGCCTTCCTCACCCCTCCCATGGAATATTTTTGGCCCATCACCCTATCCCAAAGCACATTTCTAGGGCAACTCACAGCTGCCCCAAGCCCAGGAGACCAACCCAAAGCTTGGCCAAAGGTGCCAGGAACAAGCATGAGTGCAAATACCAACGATGCTCGCTGTCCTTCCCAAACCTTCAAATGTGGTTTATCCTATCATCAAAACACCCTGGGAGATAAGGGAGTGTTATTTTTCCCACTTCACGGATGGAGAAATGAGACCCACAGATCAAACGGGCCAGAAGTGCCTGTTCGGATCAACGCTCTGCAGCACCTGCCTCTCAGGCTCTGTGGAGCTTGGAAAACCAAAAAATGGACAGGGAGAGTGAGGGTGGCTGCCAGGGCAGGTATTTCCATCGGGCTGCACGGAATGAGAGCTCCACAGCTCAAAATCAGTCATCAGGCCACCGAGACACAGCTGCATACCCCAGTACACAGAGGGGCAATTAAAATTCCGATCCCCAATTTCCACCCAAGCAAGCAACATTTGAGAGAGCTAAAAGCAAAGGGAAAGAAGGGAGCCACGGGGCCACAAGGGAAGGATATCGATGCGCCTGGAGAATGCGGGGGCTGTTCTCCTTTCCCACTAGGACTGCTCCTTCATTTCCTGTTTCTCCTAAACAAAGCCCTCGAGCCTTCTTCTCGGCCACACTCGTGCCTCTGAGAATGCCAGAAAAGCCACAGGGAATTATCCCCGCCAGAGCATCCTTAATTTCCCTATTTGTCTTCCTAATGCCCAGCCTCATCGCCAGCACCGTCTATTCCCCATGTGCTCCTTCTTTGCATGGAAGGACTATTTTTACCCCATTCTTCCTATGCCTCTTTTTTCCTCCCATTTAATCATTTTGGAGGCTTTTTATCCACACTTTCCTTTCCTTTCTTTCCTCTTTCCCTTTCATTTTTAATACCTGTGGTTCTCCGATTCAAAATCATTACTGTTTTTAACTTGACTCGAGCCTCTTAATTAAGTTACTTTCCATTATTTTTTATCTAGTCCATTTGTCTACATCCCCCGCACCCTCCCTAATTCTCCCTTTCCTCCCCAAAGGCAGGCTGGGTATGAAATCTTACATTTCCATTTGGCTAACAATCACTTTGAATTTTTAAATGCTATTAAATTGGATCACACCAGTCACTGGACTGGAGTTGTCGAGCTGTGATATTTACTCGCGCCAGTCAAAGGGAAATGAAATTGTGGCGGCGCGGGGGGGAGGCGATGGGGGAGCCCAGATTTATTCTGCCCGCGGTCCTCGCAAACAGCCACAATCCCCTCGGATTTCTGAGCCAGTTCAAAGGAAACTCTCACGCTCAACCATGAATGTATTGTAATGTCTTTAATAAATCAATTACTTGTTGGCAGGGAAGTGTCACTGCATCTCCAATCCTTGTAATCACCTCAGCCTTGCTGTGTTTTAAGTGCGGAAAGCCCACGGAGGCAGACGGGGAGCCAGGAGCGTTGTTGGTGAAGGGCAAGGCACAGAAAGCACCCCTTTGTCTGGCCAGGAAAGGCCAAAATGTGCAGAAAGGATTTGCACCATGTGAAAACACACACACACACACACACACACACACACACACACACACACAAACAGAGCGACCCCCAGCTCCACGGTGAGGACACTGGAGGGACCCTGCCAGTGCATCCTTCCCAGGCAGCTCCTGGGAGGCAGGAGCTTGGAAGGAGTGACCACAGCAGGTCCACTGGGAAGGGTGGTATAGCAATAAATGCCTATCCCAGGAAATCAGCCTGTGGTGATGGGAGCAGCCCCTGCTCCTCCCTGCCCAGTGCTGAGCAGGGGTGTATTGCAAAGCAGCCTTTTCCCACTGCCCCAAGAGCCAGACAACCTTTTGTTGCGCTAATTCAGACCCTGAGTTTTGTGCTCCTGCTTCAGGGGGGTACCATATTTAAATTTTACTAAAAGAGGTCTTGTCCACTTGAAAATTTGCTAAAGGGAGCAGGATTTGATTACCAAGCAGCCCTGGCCAAATCCAACCCCTCCTCCTCTCTCTGTGCCAACAACATCCTCCCCTCCACAACAACAATCATCTGAGCACAAACAGACAACAGAGCTTTTCAGAAAGTAATGAACTCTGGTCAGAGCCAAGGCAGGAAGGGTTTAATGTTCAGCGCAGAAAGCCTGGCGAGGCCATCAATTATATAGCCTGCTGCTGAAGGAGCAAAAAAAAAAGAGAATATTTCAGACAGACTCGGCCAAAAAGAAAAGATAGGGAAGGAAATCACTGTGAGAGAGATTTAATTTCACAAGCAGAGAGAAGTGTTTGCAAAAGAGGAGGAGGATCAAAGGATGAAGCTCTCGGGCTGGCTGCGAGGAGGAGGGATTACAAGGAGGGCAAACCATGGAGGAGACATCTCTGTTGATGCCTTGTGTCAAGGCTGGGCCAGGCAAGGACAGCCTGGGGCTCAAACTGGGGAGTCTGTTGGCTGTGGGGGCCCACTGGGTAGGAGGCTTGGGCAGAGAGGAGGGTGGATTGAGACTTGTTCATCTTATCTCACACAGGACAGCAAACCAGCACGGGGTCTGTGGCCTCTCCTGCCTCATCCCAAATCCTACCCAGGAAATTACACATGATGCTAGCAAAAAGGAGAGCTGAAATCTTGTGGGCATCAAAAGACCAGCAACCCAGAAATGAAAAATCACAGAATCTCAGAATGGTTTGAGTTGAAAGGGACCTTAAAGCCCATCTCATTCCCACCCTCTGCCATGGGCAGGGATACCTTCCACTGTCCCAAGGTGCTCCAAGTCCTGTCCAGCCTGGCCTTGGACATTTCCAGGGATCCAAGGGCAGCCACAGCTGCTCTGGGAACCTGTGCCAGAGCCTCAGCACCCTCACAGGGACGAATTCCTTCTGGATGAAGGTACGGACCCACCCAAACCAGGAAGACCTCCCCACCCTGCCCCCAGTGGGGCTGTGCTGGTCCCTTCCAGGGATCCAGCCATGGACCAAGGAATAAATTCCCCTCCTTTCTGAGGGACAAGGACAAAGGGGCTTCACTGCTGTCTCGAGGCAGGCGTGGAAAACCCAAACTAGAAATATTTCAAGATCACATTTCAATATCTGGTTTGAAGAATCACATTTCCACATCTTTTACAAAGATCCTTGCCTTTTTGCTTTCCACTTCTTGTTTCTCCTTGTCTTTCTACATTTCTTTCTTCTCCATTTCATCACCAGAACAGAAAGGAAAACAAAATCACAACTCTCTCCATGTTTCAATGCAACTCCTTCTTTCCAGTTTCCTTTCTCCTTCAAAACCCAAGCAAGAAGAATGTGAAAAAAAACACATTTTCCACCCAGTTTCCCCCTTTTTTCTCCCAGTGACCTCTCCCCAGCGTGCCCTCCAGCCTGGGGATATTTGCTGGAGGTTCTCTAGCCCTCAGAGGCAGCAGGGCCAGGCAGCTTTTCGGCAGCTGTTCCCTTGGCCTCTCCTTTATCTCCAGCATTGTGTTCACATCTGCTTCCCCCTCTGCCTCTTTCCCTGCTGCTGGGAGTCTGCTTTTAAATCACTGCTCAGCACAGCAGCTGCCAGGCACAGGTTCCATGCCCCCTTTGGATGGAGGATCCAAAAGCTGTTTGCAAACCTCCCTCTGCCTTTTTTCTTCTCTAATTTTCTTAATTATTTTTTTTTTTCTTCTTATCCTCCTGAACCTGCCAGTGCTGCCACACTGCTTCCCCCTCCTCCCTTTTGGCTGCAGAGCTCTCTTGGCTCTGGAAGCATGTTCAGACACCTGGTTGCTGGCAGCATGGGGTTTGGCAGGGGCTGCCAGCCTGCAGCTCTCCGATAGGGAATGGGAGGGGAGCAGGGATCACCGTGGGGGTCAGAGCTACCCACCGTGGCCAGCAAGGATGTGCTGGTGGCCACTTGCACTTCTCCTGGCTTGTTGGTGGCTTTCTACCACCCACACTCCTCTGGCTTTGCCTGCAGCTTTGGCCAAGGCCATTTCTGGTTTTGCTGAGGATTTGTAGGGTAAAAATGCACACATTTGTGCAGCATCACTCTGGAGATGGGAACACATTTAGGACAAGGCATTGCCATCTGTGGCTCCCTTCCTCAGCAGAGTCCTCCCAAGCAGGGCAATTTTGGCAGAGCAAGGCAGCAAACCCTAGGGAGAGAGCCAGGCACGTGGAGGGCTGGATGCCTCCCTGCCACCCTGCCCACGCAGTGGCTCCAGGCTAAATTCCCATTCCAGATTGCAATCTCTCTGTGCTACCAAAAAAAGAGAGGGTTATATCCTTCCGGCAGCCAGTAATGTTCAAAATTCCAGAAAAAACTTGGCTGATTCCTCCCCAAGCTCCTTTCACTCAAGGTCTGTGCAGGATTGCAGGCCAGGATCCCTAAGGATGCCACCTTCATGGCAAAGACTACACCAAACAGACAAAAATCCCTGGGGAAGAGCCCTTTGCTTCATCCTCTGCTTCCCCAAGCCTCTGCAACAGGTTTTTGCTTCTGGACTTGCCTCTGGAGAGACCGGCCAGAAAAATCAGTTCTAAAGGCCAAAAAGAAAAGCCAGATTAAAGTATCTACTCTGAATTTATGCTCAGGACTTAAGGTTTAATAATGCAACAGAAAATCAATATTTAATAAAGCAAATGATGGAGAAAAACAGTGAATGGGAGATGAGCTGCTGCTCGTGTTTTCAAACATGTAACCCCCGGAGGAGCGGCGTTGGCAGGATGGATGTGGAACCAGATTGCCACAAAGAGCTGGCACACAAGACACCCCAGGTCCCAGGGATCCCAGCTCCAGTGTCAAGGGGAGCTCACGGGTCTTTTATTAAAGGACAAACAAGGAATTACTGCCGTGGTCAGAATCCAAACACACGTGGATGGAGATCAGATGCTGAGGCACGAGGGGAGCCGAGCAGCTGCTGCACTGAGCAGGCCCAGACTGGGGCTGGGCTGGAGGAACACGGGCAGGCAGAAACACCCCCAGACTCAGGTGCCAAAGAGCTGCCTGGGGATGGAGACCTGAGAAGATGGGAGGGAGCACAAGGGCTCAAAGCAGAGGGAAAATTCCTGTCTGCTGAGCAGGAGAGGAGGAGGTGTGGGTAGTTCAGGTGGGTGAGTGGGTGGCTGGGGAACTAAGCACGGCTGGCAGGTGTGGTGGCACAGCAGATGTGCATCCCTGAGCACGGCAAGCACACATCCTGAAGGAGTGCATCCCTGGGAATGGCAGACCTGCATCCCTGGGCACAAACCACACAGCCCTGGGCAAAGCAAACCTGGATCCCTGGGCACAAACCACACAGCCCTGGGCAAAGCAAACCTGCAACCCTGGGCACAAACCACACAACCCTGGGCACAGCAAACCTGGATCTCTGGGTATGACAACTGTGCATCTCTGGGTATAGCAAGCAGACATCCCTGGGGACAAGAAGAGTGCATCCCTGACCGTGTCAGACCTGCCCCCTGGGCACAGCAAACCTGCACCTCTTGGCACAGAGTGCACATCCCTGAGCACAGCAAGAGCTCATAACTGGGCAAAACAACCATGAATGACCAGACACAGAAAGAGTGCATCCCTGGGCATGACAAGCATAAATCCCTGGGCACATCCCTCGGCCAAAAGCACACATCCCTGGGCCTGGCAAGTGTGCATCCCCAGGAGTGCTGGGCCTGGGCAGGATGAGGGAAGCTCTGCGATGCTCGGGACAGATCAGCAGCTCTGCCTCCCTCCCCTGGAGGCTGGAGAAAACTGCAGCGAGCCCCTGCACGGCACAGAGATGTCACCTGCTCCTTGTCCCCCACTGCCTTTCCAGCCCTGATACAATGCTGCCAGCCGGGAAAGGAGGAGTTCTGCCCACACCCGTGCCAGCGACAGCAGGTGCTTCTTGGGGTGCACGGCTTAGGGTGCACAAAGATCTGTGCCCCACCTCACAAAGTCTGGGGGCTCTGGATAAATCCCCTAGGCAAAGGAGACTCTCACTTGCACAGGAATCAGTGCCCTTGGATGAAACCCCTCCTCTGGCACGCTGTGTGTGCCGGGTTGTCTGCCTGGCCCTGCAGCACGGCAGTAATTTGTAGCTTGTGCCGGGATCCTTCACATTGAAAGATGACATATAAATATAAAACGTTATCACTCCATAACAGCCACATGCTATAAAACGCCAGGCAGAAGGATCTGGAACTAGATGGAGGCAGTGCTTTAAATCCTTCCCTGCAGAGTTACTGCCGCTAAAACAACAGACCTGCTCCAAAGAGCTCCAGCAACGGAGGGAGAAGAGGACAGACCCCGATAAAAACACCACAATTGAGGAATTAGATGAATAAGCGAAGGGATTACAGCATGACCTCCCCATGCTGACAGCCCCAGGGTAGCAGTAACACCGGCGCACCGGTGACGTCTCCTCCCATTCATCCCCTGCTGTGATTTTCGCGGATGCTCCGTGTTCCTGTAGTAACAACAAAGCGCCGGTACCAACGTTACACTACAGCGGGCTGACTCCGCTCCCGCGGTTACGATAACAATGCTGTTACTGTAGTAACATTACAGAGCCGAGGTCTCACTGTTCTACCCTTAATTTTATTGTCGTAAGATTAAATTGCAATAATGTTATTGAGCTGCCATTAGTGTTGCCATGGCAACAATAACATTAAGGTAGCGCTATCACATTACAGTGGTCCAACCGTTCCACCACAAATATTTTAATGTAGTAAAACAAAAGAGATTACTGCAGTAACATTAAACTGCAGTGACCTCATTAAACCCCCACTGGCTTTATCACGACGCTCCTCTGGAAACCGCCCGCGGCAGCGGGAGATGCCCGGGTGCATCCTGGCGTCAGGATCACAGCATCCTGGGTGCTGCTGTGCCACCCCTTCGGCTGGCAGACCCACGGGGAAGGAAGGGGACTCGCTGCACATCTGGAGAGCCACGCACAGCTCCGGTCCTGCCTGCCTGGCGAGCTGCCGGCCTGCCGGACCCACCCGCTCCGCAGCGGGGATTAGCGGAGTCTCTCCTGAATGCTCGGGGCCAGGCGGGTGACCTCTCCCTGAAAGGCTGTGAGAGCTCGGCTGAGCGCGGCTGCCGGGAGCTCGCGTGCTCAGAAAGGCTCAAAGAGGAGCAGACTCTCGTTTTCTAGAAGAGGGGTGATCCGGGGGTGACCTCCGCAGCTCTCAGGGAGTAGCAGAGAGAGTTCCACTGAGCTCTCCTTCGCTGCTACAAAAGCGCGCACAGCGGAGCCAGGGAGGATGGAAGCAGTGGAGCCGCGGGGATGTCGGAGGTGGGAATGCCCCGGCACCGAGGCACGGGACAGCTGGAGGGGACAGCAAAGAACTCTGCCAGCGCTGCCTGAGGGAACGCAGTGACAGCACTACAGCATTAGCACTTCACTGGGGAGACAAACAGGAATGAGCCACAGCCTGCGTGTACGCAAGAGGGAAAAACAGGAAGGAAATGAAACCGCTCTGTGTGTCCTGTGAATCACTGGATCTCCCTTCTCCTCTGCTCCAGTCTCCTGCCAATTATTTCTCCTTGGGAACAGGATACATCCTCCCATGACTCTGGCGGTGCCTGGCCTGCCTCACCGCTGGGGTGCCAGGCAAGCCCAGAGGATGCCTTGAGGGAATGGTTTGAAGCTGAAAAGAGCTGAGTAGAGTAGATAAATAAGGAAGAAGTTATTTACAATGAGGGTGCTGGGGTCCTGGCACAGGCTGCCCAGAGAAGCTGTGGCTACCCCATCCCTGGATGTGTCCAAGGTCAGTTTGGACGGGGCTTGGAGCAGCCTGGGACAGTGGAAGGTGTTCCTGCCCATGGCAGGGGGTGGAACTGGGGGGGTCTTTAAAGTCCCTTCCTACCCAAACCACTCTGGGATTCTGTGCCTTCCCTTCACCCCAACCTCCCTATTACCAAGTCACCCTCCTTCTAACAACGTTAACTCACTCAAGCCCTGTTCACCTCCCCATCCCTCCCACTCTACACCAGCAGGCTCACCCACAAGCTCCAGGAAGGAGCAGCAGGGTGGGACACACCCCCAGTAGGATGCAGCATGCCCAGCTCCCTCCATCAGCAGCACGGACATGAAACTGGGGCAGCCTGAAGCTGCAGCAAGGGCAAATGTGAGCCCAGAGCAAACTCTTCCACACTACAGACTCTGGAGTCTCTTTTCCCTCCCTGCTCCCACCCCACGATATAATTGCTAATTAATAATAACGTTTAGCTCTCAGATAGCGCGTTCCATCTTCAAAGACCTCTGTCGACATTAATGAATTAATCCTCATCAACCCCCCTGTGAAGTAGGTGACAATTATTATCTCTGCCTCACAGATGTTAAACTGATTTGCAAAGAGGTCAAGTGACTTTGGGGAGGCTGGAGGGAGCCAGGCCGGGTACGAGGCCACTCCACAGGGGAACATGGACGAGCACATCCCAGAGCAGCAAGGGCTGGGATCCGAGGGTGTGGGGGAGAGGGAGAGATGCCGGGGCAGTAATGGATGTGGGACCTGCAGGGATGCTCCCCGAGGGCAGAGCAAAACGAGGATAAAGAGCCAAAAACTTAGGCCAGTGCGTGAGAGCATGTGGGAGACCTTCAGTCCTCCACAACAGCCCTGACACAAAAGGCAAGGATGCTTTGACAGAGGGACGGTGATTAGCAACAAAAGAGAGCCGGGGAAGGAGCACATCAGTCAAAGGAGCCGAGAGCGCAGGCGAAGCGAGGGAGGAGGGAGGATTTCCATTTCGTGCCGCTGGTTTCCTCCCCTCCACCGCTTTGGGGAGGCTCTCCCAGCTCCCCCACGCCTTTTAGGAGTTATTAACTAAATCTGCTTTTGCTTCTGGAAGGAATAGCTGCTCCCACGGGGGAAATGTGTGGACACACCAGTAAATACACGCCAGAAGCTGCGGGAGCATCTTGCCCAGTGTGAAACTCCAGCCCATGGCTTCAAAAGTGACAAATGTCTGCACATCCTCTGCCACCGGTAGGCAAAACCCTTTTCCCTCCTTGCTCCCAGAACCGGTGGCATTGGTGGCACAGGCTCAGCCCCACAGGTAAGGTGATGATGACTACAGGGACTGAACCTTCCTCCCACCAAAGGCATTTCCCAGGCAGCAAAACCGCAACAAAAAGTTCTTGCTGTCCCACGAGTGAAAGGGGCTCGTGGCATCAAAGGAAAATTAATTGGGCAGAGTTTGGCGGATGAAACAAAGCCGGCTCGGGCAGCACAGCCCCACCGGCGGCTTTATCTCGCCGGCACAGACCCTGGCAATGTGCTCCCCGCTGGGGACAGGTGCCACCGGCACTGCCACCTCTGCTCCCGCCACCCCCTGCCACCTGTGCCCACAGCCCCCCGACTCCGCCGAGCAGGTAATTAACTCCCAGACAAAGGCAGGGATTTGAAGATTAACCTGGGCTCAGGCAGGAGTGGGGAAAACTCATTTACACCAAACAAAAGGGGAGGGGTGATTAGTTGCTCCAGTGACAACAGCAAGAGCCAGATAGGGCCAATGAAACTGATAAAGAAGCGGGGAAAGCGCTAATATCCCCCAGTTGCCTGCTTTTGCCTTTTCTTTTTTTCTTTTTTTTTTTTTTTTTTTTCCCTTCTTTCTTTCTTTTTAAGCACTAAAATTCCACCATTTTCTATCATGCAAATTCGTGTGCCTAAGTGAGATTAAACTCTGGCAGGCTCCGTGCCTCCTTCCCCAAGTCCATTTCCCGCACCGAGATAAGGCCAACTTCCCTTAATGCATCTTACAAGGCAGTGGGAGTGTTTTGCAGGCACGCATTGGAGACGGCTTATTATCAATACAAATAACAGCTTTTCAGATATCGTCCTTCTCCTCCTACCTCCCCTCTCTCCTTTAAACCCAGGAACCCGGAGAATGGCTTAAATAGCTGAAATGTCCTGCAGGGAGCAGGGAGAAGGGGGAGGCTGTGCCTGAGATGCTGCTGCAAGAAGTAGGACTTGCTAAGGAAACCTAGTGAGATTCAGGAGAGGAGGGGAAGGGAAAGCATCGTTCCTCGGAGGTCAGTGGGACCTAAATCCTCTTTCTTGCTCTGGGTTTCCAATCCACTCCAAGTTTACAGCTTGCCTATTGCAAGTGGGGCACCCTTGGATTTTGTTTCTTTGGGATTTACTCCCCAAAAACATCTCACTCTCCCCAAGGTCCAAGGCAGATCCCTGCAAACACAGCCAGTGCTGCTTTTTGGTGTTTTGTCTGGTCTTATGGCAACCCCTCCTAAGAGGAATGAAGGAGTGGGAACACCTTCCAGACCCTGCAGATGACAGGGATGCTCCCTCATGAGCATTTCAGCTCTGTCTGTAATCTGGGTGCTTTATTCCAGGAGAGATCCAGGTGCTAAGAGCCTCCTCGTCCCTTTGGCAGCTCTGACATCAGCTTGGCACCACCAGCCTGACCCCATTTAGAGCAGTGCCCAAAATAGCAGCTCTGAACTTGGGTGCATTCGGTGCCAAGGGTCTGTTGTCTCACTCCTGAGCTCATTTGTCCCACATTAGCACAGAGGCACCGACCTGCTATTCCTGGATCAGCAGCAATCACCCTTTCCCTTTTGTACCAGGATTTCAAGACTGACAAGTGTTTCTGAAAGCCTGGCCAATGAGGAAAGGTGGGAAAAACAGAGCTTGGATGGTTTCAGAAAGAAGGCGGCTAAGGGGCACCAGGATAACAACCTTCCCAAAAGCAAAAGGTTATTACAGAGGACACTGATCAATTGTTCCCCACATCCACCGGGAATAGGCTGAGAAAAACTCCTCTTCATTTGCAACAAAGAAGGTTTAAGTTAGATATTAGCTATACATTTTCTAATTAAAAAGGTAGCAAAGCAGTAGAATAGATTGTCTGGGGAGACTGAAGAACCTGCTTTGTTAAAGATTTTCAAGAATAGCTTTCACATATGCTTGGCAGCGAGGTCTCTGCCTGGTTGCAGGGGGACGGGATAAATTAGCTCTTGAGGTGCCTTCTCCCCACCTATTTTGGGATCTCGGCCATCCAATAGAGCCAACCTAGAAATAAATGTGCAGCTCACCCTTGCTGCAAGTGTGGGCATCCTCAGTTCCAGGTGTTTTTGCCTGATTCTCTCCTAGGGGATAACTCCTGACCCTCAAACCCTGAAGGAATATCCTTCTCCCACCCCTATCCTCACCTGGTTTTGGCTCTCCCCCCTCCCACAGCTCTGCTTCCCTCCAGCAGCCCTTGGCCAAAACCACAGATGCCCTCCACCCATGGCTGTTTCCCAGCGATATCCCCTAAACCTGGGGAGGAGGAGGGATGCAGGCACGGTATTCCCTAAACCTGGGGAGGAGGAGGGATGCAGGCACGGGCTCAGAGCGTGCCTGGCTGATCTGCACCCATCCTGCTTGCCTGGGGGAGCAGCAGGCTGCTGCAGTCCTGGCTGGAAGGGGAAGAGCTCCTTGCCCCCCAGCAGCCAGTCCCTTTGGAGAGCACAGCCTGCCCCGGGGCACGATTTAATTGCATCCTGAGAGGCTGGAGTGCTCCTGCCTCCAGAGCTGTGCCCCCAGGCCCTTTCCTGGTGCAGCAAGGGGAAATTTGGGAACTGCCTTGGAGCTACCTGCACACCTCCCTCTTCCTGGCTAAACCTGTTAAAAAGGAGAAACCCCCTTCCCCACCTCTTTGCATCACCTCTCCTTTCCTATCAGGCTGCAGGAAGGGGAAAAATGTCCCAGGATCGTGTGCTGAACTTGAAATCCCTGAAATCTGGTGCTGAGCCACCCTGCTTTCCTAGGAGGGGGAATAAGCACCACAAGCTGCATGTCGTTTTGGACAGGATTATTCCAGAATACATATTTATAGGGCCCATTTTCCAAGGCAGGAGAGTTAATCCTGGCACCCCAGTCCAATTTTCATCGGGGTCATTAAGGCAGGTTTCCCTTTAATTGGACATGATAATTCACTTTCATGTCCTGCTCTGAGAAAGGGCTGGGTGAGCCAAAGAACAGCTCTTCAAATTAGGGGGCTTGCTCTCCAGAGCTGGAATTTCTGCCGGCAGCACGAGGATCTTCAGCACATTACAGGCCCGGGCCCATCACTGAATCATTCAGTACTTAACTGCTGCAAGGAGTTAAGCTCTGACCTTTTCCTGCAGTACCCAAATATCTCTTCCTAATGATACAGCAAGACACGGGAGGGATGGGCCTGGATGTCTGGTGATACAGGAAATTTAGGTCAGGAAACGGGAATCAGAAAAGAACAGATAGGAATTGTCCTGCATCACCCCAGCATCTGATAGGACTTCAGAACTTGCTGGTGATCGACTTTGGCTTAAGAAACTCAGGCAGGTAATAAGAGATTGCAAGATAAACAGCCAGGACTGGGGCTGGCAATGCATCCACTTCCCCCGGCGCTTAATGGAGATGGAGAAAGTCCGGCTCTGGTTAGTCAGCTTGATTGCTTGAAGAGGAAAAGGAAAATGAAAAGGGTGGGAAGAGGAAAAATAAAGACCCTGAGTCTGGGTTTTTTCCCCACTTCTATTCATTAGGCTGTCAATAGTGCTCAGGCCTGGAATATCGACGGTGGATTAGCTCAACCCGACTCTGTGTACAAGACCAATGCCTTTTTAACCCAGCTTGTTTCCAAATCAATACACCCATCAGCATTCGAAAATTAGCCCGAGACGAGATTCCAATACTCAGGCTGGTGTGTCATGTTAAGAGGGCTCCTGGCCAAATCACAGAAGAAGCGGCAGGAAAAATAAAACAGTTGCTAGCAAGGGATTAGAAATTTTCCATTAATCTTCCCCCAGGCTAAGAGCTCATCAGGCTCCCTGTGTCCCTCCACAAGGCTCCCCCTTGTCCAGCTCTTGTGCTGCCACATGGGCACAGGATCTATCTTCCAGGAATGGACATCTGCTTGACCATCACACGTGGCCACACCTGTCTGCCCCCTCTTCGAGAGTCGTGTGTGCTCACACATTTGCTGAAGAGCACATGCAGGCACCCACTTAGCCACCAAAAGTGCTCCAGCACCCTGTGCTGATTTTTCTCCTCCTCTTCCTCCTCTAAAAGAATGGAATTTCGACACACAAACACATATTGTTGCTAGGCATACACACACCCCCGCAAAGCACACAAATCTGCCAGCTCTCTTTTCCCCCAACACAAGTTTTACTTCAAGCACTGCCTCCAGCTTGGAAAACAAAAAAACATCAAACAACAACAACAAACAGCGCCACGGGTTTGCCAGTGACTGTGTCGGGAGGCAGAGCTGCCTGCATCAGAGCCCTGGGATTATGTCAGCAAAGCTGGGTAAAACCAAGCCTGACAGAGCTCAAGAACCATCTGGAGAATACCCTCAGACACATGGTGGGACTCTTGGGCACGGTGTTGTGCAGGGCCAGGAGTGGGACTCCATGATCCTTGTGGGTCCCTTCCAGCTCAGCAAGTTCTCTGATTCTGTGAAATTCATTATCCAGCTTGGGACAATCCAAGCTCGAGGATCAGCCCCTACCTCTGCACCAAGCTGTGCCACATGCTCAACATAGGAGCAATAGGAGGAGAAGACACCAAGGCAAAAGGCACAGAAAGCAAAGTCCCAACCCCTCTACAAACTCCCTTTGCCTTACCTTGCACGATGAGATGCACACGCGATGTCTTGGGGTGATTGTCTGTCTGCACGGAGCAGGTGTAGGGGCCCTCATCGTACACATCCACATTCTGGATCTGGATGCTGTACTGGGTTTTGGTGTTGGCCAGGAGCACCACCCGAGGGTCCAAGCACCACTTGTCATTGCCAGCATAGAGGATGCTGCTGCGGTTCAGCCAGGCCACTCGGGTCACCCGGTTGTCCACGGTGCACCTGGGGAGAGGCAGAGAGGTGACCCATCAGTGCACTGCTCTTGGGCGCTCTCCCTCCCTCCCTTCCAGCCCTCCTGGTCCTCCTGGCACTATTTTTAGCTTTGCTGTCAGCAGCACTTTCCAAGACCAAGTGCTTTCGGTGTCCAAAGAGGACAAGGTCAGCACTTCCCCTGCGGTGCTCAGGGCACCAATATCCATCTAAACCGGCGGCTCCCGAGATTTGACCAACAGCTTCACAGAGTTTCCAGATGCAGGGAGGTCAGAGCCACCCAGTATCAGCCCTTCACACCTCAATTTCAATTTATTCTTCTGCAAACTCCTGGACAAACAGAGCTGTGCCCAAACCTTCACCCTGATCCATGCTTTTTTGGGAGGTGCTTTTTCTTGTACTTCCTGCCCAAATCCATCACCTGTCGTTCTCTCCACAGACCTTCCCATCTCTGCAGCCACACAAAGAAATGCAAAGTGGTGCTGGAAAACCTTGTGCTGTTTCACAAAGGAGTGAGGAAAATTTATCTTTGGAGAAAGCCAGCTCTGACACACACCTCTAAAGAGAAACCTTGAGCATCCGACCATTTGTCCCCTCTGTCAACTTTTCCTTCACCTGCACCACTGCACCTCCCTCACTTGTGCACCTCACCCCAGCTGAGCATTTCTCTTACCTAGGGATGTTCTGAAGGTAGAAATCCACTATATTCAGCCTCAATAATCACCTGAGTTCCCCCAGAGACGACACAGTGCAAACCTAGAAATTATTTTGATCCTGAAGGGTTTATTTTCCTGTCAACATCAGCTGGGATCAGTCTTGCTCCTCCCAAAGGTTTCTGCCAGTCCTGCATTGCCATGAATCATCTCCAGATAAGCATCAAGACCTTTAAACACCAGAAACCTGCAGCCCCCACAGCCAGCTGAACCCCTGCTTCTCTCTGGGAAATTTTGGGATTATGGAGCCACCGGGATTCAGACACTCTTTGCTGGATGCTGGCTCCAGAGAGTAGTGTCCCTCATGAAACCACTCAGCCTGAGATTCACTGTTTGTATTCTTCCCCAAACTAATTCATTGCTTGTGCAGTGGCTGGGATGCAAATTTAACCTCAGGCACTGAGAGGGAACCCGGCAGCTTCTGGGACATCTCACTTGGGGTGACTTCAAGGAATGCCAGGGACTCAAGGGCTCCATGTGCCAGCCAGCACTAGCAGGGGAGGTGATGGCAAGGATGGCTATACCTGTGGCACATGGACTTGTCCTGCACACTTTAGGGAGTGTGTCCTTTCTCTGTGTGAGCTGCCTCCTTTCTGGGGGTCCTTACAGCCTCCTTAGGGTGGGGAGTCACCTCTTCTCCAAGGTAACAAGTGATAGGATGAGAGGAAATGGCCTCGAGTTTCACCAGATTGAATTTTAGGGAATATTTCTTCACTGAAAGGGGGGTCATGACCTGCCACAGGCTTCCCAGGGCAGTGCTGGAGTCACTGGAGGGATCTAAAAGCCACACAGATGTGGCACTTGGGGACATGGGTTAGTGGAGGATCTGGAAGTAAAGGGGAATGGTTGGACTGATCTTAGAGGCTTTTCCAACCTTAATGACTCTGTGATGGGAGACTCCTCTTCCTGTGTCCATTACTGCTGCCAGGGAAGGCACAGGTACCCCCTGGGCACAAGCTGTCTCATCTCCTTCAGCCTCTTTTAGGAACCTCTTTGGCCCCAGCAATTACAGCAGAAGCCAAAATAACCCACCCAGCCTCAAGACACAACTTTTGGGGGTTAGGGGTGACAGAGGAGAAGTGCCCAAGGTGAGATGTGTTCTCAGCAGCACAGGACACCCCTGACTTGCCAGTACCCAACTCCTGCTCCATCCTCCCTCTCTGGTGTGAAAAACAGCCAATAAATTAAACAATTTTACTACTGTTCCATAATGATATTACGATAATAATAAATTAAATATGAGCAGATTTTTATGATCTACATTAAAAAAAGCAATAGATTCCGTCTGGGCTGAACACCAAGAACTTGGCTCTTGCTCTCAGCTGCATTACAACTTGAGTAAAAGGCCTGAGAGTTTAGTTGCACAAGTTGAATTAAACTGGAGATTTCTTCCCAGAGGATGGGTTTAGTCTATTGAACTCCAAATCTCAGCTCTGCTGGTAGCTCAGACCTATGGGGCACAAATGAAATGAAGTGGTTATTTGGTGTTTGGCTCTGGTACCATGAAATAGGCTCCTGTGGTGGTGGTTCTGCACAGACACAGGGGTGTCCAGGGCTGGGTGATGAGAAACCAGACGTGACTTGAATTTCTCCACCAGACGTTACCTTGAGGAACCGTAAGCAGGCTGAACTAAAAATATATATTTCCTCTCTCCTCCTCCACGCCAGTTTTCTTTATGAAATGCATCAGCTTGGAGATCCTTGGATAATAATGGAGCCAGACAGTGTGCAATCCAAGCATTCCCTCTATCATATGGGCATTTAAGCGCTTTTGAAAAGCAGCGGGGCTCAGGTAACGCATGAGGCAACAGTGAAATAAGTGCCTTCGCCCTTCACAGCACCTGGGCACAATCTCTGCTTATCACCCAGACATGCTTCCCCATCCCTGCATCTGCAAGCTTCAGGTTGGTACTTTATATTCTTCCCTGCCTCTTAAAGCTCCTGAGCCTATATATATATATATATATATATATATATATATATATATATAAATAAAATAAAGCACAGCAGCAGCTCTTGGGAAAGAGGTGCTTTGACCTCTGGATGCACTGGGCTATTTAGGGATTGACAGCTGTGCTCCTTCCTGAGCTGCTTCCAAGCACTCTGCTCCTCCTGGCTCAAGCACCCGTCGGGGTCCCCGTGGCCGAGGCTTGTCACAGAGACCCGATGCTCTTCCAGCCCCTCCATCTGCTGCTCCTTCCCTCCTCCAGCAGCTCCCCTCTCCAGCAGCTCCCCTCTCCAGCAGCCTGGCACAGGGGTGGGAAGCCTCCTGAAGTCTCCTCTCCCACACACGGGCAGCCGAGCGGAAAGCCTTTGGCTTTGGTCAGGAAGCCACGCTCCAGGCACAGGTGGAGAGCAAAGCCACTGCTGAGCCCACAGCCTCTCCTCTTCCCACACGGCTCCTGGCAAAGAGCAAAGCCCTGGGATGCCTCCTCCACCTCGCTGGAAGCTCTCACTTTGCCTCTCGCCCCATGATGTGCCAGGGAAGGAGGGGAGGGAGAGGTCCTCGGGGTGCCAGAAAGCAGTGCTTGCCTCCAAAAAGATGATCTAAAAACAATTAAGCACAGATGAGGTAATTTTCTCTCTCAAGATCCTTAATCCTTGTTCCACTCCTGCCCAGACAGCAAGGACTTCTCCTGCAGGAAGATGAAAAACTGCTGTGTGCCAGCACGAGGTGGAGATGATACTGCTCTGGATACTGCTGCCTCTCTCTGCTGTTTGTTTCCCAGTAAATCCAGAGTCCCAAGCCTTGGGGCTTCTCCTCTGGGAGATGGGAACACTGCCTAACTCGCCACTGCTACATCATCCTGGGGCAGGCAGGGATGGTTTGTAGGGAGATGCTGCTCCTCACGCTGCACCAGACCCCCTGCAGCCTCTGAGAGCACCTCAAAATGACCACGAATTTGGGCATTTTAGGACAGTTACACACACTGAGCAAAGGTGAGAGCTGTGACTCTCCATCCTCCCCACCTGTCCTAGCCCACCTGCTCATCCCCTGCCCCTCACTCCCCGATCAGTGATGTGTGGTGGGTGCAAAGGGATGGATACAGGCTGGTGCTGCCCCTTCCAGATCTGTCAACATCTCCCACAGCCAAAACTTCCAGGCTTTGTTATCCACCCTCTTCTATCAAGTTGTTCCATTGGGGACTGGCCACTCTCCGCCAAACTGGTATTCCCAAACATTTCCACAGCCTGAGGGCTGAGCTTGTGCAGCCAAAAGGCCCCACAGGTGCAGCCAACAGCCCACCTGGCTGCAGGGACAGCGCTCAAAGGCAAATTGGAGGAGGGAAAGCAACACCACAAGGATTCTGCCAGCAAGCACAAAGATGAGCTGGGCTGAGAATGCCAACAAAGCCATCAGTGAGGACAAAACAGCCTCACAAACAAGTACCAGGAATAAACAAGCAGCAGGGTGCTGATGCTGAGTTCCCTGACCACTGATCCCACCCGTGCTGCACCCAGCCCCCAGCACCTCCCTGAGACTCCAGAGCAGACACAGATGGCACACTCCAGCAGTGACATGCCCTCCTGAATTTCTCTCTTTGCTTTCTCAAGTTTGCACACAAAAAAATGACAGGAGAGGAGGTGGGCAGGCAGTGGGGGGAAGGAGGTTTTTAATTACTGAAGTGTAGTAATTGGCACACAACACTTTTTTGTTGCCTCTTATGCAGATTGCTGGTGTTCCAGAGGGCTGGGTTGGAGAGCACAGATTGTCTCAACCCAGCAGGACACACAAGAAATGAATAATGTTAATTAGAACTGAAAAGAGCTCAGCAAAATTACCAACCTGATTGCTGCTTTCACTGCAATTATCAGGGTACAAACTCCATCATGGGGAGGCAGGGACAGGGCTAAGCCTGGCTCACCCCAGCAAATGTGGAGGCCCAGCCTGGGCTGTGACCAAACTGACCCTTCCCAGGCTCATTTCACCTCCCACCAACCCCTAATTTTCATGGCATACCCATCCTAGAGAAAACACCTTCCTAAATCCTGGCCACTTGATGGAATTTCACAATGGCACTGACCTGAACTCTTTAGGCTGGAAAAAAACCCTTTAAGACCATTGAGTTCAAGCACTAACCCAGCACTGCCAAGCCCACCCCTAAACCATGTCCCTAAGTGCCACACCCACCACCAAGCATCCCCAGATGTCTTTTCATTTTCTTCCCAGTCTAACTCAGCCATTCCCACAGCTTCCAGATTTTTAATCAACCCCACAACAGCAATGTTTTGTCTCTGCTATGAGCTAAACCAAGCTGGAGATCAGGAGAACGTCTGGGGTTTATCTTAAAATTGGGTGTGAATCTTCCCTCTGGGGCTCTGTAAGATGACAGGATGCTCTGGCCCTGCTTTGTCCCCAGCTTCTCATGTCCCAGACCAACCCCTTCCAGCCTGGGCACCGTCAGCCAAGCTTTGAATGATCCACTAAACCAGCCCACCGCTGGAGGCAGAGCTCCACATCTCAGATTTATTTCTGTGATTATCACATTTTATTGTTATTTATTAGGATTAATTAAAGACCAGGCTGTGAACAACTCAATCCCAGTCAGGCACAGTCTCACAGACTTTCCTATGATGTTTAAAAGAGAATTTTGGCCATTGATTCCTTAGCAGAGGGAAAGCTGGGGCCTGATTGTGCCATGCTCCTTGGGACAGGCACTGCCCACGATCCTGTAAGGCTGGGATGCCCATGCCATGCACAGCCTGAGGTGTGGATATCACACAGAACATGGTCTGAAAGCTTTTTAACTAAGAAATATTGAGCCAAACCTCTCATTGTTACAACCCAATCTGGTTTCATTCTCTTTGCTGCACTGGGCTAAGTCACGCACCAGCAGTTTCTCCCAGTCCAGCCCTTCTCCAGCAGGATTTACAGCATCTGCTCCCTTTCCCTGCACACCCAGCCTGTGTTTGCTCACACACCCTCCCTGCTGCACAGTCTGCTCACATCCACTGGGCACACCAACCCCACACAGCACACGCTGAGAGCACCCACACACCTGGGCAGCAGCATGTGCTCCTCCAGCAGTAATCCCATTCTGCTGGGGCAGGGACACCCCGCTCAGACCAAGCAGCTGGGATGGCAAGGTTGGCTGTGCCAGTCAGGGGCTCCTTGCAGGAGATGTTCACAGTGGAAGTTGGACTGTTGGACTACAATGCCTGTATGTCTGGTGCTGCTGAAAGCCCCCAGTGCTCAGTCAGCCACTCTCATGGGGGTGGAGGCTCAGCCCTGCTGGGGTGAGTGGCTGTGGTCAGGTTCTTGGCATTCCCATCCTCATCTGCTCCCCAGGAGCAGCCCAGTCGTCCTCACCTCACTGTGAGTTTGGCTGGAGGGCATCCCTGGAGCTCCCACTGATGTGACACCACCAAAGACATGGCCTGAGGGAGTCTTCACAGCACAGAGCAGCTCCCAGGACCAGGAAACCTCTTCCCTGCATGGGGAGCCTGGTTCCTGACAGGCAGGAGCTGACCCAATGATTAACTCAGCAGCAGGGTCTGGCAGGAAAAGAGGGGTCCCTGCTGGGGCTGGCACCTTCCTCCTGCCCCCCTGCAGCAGCCAGAGCATCTCCAAAGGCTGCAGGGTGAGGAGATGCCCTTGGATCAGCTGCCACCCCAGTGCCTCTTCAAAATAACACTGAGCTGGTCAAAAGGAATGCTCAGAAGTGAAAAATAAACCCCTTTTGTGCTCCTCCTCTCTTCCCTGCCCAGACAGTTCCATGTTGGTTGTTGCAGAGGGAGTCAGGGCCCTGGACTGGGAGGTCCTGCCTTTCCCACTGGCTCATGCAAGATCCTGCCCTTCATTCCTGCCCTCTGCAAGGCTTTAAAGATATCTGGCACCTCCTTGCCAGGGAGTGTGAGTTAACTCATGTTTATAAAGTACCTGATCTCCTCAATTGAAAGTTTATACATGCAAATGATTCGCACTAATTACATTAATAATAATACTGGGCTCGAAAAGATCCGCCTTGGTTCACTGCCCGGGATTCACAGAGCTGCAAACAACTCCCAGTGTGCTGCCTGAGACACGGTTATATGGCAAATGCCAAGGAAACAGGAGGAAACCGGACTGGGCAGGGAAGAAGAGCTGCAAAAAGAGCTGGAGCTCCTGCTGACTGAGCATCAGGCAGGGTAGGGAGCAGGCACGGATTCCACGAACACCTCTGTGGGCATCCTGGCAGTCCTGGGAGACCCCTGCACCGTCCCCAGGGGCTGGAGCAGAGTGGGCAGATCGCGATGCAGCCGGCAGGGATGGCTCATCTGCAAAATCTTTCTCTCTCTGCAATGCAGCAGTGCACCAGCACCTTTCCAAGTCCCGTGCTCGGCTCATCCAGCCTTTCTATTTATCCTCCTATTGTCTCTGCTAACAACAGGGCTCTGCACATCTATAGCATCTTCCATCTCGGCATCTCGGAGCGTGCCACAAAACATCAATGAGGGCAGCGGCTCGCAGAGCGCGGCGGGAAGCGTGTCCCTAAGCCCGGCTGTGGCCGGCTCCATGGGCCACCTCCACAGCCTGCTCCTTGCCCATCTGCCTGGCTGCCCTCCAGAAGGGCTACTGGCACCGGGGTCAGGGTGACAGCAGCACCAAAATGCCCGTGGGCAGCTGTGTGGGCACACGGACGGTTTGCAGATGACAAGGAATAACACCAGTGAACTCCCGGGGGGATCCTGTGCTGAGGTGTGGGACAGTCACTCCTCAGGGCTTTCTCCTTTCTCGCATTCCCAAAGGCCAAGTAATGAACAGGAGGCTCCTGGATGCCAGCAGGCAAATAGCCCGCACTGAAAGCCATCCCTTCCCTGGAAGTTTTCCAGGGTTGCCTACGGAAGGATGCTCACTCCTGCGGGGAGGGCATCAGCCCAGTCCAGGACCAGGCTCTGGCAGCTTCAAAAAGAGGTGTGGAAAATGCCACAAGAAGAAAATAACTCCCCGATGATCTCATCCCCTCCCCTCAGGCGTTACGGAGCAGCGTAAACCCTGGCAAAAAGGTCTCCTCATCCGAGGGGGTGCAGAGAAGTCGCTTTCTCTCTCTGCCTCCAAAAGAACAGGAATCTCGCTCTGCATTTGTCTCTAGAAAAACACGCTCCTTTGCCACCTACTAGTCCCGGGCTGAGCCACCCCAGTGCCCCCAGTGCCCATCCCTCAGCCCCCCCAGCAGCCGCCGCTCTCCTCCTGCCGGCTGCGCTGCCAGCAGCCAGTGCCGCTCCCCGGCGCTGAACTCGCTCAATTACGAGCTGTGCCCCGGAATAAATCCCGGTTCTGCTTTGCCAAGTGACACTAATGGCCCTGGAATAAAGCGATGCCATCCACCCCAACGGGCTGCAAAGGAGAGCGTTTAACTACGCACACAGGCAAGGGACTGCTGAGCTTAACTGCACTGAAAATGTATTCCAAAGGAAGCGATGCACTTAACTTATCACAAGTGGGAAATTATCACTGAAGTGGCTTTTCCTTAGAAGTTGAGGCACAAAACAGGAACGGTGAGGGGTGAACGCTTTCTGCCAGGACTGCGGAGAGAGATGGAGGAGGGAACTGGAGGCTGCTGGAGGAGGCTGCGAGTCCGGGGGCTCTGTGAGGAGGAGCAGGGGGTGAGGAGGAGGGAGAGGTGCTGCAAACAGTGGGCTGCAGGAGGGCACCGATGGGGCCAACCCAGGGAAACCAGCCCAGGGAAGGGCACAAGATCAGGAATCAGGTTTGCGAGGCACTGGCAGGGCTGCCCAGGGAGGTAGGGGAGCTGGTGCTGTCACTGCCTTCTGCTGACCGGCTGGGTCTGCATAGGCTCATGGAATGGTTTGGGTTGGAGTTAAAGATCATCCTTGGGTTAAAGAACACCCTGTTCTACCCCCTGCCATGGGCTGGGACACCTTCCACTCGAGCCAGTTGCCTGGCCTTGGAGACTTCCAGGGATGGGGCAAGCACAACTTTATATAGCAAAAATATGGTTCGATTATACATATATATACCATTTCTATATATATCCATCTATCTATTCTCTATCTATCTATTCTATATATACTATATCTATATATACCATGCCATCTCTATAATTCTAGCCTGGGAATAATTGCAGATTACCACATCACCTTCCTACACCAGCTCTCCCTCACACTCCTAATTGCATCCTCACCACGACGCCCAAGCTCATCGTGCTTCTGATGCCAGACGGGGAGAGATGGGGAGAGACAGAACAAGGACAAGCAGCAAATCCTTAAAATTAAAATAGAGAGGTGGTCCCAGCAACTCAAGGCTGAGTAGGAGGAGTGGGACATCCCAAGCCTTTGGAGATGAATCCTGAAGCCCTGCAGTGCTGTGCTGCATCACAGGGTGGTTCTTCTTTGGCTGAGAGAAGAAGCTGAACTGTGCCTCTTGCTCTGATGTCTCTCCTCAGAGAGCCCAGCTCCCTAACAAGAACGTGCACAGCTTCTCACAGACACACAAACGCCTCCACACAGCCAGACCTTCTCCCACCACCTAACCAGAAGGTGGATTGCTACACAAACAAAGTTCAAGTGCTCCTCTCATGACTCCCACGTGACTCCTCACAATGGGATTGGGGCTTGCGATGAATAGAAGAGGCTGGAGAGGCATTGACATAGCAAGGCAAGAGGAGAACCAGAGGAAGTGGAAGGGAGGGACAGGAGGGATGTCAAGGAAGGAAACATGATGGAGCCAAAGCAATGGGACTTTGTCCAGCCATGCCATGGCACCAAAACCCATTCCAGATTTATAAAATGGCACTAATGAGACCAGAAACAAAAGAGGGAGGGAGGGAAAGGACCCTTCCCAGTTAAAGACACCCCCATCCTTCCCTCTCCCCTTGAGGACATCATCCTTAAAATATATTTCATTTCACAGCTGCATTATGGTACCACAAAATCCTGCGAATCCAATTTAAGAACAGATTACCTCCTCACTTACTTCATTTGAAGCAATTACATGTTAATTTTCATTGAGACCAGCCTAATGCATACCAATCTGATGCTGCAATCTCATTTGAATACTTGAGGGAAAGCTAGTTGGGCTCTGGGCTCTGGAGGCTCATATTTAAAGGGCCACTTCACATTTCCTTTCCCTTTTCCCCTGGTTATTTACGTTCCCATCACACTTTTGGTGTTCCCTCCTTCCCTTCTGGGCATTCCCAACAGCTGCTGCCACTCCTGAGACAAAATAAAAATGCCCAACAAGTTTTGCAGTAACGCTGCTGCGTCCATCACTAGTCCAACCCCCAAGGCACGACCTTCCCCAGGCCAAGATTCAAAATCCACCACGTTTGTCTCCATCAGTCACATCCCAGCGTCAAAGTCGCTGGCAAACACGTGCCTGTCTCTGCAAAGAGACTCCTCCTCCTGCTCCCAGGCCAGGAGCAGCCTCCCCCCCGTTCCTGGCTGATGGGTATCTCCAGCTCCCCGGCACTCATTCCGAGTCTTGATCTCTGCAGAGCCGCGGGATCGATCGGTGTCTCGGACACCAAGCTCTGAGTAATTAATGATGCCAGGAGAGTGTGGATCCTGCTCGGGGTTGAGGCAGGGAGGCAGCTGCCCCTGGCTGGCTGCACGCATCCCGGTGATAAGCATTCATGTTGGAGGCTGCACCTTAATTAGATTTTTCAGATTGCAGAAGCCCTGAGACACTTGTGCAGACACCATATAAATGTATATTGCATTGTACTGTAATTAATGCAAGGTGATGGAGTAGGAGCCAGGGATTCACAGTGAGACAATCAGCCCCTAAACTTCAGCACCAAACCAAGAAATCTCCTCTTTGCTCCACCAGAGACACCTGGACAACAGGAACATCCAGAAGCCAAAGGTTTCCTGGTGCCTCCTCCCCAGAAAAAGCTCCCACATTTAGGTGGACATCTTTCCTTCCCCACAAGCACTTTAATGACCAGAAAGACAACAAAAAGCACTAAAGACAAGCAGAGATTAATTGCAGCTCCTCCTTCCCAAAAGAAATAATCGATTGCATCAGGCAGGTGTCTGTGTTGTCGCTGAAAGCACGTGGATGCCACAGCCAGGAGCTCCAGGCCAGTTTGTATTCCACATTAGACAGCTGGGATGCTCCAGGAGCACTGAGGGAAGTGATGGGGTGAGAGAGTTTTGTTGGAGAAAATCTTTGGAAAAGGAGTTTGCGCTGAGGGTAACTTAGGGAAGGTGCAGCAGGAGATGAAGTGACAGATGAAAAAATTGCTGTCTGAAACATCACTCAACCTCCTAAAGCCTCCTGTGCCTGGGCAAGTCACCTGCCTAGAGCAGCAGGGAGCTTTTGCTTGCTGGGAGCTGTGGGACTTTTCCCAGGCTGTTAGGAGCTTCCCTGGAAAACACGGAGGCACAATCCAGGCTTGGACAGTGCAGGGTTGGTCCCTGTGCCCACAGGTATTTGCCTACAGCAGAGATGCTCTGCTGACCTTGAATACACCCAAACCTGGAGCTGAGCTGGGTTTGCACCCAACCACCTCCCTCCATCCTGGGGCAGCCAAGGGGTTTCACACGCATTTGGAAACTCCTTTAATTTCTGTTAATGCAATCAGACTGCTGCTGCTCGAGTCCAACAGCCTTTGCCTGCAGGAAACAACCACCAGCACGTTGGACCCTTTATGTAGAGCCACTGGGCTGGATGAGACCCTGGGGAACATCCAGGCTGCTCCAAGCCCCACGGTGGCTCGTTCAGAGGGGCCCAGGACACGATGGCTCAGCCTCCCCTGTGCCCACGGGGTAAAACACCCTTTGGGGAGGGAGCTGAGCTGGGAACCTGCTTTGCCACGGCACCGGTGGGTTTGGGAAGGATGGAACGAGTCGCAGGGCCCCACGGCATATGGTGAGAAACCAAATAATCAGGATTCAGGGGAGGAAAGGCAGTTACCTGGGCAACAGTGAGCTGCTAATCCATCTGCCACCCCGCAGGACTGCCCAGCTGCTCCTCCGCTGCCAGGGGGAGCCCCCGGACCAGACTGCAGCGCCACGGGGCTTTTCCCAACGCCATTCCAGGCTGGCTGGGAAACCAGGGGTGACCCCACCCTCAGCCCTGCCCTGATGCAGCCCCTGCCCAGCCACGGGCAGCTCTCAGCAGAGCCGGCAGCTCTTGCTGCCCATGTCCACAGCCCGAATGGAGGTGGCCATCGCCGAGACACAGAAGGAGCTGATGTCCCACTACTTTGTCCTGCCCCAGGTACCGTCCCTTCCCATGCTTTATCCTGCTCCACCTCCTGTCACACCCAAAAGCTCCTCTGCAGTGAGCAAGGAAGGAGATGCCTCTGCTGGCAGACACGGCTGCAGGTGCCAAGGTGACACAAGGACACGGTGGATGCAGGGGATGCCAGCACCCACCCACGATGTCCCTCTCTTGTCCCAAGCACAGCCCCACCCCTCTGTGGTCACACAGGGCCCACAGCAGCCTCTGCTCCCCATCCAGCTGCTTTGGCAGGTGGAGAAACACCAGCACTCCAGCTAAAACAACAGTTTTGGTGGCTTGAGGATGGAATTTCAAAGCACCCAGTGAGACTTTGCCTGTTTCCTACTGATCCAACTCAGTCCCTGTACAAGCCTTTGAAAACATGTCCTTTATAGTTTTCCATTTTGATGTCACATCTGTAAGAATATATGGTGGGGCTTTTTTCCTTCTTCTTCCCCTCTTCTTCTTAAGAGGAGATATCACACTTTGAACTCTAATTTTTATTTATTTTCGTTTCCTAGAAAAAGACTCATTCCCCACTGAGCAGGGATGGAGGAAGAGAAAAGGGGTGGGGAGGAAGCCTTCAAAAAGTGCCAAGATTTAATTTTTTATCAGAGGAACAGAAAGAGAAATTTGTTGATGATCAAACAGATTCAAGTACCTTAAAAGAAAGCGACCGCCGGTAAATGGAAACTAGTTAAGGAATTACATGAAAGACATGGGAGATGCTCGAGAAGCAGAAGAAATGCTGTAACCAAGTGGAAAACCAAACCCATCAGTCCCAAGCCACTGGACTTGCAAGCAGGAGGTGAAGTATTTGCTCTGCAGCAGCAGCTGATGGAGAGCTGGGGGTGTGCAGAGGTGCTGAGCCGGCCCCGTGCAGAGGGAGCCCAGTGCCAGGAACCAGCACCCTGCCAGGGTTTTACCTGCTCGCCTCCCTGCACAGCTAAAACGAGTGGAGGCAGGCAAATAAAGGGCTGCATCACTTTGAAAAACAGCACCCCGGGGGCTCTGTGTTTTCCTTTGCCTCCTCGGTGCATTCCAGCTCGAGTGCGCTGGGTTTATAAATTCGAAGCGAGTGGGATTGTTTGGGTTGGTTGTTTTTTTTTTTTTTTTTTCCTCCTTTTGCTTTGGTTTTAATCCACTGGCAGCACTTAAACACTCAGGCTGGGAGCTGAAAAGTCGGCAGAGCTGGGCAACGGGATGTGGACAGAGTAATTTAGGGAAGGGAGGGGCAAGCAGAGGAGGAGGAGGAGGAGGTGAGACCATGGCAGCACCAAGCCGGACAGCAGAGTCAGAGGCAGACTGGGCTTGAGAGATGGAGCCGGATCCATCCCAACCCTCCTCGCCAAAGCCCTGAAGAGGCCAGATCCTATTGCTTCCTGAACTGTGACCCGCCCGGCTTAGCTCGGAAAGCTTTTAAATAGGAAAACAGAGCCGGCATTTGCTTTCATGCAGAGTCAGTGGTGAGCAAAGCCCAAGGGTTGCATTAGATTAGCAGCCGGCGCCTCCGAAGGCTTGGAAACTTTGATCATTTAATATGTATGCACCGTGTCGGAGCACACAGGTCTCCAAACCCCGGTAAATGTTTTATTAGGGCAGCTCTGGCTCTTATGCCCAAGCCTTGCTCCTCTTGGACTCTGGGGATCTTGTTGTGATTGGAAAGACACTGCTCGTCATCTCCCTCTCTCCCAGGAAGGGCTGTGCAGCTCCTGCCTGGATTTTCCCTCGGATCTCACTTAAAGTGCATTGGAGCCCAGGAGCCTGGATGGTGGCAGGAATATTCCAAAGTGAGCCCCTGCCTTCCTCAAAGATTCTTCTTGCATCTTGCTGCAAACCTCAAGACATGAGCTCTGATGAGCTCTGACCACAGTGGGAGCAAAGGCTCTGCTCTTCCTCCTCCATCACCTCCAAGGACTGAGGGACATGGCTTATGGTGGATCTGAGAGTGCTGGCTGAATCCTTGAACACAATGACCTTTTCCAGTGGTCTTTTCCAACCTTTCTGATGCCATGGAAGTGGCCACCAGGCCTGCCCACAGCTCCCAATCCCACCAGGACACAGCAGAGCCTGTCACCCTCACTGGGAAGCCACCAGGCAGGAGCCTCTCTGGAGAGGAGATTTCTGACTGAAGCATTGCAGAACCAGCCCCAAGCTCCCCTGAGTGCAGAACATCTCAGTGTTATCAGAAGCACTCTTGGATTTTATTCTTTTAATTTGCAAATGACTCGTAGCTGCCAAAATTTGGAAACGATTCATTGCCAAAGTGATTATTTGTTGTAGAAAATGTCATTTTTGCTGGAAATTTAGAAGAAAATCCCCACAAAACAGCACAGTTTGCCCTCCACACTCAACTCAAAATGGATATAACTCTGCTCAGTACTGGATTTCCAACTTCCCAAGAGCTGGGATTCAGATTAGGAACCAGTGCATGAAGAGAGAACGGGCAGATACAATCTGGGTCTACAAGGACTCTGCTTCACAGGACACTGGGCCAGAACCATAAACCTGAGTGCACAATCCTACAAAAGACATTCTCAGGAGAAGTTACACTGTTTGTAGAATTAAAGCAGCCCCCTTTTTTTTCCCTGATTGTAAAAAATATTTACATCCAAAATAGACAAGAAAAGCCTAGTGCCAAGAAAATAGGGGATTTTTATAGATCCTGTTTCTGCAAGAAATTACCAAGACAACAAGTCACTAAGTTCTGAGAAAGGATTTGACATTTTCCTGAATAAAAATAGCACCTGAAGTGGCATCATTTAGGATTACACCTTATGGGCAAGTGCTGCTGAAGCAGACGGAGAATAAAACCCTTCCCATGGGTGGAAAAATTCACTCGTGGGACCCCAGCAGGGATGCTTCATTGTCTCCCCTTTTCTATAGGATTTCACACTAATTTCCACAGAATCCTCTTGGTTCTGTCACTATTAAATTTGATTGGATATTGTTTTGAATTACAAGGAGCAGGAATTGTCTTCAAGGTGTGGACACATCATCAGCTGGGAATGACAATGACCCTGCCGTGCCATCGGTGTTTTAGGGGATTTCTGGATTAAGCAGAAAGCCAGGCTTTTCCTCCCGGGTGCTGTGACATTTGCCTACAATGGCACACCCCAAAATTCCAACCCACTGGGCTATTGCAAGAGCTAGAGGGATGGGAGTGGACAGATACCTGGTGGGAAGGGAGTACCTGGTCCAGGCAAGGATGCATCTCCCAAAAACACATTCTCTGGCTGTTCCACCTTTCACTTAAAAGCACAAAAAACACCCCTGTGCACACGGTAGCACACCATGACTAAAGGAGACCGGAGGCAAAGAAATACAGGGGAAAGCTTGGACACGGAATGACTGAATGAGGACATTGGGATTTTGGATAAGCATTATGACCATGACAGCTTTCTGCATTTTCTACCTCCAGCAAGAGAAAGCCCTGAGGTGCCTGCAGAGGGCAGATGATGAGGTGTTGCCAGTGCCACAACCACCACAGACCTTTTGGGATCGCTGCCATGGCTACATCCCATGGGATGGGATCTGAGCTCTGCCAGAAACATGCACCCATCTCCCAGGCTCAGCTGCACCTCTCCTCTCTGGGAGAGATCCCATCTCCACCAGGCACAGTCCTCTCCTCCAGAACTGCTAATTACACCTGATCTGGGAGGGAAGGGAAGGAAGGAAGGAAGGGAAGGGAAGGGAAGGGAAGGAAGGGAAGGGAAGGGAAGGGAAGGGAAGGGAAGGGAAGGGAAGGGAAGGGAAGGGAAGGGAAGGGAAGGGAAGGGAAGGGAAGGAAGGGAAGGGAAGGGAAGGGAAGGGAAGGGAAGGGAAGGAAGGGAAGGGAAGGGAAGGGAAGGGAAGGGAAGGGAAGGGAAGGAAGGAAAGGAAAAGGGAAAGGAAGGGAAAGGAAGGGAAAGGAAGGGAAAGGTATTTTGCCAGAGGCTCTGAGCATTGCTCTGTGCTCTCCACATTTCCTCGGCGAGGCCGAGCTGTCCTGCTGCACCAGCTGCCTCATCCCTGCCAACACCAAGCTTGACCCTCTTTATCCAGATGGCCCAAATCTTCCAAGCACTGAGGCTCCTGCAGTTTTCCAGGAAAATGCTCAGCAGTTTCATTATATCCAAACCCCCCTCCTCCACCGAGCCCGGCCAATTCACTCCTTCCTCACTGCCTGTGTGAATATCAGGGAAAGGAGAGACCAGGAGGGAAAGGTGGGGGGTTTCATTTACCCAGGGGCTTGATTTCTTCGAGTTTTGAAACCTAGAATATGAATGTGTTTATTTTTAAATCGAAATTCAAACTAATTATTAGCAGGAGGCTTTCAAGTCAAATGTAGGTCATGCAATGTGATGGGGGATAATAGCAATTGTTTCAGCTTCAAGAAGCACAGAAGTAATGGACACTCAGGAGTTGTCCAGTTTGGTTAAGCATACTTAACACAAAATTGGGCACCTTTTTCACTTCAGCCTGGCTCCCCTCTTCTCTGGCACCCAAGGAGTGCTGGGCTGGAGTCATGGGGTGCCCACTCCATCGTCCAGCAAGGGTTTTGCAGGGGCCTCAGTGCAGAGGAGTGAAACACAGCCCACAGCACACTCAACTCACCTCAAAGGATGAGCTGGACCTGATAATTGCAATATTTAAAGATAATAATTTACATCATTTAAATAGGAACATCAAAACCAGGAATTTGGGATGTGCATTTTATGCTATTCCTTCAAACAGAGGTGGGGAGACAGTGAGACCTCCCCCCTCCTGCATCTCAGCCATCAGAACTGACTTAACCCACTGCACAAATGAACCAATCTTTTCACCCATTTCTGCTGTAAGAAAAGCCTTGAAAATAAGAAAATCTTGGGATGTCAAGAGCTGCGAATCCTCAGCAGCTTTTCCCCAGTGCCAGGTGCTTGTGGGCAGCAAATATCAAAGCCAAAGCCTGGGAAAGCAAAACGTGGCGTTTACACATAAGGAAATGTTTGGCAGCAAGAAAATCTTTGTGCTACACCCCACTGGAAGGAGCAGGATCAGGAGGGAACTTCTCCACACCAGCCCAAGGTGCCTGAGACAGCTCAGAGCAAACGTAACCTACTTGCAGTCAACCACGATCAAGGTGAAACAGAAACGCTGCCAATTAAAAACACAGAATGATTTCAAACAACAAAGAAATCCGTGGACATTGTTTGATCACACATATTCTGCACGAGAAGAAAGAAACACCAAAAAAATAGAGGCTAAAAATAGGCTGGGTGCTGTGAGCCAGATCCCCAGCCCAGCAAAGGCACCGGCTCCGAGAGTTATGCCGCTTTACCCAGGCAGCCGTCATTGTTGCTAAGTTCTGAGCTCTATTCAAACTTGCAAAACGTTTTCTTTTCCTGCAAAAATACAAGAATCTCCCCCGCCCTCCCCATCTTGGAGCTCATCTCTCCTAAAGCAGCTCACATGATGATGATCAAAAATAAGCCCTCCAAGCCTAAGCTCACTAACATTCATTTCTCTCCTGCTAATGCTGGACTTCTTACTGTTAATCCTTAAATATATCCTTAAATAAGAATGACAGTACCTGAAGCACCTAACAACCCTGTATCATAAACAGAGACAGCCTCTGCATTCCTAATTTAGCTTGCCACAGAAGAGCTGACACTAATCCCAGATCCTGAGTCCCGGATATCTCCAACGTAAATGCCATCGCCTTGCTCACCTTGACATTACAGAGCAGCCTGAACTTTCCTTGTCCTGCTCAACTTTCAGCTGCTTGCTTGTTTTTTTCCCTTGTTTTGTACAAAAGCTGACCCACGTCAAGCTCAACCTCTGGGGCTGGGGATTAAGGGGAAGTGTCACCTTCCCCCTGTGTGGCTCGCTGCTGCAGGGACGAGCCACAAGTGACACCAGGAGTGGGAGATGCAGATGGAATCTGCATCAGGCAACAGCCTGCAGTGAAAGTGCCCCAATCTCCTGTGGAGAGCTCACAGTGACAGGAAAGAGAGCAGTGGGAAAAAGGCAGGGGAATGGAAATGACCACGCTGGCTCATCTCGACCACTGCACCAAAAATCACCAGTTTTTGCAATTTCTGCATCTAAGGCTCCAGTTTCCAAAGCGCTCCAGACCAGCACTGAGAGTCAGGCATAGAATCACAGAAACCCAGAATGGTTTGGGTTGGAAGGGACTTGAAGGCTCATCTCATTTCAACCCCCTCAACACCTTCCACTGGCCTGGGTTGCTCCAAGCCCCATCCAGCCTGGCCTGGAGCAGTTCCAGGGATGGTGCAGCCACAGCTCCTCTGGACAACCTCTGCCAGTGCCTCCTACACAGCCCGTGAGTAAATGGGATTGCTCCCAAAATACCAGGGACCTGGGTAAATGTGTGCACTTAAGGAGGCAGGAAAAGAGCATTTGACATTTTGCAGGGACTCCAGAAAGAAAGGAGAGCCGAAGCTTTACAAAGCAGAGCTCGCCCATCATTCCTCAGTGGATTTTCCTTTCTCTCCAAAAAGGCAATCTGAAAACAAAAGGCTACGAGGGACTGCAGCTGGCTCCCACAGAGCAGGCACCAAACCCAGCCACTCCATGTGATCTTTAACAGTGAAAGCACAGAGGAGGGAGGATTTTAGCAAATTGCAGCAAGGAATTAACTCTACATCAATTTGGGGGCTTGAAGAGCAATTTCCCCCCTCAGCATGAGGGCAAGCACGCTGCAGCTGCAAGCCTGCCATGAGCCAGGGACAAGAAATACCACCAGAGCAGCAAGAAGAAGCATCAAGTGCCAACAATAAGCCAGGCACAAGCCCTAAAGTTTATTGCAAGCCCCTGTGGATCCAAGAGGGCACCGTGGGCCAACACCAAGCTGGTGATGGGAAGGTGCCAAAGCCCATCATGCTGTCAGAGCTGTCAGCTGTCAGGGCTGTTGTGACACGCCAGAGCTGGTGGCCCAATGCCACGGCCAGGGGACAGGCAGTGTCCCTCTGCAAAGCATCTGCTGTGGTCAGAATAATGAGAGCAAGGGCTTTGCTGCAGCTTTCTGCAGATTTGCATTGCATGAGCTCTGGGCATCCCAGAGCTGGGCAGGGGGATGGGGCTTTGCAGCCCAAATTGGCTCCACTGTGGCTTCAGTGCCCTGGCCCACACAGTGCTGGGAGCACCTGGGGGTGGGTGTCTGCAGGGGCTGGGCTGACACCCGGAGGTGGCCAGGCACTGAACAGGCTCCCCAGGGACATGGTCACAGCTCCAAGCCTGCCAGAGCTCAGCAGGTGTTTGGGCAGCACTCTCAGGCACAGGGTGTGACTCTTGGGGATGGTGCTGAGCAGGGACAGGAGCTGCACTCAGTGATCCTCACAGGCCCCTTAAAACTGAGCAGATTCTATGATTCTGTGATCCTCCCTGCTCACTGCTGAGTGCTGGGGAGCATCCTGGATCCATGCTGGCCTCCAGATTCCCACCACCAACTCCTCCCATGACAGGGATAACACATCTTGAATGACAAAACAGGGCTTGGCACTGCTTTGCCTCAAAGCCTGGCTTTGATTTTCATGCCATGGCAAAACCAGAGGGATAACTCCTGCCTTGCTCCCAGGTAACTGGAGGGATTGGGGATCACTCAGTGCCCACTGCACAGCATGAAGTCTTCCAGCCCAGAAATGCTCAGATTTAGAGACAGGCAGATGCCTCCGAGGCTTACACCCCTCTGTGGGACAGGAGCAGCATGCTCCAAAGGGCAGCTGCAGCCACAGAGCAGAGCCACAGGTTTCCAGGTTTGATTCCTATCACTGAGATAAGCAGCAGCTGCAGGCTGGGAGCAGATTCAGCTTTCAGGCTTTTGCTCAGAGCTGGGATTTTGCTTTGGGCCCATCCTCAGCCAAGAGTGAAGTGGAACAAAATCACTACAAGAAAGCATTTGGCCTCTCTGTTTCTCTGGACAAGGTCTGGTTCCCCCCTTGCACACTCTGGTGGCTTTGGAAAACAAAATCCTGCTCCTCTGTGTGCCAGATCCCACATGAAAATGGGAACTGGCAAACAGCTCCAGCTCTCACCAGCAATTTCTGCTGGAGGAAGGAGACCCAGATCTGAGTGTCTGTCCTGTAGACAATTTGCATCCCACTTAAAGACTCTGAGGAGGGAACTGGGGGACTGGACTGTGGTTGGCTTCTCCTGGACCTGCTTTCCCCCTTGGATGGAGCCCGAGGAGCTTTGTTCTATGCAATAACACATGAGGATATTTTCTGGTGCTGCCAAACTTTACAATACGACCAAGTATTCCATAACCTTTCTTATTTTCCTTTTAAGTCCCAGCTCTCACTTATATATCATTATATAAGAAACCCTTGGCGCTCTTCACTCTTCCCAGTCAAAAATATACAAATCCACAGGAAAAAAACCCTAAATCAATCAAAAAACAACCCAACAAAGCAACAATGAAATGCTTCAGAAACCACCTCCACTCGTCAGGCACATGGTTTGAAAAGCAAGGCTCCGGATTTGGAATCCTTAAGCTCTGCCATGCTTACTCTGCACTGCACAGGAGCCCCTAAGAACAACTCTCTGGCTCCTTCCTGTCTTTAATCTGCCTCAGTAGGCACAATAAACAAGTACAAATGGAATAACAATATTGGAAAAGGGGGCTGGGAGGACAGGAGAGGAGATGCTGTAATGTAGAGAAGGCCTGAGAACACCGGCAAAGGCTTTTAAGAGCCATACATGCTAATTATGGTGTTAAAAATCTGTCAGTCGAAGGGCTGGATATTAAATGGAATTGGCTTGAGATGACAAGGCTGAACTGGATTTTTAAAAAATTATTTATTAAAATGCTCTGGATACAAATTAATGTTCTTAGTTCAAAATGTATTATTGTCTCCCTGGCTTTGATCTGCAGAGCACTTTGAGCGATGAATGGGAGAGGTTGTCAAATTTCCCTCTGCACCGCTCTCCAAGTGACTCCACAGCCCTTGCTGAGAGGCTGCTTCACGATTTCCTTCAGCAATGTCTCTCCTGACATCCTCAGGAAGATCTGCACCAGCAAAGCCATGCCCCTTGTTCTGGGGTGAACTGTCTGGGAGAAAGCACCAGCTCCTGGATGGGGCAGTTGGTCAGTGTGTGGGACGGATGGAAATCTTGCTGAAGTCAGGGATGAGGCTGCTGAGGAACTTGGGATCTAAGAGCCAGGAATGAGGCTTGCTCAGAGAAAAGTATTTTTGGGAAGGACTCAGCTCTCCCCTCCCTTTGAATGCAGTTTTCCACTCCAGTCTGGTGGAAAACAACTGCCCTATTCAGTCATTTGGGGTCTATTTGTCCTTGTCAATAGGGCAAGAGGGAAATGGCTTAAAATAGAATAGGCTTAGATTGGATATTACAAAGAAATTCGTCCCTCTGAGATTGGTGAGGCTCCATCACAGGTTGCCCAGGGAATTTGTGGCTGTCCCATCCCTGGAAGTACCCACAGCCAGGCTGGACAGGGCCTGGAACACCCTGGGCTAGTGGAAGGTGTCCTTGCCTAAAGAGATCATCTTGAAGTTCCCTCCCAACTCAAACCCTTCTGTGATTCTATTAGGAAATCAGAGACTGAGGGTGTGGCCCAGATCCATGGGGTGGAGAGAGCAGGAGCAGCAGCAGCACTGCATTATCCTTCCAGCAGCCTGGGGAGGCAGGACCCCCGTGCTGATGGGCAGGGTGCCCAGAGGGCTCCAGCTCCAGCTGTGCACAGTGATCCCCTCCTAATGGCAACCCCCCTCCAGTGCAAACCCAGACAAGCATTTCTGGGCAAGTCCAGCCTGCACCATGCCTGAGAATCACATTCCTTGTGGCCAGGGAATCACTGTCCCTCTCCAGCTCATCCACCACATGCAAATTCACCCATCGCCTCCAGCAGCACCGCTGGCCACATGCTTTGGCTCCCTACAGAGCTCACTCCACTTGGCTCCCAGGTCACCTCCTTCCTTCCCCACTTTATCTCTTCTTAGTTTTTATTTTCTAATATTATTATTTTTTTTTAACAATGTCTGTACAATTTCGCTCTCGATAACACGCGAGTTAATTAAGCCGTGATCTCCTGGAGACAGGTTGCTACAAGGAGATAAGCAGCAGCTTCTGTTCGCCATAAACAGCTGTGCTCCTCTCCAGCTTCTGGGGATTTGCTGCTTTTGTACAGGAGACAAAACAATCATTGCCAATTAAACCTGGACACCGTATTTCCCCATCATCGGTGAGTCTCCTGACGTCACCTTCCCCCATGATCCTCGCAGAGGAGAGAGGGTGTGGAGTGAGGCTTAGGGGAAATTAATACCTGAAGTTGTAATAGGCCAGATAACGGTGTGAATTCAGCACAGGGCATGGCTTGAAGGACAGAAGCCACTGCAGTTCCAGCAGAGCTGTGCTGAAGTGGCCCTGGTGGGTGGTGGCACCGAGCTGATGGGTTTGCCAGGGGTGTGGAGGGATGGGTCTGGGATTTAAGAGGTCTCAGTACACTTTAAGATACGGTCTCATGTGAAAAAGAGGAAATTCCATGAATCAGATTGAGAAGCAGGATGCTGAAGAAAGGAAAGGTCTAAGCAAATTAAAGCAAGACCAAACAATTTTGCTGTGCTCAGTGTAGGAGATTTTTGCTCAGCATTTTACCTGCCACTCCTTGCCCACTGCAGAACCAGTGATTTTTACCACTTTGCACTGATTTTGGCAATAGGACACCACCAAAGCTCTGGTATGGACCCAGAACCATAAAATGGGGACAACCAGTTTGACATCACTCTGCACCCAAGGCTGGAGGACACTGAGAAGCAGCAGCAAGGAGGGCCCTGGAGATGCACAGAGCTGGACTCCTGGCTCCCACTGCCAAGGCAGGGCTGGATGCCAGATGATAAAAATCATCAAAATGGCACAACCTGAGACTTTCTGACTTCTGGAAGCTCAGTGACCTCCTCTAGGTCTGCTTGCTGTCAACACTGTGCTGCCTCCAGACTTATCTTGGAGCCTGGTTGCATTCCTTTACCCTTCAAATCTGGTTTAAAGCTCTGCTGAGTCCTCCACAGAAATCCCTTGAGGCAGGGGTACCCCTTGTGGAGACCAAAAAACCCCAAATTCTGCCCATGACAGCAGGCTCATAGCCAGGTATTGATCTGCTGGCTCTTTCCATTTCTTCCCTCAGCATTCCTCTAACTGGAAGGACACAGGAGAGCTCTTCTTGTGCTACTGATTCCTTAACCAGTCATTCCAAGGCCACAAAGTCTCTCTTGATTGTCCTTGGACTTCTTGCTGCAACTTCATTGCTGCCTATTACGAGTGACATGCCAGGAGTTGCTCATTAAACACAGTCACTCAGTCTTGGGGGGGAAAGGAGGTGGGGGAGTTCCTTTTTTATTCCCCTTGAATGTGGCTTTAATGATTTTAAATCCCTTCAACCCAATTACAGCTCTGTATCCTGATTAGGAACTGAGCTATTGTGCACTGGAGCCATTATCTGGCGGCCCATAGAAAAATTAGTACCTGGAGAGGCTGCACTGGGAAATAAATCTTTTCCTGACATTTTAGGACCAATTCTTGGCCAATTAGAGCACACTTTGCCATGTAGGTAATGTGTATCCAAACTGCTCTCCCTGCTGAAAAGGGCAAGCAGAGAACAAGTGTAATCCATGCAAAAGAGGAGGAAATATCACCCGCTGCCAAGGAACTCTCCAGTTCTTCCTGACAAGTTGTGTGCCCTCTGCAGAGCTCCATCTGACCCCAAAGCCATGGGGCATGGAGAAAAAAAAGCTGCTGCTCTTTGTGCCACCAGCCCCACCCCACTCCTCTCCTGATGCCCATCCCATCTCAGAGCCTTGGGTTTGAGCTGCAGACCCTGAGCTGCAGATGTGGGTGGGTCCAGAGAGGGATGCAAAGTCAAAAAGGGGACCTAGTTTGGGAGGGACATGTCCCAGCGTGGCCCTGAAGCATTTCACTCTGCCATGGTCAAGGTTTTGACCTTCTTGACAATGAGGGCACAGCCAGTGGAGCTGAGGACTTTTCACAAGCTGTGCAGGGACTGATGATGGCTCCAGGACATCCCAGGGGGGACAGAAAAGACCTCAGGTGGATCTGAGGAGGTTTATGACCAACCTAGGGACCAGAAACCTGCTCCACCAGCCCCAGCCCTGCTGCAAGAAATGCAGCCTGCATTGCCCACAGGACTTGGACCAGGGGGGCAGGCAAGGAGGGCATTGAGGGAAATACAGCTTCCCAGGAGGAAGCTCCTCCAGAGCCATTTCTCCTTTGCTAGCCCTTGTTCACTTTTGCCCTCCCTGTCCCCTCCTCCTCCACCCCTCCTCTGGAGCTGTCCTAACAGAGATTCCCTAATTGCTCAAAGTTTCCGAGAACCGCTGGCTCAGGTGTCCCAGTCCATAACCAGTGCTGTGTACAACTCTCCCAGCTGTCCCCCTGGCACAGCACAAGGTGCTCCCTCTGTCCCCCATGCACTGGAAGCACCAGGTCACCTGGCTCTCCCTTCTCCCATCCCTCCCCTCTGCAGTGTTTCCAGGGCAACAGGGGAAACAAGGATTTAAACAGAACCGAACCCAAAACGGTAGAAGGTGCCAAACCTACCCCCTCCCAGCTGAACAGAGGGATGTGCTCAGTCCAAACACCTGCCAAGGGAGCTCAGACCAGTGCCAGAGGGCAGGTGAGCACCAGGGACAGCACTGCAGGATGCTTTGAGGATGGATCTTTGCTTCTGGAGTCAGAAATCCCAAACACATGGTGCCTCCTGGCTCTGGGAAGGTCTCATGCTACAAGATCCCCAGAGCAGGTTTGGGAACCTCCCAGCCAAGAGCTGGATGCACCCCCGAGCCAGATCCTTGGTGTCTTGGCGACGTGGGAAAAGCCTGGCTCTACCTTACAGATGAATTTGGAAATATTGGTCCTGACCACCCCTCCAGAAGGAAAGAACAGAACAAAGAGCGAGAGCACAGCAGAAATGTGGTGCCACCACGCTGGGACCCTTCCTACCTCCCCCACCCCAGAAACTGAGCTCAGGAAGACCCAAACCCCAAAGTTCTGACCTCTAGACAGAACCTCAAGCTACAAAAGGCAGCTGAGCATTTATGATGTATTTTTGCTCTTGGTTCTACGGTGAGACCTCAGCAGGCACTGGCACAGCGGTCCAGCTGTGCAGGCACTAATGGCACAGCTGGACTGAGCCAGTCACTTGGCAAATTAAAACTGGGGCCTCGTGTTGCCTTTTAACACCTTGCCCGCTCCCCCTCCCGGGGAGGCAGCAGCAGAAGGGATGGAGGGTCTGTGGGATCATGGGGCACCCAGGAAATGTGAGCATCCAGGATGGATCACCCCATCCCCGCCGTGGGGTCGAGTTAATGGCGCGTGGGCCTCTCGATGCAACTTTTTGTCCATAAAAATACTAATGGTGAGCAGTTAAATTCATCCCTGGTGAGAAGATGATCATAGTTAATGGAATTAATGCACGGTTTTAATTTGCCTCTTGCTGCTCGGTCCTAGCAACTCCCCAGCCTCCAGCACAAGCACCAAGATGATGTTTGATCTTCCCTCCCCTGGTACTCGTGTACTTCTCATCCTGATCACCATCTGGAGGTGGGAAAACCCATCAGGCCTCCCTGCTCTGCCACAGCACTGACAATCAGGGGGCCTGGTGCTGCAAACCAGCTCAGTCTCACTCTGGAGGTGCAGCAGCAGAGACATGTGGACCTCCACACCTGGTCCAGCAGCTTCTGGGAAAGGACTGGGATAAGGAGAGGTCAGCAATGAAGGGCTCCCATGGCCACAGCAGTTACCAGCACCTCCTCTTGGTGCAGGAGAACCCATGGGTGCCACCAGCCCTTGTGGAGTAATTGATCAACATAACCCAAACTTTGGGGTGCAGACTCAAAGATAGAAGAGTTTGGGGCTGCTGGGATGTCTGGGACACCAGGGAGCACACACAACACGGCAAAAAAATCATGGAATATCTGCAAAACCAAGTAAAGAACCAGTCAGGAGCAGTCTGATCCAAATAGACTGGAACAGCAGAGATGGGGGGAAAGGAAAACAGTATTAAAAAAAGCAGCGGTGTGTTGCTGAAATGAGATTAGAACAGTAACTGGTTCCCTCCCGTGCCAGCTAAATCCCCATTAAATCAGATTAATGCAGATGGTCTTTATGTAACTGACCAAGACGATAGATCAATATTGTTGTTTCAGCCAGGGAAGGAAAAAATTTGTCCTGTCTGACAAAAACACATCATTACCTACCTACAACAACCTGCACCTTGCTCAGGACTGCCCAAACCAGGCTGGCTGGGTGGGTCTGGAGAGGATAAACCATCACAGATGCCTCATATCCCAGTAACTACTGCCACTCTGGCGGGGGGAAACCCTAAGTGAGGTTTTTCATTGCTTGGAGGGAGAAAATTTGGGGTTCTCTCCTTGCCAGGGCTATGAAGTTCCATTTCCCACAGCAGGACCTTGCTGGGAAGTGTCCCAGCAGCCACAATTGTAATCCATCCAGAAATTTCCCTGTGTCAGCAACACTGAAGAGCTGCATCCCACCCAGTGCCATCTGCAGTGATGTTTTCTATTATTCCCCACTCCTACTAAACCTGCTCCCACTTTTGCTGTGGACAGAATTCCCTCTCCCTGCAGGGCAGGCGGGGACAGTGCAAGAACTCACCCCTCCCAGCCCTCAGATCCACCAAGTGAATAAAAAGGAAAAAAGAGGCCGGAGAGCAGGGGAACCTGGGATGATTTTCTCCCGGAGCCATTATCCAGGGGCCTGTAGCACAATTAGCACCTGGAGAGGCTGCACGGAGATATAAATCTCTGTGACATTTCAGGACCGATTCCCCGCCAATTAGAGCACCCTGGCTCCCGCCGTCAGCAGCCTCACCACCACAAAGGCCAAGCCCAGAGGATGGAAAAATCCATCTGGAGAGAAGACAGAGCAGTGCAGGGGGGCTGGAGCTGGGCCTCTCCCCTGCCAGACTGGTCCAGGAACCCACAGTTCTCCTCCAGTGCCCCTGTATCACACCAGGTGCTGGGAATCATTGCCCCTGGTTGCCCAGAGCTCCAAAACCCATCCAAAATCCCAGCCCAAGCTCTTCCCATGGTCTGGAGGAGCACCCAGGAGCTCTGGTTCCCTCCCTCCATCTCATTATTAGGGATGGATGAGATGCTCTGCAGAAAGTGCTATTTTTGTTACTCAGTCCAGGTGTGCAAAGGGAGAAGCACCATGGACACGCCAATTCACCCACTTTTTGTTCTGGATTTTAATTCCAAACTCTTCTGTTTGAAACAGTCTTTCCCTGCAACCTTTCCTTTACATTTGCTTTATATCAGCCACAAATCTGAAAGCTCAAAAGCAAACACCAGACTACTTGGGTTTTGCCGAGGCAAAAAGAGTGAAATCCAGTCAGAATATTTTCCCAGATTTTAAATCCACTGACATTTTGTTTCGTTTGTGACCTGAGCCTGAACGATTTTTTTTTTTTTGATGCCATCAATCCAAGCCCACTTCCAACCTCAGCTGCCTTTCCCAAGTTGTTTGCTCTGCCCTCTACAAGAGCAACATTCCCCCACCCCTCCTCCTGCTCTGAATTGCTGCCTCCAAGTGCTCTCTCATGGAGATTTCTTTTGGATCACGGCTGTTTAGCCTTGAATCCCAGAATATTTGGGGTGGGAAGGACCTTAAAGTGAATCTCATTCCACCCTCTGCCATTGGCAGGGACACTTTCTGCTAGACCAGCTGGCTCCAAGCCCCATCCAACCTGACCTTGGACACTTGCAGGGATGTCACAATTTCTCTGTGCCAGTGCTCGAGGAGGCTGGGCTGTAAGGATTCCCTAATTTTAGAGCAGTAATCCTGCTTTCTTAGCTTTGCCATCCTCCCACCAAACCCACAGCACCAGGGCTTGTGCTGGGCTGGCAGAGGTGCAGGCGTGCAGAGCTCAGCCTTGCTGTGGAATCCCCTTCGGTGCTCACAAAGCTAAAAATAATCATAAATTTCATCCCCAGGTAGTGTTCTCCCATCCCTGGGGGAAATCAATCACAGCATCAAAGGGAAGGCAGCTCCAAAGGGCTCTGGCAGAGCTGCATGCACTCAGAGAGAGGCACCAGGGGGTGGAGAACAGCAGCAAACCCTGTAGTCAGCAACCCCTCCCCACCTGCTTGTTTTCTCTTTCTTTTTGGTTTAACTTTTAATTATTTTTAAAGGTTGCTTGGGTTTTTTTCAAACTTGCTCAGGATTGAGTGGCAGAAATCTCAAATTTAATTTAATTAGCACCTCCTCCCTGCCTGGAAATGGCTTTTCTTCAAGTCTGACAGTTCCACCCTTTGACTGCCATCGCCTCCTTCCCTCTGTGTTTCCAAGGGACCTGAAAAAATCTTGTTCCCTGCTTTATTTGTGCTCCAGCCCCAGTAAACACATACTGAAATCTGCTGGGATGGAGCTGGGATGCAGCAAGCCCAGCAAGACTGGAAAGAAGCAGCACACACATTGTTTCTTCCTTCTCTCTATCCTAAAGAGATGCTGATTTAATTGTATTATTTATTCCTCGGCAATTGGTGGCAGACGTGGAAGTGACAGTGACATTAGATGGAAGGCAGATAATAAATACCAGCATTAAAAACAAACCCATGTGTGGGTGCAGGCACTGTAAATTGGCATTTGTGCAGGACAAGAGCCGCATCGAACCACATCCCCTGGCAAAGCTCCCCATGTACAGTGTTAATAGAGCAGGAAAGGCACATAAAATCCAAAGATTCCCACTGCTTTTACAAGCCCTGTGTGTTGAAGGCACAGGTAAAGCTCCCAGGGCAGCAATTCAATGTGCAAATCCACTTGAACGAACACAAAAGGAATAACCTCCTTGCTCAGGTGTCCTTTTTCCCAGGAAAAGGCATCCATGCCACCCCCCTCCTTCCAACAAGGGGCAAGACTGGCCCTGAATACATCCCTCCTGCAAGCCAGGAATTTGTTATTCTAAGTATACACTAATTACACATCAGTGGAGAGAGCAAGAAGAGCCTGCACGGCCGCATGAATGCGCCTTGATTGGCGTGGCAGGCTCGGCCGCTCTGTGTCCTAACAAGCACCGGGTGTTTGCTGATGGGCAGGTGGGCTGCCTTTGGAGGGGGGGGCTCCCTGGGACCACCAGGCTCGGGATTAAAGTGCCTCGAGGCTCCCTGGGCAATCAGCAGGGACCTGACCCGCAATCAGGGGCACTGGGGTTACGCTCGTGATTAGCTCGGGGAAAACGCTGGCGTGGGGAGGGGAGCGCTCCCAGCTGCCTGCGTGCCTGCTCTTCACGGAGCTAGGCAAAGTGATTTTGGAAGCAAGACTTGATTTCTCGCTGAGAAATGGGCTTCTCTTCAATCCTTCTGCCTGGGTTTTGAACTAGTTTGGGGAGTTGGCGTCGTGCTGGGGGGGGCGGGCTGGCAGGATCTGATGAAAAACCCGCATTTCTAGGGAGAAATTGGGTATTTAAAGTGTCTGCTTTCAGAGAGTAAGGGAAAAGAAAAGCCAATCCCTCTGGACCATGCCTTCGGCCTCAGCAGGTGCTTTGCCACCCAGAGGGTTTTACTCTGGGGTAGCAGAGTCCCTTAGAAGTGTCATGGTCACTAATAAGTGTTATAATCACATATCACAGTGACTTTCATGCTGGTAACCACTAAGCTGGGACTGGATCTGTGCTGGGGAAGCAGAACAACACCAGATCAGGGACTGAACCTCATCCCAGCACAAAGCAGGGAAGGGACTTCAAGTGGGGATAGAGCCTGCATCTCTTCATTTCCAGGCAGTCTCCTCCACCAGACACTCTGTGCCTCCCCAGCCAGCACCAAAAATTAGGAGAGGGACAGGTGATACCTTCATGGGCACAACCAGGGGCAACACACCTGAGGCTGATGGAAATCTGTAACATGGGAAAGAAGTTCCTCACTCTGCAGGTGACCACAGCCTGGCTGCCCAGAGAGGAGTGGAGTCTCCATCCCTTGGAGATATCCCAGACCCAGTCACAGTGCTGTGCCATCTGATCTGGGATAATCCAGCAAGGCTGGAGCAGGTTGATGCCTTAAGTTTTAGCTTTTATATTTTTTAGATTCTGTGCTGTTTTGGTGAGTAGTTTTAGATTTCATATTAAGCTAAGCTCTCTTCCCAAAGCAGACAGACAAAACAATTCCTTTTCTAGTTTGATACCAAGGACAACTTCCAGGCCCTAGAATGAAAACAATGGTGAAGTGAGAAGAGAAAAACAAAGAGGATGGAGCTTCATAACCTGAAGCTATGTTTGGACAATTGACTCTAATACACTGATGGACCAGAACTTATCAAAGTGTGAGCCCTCGTGGTCAGGTGTCCATTTTGTGCCCATTTTGGGTTCACCTTGGGTGTGGTCCAGCTGGACCCTTATGTGGCCCAGGTGTGCCCAGTGAGGCCTTTTAATAAATCCCTGCTTTATCCTTCTGCTGTGGCTGCTCTCTGTTCCAAGTCAGCCTCCTGTGACTCCTCCCAACCTGACCAGTTGTGGGACATTCACAAGCAGAGGCTCCCAGACATTCACAGCGGGAGCAAAGGGGATACAGCCACGTCTCATCTCTTCCTCCAGCACCTTGGAAATGTGGAACCCCCACCTGCCTCCTTCTCCCTCTGCTCTCCAACACCCCACCAAGCCCTGACCCTGCTCTTCTCCTGGTGCTGACCCTCCCATCTCCTGTTGCTCGAGCACACACAGAGCATTGTCCTTTTTAAACAGAATCTACTACCCTGCAATTACCGAGCGTGGAGAGGAGGACGGGAGTTGTATTGACTTACAAAGCCCACACGGTTGGAATGCAGCCCAAACAAATCAATGGCATATTTAGCCAAATAAACTGCTCTAGCAAGCTGATGACTCCAGACCTCCACTGGTCTGGGGGATATTTAACTGGAATGCCTGGTGGTTTGCAGGTGGAGCAGTTTTAAAAGCATGAAGCAAATGAATGTCGTGACAGACAAGAGGGAATGGTTTGATGCTCAAAGAGAGTAGGTTTAGACTAGATATAAGGAAAAAAAATTCTTCCCTGTGAGGGTGGGGAGGCCCTGGCACAGGGTGCCCAGAGCAGCTGTGGCTGCCCCTGGATCCCTGGGAATGTCCAAGGCCAGTCTGGAGCAACCTGGGATAGTGGCAGGTGTCCCTGACCATGGCATGGGTGGATGGGATGAGCTTTAAGGTCCCTTCCATCCCAAATCACTCTGGGATTCTGTGATAACATTGATGTTATGAACGTGGTTTCCACATCAGCAGAAGGTCCAACAAGGTGACATCCTACAAGTTTCATCAGACTTAAATTATTACATGAATCTGTCCACGCTGGCAACCACCCAGTTATTTCATCTTTTCCATGAAAATCTGATCATGAGAAAGGATTGGTGACACTGATCTGGGGTCACAGCTCTTGGATAAACACAGATGGGAAACCAAGAGTGTTGAAGAAAAGAAGCTAGCAGGGAAGAGAGATATGAAAGGAGAGGTGGAAACACAAGTAGGTGTAGCTCCACCCTTCCAGAAAAGCCAAGTCTCTTTGAAATAGCAAACCTGGTCACTTTTACACCCCATGGCTCCCACATTCAATCTTTAACACCCAGAGCAGATGCTGGAATGTCTGCACCCCAAACCTTCCCCAGAAAAGTCAATGGCACCACCCAGACTTGCACACCAATCCATGAACAAGGCCAGGTTGCAATAATCACTGTCCAAGCACCAAACAGGTCCTTGAGCAGACTGGATCTGCTCTTCCCATAGCTTTGTGTCCAGGGAGCAAAAACATTGCCCACACAGAGGCCACAAATCAAATAACCAGAGTACCTGAGGTCATCTTCTCCAAACCCTTGAAAATCATATATATTATTAAACAGACACATGTCAACAGGGAACGTAATTTGGACAGAAAGACCTGAAATGTTTGTTTTGCAAAGTGCTTTTGGAAATGGACATTTTCCAGGTTTTTTAATTTTTCCTTTTCTTTCACTCTTGGCTGAAACTCTTCACCGTGTTTGGCAGGGCTTCACAGATGGCGCTGGCCGACCCACAACTGAATTTTTCAGAGAATAAGCTATTTGTCCAAAAGGAGAAAACATGCCCAGATTTTCTAGGTTCCAACCCTCTCCCACGCTGCTCTTCCTGCCGCTGCAGCCGTCAGCTCGCCCACCCCGCGGCAGAGGCTCCGGCAGGACGGCTGCACGGAGGGAGGCGCTCGGGGAGCTGAGGAGCGGCTCCCTCCTCGGGAGAGGGATGCAGTGGGCCAGGAGCATCCCTGGCCAGCAGCATCCCCTGCAAGGATCATCCCTTTCACCGAGCCTCTCCTGCCACGAGCAGTAGGATGACACAACAGCGCCTGATGCCTCCCCTGTGCCTGCCTTCTCCCCGTGGGAATGGGGAAGGATGCGCGCACACGACGAGGCTGTTTCCTTGCTGAGCAAGTTCTCTTGTCTCTGCTGCCCACAAACAGGATGCAAAGCTTGGCCTGGGTGCGCGGGAATGCTCGTGATTTGCAAGTAAACAAATGTGCCGGGTAAGATTTGCTCTATCGCCGGGCAAATCCTCTTTGAGTCTGAGCCTCTGGAAGCGGAGGAGGTTAATCCCGAGAGCCCCGGTTCGGCAAGCTCAGCACTGAGTCAGCCTGCGGGGGGGAGAACCGGGAGATGTGGGTGCTCATCCATCGGGATACACCCCACTAGCACGCCCTGATCTCTGAGCACCTCCAGGAGGGCCGGGAGAGGCTTTTTAAGGACACTCAGGAACCTCTCTGCAGCCCCCAGCGGGAAAAGGGAGACGCAGCGCTGCCTCTCCGCCCGTGCGCAGGCAGGGAGGGACCAACAGCCCGTGTTTCTGCAAGGGATTCCAGCTCCCTTTCCTGCTGCAACCCCAAAGGCAGCCCAGCTGCCTCCTCACCCTGCACAGGTGATGCCACAACCTCAAAAGGACGACGGGGATGGCGGGCACAGGGGAGCAGAGGGACAGCGCCCTGCCCTCCACCTCTCCTCAGCTCCAAGGCTCCCTGATGGACCAAACAGCCCCCAAACACAATCCCAGTATCCTTACTGAGGTAACACTGAGCCCCTGATCCCAACTGAGGAACAAGGAGCGTTTATCCATGCTGGTGATGGAAAATCTGGGTCCTACACACACAATGAAATCCCTGCTTAACTTAAACTCCCTGCGGCTTTGGGGGCAAGACCGAGAAAGGAGACAGAGATTTAAGGCCCTGGAAAAGCAGGCAGGCACCCAGTGGGATTTTCAAAAACGTGGGAGTCACAGGAGAGGGGGAAGTCTTTCTGGAGCTGACCCTCAGCTCCACCAGCACCCCACAAACACAGCCCTGCCTCGCTGCGTGGCAGCATCGTTATCAGCACGCTGATAGCACGGATTGGAGCAGGGATCTGCCGGAGCCGGGGGGAAGTCGCCACATGGCCGTGTCTGCAGCAGCTGAGCAGCGAGCTGTCGGTGTTTGCTCACAAACAATATGCTCGTCAGGATCTGGCCTTGTCTCTCAACTAGAAGATTTCCTTATGGAAGTTTCTCCACAGGGAGCGATGCTACAGAACAAGCGCGGCGGGATCGGTCTGGCATCCCAAGGAAAAGGCATGGCCGGTATTGTGAACACCTCCTCTCCATCAGATCTGTCTTCTATTAATTAAACATTGCTTAATATCATTAAAATATCTTTCCCTCCTTGCCTGTAGTGCCCTCGTGCTGTTACCCTGCTGGTTTTGTTCTAGCAAGAACCCAAAAAAAGTTTTCTTTTTTTTTTTTTTTTTTTGTTTTTGTTTTTTCACACTTTCACTTACCAAAAAAAAAAAAAAAAAAGAAAAAATTAAAATAAACTAAAAATCCATTTCTGGTTATTTGTGGCTTTTCTTCCTGACAGGTTCACACCTCTGCCGTCCCTTCAGAGCACGCATCAAACACTTGTGATGTGCCAAGTGACCTGGAAGAGGCCCCAGCTGGAGCTGTGACATGATACCCAGTGCTGGAGAAGCAGATGCCACCTCATTTTCCCAGGAAGCCCAACAGAGCCTCAGTCACCTGGAGAGGAGAGCTCCCAGTGATTTTATACCTGCCATGACACAAAGCCTGAGGAAGCACGATGGTCATGCCAGGCACCAAGCAAATTCATTTACTTTTTAAACCCAAAGGACAACTTGGCTGTGGAGCGTGTGCACAGCCAGGAACTGAGCCTGGAGCTGAGCACTCCCCAACCCTACCTGCAAAGTCAATTTACTCCTTGGGTTTATTTGTTGGGGAGGAAATTCCCCATCCGTGGAGGCATGTAGGGAGAAGGGGCATAAATCTGCCAAGCTGCTGCTCCTGGAGCTTCCCTGGGGCTGCTCACAGGGGTGGGTGCTGCTGAGGGAGCCGCACGCAGCTCCTCCAGTGTGTGATCAGCAGAGCAGAGTTTGCACAGCTTGGGAGGAAATGAGCTCTTCCCCCTCATCCCTGCCACTGCCAGCTCTTCCTTTCAGCCCCCTGCCTGTGCTCCTTGGAAGGCCTTTGCCCATAAAGGCAGTGGAGCAGTTATTGTAATACCCAGGGATCCCAAATGTTGCTATTTCCAGCAATGTCAATAAAAAGAGGAAAAAAAGGCTCTCCCAAAACTCGTCCCTTGGGGCTGCTCACAATTCATCTGAATTTCTCAAGTTCCCAACTCTCCAACCACCTTCAATCCAGCCTGGGGCTTGTTCTCCTTCCAGTTTAAAAGAGGAATGGTGATACCCCTCAAGCAGCAACGCTTCTCCTGCTGTGAGCCACAACAATCCACACAGGATGAGTTTTCCTCCAAGATATGGACTGGGGAGCCAAGGGGACCTGGGGAGCCCAAGGCCATGTGCTGATCCCCCCTGCTCCTGTTGTTCAGCATCCCATAATGTCATGTCCATTTGCAGACTGCACTTTATTGGTTTTTATTTGGCAGCCTCGCTTGACTCTGCCCTTTAATTTATCCATTATACATCCTGATTAATTGGCCGATAAAGCTCCGTCCAGTTTTTTAAAACAAATTCCCAGTCCATTTGCTTTTAGTGGAACTGCGAACAAGCAGTTTAACTCATTACATTATAGCACTCGTGCCTGGGGTTTGCTCTGGAAGCAGAGATTTCAGGATCATACATATGGAACACAGCTCTCATCTGCATTAATAGTCCCTCCGAGGCTGGGGCTGGTTAAGGAGAGATCCCCCAGCTCTCCTGGAGTGCTGCACAGGGACAGCCCCTTCCTCCTGGTGGTTCTTTTCCCAGGAGACTGGAAGCCTTTCTCTCCATGTATTGATGCCAAGCTGGTGATTAGTCCCCACAAAACTAACTTTTGCCCTTTTATTTTCATCTTCATTGCCCAGTTGCCCTGTTTTATTAGGAGCCATCTCCACACTCCCTTTTCTCCTGTAGACCCTCTTTTAGGGCTGGAAGAATATCCCCCTAACCCAAAACATCTCCAAAGCCATTGCTGGAGGTTCTTTCCATCCCTCTTCCATGGCACAGCCCTCCATGGTACCTCCATCAGCAGATTCCTGGCTGCAATCCCTCTTTCCCACAATCCCAGCACAAACACCTCTGCCTGAGCAGCGCTTCTGCAGGAGGATTCACATCACCCTTGGGCATTCCTTGCTCCCTCACCACTCCTTGTTCTGCCTGAAAACCCCCAAATCCCTCTTTTTCTCAGCACCCAAAGCCCCCAGAGTAAATCTCCCAGAGCCTGTTCCAGGTGCAAATGAGGAATGACACATGAGGAGATGGGAGTAGAGAAGGGAATTCATTCTTCGGGGCTGACTCTTCGAAAGCACGAAAGGAAGAAAGAAAACGAAGGGGAGAGCAAACACCATTCTCCTGAATATGAAACCAGGAGTGAGTAAGCAATGGACTTCCACAGGGCGCCTTAATTCCTGTCCATCAGCCTGGCTGCCTTTTCTCCCCTCCAAATGTGATTATCTCTCACTCTCCTGGCGTGAACAGGACTGGGTGCATCTCTCCGTCTCACCAGCTCAGCTGATAAGCTTGACAGACCTGGCCACTGGTGACAGCATTCACATTTCCAGTGGATAAAGTGCCATTTACATGAGGCAAGTGCTGGTGATTTTCCATCAGTCGGGACAGAATGAGGATGGGAACAGCTTGTAAGCTTCTCCTTTTTTCTTTTTTATTTTTTTTTTCTGGTTTGCTTTTTTTGTTGTTGTTGTTTCTTTGGTGGGATTTTTTAAGGGCAAAATCTGGACTTTCTCCTCCACTCCCATTTATAAACATCACCACGAACAAGGCCCTGGCCCTGATTAAAATTCCCAACATGCCAGAGTTTGTAAAAATCTCCGGCCCAAAGCAAAACAAGCTCAGGGAAAAGTCTGGCAACCATTATATCTGGCTGTTGTCAAGGGGATTAGAGGGGAATTTGGCATGCTCCCCTTTCCCTTCCTTCGGACTCATGCCTTATATTTTTCAGGGACCCTTTTTTAGCCCACACTGCTTTCTTCTGGAAGAGGCAGAGGGGTTTTTAATGTTCCCTTTTGTCTCCCCATCGCTGCCGTTTTCTTTGCCTTTTACTTGACAAATCATCACCTTCTTTAGGCAGGAAAACCAGGGGCAAGTTCCCACAAGGAAAACTGAGGGAGCTGGCAAAAATGTGAGGCTGGGACACATTCCTTTGCTATCAGCCTCCTCCTCCCACCAAGGCCTCCCTCCTCCTGCCCCTCCTCAGCCCTTCAGGGCCAGACTGGTCCAGCTGAGCTCACCTTGTCCCCTTCCATCAGGGATGGAGGGAAGAGGCTCTGCCAGATGTGGAGCTATCCCCAGGGATTGTCTGGGGATCCAGGGGGATGAGGAGCTGGAAACCTCACTCCAAAATCCCTGCTGGGTGCTTTGTCCCCTCTCCAGACGAGTCATGTCCCTGCAGTCACGCCACCAACATGAGGAGAACTCCACCCCTGGTGAGCAGGGTGGAAGCAATAAAGATCTCTGACAGCACTGATAACACCAAGGTCACCAGCTAAGGGCTCTGACAACCCAGGCTTCATTGACTTAATTAAAAAAACAAAGTATCTCCTTCTTTAAAAAAAAATTTTTTAGTTTATCCACAAACTTCTTGCCAGCCTGTTTCAGACCAGCAGTCCCAAAGCCAGGAAGGTGGATGCCCATCCAACAGCTTGTAATAATCATGTCATGTTTAGAGGACATCACAGCCTTGCCATGGATGGGGCTCCATGGAGGTGACAACTGGGCTGAGCTCAACAGCACCAGCCTTGGAAGTTCATGCATGGAAATTCTGGAGATAAAGGCGGTGCAAGGACAAAAACCCCTGGCAAATGTACATTATGACTGATGAAAATATGAGAAATCCTTTTAGAATCTTCTCTTTGCATTATATTTGCAGGAAGACACTACTTTTGAAGTTTTAATGGAAGAATTCTAAATCTACCTATTGCTCTACATCTCCATCCACCTTCCAGAGAGGGAAAAAATATCCAGATAAGGGGAAATTCACACAATTTTACCATTGATAGGTTCTTCTTAACGGCCCACAAGCAGCAACCAAGCATTTCCATGAAGGACAACAGGACACAGCCATGCCACAGGTGATGAATTGTGGAAATGGAATACACCCTCAGGATCAGGGAAGGGAGTAGCAACAGGGGGAGGGAAAATAGGAGAGATTTCTTGTTTCTGCCCCATTTTATTTAGGGACCAGCCCATCTCTGCTGCAAAGTCATCTGCTTGGACACCTGCCCAGTACTGGGGACAGCATGGAAGCGCCAAGAAATTTCCCAAGGCATTCACCCCCAGCTCCAGCCTTTGCCCTGACAGCATCTGCAGGGACTGCCCTGATTTCACACCTAAACCCCTGCTGGAAAGGGCAACGCCCAACTCCCAGCTATCCCAAGGGATGCTGCTGGGTTTCCAAGGATATGAAAAGCCCAGGTCCCTTATCCAAGCAGAGGCTGCCCTCTCAAGGGCTGGGCACAGCCTGGGTGGGGGGCTGCTGCCCACAGGAGCTGAGCAGCAGCTGTGTGTCTCTTGGCCTCTGTCATTGATCATGAGGACACAGGGAAGGGTTACAGTGAGCCAGGCATGGAGGAGGGAAACATGAGACCCCTTTTGCCTTCAGGGATAATCCTGGAGATGCCAGAATCCAGGAGAAGTCTTTGAGTCCATCCCAGGCTCCATCCCCTCCCTTCAACTGCTCCAACAAAGCCCAGGAGTTGCAGCAACCAAACCAAAAGTGGGAGAAATCTTCCTCCTTTCTTCATCCCTGTAAAGCTCCTCCCGGCACAGCAGCTCCAGCCTGGCAGGAGGCTGCATGGAGAGGAGCCCATGTGCCTTCACATCCTCCTCTCCTAAACCCTCCCCAGGCCAGCCCTCAACATCTGCTGTGCTGCTCCTCCTGCTCCTCACCTGCTGTTCACACAGACATTCCCACCCAGCTCAGGCCAACAGCTGCACTGGATTTTTCCAGTGTCTCCTCCTCCTCCATCCAGCCCTGCAGCCCTTCTCCATCCAGCCCATCTCCATCCCCACATCCTCCCACTGCTGGACACAGCAAGAGCTGGAGGCACTGCAACAACCCCAACCCTCTTACCCAGCTGCAAACTCGGGATTTGGGACTCAGGATGCTCAAGCTCCTATTTAATTCATCCCTAGATCTGCACAGAGCCCCTGCCTGGCAGAGGGATGCTGCCCTAATATCCCAGATCCTGGGAGAAAAAGCTCATTTACTGCTATTTAAATTAATTCACACAACCTGCTCCTCAAATCCTAGCCTATGGAAAGGATACCTTGGGAGTTCACAAACCTTTAGGGATACAAATATTGCACAGAGCACGACAGCCTCACAAACTGTACATGCTAGGTAAGAAAATCAACTCTCAGCCTCATCAGAAAAGACTCCAGAGCCCAAATCAGCTCCAAAGCTCCAGTTTTCCTTGGATTGCACTGCAAAAAATATCTCCCCAGAGCCCAAATTCACAGCCATGCCCCAACTATCTCCCCAGCCATTCCCTTGCAAAGTCTTTCTTCCTGTCCTGGTGCTAAGGAGGGTTATTACTCCTTCCTCCCAGCATGCGACAGAAATGTTTGTGCAGAGAAAAAAAATCCCCCAAGTCAGTACATTAATGTCCTGCAATGAAAAATAGATCTGTCTAAATATGCTCAAGGTAATTCAGAATACATTTGAGGTGATTTCAGGCTCTAAAGTCTGCCTGTAACAGCATTTCAGGCTGTGTTTATCAGTGCTTTCCCCCTGCACTTGCATTTTTTTCCTCCCTAGTTATTTTTAAAACATTTGCACAACAACAGAACCTAATGATCATGGCTAAGGGTAGAAATCAGCCTCCCAGCAGCCTCTCCCAGCTCTGGAAATTTTACCTTCCCATTTTCCCAACCCAAAGCCTTGCCTGCTGCAGGCTGGGGTTGAGCTGAGGTCAAGGCAAAGAGTCCCATCCCATCCTACAGCTGCAAATCTGCAACGAGTCCTGAATCCAGCCAGGTCTCAGCCTGGGCAAGGTGCACTGATTCACAGTGACAGCAAAGGTCGGGTGGGAACTTTGGCTTTGCAGCTCTGGCACAAACAAAAGGGAACACCTCTCCCAACAGCTAAAGCTGAGGATGCTCCCTGAGTTTCTCCAGCACCAAACCCTCTTCTGGTTTCAACCTCTTGGCTTCACACTGCTGAAGGATAAACTTTCCCAAGCCAAAGGTTGCTCAGGGTTAGGATGATCCCTGATATTTGCTGCTGGGAGAATCCCATGGGATGCTTTGGAGGGAGAGCTCTGCCAAGTCCTCCCAGCCTTCCCTGCTGCCTCCCCACAAGGAGCCAGGAGCTGGACAGGTCACCCAGGGTCACCAGCCATCCATGACCCATCAAACCACAGCTCCCAGGAGCACATCCCACAGCAAAGCCCATTTCTCCTGGTGGAGCTTTGGGGATCAGCTCCGTGTTTCCCCCAGGCTGCTGAATCTCATAATTTGCAGAGAGGGGCAGATTTGGCTGCAGGGCAAGGAAGCCCAAGCAGAAGCAGGGATGGGGATGGATGAGGGGGGATTGTCCCTGCAAGACAAAGAGAAATCAAGAGCCTTGGAGCCAGTTCAGATATTTTAGCTGGGGCAAAGCCACCCGGTGCAGATCCCACCCTGAGAACACTGCGGCAGAGGAGAGAGAGCACGGTGTGCCAGGCACACTCCAGCACTGCTCTAGGTACCAGCTTGGAAAAGAAACAAAGAGAGATGGCTTTGGGCTCAAGAGGACCCATCTGTTTTCGAGGAGTATTTATTTATTTATCAATTAATGTATCTATTTTACCTTGTGCTTCTGCGCCATCTTGAAAGCAAGGAGTCATAATACCCCTCAAGCAATTCTGCCCCTTATCCATCTGGTAAACAGCCATTCTCTTTTATTTCCCTGGCTTTTTAAAAAGCTTTTCAGTTTCTAACAGAGCTGAAATCCGCAATTCCATGACAAGGACATCACCATTAATGATGATAGCAGGAATAATGACACTGCACTCGCCTCGTGCCTCTGCTGGCACATTTCAACCCATTTCACAGTCACCTGTGAGCACCCCTCCCAGGAGCCAAACGTGGGGCTAATTTTAGGAGTAAGAACTTGTAGAGGAGAAGCTGAGCTCTTCTTCCAGTCCCAAGACAAGCCTTTAGCAGGGTTATAAATAGGAGGCAGGGTTGCCAGCACCTTTTCTCCCCATAAATACAGCATGTCACATGTGTGTACACGCAGTGACATTTTCCCAATCATCTCGCAATTAAACCCTTCCTCTGGCTCAGCACTGGCTCCGTGGAATCACCCAGAACTTTTCCAGGGCCAGTCTGGCGTTTGCCAGCAGAGGGAACCTTCCCATTGCTGGCTGGGAGACAGAGGGACCCTTCAGATCTGCTCTGCAGCAGCCAGCATGGCTCTGCTTCGCCCAGCTCTGGGATCTCAGCACACCCACAGATCACTTGTGACCCTCTCAGACACCCCAGTGCATTTTGAGTGGGTGCAGAGTGTCTGCCCCCACTGCAAATATTTAATTTTCTGCAATAAAAACCAGTGACAAACGCACTGGTGACGAACCCGCTCCCCCATGCCCAAATCTCACCATTGCAAAAATCCATTTGCATCTCCCTGGGACACATCCCTGCAGATCCCACCCACTGCTCAACAGGAACTGGGACCAAAACCCCCCAGAAGCCTCCAAAATCCAATTCAGCCTCTCCTCTGGGTCAGGGTGAAGCTCACACCCCATGGAGAGGGGAGTCTCTCCCAAGTGCATCTCCCAAGCATATCCCACATTCAGTATTCACACTGCTCACCCCAAGCTATAAAACATTCCTCCCGAAAAGTTTTCAAATAAAATTGAGCCTCTAACCAAATGACACACGGGGTTAAACTAGATCTATTTCCCAGCAAAAAAAAAACAAAAAAACCCAACCCATTAAATTATAACATATCTCTATTCCCCTCTGGATGACGGAGCTGGTGCTGCAGCTGGAGGCAGGGCTTGTGCTGGAGACACACAGGATTTATAACCACAAACCCTCCAACAGTTGTTCACAGCATCAGCTCCCTGCATGTTAGAAACACTTCCCATCCCCATCTCCTGCATGGATTGTACTTTGCAGTTATGAAGTTGTTTCCACTTTCTCCTCCCCCCCGCTCCCTCCTTCCCTACTATAATATTTAGTCTGCAGCTCTGCTTATTTACATACTTAATTTCAGTTCTGTTTGCAAACACAAATTAGTTTTGTGCAATTACTTTGTGCATGGACATGGAGTTTATCCGCTTCAGCAGTTTAACAACACGGGAAGTGACTGCACAGGACCATATGGCTCCTGATATATAATCACAATATTACCTGCAGATTAGTTACATAAGGGCTGGGGAGCAGCAGTGCAGGGCAAGGGGTTTGAAGGGGGAAAAAAGGGGAAAAAAGGGGAAAAGGGGGATGGGAAAGAGGGGGGAAGAGGAGGGGAAAGAGGGGGAAGGGAGAAAGGGGAGAAGGGAAAAGCGGGAGGGGGAAAAGGAGGAAAGTGAAAGAGGATGGGAAAGAAAAAGGGGAAGAGAAAAGGGGGGGAGAAGGGGAAGAGGGGAGAAGGGGAAAGAGAGGGGAGAAGGGGAAAAAGGGGGAAGGGGAAAAAAAGGGAGAAGGGGAAAAAAGGGGGAAGGGGAAAAAAGGGAGAAGGGGAAAAAAAGGGGGAGGGGGAGGAGAAAAAGGGAGGGAAAGGAAAGAAGAGGGGAAGAAAAGAAGGGGAAAGGGAAAAGAAAGGGAGAAAGGGGAAAAGTGGGATAGGAAAGAGAGGGGGGAAGGGGAGAGGAGGGGAAAAGAGGGGGAAGGGAAAAGGGGAAAAAAAGAGGAGGAAAGTGAAAGAGGAAGAGAACAAGAAGGGGGGCAAAGGGAAAGGAAAAGGGGAAGAGAAAAAGGGGGGAGAAGGGAAAGAAAGGGGAAGGGAAAGAAAGGGGAAGGGAAAGAAAGGGGAGAGGGGGAAGAAAGAGGGGAAGGGGAAGAAGGGGGAAGGGGAAAAAAGGGGGGGAAAGGAAAGAAAGGGGGGGAAGAGATAAAAAGGGGAAAATTAAAGAAGGGGTAAGGAAAGAAAGGGGGAAAGGGAAGAAGGGGGAATAGAAAGAAAGGGAGGAGAAAGGAATTAGGGGGGAAGGAAAGACAAGAGAAGAAAAAAAAGGGAAGGGAAGGGAAGGGAAGGGAAGGGAAGGGAAGGGAAGGGAAGGGAAGGGAAGGGAAGGGAAGGGAAGGGAAGGGAAGGGAAGGGAAGGGAAGGGAAGGGAAGGGAAGGGAAGGGAAGGGAAGGGAAGGGAAGGGAAGGGAAGGGAGGAAGGGAAGGGGAGCTGGGGAAAGGGAAAGAAAGAGAAAGAAAGGGAAAGAAAGGGAAAGAAAGAAGGGGCAAGAAAAAGAAGGGGGGGAGAAAAAAAATCAGACGAAAGGACAAGAGAAAAATTCAAACAAAAAGAGAAAATAGAAAAGGAAAAAAAGAATAGCAAGAAAGGGAGGGAAAGGAGAAAATAATACAAAGAAGGGAAAGCGAAAAGATTCCCTGACTCCACAATGCAGGCAGCGTGGGAGAACAGAGCTATGCAGGAAATTGATTTTATGACAAAAGTGAAAAATCAGGTGAAAAATTGTTTGAGTCAAATTAAATATTTTGTTCAACCAGAAAATAAAGGTTTTGTTTCATTGTCAGGTGTTCTGTGGTTTAGGTAGCAGGTTTCTCTGACCTTCCTAACCACAGTTTGTTACATTTAGCAAAAAAAAAACCCAACCCCAAAACAGTAATTGAAACAAAAATCCAAATATTTTTCTAGAAAATGAAACAAGTTTTCTAGATGTTTTTTCCCTTTCCCTGACCCAAAATTGGTGGTTTGAGCTCTGTTCAGTAATAATTTCAGTCAACCCAGACCTCCCTTTTCCAGGGAAATTATTATGACCATGAAAACCTGTGATGAGATGTAACAGATAGAATTTTTAAACCGTGAGACATGCGGGGTATCAGGGAGGGGGTTGCAACTATTTTTCCTTTTTTTTTTTTCCACTTTTTTTCATGGATGCCTTTTAAAGTCAAGTTGTGAGTAGGCAGAGTTTACTGGGAAGGATTTTAACCACTTGTAGTGACCCCAAATACCTCCCAAAAAGGCTGGGTTGGACAGGGCTTGGAGCAACCTGCTCCAGTGGGAACTTCCCACGGCAGAGGATGGAACAAGGAGGGCTGAAAATCCACTCCAACCCAAACCATTCCAGGATCCTGAGACACCCAAACCATCCTGGGATCCTGAGACACCCAAACCATCCTGGGATCCTCATAAACCAGAACCATCCTGGGATCCTGATAAACCAGAACCATCCTGGGATTCTGAGACACCCAAATCATTGCAGGATCCTGAGACACACAAACCATTCCAGGATCCTGAGACACACAAACCATTCCGGGATCCTGAGACACCCAAACCATCCTGGGATTCTGAGACACCCAAACCATCCTGGGATCCTGAGACACCCAAACCATCCTGGGATTCTGAGACACCCAAACCATCCGGGATCCTGAGACACCCAAACCATCCTGGGATCCTGAGACACCCAAACCATCCTGGGATTCTGAGACACCCAAACCATCCTGGGATTCTGAGACACCCAAACCATTCCAGGATCCTGAGACACCCAAACCATTCCAGGATCCTGAGACACCCAAACCATTCCAGGATCCTGAGACACCCAAACCATTCCAGGATCCTGAGACACCCAAACCATTCCAGGATCCTGAGATACCCAAACCATCTGGGATTCTGAGACACCCAAACCATCCTGGGATCCTGATAAACCAGAACCATCCTGGGATTCTGAGACACCCAAACCATTCTGGGATCCTGATAAACCAGAACCATCCTGGGATTCTGAGACACCCAAACCATCCTGGGATCCTGAGACACCCAAACCATCCTGGGATTCTGAGACACCCAAACCATCCCGGGATCCTGAGACACCCAAACCATCCTGGGATCCTGAGACACCCAAACCATCCTGGGATTCTGAGACACCCAAACCATCCTGGGATTCTGAGACACCCAAACCATTCCAGGATCCTGAGACACCCAAACCATTCCAGGATCCTGAGACACCCAAACCATTCCAGGATCCTGAGACACCCAAACCATTCCAGGATCCTGAGACACCCAAACCATTCCAGGATCCTGAGATACCCAAACCATCCTGGGATTCTGAGACACCCAAACCATCCTGGGATCCTGATAAACCAGAACCATCCTGGGATTCTGAGACACCCAAACCATTCTGGGATCCTGATAAACCAGAACCATTCTTGGGTCCTGATACAAAAATACTCCTGGGGCTGGTGACCCCACGAGGGACAGTGGGATTTTCTCCCTCATGCTCACTCCTGGTGCCATCAGGACAATCTGACCTGAGAAATGGGAGGATTTCCTAGGGACAGAGGGGTTCACATCCCTGGGACTGAGTCTGAGGGATGCTGGCTCCTCCACAGCTCCCTCCCTGCCCCTCTGCAGCTGGCAGGGATGAGGGGATGGGGACAAAGCCCGTTGATCCCAGGAGCACCTGGGTGGTGACTGTCCCCTGCAGCAGCACTTCGACCACAGCTCCAGCCCCACAGCCCACTCACCCCCAGTATTTCCACATAGATATTTCCAACTTTTCTCAAAGCTCCAGTGAGTTCATTGCATTTCCTGCTCTGCTGGCACCCAGTGTGAGAACACAAATTCATTCCACGTGTGCTGAGCAGCCTCGGATCACCAGGCCTGGAGCAGCAGGAGCACCTGACCTGTGCAGGCAGCATCCCAGGTGACAATTCCCACAGCCCTTCTGGGGCTGGGCATCCTGAATCCCTTCCCAGCTTCACCTTTTCCCATGAACCTTGCAGAAACCTGGGTTTTATTTAATTCCCCTCTTCCCCTGCCGCTTGCAAGACAGTCTTTATTTATATAATACATTTCACATCCAAGACATCGCTGAGAGCTCTACACAAATATTAATTACCAAGCCCTAGGTGGTAAATTATAAATATCCGTTCTCTCCAGATTTAAAAAAAAAAAAAAAAAAACGCTTAATAATAATAATAATAAAAAAGACTGCACTGTGGCACACCAAGTGCTACATGAAGGAGCATTCCTTCACTCCAGGGCTTCAATAAAACACACCAGAGCTCAGAAAAGTTAAAATAGGGGATGTCTGAGGGTCAGGCTGCCAAGCTGGTGATGCACAGGCAGCTGGGAATTTGCAGCCTTGGAAACACAGCAAGAGCATGCAGGGAATTCAGTGCTAACAGAGAAGGGTGGGAGCAACCACTGGCAAACATCTGGCAGAGGGGGCTCACGGCCCCCGAGCATCTCTCCTCTGCCTGGCCTTTCTGCAGCAGCTGGAAAAGGCTGCCTGGTGCCATCTCTGCTGCTCCCAGGCAGCAGGCAGGGCAGGGCAGCATCCCCTGCCTGTCTGACAAGGATTGCACCCAGCAGGGTTGCTGTGCTACACCAGGTGTCACCGTCCCGACAAGGCGATGACGGACTCCAGGCCAGGTGTAATAAGGCAGCAGCTGCTTTTGGAGTCTGCTCTGGGATCTCTCGTCCTTGCAGAGCACATTTTGGGGGCGTATTTGACACTCCTTCCTCGTGCAGAAGCTGGCAGCAATGAGCAGGCAGGGCAGAGGTAAGACCCTGGCGTGGTAAGAGACCCCGGGTCACAGAATGAGGCAGTCCCTGGTCCAAGCACAGAATCACAGAGTGGGAGCTGGAAGGACCCACAGGGGTCACCTCATCCAACTCCTGGCCCTGCACACACACCCCAACAACCCCACCCTGACCCTGGGAGCAGTGTCCAACCCCTCCTGGAGCTCCGGCAGCCTCTGCCCATTCCCTGGGGAGCCTGGGCAGTGCCCAGCACCCTCTGGGGGAAGAACCTTTCCTGATCTCCAGCCTAAATATCCTTGGACAATGCAAAACCACAACCAGGAAAAATGCCATGCACATCCAAACTCCAAATCCTTCTGATTGCCCTGTTGTGATGGAGCTGGACATTGGGGAGCAGCTGGATGTCCAAGATACATCTCCACCTCCCACAAGATAAGGAGGAAGAGGTAAAGTTTCCTCTCTCAGTCTTTTACTCCTACCACAAACACACACCACGCCATGCTGGTGCTGCCAAATCCCAACATTCCTGTTCTCCCCAGCAGCTCTTGGGGGCCTTTGCAAGACTCACCAGATCTCTCCCAACAACTAAAACAAATCCTCCAGGCACAGTTCACCCCCCCAAATCCAAGAACAGGAGCAGTTTGCTGCAATTCTTGCTCTTTGCATCCTTCCCAACTTTGCTCTGCTTCAGATCAAGCGCTTCACATCCAAGCTGAGAATGGCACAAACAGGGCAGATCATTCAAGGCTTGGAAATATTTATTTATGAATACATTTTCTCTTTAATTTTGATTTTCTTCATTGCTGCCTGCTGGCCTCCCCCCTTTTTTTTTATTTATTTTTTCTTGTGCGTTGTACAGATCAGAGCAATCATGGAAAAGGACAAAACCCAGTTTCCCAGAGCAGGACAGGCAGCAATCAGAGCCAGTGGAAAGGACACACCAGGAAGTCAATGAGGATGGGAAATAACATTTACCAACGCAGGGCTCAGCAGGCCCAGGGTACTTTGCCTGGCTCTTTGAACAGTGTGTGCTCCTCTTTCCCTTTGAGTGCAGCTGCTCCCTGAGGGAGGGAACCTGAGGATAATGACACTGGGATGATCCCTGCAGCAGCCTCACGGTGCTGGATTTCTGCTTGCACGGCTGGCAAAGTCCAACTTTAAACACAGAGGGTGTTTAATGACTTTCCCTGGCCACTGCCTCCCTGCACATCAAACCCCAGCGAGGTTTTAGGGTTCAGGAGCAGCTCCCTGGCCCCAGCTGCAGCTGGCAGCAGGGCCAAGCTCTCTGCAAGGGGCAGGCAGGAGGCTGGACACAGCACCCTCCTCCTGCTGTCCTCATCTAGCACAAAATATCAAGCAGAAAGAGACTGCAGCTCAGTTTGCCACCTAATTTCAAAGGCTGGTGCCTCCAGCTGCCTCTTCAAACCACCCCTGAAGAGGAAGGTGGCTTCATCTGGCATTTGTTTAGCAAGAAAAAGCACAAGTCCTACGAAAAGCCATGAGCAGGATGTCATAACTATTTACTGCTCAGCCACACTGGACTGCTGTGGCAGCATTATCCTCCCCAGCACACATTCCCAAGGAATCAGTGAAGCACAACACATCTTCAGAGGAATGAAATGGAGAGACACAAAGAGGACAGGAGGAAAACCATCTCCAGCTTAGGAGACTGATTTTAAAAGACGCCTCTCATCTGTGCACACAGAGGGTAACCATTGATTCTCCAACATATTGGAGGCTGGACATGGAAAAGCCTCACTTTGTCTCTCTCATTCTGCCTCAGCTCAATGCCTTGGAGGAAAGATTTTGATCATTCTGGCTACCACCACCATGGCAGAGAGATGGAGCACACTGGGCTACCAAAGAGCCACCTCTAGCTCTGCTCATCCATAGCCCAGCACCTGGACAGCTCCATAACTCCCAAGGAGCAAAGCAGGATGCCCTATAGACTATGGGACATCAAGACCACAAAGAGCATAAGCACCTACAGCCATAATGGCTTTCTCCCAGTCCTGACTCCCTCCTCCTGCAGCCCCAGCTGTGGTCAGTGGGTCCAATTTCACAGCTGCTCAGTTCCAAATTAGACTTGTGCTTCCCAGCTGTCCTCCCACTCCCGCATTTGTTTGCTATCAGCTTTAATTAGGAGAGGTTTCATTGCCTGACACATCCAAGCCTCTGCTCCAGCTCCTCCAAGGCCACCTTCCTCACCCACTGCATGCTGAGGGATTCAGAGGCTTGCAGCCACTGCCTTGGATCCATGTCCTTGCCTCCTGCCCTGCCAGCCAGGAATCAGCATGGAGTGAAGGGACACAAACCCCCACCTCAGCCATGGGCACCTCAGCCAGGTCTCTGCTGCCTGCTCCTGCCGAGCCGTGAGGCAGAACTGAGCTGGAGGAATCAAAGCTGATTCCAATCTTATTATCCAACATGGCCCTATCAGCTGAGACAGCGACATTTATCACATTAATAGGAATGATAGGAGAAAACTGGGATCCTGTCCAACAAGAGCACTTTATCACATGTTGCACTGTCTTACAAATCCAATTATCACCAGCCGAAGGTCTTAACGGCCCTCCAAGAGTGGCTCTGGAAATCTTAAAAGACTATAAAAGCACTTGTCCAGAGCCTTCAGCATCACCTCTGCCAGGGCTTGGGAAGAAGCATCACATCCTGTTCAGGAGACTGCAGCAGCTTCATCCCAGGAAAGGGAGGCAGGTCCCACTGGGACACCACGGAGAAGGAGGAGAAAGCCAGCCCAGCTACATGGCTCAGGGAAGAGAACCCCAGCACCAACGGAGCAGGGATGAAAGCAGAGCCTGCCAAACCACATCCCAGGGGAGGGGGATGCCTCAGGAGGCTGCCTGAGACCTGTGGGATGTATCCAAGCAAAGCCTGAAGCGCCATCCAGGGCAGAGGCAGTATGAGTTTGCTCTTCTCTTCTCTCTGGTATTCCAGACCAAGAGCAGCAGCAGGAACAGATCTCTCCAGGCCCAACCCCAAAGGACCCTGCTGCTCCCTTGGCCTTCTGGCCTGTCCCACTAGGAAATTACTTGAGCAAAGCTTTTTTCCACTCTCACTGAATGAGGAACAGTCAACACAGCATCAATTTCCTTATTTCCCTTCAGCTGTAAGTTACTAAGGTTGAATTCCAGCTTGATCCCAAATGATTTTTCCCCCCATTTTCAATACTGCAAGCAAAGCAAAAGGCAATAAAATTTACTTTTTCCTCCCTCCCGCTGCTCTAATGATCGTTTCTTAAATAATTTATCCACTCCTCTTCCACACTCACTCCCTTCCCTCTCCATTTCCCAATGCTTCAGCATTCCTCCTCCTGCCCCACTTCAGCAGGTCAGGAATGATGACATGGGGAATTTGTCACAGGCTTTTTCATGTCATTCTACTCCCCTGAGCAGCCAGAAGCAGCTTCCTGTGGCCATCTCCAGCCCCGTGCAGTCATTCCACAATTCCCCAGGGCACACATGGCACAGAGACACCTCCAAAGCCACCATGAGTTAAGAGTTAAGCATCTGGACACCATCCCTGTGCTCCAAAGGCTCCTTTGAGCTGCAGCAGGATGCTGGGACCAAGCGAGCATGATGACAGGTGAGGTGCAGGGCACTGGAAAATCCCAGAGCTGGCTTCAGCCACCTGAGGAGCAGCAGAGAGGAACAAATTCTGCTCTCGTCTGTGCTGCTGTGGGCACAACAGGGAGTGTTTGATTCCTTTTGGACTGCCTTCTGTAAGGGGTGCAGGGAGCTTGCAGAGGGTTTGGAGGCACCTCATCCCTGATGGGGATGGCAGCCAAGGCACCCTGGGTGAGAAGGAACAGGACATGTGTCCCCCTGGTGTGCTTGAACCTTGGAGGGGTCTTGACAGCTCTGCCAAAATCTGTGCCTTGTCCTGTTGCCATCAACGTGGGCAGATTTGTGGGATGAAGGCAGAACACCAGATAAAGGCAGAACACCAGATAAAGGCAGAGACCAATTTTGCTGGAGCAGAAGCAACACAGACTCAAGGGGACAGGGCTAGAGCATGCCGTGGATCCTGCCAGAGGAGATGGTCCAACATCACAAGGCTGGGACTACGGGACACACCCTGTCTCTCTGTATCTCCACATCTCCAGACAGATGCAGCACAGCCCCCGATCAGACACCGAGTTTATGGGCGCAGAGGCTTTCCTGGCTGGCTGTTCACCAGCCTCCACAAGCACAGCAGGCCCCTCTAATCTGGATTATTTCTGCCTGCAGGAATCAGGCTGCCACAAAACGAGCTTTCCCCTGGTGAAGCCCGCGAAGGCAGAGCAGCTGCCGCCTTGCTTAATCTCTGCCGCGCCACCATGAACTGATGCCCCCCCGACCCCAGAGCCGACGTGGGAATGTCTCCCCTGATTCCATTTCCAGGCATTTTTACTGCTAAATAAAGCAGCAACCAGGCAAATTACCCCGGTTCTCCACAGGGTCCCCCCTTTTGTGGCCGTGGCACAAGAGAGCAACGTGCTTATCCACACCTGACTGGCATTACCAGTGCCGGGAAACAAGGGTCTCCATCGTGCTGCTCGTACATATTTAAAGTGATTTAATGGTTGTCATTCATTATTAACCACGGTTATTAGAAGGATGCCTAGGAACACACGGAGAACGGGATCTTTGCCTGGCTAGACACTGCACAAACACTGAGCAGAATAAAAAAGATCTCTTCTAGGAAAAGCCCTGCTCTGATAAAACAGCAGCACTTGCAGGAAATATTTGGATTTTGGGGGCAGGGTGAAAAAAGAAAGAGAGACACATATATTTCATAAAAGCTTTTCCAGTTTTTAATCCTGGTGCATTTCATGGCTGCATTGTCCCAGCAGGACTTGCTGCCCTCTACTTGCTCATGCTGAGGTGGCCTGGGAGCCCCTGCGAGGGGCACAAGCTTCACTGAACAGGATGAGATAAAAAAGCTTCTCCCTCCCCCTGAGCATCACCCTCCAAAAGACTCCTGGCAGGGATAAATCCAGTCAATTCACAAGGCAGTGGGGGAAAAAACCACACATTTGCAAAGCGCTGTCGATGTTCTGGGCATTAAAGAGACATTTTAATAAGCACCATAATGGAAATTTATGTCAGGGTCCACAAAATAATACAGATGGCGGTTTATGCAGCCCTTGTATTTAAAACAAAGTAAATTATATGATCCTAAAACAATAGAAGAAATTGTAAAGCACACGAAGAAATAGAACATATCCAGCTCCTTCTCCAGCATCCCACAGCCGGATGCTGCCCCTTACAAATCCCTTAGTTGCCTTCACTCATTCCTAATTAAAATAAAAAGAAGCTCCCAAGGCTTGGATAACAGAAAGGACCCTCTCCATGTGTGTACAGTGATGAGATGGATGACAGCAAAGGGGCATGGAGGGGAGAGAAAATAGGAAGCGAGGTGGGGGGCAGAAGCAAAGAAACCATCAGAAAATAGGATTTTTGAAAGCACAGCTTCAATCTTTTCAGAAATGATGGGGATTTGGTAAAGCTGAGATGCACCCCAGGAATGCTGGAGGCACAGCTGGGATGGAACACGGGTGCCTTGTCCTGGCACACCATCTGTGTCTGTGCTGAGAGCACGAGGGGCTCCCAGCTCTCCCACCCCTTTCCCTGCTCTGGGAGGGCTGAGGGATGTGGGGATGGACTGAGGAAGGAGCCCCAGTCCCATGGATGCCTTTGCACTTCCCTACCACTGATTTCCTCTTGGTGAAATATCTCCCACATCCTTCCTTTTTCACAACTGTGGAGGAAAATAGGAGGAAAATCCCAAAGCTCAGCCACTGCTCGTTTTTAAGCCCCTAGAGGTTTTGCCTGGCTCTGGGAATTGCAAAAGTTGCCTGGGCTGGGTGTTCAGTGCAGTTTATTTTCAGCCCATAGAAGCATTTACCAGGTGGATTTTCTTTCATTTCCACAGAGCCCTGCACACTGAGGCTGAAAGCTCTGCTAAGAGGAGCTGTCAGGGCACATTATCCAGAGGGGCTGATGCCTCTGGAGAAAGGAAAGTTGAAACTGAGTGAGAATGAGGAGAGGGGACCGACGGACGAGGTGTGCATTAGAAGGAAGAGGGACATTATTAAAAAGGACACTATCAAGAATTTTAAAATCCATTTGTTACTCAGTTTTCAATGGACTGAGAGCTCCCAGGCTGCTCCTCTAGCAGGCAGGGCACTGAGCCACCATCCAGTGGCATCCACTGCCTCCTGAATTTGTCTTTCTAAAGGGAGTGTCAGTGTAAGGCTGCCCTGTAGCATGAGTTCTCCTAATTCTCTTAAGAACAGGCACAGGTTGGGATCAATTCCTCTTGGAGATTCTCTCTGCTGATCCCTGATGGGGTTGAGGAGATCTCTACACACCACTTACAGCTCCATATTTTGGTTAAATTAATTTGAATAAATTGAAATTTGATCCAAGTGGCAACACAACAACATTCTTCAAAACTCCAAGCCAGGTTGGACATGCTGGGAGCAACCTGATCTAGCAGGTGGACCCTCATCTATGGCAGGGGGATGGAGCTGAAAGATCCACAAGGTCCTTTCCAACCCAAACCATTGTGGGATTCTGTGAAAATTCCCAGTGCATCCTGCTGACTCCACCAGAAAAGCAACAAAACCAGAGCTGGTGCTGCACCTTGTGTGCTGTATAAAACACCCCCAGCTACCTGCCCTGTGGCCCCATTCCAACACCCCAAACAAGAATGTGGGGACACAAAACTGGCCACCCCAAAACAGGGTGATTGTCACAGCCCGTGCCACCCAGGCAGGGCACAGTGAGAAGCACCAATCAACCACTTTTGGGGACGTTTGTTCCAAACCCCCATGGCTGAAAAAAACAGCCCTGTGGCTTTAAACAGATTTCAGAGCCCTTTTGCATTTGTTTTTCCAATTTTTATGAGCCTAATGTAATCATGGAGAGCCTCATTCCCTATGATAAGTGCCCAATCCCTGCAGACTGAGGGAAGGCCTGAGACAGAAGCAGCCAGGGGGAGCATGGCAGCTTGTCAGGGAAAGAAAGTTAGCAGAGCACTTGACTGGGGAGGAGGAGGAGGGCAGCAGAGATGTCTCCAGGGCTCAGCTCAGTCCTGCAAGTCACCCTGTCCTCCCCCTGAGGCCCCTGTCATCCCCCAGCTCGTTTCACAGCGGTGCAGGGATCAGCAGCAGTTGGAAGTTTGGGTTTTTTAAAGCCTGCAGCCTCAGCTCTCCCCTGGCAGAGTTCAGAGGAGCTCTGAAAACCTTCTCAGAAGGCACTGCAGGGGTCCCAAACTGCACAATGCAGAAGGAGCAGGGAGAGGCTCGGGCAGCTCTAAGGAGCTGGTTTGGGCATCAGAACTTATGAGCATGGCAAGACTAAGCCCTGTCCTGGCTAATTGACCCTGTGATCAATAGGGGGTGGTAATTTAATGAGGGTACCCCAGAAAAGATGAGCAGGGCACCATGCAAAGTCTGGTCGGGGAGCAAACCAACCATCCTTGGTGGCTGCCCCAGCCCTGAAGTGTCCAAGGCCAGGCTGGATAGGGCTTGGGGCAACCTGGGCTGGTGCAAGGTGTCCCTGCCCATGGCAGGGGTGGGGCTGAACCTCGAGGTCCCTCCTGACACAAACCATTCAGAGATTCTCTGAATTACCACCCAAAGCAGCCATTCACCCTCTGCTTCTCCGTCCACTCCTCTCTCCCTCGTTCCCTCCTTGCATCCATCCACGTCACAGGGATTCCCCAGAGACAGCAAGAACTGGAAAATCTCTTTGACAAGAAGTGAGGAGGTATTATTGGCATTACTGAGTGGTTGGAACAACGGGGCCACCTTTGCTATAATCCATTTATTTTCCTACTTTTAGAGCTTTGGATCTCTTCGACCTATCGGATACATATGGATCAACCTGAGCAGGCATAGAGCTGAGAGGGAAACCACACACCAGGATGAATTCTACACCACGAGGGGGGAGACAAACAGCTCTGAGGAGCTTGATTTGGGGAGATAATAAATTAGAGCTCGCAGGCAAGGCAGTATTGAAACCTCAGGGTCTAAAGACCGTCGATGGTGATGATCCAACAAAGGAGTATTCATCTCCTCCGTGCTGGAGCTGGCTGAGCATCCTTCACAGTAAAATCCCCCAGCCCCGAGTAGCAGGGACAGCATTACCCTGACAATGTAAACACATTAAGAAAGCAAAGAGTTACAAGCTCAGATGCCAGAGTGGCGCAATCACGTCCGAGCTATTTAGCAAATAACGTGGAAAGAAGACATGATGGATAAAGACGAAATTAATGACTGAACTGGTGCTCAGTGATTATCAAGAAACTAGTGATGAGGACCTGATTACATTCACAATGGATAATAAAGGCTTGCCCCAATCAGTAATATATATACTCAGGGCTTCAAAAGGACTCATTTCCAACGCAGGGGAAAATTATGGGAGAAATTGGCTGGAAGGAAAAATGTCAACAGAGAAATGTGGGCTCGTAACACAAAACTTATTAGAGAGCCAAAAAGTCAGGACTCCACAATCCAAAAAAGACAATTTTGGCTAAAAGCCTTATTCTTATTGCTAAAGCAGCAATCAAGCATAACACAAAAAATAAAAGAGGAATAGACAGCAATCAATGTACATTAGGAGTTATGAAGCACATTGATAAGGAGAGCTAAAAACACCACGGGGGAGGCAACTGCTGCCTGCCTGAAGCACAGAGGGGATTCAGCAGCACTATACCCCAGCCCAGCCCCAGGCAGCTGGGTTAGCTCAGCTGGGTAGAGCGCGGTGCTGATACCACTGAGGTTCTCAGCTAAAAGGCATCAGCAGGAATAAATCACCTTCGAGGCTGCTGGAGACCCTCTGCAAACCCAACCAGGCCATTCCCCCCCTGCAGCTCCATTCCCAGCTGGGAATGGGGACAAGGACAGCTCCTGTCCTGCTGCTGCTGCTGCGACCTTTGTGCAAAGCCCCTGGAGCACCCACAGCCTTGCCAGCAGGGACAGAGCCAGACCCCCACCCCACCAACAAACTCCCAACCAGCCCCAGCAGTCTGAACACAAATCCCCCCACCTGGACCCTATTTTGACCAAGAACTCTTCCCCAGTTATCAATTCGAGCCTTTCCTTGGGCAAGGAGTGAATTTGTCACTAAGCAGCAGCAGGGTCCAAATCATTTTGGCTGATGTCAACACCACAGTGCTGGGCTGGGGAAGGAACAGCTTCCCAGGACATTTCGTCTTAGGAACTCCAATCCCAGCTAAGTTTTAGCCCAGGTAATTACATCTAATCTCCCCAGTTGCTCAAGCAGAGGAAAATACCCTCCTCCTACCCGTCCCTGAGCGGCTGAGCTGGAAAAGCTGCACACTGACAAACAGATGTGCCAAGCCTGGATATTATTGTAACGTCTTTCAAACAATTTGTATCCCCAGAACGGTGGTAAAGAGATACTGTATGGCAAATAAATTAAAGCATTTGGCCATGAAGCCAATAACAGAGAGAGAGAGAAAGGACTACAGACATCGGAGGAGAGGGAGGTTTTAAATGAGATTAAAGAAAGATGGAAAGCCAACAAGAAAAGAAGGAATCCTAAAAAAAAAAATAAAAATAATATTAAAGCAGCAGCAAGGATGCTCTGTCTGGGATTTGTGGATATGGCTTGGACAAAAGGTCAGCCCATTCGTGCCAGCCTCATGAAAAACTCCGAGATGAGAGGTTAAACCCTCACAAACACCTGAAGAAACAATAATGGTGGAAAATAGAAAAGCAGGAGAGGTGAGGAGCGAGGGGAGCTGCTCTGGCACTCTCCTGCCTGCTGAACCACCTCACTCCCCACTCCCACCTCTGCCAGAACATGAGGTCCAGGTAGATTGAGCACTTGCACGACTGCTGCTGCTCCAGAGTCCCTGGGATGGCTTAAAAAACATTTTTATTAAGCCAGATGGAGAGAGGGGGAAGGGGAAGGGGAGGAGGGGAGGGAGATACATCTATGTGCCAGGTGCCAACAAGGGGGAAGGAAGAGAAAAAGAGAAATCAAGCGTGGAAAATAAGAGAAAATGTAGTCAGAGATATAAAGCCTGTCAAATTGGCTGCAAACAGTAACAAAAGCAAAGGAGAGATAGTTTTCTCTTTAACAAATGCTTTGATCAGCTGTAGTTGATATAATTACTATATAAAGCTACAGCAAGACAGAAATAAGACACATTTATCTTCACAGAGCAAAGGGAACCTTTCTGATCGCTTCCTTTCTTTCCCAAGCTGTGACAAGCAGGCTCCAGGCTGGAAGGTCACACGGCTGAGGTTTGGCCAGTCCCTTTCTGAGGGGCTGTGGGACCTGAGCCTGGAGCCCTGGGCTTGGCTTTGCTCATCCAAGCCCCGGGAGCTCCCGCAGGTCACGCCAAGCCATGGGCTCACACCGTGGGCACACAGCCGGGAAAAGGGGGGGTCACAGCAATGCAGGAGGCCACTGCTGGGCAGTTTTCCTCCCTGTGGGGAGGACTGGCTCAGGGGAAGGGATATTTCTAACAGAACTATCTGCAGAAAAGCAGATGCCCACGGGAATGAGAGGCGGGGAAGGGCTCCGGGAGAGCAGCACACCCAACCACCAAAAGCTGCCCTCACCATTCCCAGCAGGGTACAGAGAGCAGGACAACAGCCAAGGAAATTTCCATTACAAACCCAGACACTCCATTTGCTGCTGCAACCATTCCACAACACCTGCTTTGCCTCCTTTCCCCCCATGGCACTGACCTTCTCCACAGCCCTCTCACCATCACAGCAGCTGCCCAGGTGAGCCTGCCAGAACCAGGGAACATTCCCCTGCCCCTGCAAGAGAGGAAACTCATCCCAGGCATTCCCATTTTCAGGTCACACCACACCCAGAGGTCTGATTCTGTAGTTTCCAAGCATCGCATTTGAATTCCAACCACTCTTATTTATGTCAGTCTAGCTAGGTAATGTTAAAAATAAACACCACAACAAGCTATTTCTATGAAATATTTCCCTCTTGACAAACTGACATTACTCACTAAAACACAATGTAGCCCAAAAACGCTGCCAAACCCCTCCAGTCACAGCCACTGCCATGCACAGGGGGCTGTCCCTGCCTCGGTGACAGCCAGCCGAGCACCTCTGTGTGCACAAAAAGCAGGGACAGCCCTGCAGTGCCTCTGGGGGTTGAGTTTGGGACACGAATCACCATGGAACGAACGGATAGCTGGGGCTGGAGGGGAGCAGGAGGGTTATGGGGCAGCGTTAGGTGGGAGCAGCAAAGGTGGGACAGGGCTGTGCACAGTGCAGGGTGAGTGATGCAGCAGAGCAGCGTGCCCAGGGGAGGCCAGCACAGCACAGAGCCCAGCAGGACACACGTGTCCTCTAACAGCACAGCCAGGACGTGTCCCTGAGGACAGCAGAGCTCCGGGGGTGCTGCCCATAGTGACCCCAGGGCCAAACTCCCAGGGAGCACACGCGTGTCCAGGAGCAGGAAGGGGAGCGGGGCTCCTCTCCCACATTCCATGCAACCCCCTGATTTATTTAGACTGGAACAATTTGTCGTCGGCTGTAATTTTAACTACCTCCGTGCTGAGGAGCCAATCAGGGCTTGTGCTCATCGCGGCTTTTATGAGTTCCCATAAAAGCAGCAAAATGAAAACTCAGGGGCCCTTAAAATATACTCCGCGGGTTTGTGCAGTGCAATTGGAGGCTTTTATGACTCCTGTCAGGGCTTTTATGACCCTGTAAAAACTGTGCAGCAGCCCAGCCTGCGATGAAAAGTGACCTCAGATGTCTTAAAAGCCTAAATAGTCCTGTACATTTACAAGATCTGCCGGCTGAATCCAGGGAAGCCCTGGGGGATGTCACCCTGGCTCAGCTCTGCTGCCGGGAGGACACGGCATGAGGTGCAGCACCAGAGCCTCCTCATCACCCTTAAAAAGACAAACCCCATATTTTTCCTAAAATACAGGGGGGGAAATAAGCAGTTTCCCTCCTGTCAGGACAGGGCACAGACGTGGGAGTTGTTCTGCCAATCCATGAACTCCCTGGCTCCACATAACGTGATTTGCAAGCAGCCGGGAATGCAATCCTAGTGGAGCTCTGGAATAAGTGAGTTTGATGGCATCACACTCTCTCATTTCCCAACACAAACACCACTTGATTTAGCAGAAGCAGCAGGGTTTTGATTCCCCCCTTAAATGAAGCCAAGGCTGGAAGATTAGGGATGCGGCAGGGAGGCAGAAAGAAAACCCATCAGGCAGGCAGTGACAAAGAAGCATTAATAAACTGCACGAGGTACCAAATGCCATACAGAAACAGGGGAAAGAAGGGCAAAAGGATAACACAAGATCCAGGAGTGCGGCCAGAGCTTGAAGGATGCTCAGGATTGGTGCTGGGAGCCAGGGCAGAAGCACATTGGGTCACTAAGCCACAGAATGACAGTAAATGATGCAAATAAAACCAGTAGCACATCGCAGAGGGCATTAACAAAACACATGCCTGATCCCATAAAAAAATAAGCCATCTCCCCATGCTCTCCTGAGCAGGAAAATATACCCCAGTCTCTTAAAACAAGAAGAGTTGCTTCATGCATGAGAAAAATGTGAGTATATCAGCACAGGAAAACAGCCGGTCTCCTCCAGGCCACATCCAAATATCTGTTTTATTGAGCTGAGAAGGTGAGGGAAGAATCCCATCGCTGGCTGGGTGACACATTCAGCCCTGTCCAACCCAGCCTGGGACACTTCCAGGATCCCAGGGCCAGCCACAGCTGCTCTGGGCACCCTGTGCCAGGGCCTCACCTCCCTCACGGGGAAGATTTTGTTCCTAATATTCCATCTAACCCTACTCTCTGTCAGCATGAAGCCGTTCCCCCTTATCCTGTCCCTCCAGGCCCTTGTAAATAGTTTCACTCTCTGTCAGGATCCCCTCTGGATGATGGTGGGACAGCTGAATTAACCATTTTTCTCCCCAAACTCTCATTTTTTAATATAACCCAACTCAGATGGCAAGAAACCATGTTGTGATTAATATCAGCTATCCAACCAACCCAACTTTTGATGGATATTTGATGTTGTCTCCATCTCCCCCCATCCCTTCGGCAGCCTCACAGCTTCAGCACGGTGCAGGAAGATACAATCAGGTATTAATTCCACAAAACAAGGGTCAAAACGAAAATGCCAACAGATCAGTAACATGCCAGACTTGCCAATATTCTGCAACCTGTCTGGAAGTGTTCCTAAGCAACTTTGCACACCCAGCAAAACACAAATCCCACGGTAAAGCGCGCAGGTTATTGGCAATTAACATTCAGGGCAAACACATGCAAAATCAGGGCAAAGTGAAAAAAAAGAAACTGTCTTTATTTTCCTTCCCGTCTTCCCCCTCCCTGTATTTTTTTTTTATTTTTTTTTTTAGGAACAGAGCATGGATGTGGAAAATAGCCTATTGAGCCCACTTCCCGCCTCAGAGGAGCTGCAAATGTGATCCTTTGCTAGCTCAGACAAAATCTGCCATGCTACATTAGGCTTGATAGCAAATTTGCTACTTGCAAGCTTTTATCAAAACTGTATATCTTAAAAATCTTAATAACACCGAGCTTTGGGCTGGCCTTCCCGGCTGCCTCCTTCCACCCCTCCGCATCCCCTCCCCGCCGGGCTCTGCTCGGAACCAATTCCCAATTTTGGAGCTCAGCACTTTCAGCCATGGAAAAAGAGAAGCACGGAGTGCTGGGGTGGGGGAAGAAATCAGCCAGATCTCCACGGCTGGAGTGTATTCTGGTGTGGAGCAGGGCTGGAACGCTCCCTCCATCCCGCTCCTGACCTATTTCAAGGCCTTACAAGTTCATTTCTGAATGAACAACCATCCACAGGCAGCGGAACAAATGTAACACGGCCTTCAAGGGCTCTCCAGCCACGCTCCCCGGCGGCTCTGAAGGTGCAAGGGCTGGTCAAAGGTGGTTTTTACCCTCCCTGAAATTGCTTCTGTAGAGAAGTCTTTCTCCTCAGCTGCTGTTGCTGTCTAACAAAGGCTCTGCATATGCTGGAGCCCCAGCCTCATGGGGCTGCTGTAATAGCTGGGCTCCTTTACCCAGCCACCTCTTTTAATGAAATTTATAGAAATTTAATATCTCTGAGACCTCTTTCCTTCTGTCAAATTGGGTAGAAATTGGCCAGGAATTGGCCAAAGGGCTCAGAAACTGCAGAGGGGTAGGGGTGGGTAAGGCAGACAGACAGGGACCGATGATTGCACAGACTCCTCTGGAAGGATCCAAACTAAAAATCAATATCTTTTTCTTTTGTCTCTATGGGTTTGTATTTCTTGGTTTTGCTGTTAGGAGGATGGTTTTCTACACAGCAAAGTTCCACACAGAATGTTATAATGGCAAATGCATGATGGGAAGCTTGCAGCCAGCATGGAAAGGATGCTGTGAATCACTCCTCAACACTCAGTACCTGGAGTTTTCCCCCAAATCCCATTCCCACGATGTCTAAACCCACCAGACAGGCCATGGAAAAGCAGAGGTTTTGTGCCCAAGAGAGGCACCGAGCCCCTACACATTGATCCAGTTGGAGGATCAACTCCACAAACTGGAAAAAGACACTTTACCTCCCTAAATCTCTCCACAAAACACCAGTATCTTCAGTGAACAAGCTCATTCAGCCTCAAAATTGAGAGAAAATGAGAAAAACTTTGGTGGAGCTGTTTAACCCCCTCTTCCAGAGTCATCTCCAACTGCAGGCACTCCATCTGGAGCCACATTGAGCAGGTTTTTCAGTTTCTGGAGTGAATTCTATCACCCAGCAACTGCCTGAGCCAGCTGGGAGCTGAGGGGTTTCCTTGAATTATATTAGAGGAATAATCTCCTCACCCTGGCTCAGGAGGGGGGGGTCTTAACTCCATTACTAAAGTCGACAGAGCAGATGGGCGCAAAGCTTTCTAGGAAAATGGATGCTCAGCAGAATTCCACGAGCTGAGCAGGGCAAACAGGAAAGAAGCCATCCCAGATTGCTAAAATGCAGAGGACTCCACTTAATTCCTAATGGAAGTTTGTTCAGGTTTTAGCAAAGGGCAAAGCCTTGCCCCCTGCAAGGAGCAAGACGCTCTTGCCAAGTACAACAACATCTGGATTTTGCAGCTCGCCCAGCTCCAGCAGGCCAAACCCTCAAATAATATTTAAAGATATTCTCTGAGGCTGGTCAGGACATGGAGAGCTGCTGTTGGAGCTCTCCAACACTTCCTATCTGAGGGGTGAGGGAACTTTTGCAGGCTCGCCAGAAATTAAGCTTCCAAAGGGTGGCTAATGAGATTCCTTCCTCTCCTTTCAGCCCCTTCAGAAATGCCTGATTTAGGGGAGACCTCATGAGCTAGAGGATTTTTTGGTTCTCCTTATAATTCTAAGGTGGGAAAAGGTGCCAAGGATCTCTTTATTCTGTTACAGGGTTTATTTCAGGTATTCAAATGCCCAAATCCGCCCACCCTGATGTTCTCAGCACAGACACACAGAGCTGCCAGTGCCTCCTTCCACTGCTCAGATTGATAACTGAGCATGAAGCTGTCGAGACTCTCCCAGACAAGGCACCAAGAGGAGTATTTTTCCTGCATTAACCATCTTACTCCTCCGCTTGACTGATTAGTTACTACGCAGGATCCTCTGGATTTCCATTAGGAAAGGAAAGTGATGACAGAAGCCTGTACTTCTGGTTAATTTTGCAATTTGTCACTTCTCTTATGAAGCAAACAAAGGAACCATCTGCAAACACACCGCAGCCCTCTGGGAAAGGCAAAGGTAGCTACAGCAGGCAATTCCCAAATTCCACACGGAAAGGGACTCACCCCAAACTCCATCTCCTTGCACTTTCCTTCCTCTTGGCTCCTCCAGCATGGCTGGGGTCACTCAGTGCCTCCCCCTGCTCTGCCCTCCATCCCCAGCCACGCTGCATTCCCAGCCAGGCTCCGGTCACAGCCACGCTCCTCCGGCTGCGCCGATTCCCTCAAGCACAGTGACCAGATAAGACCTTTATCAGTCAATTCTATTCCACAACAGGAAGAACACGGGGTGAAATTCAAAGAGGCTGGAGTCAGACTTCATAAAAAGGGCTGATTACCCACTTCACGAACCGGAGCAGCAGCTCCCCACGCCTCTCTGGATTCTCTGTGCCGGCTCAGGGAAGGGATGCTCAGCCCTGTTTCCTTCTCCCTCTTTCCCAGCCAAGTGACATCTCTATCAGAGCTGTGGAGGCTCCCCACACCTGTTGCTCGCTGCCTGGAGATCCTCAGCACAAGGCGTGGAGCGAGGTGAAATACAGCATCTCCGTATTCCAACTGCTACCAGAACTCCAGCAGGGAGGGAGAATCCTTGAGGAGTTGAGATCCCCTCGAGTACCTCCCGTGGGAGCTATTTCCTCGCCTGGCTGCACTGCTGTGCACGTGTCACGGGGAGCTGAGGCCGTGGTGTGGCACAGACCTGCATGTCAGCTCCGAGGCTGGCTCAGGAATGAATGGTTTCTGCTATTTCCCCGAGGAGAGAGGAGCGAGCGCTCCCCGCACACACACAAAATCAATAAGTCGTTGGGTCTCAGGGAACAGCTCTTTTAATTACAGCTCTCCCCTGAGCTGGGTGCAGGCTTTGCAGGTTGGCAGCGTGCTGGAAAACAGGGGAGGACAGTCCCCGGGGGTGTGCAGGGACCACTGGCGATGCTGCAGGTGAAGAGGGGGAATCGACCATTTCTCCCAGTACACTCCCAGTCCCACCTTGGCACTGTCCTGATCCTGCCCAGCCTCACCTCACCCCGGTGTCAAACTCCAGGCAGACAGACACACGCTGCTATTTATCATACAGGGACTTAATCCAAAGAACCTTTTGCTGCTGGCTTTATCCATCGCATTTATCTCCTGATCTCTCCCATCTCATCTCGCATTCCGTGCAGCCTCCCCAGAGCTGCAGCTGGTTTGTGAGCAGCAGCATAAAGCCTGATTTAATACCTGGGAATGGGGAGCAGTGCCCTTTTCTAGGGAGCAGCAGCCAGGGCGATCCCTTTGCAAGGGGCAGCGGGATGCTGCCAGTCCCGTCGTGGTTCTCCAAGAAAACAGGCACTTGATCCCAAAAAAAAACTGCCACGAAAAAGGTGAGACCTTCGCCCTAAGTCTCCCCTGGATTCAGCCATCTCCCCCATCCCTCCTCCCTCCCGTCTGCTCCTTTAACTCCGTTTCCAAGTGCTGAGTTACTATCAAGGAAGGTTTAATAGGATCCTGGATTTTAAAGCCACTGGCAACACAGTCTGGGCCTTTTATGGTTAGTAATGAATAAAAGAACTCAAATCACCTTTTTTTTCTCTCTCTTAACAGTCTCTGCCTACAAATTAAAGTCATTGTGCTTCTCGCTCTGTCTCACTCCTTTTGTCTTCCTCCAGCACCATCCGAGCCCATGAAGGAACAGTCCAAGATGTGCCCGGCTTCCCTCCCTGCCTTTATTTTATTTCGCAATATTTACCCCTTCCAAATCTCCCCTTTATTTACTCTCACTTCCATTCCGTCTTTTTGTCTTCCTATCCTTTCTTTTTTTTTTTTTTTAATTTTTTTTTTATTTTTATTTTCACAATCCCACATTATCACGGGAGCAATGACATTTTGGAACCCCACTGCAGAATGAAGCCATTGACTCCTTTCCCTAGAGCTGGCAACCAGCCCTTCACGGTAGAAAAAGCCAAAATTGCTACTATCTTGTCACCAATTCTGGTTATTTTTAGCACTCTTTCCCTTAAAGCGCCAGCTCTCCGAATCATGTGATTACGACATGAATCTTATCTCTGATCTAAAAAAGTTTCATGCCCTCACAGCTGCCAGAGAAGTGCTGGGAAAGATGAGTCAGACTTTCAAAAAGAGGCAAAAAGACTGGGCTTAACTGCATCTTGCTCAAACCGTAACTCAGGGGGCACCTAACCCCACTTATTAAATGTTCCTAATTTTTAATGCAATGCTGGAGAGAATTAGCCATTCAGGCACTGCCGGGTGGCTTCAGAAGTCTCCCCGTTACCTCACTTAATTAAGACAGCACAGAAGATCTTCATATCCTTTGGGTGAAGCGCTGGCTCTGTTGGACATTTTTTCATTAGCGTCACCATAAATAAGATTTCAAGCCTTGGCATTTACCACAGGAGCGGGATGAAGAAATCAACGGGAAGACAAAGCCTTTTGGTAACCACAAGTGGATTTCAAGGCAAACCCGGCTCTCTTATCTTCGCATTTATCTTTATCCCATTGATACGGCGCTATCGATGGCCGGCAGCTATCTGATGGCACACTAACAGCTCTTTTGCAGCTCGCACGGACACAGCCCCTCGCCCTCCCCCATCTCCGGCAGATTTTGTATGACAGCAACGTTTCACGACCTTTCCTTCCACTTTTTCACCCTGGCTTCGTTCATCCTGCGTGCAGAAATGACCAGCTAGCCCTAAAGAGCAACTGGGAATTGGATCATTATAATATATAAGCCAAAAAAACAAAACAAAACAAAACAAAAAAAAAAACCAAAACCCCCAAAAAACCAAGAAGAGGAAAAAGCTCCTGATCTCCACCTTATCTCCCTCCCTGTCTCATATTTACCCTTCTCACACGTGCTTACAATTTTCCCTTGCTCGGCACAGAGAGATACACCGAATGACACGGGATATTTAAGTAAACATTTTACCATCCTACTGTTATCTATTATTAATAATGTACTGCTAACTCTGCCCTTGTAGGCACCTCTAGGAGGGAAATAGTGTTTGCAAGTGTCCATAGGCTGATTCCCTGCGGGCAGCCATGCTCCTTCCCCGTGCCATCAACAGGAGCACATCCCTGTTTGTCTTCTCTGGACTTCGTGACTTTCCCCATCTTTGTTTCCACGGAGGATATAGCTGGATAAATGCTTCCCTCACCCCCACACACAAAAGAAAACTCAATCTCCTCGCACAAGCCCCAAAATATATTTTCCCACCTTGTGACTGAACTTGAACCTCCTCCACTTCACACGCCTTCCAAAATAACCCCGAGTCAAGCAGTTCAAATTAAAGCGACAAGAGCTGAGTGTTTGCCCCCCCTCATTTCAAATGACACACTCGAAAATAAAGAGCCTTTTTTGGCTTATTTTTCCATGCTTTCCCTTTCCCCGGACAACTTGAGAGCTCTTGTATGAATGGGGAAATTATTTCAGATGGCTAAAAATGCATTATTATTTCTACAGGAAAAATGCATGTGGAATTTGGTCCTGCTGCCATGGGAAAAGTGATCCCATGTCTGACTGACTGTAAAGGCAGATCCACGTAGGATATAAACACTTCAGGGGAATCAGGGCAGCACGAGGGCGTTCTCCAAGCTCCATGGGGACACCACCACCAAGGCCACCGTGGCAGCTCTTGGTGCAGGGCACTCTTCAGGTCCCTCTTTTGGGACCTAAACCTTCCCACACAAAGCCTCCAGGATTTTGGATCTGGGCCCCACAAATATTCCCATCCCAGCATAAGAATTTGTTGAAAGCAGAATATGGTTGTACACAAGGACAGCTGATGCCTGACATTTATCTTCATGACTGAAGACGGCAGACCACAGAACATGAGAGGCAGAGTTAGTTATCTTCTCCTTAGCCATGACTGACAGTAAATGTCAGCAAAGATTAGTTATTCTGTATCATATCCATGCCACGCATGTTTTTAATTCTCCTACTGCTCCAGTACTGTTTCCACTTCTAGTTGTAATAAATCAAATGTACTTGCTCTGCGTGAAGAAGAGTTCCTGCAGTTGGAGAAGAGCTGCTGGTCACCCACTGTACCCACTCTACATGAACTCAGCCCACATAGTGGTCCCTGCTCTGTATCTCTGATCACAATGGTTTAATTTTGGTTAAAACTGTAATTAAATCACTTTGCTATTTGTGCATTGCCTTCTGTCGTGATGGAATCAGCAACACAAGGTAATTATTGTGTTGCTTCACTCAGCAGTGAAATGCAGCCACATCTGGGGTGAAAGTCTCAGAGTTTAACAACCTGATGCCACCTGAGTGGCAATTCAGGACAGGCACAGAAAGCCAGTAAGGAAGAATTTGGAAAGAAACAATAATGAAGTCTGGAGGACACTAAAAGTGCTGCCTATGCCAGCAGAAATAAACCTCTCAGCATTCCAGTACTCTGGATTCAGCCCGTTGCAGTGGGGTGACCTGTCATGAGGACAAACCCCCTGTGCTCTGGGACACACACATTAATGTCCAGTTTAAATCCCAGCCCTGTGACTGAGCTAGTGACAGCTTTGGGGAGAGCCAGCTCTGCCAGGGCAGCAGGGCTGGAAGGCAGCCTGCCTCAACCTCCCTGGGCATCAGAGCGAGCCCTTCCTGGTGCCCAGGCCACCCTGAGACCCACGGTCCAGAGGGGCTGGGAAGATTCCAGCCCACCCACTCATCCATACCCAAGCTCTGCCTCACTGTGCATCACATCACCTCCCTGGCACATCGAGGTGCTCCACTCAAAGTGCAGTGGACACGAGTGACACCACATCTTGACTTATTTTGCACCCTGATCTCCTCTTTGCTTCACCCCACCTTGCACAGGCTTTGCTCTTCTCCCTTTTGGGGTCCACCTCAAGCAGGCCCTCATTGTACCCAGCCAATGATTCCAACCCAAAACCAACTCCAGCTTTACTCCAAGGTGGTTTTCAACTGTTCTTCACTCCATCCCCTGATTCAGTGGTGGGGTTTGCAGCCAGTCCTTCAAGCTGGAGGAGAAGCTACCAGCAACATCTCCTCAGGGCACCAGGTCCCTTCCTAATGGCTTTCATGTCTTCCTGTACCTCTAAATAATTGAAATCTCTTTGTTGCTAAGTACATCCAAGCAAGAGGGCACTAAAAGTTTTAAACCTCTCTGGGGACACCAGGACCAGGAAATCTACACAACTCACAAGATGTCCTACCACCAAAGTACTCTGTCTGCTGAAAGGAGACGCCTGTGCTGCTCCTCGGAGCCACTCCGTGTGGCTGTGCCCTCGGGGTGCTTGTCACTACTACGGGAAAGGCATCCTCCTTGATTCCTAACAGCGTTCTCAAATCTCGTTTAAAAAATCATTTCAGTGTAGAGCATGATGCCTACAAAGTGCTCCTCCAGAGAGAAGTGGCAGCAGGGAGACACGAGGCTCCTGTCAGCCCTACAAAAGCACAGCATGTAGCTACACCTACGTGGCTGGCCCTTGTAGCAGCTGCTTTATGTTCCCAAAGCACGGGGAGCATGGAGAGGGGAGCCAGATCTTTCTGCCCCATGAATTCCCCAAGGGAAAGAACACCTGAAAAGCAGTTTTTCTGTCCCATAAGAGCTCTACGACTGCAAGGGGTGAGGACCTTGCAAGCAGGAGTGAGGCACAGGTCAGCTCAGCAGCTTTGGGTGCTGCTGTAGCTGCTCACCATCAGCCCACCCTGAGCTGCTGAGCAGCAGGAGGCCAGCAAGGCATCACTCAGAAATCACAGCTAACAGCTCACCCTCGAAGTCCCCATGTCTTCAGAGATGTGCCTAATTAAATAATCTTTTCCCTTCGTTTGAAGGCAGCAGAGCGCTCTTAAAGACCCTCCTGGTGATCCCGAGGTGGTGGGCAGCAGTGCCCAGGTTGCAGAGGGAGAGGATCAATGGCAGACAGGTGCCTGGGCACAGCAGGATCTCAGATGGATGACCCCAGCCAGCTGCCCTGTGCTTCAATCACCAGTTGCCACTTCCGATAACTAAATCCCCGTGCATCACTCCTGATGTAAATAACCATCCATTTATAACTGCTTGTAATTACCTGCCTATTTCTGCGGCCCGCCTTCACAAGGTAGTCTCTCTGCAATTATAGTTAATTGCCTTGATTGCTACTGCATATTTGAAGAAAGTTCAGAAAAAAATGTATGAGACAGGGTAGTTTAACAAAGAGCCATATGGGGACCAGAATGGAAAGAGTTAACATTTGAAGCTTGGTTTATTTCTCATTCCTGTCAAAATAAGCCCTGAGGATGTGAAAGCCCTTCCAGAACCACTGACACAAGACTGGACCGTTTTCTGTAATAACTTGTGGAACTTTCTTTGAACACAGGTCCCACGCTGCAGGTGGAGCAGCCTCTGCCAGCCCCATCCAGGTGTTCCCAGCATCCCAGGGATGATGCATGTTTATGTCCCATTACCTGCAGGAACTGAAAATATCCTTTAACCCATAATCATGGCACTCATCTGTGCCCAGGCTCTAAATTTCCCAGGGCTCTGAGCTCCATCCATCATTTAGCAAATTAGGCAAACTCCTGGGACAACCCCACCCCTCCAAATCTGAGCAACCACTCCCCACGCCAGAACATTCCCTGCTCTGCCACAGGACTTGAACCCAGGCTTCCACACGGGACCAAACACCCACCAGGAGCCACCAGAGTCCTCGTTTGCCCTCAGTTCACTCTCTGCTGTCCCGACCTCCCCAGGGATCCTGGCCAATGTCCCATGGCAGCTCCCAGAGCTGCACCCTCGCTGTCACAATCCCCAGCCAACGGGAAGGTCAAGCAGAGCAAAAGCTCCCACCGAGCCACAAATCCTCTGCTCACCTTCCTTCTGAAGGGACATCAATTACTCGGGGCTGTCAGGATGATAAGGCAGCCCGGCCTCCACAATAAGGAGGATATTCCAGCTAATAACTTCCCATTAAGCTCCTTGGAGCTGGATGTTTTCCATGCTTTTCGACAGGGCTGCTGCCAGGGCTTGTTTGCTCTCCTTACCCAGCTAACTCTTGAAGGGATATGGTTTGAGGCACTGTTGTAAAATGAGCTCTCTACCACCAGCCCAGCTGGAAATCCCTGGCAGAACTGGACAGAGAAACCACAACCTCCGAGTTTTTTGCTCTGATCCCAGCTTAGCCTTTCTTTTCCAAACAAAGATGACAGCATTCAACACAGTAGATGGAAACAAAAATAATAATTAAAAAAAAAAAAGGAAACGGAAGAATCCTCTTATCCATCACTTCTGACCATTTTATTGCCTGCAAGCACATTTCTAGCATGCTGAAGGGACACCAGGAGAGGATAGCTGGGATGTTATTTTTCACTTTTTCTCCTCTTGAAGTTCACTAACCTTGAAATGTCCTTCCCCACAAACTGAGGGGTGAATCTCAAGTTCAGGGTTACTTTATGATGCTGACCTGAAGATCCACGTTTGCATCCCTTCACTTTTTCAATGCAAACTGCTCCTCCTCCTTCCCAGCAGCAGGTCCTTCCAGGACCAACAACCACACACAGCAGGATGGGACTGGGCCCTTCCTTCCCTTCCCAATCCCAGGTGGGAAATACATCAGGGATGCTCTGGGAACTACCCCAAAGCACTCCTTGTCCTGCAGTTCTTAGGTGTGCAGAACTGGGCTGGTCTTGTGGGGGTTACCTTCACCTCAGGAAATTTGCTTGAGGAAAAAGAAATCTCTGTTCCATTAATGCTTCATAAAAATTTTACAAGGTTTCTGCTAAAGGAAGGAAAACAAACAGAGATGGTGTCGACACCCAGGCACTCTTGAAATCAAACATTCCCTCTCTAATGCATTTTTTTTTAAAATAGTACCAATCAGGAAAGCAATCAAGCATGAAGCCCACAGCTCCCAGTGCTTCCACTTCCAGCATGTGAATTTTTTCCAGCTCAGGACATTTACTCCCAGCGCTTCCACACAACCACATGTCCCACCAAGTCTCTGGAGCAGCTGGTGCGATGAACACCAAAACACCACCCAGAAAGCCAAGGACAGCACATCCTTGACAGGATCTTGATTTGATGGAATTCATTAACTTCACTCCACCAGCATCTAGGACTGGAATGGGATCGATGTGCACGGGTACTGTGAGCGTTTTCCAAGCACATGGGGATGGGGGAGGGAGGAAGCTCCTGTCTTGCCCTAATAAAGCAGGAAGCTTTCCATGCACCACAGCATTAACAACTCCTTCATTAAAATCCAGAGCCTAGGCTGTTTTTCCAGCAGGGAATGGTGCAGCACAGCCAGGATGGTAACGAGAGGTTTGCCATTAAATCTGCAGCTGAGGTCTGGTCCAGGCAGGGACGTTTGGAAAGCAGGTACCTGAGTCAGCTCGAGACCTGTCTAATCAGTCTGGGAAAATGTCAAAGGTATTTCTGCAGTGTTCACTGGCCAAAAAGACACAATAATCTCTTTTTCCCCCTTGTTCCTTTGTTTTTCCGAGACCTTCCCTTTCTCTGCAGAAACATTCTGCTGTAAACATACATGGCTCCCAAAAATCAGGCTCCTTCATAAACTGTATATTAAAAAACAACCCCCAAAGAAAACTCAGCAGCTGAATACAAAACAGTTATTGGAGAGCTGCACAGTGACAGTGATGAGGAACAAACCCATCCAAAGTAAGAGGGAAAAGAAGCAAATATAGAAAATACCAAGGAAAAAAATTCTGCAGAGAACTCGGGAGACATTAATTGTCTAAGATCAAATATGTATGGATAAAATATACATAAGGCTCATAAATCTACATCATATAGACAGACACAATGCTAAACATATACTAGTTATTTTGCAAAACTTGAAATTAAAAGCTCTATTTTCATCCACAAATGGCTTTTGCTCTCTTTACCTGCCACAGGTTCTGAGAAAGGAAAGCCTCTTTTCCCCTGAACAACTGCACAGTGATTTGGGAAGCTCCCCAGGAGATGGAAGGATGCAGAGGATGAAGCCACCAGCATCCCACCTCTGCAGTGAGATCCTGGCTCCTGCTACCTCAAGCCCCTCAGCTCCAGCCTCTATTAAACAAATGTTCATTCCAAGCAGAGGAATGAAACCCTTCAGACTGGAGCTGCCTTTGGAGGAGGAGAATCCCATTTCCCAGAGCCTGCAAACGCCCCAAGGATCCACACTGCACCCCACTATCCACAGCCTGGCTGTGCTCCATTCCCAAGGGAGCAAAAAGCATCCCAGCTGCCAAATAAACCCAGAGGAGATGGTTTCTCCCATCCATGTCCCCCCTGGAAATTTCACAGAGCTCTCTGTGGGTGTCTAAGCTGGTTTAATGCATGGGGATCTCCCAAAACACACTGGGGGTAAGTCAGATTAGGGGAGCTGCATTTCCACCTCGTGTTTCTCAACCCCTCCTGCATCCCCCAGGCTGCAGCCAGTGCCGCAAGGAGCAATAGGAGAGAAACCCACAAGCCTAAGAGAAAAGAAAAAAAAAATTGCAATAAAGGCTTTGCTGCCTCCATGGCTGGCTCTGGAGAGGCCGGGAGGCTGGTTAATGGATGTCAGTTCTGTTTCCATTGAAGAAGAGAAAAATCAATGAAGCCTCTTAGGCAGGCAGGGCACAGCCACGGCCCTCGCGCTGCTTTGCCTTCTCCTCGCCCACAAACGGAGCTTGGATCCACATTTTCCAGCCCAGGAAGCAGAGCCAAGCAGCCCTATGGGTTCCCACAGAGGCAGGAGAAACAGGAACATCCATAACCTAATCCTCCACACTGCCTCTTTACCTGCAGATGTTCACTGCCATGGATTTGTGCAGCAGCGATGGCTGTGCTGGGGTGGGAAGATCCTCGGCTCAAACTGCCACGTTGGCAGAGACCCCACTGCAGATGCAATTATAAAGCTAAAATTCTCTTCCCAACTACTTTTGGGGTTGGGTTTTTTTATTGGACTCCTGTGGTTTTGCCACACTGACACGAGCAGCGCTCTGCTGGCAGAAGGGACCCGCTCTGGGTGGTCTCCGTAGAGCTGGAGTTGGATTTTTCCCTTTACTGCCTCTGTTTCAGCCTCTCATGCAGAAAAGATGCAGCTCAGACATTTTGTTAGCACTAAAAAGAATACTAATGAACTTGCAGGTTGCTGGGTGAGGCACCTAATGACAAGCCACATGCAGAATTGCTTAGCTGAGTCTCCTGGAAGTTGCAGGATGAGATTTAAATGGACTCAGGATGCAAAAACTCACCCAAAAAAGCCATTTCTTCCCCTATTTCTGCTTAGTGCAGTACCAGGTGTTTTCCTGCTGCTCAACACCCTCACGAGGCTCTAATGCACCTGATCAATGTTAAATATTTTCTATTCTCATCCTGTGACTTCCTTTAAATGCTGGGGTTGGATTTATCACCTCACAAGCCAAGTTCAGCCATTTGGACCCCGTTTCATAGCAAATGGAGAGAAAGAGGCACTGCTAGGACACAATCTGTCCAACCTATTTTAGACACCTGCCTTAGACTGGGAAGAATTGCACCCTAAAAGTCCCACTGCTCCCCAGTGACTGCAAAGGGGACTGGGCCAGCATGCTCAGACACAGCCATCCATCATCTCAGACACCTGCAGCTACAGGAGCAGGTATCCCAGACTGCTCCTGCTTTTCTGGGCTCCTATGGGAATGCTCATGGAGCAAGATTTTGACAGAAATTTTGCCAGTTCCTTTGCTTTTTCCCTCTTCCCTCTTAGCCCATGTCCTCCTGTAGTCAACAAAAGACAGGGCTCCAGGAGTTGGGCTGGTCCCTCTCTCTTCCCAAGATCTGCTTGGAGATCAGATACCTAATTTCTGAATGCCAAAATTTCTGGAAGGATCTAACTGGGAGCACAGAATCACGACATCCATGACAGAATCAAAGCATGCTGGTTTAAGACATGGCTGAAGCAGTCTCTGACAGGAGCACGCTGCTCTCCCAAAGTTAATGTCTTACTCAGGCTGAGAGAGCCCTCCCAGCCCTTGATGGAGGAGCTCTTCAGCAAACAGCTGCCTGCAAATACAGCTGCAGCATCTTGGGGTAAGGATCAGTGCTTTGGAGGAGCAAGGATGGGGCTCATTTTGGACAGGAAGCCATGCGTTACCAGAAATAAAAGAAAAAGCACCACATCCCACCCAAGGCAAAGTCCATTTCCACTGCGGAGCTTTCTACAGCACCAAAAAATAGACTCGAATCTAATCTCTCATGCTGAGGAAAGGTTGGATATGGATCCCATTTTCCAAGCTGCCTTGTCTCCAAATAACATACCCTGATACGTTTTTAGCCTTGAGTCCTACTGGGATGAGCTTATTCAATCGTGCTTTTCACCTGCACACCTCTGTCTAGCAATCTTCCCCAATAATTCGTGAAGCCTTTGGCCAATTTTAACTAAATTTGACAGAGGAACAGATGGCTCAAAGACATTAAGTACCTGCAAGTCTAGCACAGATCGGCAGCCAGGTACAGGAGAGGGACGCTGCGAGTGCCCCACGGAGGGAAAGGCCACAAGAAAATGAGATTCATCCTCATCTGAACCTCAGAGAACCCACTCAGCACAAAGCCTTTCCAAACGTCCTCACCACAGGCAGCAAATCATTGACTCCTACTTGGACTAAAATGAAGTAAACTCATAAGAGCCCCGGCTTTATCGGCCTCCGTGCCAGTCAGAGGATGGATTTTGCATATGAAATCAGAGCCTGTGTGACAACTCAGACAAAAGAGGAAAACCAACACAGAAGGAAAGTCAAGTTGCTGCTGGCACCGAGGAACTGCAGGAAACCTTGCACCAAACCTTCCTGCATCTATCCAAGGGCCTTGGATGCTGCAGGCAGGGTGAGGGGATGACTGATGCAGCAAATTTTGGGTGGTTCCTGCACCAAATTTTTCTTGGCTCCATCCAAGACATTTCTTGCATCAAGGGAGGGCACAAACCACACGATCTCAGCGGCCTGGGGCTGGCCCAGCACGCCAGACGCCAGTAATAGAGCCGCTCATCTATTTCCCATCAATGTATCTTCTTAATGAAGGAAGATGGCTTTTTAATAAATAAAAGCTTTTACCAAAAATAGCCGCACGGTCATCTATAATCCCCTGAAAACTTCTAAGGTCTAAAGTTGAGGCGCGCAGCACAGAGCAAGAGTTAGTGGGGGGTGCTGAGGAAATAGGGCAGCCATTCCCAAGCCTTTACAGCCACAAAGAAATGCACAACACCTTTTCTGCACACACCTGCACATACCTCGCCCCTCCGGCACTAAAGCCGTGTCAAAAGCATTTTGCAAACTAATATTCTCAAATTCCCAGAGCTTAGGCAAGTACTTTTGTTTCTATTTCAGTGCAGGGGGGAAAGAGGGGAGAAAAGAGCAGCAAAACGGCTTCATCGGAAAGGGCGAGCTGGTGGCACAGCGAGGAGGGAGGAGGCAGCAGCACCCCCCGAGCCAAAACCAGGGAGGGATTAGGCACTGTGCCTCATGGCCACCTCCCCTTTTCGTGTCTATCAGCACCATCTCATCTCCCCTTTCCTCCAAGTCAAGCAGATTTGTCCACAAAAGCAGCTCGGGGTGGCACAGCCTGGCCCAGCAGGTACAGATGGGCGCGCTGATCAAGATGGATCATTTGGCACATCCCAGTGACCCGGGCTCTGGGCCCTCTCCGAGGCCAGAGCAGCGGGGATGAACACGAGAGGAGCCCCCCAAACAAGCAGGGCCCCCACATCTGGCCCCTCCAGCTCCTCTGCCCCCTCCCCACCAAGGTCTGGCTTGTTTGCCTCACCGAAGCCCCCTCCCCGCTCTCAGACAAGGTTAATAGGGTAGAGAGAGAGCATCTGTTTATGAGAAGGTTATCAAGTGAAAGGCAGTAACGCAGCCTCCAAACCAGCTTTTCATAGCCTCTTACTTATTATTTAATTTGGCTCCAGTACGTGAAATTAGGCTAATGGCTGTTAAGTGGTTAAGGCACGCACATTGTCCATCTGCCGAGAAGGCTCCAGGCCGTTGTTCTGTTTCAAAGGCTAAGGAGGAAAAATAATATGAGAGTTGCATGCTGTTAGTTTGAGAGCTCATAAATGCATTTTTTTTCTCCTTTTTCCCTCGCTTTTATATTTCTTTTATCTCCAGTGCTTTGCCTGTTGCAGCATTAGGAACTTCTGGAAAGCGAGTTACCGGCTTTATTATTTTTTTTTTTTTTTGTCAGTGCTCTTGTGCCTTTTTTTGCCTTTATTTTTTTTTTATTTCTAAGCAGAGGGAAGGGGTGAGCCAGCCCGTTCCAGCAATGCCACAGCCACCAGCTGTTGCAGCCTTCCCATTCAGCCGAGCTCAGTGCAGCATCCCCCATTTGAGAGCAGGAGAATTAAGCACAAAGCCCTGAGCTTTTGTCTCTTCTCCTTGACACCAGGACTGGCAGCTTCTCTCCACCAACACAACATCAGCTCTGCAGTTTTCCTTACGTGCAATCTGGAGTGCTCAACCCCTCCCCACCTGCACTCCTTGCTGCATTTAATGAGCAGTTCCCCACATTGCATGGAAGACGTGTGGTTTCCTACTCATTTTAAAGCTTAAATGATGCAGGCTCGGGCTGGAGCTCCCTCTTCCCCTGAGTTTTGCACGTTACCAGCACCCACACAGATTCTTGGGTGTCTCGTACAAGAGTTGAGCTCATTCTCTCACAACTTCAGAGGAATAACGAGGTCTCTCAAGTTTTACTATTTTCATGGGAGTTGGGATGTAACTTCCCTATAAAACCTGACCAAGACCAGGCAGCTGATTCACGAAAGGCAGCAGGAATGGTGAAGGGGAAAAGGGACACCTGGGTCTTTCTTCCATGAATCCACAAAGAAGATGAGAATGACTTTTAGGCAGATGAGCTAGAGATATAGTGGGGCTAAACTGCATTATAAAACCTAGCCAAAAATCCTTGCAGGCATGGGATCACAGAAAGGTTTGGGTTGGAAGTTTAAAGGTCATCCAGTCCTTAATGGTCATCCATCCCTGCCATGGGCAGGGACGCCTTCCATTACCCCAGGTTTCTCCAAGCCCCATCCAACCTAGCCTGGAACACTCCCAGGGATGCAGGGGCAGCCACAGCTGCTCTGGGCACCCTGTGCCAGGGCCTCAGCACCTTCACAGGGAAGAATTTCTTCCCAGTATCCCTTCTAACCCTGCCCTCTGGCAGAGGAAGCCATTCCCCTTTGTTCCATCAGGCAAGGGAAACTGCTTTACCTGACAGCAGCCCTGGGAAGGAGGGGGCTCTGAGGGGAACTGCAGGCAAGGGAAGGGAAGGAACACTCCAGCCACTGCAAAAAAAAATAAGAGCCCAAAGCCATCTCTGTGCCCTGTGTAGGAGCAGAGCTGTCTCCGAGTGAGGAGGGTTATTTATGGGGACACGAGGAAGGAGAAGGCAGCTGACAAGCAGATCTCATTTCCCTCCATTACTGCAACAACCCCACTTGAAATCCAACTTTATTTCTTCCTTTCCAATCCAAGGAAAAAAATAAATAAATGAATGCCATAAACAAAGTCAGCCTTCCATCCTTGTTATCACCTGATTTTGCCAGAGGTTAGTGGGGTGGTTCCAGACTCGCAGCAGGGGAAACAAGCAGCAGTTGGCAGCACCAGGAGAAAAGATTGGAGCATTTACCAACAGGCTTGTCCCCTCACCTCTCCCAAAAGGAGCCCCCAGTGCTGCCTTTCCACAGAAACAGTTTTCCAGGGTATAGCTGTGGCATCCAGCCTTGCCATCTGCTCCATCTACCCTGGCTTTATCCCTGTGTCCTGCCTCTCTCACCAGGTATCAGCACAAACTACTCCTCCCCATTTGTACCTTTGTTCACAAGGTATATAAATGTATATTTATATATTTAAAACATTTCTAGATTTTAAATTTTTTTCATATAAATATATGTATTTATTTACATACTGGGGGGTTGCACTAGATTATCTTTAAGGTCCCTTCCAGCCCAAGCATTTTTATGATCCTGTGGTAAAATCACACAAATCTGGTCTCTGCGTGTGCTGATGGCTGACACATGCAGAACGAATTGTGCCCAGGGGGGGCTTTGTTATAACACTCAACCCCTAAATTCCCAGCCCTATCCTCATTTTGACACCGCTCTCCTGCTGAACCTGACCCAAAATACACCATCCAGACTGTGGTTTTTGGGGAAAGAGATGAGGCAAACAGGAAATTAAGCTGCTGGTGCTGCCTGACTGGAGGATAAAGCGGCTGTGTGCTGGAATAACCACCAAAGAGAGATGCTCAGCCCATGTCCTGCAGCTCTGCACCTGCTAGTGCTGACAAATAACTGCCCGGGATTATGGAAGGGAGCAGGATTCACTGAAAACTGCCCACATTTGGTCGACCAGTGCAGGAAACTCATGCTGGTGCAGCAGTTTCCAGGGAGGGGAGTGAGCTTGTGCAATATTTTTGTTTGACACTGGCAGAAGCCCTGCTCCAACACATTTCTCCCTGTTCTGCTGCCAGCGCTGCTTAATTCCCGTGGCAGGCTGGCGGGAGCGGTGAAGCGATCCTAGCAGAAGTCTGACACCAGGAGAGTTCTGTGTGAATAGCATATCCCACAAATCTGCAGGATAGAGAACATCTGAAAACCAGGTTAAGGGATAAATACTGACAAGCCCTGCCTAGAGAACAGAGTGTTCATTCAAACACCTGCATGAACTGGAGGATTGTTACGGTTCTCCCTCTAAGTGCTGCTGAAGGCAGTGAAAGAGCCACGTGGAAAACCAGGAGGAGGCAATTCAGAAGCTCCAGCCTTCCCCCAGAGTGTGGGGGGCTTCCATCTGAATTTGGGGGAAGCTGGCAGGGCAGGGTTTGCAGGAAGCATCCTTCAAGCAGTCCTTCCCATTCCCACTCTGCCAGGGAGCATATGCAAGGAAAGGAAGGATTACACTTTGCTTCTGATCATCCCTGTTTTGAAGGGGTTTTTTGGCCTTAGTCACCAGCAATTTTGGCAAGAGGTTCCCCAAGCACTGAGCTGGCAGTTGTAGGGAAGAGGGTGGCTTTATCCGAGACATAAAAATCCAGGGAGATGGCTTTGAACTAAAGCTGATGCAGGAGAAAGACAAAAAGGAAATATCCTCGTGGGCACAGCAGCTGCTTCAGAGACAGCAGGGAAAATTTGTGGAGAGGAGGCTGAGCTCAGAGAAGAGTTTTTCCCAGACTGCAGGATCACAGTGTGGAAGGAGGAGACCTGAGGAGGCTCCATCTTTTTCCTCTGATTCCTTTCCAAAAGGGGAGCTTTGACCCCCTCCTCTGGCCTCAGGGGAACAGGGAAGGAGGACACACTGCTCACAGCCTGCAGCCTCGCTGGTGGGACGGGAAATTGCTCTGCTCCTGCTGGGATCTGCAGCCCTGGCCGCTATGGGGAGTGATGGATGAAAGGGAGGGAGAGGAGGAGGAAGCTGTGTCTTAAGGCTCTGCAGCAGCAAATGGCCTCAGCGATTAGAACTGAGTGGGCAGCTGTGTATCACTCTGGATTTTCTGCCTGTTTCATCACTAGCAGTGACTCAGGAATATTCTTCATCGCCCTCAAGCGAGGATATGATCATTTTCTGCCACTTGAGATGAAGCTAATTTTACAGCAGCTTAGAGGGAGAGAGATGTCATGTGCTGATTTCTGTACTGTCTGCATCACCCGGCGCTGCAGCACAGCCAGGCCATGGGTGCTGACAGCTGGAAGTTAAACCCCCACACCAGGAGAGAAAATCCAGGGAAAGGGGGTTTGGAGCTGCAGGTTCCGGAAAGATGAGAGGAGAAAAGCAGCACAGAATCAAGAATTCCCAGCAAGGAGAAACCTAACAGCATCCCTTCTCCAGGTTCATAGAATCCCAACGTGGTTTGGATGGATGGGACCTTAAAGACTGTCTTATTCCACCCCCTGCCATGGGCAGGGACACCTTCCACTATCCAGGCTGCTCCAAGCCCTGTCCAGCCTGGCCTTGGACACTGCCAGGGCTGGGGCAGCCACAGTTTCTCTGGGCAATGAGTGCCAGTCCTGTTCATTAGTAGGAGAAGCATCCTGACTGCCTGAAGGTGTAGAATCTGCTCCTGATAGGACAAGAGTACTGAGGGCAGAGAGACAACCTCAAAGGGCTGATCTCACCACTCAAATCCAACCAGTCCCAGAGACTCCAAATTCACCAAAACCAATTCTTGATGAGTGAGCAGCCCGCTTTTCGTAGAATCCCAGAGTGGTTTGGGTTGGAGGCAACCCTAAAGCTCATCTCATTCCGACTCCCTGCCACGGGCAGGGACACCTTCCACTAGACCAGGTTGCTCAAAGTGAAAAGCGTCCACAATGCTGGTGTGCCAAATCACTCCCTCGGCACATCAAATCCTGCCTCTGGCTGAGCTCCCCCTCTCATCCCATCCCAGCAGTGCTTCCCACAGAGCTGGGGTGAGAGGGCAGCAGAGCCAAGGGCCACCACCAGCACTGCAGCTGGACTGCCAGGCTCCTGGCTGGGAACCAGCCCCACGGCCACATTCTGATGGGTTTTCATGCTCGCTGCTCAGGCCATTTATTTATTTTCAAGATGCAAAAGCTGCCTTCACACCAGGCCCTGGCAGTGCCTCGCCAGGCTCCCTGTGCGAAGCCGCGGCGTCCCAGCCACCGCCCGGCATGTGATTCCTTGACAGCCCTGGATGGGAGCTAACTGGCAGTGGTGGCTGCATTTGCAGGGGAAAGGGAGCAGTACTGCCAGCTTTTAGTGACAAAGGGAGTGTTTATAACAGGCGCGGTGACAGCTGTCCGAATGCCACATTTATTTACAAAACGTTAGTTAAATTACTGACAGTTGGCGCTGCCGAGGGAAGCTGAGAGGAAGAGCTGACACGTCCCAGGCGTGCTCATTCGGCAGCCCCACGGTGCCTCTCAACAGCCTCCCCTCCTTCCCAGCGTGGGTGGCACAGCCCTTTGCTCAGGGCATCACCTGCACCTTCTCCCCTTCCCACCAAACCTGCCAGGGGATCATCCTGCAAATCACACCGACCCCTGTTATCCCTGAAAATCAGCCTTCTGATTTGTTTTGGTGTAATGGAGTCAATTCTCATGAATTGTAAGATAAACAAGGATCATGTTTGCATTCCTTTGTAAAAGATATCACCTGATGGACTTCTCAAGTGAGCAGTGGAGATGGAGAGGTGGGAACTTCTCTGTCCAATCTCTGGTCACTGTCCAGAAACTTATAGATACAAGATCAACAATAAACTAGAGGTTTCTTCCCTTCTTCTCTGCCTGAACACCTGCTGTGTGTGCTGCTGTGTTCCCTCTGTGCATCACAGTAACAGACCCCAGAGGGTCAGACCCATCGAGGTGGGCAAAGTTCCCCCCTACAATGCACAGCCACCAAGCCTGCAGTCTTCTCTAGAAGGCCCAAGAGGATGTTGATCCTCTGTGATCCCTTCAGCAGTTCAGATTTTTCAGGCAGTGCCACTTGGATGAATGGAGGTCACCGAGAGCACCTCTGGATGGCCAAAAATGTCTGTGTTGTTTTCAGACTCACAGAGGTGTCTGAGGTGAAGGCCCCGTGTCTGCTGAGCAATGTCAACAGTCTGCAAGCTGCTGGCTTGGAACCAGCAAGGAAATTGCAGCTGCCATCCTCCGGGAGACAAGGACAACAGGAGAAATTTAGGAGCCCAGCTGACACGCACCAGTGAAAGCATCTCCCCTGACCAGCCTCCTCCATGGCAAAGCAAAAACAACCCAAAATGGGATTTCGACTTTCCACCACAGAATTATTCAGGCTAGAAAAGACCTCTAAGAGCATCAACTCCAACCATTTCCCAGGCCACCACTCATCCCTGTCCCCAAGTGCCACACACACGTGGCTTTTAAATCCCTCCAAGGATGAGGATTCCACCACTGCCCAGGCAGCCCACTCCAGTGCTTGACAGCCCTCTGCTACAGAAATATTCCCTAACATCCAAACTAAACCTCCCCTGGTGCAGTTTGAGGCTGTTTCCTCTTGCTCTATTGCTCATTATTCATGAGAAGAGACCAAGCCCCACATCCTGCCCTGCCACAGAATGCAAGAGAAGGAAGAGACTCTTTAATTCCATACTCAAGGCAACAAAACACCTTTGGCTCCTCGTGTTTGTGCAGGACTAAATCACATCACTTTCACACACCCCATGAGGAACCTCCAAACTGCTCCCTCCCAACTCCACCACGTTTTGCCCTGACTCCCACACTGTGGAAGTTTGCAGAGCAAACTGGGTCCTGACATGCCTTGAACAGCTGGAAATTTGGCCTTGAAAGACATAATTCAAAATAAGTTTTGTCTGATTCAAAACAGAGCAGCTCTTCCAAATAGTAGTAAGTAATGGCAGAGATGAAGTTTGATGGAAAAATTGACCCAAGATGTAAAGCAGTTTAGAGGTGAGTAGGGAAAAATTTATTTTCAGCTGAAGGGAAACTCTGCATGTCCAGAAATCCTTCCCTTCTGAGCCTGAATGAAATCAGAATCTTGCTATTTCCTGTAAAATACTTTTAAACCCCAAATCTTGCTTTAGCTTCATCAGAGACTTCCTGTAACATTTGAGAAGACGCCTTGCTGAACTCACAAACTCAGATAAAAGGAAAGAAATACTATTTTTCCAAGCAAACCTGCCCTCTTCCCCACAAGGGAATTATAAGTCAAATCCTTTCCAGTCAAGGTACGCAAGAAAGAAATGGATTGTTTAATAAAAATATCTGGGTTTGAATTAAAAAAAGAAAAGAGTATTTTCTTATTTAACAAATGATAAAAGCCTGAAATTTTTCAATGAAGGTAGAAGCAGGTGCTCTCCCAGCTCCTGCTGAATAGTAATGGAAGAAAAAGGACTTGGAAAATACTTCCTTGAATTTTCAACCTCAGTCACCCTTCCTTTGAGCTCATCAAGAGCTTTCTATTGGACTGTAAGAGAGGAAAAGGGACACAAGATAATTAAAATTTATCTTTATGTTTAAGGTTATTTAAGGAATAAAGCTCTACACATATAATTGCCTGAATTTGGAGGTCTGAAGGATAAGAACCCAAATATGCCTTCAAATATTAGTGCTGTGCCTATCTGTAGGCCCAAAGTATCTTGGAAAATTTGGAAGCACCTCCGAGCCTGGAGCTGCCCTGCTCTCCTTTCATACCTTTGAGAATTTGCTTTTCTCAACAGCTTCCTCTCATGCTTCTTATTAGAGATGTGTAAAAACCATGAGGCTGAAAAACACGCTGGTTTTGCTGAACTGAGGATGTGAAGCTGCGAAAATAATGATCCCACCATGACAAAAAAAAAGGGAAAAAGAGACTCAGAAATCCCAAGTAATGAATGTTTGGATCATGGCCGGGGCTCTGCATGTGTCTGATAAAACAGACACAGGTGTCAGAGCCATTTATGGTTGCAGGCACGGAGCCGGTCAAAATCTCCCATCTCTGGGAAAAAAATCCTGTGATATTTCACCAGCTGCTCATGTTGGAAGGTGGTTTTATCCCGTATTTACTCTGTCCTCATTGACATGCAGAGCTGGACTCGCTCATGTCCTGTTTGACCCTTGGTGTCTTTTCTTATTCAGCACTGTCCCCAAAGGTGTCCCCACCTTCAGGCCAGGCTCAGCCCTCCAGACCTTGCCTCAACCCTCTCCCTGGTTTTTCCAGGGGAGAATCCAGCTGCAAAGTCAAGTTTGCCTGCAGATTTTCCATACCCACCCATCTGCCTCCTCACTCTGCACATAAACTAAGGATGCTTCCCAGCGTGACTGTGCTGGTGACAGCCAACACCACTCCCCGGCAGCTGAGGAATCCTTATTTAAACCAGGATTTTTAATATCCTCATGATGGAGATGCTGTTGGCGGTTCAGCAGACGCTGCAGCAACCAGACAGCCAAGCCTGAGCCTCAGACTTGGCTCCTTCACAGCCTTGCACCTCCGAGAACTAAACCCAAGGAGAGCAGAAGGTATTTCCCACTTGCTTCGCAAAGGTGCCGCATGCAACAAGGAGCAAACCCCGAGGAGAAGGAATCCCACATTGCTATTCCACACACAACCCGCTAACAGTCTGCATATTGTAGCAAGACTGAAATGCTGTCTTCCAACCTGATCCCCAGTCCATTACAGTTGGGATAAAGACTCGTGGTGACATTAATGAGCACTGGATCAGCCCCTCTGCTGGCATAAATCTCTCTGTCGCATCGGTGGGATTGCATTTTCCCCATTTGCCTTTTTTGTTTGGCTCTGGATTCTCATTACAATTTCTATTAGCCCAGGCTCCCACTGATGTGGTTGTAGATTAGCTCCTTCCTGATTTTTTTCCTCTGAAGGAAAATAAGGGTGTCTGAGTTCAAAGTGGCAGGTTTTGGCAGGTCTGGGGGGGGAAGAAAACAACTCTGTCTGATCAAGACAAGGATTTTTCCAACGGCATAAATTGGAGTAACTCCAGTGAAGCCAAGAGAAGTGACAAGGACTTGGGCAAGCTGCAGATGGCCCACATCCCCAGCACACCTCTGCTAACACGCCTGTGGAGCTGCCAGTTCAGGGCTGCAGTGCCAGCAGCAGCGAGGCCCAAAGGGCTCTGCCAGGGTGGCACAGGGACAGCACATCAGGACAGCCAAGGGCTACAGGTGAGGCCAGGCACCATCCCTTGCACTGGCACCCACAAGTGCTCGGCTCCAAGGCTTCCATCAGCTCATGCATCTGGTGAGGCAGCTGCAGAGCAGACTTTGGGGCTGTGAGCAGCCCCACAAGGGTATTGCTGTCCCAAGTCCCAATATCCCTGATTTTACTTGACCTAATCATCCCCCCTCCCAGCAGCTCTGCAGTACCCCAGCCACACACACACCACATTTTGGTACCCCCAAAATGACAATTCCTTGACATATCCAACCAAATAAAGTTCCCAGGACTCAGGTGGACACCTCTGGTGCCCTCCAGCCGGACACTTTTAGCGTTTTCCTTGCAGAGGGATGGATCCTGCCACAAAGAGACTGCAACGCAAGCAGATGACTCATGGAGCAGAGAAAGGAAGCGTTGCAATTGCTGTGCACGAATCAAGACATTTATAGGACCTGGGAGGGCACCGAACATCACACGAGGAGCCGAGGGCAGGGCTGACAACGGAACCCCCATTTCCTAAGCCTGCCTTAACCATGACAAACACCACCCCAGCACCCCTCCACTGTGGGCTGCTCTGGCCTCCCTTCCCCATCCCAGGGTAAAGTCTCTTTGGCTTCAGCCTTTCCAGATGTGAGATGCTGAAGCCAGGATGGAGATGCCAGCTCCACAAAAGCCCACTTGTCCCCTAGGAGACCCCAGCTCCAGTGAACCAGAGGCAGCAGCTCGACCAGGAAAGCTATAAAGGGAAACCCTCCTCTGGCACAGCAATCAGGAGCTTGTCTCATCTCAGATGGAAATTGCACTCAGGGAAAAAAAAAAAAAAAAAAAAAAAAAAAGAATAATCCATGCATATGACAATTTTTTTTCACCACTTTAAGCTGATTCCATCTCCTAGATGGGAGAGAGGTGGCAGAGATTTGCTGACATGTCACTTTAGTAATAAACTCCTCTTTCAGAAACGTGCCATCGCCAGCAAAGCAATCGGCTCGTGAGCTACACACCCTGCACGTGGGGCTCCTGCAGCCTCTCCCACGGGGCATCCCCAGCAATGTGGGGACAAAACCCTGACCAGAAAGGAGGACCCAGCAACCACGGGAAGAGGAGAGAGGCAGGGGTGAAGTGGCACCATGAAGGATGCAGGAGAACGTGCTCTGCTCCTTCCTCACCTTAACACAGGAGGGGTCACCACAGCCCTGAATTTATTCCCTAAACCTCAGGATGAAAAGGAGAGAGGTTTGAAGGAGAAGGGCAAAGGTGGTGGATACTGGAGAACCCGGGGAATTAACGTGGGTTAAGACATGAGTGTGCAGCTTAGCTCCATCCTCACCCCATCCCCACAGGACTGCTGGAAGCTGCTCCTAGCCCATCCCAGGTGCCCAGAATTCTTTTACTGCTCAGGAACTGAGAAAAGCAGAGGTGTTATATCCACCTATATCTCCGACTTTGGGCTTTGGAAGTGGGTAGGGAGTTGGGAAGTAGGCAGGCAAGCAATCTGGAGTCTCTGAAATAAATAACTGCAGCAGGATGAAAATTGCCAGGTCCTGGGCTTGGAGACCACCAGGATGGGATGACTTTGCCACAGGTCTGAGCCCTGGAGGGGCAGATGAGCCCTGATCTGGGAATAAGGAATGTGGTGGCTGTGCAGGGAAGGGGGGAGTTGGCTGGGCAGGGCAGGAGATGGGAACACCTCACTCGGGGTGTTCTCAGCTGGCAGGGCAGGGTGGACACACAGCACTCCCTCCGTGGGGTGATTGCAGAGTGGGAGTGGGGGCCTGGAGCAAAACGGACACAGGGCTGGGCAGCCACCAGAGGAGCTGTAGCAATCAGGGCTGGCCCCTTTCATCATCATCATCATCCTCTGCCCTGTCTGGCTTTTGTTACTCACACCAGGAGCCCAGCCCGTGCTGGGCACTGCTCTTTGAGCCCCCCCATGACTCAGCCGAGGCTTTCCCAGGCACAGACAGCCTGGAATGGGCTCCCCTGCCCTCCTCCCCCGCCGGATTTCTGCACTCATTGACTGCAAACCACAAAGGCAGCTGCCCAAAACCTCAGCGAGAATCACCCACGCTCAAACCCTGGCAGGAACAGCACTGGGGGAGACACAGAGGCTCCCCCAGGACCTGGAACACACCACATTTACCCAGTGGACACCATTCCTATTTATCTATTACACAATAAAACACAGCAAGGCAAATTCCTGTGAATAAAGGGGAAAAGATGGGGCAGCAAAGAGTCACAGAAAACAGACCCATCTCTGAAAAATAGTCTTTTCTGCTTAGCAAACAAGCACTTTCTGTTTGCACCCATCAAACAAACATGCTTGATTTTGTTTTGTTTCACAGCCAAGTCATCATTTCTCCAAAATTATTTCAAGAGCACAACAGGGGCCAAATAAATTTGCAAAACAGGCTTAGGTAAAGAATGACAGAGCTCAGTGGCAAAGCTCACAGCGCTTTTCAAACCCTGAGTGGAAAACTACGGGAAACATCAGGGTTAAAAAAAGCTTTGCCTCATGTTTAACTCAGATTTGACTTTTAGCGTTGGAATCAAAGAGGGGAACAAATGAAGGCATTGCATCACCCTGCCAAGGAAACTGGAGGAGATGGAGAGAGGAGCACAGGCGGGTTTGGGGGACACCATGCAGGCGCCTGTGCTGCTGATGGGAACGTCAGAGCCTCGCCATGGCAAGCACTGACTGATGCCAATTAAAGTGAAATCATAATCAAGCCATTTGTTTTGGTGCCCAGAGAGCTGCTCCAAAGGTCTCAGCAAGGCCTGGACTCGGTTCAAGCACTGCATGGAAGTTCAGGATGGGCCCTCTCCAGCAGGAGCAGCTCGCAGAGGGAGGGCAGAGCTGTCTGGATGTGGTGGAGGGGATGAAGATCAGCCTCATCCTCACGAGCTGTGCTTGGGGCACAAGGAAGGACAGCAGCTCTGACCTTCACCTGCACACAGTTCCTCAGAGTAACCCCAAAGGACCAACATATCCATCAGCAAAAACACCCTACTGTGGGACACAACACCCTCAAACCCCTTCCCTATTCCCGCAGGCTTTGCTGCATCCAGGAGTAAATCCTACCCCTCCTACCCCAGGCAGCAGCTCTAAACCAGCATCTAAAGCTTGATTTAAATTTAATACAGTGATCTAAAGTGCTGGTACCCATGACTTCCCTGTACCCTGCAGCAGAAACATCACGAGATAGAAGGAAATACCTGAACATCTCCAATGTCTCTGGTCCTAAACTGATTCCCTACAGTGGATTGTACGGAGCAAAGCCTTTACAACAGAGAAGTCTCCTCGCAGCTTTCAGCCCAGCTTTTTTCCCAGCACTGAATTTGCTCTGCTTGGAGGGACAGAGCTGAAAAGAGCCTCTTGGCAGGGCACTGCTGCTCAACAGAGGCTCGGGCTCTTCAGCACCTGTCACCCGATAAAATAACCTATTTCCAACAGCCAAAGCCTCTCCCTTGGGAAGAGGGGGAGACAGGACTTTCCAAGTGCTCCAGAGAAACAGCAACTTCTGCTGTTGAGTTTTCAGCTTGCTCTTCTCTTTTGGCAACTGCGAAACACCAAGAAGGGACCTCTAGAAAGATCTCTCCTTCCAAATCCTTGGCTGCAGCTCCCCGTCCTCCCACCTTGCATGGAAATGAGTGGGATTGGATTAGACCTGATTTTGTTTTTCCCTTCCCTGCCTGCCACCCATGCAGAGCTGGGCAGGAGGTGGCCAGGAGCATCGCTGGGGTCTGCCAGAGCCTTTTGTAGCAGCATTGCTATTCTGCACAAGTTAACTCCTCCACAACAGATCGATGGGCACGCCGGGCTGGGAGGTGAGCAGGCAGGAAGATTCATGCTTCCTTGATTTCCTCTGGTTTTCACATCTCTGCTCCTCCTGGCCCCTGCCACGGTGCAGCACGACTGGGACCAGGGGGTGCAGCAATGTCCCACTCACTGCCTGCTGGGCCAACTGCTCCCACCTCAACCCAGCAGGAAAACACCTCCAAATGCCCAGGCAAAACCACACTCCTGCACCTCTGTCCCTGCAGCAGAGCACCGAGCCGGCGGTGACAGCAAGCTTTAATTCCCAATCCCTGCTCCAGGGGCAGGACAGCAGGAATGTCACTGGCACAGTGGGAACAGCATCCACACAGGCTGCACATCCCAAAGCCCACAGGCCCTCTCCTGGGACACGCCTGCATTGATGAGGCACCCATCGAGGGACATGGACATCCCTTGTCACCAGAACGGCTCCCAGCACTACTGGGATGCACCTATGGCAGCTCTGGGTTGAGGACACACTGCTGTCCTCCCTCCCCAGAGCCACCTCACAGGGGCAGGATTTGTCCCCCTTCCCATGAAGCCTCCCTGACAGAAGAATCCCTCCTGCTGACTCACCCAAGCTTCCCTTTGTTCTCCTCCAACACCAGCGACCACCCAGTGCCAGGGCAGAGCACCTCGATCCGTGGTGTGGGTCCAGATCTCTGATCTATGCCCCAAACCCTGCTCAGGCCCTCACCAGAGCCTCTTCCCCTAAGTTTGCAGAGCACCCACCCAGCTGCTGCCACCCACCATGCCTTTCACTGCCCAGACCCCCAGTAACCCAAACCCCTCCCTCTTTGTTAGCAGGATCTGTAGGATTTCTGGCACCTGGGAGAAGACAGCGATTCAGGAAAGAAAAGGAGCTACTACTTTTTTAAGCCAAGCTCAAATTCCTAAGCAAGACACTCTGTCCTCCACCCTCTGCCACCCGTTTTCCAGCCTCTTCACTCAGTTGTGCCATGACGCAAGACAAATCCACAGGAACGGCCACAGCACAGCTCCCACCCTCCCAGGAGCACTCGGGGGCTGGGGGGGGACACAAGATTTGGCTGCAAACCGCTGAGTTGCAGGAAAATTCCTGCTGAAATTCCTCCCGGGGCATTTTTCCTGCCCTGGCTTGGCCCCTTCTCCTCTGGCTGGCGTAAAGCAGGAGCGCGGTGTCACCGCACACGCCCAGCTGGCCCCGCAGATGTTGGTGTCACCTATGCAACGCTCCGGAGGAGCAAAGTCGCTCCCGAGCATGCCGGAGTTGCAAGCGCCGCTTCCCAGCGCTGCAATTAAAACCTGGCTTTTGATTTTTAATGTCCCTATCAAACATCCTCTGGGATGACTGCGCCCATCTGCTGTGAGGACAGGGATTAGTGTCTGGGCATAAGATGTCCCAGAAATTATGCCGTGCAAAATTACGGATTCCTCGGCAGCCCCTGAGCCCCTCGGATCGCTGCTGCAGGAGACAGGACCCTGGTGCAACGCCCAGCCCCCATCTCTCCCCTTCCCAGGGAGGGAATGCTGCCAGGGAGCAGCAACCCTTTGCCTCTGGAGCAAGGGGATTTTTATGGAGCGGAGCATCCACCTGCCCGGAGCCAGCCCCATCCCGCGCTTCCCCATTCCAGCAGGTCCGCACCTGAGAAAAAGGCACAAAGCCGCACCAGGGGGTCAACAACTCCCCCTTTCCCCAGGCTGGGGCGGTCTGAGGCGGGCGAAGACCCCTCGGGCACTGCACTCCGGGAGCAGGGCAGGATTCATCTGCACCGAACGCGGCCAAAGCGCCCGAGCCACGGTACCGACAGCAGCGACTGCGCCCCTGCCTCGTACTGCTGTGGGGCAGGGCGCCAAAAGGGAATCACATTCCCTTATTTTTTCACCCCCCAGTAACTTTCCCGAAGACAACTGGGAGGGCTGAGCCCAAGCCCAGTCCCCTGGCACTCCAATCTCTCAGCTCGCTGCCCGGTGCCGCCAACCGGCAGGGCGCATCCCCCGCGGGGAAACTGAGTCACGTCCCCAAAGTCACCTGGCGAGCAGGACCCCCCGACCCCCCCAGCCCCCGGCCCAGCTGCTCCTACCTGAGCGTGGCGCTCTCCCCTTGCCGCACTGTCACGTTGTCCATGGCTTTGGGGAAGGTGGCATCTCCGCTGCGCACGGGCACTCCTGCGGGCACAAGGAAGAGCAGCCTGAGACAGAGGACGACCAGGCACCTCCAGGGCAGGGCCAAGCACCCACCGACCCCCATCCTGGGCAGCGGGGACTTTTCCAACAGGCAAAAAACACACCCGACAAGGCGAAAAGGGGGAAGGGGTGGGTGGAGAGGAGGGATGGGGGGGAGCAAAACCACCGGGGCGAGCGCTGCGGAGCTCCACGGAGATCAGGAGAGCCCCCGGCAAGGCTGGCTGCGAGCGCTGAGCCTGCCGAGCGGCATCGGAGGGAGTCCCGCTGTCCTCGGGCGAGGGAGGAGGACGGGAGGGCCGGGGGGAGGAGGAGGAAGAGGAGGAGGAGAAGTGGCAAAGGTGCTGGGCGAGCCGGTTCTTCGGGCAGCAGTCCGAGGCTCACTTGGGCGAGGAGGCGCCGGGGGGGGCCGGCTGTACCCCGCTCCCGCACGCTTGTCCCGAGGCGGGGGCAGTCCAAAAACCAGTAAAAAACCCCAAAAAACAGCCCCGAGGCGAGCTAGCAAAGGTGTCCAGGCGCAAGAAGGCACAGCGGGCAAAAGCCTTCGGGATGCCCTGCAGCTCCTCTCCTCCCGCCCCGCTGCCGGGGGGCTGGTCCAGGCGGGATGCAGGATGCCGGGATGCAGGATGGGGATGAGAGGACGGCGGGATGCAGAATGCGGGGCTGTCAGGCTGCCGGAGCCCCTGGCTGGCCTCAGCGGCGGGCGGGGGGGGCGCGGGGGGGCGGCGGCGGCACCCCGGCCCCGGCCGGCAGCATCCCCGGGGTTGTCATGGCAGCGGCTCCAGCGCTGCCCGGCGCCTCGGCTCCCGCACGGCCCGAGCCCCGCACACGGGCGGGCGGCAGCGGGGCGGGATGCGCAGGAGGACACGCACGTTAACCCCCGCCGCGCCGCGCTCTTCGGGGGCAAGGCAAGACCCCCCCTCCTTTCTTCTCCTCTCCCCCCCTGCGCTTACCTGCGTCCCACAGCCAGCACGACACAACTCTCCCCTTTGCCCTCCTCTACCTCTGCACCTTCCCCATCCCAGGCGGCCAAGTCACTGTGCAGGGTGGGGAAACTGAGGCACGGGTAATATCCCCCCCTTCCCCCCCAGCCAGGTGATGATGAGGAGAGGCAGGAGCGTGTCCTCCTGGTCCCCTGCACCTCACAGACACAGCGTGAGCTTAAGTGGCAAATTCCTCCCCAGCCGCAAGCACGGTCCCCGCGTACTTTTTATCAGCTCATAATTTAACAAATATCACATTTGCTTATGCCGAGTAATTCCTCCTTCCCTCCACTAGTGGCTAAACACATTAATATTTCCAGGCACAGTTCCATGCTGGTAAAAAGGCGCCGGGGAGCATCCTCAGAGCAGAGAGTCCTGGAGGCAGCAGTCACATCACAGCTTTCGGGGTGCTGCACCCCTCAAACCCCTCAGCTGCCACAGCCCTGCCTCAGGGAAAACCAGGTCTCCCCCCTGCTGTGCCCAATGACTTCCCTGCCTTGCCTTATCCAAAAATTCTCGCTCCATTCCCCCACCGTGTGCTCGGCAGCTTGTGCACGGCACCAACGCGGGGTGGGTTTGTTGGTTTTCTTTTTTTGTTTTCGAGTTCGCTGCTGGCAACCTGAGCTGGATTCAAACTGGTGACCTAGATGTGAAAGGATCCATAGCCCGTTACTAATCCCTGGAGTCTCCGAATCCCCTGTAAACTACTGCTTAATTCACTAACTGTGCTATTTAATCTCTAAAACATTATGAGCTGTGCCGGGCAGAGGAAACACTCCATCAAATAAAGCTTTATTATTATTGTGCATGCTGACTGGCTAGACGAGAAGGGGATTGCTCTGCAAGTCTCTCTACTTTTTCCTTGTCTGAAGGTTCTCTGCTCCTTGAATTTAGCGCTGGTGGGACGTGCTGCCTCGAGTCCTGTGTTTTCCCAGAGGAAACGGCAGCTTTCCCCAGCTCTTGGCAGAGGGACTTTAATCCCTGCAGTGAACTCGGCTGGCAGAGGAGGGGGGAACGCTGCATTCACCAGATCCTTTGGGGCTACAGATTATATGGGAGGGGTCTCTGAAACCTCACTGCGTAAGGAGAGACCGTCAGAGGCAGGAGAAAAGACTCTGTCATTGCACCGGGGTGTACAAGGCAGCAAAGAATAAAGGACACCAATCCTGCTGATTGCTGCGGCATCCAGGCACCCCTGGCAGCACGGGGACCCTGCTGGGATACCTGCAGGACCATCACACAAGAGCTTGCTCTTTGCGGGGCCGCTCCTTTGAACGGACAGAGACCAAACCCTGTGTCAGCAAAACCAGAGGGATTCCAATAGCCACAGCCAGTTAACCTTTTAACACGGAATTCAGCCCCGGATCGCCAGGAGCATCTTAAATTAAGAGGAAAAAAAAAACACCTCCCTGCACTGAAAGCATGCGAGGCTGGGGCAGATGTGACCTGCAGAGCTGTTTCAGCCCTTGCCAGGGCTGAATTTGGCCCACTGTTAGGAGATCATCAGCAGCATTGTTTGAAAATCCCAAGGAATTTACATCCAATATGCTCCTGCATACTAAAGCCCGGCAGAATCCCTGGTCTCCCTCCCTCTCTTGCATACATACAATGTACATATAAATCAGCCTGTCACAGCTCGTCTCTTTCCTGACAGCTGTAATTGCTTCGGACTATAAAAATATCTATAGACAATAAACACAACGCGGGAAAACAGCAAAGAGAAAACCAAATCAAGGTTCCTTTAAATAATTCAGTTGCTCCAGCAGCAGTGGAGCCAGCAACTGAGTCCAGCTGTGAAGGTTCAGCAGCGAGAGAAAGAGAGCTTTGTAGCCTCCTCTGGGGATGAGAGAGTCTTTTTTCCTTCATTGGGTTTTGACCACAGCAGCAGCAGAGTTTGCTGCACACGGGCTGAGCCCATCTGAGCACCGAACAGCCTCTCGCTTTCAGCTTCTTCCCTTTCTTCCTACTTGGGTGAAAGTCGTTTTTTTTTTTTTTTTTTTTTTTCCCTCATTGCGAGCAACAGGCAGGAGACAAACGGAACGAGCCGAGCGCAGCACACTCGAGGTGTATCTTTATCTCCGTATCCATCTCCGCGCTCTCCTTCCCAGCGAGGCTAAAGGCCCCCCTCTCCTGGCAGAGACCACAAACAGGGCAGCAGCAGCAGCAAGGGCTCGACCGGCTGGGAAGTGATGCAGCGACAAGGATGGAGCCAGGGGAAGGATTCCCCCCGCGGGAGGGGAGGATGCTGAAAGCCTCGGTGGAGAAGGGGTTAGAAGGAGCAAGACCCTGTGGGTTTGCTTCCCAAAGGAGCATCTCTATCGATGGCTAGGGAGGAGGAGGCTCAGAGGCAGAGCAGGGAGCAAATCAGTCCCAAAGATGTCCCACAGGGAAGAATGATGGCATTTGGATCGCTGCAAGGGACCCCGACTCCTTCTGCAAGGACCCTCCCAGCAAACACTGACCCCGGTCTCGGGCTTTTCACACAAAACCAAGCCTTAAGCAGCTAATCTGCAGATCGGAGTGGTCCCAAAGGCCGATAATCAGATGCAAATTTGCAGTTCGAGTTCCTCTGTCGAGGAAAACAACAACATTGCTGCATTTTTTTCCTGCTTCCTCCGAAGTATCCAGCACGCATTTATCTTCTATTTTATTATAGCTCCTTGCAGCTCCACGTTAAAGATCCTCCCATCCTACAGACCTGCCTGCAAACCTATATCCATACAATCCTACACCTCCCCACACCAATGGATTTCATTCCTGGAGAACAAAAAACTACTTTCAATAAGTAGGTCATAGCGAGGCAATTCGTACAGCCAGATTTTCCTTTTAATTCCTTTTTTCCCTTTTCAGGGAGTTGATAGATGGCAATCTATAGCCCCAAAGTGGAAATTTATTTTTAATCTGAAATGGCCAAATATGATCAGAAACATAATTTATGCTCGAGACATCCTCGTTCCTTCCAAATGAAAACACGATTTTAGAACGCCAGCCGTGCTATCGCATACCACATTATTCTCCAATAAGCTCCGAGTTGCACAAAAAGTGCTTAATTTCCTTGGCATTAGTCAGGTGAATGACACACGAGTCCGGAGGAGCTTTTCCTGAATAACTGCTGAGCCCGCCGTGTCCACAGCCATTCAGCGAAGCCACAAAGGACGCGGGCTCCGCTCCCTGCCTCATTTATCCCCTCGTTAACAGTGGCCCCAATTAAAGAACAGTAATTGGGAGCCTTACTTGGCTGGGGCCGTTTGGAACCCTTCTCGCCCCAAAGGCATTCCCGCTCCGAGCTGCAGAAATCGCCTGCTCGGGGCCGTTTCTAGGGCAGGTTTTGGAATGCAAGCAGCATCCTCATGGGCGCTCAGCCCTCCATCCCTCCCAGGCAGGGATTCCCAGCACCCTCCTCACCGCGTTTAAAAACAACGCAGGAGACCCCATTAATCCCTGCTAGAGATGCTGTTAATATTTAACTGCAGTTTAGATAAACTTACAGTAACCATCCTATTAAATTTAAATAAAATGTGCTTTTGGGAGCCTTCCCCTACAGCCACACTGCCCTGCTCTGCCTGCACTTTGCACCAAGTGCCTCGCAGTAAAAAAAGGAACGTTTTGTTTGCCCTTTAAAATACTGCTGGGCTCGGGTTTGTCGCTTGCTCTCGTGCTCAGGGACTCTGGAATTTTCAAGCACGAATTAACTCCTTAACTGAGCTGCAAAGCCTCAGCCAAGGGCCTGGAGGAGCAGGGGCCCTGGAAAAGGCTGCAGAGCTGTCCCAAACTGGTGCTGCAGACCCAGCACAGGATTGATTTTGAGGTGACCTAGTGTATACCCCCCGAGGAAAAGGAAAGCCAAAAAGCCCCACACAGCACTGCCAGTCCTAATATAGCAGCAGCATCAAGGATACTCAATATCTCACCACTGACTGTTCAAAGCCAGGTTGGACAGGGTTTGGAGCACACCTTGGGACAGTGGAAGGTCTCCCTGCCCATGGCACAGGGTGGGACTGGATAAGCTTTAAGATCCTTTCCAACCCAAACCATCCTGGGGTTCTCTGTACATTCCAGAGGGGCCAGGCAGTGCTGCAGCTGGCACATAACATCAGCAGGAAGCAAAGCAGCCCTCAAGGCCTCACTTTTCCCTTTGGATTAGTCCTTTCTCCCACAACCCTCCATGTCTGAGCCTCTTTCAGCAGCCCAGCCAGGCACACACATTTATGAAGTGACATCTCTGCAGGGCCAGACTCCATATGAAACATCAATGCAGAGAGTTTAAAAAGTGATCAAAGAGCTACCAAGCCACACTGGCACAGTGAGAATTATGAACTGGGATTGATCCTTGGTACAAATCAATATTGATTTTACATAAATCTGTTTCTCATGGCTTCCTTATGAGCTTATGGTGCTGTATTACCACCCTGAAAAACTTCTTTGATACAGCAGAGTTTGATTAGCATGGCTCAGGTGCCAGGGACAGCAGTGACGTGGGATAAAGCCATGCCATTAGCCATCTAATGGCATTTGAGAAGTGTGTGACATTAACCCAGAGCTCTACAGCTCAATCCCTGCAGTCAGTGAAAAGGGGGAAAAGCTGAATAAGCTGAAAAGCAAAGCCAGACACGCCTCAGGTCTCACCATGGATATTTAAGAGCTCCAGAACAACTCCCTTAAATGTGAAAACACAAGGTTCTACCCCCTCTGAGGCTCTGCCCACAGTCTGGGGGCTCTGTGCTGGATAACTGTTTGGAAAAGCAGCTCCAAGAGCTGCTGTGCCTCCTCCTGGGATGGTCGCAAGGCAAACACACTGAGCCAAGCCTTCCCCAGCCCATCTGGATATCACACATATCCTCAACTGCAGGGAGCAGCAGAAAGCCTGGCTGGCTCATCCCCTCCAGCTCAGCTTCCCCCCAAACCCTCCCTGAGCAGAGAACTGCTCAGTCCCTCCAGAGCCAGGGGCAGCACACAACAAGGCAGAGCACATACCTCAGTGTAGTCGACCACACACAACAAAAAGCACATAGCAGGAGCAGAGCCCCTAAAATACCTTTTCTAAAAGCACTAAGTGAGCTCAGCTGTGCTGGGTGAAAGCCCAGCCCACTGCCAGGTGTTGTGCATCCTCAGAATCAGCCTCTCCTGGAGCCACTGATCTCCCTATTGCCTGCATCTGCCTCCAGTCTGGGATCAGTCACCTCCAAACCGAGCCTTTCTTTCTGAGACCCCACCAGCTGCTGCCAAAAATGAGCTTTTTCCCATTTTCACCTCAAACCAGCACCTTTGCAGTACCCATCTTTTGCCAGGCTGGTTCCCTGAAGTTCCCAAATTGCTCGAGTACATTCCCTGGGAAAAAAGTCCAGGGTCGTTGCTGTCTGCCTGTATCAATTTGAGTTTTGCCACTGGTCCTCTGACCCTCACAGCTCTCTGCATCCAAGAATAATACTAATAATAGTCATGCCATTAAGCAAGATGCTTGGTTTGAATTTGAAGATTTTGAGAAATGATCTCATAAATTTAATTCCCGGGGTACCATCCTTGAGCGTTAACAGGCACAGTCGCCTCTGAATTCTGGGAAATGAGCATAATTACATGGAGATCGACAAGGCACAAATGCCAAGAATTCTGTTAACCTTTAATACTGCAAAAAAACTCTCCCCTTGTAATTATCTCTTTCCTTTGTCTTAAATGTTACTGATGAATATTTAGTGGGATAAGCAAATAAAAGGAGGCTAAGGGGTGCAAGGAGGTGCAGTTCCCTGTGGGATAAGTCTGAAAACCTCACAGAACATTGTGGGTCAGGGTAGGATGGGAGTCCAGGTCACAAAACTACTCCATGGGACAATGACACCCCTGTGGTGACACACAGCCATGACAGAGCCAGCAGAGGGGAATTTGAGTTACACCAAAACCCAGATTAATTCCCAGCACTGCCACAAATACACCTTCACCCAGGTCCATGAAGAGAGATCCCACAGTGGGATGGGTTCAGGTGCCCTTTCTCCTACCAGAACTTTGTCTGGGAGTAAAACTTCCCGGGTAAAAAACTCATCACCTTTCAAACACATCCTCCCTAGGGCTGCAAATGGCACTGCCCTCTTGCTGCACATGGAGCCTGATGGAAAGAAGATTTTCTCCCGGTGTGAACTGCATTAATATCTGTCAGAGCTCTGGCATTTCTGCCTATAATGATGAAAAATATGTGCCGAGAATGCGGGGTGCTCTCAGCATTGCCTCCCTCCCCATGAAGTGAAATTAGAAGCAGCTGCTCCTGCTCCCGTCCTCTTTACAGCCCTACAACATTATCTCGGGAAGCTGATTATTTGGGAGATGGCGTGGGGATAAGGGAGCCCTGTGACCTATCCACATTCCAGCGGTGCCGTGCTGCAGGCAGGGCTCAGCTCTCCCCTCCCCGGAGCTGCAGACCGCTGGAAAGGTCACTCTCCCCTCTTAATGTCGTGTCAGAGCCACCGCTGAGGGAACGAGGGAAAGGAAAAGGCACATCTCCCCCAGCGGGTGGAGAAAATCCAGCTCTGTCCTGGGAGGAGGTGGTTGGGCTCCAAACACCTGCAACGCCAAACGCTTTCGGAGCGCTGTCCAGGAGCTCTGGAAGAGGTGGAAGGAGCTTCCTGCTGGATTTGAAGGTGCTGCTCTCAACCACGTCCCAGCCAGCAGCTGGACCTGCTGATTTGGATGGGCAAGGAGGCAGCGAATCCTGTGCCCTGCAGGAGAGGGATTGCAGCACACCCCAGTGCTTGTCCCAGAATACTGAAGGCATCAGGGGGACAGAGGACATCCCACCCATGAGTGTGCCAGCCCCAGATCCCAAATTAGCCAATACCTTCCAGGGCACCGAGGTTGGGAGCTGGTCCACCCAGAAGCCCCAGAGTGCCACCAGGGAGGCCGGGTGTCACAGGAGGGGCTGGAGCAGCCACAGAACAAACTTTCCTCCCAGCCTCAAGGCCAGACCTTTACACATTCCCTCCTCCCTCATTCCAGGAGGAACGAAGCCAAATCAGTATTTATTCACAGAGGACTGGGGAGAAAAATGAAAGGAAAGAGGTGAGCCCGTTAAGTCCAACACCTTCCCCTCCCAGGATGGCTCTGCAGGGGTAGAGGGGAGGAGCCCTGCCCAGCCCAGGGCCAGGGCTGTGAGCAGCAGCAAGGGCTGCAAACCTCCCCAGAGGTGACCCCACAACCACCCCGGGGCTGGGCTCTCAGCAGCTCCTGCCAGCCCCCCTGTCACATTGTTCTTTTGCTGTTCATTCTAGCATTCTGATTGTTTACATATTTGGGAGTCAGTTTCTCATGGTTTTCTATAAGCAATATTATTGTTGACATTCCTTCCAGTAAGAGGGACAATTGATGGACATTTTCTAAGACCAGTGCAATTGAAGAGGTTGAACCTCCATCTTCCAATGTGGTCCCTTTCTATGAAAGGTATATAAGGTTAAGTCAAAAAATAAATTCTTTTTTTCTCCTCTCAATCTGACTTTGCCATCTCTGTTGCGTCTCTCCGTGATGTCACAGCATCACTCCCCATCTACTCCTGACCTCAGAATGTGGCAGATGTTTGCTCTGCCCCTTTCCCTTTCCCTGCCTTCCACTGGAGCGAGGCTTCTGGTCTCCAAGCTGCTTTTATGCCCCTTTAAAAGGTTATAAAAGCTGTCTTTATATTCCAATAAAGGCATATAAAAACAACCTTTTTTGCAGTTCAATAAATGTGGTTAAACTTTTCCCCCCATTAATACTTTTTTTGCCTCAGTGCCATGTGCATGTGTGGGCTGCCACAGGACAGGGAGGAGGTCGAGGCTTTGGGCATCACATCCCGAGGCAGGAGACAGCAGAGCATCCAAAGGGAGAAGGACCAAGAGGCTGTGCTGGGGACACCAGGCAGGTCTGATGCCAAGCAAAGATGGGGCACATAATCTGAACTGCTGCCCAAAAAGGAGAGAGATGAGGATACAGCCTCACTGGGTACTGTGCTGGGGCACTCACTCCAAAGAAAATAGCACCTGGAAGCAGGTGTGAGCTCAGGGAAGGGCTGTGCTGTGCCACGAGAAAAATTCAAGGGATGAACTATAAATCGGGGGGTAAAGAGTTACCCAGCAGGGTTTGGGCTCTCCTGGTAAAGGCCTGTGGATGTGAGGGATGATGAATTGCAGCCACCCTGCTCCCCAGCCCTGCAGGAACCAGCAGGGCTGTGCCACCTCTCTCCGGGTGACAAGGGACACTTCACCCCTGCTGCCAGCCCCCTGCTCTTGGCAGCATCATTTAGACCTTACAGGCCGTGGGTCAGGAGTTGTCCTGTCCGGAGCACCAGTGCCACACGAAGCCTGACAGGTCCCTGCTCTCTGTGCAGCCTCCAGACACGGCTCTAATTATTATTTACCGATGGTGCAGCCATCCCGTGGCCGGCAATCCGTCTTTCTCAAAAGCGTCCTTTTCCTTGGAAGAGGATCTAAACCTGTCCTGCTGCTCGTCCAACAGCCTCTCCAGGCATTAAAACAAGGAGGTTTATTATTTTTGGTGACAGCCTGTTCTGCAAGGTGAACACAACTTGTATGAATCAAACCGACTTGGATTTCATACATCATCCCGCAGCAGCACCGACGTGAAGGGCAGGAGGGGCTTGGCTGCCGAATGCAGAGCAGAGCAGGGAGTTCACCAGTGCTGATCTGTTGGTGATGGGGAGCCTGAGGGGTGCTGGGGCCGTGGCTGCTGGAGGGAGAAGAGTGGGGGAGATGTGAGCCCACAAATAAGGCAAGCTGGAGAGAGCTGGAGCTGGAGTAGAAGCCCAGCACCAAGGCAGTGAGAACCTTTCAAGCCATGTTCCCACTCTCTGACCTTGTTTCTCCCCTTCTTGCCCCTGCATAGGTCATGTGGGATGGGGACCAAACTCTGACCAGGGCAGGAGCAGGACAGATGATCTTATCATAGAATCCCAGAATGGTTTGTGTTGGAAGGCACCTCCCACCATGAGCACCTTCCACCATCCCAGGCTGCTCCAAGCCCCATCCAACCTGGCCTTGGACATTCCAGGGAAGGAACAGCCACAGCTTCTCTGGGAAACCTGTGCAAAGGCCTCACCACATCCACAGTGAGGAATTTCTTCCCAATATCCAACCTAACCTATCCCTTGGCCGAGGAGCTCCTTGCCCCCACCACATACCCTGTCCCAGCTCGTTCCATCCCACCCAGGCTGAGCCCTCCCTGCCATCTCCAGCTAATTAACCCAGCTAATTGCCTCACCAGGTTCCTTTTCAAGGCAGCAGGAGAATGATGAGGGTGAAGGGAGAGGGTGAGCATCCAGGGCTCCCTGGGGAGTTCAGAAGCATTTACAGTCCCTGGCACAAGAAAATCCATACTCATCTTGGCTCTGGGAGGCAGGGCTGCCCTCCCACGCTCCTATTAGCAATTCCCAATCATCTTTTATTAGGCCTGCATTGATTTGCTGCTCATTTCGGTGGGAACGAAGAACTAAGAGCCTCAGCCTGGCCTCAGCTGAGGAATCCAGGAACAGAGCTGATGGAGCCAGGGGGATCTTGGGGGATGCTGACCCGGGTTCATTACACAGCACAGCCAGAGCTGTCCTTTCAAAACAGCCTTGCACATCCCACGGAGCTGGGAAGCACATGAGGAAGAGGGATCAAGGGTAGGAGGGGCTGAGGCTCCTCCTGGTCTGCATATAGGGTGCTCCTCTCGTAATGGGGAGGGGAATATTTTCTAGCAGGCATTCCAGGGAGAATTGACCTGGATGCCATGTTCCAAGCCCCAACCCTGCAGAGCAGCTCAGGCCAATTATTACCCCCTGGGAGAAACAGTCTCCTAACACTACTCCAGTTTCCAAGCCAACATTTTCATGTAGCTTGTGAAACACAAATTCTGTTAGGAATCATCTGAATATTTTGTTCTAATAATGCCATAACACCAGCGTACCCATTAGCACATACACGGAAAGGAGTATTTGAATATCAAAACAAAGCAAATTTACAGTCTTTTTTTCCCCTCCTGGCAAAGGCATCGCTGCTAGTTATCAGTTTCCAACTGTTTGCACCACAGCTTTTCCATGCGTGTCCCTGCTGTCATCAAACCTGCTGCTCCCTGCACCCCGTGTCCTGAGATAACCCGAGATGTGCAGCCAGGGCTACAAAAGGGCTTCACAGCCCCCGGGAGAGAAAGGGCTGGGAATGACAGGGTGGCAGAGGAGAGGGTGGGAGCTGCAAATCTCTGGCTGTGTGAGCCACAGATAAATCCCTCTGCACCTGGCAGCTCCACCTCAATCCCTTCATTAACACATCACAACAACATCTACCTCACCCCATCCTAGCACCCAGCTCACCCCATCACAGCTCCCATCCCATCATGGAAACACTTCATCCATCCCAATGCCCATCTCACCCCATCCTAGCACCCACCTCACCCCATCACAGCTCCCATCCCATCATGGAAACACTTCATCCATCCCAATGCCCATCTCACCCCATCCTAGCACCCACCTCACCCCATCACAGCACCCACCTCATCCCATTATTGCTCTCACCTCATCCCATCATGGAAGTACCTCATCCCATCTTGGAAACACCTCTTTCCATCCAATGCTCACCTCATCCCATCCCAGTGCCCACCTCATCCCATCCCAACACCTATCTCACCCCATCCTAGCACCCACCTCATCCCATTATTGCTCTCACCTCATCCCATCACACACCCACCTCATTCAATCCCAGCATCCATTCTCATCCCCTCACAGCACCCACCTCGTCCCATTATTGTCCTCACCCCAACCCATCACAGCACCCACCTCATCCCATCACGACACACACCTCATCCCATTATTGTTCTCACCTCATCCCATCACAACACCCACCTCTTTCCATCACAGAACCAACTCCATCCCACCACATCCCAGCAGACTGAGATGGGGGGATGCACTAAAAGCCTCGGGTTTGTTGTATTTAATTATATGTATATTTTTTTTTAGAATGCCCCTGCATTTAGAAAGCCAGAGCCACTCTCTAAAGCACCCCAGGAAATACGAAGCCCAGAGAGCAGATTCAGAGGAGAACAGCTCACAATGCCTGCGGTGAGGCGGATGAAAGCCGAGGGCTGCATCCTTGGATGTGCCTCACTTCAGACGGAGCAGGAGGAAATTCAGACACTCTTAAAATTCTGCCCCAGATCTGCCAGCACAGAAACTTTCCCTGTCTTTGAACCAGGCAGCTGAATTCTCTCCCGGGAAGCGGCCGCCTCGGGGCAGCGTGCGGGAGGCGATGCGAGAGGATATTGGCTCTCGGCAGGGTCCCGCCCCGCCCGGGTGCGGTGGCCGAGGGGATGCTGCCGGAGTGATGTCACCCACCCGGGCCATGCTGGGGCTGTGGCACCCAGGGTCCTGAGTAAACCAAGGGCAAACTTTGCCACCCAGAAACAAGAGTTTGCTTCTGCACGTGTTCTGATGCCGGTTACAAGCACGTAAGGAGCAAATCAGGTCTGATCCAGAGGGTCTGAGAGCAGCAGCTCTTCAGCGTTGAGTCAGACCTCACATTACTCAAGGATCCATGGCCCATTTTTTCCCCCTTTTTGCTTTTTTTCTCCCTGTCTACCTCCAGGCAGTCAGGGAACAAGGCAGGGAGATGAAACCTGGACCCCAAGAGACGTGAGGAACATGCTGTTGAGTTCCCCTTTCCCTGCCCATCGGTGGATGCTGGTGTCACCAGCAGACAGAGGGGCAGGAATTTGGTCCCACGCTGAAGTGGGGCTGTCACAGCCCTTGCTGGCAGCGCCGTGCCTTTCGCCTGGCACCAGCGCGCAGCTCACAAACACAGCGGGCCAAACTCCTCCCTGGGGTAGCCTAATTAAAGCCAGTGATGGTACACCAGGGATGAACCTGGCCCACTGGCCTGAGCTGGAGTCCACGATGGGTCCAGCTGGCAACTCCGAGGCAGCAGGAAGGATCCCTGGCACTGGGAGCAGCGCTGGGAGCTGCGGTCGGCATTTGCGAGTGGGAGACAGACTCAATAAACCCAGGGCTAAGTAAACCTGATCTGTGATAAATAACAACCAGCCTTCCACCTCTTCCAAATGCTATGGAGATCCGCCCAAATTGTCCTCCCAAGCCCCATGAGCGGTGGGGACATTTCATTAGCCCTGTTACACTGACAGGGAAACAGGCACTGGGAGCCTAATAATAATAAAAATCCGTTATGTCACAGTGCTTGTTGTCTGTGTAACCCAACTAGCAGCTCCAAAAGGCAGGGAAATGGCTGGGCTGGTTTTACTGGAGTCAGGGGGATGGAAATGTGCAAGGAGGGTGGTAATTAGCTTCGGGTCACTCATCAAGATGAAGTTTGCTGAGTGGCGCCACCAGGCCACATCCAGGCTGGGCTGAGGGGCTCGAAGCTGCAAGCAGGATGGATCAGGAAAATGCTGTTCCACAGCTGCTAACTGAAGGAGAACCAGAGAATTCAGAGAATCCCAGAATCACTAAGGTAGGAAAAGCCCTCCAGGATCATTGGTCCAACCCGTGACAATCCCCACCTTGTCACCCAGCCCAGAGCACTGAGTGTCATGTCCAGGTGTCCCTTGGACACCTCCAGGGATGGAGACTCCACACCTCCCTGGGCAGCCCCTTCCAATGCCAAACAACCCTTTCCATGAAGAAATTCCACCTAATGTCAACCTGAACGTTCTCTGGCACAGCTTGAGGCTGTGTCCTCTTGTCCTGTCCCTGTTCCCTGGGAGAAGAGGCTGACCCCACTGGGCTGCACCCTCCTGTCAGGGAGCTGCAGAGAGTGAGAAGTCCAACCTGTCTGCACCTGGGCAGAGGGATCTGCAGCAGCTCAGATCCCTCAGCCCATCCAAACCCGTGCCAACAGACCCCAGGGAAGTCCCACCAAAACTTTAATGTGGCTTTAGGCTGAGCTTGAGGGGTGTGATTGCCCAGCAATTGTGGTGTGATTGCACCACAGCTCCGCTTCCCACACCTGCAATTTTCACTCTATTCCTACAACTCCAAGGCTCCATGGCCGCAAATTAATTAAAGTGTAAGAGCAAAATCAGTGGTGCCACTGAATGTTAAAAATACCCTTCCATGGTGACCGGGAAGCCAAAGCCACAATTTTGGATATGGAGGTAACGTTAAGAGCTGAAATGTAGTGAAATTCCAGCTATAGGGACAAGTGGGAGGTGGTGAGGTTATCCAAAAGCTTTACCACGGTGTAATTACACCGTATTTGTCAGGTAATTACAGCCCTGCTATTATACGCTACAAGTCTCCGTTCCATGCCTAATCCCATGAGGTAGATCCAGAGGGATAAAAGGCAGCAGCATCAGACACCTGAGTGCTGCGAGAAGGAATGATGGACGTGGACTGACAGGGATAGCAAAGGGAGAGGAGGTAGGAATGGAAATGTTCCAGGTATCCAGACCAATCGCTCACACCCAGGGCAGCCCCAGGCGCATTCCCACCCTCTGATGCTCCAGGGATTCACACCACTCAACGGGAAAGCGCCAGGCTCGGCTGCTTGGGATCTATTGAGGAGGTAAAAGCATCCATCAAAAGCCAATCTGCTTTAGGAAAGCAGAGAAAGAGGTTAGTCCGAATTAATTTTTCACTTCCAAAGCTTTATGGGGAGTTCTGAGAGTGTCAGGTCGTGACGCTTCAATATTTTCTGAACGAGAAGCTGGAGCGCTGGTTCCAAACTCCTCTGTTTGAATTGTCAGGTAATTTGTACCCAAACATTTCAATTAAAAATTTCTGTTGGCTCATCTGTTTGGGTTTTTCCTCTGGGGAGAGAGATGGAGGACTTGGAGGTTTTGCTTATTACCCAACTTCTGTCATTTTGATGCCTCATAAGCTACTTTAGGGTTGAACAGGGAGGGGGGAACCTAAGAGGCCATTGCAGGGAGAGCCCCCAGCCCTGGCTGAGGGGTGAGTTCATCCCTGCAGCCCTTCCCCTGCCCTGTGGCACATCTGAGTGTCCTAGGTTCCCCAGGGCACTTTTTTCTGCCAGCAGAGCACTGGTGTAAACCCATCCCTGGAGGAATTTAAAAGCTGTATAAAGCTGGTGGGTGTGGCAGTGCTGGGAAATGGGTGGACTCAGTGATCTTACAGGGATTTCCCAACATATCTATCTATTCATTCTATTCCTATTCTATTCTTTCTATCTATTCTATTCTATTCTATTCTATTCTATTCTATTCTATTCTATTCTATTCTATTCTATTCTATTCTATTCTATTCTATTCTATTCTATTCTATTCTATTCTATTCTATCTATTCTATTCATTCCATTCCATTCCATTCCATTCCATTCCAATTAATTTGACTCTATTTTCAATTTTATTCCTTCTCTTCTCTTTCTTCTCTTCTCTTCTCTTCTCTTCTCTTCTCTTCTCTTCTCTTCTCTTCTCTTCTCTTCTCTTCTCTTCTCTTCTCTTCTCTTCTCTTCTCTTCTCTTCTCTTCTCTTCTCTTCTCTTCTCTTCTCTTCTCTTCCTTCCCTTCCCTTCCCTTCCCTTCCCTTCCCTTCCCTTCCCTTCCCTTCCCTTCCCTTCCCTTCCCTTCCTTCCCTTCCCTTCCCTTCCCTTCCCTTCCCTTCCCTTCCCTTCCCTTCCCTTCCCTTCCCTTCCCTTCCCTTCCCTTCCCTTCCCTTCCCTTCCCTTCCCTTCCCTTCCCTTCCCTTCTCCCTTCCTTTCCCTTCCTTCCTCCATTCCATTCCATTCCATCCACCCAGACCAGCACAGGGTTCCAGTTCCACAGGGCTGGAAACATCCATGATAAATCCACCCTGCTCCACGGGGTCCCATGTGCAGTTCCAGAGCTCCATGACCTTATTTAACACTGCCCCCTTCCCAAGGCAGCCCAGCCCAGCCCTGCTATTCCTCACAGGTCTCCTACTGCTCCCTCCTTCCACCTGGTCCTGTTTTCCTGGTGCTATTTGCATTCATATTTCCACAGCAGGTGGGCACAGGAGGGGATGTACAGAACCATATCCATGGGGGAATTCAGCCAGGTCTGGAATAACCCCAACCCTTCCTGCTGCTCAGCACAGAACAGAAAATGAAGACAATTCCCCTTTGGGGCTCCAAAACATTTATGCAGAGCAGACGTGGGCCTGGAAACACAATCAGATGGGACACAAACTGTGTTTTTGCTGGGTGTTTTTGTTGTTTGGGTTTGGTTTTTATCTTCTTTTTCTTTGTTTTAAGTCAAGCTGGACCAAATTCTTTATCATCTGCTCCTGCAGAAGCCGCGCAGGATCTGTGGAGCCACAACAGAGGAGGAGCAAATCCCTGTGGGATTCCAGAATTCCTCCCAAGGGAGCAACTCATGGAGTGGACTGGCTCTAATCCCTCTGGGTGCAGTTCCATCCACTAAAATCCATCCTCTGTAAGGTGCCAGCACAGCTGCCATGGGAAATAAGGGCCGAGCCATTGCCAGAATGATCTTACAGGAATCATCTCCATTAGGGGCTCAGCTAAGCCATGAAGCCTGAAAGTTGATTATACCTTTCGTTAGGAATGACTGAATGATGTTTTAAAGCTGGAAAATGAACTCACAGCTAAGAGGAAACACTTTCTTGGCGAGGCCGTAGAGTAGATTCCCTACAGAATAGATGCAGCTGTGAGAGTCAAAATTAAATTGATATTAGAAAATTTCCTGAGGGGGAAAAAAGTCATCTGGAGCCTGCAGAAATGGCATCGTGCAGAGAGCTGACTAGGAAATGGAAAGCTGCTGAAACTCAAATATATATGTGTGTGTAAATATATATATATATATAGTTTGAATAAAAAGGAAAATATCCTCTAACTTCCACATCTCAGCATAAATTTCCAAAAGGTAAAATTTTCATGGAATAGATTATTTTTTCTCCTCCATTTACCTAATGCAAGGACATTCCAGCTAGCTCCCAGCTCCTGGAAGAGCCACGTGTGTGCTATAGTTGGGACATAACATGGCAAGTTGCTTTCCAGTGGGTTTTAGGGTTTGGGGTTTTGGGGTTTGTTGATTCCCACTGCCCCTCAGCAGGTCTCCCTGGCCAGCAGGGACAACTCCTGGGTTTGCCATCACACAACCAAACCACTGAGCTCCTTCCAGGCAATCACCTAGATTTAGATTTGTCCAATGGAAAATCAATTTCTCTGGAGAAAAATTAAAAGCATCACAGGAATTTTGCAATAAAGGCACTTTCTGTGCAGAAATGTACATTGATGGAAGACCAACAGGCTCTGACCAATCTGGTCTAGTTGAAGATGTCTCTGATCACTACAGGAGATTGGATGAGGACAGCTTTAAGGTCCCTTCCAACCCAAACCATTCTGGGATTCACAGACAGAATTCCAAAGGTGGCTTTCTCCATCCCTCCTCACCGTGCCCCGATGCGTGTTTGGGAACGGGCAAACAGAGCAGAGCAAAAATGCGCACATGCAAAAGCACAGATGGAAGCAGGAAAATCCCTTTTTCACTGGCCTCCCTTGTCTCCCTCCACCCAGGCAGCGGCACCAGGAGCCTGCACGTCCCCATGTGCAGGGGAGCAGGGACAGCTCCAGCCACACCCGCAGCGGGACCCTTCGGATCAGGTTAACAAAAAGGCGCTGCTGGTCACAGCTCCTCTGCTGCCCCCGCCGCCTGCTCGCGATTTTCTCTAACAGCCTCCAGAAAGGGACGCACATTCCTTCAGCGTTTGTCCGAGGGAAGGTGGAGCTGCCTGGAAGGGCACTGCCAGCACCCACCAGCCCCGGGCACGCTGCTCTGCCCAGCCCAGGGACACATCCACAGCCTTGGCTCTGTTTAAACACCGTCCCTCCCTGGCTGCCTTAAACAAAAGCTTCCAGCACGGCCGGGTCTCTCCAGGAACGAGCCAAAGCTCCCTGCAGCACAGGGCACCCCTCCATCACCACAACCCAGCACAGCACAGCACTGGTCTCCTTCAAAATTCCCATTGGGAGCACCTCCACACCTCCACTGCTTCAAATTAGACCCCTCCAACCTTCATTTTGACCTCTAAAATAAAACCAGTTATAATTAAGATGAGCTGGGTTTATTAGCTGGCAGATTCCAGATATATTTCCACACATTTTTTGTGCAACCCCAGCATCTCAAAGCTGCTGCTCACCCAAAGCCTGGATTCCTCTGCAATTGCACGGTGCCAGTAACATTAAAGAAAACATCAACTCTGACGAGGCCACAGAGACCTGCAATAAAAACAGGAGGGCTGGTTGCACCAGACACATCTGCTGCCAGCATCCTCCTCCACACCTGACTCCTGCTCTCCAGGCTGGAATCCAAAGGGGTCACAACACCCTCGGGGAGCCCCTCACCACCCACCCACCTCCAGCTGAACAGAACCATTGCCAAGTCAGAACTCGGAGGATGGAAACTCCAAAAGGCAGCCGGTGAGAATCTGCAAGGCAGCGGGGATGGAGCGAGGTCAGAAAGGGTAAAATCAGTGGCAAAGAGCAGCCAGGACCTCGAGCCCAGGCTCTGAGAGGGAAGATAATAAAAAGGCATCATCCCTTCGCAGCCAGTGAATTGTTGCTTAAGCCCGAGGATCACAGACAGCCCTCTCATCTGAAGGGAGCAGTCAAGTGAAGACATTTCCCGGCCATTAAGCCGAGCGATAAAGCACCCGCAATAAAGTCTGGGAAGTGGAATTTATCGTGGCACTGTACAGATTGTAGGGCCAGGAGAGAGCTGGCTCAGGTCAGCAGGTTGACCTCTTGTGTTGTCCAAAGATCTTTCCCTTCAGCCCCTCCATTAACATCCCGTCTCTGCGCTGGGGCCGGCGCCAGAGATCCCTCCCTGGGGACTCTCCCCCTTCCCTCCCATCTGGGGACATTTTCTTAACAGCCAAGCAGAAAAACTTTCCCTTCCTTACCTCTGGGCCATTACTCCTTGTCCTAGCACCTTTGGAGACCAGGAATAATTCCTTTTCTTCATTTCCAACATTGCCCAGAAAATCGTTAGAGATTGTGATCCCTTCCCACCCTCTCAAGAGGCTTCTCCTTTACTGGACTATAATTTAAAATGAAATTTTAAAAATTTTAAATGATATTTAAAAAAAGAAATTCTAAATTCAAAATCCAGTTCATATTTAGCAAAACCTCTGCATTATTGACAGGGATTCTGAATCAACCTGGGCACTGTGGGCAGCACCCACAGCTGGGTGCCCAAAGGACCAGTGAACATCTTTGAATTTATTTCTGTCCTGCAACCTGGCTGGATCTACATGTTAGAAATGAAGATATATAATTTAGAGCTGGAATGGGGCAGCTCAGCCTTGTGATGTGCTGGTTCTGAGAAGTCACCTCCACCTTCCAGGGAAGGAGTTTTATCCTGCCAATGACCTTTTTTTTCCTCAAATCTGCACAGGGATCATCCTGCTCATCCCAGCCAGGGCCACAGCTTTAAATTCTCTGTTGCCCACAGATACTGTGGCTGCCTCATCCCTCAAATTGTTCAAGGCCAGGCTGGATGAGGCTTGGAGCAACCTGGCCCAGTGAAAGGTGTCCCTACCCATGTCAGGGGCTGGAATGAGATGAGCTTTAAGGTCTCTTCCCACCCAAACCATTCTGTGATTCTTTGATTCTACAAAATCCTCTTTGGTTATGGTGTTCCATAAGGAAATAAATAAATTTTGAACAATGCCATGCAGCCAGTAAGGGCAATTTGGGGCAGTCAAGGACAGCAGAAGTTCCTCCAAATCCCTGTGATCTGAGATCTCAGCCATTCAACTCACATCAGGCAGGTTTTTGTTTGGGATCGATGACCTTGTTTAGACCAAAACCATCCAAGCCCAGCATCCTGCAGCACAGAGGATGTTTTCCTGCTCTTGGTTGGCTGAAGTTATTCTCATTTCTGCCTTTTTCTATTTCCTAGCAGAGACAGCAGAATAACCATCGGGAAGACAATTCCCAGGATGATTCCTGCCTTGTATCAGAGGAGCCAAAATGCGCAGATGAAAACTCTGCAAATGTTTTGCAAGGGAGCAGGAGCCCTTTTGAAGATGGCTGATTTCCCAGCACAAACATTTCATCCAGCCCTGAGAGTTCTCTGCAAAACAATTTGAGCCCCACAAAAAAAAAAACAACCAACAAGAAAATCCAAAAAACTGTCAAAACATTTTGAAGGAGACTGAATTTTTCTGTTCATTTCAAAAGGAATCATCAGCACCCAGGACCAACAGACTGGTGGGTGCATAACAGTACATGGAATTCAGGTATTTGGGGTTTCTGCCTTCTCCATGCAAAAGCCAAGTAGTTGCAGTGCTCCTTGTTGGAGGGACAGGGTCACCTCATCAAAGCTCCAGAATCAAACAACCAATATTCTGTGCCCAAAAAGTGCAACCCAAAAAAATGCTGAACCCCAAATATCATAATGATATGAGAAATATCATTATTATATATAATTTATGATATGAAATCCAGAATTGTTTGGGATGGAAGGGACTTTGAAGCTCATCCCATTCCACCCCCTGCCATTGGCAGGGACACTTTCCACTATCTCAGGGTGCTCCAAGTCCCATCCAGTCTGGCTTTGGATATTTCCAGGGATCCAGGAGCAGCCACAGCTGTTTTGGGCACCCTGTGCCAGAGCCTCAGCACCATCACAGGGAGGAGTTTCTCCCCAACACCACATCTTACCCTGCCCTCTGGCATTGTCAAATAATTGCCCCTCTCCTGTCCCTCCATCCCTTGTCCCCAGTCCCTCTCCAGCTCTCCTGGAGCCCCTTCAGACCCTGCAAGGGGCTCTGAGCTCTCCCTGGAGCTTTCTCCTCTCCAGGTTTGCAACCTCAGCTCTCCCAGCCAGGCTCCAGAGCAGAGGGGCTCCAGCCCTGGGAGCATCTCCATGGCCTCTCTGGACTCACTCGAGCAGATCAGGTCTGCAACCTCAGCTCCCAGCCAGGCTCCAGACAGAGGGGCTCCACCCTGGGAGCATCTCCATGGCCTCTCTGACTCACTCGAGCAGCTCCAGGTCCTTCTAATGATGGGTGCCAAGGAAAAAAATAACAGTTTGACACTGTGCTGCTTTTTGTTCCTGCCCGGCTGCTTCCCACCCTCCTTCACCTTCACCCTCCCACCCTGCCCTTCCCTTCTGCCACCTATCCCGCTGTCCCCAGGTCTCACTGGTCCTCATAGCACCTCCAGCCAGTGCGGGTGGATGGATGATGGATGGATGGATGATGGATGGATGAGATGGATGGATGGATGGATGGATGGATGGATGGATGGATGGATGATGGATGGATGGATGGATGGATGGATGGATGGATGGATGGATGATGGATGGATGATGGATGGATGGATGGATGGATGGATGGATGGATGGATGGATGGATGGATGGATGGATGGATGGATGGATGGATGGATGGATGGATGGATGGATGGATGGATGGATGGATTGTGGCAGCATGGGGCAGTCTCTGCCAGCTGCTTGGTTCCGTATGCTCCTCTCCACCCAGCTGCTCGTTCCGTGTGCTCTGCTCAGTCCCATGTGCCCCTCTCCACCCGGCTGCTCGGCCCCGTGTGTGCTCCTCTCCACCCGTGTGCTCCTTGGTCCCGTGTGCTCCTTGCCCCCTGTGCCTCTCTCCACCCATGTGCCCCTCTCCACCCGTGTGCCCCTCTCCACCCGTGTGCTCCTTGCCCCCTGTGCCCCTCTCCGCCCATGTGCTCCTTGGTCCCGTGTGCTCCTTGCCCCCTGTGCCCCTCTCCACCCGTGTGCTTCTTGGTCCCGTGTGCTCCTTGCCCCCTGTGCCCCTCTCCACCCGTGTGCCCCTCTCCACCCGTGTGCTCCTTGCCCCCTGTGCCCCTCTCCACCCGTGTGCCTCTCTCCACCCGTGTGCCCCTCTCCACCCGTGTGCTCCTTGCCCCCTGTGCCCCTCTCCGCCCGGCTCTCAGCTCTCCTGCCGGGAGCAGCGAGGCGCTGCAGCGGGCGGAGCGCTGCAGGGATGGGCACTGACTGCCGGCACCTCCAGCACTGCACAGACACTCCCAGCCAGCTCCTGGGGCACCTGCCAGCCCCAGGCCCGTGTGCTCCATATTCCTGAACCCCATCCCCTCCCTGGCTTGCTGGAGAAGCGCAGTGCTGGGGCATCATCCTTCTTGAGGAGCAACAGAACCAAACCACCAGCCCACTCTCAGCAGGAGGAAAATGGATGTTACCACACACTCCCGGCTCACTTGCCAAAAACACAGGCTAAAACCAGGCTGATGTGACCCCAAGCCTGCAGTCCCTCCTAGAGCTAGCTCTAGACTTGACCTGTCCCTGTGCTGGCATGGGTTTAACATCCAAAACAGGCTGCAGGCTCCTAAAGAAAAGCGTGAACCCCTCTTGCATCCAAACCTCGAGTGACATCCATCCCAAGCTGCTGCCCATCCCTCGTTTCTCTGCGTTCCCGCTCTGGTTATAAAAGCCAGCTGGGAGGGAGGGATGCAAGGAGCTGCTGTTTTCCAGCCAAGCCAGAATGGAGCTCTGGTGCTTCCGAGCATCCCCTCCCCAGGGGAGGATCGGTGCTCTGGGTGCAGCAGGCTGGGGGATGATGGGATGCAGCAGCTAATTTGCACTAATGGTCCCAGAAAGGCAGGGAGAGCTCTCCAGAGGAGAACACACTTGAGCAATAACCTAAATAGCTCCGCGTTTCCAAGCAAAAAGTCCTTGAGGAGGGAAGAGAGGCCCTACAGTTGAATATCTCTCCCCACCTGCACCGAAACTTGGCTGGGAATGGTGGAAAAGAGCTGCCCAGGCAGGGAAAAACAGATCTGCAATGTGAGCAGCAGCTCTTGGAAGAAGCTGGACCATGGCTGGATGTCCAGCGCTGCTTTCTGTGCCCGCTTGGACAGACTGATGGCAGTCCTGGGAAGAGCCCAGCTCAGAGCACGTTTGGCTCCATTGCCAGCCCAAGGCAAAAAAGTCAGCCCATCTGTGCTGAGACAGGTTGATATAGAGGGTGAAATGCCTAAGTAAAATTCCACAACAGGGCATTAAAAAGATGTAATAAAATATACACGAGTTATTAAATATTGTCATCAAGATGAATCATAAATCAGAGATTTTATGGTTTCTGATTATAAATTCCATTTATTCTGTAAGCGTTTAAAGAAAGAAAAATGGAGATTCAGTAAAGATTTAAGCCCAGCCATGATGCTGCTGATATTTCACTGTTGCTTGTGGATGACACGGCTGTGGGAGCCCAATGTTGGGTGCACAGAATAGTCTGGAAGGATCCTCTCGTGCCATGAAAAATTCCAATATTCTTATGGAAACCACTACAGAGTTCCTGTATCACAAGCTCTCCTCCCCACCTCCCTCCTCACCCTGTTTATGGGTTGTAAGATGCAGCCGACTTTCACAAAGAGAGAAATCATCATTTCGGGGAAGGGAAGGCTAAAAGCAGCGAGTGTATGTGGGAAATACCTTTTCCCCTCTTCAAATGCCAAGAGAAATATCAAAGAAATTGCTTTCTTGGAAAGACTCAAGGGTTCAAATAAATTGTCAAGTGCCGGGTGCCAGCACTTCCCTCCTCCTGTGCGGCAGGACCATCCTTCTGTAGAGATGCCACCACAAAGAAAGGTCAGGAGATGCAAGCCTTGAAAAGATTCCCACAGAAAACAAGCAAAGGGACAGCCTGTGCCACCCCATTCTGAGGAGAAGCTCAGCCCAAGCCCTGAAGTTACCAGAACCCTGCTCTGCCCTGGTGTTCTACAGGCACAAGCCAGGCGTGTCAGCAGCCCTGGCGCTCCCTCAGCAATGAGTATTTCCTACATTTAATGCCCATTCCCCTTTTTCAGCATCACAAACCAGTGCTAGATTGTTCCTTGTCCAACCCTAAAACAGGTTGACTCAGTCCCCAACCTGCATTTTTCAGCTAAGACAAAACACACACCTGATGTACAGCTTTGCACGGGCTGTTTCCGTTCGCCTCAATCCATTCCCCATCCTATTGCAGTTCATTTCCAGGGGAACCAAAGCCCACGGACACAGATCCATAACCTCAACCATTAAATCCCATCTCTCAGATAGGCTGGGAGGAAGCTGGACCACAGGGCAGATCCTGTTTAATTAGGGCTCATAAAACCAGCTCAGTGCTGCACTGGGGAGTGGGGCTGATTTGCAGCTGCCTTTAAAACGGAGCAGGGTTACTGCTTCAGCAGTTTTCCCAGCCAGTTTTATGGATGCAACAATAAAGCCCAAAAAAAAAAAAAAAAAGAAGTTTGCGTGCCAGGAGTTTTACTGCTGAAGCATCTGATAACGTCACGGCAGCTTGTCGTGGGATGGAGGGAAGGAGGGTGCTGGGAGGGGAGTGGAGATGTGGATGAGCTGCAGGAGGGAGGCAAACCCAGCCTTGCCAAGCCCCACGGGCTCCCCAGCGGGGAGATGAGACACATTTAAAACGAGCTGTGCCGCATCTCCAAACAGCCTGTGTGAAGGTTTCTGTCTGGCCACATGAAGCAGGGAGGGGCTGCCAGGCTGGGGTTTATGAGGTGCAACAAGGAGGGGATGATACAAGCCTCTGCCGGGGGGAAACACTAGGATATACAGAATCCCAGAATCCCAGAATGGCTTGGGATGGGAGGGGGTTTCAGGCTCATCCCGTTCCACCCCCTGCTATGGGCAAGGACAACTTCCACTGTCCCAAGCCTCGTCCAACCTGGCCTTGGACACTGCCAGGGATCCAGGAGCATCCACAGCTTCTCTGGGCAACCTGTGCCAGGCCTGCCTACCCACACACAGGGAAGAATTTCTTCCCAGGATCCCATCGAAGTCTATTCTCTTTCATCAAAACAAATTAAATAAGGCTTCTTTAATTTTTTTTTTTTCATTTTCTGAGTAGAAATTTTGTCATGCCCCTCACTGCCAACCCCTTCTGAGCTTCTCAGGCTGCACCTGAATTGCTGTGCTGGGGTTTTACAGCCTGCTGCACATCTCTGGACAAGCCCTCCCAGCTGTTTGCACATGGAACCCACCAGACAGGGTGTGGGAAAGGAGCAGGGATGAGCTTATTCCCACTGCTGAGACTCCAACATGCAGCCTGGCCCTGCACAAGGTGAGCTGGTTGTTTGTGCAAGCCCCCATGACAGCCCCAGGCACAGGCACGACAATCCAGGTGGGCATTTGGAATGAGGAACTGGCAGATCAGGGAGAAAAAGGGAGGCAAAAAGCAGCACACGAGGTTTCTGGGATAGGAAAATAAGAGGATGAAAGCCTTTCTCAATGCCAGCCAGGGCAAATCAACGCTTCCCTTCCTGCCTCGCCGGCTGCAGCTTTGGGTAAAAATGTGATGAAGCAGCTTTATGCATTAAAGAGGCCAATTTAAAAGAAAGAAAAAAAAAAAAAAAACAGGGCAAGTGTAAGGAAAAAGAAGAACAGAGTGAGACTGATGGGGTCAGGGCGCTGTTAAGGATGTCAATACCCATCACTCACCAGTAACCTTTCTGTAACTCCTGACCCCGCAGTGGCTGTCGCGAAACCGCAGCAAAATTAAAACAGAAATGAAGCAGCATCAGGTCCCGGCGAGAGGAGGCAGCGCCTGACAGGCAAGGTAAGGGCCTGACGTGGAGACAAGGAGGGGGCACGGCGCCGGCCACGGCGTCCCCGAGCTGCCGGGAGAAGAGCGAGGGATGCAGGATGCGGCGGCGAGCGGAGCGGGTCGGGCGCGCTGCCGGCACAGCGGGACACGGGGCGAGGGGAGGCTGACAGCAGCGGGCTGGAGGATGAGGATGGCCCCGGGGAGGGGGCAAGGACGAGGCTGATGTACCCCAAGAGCCGAGGCTGGAGGGGGCACAGCGGATCGCTGCAGCCCGTGGGGTTACAACACCACCACTCTGTGCGTTGGGGGATTTCTGCTAAGAAAAGGCGATTTCCTCAGGTTGCAGGGAGGGGGTTTCACGCAGTCCTGCATCCCATCCATACATAAAAGTAGTGAAATAAGCAGCAAACCTCTCTCTGAGAGGGCTGGAGCTGCAGCAGCACGACGTCCCCCTCTCCTCCTGCCCCCGGCTCTCCGTGCAAATTTAAAGCATGTTCCAGATATGGGCTGACCTTTCCAGAACACAGGAAAAGGCAAAAGGAGAGGTGGAGATGCACAGAAGGGAAAATGTGCTTCGCAGTGGAAAAGAGACCATGTACATCCCACCTAACAAAATGGGAAAAATGGGCAGGAAGGATCTGGCCTGGGATCAGTCCCAGCCAAAGCCAGGTCAGCTTCTCGATGCTGTCCCAACCCCAAGGGACAGGTCCCAAGGCAGACCCTGAGCAGACTGAGCCCAAAAGCACATGGGACCAGCTTCTCTGGCGAGCAGAAGCAGGGTTGCCCTTGCTGGGAAGCATCCCTAAGGCTGATCCACAGTGATCTCCCAGCTATTTAACCAGAGATTTGGAGGGAGATAAGTTCCCCAGATCAGCTTACGGAGCCGGCAGTGGTCAGCAGACCGTGGCAAAGTCTCTCCAGCACTGTTTCACCCATCTCATGAAGCTTGCAGAGCATCCTTCTCCCTCCCCATCACACAGATACCTGCCTTTCTCTTTTGCCAGCCTCTCCCCCAGCCTGCTGTTGTGAGGAAAGGAGGACAGGCTCATCCCCCGGTGCCAGCGGTTCTGCGCCGCACCCGGCACAGCCCTCGCCAAGAACAAGCGCACAGAGGGAAGGCAATCAGGAGAACCACGGGAGATGCTGTCACACACAAACTGCACTGAACCTGCTGGGAGCCCGTGGATGAGTGTGGATGGCAAGGACACGGATTCCTGGGGTCCTGCCTTCCCCGTCACGGCTCTTTCAGCTTTAAGCTGGGCCAAGGTGAGGGCTCCTGCACTCGTGGGCACGACCCTCCCTCCGCCTCCCAGCCTGGCACAGCGTGCAGGATCAGCTCAGGCTCCTCTCTGCAAGACATCCAGAAGCTGAGACAGAGCTGATCCATCTTCCCCGCTGAAAGAGTGTAAACAACTCAGCTGCAGGCTTGGAGTGCAAGAGAGGACACGCAGTTGGAAATTTTAAGGGCCAATTTACTAGGTAATTTACTAAACACGCTAATAATTGACATTGCAAGCACCATCCCGCTGTCCCCAGCTCCTGCCTAATATCCGTAGCAAGAGGGAGAAAACAGCTTTCCCTGTCCTCGTGGCTCTGCAAAGCCTCCTCTGCCAGCCAGATCCTGGATGCCATCTGGGCAGCTCCGCTCTGCTCAATCCCAACCAACACAACAGCAACCCTGGCAAAACCCAGGCTCCTGATTAGCATGCATATTTCTGAGCGCTGATTCCACCTGAGGATCTGTGCAAGGGAAAGGTGTGTTGTAATTACCACCTCTTCCCTAGCTGTAATTAAAGACAAACTGAAGGGAGTTATGCCCAGGCTTTCAGTTTCCCTGAAGCTTTTCTTCATGCCAAAAAAACAGCTCTGCAAGAAAATTCCCAGCAGCTTCTTGGAAAGAGGCAGCAGCTCAGCCTGGAGTTGCAGCCTGGTTTAGATTATGGTACTTAGGCTGGGCTTTTCATCCAGACACAAGGTGAGAGCTGGAAGGCAGGTATTCCATCTCCTTTAGCCACCTGCTGCAGCAGGGACACAGGTCATGGAAGGGTTGTGATGGAAGCGACCTTAAAGACCATCTCTGCCATGGACAGGGACAAGTTCCACTGTCCTAGGTTGCTCCAAGCCCTGTCCAACCCAGCCTTGGGCACTTCCAGGGATCCAGGGGTAGCCACAGCTGCTCTGGGCACCCTGTGCCAGGGCCTGCCCACCCTCCCAGGGAACAATTTCTTCCCAATATCCCATCTAATCCTGCCCTCTGGCAGGGTCAAACCATTGCCCCTCATCCTGTCATTCCAGACCCTTTTCCAAAGTCCCTCTCCAGCTCTCTTGAAGCCTCCTTAAGTGCTGAAAAGTCTTCCCTGGCTGGCAGATGACCAAGTTAAACCAGACCCCTAAGATTTAAGTGACCAAGTCTGGGTGTGGTGAAGCCCAGCATACCCAGTGGTGGCATCTCTGCACCAGAGGAAGTTACACATTCAGTCCTTTTCAACAAACCATCCCAGGCCATTAAATCCCTGCACAAATGGGAGGAATTTGGGCTGTTTGTTTGGTCAGAAATGTTTCGCTTAAATTTATAACTTCCCATGGGAATATGTTGATTTTGACAAAGTCACGTTTGTGCTTTTATTGCCTTGATTTGCTTCATTTTAATTCCAAACACCTCTGCTGGTTCTTAATGGTTTATATTCCCACCTAGCAAATCTTTTGGAGAGATGCTCTGCTTCCCCCACTTCTCCCCATTGAGAAACTCCAGCTGCAGGGCAGGAAATGAAATTCTAAATTCAAAATCCAGTTCGTATTTAACAAAACCTCTGCATTATTGACAGGGATTCCGAATCAACCTGGGCATTGTGGGCAGCACCCACAGGCAGGTGTGCCCAAAGGACCAGTGAACATCTTTGAATTTATTTCTGTCCTGCACCTGGCTGGGTCTACATGTTAGAAATGAGGATGAAAATCTGAGGAGCAGTAAATAACTCTGTGCCCTCAAAGGCACAGGGGTTTCAAGAGCCCTCTCACCACTCTCTCAAGAGAAAAACAAACCAAAAAAAAACCTCTCAGGGTCCGCAAAGGCCTTTCACATTGAGCATCTTCAGCTTGAAAAAGCCCTTCAATGTTGTCACTCTCAGCAAGGCGGGTCACAGTTTGCAATTAATCATTCTCTTGATTAATTTTGCCTCCTTTAGCCTGCGAGTCCCCGCAGGCACGAAGCGCTGCCGGGGTGAGGAAGCCGTGGGTGGGCTGCGAGTGCACCGAGTCAGAGCCAGCGTGGATGTGCCTCGGGAGCACCAAGCCAAGCCTCCCACGGCACCCTGCAGGAGGAGCCAGGCATGGGCACAAGGTCAAAGCTCTTGCCCAAATGCCTGGGCAAACAAATTCCTTAAAAAAATTCCTCTGGTGAGTGTAATGACCTCGCTGAGACATCGCCTCACACATCCCTACTCCTCCTCTTCGCCTTACGCTCAGCCTCACTCTGCTTTCTCCAATGGACCAGCAAAATACTCCTTTCAAATTGCTGTGAGAGTTTTTTTTTTTTGGTGTTGGTTTTCTTTCTTTTCTTTCCATTAGGAGACATGTTCATTAGGAAAATATCAGAAACCTCTGGGGCAGCTTGCGCTTCTAACTCATTTTCCAAATGTATAATGAGCCAGGAGTAAATTTTTTAGGGTGAATTTAATTGACCTTTGCAGTGGCATTAGGCAGATTGGCTTAAAATCTATTAGAGCATAATGTAACCTGGTGAGATTTTAGGGAAGAGTATTGGAAAAACGGATGGAGTCAGACCACTCTCCTCCCTTCTTCCCCAAGCTTTCTTCACAGGGGAAAAGAAGGATGGCTCAAGAATAGAGAGGGATGAACAGAAGGGAGAGAGATGAACAGACGGGGAGAGAATTAAAAGGGAGAAGTGAGGAAAAGAGCGGGAGGCATGGAGAGGGGAGCAGCTCCAAGTGGCCCCTGGCTGCTCAGGGACGGGCAGCGGCAGCCACCGAGCGACCAGCTGGGCCGTCTGCTGGGTGACACGGTGCCAGCCTGCACCAGCTGAGGATCAGCCCCTCGGGCGATGGAAGCCGTCCCGGCTCTGCAGGGAGGGCTGGCGAGCCGCTGGCCTCGCAGGATAACGCTGACAGCTGCTGGGCTCGGAGCGGCTCCGGGCGCCAGGGCCAGGGATGTGCGCGGGGGCTGCGCCTGCTGGGGACACCGCCGGGGTCACGCCAGGCTGGCCCTGCGGGGCAGGGGAGGCTGCTCAGCTCCACATCCCGGCTCCCGTCCAGGAGGAGATGTCAGACCTCCAGCAGTGCTAGCAAGGGCTCTCCAGGGGCTGCTGAGAAGCAACAAAAGGTGAAAACTACGGAATTTCACTCCAGTGTGGGGAAAGAGCGTGGCAAGGAGGCACCAACCAGCAAAGCTGTGTCCTGCACACACCTGTGACTTCAGGCTTGGACTCTCAGGGCACGTTTGGGACCCAGTGCACTGTGGTGTCACCCCATAAGGCACGTGGATCTCCAAGCACCTCAAAAACACCATGTATATAAATATATAGAAAATTAGAGAGTCACGGAATCCCAGAATGGTTTGGGTTGGAAGGGACCTTAAAGCTCAGCTTGTTCCATCCCCTGCAGGGACAAATCCAACTAGACCAGCCTGGCCTGGAGCACTTCCAGGGTGAGGAGTCAACAACCTCTCTGGGCATATATATATGCATATATATATATATATATATATACACACACACATATATATACACACATATACATATATGTATACATACATATACACACATATATAAATACATATATATGCACATATATACATATATATATATACACAGACTATATATACACACACTGTATATGTATATGTATATGTATATGTATATGTATATGTATATGTATATGTATATGTATATGTATAATGTATATGTATATGTATATGTATATGTATATGTATATGTATATGTATATGTGGAGTTAAAAAACACCCAGCCCTTACACCAGTAACACGTTTCCATCCCCAGATCGCGATTCCTGCCTCCTTCCAGCAGCTGCGGAGGGCGCGATCCCCGTTCAGGGTCAGCACCCGCAGCCCAAGCCCCACCAGAAGTGGGAGCAGCCCCTCTGCCCCGGGCACTCACACACCTCTTGGAATTACGTGAATAAAACTGCAGCAGCCAAAGGCCCCGAGGCCAAGCTGGGTGCCGGGAAGCGGGCACGGCACTGCCGATCCCACCCTGCCCTGTTTCGCAATGCCAGCACACCCGTCCCGGGTTGTGTTTACAGGGAAGTGGAAACCTCCGCCCGATGGGACCCCGGGATTGCGGTCGGGCCCCACGGGGGGCTCTGGCTGCCAGCACCGTCCTGCTCTGCAGGCGCCTCTGGAAGCCCTGCCGGACCCATCGCAGTTATCCCAGCCCTGCCCTCGGCACAGGGACATCACCCAGGAACGCTCCCCTCGAACCTGTCAGCGCTAAAGAACTCCTCTGCCTGTGGTGTTTCTGCGCCCGCCTAAAAGGAGAGCCGGCAAATCAGCCTGGGAAAATCTCGAGGCTGTGTTTTGAAACATCACTTGTTTTGCGTTTTTTTCAACCCCACCCAGCCCCGATAATCTCAGGCACTCCCTGTCCGTGCAGGGGTGGGGTATGAAATGCCAGGCTCATTCCAGCCCACACCATTCCCACTCGGCGTGGAGCAATCCTGCCTGAACTCATTCCCAGCTCCCATAAGGAAATGGGGTGCAATCCCTAGAGATGGGTGAGCAACGTGACACTGAGAGCCCAGGGCTGAACCCGGCTACTCTCGGGCTGGTTGCCAGATGTCGAAACCATCCTCCCTCCCCTGCCCGACAGCCAAAACAGCTCCGCCGGGATGCTCCGCTCTGTGCCAGAGAGGCAGCTCTCACTTGCTATCCCCCTACTGCGACATAAATGAGATTCCAGCATCCCAATTTCCAGTTACAAATCCTCCACCGTGCCCTGACCGGTGCTAAACGTGCCTGTGGTGCCGGCGGGGCTTGGCTCTCGCAAAGGCTGATGCACAAACTGAGATGTGGGAAGCCTCTGGATGCCCTCCCTGCACCAAACCGGCCACAAAAGGGTTACCGACCTGCTCTCCTTTCCAAACTTTGCTGCTTCATCCCCAGAGAGGCTGCAGGGAGGGAGAAGAGGGTTTCAAAAGCGAGCCGGAAAATGAGAGAGAAAAGGGGAAGGTTTCAGCTGGATGCAGTGAAATGGAAGGCTTTGTGTTTTCGGAAATTAAGGGCGTAAGGGGTCTCTTTGTGCTAAATGCTCTGGATGGGATGAAAGTAAATAGAGCTCAGCTGGGCAGGGGAGTTCGGGTGACATCGAGAACAATTTTTAGCCCCGTTAGATATTAATTTCCCCTACATCATCCCCCTGTCCTCTGCCCGTTTGAAGTGCTCAAGGTTTCAGGCTTCAAAAGCGCACCACGCCGGCCACTGGCACAAAGCTCAGGATCCGTGGGGAGCCGCATCAGCAGGTTCCAGCCCCGTGTCCCAGCAGGACCCCTCCCCACGCCGACACCCCCGGGATGTGGCAGCTCGGCACGGTGACATCCTCGGGTCCCGGCTGCAGGACGGAGCCGGGGAGGGGAGCAAGGCACAGCAGATGAAAGCACTGACCCACTTTGTGGCCCAAAGTGCTCATTAAAACCCAACCACATGTCCGTGGGTGCCTGGAAAAGCCGGTGGGGTCATAAAGCCCATCCCATCCTCGCTGTCACTGATGAAGCACCTACCAAAATCAATGGCGCTTTGTTGGGTTGCGTCAGCTAACGAGGAAAAGGCCATTTATTGTTTCAGCGGGGAAAAGGCTGACGCACCACAAAGAGGGCCCTTTGCCTGACTCAGAGCAAATATCTGCGGCTTTTCCAGGGTGATTTGCCTTTGACAAGAGGCTTCTGTCCTCCGGCAAGGCGCCTGGGCTGACGGAGGTCCCCGCAGGGAGAAGCGGCAATGCTTCACTGGATCCCCAGTGAGGGATCTGCATCCAGCATCGCTGATGCCGGGGTTTGCAATTTCTGTGGATGCACAGAGCAAGCACAGAGCAAGGCAGGCAGAGCTATTCCAAATTTTCTCCTGGGCAAAGCGAGGCACGGCTGACCGAAGAGCAGGAGGCAGAGCCCAAACTGAACCAGAGCCAGGCCAGGCAAAGCCCAACCATCTGCCTGCTGCAAAGCCAAACGAGCTGAGGTTACTTGATTGAAACAGCAAGTGCATAAATATCCAATAAAATAAACAACAGCCATAATTAATAATAAAATAAAAATAGCCTTTCCTTTCTGCTCCTGCACTTTGCAGCCGCAGAGCTCAGGGCACATCACACGCCAGAGTAACAACTAATTATAAGCACCAATTACAATGATAATGAAATAATCTACCTTCCAAACCTGCCTGCCATTAATTTTCCCTGGCTGTAAAGAAGGTTGAGAGCTCACACTGGACAGAGCGAGTGACATGGATGCAGGCAGCTCTGTGCCACAAAGCAGCCTGACAGCAGGAGGGGGACAGGGGCATCCTCACAGCCCGGGCCCTTCCCTCAGCAGTGACTTCCCCAGGTCATTGCCCAGAGGAGCTGTGATCCCTGGAAGTGTCCAAGCCAGGCTGCATGGGGCTTGGAGCACCCTGGGGTGGTGAAAGGTGTCCCTGCCCATGGGACCAGGTGGAATGGGCTCTAAGGTTCCTTCCCACCCAAAGCATTCTACGATTCAATGAAAGCTGTGCATTCTTTGGGGTAAAAAACATGCAAGGCAGCACAGGGAAAACTCGATTAATGTCCTCTCTCAGCAAATTGAAGCTTTTCTTTCACAACACTATCAGCAGACAAAAAAAAAAAAAAACAGGCTGAAGGAGGGCAATTTGGATGAGACACCGAGAAGCAGCGTTTATCCCTTTCTAGACAGTGACGCAGGGAATCATTTGGGCACGGACTGATTCCTAAGCCAGCAGTTAAGCAAGAGCCTGGGTGATGAAGTACTCGAGGTCTGCACTTCATCACTCTCCTGAGTCAGAGCCAGCACCTTGCTCCTGATCTGGGCCCATTCCATGACAGGCTGTGGGTGTCACTGCTCACTCTGTCTGTGATCCCATCCCATGCCAGGCTCTGGGTGCCATTGCTCACTGTGTCTGTGATCCCATCCCATGCCAGGCTCTGGGTGCCATTGCTCACTCTGTGTCTGTGATCCCATCCCATAGCCCAGCTCTTGTGTGTCAGCCCTCAGTTGCCTCCACTCTGTGTCTGTGATCCCAGCCCCTGTCAGGCTCTGGGTGCCATTGCTCACTCTGTGTCTGTGATCCCAGCCCCTGTCAGGCTCTGGGTGCCATTGCTCACTCTGTGTCTGTGATCCCACCCTGCCAGGCTCTGGGTGCCATTGCTCACTCTGTGTCTGTGATCCCATCCCATGCCAGGCTCTGGGTGCCATTGCTCACTCTGTGTCTGTGATCCCATCCCATGCCAGGCTCTGGGTGCCATTGCTCACTCTGTGTCTGTGATCCCATCCCTGCCAGGCTCTGGTGCCATTGCTCACTCTGTGTCTGTGATCCCAGCCCCTGTCGGGCTCTGGGTGCCATTGCTCACTCCTGTGTCTGTGATCCCATCCCATGCAGGCTCTGGGTGCCATTGCTCACTCTGTGTCTGTGATCCCATCACATGCCAGGCTCTGGGTGCCATTGCTCACCCTGTGTCTGTGATCCCATCACATGCCAGGCTCTGGGTGCCATTGCTCACTCTGTGTCTGTGATCCCACACTGTCAGGCTCTGGTGCCATTGCTCACCTGTGTCTGTGATCCCAGCCCTGCAGGCTCTGGGTGCCATTGCTCACTCTGTGTCTGTGATCCCATCCATGCCAGGCTCTGGGTGCCATTGCTCACTCTGTGTCTGTGATCCCAGCCCATGTCAGGCTCTGGGTGCCATTGCTCACTCTGTGTCTGTGATCCCACCCTGCAGGCTCTGGTGCCATTGCTCACTCTGTGTCTGTGATCCCATCCCATGCCAGGCTCTGGTGCCATTGCTCACTCTGTGTCTGTGATCCCAGCCCCTGTCAGGCTGTGTCCATTCCCTGCCCGTGTTCCTGTCACCCCCAGGGCAGACAGGCACTCTGGATGCCAGTGCAGAGTTCCTGTTCCTCTGTGACTGGACACTCTGCTTCCCAGCTTGGATCTTACCTGCCCTGGGAATGTGTGCTTTCAGCCCAGAAAGCCAAGCCTTGTCCTGGGCTGTGCTCCCAGCCCCATCAGCACCAGGATTGTCCCCCCTGCTCCACTCTGGTGACACCCCCTGGAGCTCTGTGTCCAACTCTGGGACTCCAACATCAGCAGGATGTGGAGCTGCTGGAAGTCCAAAGGAGGCCCCAGAGATGCTACAAAGGCTGGAGCACCTTTCCTATGGAGACAGACTGGGAGAGCTGTGGTGTTCAGCCTGGAGAGGAAAAGGCTCTGGGGAGAGCTCAGAGCCCCTTCCAGGGCCTAAAGAGGCTCCAGGAGAGCTGGAGAAGGGCTTTGGACAACAGCCTGGAGTTCCATGACCAGGGGAATGAGTTCAAACTGCCAGAGGGAAGGGATGGATGGGATATTGGGAAGAAATTGTTCCCTGTGAGGGTGCTGAGGCCCTGGCACAGGGTGCCCAGAGCAGCTGTGGCTGCCCCTGGATCCCTGGCAGTGTCCAAGGCCAGGCTGGCTTGGAGCAATCTGGGACAGTGGAAGGTGTCCCTGCCCTAGGTACGGGCTTGAAACAAGACAATCCTTAAGGTCCCTCCCAACCCAAACCATTCTGGGATTCTCTGATGTGGTTTTTGATTACAGAGGAGACTGGATGGTGAATTTCATCAGCAAGGATGAGGACCAAGCCCTGAAATGCTCCTCTCCAGCCTTGCAGAGAGCTACCAAAGCACAGTATTTGATCCAAAATGGAAAATTCCTGGGCTGCTAAGGGGGAAAGGCAAAAACCCTGCGTGTCAGGGAGGGTCAGAAGACCCTCATGTCCCAGCCCCAGTGGTTCTGAGCAACACGATGTGCTGCAAAGCCCAGGGCTGGCTCTGGCACCAAGGGTGAGCAGAGCCTGTAAGATTGATTTCTTTTTGTTTTCGATTGACGGCGTGTTTGCTAGAAAATGTCATTTTCGGGAACCGAAACTATCTGCGGATTCAAGTCAGGTTTAGCGAACAGTTTTTGCAGAAAATAAATAGAACGGGAGAGGAGGGAGCTGCAGAGAAGTCAAAACATCTCGTGGATGATGTTTCTTGCGTGTTACATTTCAATCTCTCACTTGAAATGTCATTGTCATTCCAAAAAATTGACATTTATCTAAAAGGTTAAAAAAAGGCTACGCTGAGTGGAGCATATGGGTCGGTTTCCACGTTTGCATAAATGGTTTCATTAGGATTTGACAGAAGCACTGGGCTGACGTCACTGAAAGAAACCCAGCTCCCCTCTTTTCTCCGAGGTGACCTCAAGCCCATGCTGTTTCTTTGCCCTGGCCACCAACCAAGCTGTGAGAAAGATTTTTAAAAGCCATTATTCACCCAACATTGGCAGTGCTGGGGTGGGGAGAGGGCCTGGAGCCCTTCCCACCACAGGGGATCTTCCAGACTGGAGCAGGTGTACAGATCCCCTTGGGAAGTCACCACAGGTCTGGGCAGCTGTGACAGAGCTAAACCAGCACCAGCCTGTAAGGAACTAATGGAGGATCCTGAAATTCAGGAATATGGAGAAAACAGGACTGAAAAATGACACAACCAACACATCCAGGAATAGAAATTGTCCCATTCCTCCTGAATTTGACCCCAAATCCCAATAAGCTCATGGAAGTGTAATGACCAGCCACCACCAATTTAATCCTTCAGTTTAATCCCGTGATAATTATAATACTATGCTTCCAGGCTAGAACAAACAACCCTTCCCTGAGGCAGAAAAGGCCTTTTCATTTACCCTCTGAAAGAACTGGTCAAAGTCCTGATTTTCTGAACTTCCCCCCCCCCCCAGACTGATGTAATGCAAATAAAAATTACAGGGCCTGGGGAGGAATGACTGACTGGAAAATAGAGGGAAAATGTCTGTGGGAAATGGTCGGTCAATGGGGGCTTTGTGATGTAGCAATCTGAGATTTCCAGTGGGAGCACCACTGGAGGGGAAATGTTCAGCCCAATTCTGGGAAGATGCTTGCTCTCCCCTGTGTCTCTCAGGATTGGGAATCCAGATTCCCCCAGGGGAAGGACTGAGATGCCCAACTCCTTCCAACCTCATGCCTGGATGGATCTCAAATTCCCCCAGAAGCACAACTGAGGGTCTCATCTTGCCCTCTCAGCTCCCTCCTGCCATGGCACTTGAGAGGGACTCATTTTTACAACCTAATTCAAACAGGCTCTGCTTATAAATTAATGGCTTTAACACCTTGAGATCTTCCCAACAGCAGCCAAAATTCGTAGAATTCCAGAATGGACTGGAGGGAAGAGAATCATGGAGTGGTCCAGGTTGGAAGGGGGTGTAAAGATCATTTCCTTCCACCTCCAGCCATGGGCAGGGACACCTTTCACCATGCCAGGTTGCTCCAAGCCCTTCAAAACTGCCCTTGGACACTTCCAGGGATCCAGGGGCAACCACATCTTCTCTGGGTAACCTGTGGCAGGCCCTCCCCACCCTCACAGGGATTAATTTTTTCCCAATATTCCATCTAAACCTGCTCTCTGTCAGTTTGAAATAAACCCAGAGCAAAGGTTTGAGCAGTCAGGGTGCTGCCAACACTTCTGATCTGGATGTCAACACTGTTGCAACTCCTTTGCTTTTCCTTTTTAATTATTTAGTCCGTTTTATTTTTAATATTTATTCATTCCTTTTTCTAAAAAAAGCTCCAAGCTCCTTAGAAAAAAGGCTGTGCATTTTTCTACTCTGTGCTTGGATGACTCTCAGCCCCCTGACAGAGAATCTATAGGTGCTAACAAAATACAAACGGATAATTAATCACCATAATTGGGGATTGGGTGGCTTTTATTCAACTTCCATCTCCTCTGTGGTGTTTCTTCAAAAGAAAAGAAGAGGGGGGGGTGGTGGTGGTGTGTGGAAATCTAGTAGAGAAGGGAAGAAATCCCATAAGTCTAAATGGGCTGCACAGATTTATGGAGAATTAGTTCAGTCCTTGGGACCTTGTGACACGAGAGTCCAACCAAACTCCATTCTTGGCTTTATGATGTTTTCAAGCCCCCTCAATGCAATTATTTCCTTGTCTCCCTACAGCCCATCCATTATTCTCTATAATAATATGTTTTCAGAAACTCCTTTCCATAAACAACGAGAGCAGGCAGCGAGGAACCTCATTGTTATTGATATCATGTCACATCACCAGGAAAAAGGCTCCTGCAAAACGGGCTGAGAATGGAGATGGTTTCAATTGAAAACATCCCCACCTTTTACATCCTGCCAAGATAAATGAAGCCAAGCCACTGTGACGTCACATGGGGAAATTTAACCCCCACAGTTGTTTTAGGGATGGGGTTGAGGCAATCAAATAAATTGCTGGTAGGAAACGGGTCCCTGGCAGGGTTTGTTTGCTCCTTCCACTGGATCTGGCCCCACAAAGCTCTAAAAAGCAAAAAATTCCAGGCTCATTTGCACCTTGAACCCAAAATTACTCAAGGAAGTCAATAAAATGTTGTTTTCATCCAATGTATGATGCTCAAAAGCACTAGCAGCACCAAGCTCTTGTTAAAATAGCAACAATCCTCAGCACCCCCATCCTCCTGGGGGGTTCAAGCCCACAATTCCCATTATAACTGATAAAATCACAGCAACTGCAAAGCATAACTGGCAGTTTCAGGGTCAATATCACAAAGAAAGGTTTGAGATGAGCTTAAATAGCTGAAAGTGATGCTTGTAGTAGTGATTATCCAATGTAGGGCTGGATTCTGGATTTGTAAGGTTGGGAAGAGCTCGAGCCACACTGACATTGTTTTAGCACCCAGACCCTTGGATCATGTTCCTGCAATTAATTAAAATTGTTTAGTTATGATCCTGGCAACATCAAACAAGGATTAATAAACTTTATACATTTTCCAATTAGACCCAAGTGTATGTCTGACCCCCTCACATCCCCCAAAGATCATCCACACCTCCAAAAATTTCAGGTATAGCTTGAATCACCCTAAACCTTAAAAATGAATCCATGGGGTGAGGATGATGGGATCAGCCTACTAAGAGATTCAAGAACAAAGATTTCACATTAAAAGATCAAGAGGGAAAATCACTCATTTGCCACAGAGAGAAAAATAAGAGCAAGAACACAGCTGGAAGCAGCCCCGTAGGGTGAGATAACTGATCCCAGAGCCCTGCATCCTTCCTCACCCTCCTGGTTATTTTGACATCTCAGCAATAGGAGCATCCAGGCAGTGCATTTTCTCAGGGACCAGATTTTTATCATCCTAATCATGGTCTGGGACCAATACATGGAAGCATTTACTGGTCCAGAAAGCATTTGTACTGTTCCAGTAACTAAGCACTTTTGAAAGACTCTTTTCCACCTGATTGTAGGAGCTGATAGCTCAGGAGCCGCTAGCGAGAGATTGATGCTTCATATGTTTGAAAGCTCAAACTCCAAGCAGAGAATATTGCACTGGCTTCTGGCTCTAGTGGTTTTCATAACACCCAGCAGCAATATCATGTCAGAACAGCAGCTGCCAAATCTGGTCTTCAATTATTGCCAACTTCAAGTTCAAGGAGAGCTAAATCCAGGGGTTTGGTGCAACCTGATGTAAAATGCAGCTTTAACAGGACTCCCTTTGTCTCTTCCCCTCTCTCATCCATATTTCAGGAGCTTCCAGGTGTCTGCACCAAATTAGAGACTGTGGAGTTCAAAGGTGTGGATGGCTGGAGGCATCCTGGCCCACACTGCTGAAAGAGGTGGGATAAATGGTTTGGACAAACAAAACTTTAATGCTTTCAATCTCAGCTGAAGGGGACCTTCAACCCTTCTGTTCACCCTTTTCCAGCCTGCAAAGTGCAACAGTGGAAAATGGGAGGTTGAGACTTGCTTTCCTTCCTGAACTCATTTAGCCCAGATAAAAACCAAAAGAGATTTAAGATGTCTTTTGGGGAGAGCAAACTTGTTGCCCAGAGCAGCTGTGGCTGCCCCTGGATCCCTGGAAGTGTCCAAGGCCAGGCTGGATGGGGCTTGGAGCAGCCTGGGACAGTGGAAGGTGTCCCACGGCAGGGGGTGGATATATATTATCTTTAAGGATCCTTCCAACCCAAACCCTTCCATGATTCTGTGACCTCATGGCTTTAATTTGTATATACAACAGCACTGGAAGTTACAGAGCAGGATTCTGTGACTGTGGAGAAACGGGTCCGTGCTGACCCTGTTGCCCCCTCACTTTAGAGCCTTCTATTCCAGGCTCTCCCACCATTCCCAACAAGAAGATTTGGCAGATAAAATCCACCAGATTACACACATTCCTGCAGCAGAGAGAAATTCCAAGAGCAAGGCTGCAGAGCCTTCCCCCTGCAATGACATGTGCAAACGTGTTCTGTGCAATTTTGGGAATTCGATGACATCCCACAGGGGTTGTGCAAAATCTCCCAGCAAAATGTTTCATTTTGTGTCACACGAGCGACCTGTGCAGAGCATGAAAGCAGGGGGTGGGGATATGCTAATATCCCTAATGCTATCACTTCTGCAAACAAAATTAATGATTTTCAAGCCCTGGAGCCACCAGATTCCGCTCCCGCAGGGATTTGTGTTGGGTGAGCACCAAGTTCCCTTGGCCACGTGGGAATTTCATACTCCAGCAATAAAGAAGATGAGGGTTAAGCACACAGGGGAGCTACGTGAGGACACAAGAGAAAGGCCACGATGAGTTTCCATCAATCCACAGTGTCTGAGGCCAGAGGAGGCAGTCAAAGCTGGACAGCCTGGAGGAGCCAAGCCACACAGTTTCACCCTGGAGCAAAGGCAGGTTTTATTCCCTTGCACTCTGGCAAACACCAGCAGAGCCGGCTGCTTCTTGCTGATGGCCGGCTGGGTTTTAGCAGGACAATCAGTCTTGCTTAAAAGGCTTCAAGTGATGATGAATTCACCATCTCCCCCACATAATCAAGGGATAGCTTGGTTTGCATCTGGCTCCTGTTTTACTGGGGTTCCAAGGATGTATTACACAAACTGGCCTGGATTTAGGTCATGTATCACTGACATCTCCATCCGAAGGGAAAGGCTTGGCCAGCACCAAGAAAAACTCCTCTTCCTCCAAACTGGCCCCTCAGAGTCTGGGACAGAAGACATCCTAGCTTAGGGTTGATGAAGGTGACACATCCCCATGCTGCCTTAACACCAATCTCCTGAGAAGCTGTGAGGAACCTCCACATGCTTCTTGGCACCTCCATAGCAGTAAGAAATCCCAGAATCCCTGAATGGTTTGGGTTGGAAGAGACATTAAGGATCATCTATTTCCAATTCCCCTTCCATGGGCAGGGAACCTCCTGCCAGACTGGAAATGGGGCAAAAGACCCAAAAACCTGATGCAGTGGTCAAGTCGGACCCAAAGCATCCTCTGGGTCTGATCTGGGGGAGGAAATAAACCATGGGTGAAATAAATAAATAAAAAACCAATCTCCATTTGGAGGCACTAAATCCCCACTCCTTTCCAGATGGCTGGGAGATTTCTCCCAGGTGGTAAATATATTATTAAGAACTCATTTCACCGTGAAATTGACTATTCAAAACACAGACAGAAGTTAATATATTAGGACAACCTGTCTGAAAAGCTCACATTAGAGGGAATTTATTTTTGTTTAATATAAAACGTGGCACTGCACACATGGCTGTCCTCGAGCTGTTCCTCAGCAGAAACATGCGTTCAGACATTGGGGAGGTCTCCTACATCAGGACAAATGGCTCTGGATAAAGTCCCTGTCACCTTTGGGGCAGCCCAGCCATCAAGGACATCAATACTGGGAAGTGGAACCTGTGCCACGGCTGGGAGAATTCCCCAGCTCTCACTGACCATCTCAGTGTCATTATTCTGGCACTCCTCGGGAATCCAGCACTTGGAAAAAACCAGAGCAAGGTAATAATAAAGATTTACTGCTCGGGGACCTCCTTGCACTGACTCTAAAGGGAAAATCCAAGCAACATGACAAGGACATGAGGAACATTTTTCACAGGGAGCCATCAGGTCAGATGAGCCCTCTGACGCCCCTGATCTAGTCCCACACTCAAAACAGGAGCAGGTTTCAACCTGAAGTTGAGCCTAAACTTCCTCGAGGTTTAGCTCAAACCCACACCTTGAAACTGTTTTCATTTACAGACAAAATCCAAAGTTTTAGGCAGGCTGGAACCTCCCATTACTAACTCACTCCTAATGCATTATTTCTTATTAACCACTAATAAGAAGACGCCTAAAGTAACAGGTTTTCTAAAGCATTTCCTAGGTGAATCAATTGTTTTGATTGTGTAATTATTTAAAAGTATCCCAGATATTTTTTTTTTTTTTAGCCAGGAGAAGCAGCATAATTTTGCAAATCAGTAGTGAAGAAGCCTCAGAGGGTGGACAAACAGTTTGTGTGGTTTAATTTGCTTCCCAGCCTTTCTGTCAAGGAGCTGCAGCTTTGCTTTGGCATAAGATCTGCCTGGGGGAGGTCAGGGAAGGTGACCTTTTGCTTCCCACTCAATAGCAGAGGATGAGAGTCTGAACTGCTGGACACACACAGACTTCAGAGCGTGCCTTCATTAGAGGCCACACGACATCTCTGAAGTCTCAGCCCTTCTGGAAAAGCATGGATGGGAGAAACCTCTGCAAGCCATGGATCCACTAGACTATAACTCATTTCACTTTAATTCAGCTGCTAATTAACTCTCTTTAAGCTAAATGTCTATGTCTTGAGCAAAGTGACCTCGTTGCTGACCTTTGGTCCAGGACATGCATGGTGGCTCGACCTCAGCTGAACACTGAGCTCCTCAAAGAGATGTCCCAGGGTCCCTGCACTAAACAGGTCCCCTCCTGCAGAGTTCCTTGGCAAGTGGGTGGATGACAGCCTGGACATAATCCAGGCTGGACAACTTGTCCTTTGAGAAGAGAAATTGGTGGAAGGCGTCCAGGGAACAAGAGAGCATAGAGGTCCAATAGAAAACATGTGAAGGAAAAGAGTTATCCCATCCTGGAAAGAGCTGGACATTTCAAAGAGCTGCCACCTTTCCTAGACCTTGGAAAATTTCCACCTAGAAAAATACAACCCCCTACCGCTCTCCCAGACCAACCCAATTAATCAGGAGCAATCTTTAAAATCCAGTCTAATCCTTCCTGCTCAGACCTAGAGCAGCAAAGCCACTTGAACCCTAAAAGAGCCACTTATCTGCAGGGATAAAATTCATGTCCTCCCTTGGCAACCAAACACCCCAGCAAAGAGGCTGCAGACTTGGCCTCTGGCTCTTTGTCTCAGTCTCTCTCAGCCACTCTGCTGCAGATAAATAATTAACCACCCATTGGAACCTGAGCACACGTCTCCTCCATCCCGGCCGAGTGCCCGAGCTGATGGGCTACAAAATCCCTGCTGGCCCAACAAATATTTATTCATGCAAAATGGAGCAGCTTCAATGAAAGAGAGATGGAGTCGTGCTCTCTCCTTGTGCTCTTCAGAGAATTCACCCCTGAGCAAACATTGACGAGGTGGAGATGTGGCTTTGCTGGCCAAACTCAGAATGCTTTCATCTCTTGGCTCAACTCCTCATCCTTCCAAACTCCACCAGACAAGGAAAAATAGCTGTAATCATTCAAGAGCAATCTTTATTAATAAAATGGAGAGGGCGATATTATTACTAATAAATATTCATAAAGCTTGGACAAGTAAAGAATTCCTATCTGAGGTGCTCAGACTTGGCTGTTTGGAGAGCTGACTTAGAACACACAGTGGGATTCCTGGGGCTCTCCTCTGCAGGGCCAGGAGTTGGTCTTGGATGATCCTTGTTGGTGCCTTTCAATGCAGGATATTCTGTGATTCTATGAGAATTCAACATGAACAGCCATGGTGGCCCCTTCCAATGGTCATCAGGGCCACCAACTAATTGCCAGCTCCACCACCCTTGAGGATGCCACGAGACACTTGGTCCTTTAGGAATCCCTCTAGTTAAAGCCATCCTTCCTCAATTTTCTAGTCCATGTCAGCACATCAAATTCCTAGACAGAATTCCTCTTTCTGTGACCTTTAAGTTTTGATTCTCTTCCATCTCCCTTCTCCAGTGGAACAAGGGATCATTAATCCCATCCAAGGAAATGAGACTTTTGCCCCTCCACAAGAACGCACCTTGGTACCTTACACTAGGAGAAATGGTCCTGGGAAAAGGTCCTGCTTTTCTTTTTTTATCAGTAATTCATTCAAGGCACCAAACCCAGCTGTTAGGAGCGGCTGGTGCTCACTTTAAGAAGAAAGCAAGGCTAAAATAAACTAAAATACAAAACCCTTCCTCTGTGCATACATTGCTTCTATGAATCTGAGTGCTAATAGTATTTGACATGTTGGTAATCTGCGTTTTTTTACCATAATTCATTTAGAGTGGTTCTGCTTGATTATTGTACATTTTACACCGTGATGCACAGAAAATGTTGTTGCTTTTTTTGCCTCCTTAACTGGTTTTATTCCTTCTAGAAATCACTCATTCATAGTACCCACATCACAGGCTAGAGAGGGAGGGAAGAAACAAAGCAAAAATCAAAGAGAAAATAGGCAGCAAGAGAATAGGAAATAAATGAAGAGAAACGAAAGGAGAAAAAACAATAAGAAAGGAAAGCAAGTTGAGAAATTATGCAAATAAAAGAAAACAAAGCCAAGAACCAGAAGGGCAGAGAGAGGAGCCAGTTCCCTGTGTTTTGGGAGAACACATCCTATTTCTATCTGGAGATGGGGCAAAGGACAATCTAACAAGTGAGGACTCAATTGTATTTATTTTCCATGCAGTTGAGCCCTCTTTAACAACCCAGTATCTTCTCTGTGCTCAGAGTGTTTGTGTGGCATTAGACATGATGTTCTTATGGAAATCTCTGCAGTTGGAAAAAAGCTGGGAAGAAAATAACTGTTCCCACTCTATAAAAATTTTGCCCTTTCCCATGATGGGAAGGAGGGGGGAAGAAGCCATAAACCAAAATTCTCAAATTACTCAAACTCGAGGAAAGTTGGGCCAAAGTCAACACGACCTTTAAATTTCACATGTTTTTTCTTATTAATTATAAGAAAAATTCAGCTACGCTTCAATCTTATATTTTGAGCCAGAACTTTTTGAGCACTTGTTTTCCTCAAGGAAAAAAAAAAATTACATTTTAAAATCTTGCAAAATGTTTTAATTTCCCTTGTATTTTTTAGTCCTGCTTGAACACTCCTTTGAAACTGGCCTGTACTCCTGGAAAGCCACTTTTCCTAGATCTGTCCCAGTTTAAGAAGAACCAGCCACCTTCCTTTATCTCATTTTAAGGCAATTCTCCCTTGTAGTGAGAGAACAAGGGGGAATGGCCTTAAGAGGAAGGAGGACAGGTTTAGATGGGATATTGGGGAAAAACTCTTCCCTGTGAGGGTGATAAGGCCCTGGCACAGGTGCCCAATGATCCCTGGCAGTGCCCAAGGCCAGGTTGGATGGGGCTGGGAGCAGCCTGGCACAGTGGGAGGTGTCCCTGCCCAGGGGAGGAGTGACACTGGATGCTGCCTTCATCTCCTTTCCAACCCAAATCATCCCATGATTCCATTCCCTCCTAGCCAGCCACAGCTGAAGGGAATTCCACGCCAGTGTCGTTAATCTTAGCCCACCCTCAACTCCTCACATGCAGAACAGGGAAGGATTTGCTCCCTCAGCTCCCAGCATCCCGGGATACACAGATGGACAGGAGACAGTGAGAGTCCCCTTAGGCTCACGACCAACAACACAGACCTGGATAATCCACCCAACCTCCCGGCAGCAGGAAGGAGCTGCTTTGCTCCCAATCCATCACTGAGGTTATTACATCTCTCTGAGGGCTTCAAGATGCCTGGAATCCCCAGTTAGTTAATAAAGAAAATGAGAGATTCAACAATTGTTTGTGCTTGGGCTGCCGTGTAAAGGCTTCGTCTCTCAGCAATGAAACAAAAGGGGACTAATAACAGCCCGTGCTGCAAAAGCAAGTGCCAAGGAAGAGACAGAAATCAATTATCTGGGTGAAATTCAAAGGGAGAGGAAGTGGTGAACACGTCCACATCAGCAAACAGCACACATAATCCCATTAACACGGACAACATCTGCCTTGTGGGAGCACCGAGCCACGGAGGGAGATGATAATTAAATAAACAAACAAAAAATAGCCCCAACTTCATACATAAAGGATGGTGGGATGGATGGATGGATGGATAAAGGATGGATGGATGGATGGATGGATGGATGGATGGATGGATGGATGGATGGATGGATGGATGGATGGATGGATGGATGGATGGATGGATGGATAAAGGATGGATGGATGCCATTGGGACATGGCAGAGGGCAAAAGGGAAGCTGAGGGGAGGCTGGGGAGATCAGGATCCTGGCTGCTTGGGAAAGTCACCTGTCCCTGTCAGCAGATGTTGTGAAGGACAGCAGGCAGTTGTGGATGGTTAAACCATCACATATTCAGTGCAGCCTGCAAAGTGCAGCCCCACAAGGCTGAACAAACCCCAAGGGGGGATGAGGATACTCTGAGGATGCACTGCTGCTCCCCATGGCAGGGAAAACCCTCCCAGCATCCTTCTCACCCCACTCTGCAGGAAAAGGGATGCTGGGCCAGAACCCTGGAACTCACTAAGCCAGAAATCAGCTGTGCCAGTCTCCCCAAAAATGTGTCTTCTCTTTAACTGACTCACCAAAACCCTTCAAAGTCCATCTCTCACTGTTTTCTACTGGATGCCCCATCCCTGGAGGTGTTCAAGGCCAGGTTGCACAGGGATTGAGGCAACCTCATGGAAAGTGTTCCTGCCCATGGCAGGGGGTGGAACAAATGAGGTCTGAGTCCCTTCTGACCCAAACCATTCAGGGATTCCATGATAAATCGAGGCAGCCTTATTGGGTTGCACAAAATCATCATTAAAACCCTTCAGTCTTTTTTTTTTTTTTTTTTTTTTTTTTTTTTTTTTAACAAAGGCAGCTCTGGCAGAAAAATGTGGCACAAGTCAAGGAAAACCCCAGCCCTTCCTGGGAAGGCACTGTGGAAAGCTGAGCCACCCACGTGGCTCTTGGGGACACATCTCTGTGCTCTGGTGACACAAACTGGGCAGCTCTCCCTATAAATTCACGTTTCCCACGTGGGGCAATTAGAGCCAAAGTGATTCTGGCACAATTAGACCCTCTAAAAATGGGCATATTGAAGCTGCAGTACCAATGCATCCATTGGGATTAGTGCAATCCCAAGTGGATCTGAGTTTTGTCTGCGTGGATCCCCAGAAGGGCACGGGAGAGGTGAGGGGATGGCTACAGAGCTCCTGCAAGCAACCACGTATGAAACTCTCCCCTGCAACCCCAAATCCATAAAAACCCATCAGTTTTTCAGGAATGGTGCTCTGTGAGGCATTTCCAGTGATTCTCCCAATGTTCTTGCCCTGGGGATGGATTCAAAGAGCTGCAGAGAGGAACTGCAAGAAAATAAACCAGCATCAAGCCTTCTCTATTGTCTCGTCATTTCTTAAAGCTCGGGGCTACACAGGTACACAGATGACCCTTGAATCCTGATAAAGCCATCCCAAAATGGGTCTGCAACCCCTTGGATTCCTGCACCCCTTTCCAGGTTTCCCATTTGCCCCCTTGTTTCTCCTCATGACCTTCCCCAGGCTCCAACCCTTCTCTATTCTCTTCTCGTTTAACACTCAGGGCTACACGGGAACACAGATGACCCTTACAGCTCTCCCACATCCAATGACATTTCAAATCCTCTGTTTCATCTCAAAAACCCATCTGGGCAAGGACAGGTTAAGCATAATTGTTTGTGCAGCCCCCAGCCAACTTCCCAGATGAAATTTACTGCTCCAACATAACTCTCTCGTACTTTTTTTTTCCCCTGAGCATCTGCTGCTGGCAGCTTTTGGAGATAGGACACTGCACTGATCTGGCATTGCAATCCCAATTTCTTCTCAGAAAAAAGCTTTCTGAAGTCTGTGAGAGTTAATGGGAAATGGAATACACATCTTCCTAGGATTTGGGATCAGAACCAAAATGAGCTCAGGAAGTCAAAAACAGTCTAAAAAAGTCTAAATCCTTTTCCCCTTGCCCCCACAGCTGCTCTCCCTGACAGAGCCCCTTTGCCTCCAACTCTGGCTCAGATATATGGCTGCTCTATAATTTATAATTGTCTCCAAAGACCACAGAGCAGTTCATAAATTTAAGGGGGGGAAAACGTCCTTTTCAAGGATAGTTTTAATATTTTCTTTCATTTAGGGAAAGAGTAACTCAAATTAATTCCTGGAAACACTGTCTTTTGCCTGCTCCACTTTGTCCATGTGTCCCAGGAGCATCTGCAGCCAGGGACAGGGATGGAGAGCGACTGCACAGCCCCAGGCAGACCCGTGACACATCCCCACAATGAATTAAAATACAAGATTAAAATACAGACACTTAATCCCCTGCAAAGCCTCTTAAGTGTTTCTATCAGGGTCAGCTCACTCGGTTCTTAAGTCAACCCACCTCTGAAAATACCCCAGTTTAGGAGCTTCCAGGACTGTCCAGAAGGTTGGAGTGAGGGATGGGAACAAAGGCAACAGGGACCAAGTGGATGGAGGTAAATGCCATGTAAATAACCCTCACTAGGGAGGAAGGGACGTGCACAACCTCCTCTTTCACATCCATCTCCTACCAGCAGCTCTCCAATTCCCAGGGAAGCTATCCTGGAAAAAAATCCTTCCTGGAGAACTGTCCAGGAGGCTGGTGTCACAGAGCACTGCCAGCAGTTGGAAGGGCTTGCAGCAGGCATAATGAAAACAAAACTTCCTTGGACAGTTTCCTTCCCCAGATTTCCCTTCTTCTTTTCTTCCCCACCTCACTTAACCAAAATTAGAAGGGAGATGTTGAACTACGAAGGCAACTCCTGCACTAGTCCTGCTCCTGACAAGCCCAGGTGACAACAGGAATCTGCATTAATGGAGCAGTGAAGCTGGAAAACCCAGCCTTGTGCCATGGGACACACCCAGCCCTGGGCTACCAGCCTGTGCTTCCTGGAGAAAGCCCTTCCGAGCCCGGCTGCCAGGATGAATCCAGCCTCCTCTGCTCTGCAACCCTGCCCCAAACAGCATTGGGACCAAGGCTCCTCCAAAGCTGGGAAATAACTGGATTCATCTCCCTGAGGGTGCAGGAGCAGCACAGACTCCTAGCCTGAGCCAAGAGCTGGTAACTCCACCTGGAGCTGCTCTGCCTCGCTGAGGCTCCTGTGCACACAATTACAACCAGGAGCACCCATGTATTTATGTGTTCACACACACCCAGACATGCAGGCACTTTGCAAAGTCCAGATGATCCTACAGCTGTATTTTAATATTTCAATATCAGGGTCAGAGTGAATCTCACTGTCTCCCTCTTATCTTCCCTCCGCATACCAGAGCTGTCAATGCCATCGGCAATTTTACATGTAAATGAGCCCATCCATCACTCCCTGCTCTGCAGCTCCTCACTTCCAAGACTACCATGGAGTTACACCATTAAATCTCCTGGCTTTACAATATACATCATGACATATTTGACATCAATCAGCTGTGTCAGTCCGCTCACTGTAAACCATAAACTTGCTCTGCATTCCAGCTCCGTGCACAGTGATTAAAACCTTCTCAGCCTGGTTTCCTGATTATGGTGACAAATGACAGTGCCTTCCCTTCTGACTCAACACTCACCCAGCCTCCCCTGAGCACCCCTGCCCTGGCCAGCCCTCATGCTGAGGTATCCATGGGCACTGCTCACCCCTCTGTCCAGCTCTCTGGCCTTTCCCATCTACCATTTCTGGACCACCTCATCCATCCATCCATCCATCCATCCATCCATTCCTGTCTCCAGCACCATGTGTGTTTCTCCTACAGCTCCACCCACCCCCACGTCCTACAAAGTGCTGCTGGTACAGCTTTGACCACCTCTAGAATTTAGGGGAAGCATCAGAAGAGACATTTTTGGGCATGACTGTGACCTGAGTAGCCTGGTTTAGAGGGTGGCATCCCTCTAAATCTTTAAAGTCCCTTCCAATCCACTCCATTTTATGATTCTGTGACCTGAAGAGATGTAAGGTGGGTCAAGACACTTACCCAAAATCATCCTTCATGTGCTCAGCCAACACCTGCCAGCCTCACACAGCCTGTCTTTGTACACATTCAATGCACTGAGTGACTTCAGGCAGACATTCCATAATCCTGCTTCACACAGCATTGTGCTTTGAGGCACCTGAAAAAAACCCTGTTCCAATTGTCAGGACGACTGATCCTTCCCTAATCCCATTTGCTTCCTGAAGAATGAGCAGCTCTACATGATTCCTGAGGCTGTTAAGTATCAGGTCTATCAAGTCAGGAACCAGACTTCACACACAAATGCAAGTTCGAGGGGTTGGCTTCAGGCCACTGAAATTTTGCTTTCTACTTCATTTTCATCGTTCTCTGCTGGGAAACTCAGGAAGAAGAATTGAGTTGGGCAAGTCTAGACTTTAGTATGTGTTCTGAGGACATGTTTTTTATCAATCAGCCTAAAGTTGCAGTAACTCAACACTTCAACATCACGGGGAGAGACTCTTTACAAGAGCATGTAGTGACAGGACAAGGGGAATGGCTTCAAACTGAGAGAGAGCAGGTTTAGACTGGATATTGGGAGGGAATTCTTCCTTGTGAGGGTGGGCAGACCCTGGTACAGGTGCCCAGAGAAGCTGTGACTGCCCCTGGATCCCTGGAATTGTCCAAGGTCAGGTTGGACAGAGCTTGGAGCAGCCTGGGACAGTGGGAGGTGTCCCTGCCCAGGAGAGGGGGTTGGAACAGGATAAGCTTTAGGGTTCCCTCCATCACAAACCAGTCTGGGATTCTGTGATATTTTTTACCACAGACAAGTTTTTCTTCTGGACACACTTTAAAAAAAAAAAAAAACAGCCTTGCTAATAACTCAGTCCCAAGGCTGAAACCATTATGGAAGGTGTGATCACATCATTAAAACACAGACTTGAGCAAAAATCCCATCACCACCAAAGACAACACTTTCTGATTGGGTTCCTCCTAGATTAGGAAATGGAGGCATTTGTGGAACAAACCCCAAATGACTGCAAGAAGCCACACACAAGGAGATCATTTCAGCTTCCAGCCAACTTATCTTGCTAGAATTTATTCCAGCATCTTATCCTTGCTGTTTCTTGCGCCAGAGAAGCCACACAGCTTTTGTCATTGCTCCCTCCCCATCATGGTCAGGGGTGGAAGCCTCACCAGGATTTGCAGGATCTAAAACAGGTTGTTATGGCTTATGCTATCCCATGGGGTTTTTCCAAGCGGCTTTTCTGCCACCACATCACCTTCTGACACTTGAATGAAGCAATAAGAGAACATCTTGACTTGGGAAGGACCTACAAGGTTCATTGGGGTCAAACTCCTTGCCCTGAAGAGGACAGCCTGAAGAATCCCCCCTGAAGACAGAAGGAGCATGAGGAGTAGCTCAGAACTGATGTTGTTGCCATCTAGAGCCTTGTAAACCCAAGAAGAAGCACGGAAATCATGGAAGAAACCAGACAGGCAGAAGAGGGAAGAAGTTAACAACTCGCTTTCATTCTTGGGACATCCACAGAGAAATGATCCCTCCTTCACTGAAAGATGAATGGGCAGCTGTACAGGTTATGAGGGAGGTTTTATTGCAGATCAATAAATCTGTGTCACAAACCCCATCTGGAGGGAGTTTTAATTTAAAGAAAAGAGTGATGAACGCTGAAAGACAATAAATCAAAAAGTTGTGAAACCCCATCGGTATTAACCTTCTGTCAACGCAAGCACAGACTCTGGACAGGGCTGGGGACAAGAGTTTGCTGCCCCCATGGACCTGGGATTCAGGAGCATCATCAGGGATCAAGGAGGCCAGAGAAAGCCAGGATTAATGACTGTGCTGCTATCAGAGCTCAGCAGGTGTCAGGAGGAGATGGTACTCAGATCCAAATCGCAGAGAAAACCAGAAAGGATAAACCTGGGAGAGTTCATGGCAACAAACTAGAGACAGGTCTGACAGAAGAGGGGAAGAGCAGTGATTATCTCAGATCTCATCTCAAAACACACAGAAAAGAACTTCCTCCCAAATTCCTCCTTTCCATCATGTGGCTTTCTCCATCTGCCACGTGGTGGCTCAGCTTGGAAGCAGAAGCCAACCCAAACTAACCCAGATCTGGTCAAAGACAGTGACAAGGGAGGTAATAATAAAGTCAAAATGCCTCAGGGAGAGATTCTGGAAGAATCCCAAGGTGTCCAGGTGGGGATTCCAAGCCACTCCTCATTCCCAGCCTCTCCTGGAGGTCACACCTGCACAGCTTGGCTTTGCTCTGGTTTCTCCCTCACTGACTGAGGATAAAGCAGGTGCCTGCAGCCCTTCCCACCTGAGCCCCCCACCCCTTGCCTGAGCCCACCTGCCAGTCACAGCACCTCTGGTTCATGCAATGACACACTCATGGAGTACTCTGGGTTGGACAGAAATCTCCCCAACATCTTAAACACCAGTTTGCTTTTAAATTTGGGAAACCTGGGCTTTTTCTAAATTCCCAAACCGTGCTATTAATCTTATCTTCCATTAGGCAAACGAGAGCTTTTTAAAAAATCCAATTTACTTTTCCCCGTATACACTTCAGGTTAACTTTATTTTTCACGTTACTCAGCTTGAACTAAGCAATAATCATTTCCAGATTAATGATGATAATTTCAAACACTTTTCAGAGCAGGCATCTTAATATCCTCTCTGACCAGCGGAGAATTTCCTGTTCTACAACAGGATTACATTTAGGAAGATTAAACACATTTCTGTTTTGCTGGAGGCAGTGGGGATGGGGACTTGGTGAAAGACTCTCAGTGGAAATCTCCACCCAGGACAAGCTCAGGAATGCAGAAAACATGGGGTTATTGTTTTGGTTTTTTCTTTTCCCTAAAATAAATGTAAGTAATTTTAAAAGGCACAGTCCTGTAGCCTGGAAACAGCCATTACAATGGAAAAATCACAGAATTTTGGAATGGTTTGGGTTGGAAGGGACATTAAAGCTCATCTTGTTCCAATTCCCTGCCATAGACAGGGACACTTTCTACCACCCAGGCTACTCCAAGCCCTGACCTTGGGCACTTCCAGGATGGGGACCATCCTCGCTGAGCAACCCATCCCAGGACCTCTGTATTCTGACAGTGGATTCAAATCCACTTTTTACCCATCAGTCCATTCATTTAACCCTAAAAAGAAGTGTTGCCCCACTAAAATATTTGTTGGTTCTGCAGGACATTGGAGCAAGGGGAAGATTTGCCAGGTTTGGGTCTTGGAGCTGGAAAGTGCCCTCAGCTCCACCCTGCAAAGGGGAAACTGAGGCCAAGAGAGGAGATGCTGTGGTTTAACTGATGTTTAAATTGAAAACACAAATTAAATCCCAGAGGATCCAGCCAAGTCGACTGAAACGGGCTCATCCCAGGGGGCTGATGTCGGCAAGATTAGAAAAATCCCGCTACTGTATTCAGCCCCGCTTCTAATGGATTCAGCTTCCTTTAAAAAGACAAATACTTTAATATGAGAGGATATTTCACATTGTTCTCAAGGGCTTTTTACAGGCTTTGAGCCACGAAAACAGGAGGGAGAGCACAGCAGGCACTTCAGCAGCAAAAGGCAGGCTGATGAGGTGATGGAAAACACGGAGCAGTTTGGATGCACAGTTGATGCTCCTGCAATTCAGGAGCTGATGAGAGAAGGAAACCCGAGGGCTAAGTGGGAAAAACAGCAAAAATGTGATCAGAAACACACGATGGAACTCCCTGAACTAAAATTACCCTGACTTATTTTTGCTTTTCCCCTGTGCCCCAGCTTGGGCCTGATGCATAACAACCACGACCAAAACCCTGTTGCTCCCATGCTCTGTCCCACTCTCATCTTCCTCTGAGCAGGTCAAACCACAGCAGACATTTCTGCACTCCAGCACAGCCTCCTCTCAGGTGTAGAGAAGGAAAAGCAGTCAGGAATTCAGCAACCCTCACTAATGACTTGTACATTCACTGAGCTGATAACGCTGCCGTCCCCGAGCTCGGAGCCTGAGGTTTCAAGGCAGCGATGTTTCCCCGAGCTACAGCTCAAAATGCCTGGAGCCATTTTCAGAGCTTGAAAAAGAAGCAAAGAAAATTTTAAAAAATCCAACAAATTCTTCAGTCAGATGTGAATAAGGCAGGAGCAGTCCATGAGTACAAGCCCATCATCAGCAGGGTCACGTTATTAATGGAGGCTCCTTTGGGACCCTCATTTCTGCCACAGCCCAAACCCAGAGAGTGAGAAAGGAGTTGGCTTTGCCCTGCTCAAACCCAAGAGGTGAGAAAGAAGTCAGGTTTTTCCCTGCTCCAACCCAAAAGGCTGAGAAAGGAGTTGCTTTTTTCCTGCTTAAACCCAAAAGGCTGAGAAAGGAGTCGGGTTTTTCCCTGCTCAAACCCAAAAAGGTGAGAAAGGAATCAGTTTTTTTCCTGCTCAAACCCAAAGCTTTGACAGAGAGGCAGAAAGAAGAGTGAGAGTGAATATTAGCACATCAGCTTTTTGGGTCACCATTAAAAAGGATCATGTGAAAGGAGGTCAGATAAATATTTAACATGGTTATTAATATCTGCTCCTAATTTCATTCCTCCTCCTCCTGCTCCCGGCTCCTCCCTTCCCTCTTCATCTCTTCATTTGACGTGGTTGATCCCTTTTAAGAAGGTCAGTGGGGCTCTCAGGATGGCGCTGGCTGGCAGAGGGGGCAGACAGGGAGAGCTGCCCCCTTCCCCAGGAGCACAGCTGGGATTAGGCTGGGCTGGTGCCACCCAGGGCTCTCTCCTCCCAAGTGCACGGCACTGCCCAGCCCCAGCTGATGGAAAAACAGAGCTGGAGCCCAAAACATGAGGATATGGAGCTGCTGGAGCAACTCCAGAGGAGGGATTGGAAAGCTCCAAGGGCTGGAGCCCCTCTGCTCTGGAGCCAGGCTGGGGCAGCTGCGTGGGAGAAAACTCCAGGGAGAGCTCAGAGCCCCTGCCAGTGCCTAAAGGGGCTCCAGGAGAGCTGGAGAGGGACTGGGTACAAGGGATGGAGGGACAGCACACAGGGAATGGCTCCCACTGCCAGAGGACAGGGATAGATAGGAATTTGGGCAGGAAGGAATTGTTCCCTGGGAGGGTGGGCAGGCTCAGGCACAGGGTGCCCAGAGCAGCTGTGGCTGCTCCTGGATCCCTAGGAGTGTCCAAGGCAAGGTTGGAGGGGCTTGGAGCAGCCTGGGATAGTGGGAGGTGTCCCTGGCCATGGCAGGGGGTGGAACAAGATGAGCTTTATGGTCCCTTCCAACCCAAACTATTCCATGATCCTTAAACAGGATAATAAATCACCCTTAGAGACACACACATACACAGGATGAAGATCTTGTCCAGAATTCCAGAGCAAAGAGAGGGGACATTATTCCAGCAAAGGGGGTGTCTGTGAGCCCTCATCAGCCTCACCAACACTCACACCATCAGAAAACCAAACAGGAGCCCAAAGCTCACAAACCAGATCCTCCCACAGCTGCCAACTCTGTTGCTGCACTGCCCAGCTCACAGATGGGGGTTTCTCCTTCTTTTTCCATGGGGAAATCAGGATCAAATTCCACTTTCTGCCTTCCTGAGCCACTCCACTGGGACCTGCTGGGGCGGGCAGGCAGCCCTCGGCAATATGCGCCTTCTCCAATCTTCACAGCTGCATATGATGGGTTGTATTTCTTTTTAATTTTAAAAGCTTATTTACAGATTTCTCAACACACACCTGTGCACAGTCCTTTGCATTTTCCTGTCCTATACTGCCATCCTGCCATCATTTCTTAAGACAATATTCCCTCAGGGAGAAAAGAATCCCCTTATCTGATTTTCCTACGCAAACAGCCCCAAAAATGCTTCAGGGTCTTTGGGTTGTGACCCCTGCACCTATTTCCTCTTTGAAAGAGGATGACAAGAGTTTTGTCCCTTTCACATTCCCAGAAACTCATTTCTCCCAATGTCCTCACCCTGTTCACTGGCTGCCAGGCTGCCATGGGGAATTTACAGCTCTGTCGAAGGAATGCTGCATGACTTAGGGCCAGGTCTGTTGGAAATAAAAGGATCCTAACTTGAGCAGAGATAAGTCATCCTGCACCACACTAGCAAAAACAACAGTGAAAGAAATAATTTTAAAGGTGGAGAAAGAAACTCCCTTCTCTTGTTTGGGTTTTGCACAGACTGTTACAGAGAGAGGCACCCAAGGGAAAAGCCAGCATTGCTCTACCACTGTGCCAGGAGATGTGGGATTCCCCCCATCCTCCAGCACTGCTGGTGTTGAACTCTCAGATAGCCTGTGCCCAGAAATTTCAGCTCAACATTTTGCCCTGAATTGTGGAAAAACCCCAGGGCATGGTAAGAAACCAGCAGAGGGTCAAGGAAGACAAGTGCTCCAATACCAGCTCAGGCATTGATTCCAGCTCCTGGCACACCCCAAGCAGGCTTCAGACCCTCAGTGCTCCTGGTCTTATTTTAAATTTCACACTGTTCCAACTCGTTCCAAAGACAAAATTATTCACCTCCTCCTCAATGTTTTCTGGTGCTTCCCACAACAGTGTTAAATGCTCTGGAAACCTCCTCACATCCATCTCTGCAGCCCTCCCTCCATCTCACTATTTTCCCTGTTTTACAGCTGAGACCAAATCCCCTGGAGCTGTGGTGCTTCAATCTCCCCAGGCAACTTTTGCCAGCAGGAGAGGAGGAAATAAGAGCACCAAACTCAATGGAGCATCCAGGGGGAAGAGGATGACCTTCAGGAAGGGATAAACAAACAATTCAGACCCACAGCACTGAAGTGCAGGGTGGGATATTCACACTCTTGTATTCCAGCATTTAATTTAAGAAGTTGATGTTCCCTGGCAGAGCTGAGTGTGACAGAGCTGCTTCTCCAGGAGCTCACCTGCCTGCAGCAGAACAAGGGCTCTGCTAGGAGAAGCTGTAGTCTGGTTTTCCAGGCCTGAAGTTTCTGAGTTTCTAAAGCTCTGCTCTTCTGATGTTTTGGTTTACTGAAACTTGTTCCCAGGAAAAGAACAAAAACAAAGGACATTGTTTTAGTAACGGTACTCATGTGAACTCTTTCTGAGAAGAAAGATTCTCTCTTGCTGTCTGGTTTGACCAATGTGAGTGAAGGAGTTTGTCTTTTGTTTACCAATCACAGCAGTCTGTGGAAAATTGTATATAAGAACAATCCCTAAAATAAAGTCATTCTTTCTTCACACAACCTTGAAAAAAATCACAAGAGCCTATGTCGTGTGTGTTATCTCAACAACAACAAGAAGCCATTCCTGGTGTTCTGCAGGATGGCTTTGAGGAATCTGGAGGGAATGCTGTGGGAATGGCACCCTGAGGACCCCAGGGCTCCAGCCCAGCATTCAGACATCTCCTGGATACCCCTCGGTTCTCCCAGCTTGATCACACCAGAGAGGCACAGCAGTCCCAACAGTCCCGTTCTTGAAACCAGCCCTTCAGGTCTAATTTCCAGCCTTTTCTCCCTCCCAGCCATCCTCTTCTCCCTCCAGACCTCCCTTCTCCCTCCCTTTTTCAGTGCACAAAAGGTCTGCTGCTAAGCAGGGGTTGCCATGAAAACAAGACAAGAGCTCGGGTGGGGAAAAGCGCCCACGTACCATCCTCTTCTCCCAATATAAATAAATAAGGGAGGGAAAAAAGAGAGATGTTTAGAGTCACTTGAGAGGAGCATGGAGCAGAAATTATGGCAATTTCCTGCAACCGGAATCAAATGCCCAACTTGCCAGCTCGCAGCAGGGCACTGCCATTAATTCCAGCACTTGTGTGAGAGCCACGTTCCCATTAAAGGGGCCAATTCCGAGCCCATCTCCCTGATCAACAGAGGCTCCGAAACTGGGGCTTGATAGATTTGAGCAGGGCAGAGTTTGCACAGGTTGTGATTTTGGCGAGGAAAAGTGCAAGGAAAAATTGTGCTCCAAATCCTCTGGTGCTGGCGAGGGGGTGAGAGATGCCCCTCATGCCAGCACCATCCCAATTATCCCAGGTGGATATCGCTGAGCAGCAGACGTGCTGAGGGAATTGGCTGGGTTAACGGCTGTAAAAACAAAAATGTTATTTAATCAAGGCATAACAAAGTCCAGCTATCTCCTGCAGGCTGCCACAGGGATTGGCAGAGCTTCCTGCAGCCCTAGCTCGGGACAGTTCAGCTGCAAAGGAACTCTGCTATCCAGCACCTGATTCCTGCAGTTTTCTCCTCAGTGTTTCCAGATAAAGGATCAATTCCTGCCCAGCGAATACCCCAGGATATTTGGGGGTGGTGTGAAGGTGCTACACCAGCACACTCATGGAGGTACTGCAGACAGACTGATGGATGATTGCCAGCAGCAGCATGGAATGATCTTCCTGGAGACTGAAAGGCCTGGAGCTCTAGACTGGAAAGGAGGGAGCGCATGGAGAAGGTGGCATCACTTTTTCTGCCCTGTCCCAGCTTAAGCCAGCATCTCACCAGCCCTGCCTGAAAATCAGGACTCCAGATTGCCTCATTACAGCCTTGGGACAGGGATATTTGGGGATGGACAGCCCCTCCTGTATCACAGCCCTGGGACAGGGACATTTGGGGATGGACAGCCCCTCCTGTATCACAGCCCTGGGACAGGGACATTTGGGGATGGACAGCCCCTCCTCTGCTCCCCATCCACAGCCAGCCATACCCATGCCATCCCTCCTGGAAAGGGCTCTAATCCCCCCCTGAGATGGGGAGCAGGATCATAACTCCCACCACAAAGGATGAATATTCATTTCAGCACTAAGTCCCCTATCAGAACTCCCAGGCAGGTGGTATTAAGACTGGATCCCCAGAGAGTTTTGTCTCATTCTCTGGAAGCAGAGCCCTGACTTGGAGACACAATAACTCACTTAAGGAGAGCTAATTCTCTCTGCCAGGGAATTGCAAGTGCAGCGGGAAGGCGACACCCAAACGACAGCCTGGCAATGCCACTCGTGTCTCTGCTTGTCCACACTCCGAGGCTGGCAGGGCACAGCCACAAATCCCTGTATCAGCTGCAGCTTGGGAGGTGGGGTGTAAGGAGGGACAAAGCATTCCTTGCTATTCCTTTGGAGCCAGGACACCCAGGCAAGAAACAAAGCCCCTTTGCAGGCTGGTGCCAGGCTCCCCAGTGCCGGTGCCTAATGAAAACATTTGCAATTACAATGATAATATTATGATTTTAAAGGGAATTAGATTCTGCTGACCTAAATATTAACCATGCAAAGAGTCAGGGCTATGTGGACTTCTACAAAGAACATTGCACAGTCCTTCTCCAAGAATTTACAGGGGCAGGGGATAGGAGGGGGAGCAGTGCCAGAGGAACCCACATCACCCCTCACTCCCAGGACTGCCAGTGCAATGTGCTGCCTCAGTTTCCCCACCTTAAAAAGAAGGATAAATGGAAAATAAACACTTAGAGAACAGAATATGTTTTCCCTTTTAAAAAAGAAGAAGTGGCAATCACCAGCGGAAGATGTTTCCCTCATCTGACATTGCAGAGTATTAAACTGCTGAGCAGTTGTGACAGGTGCTGTAACAGCAGCATTCATTATCAGGTTGGTTTGTTCAGTGCTCCTCACTCACGTGCTCCTCCCTAGAGACTGCATTGCTCCTGCTTTACTCCAGCTTTACTCCTGCTTTACTCCTCCTCAGACATGGCGCTGACCATGATGCCTCTTACCCCAGTGATGGACATCACAGCAGGGCCACAGGAGTGGAGCTGAACGTCCCATCCTGCCAGGCCCTGCCAGCTGCTGTGTCACAGAATTGTCACAGACTCCACGATGGTTTGGGGAGGGACCTTGGACTCCATCCCCTTCCAACCCCCCTGCCATGGCCAGGCCACCTTCCACTGCCCCAGGCTGCTCCAAGCCCCATCCAAACTGCCAGGGATCCAGGGGCAGCCACAGCTGCTCTGGGCACCCTGTGCCTCCCCACCCTCACAGGGAACAATTCCTGCTCAATATCCCATCCAGCCCTGCCCTCTGGCAGTGGGAGCCATTCCCTGTGTGCTGTCCCTCCAGCCCTTGTCCCCAGTCCCTCTCCAGCTCTCCTGGAGCCCCTTCAGGCCCTGGCAGGGGCTCTGAGCTCTCCCTGGAGCCTTCTCCACTCCAGGTGGAGCACCCCCAGCTCTGGAGCATCTCCATGGGCTCCTCTGGCCTTGCTCTGACAGGCTCACACTCCATCTCTCCCTCCAGACAAACCCAGGACCACCTTCCCCCTCCATAACCCACCTTCCTCACGAGGCTTGTGTTACCTGAACCATTTCTTAGCACCAGAACCCCACTGAATCCATCTGTGCCACTCTAGGAGACCAAGCTGCCATGAGCCAGCTGTAGGTGTGACCTGTTCCCCCATCACACACCTGGCAGCAGCACACCTGATGGAACAGCATCCGCCCAGATAATCTGGATGGCACAGAAAGTGGATTGTGCCCCTTTGTCCTCAAGGTTTGACTACAATAACAGCTGATCTCTGGGACTGCATGGAAATGTCAGGAGAGTTGAGCTATTAATTCCCATCCATCTCTGGAGGAGAGCAGATCTCCTCACCAGTGGGCTGGCATTCCCTGTTTTCAGGGATGAAGTGAGGCATTAAACAGCCCGTGCACAGATACCAATGAGTACGAGGTGTGCTGGTGCTCCCTGCATCCCAACACCTGGGTGCTGAAGATCACAGCCTCTGTTTATCCTCAGATATGGAGCCTTTCCTGCTCAAGATTGAAAAGCAGCCCAGTCTCCACTGGGGAGGAGGTTAATTATGGCTACATCATCCCACCACGGACACGCTGCAGCCGGGGGCTGATGAGAAACCTCTTCCTTTCCTTTTGGATTGTAAGGATGAACATATTTAATCCCTGCAGTGCTATTCACAGAGCCCTGTGAGCCCCACAAGATTCATGGCTGGTTTTTCTCAGCGCTGCTCTTCCTGCTAACGATGCCCTTCCTGCTAATATATGCCGGATGGGATTCGCATTAGTCAGGAAGGGGCACTGTAAAAAGGCACACAGAAGAGGAGAGGAGGCAATAAAACACCTGGGAGGAGCACTGTCACCAGAGAAACAAGCCTTGCCCCCCCCAAAACTGCTCTGCCCTCTGCACTGAGCAACCCCACTGCCAGTAAAACTCTTCCTCTCGGTGTCCCAGGAATTTTATATCCCCTTTCCAGAGGCTGCAGGAGGTATGGGATGATGGTACAGCTGGGAAGCTCAAGCCCACCCCCGTCCCAGGGGGTGTCAGCATCACCCTCCCTCTCTATCCCTACCCAGCCTTCCTGAGCAAATGTTGAGGGTGGAATAAAACATCATTTTCCTCCCTTGAAATCTGTATCCCAATCCAGCAGAGTGGGGGAAAGCCAACAGGAAGAGGCAGAGGGTTGTAGGCACAGCCAGGTTGGATGCTGAAGGTGCAGGTTGTGACACCAGACTGTCCCCAGCACTGCAGGGAATAGTCCAACACCTGCAAGAGGACAGAAATTCCCTTTCTGTGGCCAGATGGCAACAGCAACAGAAATAACGTGCCTTCCCACAAGAAAGGGAAAAAAAAAAAAAGAGCAAGAAGAACCAGGAGCAACCTTTAAAAAGGTGCGTTGTTTCTTTCCGCTTTTTAAATGGCATCATATCAAAACAGCCCATAAAAAATGAATCTGAGTGTGTTTTGTAAATTATAGATTAGCCAGGAGCAATGCTTCACTACAAAGCTCGGTGCCAAGTTGCAATTCCAGCAGCGTTTCTGCCGAGCCCGCTGGGCAGGAGGTCACAGCAGTCGTAGCAGTGTGTTCTCTCTGTATTATTATTATTCTGATGCAGAAATAATACTGGTGCTCTACACAAGGCCAGTGAGTAGGGAAAGAGAAGGTGGGAGGTGGCAGATGGAAAGCAGCAAGGATGGGGCTAAAATTGTTCTTTATTCCCTTTATCTTGCCCTGACTAACTGAAGGTACATGTCATACACAGCTGGGTGGAAAAGAAATCTCTCCTCTACCTTCCCCCTTTGAGTCCATGTCTGTATAATCTGAGAGATTCTTGCAAAATCAAGGCCTTGTGACTGAGTGGGAGGGAAACTACTGCTCTAAATACATAGTTTTGGGCTCTGAAGCTGAACAAATGTCTGTATCTCTGGGCTGTGAGCAATCCTGGGGATGGAGTACACGATGTGGTGGTACCTGAGCAGAGCATCACTGGCGTGATCTGCTGCGTTCGGGGTTTTATTTCACTCTTCTCTGCAGGTATCAGACTGCAGAGGTTAATATTAAAGGCACCTCATGCTTTTAAAAAGCAGGTCTGAAAAATAGGTAGATTTGGGGTTTCTGCTAATTTCTAGGGAGCTTTGATTTCTCCTCCTTTGTTTGGCAATTCTTTCTGAACACCGGTAGCAAAATTGGCCAATTACCATAATTGGGTCACCCCTAAAGACTGTGATAGACACCCAGGGCAACCTACCAGAGAGAATCTGACTTATGGCTCATTATTAGCGAGAGCTTGACAGGTTATTTCAGTAACAGGCAGCAAAGGCAGCAGAGCAAAGGCACTGGGGAGAAGCCGGGGGCCGCGCAGCCGGCGGGGCCAGAGCTGGCTCAGGCACTGCTGGTCCCACAATGTCACCACGGGCACTGCTCTGGGGCTCAGGGTGGGGGGACAGGGTGCTCCCTGTGGAGCTGCAGCTGAGCTGGACATTCAGCACAATCCCTTCTATCCAGAGGTGGGTGCTGCACATTCAGCCTGGCAAAGAGGTGACTCGTAGGTGACACCAGGAGCCCGAACACCCCAGGGCTCCACTTGGTCCTGTGCTTTATCTCAGTTTTGGGGATTTTTTTTTTAGTATTACAAGGTCGGCTTCTATGTTTTGTGAAGAGGAGACTGACAGCCAGATCCTGGTCCTTGCCTATCTTTGGCCTCAGTGTTGTTGAACCAAAAATATCCTGAGCTGGAAGGGACCCACAGGGATCACTGAATCCAACTCCTGGCCCTGCACAGGACAGCCCCAAGGATCCCACCCCGTGCCTGGGAATCGAGTGTTTGTCTTTACCTAGTGGGGATGAGTAAATACACTCACTTTGTAACCACAGCTCATAGGAGGAAAAAGGGAAAATTGATTTCTTATCGAACTCCTACAAGACTCCTTCAAAAATCCCACCTCCTGATTTCCCGCTCCCATGCCTCAGCATTTTGCCCCACCACACCATCAATCCTGGATGAATTTCCTTCCTGGGATCCCCTCCAAGGAAGGATCCTGCATCACCACTCCCAACACTCAGCAAATGCATCTTTTACCCAAAGCAGGCGCAGCCAGACAGCCCCGCCGAGGAACATCTCCCTCTCCCCGAGCTGCTGAAGGACTCTGCGAGCCGGATGGAACAGATGTTTTAAGGACTTCATAAATCCGTGAAGATAAAAAAACCACCCACCCAGCACTTTCTAACAACCCCCCTGCTGCAGGGCTGGCGCATCGGAAATAAATACAGCCACCCACAGAAAGTCGGATAAATCTCGGTGTTCCATTCCAGATATATTATATATATACATATATATATATATATATATATGTACGTCTGTGCATATATATATATATTTATATATATATATATATGTGTGTGCACATAAAAGGATACTCATGTTTTTTTAAGACTAAAGTTGCTAAATTTAGACCATTATTACTAAAAAAATCTTCCTTCCTCTCCCCCACCTCTTCTTTTCTCCCATTAATCTGAGCAGCTCCCCCACTGCTCGTGCATCCCTCTGTCCCCTCCCTCCCACGGCTGTCGTGACTCCCCAACTCCCCACCACCACCACCATCATCTCCCCCACTAACTCCTCACCAAACTCCAATGAGTTTTTCTAATTAGAGTAATTAATTTTCTGCCCAAGTTAATAAGACTGTCTGCAGTTCAGAAATAATTGGGCTTCCCAAACACCAATATTCCCTCCCTTTCCCCCTCTCTCTCTGCAGTGAGTGACGAGAGGGCTCCTTAACAACTCGAACTCTGATTTTCACCCGATGGTTTTGAATCTTCAGCGTTATTCTGTTTTTCCATTAACACTCCAACACCAGCCTGGGGGACACAGGAGGGGAGTGTGTGCTGAAGGATGCTCTGGCATGCAGGGGATCCCTTCCAACAGGCAATAAATCCCTTTGGGAATCCACAAGCATCACTCCTCCCATGGTACCAACCACCAAGTTAATTTCCCCACACCAAGCTTTGCTTTTCCCCAGCAGAGTATCCTGGAGTTGGGATCCATTTGGGTGCCTGGTGCTGCAAAAGCACATTTTTGCCTTGAGGAAACTCTCCATTATATCCCCCAGGTAAGGTTTTTCTAGAGGTAAGACCCTACAACACATTCCATGGGAGGCTGAGGAGCCTTTCATCTCTCTGGGACAGATTTGCAGGCATCCCTTAGGGACAAAATGGTGATGCCCCAGAAGACAAACCCTGCAGGTTCTCCAAAGCCTACACTGGCCAGAACCTCCATGCAGGCACCACACTTCATGATGCTAAACCTGGATAATGTATTTTCCTGGTGGGAAAGGATTCAACAGCAGCACAGGCGCTGGAGCTCCAGGTGGGGCTGGACCACAGGGGCCAGCATCCCTCATCCTTGAGCCTGAGCATCACACAGGCTGAAGACTGGAGGTCAGACAGGACAAGCCTCCAGATTTAGCAGTCAAATTTAAATACTAAAGCAGGTTCAGGGGGGAAAAAAATTGTGCAGAATTGTGACAGCACAGGAAAAAACTATCTCCGTTTTAAAAGCATTAATGGAGCAGGCAATTCAACAACCTTCACCCAAAAGCACCCAAACACTTCGACTTTATAAAAGAAAATGGTTCAGTGACAATGAAGTTCAACATCTCAGTGAAAAAGGCCTGTCAGGTTTGGAGCAGAGTGAATCAGGCCATCAGAAGAGGCAAACTCACACCCACCCTGACTCATCACCGAGGCAGAGAAGAGCAGGAGCTTCGTGTGTTTTCATCACACAAACCTGGATGGAGAGATCCCGGCTCACCGGGATGGAAGGGCTGGAGGGAGGATTTCCTGTCCTGACACCCTCAGAGTGTGAGGTGAAATTTTCACCTCCAGGTGGAATTTTGGCTGGAGCCACCCAGAAGGTCAGAGTAGATTAGAGCAATGAGCCGTCCTGGCCTTAATTCCCTGAAACGGGCGTCCAGCCCCTCACTCCCTCTGCTAATCAAATAAAAGAAAGAAGATAAAATGCCAACCACAAACGAGAGATTTGCAGCTAGGGGATCTAATTCCAGGAGTCTGCAGGCCATAAAAAGAAGGGATCCATTAGCATCCACTTACCTGCCATGATGAAGTGACCGCGATAAAGTGCACAGGATTAAATAAATTTAAGTGAATCCCCTGACGGCATTTTTATGGGATTGAAAGAGGTTTTATCCACTCGCAACCTCTATCCTCGGAGGGAACTGATTCAATAAAAACCAAACCCACTTCATCTAGCAGGAAGGGGAAAAAAAAAGACACGAAAACTCCGCAACGTTTACAGAGTCACTAAAGCAGTCAGGGAAAAAAATTAAATATAGGGCAAATCCCTGAGTGGGAGAAATGTGCAGAACTCTGCTGCTACAGCTCAGCTCCATCATTTTAACTTCCAACTTTTAATGCTCTCACTCCCTGGGGCAGGAGCAGTCAGTCCCTGCCACCAGGCACCTTGCAGCTCCCACAGCATTTGGAATGGAGGGGAAAAAAGGATTTCCCACCCTTTGCTCTGTCTCCTGAGATTCCCTCCTCTGTCCCTCCAGCTCAGCACCTTAATTGCCCAATACTCCAAAGCAGCCTGGATATCCAAACTCCCTGCAACCTCCTCTCCCACAGCCAGGCAGAACTAGGGCTGGCTGCCATGCCCCCATGAGGATGGGAATCAGTTCCTTCCCTGCTCCACGGTTTTGTGCTGAGCTTTGCAAAGGGACACGGCTGCTGCTGCCTGCAGATAACATCCTGCTGTCCCTGAGGAGGGAGATCCATTTGCCATCCAACAGCCTCCATCTGCTGCCACAGCCCGTGTGCATCCCAAACACTGGTATCCTGAGCACTGGTATCCCAAACGCTGAGCATCCCAAACACTGACATCCCAAACACTGACATCCCAAACACTGACATCCCAGACACTGAGCATCCCAAACACTGAGCATCCCAAACACTGAGCATCCCAAACACTGACATCCCAAACACTGACATCCCAGACACTGAGCATCCCAAACACTGACATCCCAAACACTGAGCATCCCAAACACTGAGCATCCCAAACACTGACATCCCAGACACTGACATCCCAAACACTGAACATCCCAAACACTGAGCATCCCAAACACTGAGCATCCCAAACACTGACATCCCAAACACTGACATCCCAAACACTGACATCCCAGACACTGAGCATCCCAAACACTGAGCATCCCAAACACTGACATCCCAAACACTGACATCCCAGACACTGAGCATCCCAAACACTGACATCCCAGACACTGAGCATCCCAAACACTGACATCCCAGACACTGAGCATCCCAAACACTGAGCATCCCAAACACTGAGCATCCCAAACACTGACATCCCAGACACTGAGCATCCCAAACACTGAGCATCCCAAACACTGAGCATCCCAAACACTGAGCATCCCAAACACTGACATCCCAAACACTGAGCATCCCAAACACTGAGCATCCCAAACACTGACATCCCAGACACTGAGCATCCCAAACACTGAGCATCCCAAACACTGAGCATCCCAAACACTGACATCCCAAACACTGAGCATCCCAAACACTGAGCATCCCAAACACTGACATCCCAGACACTGACATCCCAAACACTGAACATCCCAAACACTGACATCCCAGACACTGACATCCCAAACACTGACATCCCAAACACTGAGCATCCCAGACACTGAGCATCCCAAACACTGACATCCCAGACACTGACATCCAGACCTGACATCCCAGACACTGAATCCCGGACACTGACATCCGGACACTGAGCATCCCAAACACTGAGCATCCCAAACACTGACATCCCAAACACTGACATCCCAAACACTGACATCCCAAACACTGACATCCCAGACCTGACATCCCAAACAGTGAGTATCCCAAACACTGACATCCCAAACACTGACATCCCAAACACTGAGCATCCCAGACACTGAACATCCCAAACACTGACATCCCAGACACTGAGCATCCCAAACACTGAGCATCCCAAACACTGACATCCCAAACACTGAGCATCCCAAACACTGAGCATCCCAAACACTGAGCATCCCAAACACTGACATCCCAAACACTGAGCATCCCAAACACTGAGCATCCCAAACACTGACATCCCAGACACTGACATCCCAGACACTGACATCCCAAACACTGAGCATCCCAAACACTGACATCCCAAACACTGACATCCCAGACACTGAACATCCCAAACACTGAGCATTCCAAACACTGGTATCCTGAACACTGAGCATCCCAGACACTGCGCATCCCGAGCACTGATATCCTGAACACTGAGCATCCCAAACAATGACATCCCAAACTGAGCATCCCAAACATGGAGCATCCTGAACATCCAGCATCCCAAACACTGAGCATTCCGAATGCTGAGCGTCCCAAATACTGAGCATCCCAAATGCTGAGTAGCCCAAACATGGAGCATTCTGAATGCCAAACACCCTGAGTGCCAAGCATCCCAGACATGGAGCATCCCGAAATCAAACGTCCCAAACACCAAACATCCCAAGCACTGAGCATCCCAAACTCGGTGCACCCTGCATGCCAAGCATCCCGAACATCAAGCATCCTGAATGCTGAGCATCCCAAATGCCAGATATCCCAAAGTGTGAGCATTCCAAACACCGAGCAACTCGAACACAGAGCATCCTGAACACAGTGCAATCCCAAACACGGAGCATCCCAAATCAATCCCAAACCCTGAACATCCCAACCACCAAGCATCCCACCAGAGATCCCAATCCAGAGGCAAAATAACGCTGCCTGCAGCCCTGAGCCTTTTCTCCCCTGTGTCGCTACAGCCTCAGTTTCCCCAGGTGGAAGCTGAGTGTGGCACAGAGGGAACTGTCTCAGCCCTGAAAGGGAATTTGCTTCCAGCAGCATGGCCTGGGATTCACTTTGAGGCTGCCAACCCCTGGAAAACCCTACAGACTTCAACCATGCTTCCCTGAAGAACAGTGACACGGCTCCAAGTCGTGGTATTTCGCTGTGAGACACACGTGAGCAGGAGCAGATCCCAGCATGGGTGCTGGACACCTGTGCTGCTCCAAACAGGGACATTTGGGATCCTTTCCTCCCCAAAGGCAGAGCTGAGGGTCAGCAGGGCAGTGCTGTGCCCTGACAGAGCCTCCATCCCTGGATCCCTCTGCATCCTGCACCTCCCACCCTGCTGAGGAGCATCTGGGATTGCAATCGACCCCACTGCACCCCATTTATCTGCCCCTGGATCTCCCTCTGGATGGATTTCCCTCCCAGCATGGCTCCTCCTCCCCACATCCATCACCCACCCAGCCAGCACTCCCAGATTTATCTGCCCCAAATAAATCAGTTAACTCCATCCTTCAGAGACTCCCCTGAATTATCCAGGGGGGTTCAGAGCCGTGGGGCTGGGGAAGGAAAACCTCCTGTCTTTAAACCTCCAGCAACAGACTCCAACAGCCCACGATGAAAAATGATCCATAAATCTGGACCCAAATAACCAATGATATAAATTCCTATCAGAGGGAGGAAAATAAGGATTAGAATCTCCTCGGAACAAAGCCATTTTCCTCTGATGTACACGAGAGTGGGGGAAAAACCATTTTAATTACTGATCAAAAATAAATGACTTGCATTTGCCAGGGCTCTTTTTTTATTATTATTATTTTTGAAATTACTTTTGTAGAATGACTTAAACTTATTAATATATTTATAAGGAAAGAAAACACCCATAAATGCTCGGAATACTGAGCCAACGAATTAATTAACATCAAATTACTCGTGGTTACTCCAGCTTGATACTAAACATTGCTCCCCTATTATGTGGAGGATGGACAAAAATCTCTTGCAGCTGTTAATTATTTCAATTATTAATTTTATTTAATAATTCATATCCCTTTCCCGACCCCCTGGAGTATGTTACAGTATCTACATTTCTTCCTCTCCATCTCCATTTCCCCCTAACTCCACTTTCAGCAAGATAATCCATCACTCCACAAGGTTACTGGCTTCAGGAGAGAGGGGTTTTTATTATTATTATTATTATATTTTATTTTATTTTTTATAATCGACAGTCATTTCCTTTGAGAAATACCCCCAGTAAATACCTGCTCTAGAGAAATGATAATAAATCCTTAAAGGTGAACTTAGCTGCTTTTCCCCTCGTGTGCTGCCTTTAAAGAATAAAAAAGTAATACGTCTTAAAAAAACCTAAACCCACCCTCTGAGAGCCCAAATCCTTCCTAGTACATACATGGAGAGTGAATTACGGATAAATCCACTTGAAAGTCAAGCAGGGAGGATTTTTTTAAGCACTTTTAAGGTCTGGATTAAGGTTCTCAGCCTCACCCAAGGCTGTGCTCAGTCCATGGACCCTTCCCAAGCGTGTTCCCAAGCCCAGGTCACAGCAGAGAAAGGGAAACTGAGGCACGAGGAAATTCAATTAATTTATGAACTTGTGATGCCCAGAGAGGCTGTGGCTGCCCCTGGATCCCTGGAATTGTCCAAGACCAGGCTGGATGGGGCTGGGAGCCTCCTGGGATAGTGGAAGGTATCCCTGCCTGTGGAAGAGGAGGAATGGGATCAGCTTTAAAGTCCCTTCCAACCCAAACCAGCCTGGGATTCAGGGATTCCCACATCTTCCCATCACTCTGAAGGATGTGGAGCTGCTGGGGTAAATCCAGGGGACACCACAAAGTGTCCTACACGTGTCCTGTCTACAGGCTGGGGGAAGGTGTTCAGCTGAAGAAGGGAAGGCTCCAGGAATACTCAGAGCCACTTTCAGCGCCTAAAAGGGCTCCAAAAGAGCTGGAGAAGGACTTTGGACAAGGGATGGAGGGACAGGACACAGGAATGGCTTCAAACTGCCAGAGGGCAGGGCTGGATGGGATACTGGGAGGAAATTCCTCCTTGTGAGGGTGGGCAGGAGCTGGCACAGGGTGCCCAGAGCAGCTGGGGCTGCCCCTGAATCCCTGGAATGTCCAAGGCCAGGCTGGACACTGGGGCTGGGAGCAGCCTGGGACAGTGGAAGAAGTGGAAGTGTCCCTGCCCAGGGTATGGGGTGGGCCTGGATGGAGCTTTAAAGCCCCTCCCAACTCAAACTATTCTGGAATCCTGTGACTCCTACACTTTCCCCTCCCACGTGTCTGGCTGCTGTTCTGAAGGGATCCCTTTTCCACAGGCATTCCTCGTTAGGTGAAGGCAGCCCTTAAAATACAAAAGGATTAAAAAAAAATGATGCAGTTGCAGCCTTTTCCTATTTTCCCCTCTTTTCTCCCTGTTTTTAAGCCCTCAGCAGCTGCCTTTTGGAGCTTTTGTGCTTAACCACCCTGAATAGAGACTCACTTCAAAGTGAAAGGGAAAGTTGGGATTACAGCAGGACTCCCTATCAGCCAGAGCATCAGGAAAACTGCCTTGGCTTTGGAAGCAGGTGAACAAATATTGCATGGAGAAAGGTGTGAAGCTCCTGAAAAAAGCCCTGTCACCCTCAAAGGGAAAAGCTCAGAAAAAGTGGGGATGGAGGGGGGAATTGCAATTTTAAAAAATATGTATTCACATTCCTCTACACCTATTTTTCCATAAAAGAGTTTAATCCTACAAGACCTTGTTGTGTTTGGGGCTGCTGGGGTTCAGGGATGTCACAGAATTTGGGATTTTTCCACAGCTGGGGCCACCAAACCACTTCCTGCTCATGGATGCACACGGCCCTGCACGCTCCCATGTGCCTGAGTTTATCTGGAAATTAATTTCCAGATCAAAAGGAACCTTTTTAATGACAGAATAAAAATGGGGGTTGGTGGAGGATGGAGAAAAGGATGAAAACTCAGCAGCCCCAGGATATTTCTTGCTGTCAAGGAGATCCATAATTCTGATATGGTTTTGGGGAGGAGAAAGGAGGAATTTGATGTTAACTCTGGGGCAGAGAGTCCCAAATTTGATCCCAGACAGGAAACATTTAAGGAGAAACAAGAGCTGCACACTCCAGCACACACACAATACAAGCCTCATCTATTAATCTTCTCCCTTGATCTAGAGGAGAGAACTAAAATGACACTTGATACTCTTTGTTGATCTCTGGAGGGCAAATCAAATCCCAGATGAGGGGGGCAGCAGCTCCAAAAGAGACATGCTGAAAAAATAAACAGGAGGATTTGTTGGTTTGGGGTTGTTTCTGGAAAGGAGAGAGGAAAGGTCACTTTCAAAACATGGATTTTTTCTAATTCATCTCTTAAATATGGTGAGTAACAAAATCTGATTATTTTGGTGGGTGGCCTGGATTATTATCTGGGTGGCCTGGATGGCCTTTACATATTTTCCAATGGAATAACAACAGTTTAGAGCCTACATCTGACAGCTGAGTGCCTGATCCTGTTACTGAGCCCCAAAAGTGCCCGGCCTTTCCGTGGCATCGCTTTTCTGGGGATGCCCAAGCACTTGGCAAGAACAACCCAAGCTCCTCTCCCAGCCCTGTTAGGCAGCAGGGAAAAAAAATCAGTCCCATTTCGAACAGCTGGGGAAACTGGGGCAACAAAAATGGGAAACAATTTGTCCATGCTGGCTCAATAATGTGCTTATAAAAGGAACTCAAGACCACTTTTCTCATCCATCCACTAAAGCTCCCTCCCTCTCTGAGCAGCTCTGAATAACTGTGTCACTTTTCCTGCAATTTGCAGAGGCCACATGCTGTTCCTCCCTTCCCCTTGCTCCCACTGATTGGCATTTCCATCTCCACGACGTGGGGTTTCCATTCTCCCAGGGAATCGTGGTTCTTAAGGGGCTCCTGGCTTGTTCTTAGCAGGGAAGGGGCTGGAGAGCAGAGGGCAAAGCCCAGCAGGCACAGAGGGAGCAGGCACAGCCCCTGCTTGGACCAAACCTAAAGGAAATCTGCATTTTCCTCCAGTTTCTCCTTTATTTCCCCTCTTTTCCCACACACCTTGCAGGTGGATCACGGGGGTGATCCCATCCCTGCAATGCTGCTCCCACCAACTGATCACAGCCCTCCAAGGAACCAAATCCTGATGTCTTCTCCCTGGAATAAACCCCATGGCTTTGCCTTTTCCTGCTGGGCACAACCTCACTGGATACAATCCCAAAATAAGAATGCCCCCAGAGTTTTCTGCCCCTCCAGCAAACCAGCCCCAGACCTGCTCCCTAACAGGGGGCAATGTGCACTGCACCCACATCATCACCCAAACTGAGCTCTTCCAGCACACACAACAACAAACTGAACCCACACACCTCCCCCAGAGCCACCTTCCTTTAAGGAAAGGGCTGGGTTTTGTCAGCTGGGTCTTTTTTTTTATTATTCCTCCTCTTTTTCCTCTTAGGCCTGAATGGTTTAATGAGCGTCCTTTTGACCTAGGAAACTTAGTTTTAATTTTCATCCCTTTATCTGGAGAACAATGTGTCCTGGGGGCATCTTTGAGCACAATGTACACTTTCATCATCAAAACAAATGCTGGAAGTACCCATCTGCCATGGTATCAGAGTGTGTTGGCTCACTGAGCCGGACACCGCTTAGGGGACGAGGGAGCCTTTTACTCTTCTCAAAGTCATGAGTGCTCCCTCTAAGCTCTTTAGCATTAGAGATTCCTGTGGAGACGGGTATTAGAAGCTCCATTTCTTTCTTCCCTAGTCAGGAATGATGGGGGATGGAGCGTTCTTTGGAGATTTCTGCTCCTACGGGGGAGGAAATAAGGGAGGATCCTCTGCCGCTCCTCCCCGCAGCTGCCTCGGGGTCTCAGGAGCTGCTCCCGGGAGATGCTGCTCACAGGGAGGCATGGAGCAGCAAGCTGGACCCAAAGCCAAGGGCTGACTCTGGGCTGAAGGGTACCCAGGGTGGGCAGGTATCCAGCAGGGCTCCACCACAGCTTTCTGTCCCCAGAGGGGGCAACGACTCTCTCTGATTTATTTTATCACAGAATCTCAGGATGGTTTGGGTTGGAAGGGACCTTAAAGATCTTGTTCCACCCCCTGCCATGGGCAGGGACACCTTCCACTGTCCCAGGGTGCTCCAAGCCCCGTCCAACCTGGCCTTGGGCACTTCCAGGGATCCAGGGGCAGCCACAGATTTTCTGGACCTCCAGGACCTCACCACCCTCTCAGAGATCCACTCCTGGGTCAGGATCTCCAGCTCCACTCAACACCCTCCACTACCCAGACCTTCTCCAAACCTTCCCAATTTCCCCACCAGCACCCCAATACTCAGGACCATTTCATGCCATGGCACTCAGCTTTTTAGGATTTGGCCCTGTCCCCAAACCCACCCTCAAAAGAGGTTTGCCAGCTACAGCCTCCTCTCTGTTCCAGCCCGGAATAATTTGGAATAAGTTATAATAATAGTAAACATAGTACAAACAACAACAAATCAAACCAGCTTTGTTACTCCCCAGGCACACACATTTGTCTTCCAAGCGACAAAGTAATCACATTTTTGGTTCTAATTTATGACGTGCATTTCAGTCGGTGCCTTGGGGCGTTATCACAAGTCACAGCCCCAGTACGCAACGGGAGGAATCCAGGCTCTTAAATCCTCACCTCCTTTAGCTTCTCCACCTGCCAACAAATCCAAAGACATCCTCTGCTCTGTTTGGGCTGATTGCAGCAGAGCCCAGGGATGGCATCCCACCTCCACAGGGCAGAACGGAGCCCGTGGGAGCACCAGCCCTGTGGAAAGGGGCGTCACAAAACCTGCTGAAAGCCACGCTGTGTTTAATTTCCTCAGGAATTTGCATGGAAAAGCCTATCTTTACCTATTAGCTTTTATGTTCTCCCTTCAAACAGCTTCAAAACATGATGTCCATCATTACTGTTTATGGGACGGCGACACACACACAGAGAAAAACCTGGAATGTGGAAAAATACAGAGAATTCTTCTCCCTGCTGTGGGTTCTTCCCACCACCACCAGTCACCCAGGCAGCAGCTGGAACATGTAGATGAGGACCAGCTGCAGAGAGGGATGAGCAGCTGGATCTTGGGGGAATTTGGGGCTTGGCTCAGTATCTTCCCAGCTGAATTTGGAAGGATGGAATGGGAAGGTACAAGGCTCCCAGAGCATTACTGTTGAACCTGCCCAGCCTCTCCCTCCACACTGAGCAGGCATCAGAGCTGCCAGAAGAGGTCTCCATGACCAGGGCACTTCCACAGGGGATGACAGGGGTTTTCCCCCTCTTTTGACCAGGAGCCCTTGCTGCTGCTGGGGTTTTCACATGGCAGGTGTCAGTTTGTGCATCACGCAGTGAAGCACTGACACATCTCCATCACGCCAGAAAAAACACCAAGCCCTTGCTGGGAAAGGGGAAGGAAATGGGATGGGGGCTGAGATTTCCTCCCCCAAGATAACACCAAGAGAAATCTCTGCTGAAAAGCAGAATAATCACATTTCCTGCCAAGGAGCACAAGCCTTTTGGCAGGTCGGGGATGGATCTCAGGAGCTGACACGTCTCTCTGCCGTCTACAGCTGATGAAGTGTCAAATGAGATGGAACAGAAAGTGAGACCCATCTGGGAAAGCTCCAACAGGCTGATTGATACCGGGAGGAGGAGGAGGAGGGTGAGGGACCTGCTGCTGGTTGCTCCCACACTCAGCAAGGTGATGCTGAGGGACACTTTGGAGATGGCCAGCCCCGAGCATCTCTGGGACTCCTGAGCATCTCTGGGACTCCTCCTCCTCCTCTGCTGCTGACCAGAGCAGGGAGGGAGCAGCCTTGGTAATCACCAGAGCAGCCAGCAGTGACAGCAGTCATAGTCCTCAACACAAATAGCAATGATCATTAATTACTGTCCTTACTCATTAGTGTGAGCGGGGGTCCCTGGGCAGGCTCCTCTGGGGTGGCTCAGGGGTGAGCAGGCCCAGTGCTTTGCTGAAGAGCTGGGTTTAAAAACTCAGATTAACACTGGGTTTTCAGCAGCAGGAGGGAAATCTGTGCCTCTCCTCACTGGTACCTCAAATCTCTGTCCAGTCCCTGGTCCAGGGGCTGCAATGGAAAGGGGAGGGATGGAGATGTGCTGGAAGAGCAGTAATCACCCTGGGGTCACTGGGGGGGGTGACATGAGCCTACACCCCACAAGATATGGGAGAGTTGGTAAAGGGGAGAGAACGCATCCCCTGACCTTGCCCACAGCATCCCATACAGGGATTAATCCAATTAGGGAATTTCCAGCCTGACCCTTGAACTGTCACATTTCCCTCCATCCCAGCAGAGCATGAATCACTCCAGAGCAGAAGGTGACCTTCAAGATGTGGAGGATGTCTTTTCCTAAAGGACCTCATGGAATTTAGTCTGAATTAACGGAAATCTCCTCTCAGCCTAAGGAGAGACCTTTTATCTGAGAGTCTGGGAAGGCAGGCAATGAGGCAAGGCACAAGACCCACCACACAACCAAAGAGCCCTGCTCCTGAAAGCCAGGCACACACAGCCATGGGGTGCTGTGTTCCACGATACCCCTTAATAGGATCAGCAAAACAGGGCCAGCATATAAAATACAGCTGCTTTGGAGATCACAAAAAATACTTTAATCTGCAGTGGCTCCTCACCTCTAGGGGCCTGTGAACTGGTACACTCTATCTGCTTATTTAGCTGATCCTGTTAAAAAGCTATCAGAATAAAGCAGAGAGGGAAAAAGAAAGAGAAATCTTCGTTGTGTGAACTGAGCCAGAGAAAACTTTCCCTCTAGCAAGACTCTGGCAAAAATCCCAGTCCCACTCCACTGGTGCTTTGAAATACAAACACGAAGATCTGCTGGTCCTAAAGAGCATTTCCCATTGCCCCGGGGCTCCTGGCCCGAGGAGAAGTCCTGGAGACGCTCCTTGGAGAAGCAGGGATGAGCTTTACAGCCTGCACAACAAAAAGTTAGGAGATAAGGCAAGAGGGAGATGTGAGGGAGCAGGAGCACCCTGACCACAGGGGGAGCGTCCAGGTGAGTGCCTTGGAAGGAATAAAGCACCTCGGGTTTTGTATCCAGCCTGGAAATGAAGGGCCCCTATCCCCATCCCTCTGTCAGAGCCCCAGGGCAGTGGCAGGAGGATTTTGTCACCTGGAAACACCAGGAGAGCTGGGAATGGGAGTGCTGCCCCTCTGGGGAGGGCTGCTCAGCACGAGCCTGGTATAGACATCACCCAGCCACTGTGCTAAGGGAGAGGCAGGAGCTAAAACCAGGAGGAAAAGCCACAAATAAAGGAAAACACAAAGGCAAGGTACAAAACCAGCTTCTGCCTGCCTTGAATAAGTTACCAGGCTCTGGTGGGAGGCAGGAGGGGCAAATTCCTGCTCTGTAAGGCTCTGCTGCCCACCAGGTTTGCTCCAGCTGCTGTCATCCAGCTCCCACCAAGCTGCTGCTCTTGACTCTTTTATTCAGGATCCATAGTTTGGTCAGGTTCACGTGTCAAAGGCAATAAAGCAAAGAGCTGAGTGAGGTGTGAGAGGCACAGCAAGGTGATGGGGCTGCCAGAGCCCTACACGGGCTGGGATCATTTCATGGGCAAACAGAGCCACCCCTCCAGCATCTCCTGCTGCCCTGCATGGAGCCAGCAGCAAATTTCAGAGGAAGAAAATGCAAAAGGCAAATCCCAAAGGGTATATACAGCATTCCCTAATTTCTTGTGGTGAGATGGGATCTGCAGGCTGAAGGAGCAGCAAAATCTGAAGATATAAAAGTCCAGTCTGCATAATTCCTGAAGGAGGAGAGTGTCTTATCCCCTTGGACACACTGGAAAATACCCAAACATGGCTTCAAGCCCTCCATATCACCCTGACAAAATCCTCATGCTTCCCTCTTAGATGGAGCCCAGGAGCCTCAGGCCCAGATTCTAGACCTGTGTCAGCAACTCATGCTGTGTCAGCAACTCACAGGCAATATTCCAGCTGATCATATTCCTGGGACACTTTGGAGAAACAGAAGGACCCACCCTGAAACCATCAGCACACCAGCAAATAAACTTCATCTTGTTTGAATTCTTCAAATCAGTAAGTCTGCCTTAAGGAGAAGGTTAACAGCAATATTTCAGGACAAGTGAGATTTTGGGGTCCAGTATGACCCTAAATCCCTGAAACAGACCTGGAAATGGCTGTTAAACATAACCAGGCTATTTGTGCAGGGAGGATCACTGCAGAACCCACAGCCTGGCCAAGCAGTGACCAGGACTCCTCCTGCCTGTGCTGTCCCCTCCCGGGGACGGGGCAGTGGGAGCCAACCCAGCCCCAGCTGGTCCCCCCAGATGGGAATCAGATGGAAAATCCTGCGGCCCTGGCACTCTCCACACACCACGTGGGAGCCGGGGATGGCAGCGCCGCCTGCCTCCAGCCCTGACCTTTATTTTCCATTAATGGACCCGAGTGAGTGTCGGCTGCGCTTGAAGCTGCACAAAATGAACTGAAAATAAGAGGGATAAACAGCAGCAGTTAAGGCTCTTTCCCCACTCCCACACTCCCCCCTCCCTTACTTATTTTTTTTTTCCTGGAGCAATGCTGAACCAACTGTAGCAAAGTTATTGACACACAGCGAGGTGCTTGCAGGCACAGCTGACTTGTTGGGAACCAGCTCCCTGCCGGCTGCCAGAGCAGGGAAGACAAACCCAGAGGAAAGCAGCTCCACAGGGGCAGCTCTGCGAGTCCCCAGATGTCACAAAGCATCTGGTTCAAGTGTGAGCAGGACAGAGCCAGCCCATCCCCCTCTGGAGGAAAATGGAATGAAAAACGAGCGAGGATCACTGCGGCTGGAAAGGGAAGCCAAGGAATGGGAAAGCGATGGTGAGAGCTGATTAACTTTACACTGACATTCCGTGACCTCAGCAGGTGTCATCTGTCCATGGATGCAATTTTCCACCCTAACTGAGGTATTTCAAACCCCCAACTCTTGTAGGGTACTGAGCATCACCTTTTTGGGGAAGCCCATAAAGAGAAGAGGATCCTCTTTAGGAAGAAATTCTTCCCTGGAAGGGTGTGGAGGCCCTGGCACAGACAGGCTGTGGATGCCTTGAAAACACTTCCAAGGATACCTGGAAGGACAGGAATTGGAGCATCCTGGTCTAGTGGAAGGTGTCCCTGCCCATGGCAGGGGGTGGAACTGGATGAGCTTTAGGGTTCCCCATAGCCCAAACCATTCCATAATTCAATGATGACTCTCACACATGGTGCCCATAAGCCCCATACCAAGGAAGGAACAGGAGCTGGAGGGCTCCAGTGGGAAACAGCACCACCAGGAGAGCTGTCATTTGGGCTTCTCCACACCCAGATTGCTGTCAGAGGGAAAGAAGCCAGCCCAAAACTTTTAAAAACATTAACCTTCGCTGGTATTTGCAAAGCAAACAGGGAACTCACACAAATTAAATGGCAATGTGTTGCTTCCTTCTGCTATTCCAGCTTCAGGAATGCAGGGTTAGGATTCCAGTGCATGCTGTGCTAGGCTGCTAACCCTTTAATTCTTTAAATCCAAGCTCATCTCTCAGCCAGGCCTTTAATTTAAATTTCTCTGGATAGCTGCCCCATGTTTAATAAATAACTATTGACTATTTAAAGAGCACCTGGCTGAGGTTTCCCACCTCGGGCTGGGTACACACACACAAACACACAGTGCCTATTACCGCCTTATTAAACCTTAGTCCTAGGCAAGAGCTTAATCGCCACTTGCTATTTAATTAGCCAGGGAGTTCAGGGCTTATTGGGGGAAAAAAAGTAAATACCAGCAGGACTGCAGCTCTGACAGCCTTGGGAAACAGCTCCTCCTTTCCTTTGCTATCCACAGAGGAAATGGCCATGCATGGCCAGCATCAAGGATGGATCACAGAATCCCAGAATGGTTTGGGATGGAGGCAACCTTAAACCTCATCTCATTCTACTTGCTGCCAAGGGCAGGGACACCTTCCACCATCCCAGGTTGCTCCAAAGCCCTTCCAGGGATGGGGAGTCCACAACCTCTCCAGGTGACCTGTTCCAGCATTCCGGAGGTGTGGGGGGGACAGGATGGTGGCCCCACTGTCCTCTTTGATCCACCACCCATGGGGCCACCACCATAACCAGGACAAGGGGATCACCCACAAAAGCAGCCATTGAACACCCAAAAATCCAAATACACAAAAATCCAGCCCAGAGTTGCCATTTGTGTGCCTCACCAGGACCACTCCTATCCCCCATGGGAGCACTTTAACTCCTGGGCTTTGCAGCAGGTGACACGTGTGGCTCCCCTTCCCCAGACTCAGCATTCCCATAACTCACACTGCATGACAGATATTCAAAGGTAAGCTTCCATCAGGATCCAGGAGGATTTATCTCCATGGGCTCCCATTAAGGGTAATAATAAGAAGGCAATCAGCCCCATACATTCCACTTTGGCCAGTATAAATTCCTTCACTTCATTAGATGTCTGCCGGAGTCATGGCAAGGAATGAGCAGGGATGAGGGAAAGAAAAAGAAGGGGAAGAAGAGGAAGATAAAACACACCCAGGCTACTTCTAGCTTTGCTTTTGTTGGGAAGGTGGTTGGGATTAGAACTGTAGAATCCAGATTGGTTTGGGTTGGAAACAAGCTTAAAGCTCATCCAGTTCCACCCCCTACCCTGTGCAGGGACAGCTCTCACTAGACCAGGTTGCTCCAAGCCCTGTCCTACCTGATCTGGAACATTTGCAGGGATGGGGCAGCCACAGCTTCCCTGGGCACCCTGTGCCAGGGCCTCTCCACCCTCACAGGGAAGAATTCCCTCCTAATATCCCACCTAACCCCACACTCCATCAATGTCAAACCACTTCCCCTTGTCCTGTCACTACCAGGATTCTTGGATTCAGCAGACACCAGCTGGGAGGGCTCACAGCAGCCTGTTACACCCTCTGGCAGCACTCCCCTCTCCCAGTGGGCACACATTCCGGGGTGGATGGGGGTTATTTTGGCCGTTTCTTTGCAGGATTTCTCGCTGCTCGTTTGCTCCATCCCAGTGGATGTTGCCATCTGCCAGCACGTCACCCGACAGGAGATTCTGTCAGCGCCACGGTCGGCGTCACTGTGAAGGTGACACTTTCCAGGGGGCTGGCTGTGGGTTTTATATCTGCTTTCAATGTATTCACAGAGCAATTTAAAGAAAAAAAAAAAAATTCAAACGCAACCAGAAGAGACTTTGTAAAAACGGTCATTACAAAACTTAAGGATTTCAGATGTTGTTATTGTTCCAGTGAGCCCCAGAGATAGCGGCTGAAATCAGGTCCCTGCTGTGCACTTCACACACAGGCAGAAAGCGTGCCTCCCTCCAGGAAAGGGCTGTGTTTGCTCTGAGTTGCAGCAGGCAGAGGAGGCTCGGTGCTAAGCTGAACGTCAGATGTCTTATCAGGCACTCACACCGAGAGATGTTAACTTTGAAAGGCACTGATGGTGAGCTCCAAGTCGGCACTGTGTTTGAGTCAGCTTGCTCAGCTGCTCTCTGCTTTTGCCCCCACAGCCTCCTGCTTCCTTGCCAAGTAAGGGTCCCTTAGCACCCCAAAATCAGCCCAGAAAGGGTGGTCAGACACCATCAATCCCATAAATAAACCTGCACAGAGTTGAGTGGGACACAATAAGCATGGCCCAACATCCTCTGCATCATCAGGTTCTCCTGCTCCTCTTCCTCCCTCACTGGCTGGACACAGGGTCCAGACAATCTTCAGAAAGCTCCAGTGCCATTGAGCCAAGCCACCACTTTCCTGACATGACATTTGTTATCCCTGATTACCAACTTGGCTTCATTTTAAAGTCATTTGCACTGATTACTCTGACTGCTGCCTTGAGTAGTCAATGACTTAGATTAACTCATCACAGCACACAGAAAAATATTTTAAATATATGTACATTCACCTAAATTCCTTTACTGTCCTGCTTTGTGGCATCTTGGCTTAAACTGATGCCCACTTGTTCCTCTAATCTGACATGAGCTCAAAGAGTCTCATGGCATCAATCCGCTCAATTCCCTTCAGAAATGTGTAAGCCCTCAACGAAGCCCCTTCTTAATCCCCTTTTTGCCAGTGATTACAGAGCTGGTGTCTCTAACTCAGCCTGGATCAGAGTGCCCATGTCCCCAGCACGCTGCCTTTTGTTTGCCTGGCTGTGAGCTGTGGCTCCTGCAGCGTGGCCAAGCACAGAGACACCTCCCCTGACCAGCCTGGGACAGGGCCTTAAGGCATCTGCAAACTGCTCAGCCTTTGGGGAAGTTTGGATCCACATCTTCAAGGGTCTCAGAAAAAGCAGCAGGGAAAAGAGCATTGCAATTTAAACCCCCCCCAAAAAAAAAAAAAAAAAAAAAAAAAAAAAAAAGCAAGGAAGTTGAAATTCTGAATTCGATTCCTGATTTTGGCAAATCAACAGCAGAAAATAAATTCCCTGGATAAGCGCTGCTTTGAAGAAGAAGCTCATCACCTCTCCCATCCCACTTCCACTCTCATTTTATCCCCCATTAAAATCATGTTGCTATGCAGACACCCCAGTCCTTGCCCTGGAGGTGATGCCAGCTCTCCTGAGCTCACTCTGAGAAGTCACAGGTCCGTCTGGCTCCAGGGCTTGCATTGAGATTTATCACAGAATTACAGCACCATGGGATGCTTTGGGTTGGAAGGGACCTTAAAGATCCGCCCTGTTCCAACCTTTGGCCGTGAGCAGGGACAGATTTCACTACACCAGGTTGCTCAGAGCTCCATCCAGCCTGGACTGCTCCCCTCTCTCTCCATGTCCCTCGTGTGGGTGGGAGCACAGGGCTGTGGGCAGCAGGAAGAGGCTGTGGAGAAGCTCTGGGGGTGGACAGACAAACAGCCGGGCACACAGCTCTCCCTGAGCCAGCACTTCTGCCTCTGCTTCCTGCTGGGATGGACTGTGGTGCTTTAGCATGCAACAGACTCCTTCCAGCCTTGGCATCGGGAGGAAAAGCAGCTGCAAGAGCCCGGGCCAGCTCTCGACGGGAGGAAACACGCCTCAGGCACAGGTCATAAATACACACGGAGAGGCTGCTCCGAGGAGGAGCGATTCCAGCTCGGCAGAGCCGGGTGGCAGGAGAGCAAACAAATGGCTGACCAGCAGGAGCCTGCTCTGCCCACGCTTGTGGGAGCCAGGAAGGGCTGTGCCCAGCACTGCCGGGCAGCTGCTCCCAGTAAGGGAGGGGAGAGGCTCCAGGCATCCAATCCCCCCCATCCTGGCATCAGGTGGGAGAGGAGGAGGAAGGAGAGGAGGAGGAGGAAGGAGAGGAGATGATGCTGCTTTGTCGTTTCAACAAGGATGCTCTGTGTGTGTGCACGGGGGAAGGGACAGTGCAGAGCTGGCAGGAAAAGCAACCCACACCTAAGGAAAATCCCTGACGATCCAGCCTGGGGATACAGGGGAGATGCTCTGGGGTGGTGGCACGATGCCATGAGAGGTGCAGTGATTTCCCACACAGCAGGTTAACCAGGCCAGGATAAATCCATGCCCATCAGCACTGGAGGACAGCATCTCACCCCCTCCGCAGGCAGCCTTTCACCGCTCCCATTTCCAGCCCCATCAGCACTTCCCAGCGCTGCAGGGAGTTCTGCCCAGCCTCAGAGACCTGCAAGTGGGGTGGGAGGGGACTCGGTGTGAGCCACACACCTGGGGGGAGCACAGAGCAAGGCAGGGAGGAGAAGGGAGAGCCAAGCTGAGCCACCTGCACAGCCATCACATCCCGGACTGGGGAGGCTCAAGGTCAGGGAAGAGTAGCAGCTGCAGAAATCACGTTCCCCCAAATTATCTCTTCTTTTTCCCCAAATCTTCAGAAAAAAAAAAACAAAAATATAAAACACTGGGATGAGGGAGGGGAGGGTGGTGGGTGAAGGAGGGGAGGATGGGGGATGAAGGAGGGGAGGGGGATGAGGGAGGGGAGGGTGAGGGAGGGGAGGGCGACAGGCTGAGGACCACAGGCCTTTTCCACGGCTCGTTTTCGCCATCTAGTGCTCGGCTCCCTGTTCCATGGAAACCAGCCAAACCCATGGATTATTTCACAAGTAGGGAGCTGCGCAGAATAAATCCCTGCTTTTCCAAGTCAGTTCAGATCTGGACCCTGTGCACCTGAAGTCCCAGAGCATGAGATGGTCATAAATTATCACATTTGAGTTATTTCGGAGTATTTTTTTTCAAGAGAACAAAACTGAGCCGTCCCAGATTGGCACAGAACAGGACCAGGGAGAACAGTTTTCAGTCCATGAAAGCTTGTTTTCTCCTCCTGCTTCCCATGCTCCTTTTCCTTGGCTTTGAGAAATCACTGTGTGTGCCTCGGTTTGCCCAAGCAGAGGAAAATATCTCTCTTTAACAACACAGAGAAAATTATCTCTTGTCATACCTCATCAGTATTCTAGGAACCACAAGGGAGGGAAGTTTGCCAATATCTTCTTGAAGGATAAACACCTGAATACAGGATGTTTTCCATGAGATCCAAAACGCACAAGAAAATGCAAAGGAAAAGCAGATTTTGATGTCCCATCAGCATATCCCACACCAACCTAGACATTTGCTAACTCAAAAATAATAAAATTGATAGGGAAAGCACAGTGAAAACACTGGAGCACGTTGCCCTGAGAGCTGGGGGACTCTTCATCCCTGGAAGTGTTCAAGGCCAGGTTGGATGGGGTTTGGAGCAGCCTGGTTTGGTCTCCCTGCTCATGGCAGGGAGTTGGATTAGAGACCTTTAAAGGCCCCTTCCAACCCAAACTATTTCACAATGCTGTGATCCCCTCCGGGGAGGAGCACCACGGATGCTGAGAGGATCAGGAAGAACAGTCCCAGCCGCAAAAGAGCTGCAGCAGGAGCCACTCAAGGCGGAAAATGAAGGAGCAGAGGTCATCTCAGCACGCTGAGCCCGTTCCTCTCTCTGTGGGATTGCTCAGCTGCTGCAGGCGAGGCACTGCTGCCTGGGGAGGGTGGTCCCCAGCAGCCCTGATGTCCCCAAAGCGCCACCAGGCTGCTCTGCCGTGCCGCAGGAGGGCATTGCCATCTGCTGACAGGCTGCAGCCCTGCATGCTCCTGCTCCTGCTCCTGCTCCCCTCCGGGCACTGGGGATGGAGCCCAGCAAGCCCGGGGTGCAATGGGAACCCCCCATTCCAAGCAGGATGGGGCTCCCGGCCCAGGATCTGCCCAGCTCCATCCTGGCAGGGTAAAGGCAGCCTCATCCACCAGCAGTGGCTTCTGCTCACGAGTGAATAATCAGCTTATTACAGATTCAGATAGAAAATCATAATATTTGCTAATCACAATATTAATTTCTTGCTAATTGGCTGCCTGATGGCACAGGCAGAGCAAGGGGGCACCAGCTGGCTGCCGAGGCAGGGCCTTCCCTGGCTGCTGCACAGCGCCCGAGGTTTTGGCTTCCTCCAGCAAAGTCGGGTGCAGAAGTCAAGTCCCCAGTCCCCAGGACGGGAGCAATTTGCAGCCTTTTTTTTTGCCAGAGGAATCCTCACCCTCCAGTGAAACTGAGGGCAGGAGGAGGGGAAAGGGCTGGGGGCTCGGGCGGGGAAACTGAGGCATAAAAGCAGCACCCGACAGGGACTAGGAGAGGAGCGGAGCAGAGGACCCAGAAGCTCTGAGCAGCGTTTTGACACTTGCACCCTCTTTCTTTGCAGCCTCCCATGGTGAAAACAGCACTGCCACTCCCCATCCCACTCCAGGACTGTTCCCATGCCCTGTCCCGGGGGACAGGGGCTTGGGGAGGAGGGGGAGGCCCTGCACAGGTAACCCCTCCGCACGCAGCCTGTGCAACATTATGCAGGTTGGATGCCAGGCGAGGCTGATCACAGAGTCATTGCTGCTGCTGCTGCTAATGAGGCCCTTAGGCTAATTAAAAAGACGAGTAGAACACAAAAACATAATGAGGAGCCAGTTTATCAGTCAATCGGAGGATATGAATACGCCAATAAAAGTTTGAACTACCTCCTTGCTGCCAGCATCCCGGCGCTGGGCTGGAGCGGGACCACTCGCCGACACGGCTTTGTGCTTCCCAGCTCCTGGCTGAGGACAAAACGGGGGGATGAGAGGCCCGGAGGAGCTGTGCAACCTCCTCTCTGCCCACCTGGCACGCGGCTGTTTGCTTGTACTGCACAGAGGGTGGAGAGCTTGGGAAGCAAATAATAAGGGGCTTGGGTAGCCCCAGTCCACAGGGACACGGGGGGACTCCTCAGACCCAGCCCTGCCAGCTCACACGCTGGACACCTCACTTTGTACCCACTGGAGGACAGCAGCGAGGTTTCAAGGCTCTTGCCTGGCCACCACCACCATCTGTGTGCACAGAACTGCTCAGATCCCTGCCTGGGCTGGCTCTGGATCCCGGAGGATGAAGGATGCTGTGGGAGGCTCATCCAGCCAAGTTCCTCCGTGCTGTGGTCCCCTCCTCTGGCTTTCCTATTAGCCTCCAACCAGGCGGAACAAATGGGCAGGAGAGGCTGCAGTCCCGCTGCCAGGGCATTATTCTTGTTATTAATATTATCATTATCATTATTATTCTCCCTATGGCAGGCTCAGCCACTGAGACCTGCAAGGGAACCACGGTGCTGGAAACCTGGTCCAACTCTGAAAGCACCCAAAAACATGGAAAGGTCCTGCCTGGCCCCAGCTGAGGGGTCCCAGATCACCCACAGCCCCCACCCAACACCTAGCTCTGTTCCCTGCACCTCCAAGCCCAGGAGGTGTTTTTGGGGCTGTTTAGGGGGCTGCTTTTGCTGATGAATGGGTTTCCTCGCTCAGCTCTCTGGCCCAGCCTGTGGATGAGCCAGAAAATCTCAGGGGCGTCTTTGTGATAAACAAATGTAAACACTTAAACCTAAACAGCAGCAGCTGGAGCTGCCGCGCCTGGGCACCCCAGGGCACGCCCGGCACGGCTCCAGCGGGGTGCAGGCAGCAGGAGCGATGCTCTGCGCCTGGGACAGAGCTGGGGGAATGGTGAGGGGCAAAGCAGCACGGGGGAGAAGGATGTGGGGCTAGGAAGGGACGTCCAGCGGAGGAGGAATTTGGGAAATCACGCTTCCTCGATGTATCCATGGGCGCTCGGACGCTGCCTGCGTGCCCAGGCACCTGACTTCTCGAGGCAGCCCCCGATTCCTGCTGTGCCACACGTTCCCTTGCAGGAGAGAGATCCCAGCTCCACCCGCGGAGCTGCCGGAGCCGCTGCGCCCGGGCTGTGATTCACTGCAGCCGGGCTGATGCTTGGCAAGAGGCGTTTCACTGGCGGTGCCTGTCCCCAGGGCTGGGGCTGGTCTGTCCCCGAGTTGCTCCTCTCACCCAGACACTGAATTGGCAGCGGCCACCCAGGCAGGGGACAGCTGGCAGCACGGCGCGGGCTGGCTCTGCTGCAGGAGATGCTCCCTGCAGTTCCCTCCTTCAGAGCAGATGCTGAGATTTCCTCTTATTCAGCATATTTACAGCACTCTCCTCTCGTACGACCCTAGAAACTTCATGTAATTAATCCCACCAGTGCACCGTCACTCCCGAAATACACCCCCGGGTACTCCAGACGGGTCGGAGTCTTCCTGCTGCATCTCCCTGTACTTAAAGTGGGATTACAAAAAGGAGAAAGAGTGACTTTTTACAAGGGTATGGAGTGACAGGACATGGAGGGACGGTTTTAAACTAAAAGAGGAGAGATTTAGATTAGATATACGAAAGAATTTCTTCCCAGTGAGGGTGGTGAGGCCCTGGCACAGAGTGCCCAGAGAGGCTGTGGGCTCCCCATCCCTGAAATTGTCCAAGGCCACGTTGGACGGGGCTTGGAGCAACCTGTGGTGGTGTAAGCTGTCCCTGCCCGTGGTAGGGAGTAGAACGAGATGAGCTTTAGAGTGCCTTCCAACTCAAACCGTTCCATAATTCCAGGAGTCTGTGACCTCCAGCTTTGGGGGGAGCCCCCTGTCTCCTTTCGAGGAGCCCCTCTGCAGCCCCAGCGCCTCTCCCCCGGCTGCCAGGCAGGCTCCGAAATGGAGCTGCTAATTAAATTACACTGCCAGCCAAAACTGCTTCGTCAAGTAAATAAATAAATAAAAATTAGAAGGTCATCAAAGCTGTGTTTGGAGACCATCGCATTAGCATACATCTGCATAGTAATGAAGGGAAAAAAGGGCCATTTAAAGAGAGCTGGTAATTTACCCAGCCAAGTAAACTTCATTACCTTTAAGTAGCGCCCACGACAAGCACTAATTCACACCTTTAACGACCCTGGCACAGATGGCAGAGAGGGACAGGGAAGGCAGGGGCAGCAAGGTGCCCTGGGTCCCCCGGGGGCTCTGGTCTGAGGTGGGGTCACAGCATCACCCCCAGCGCCCTCAACACCCATCCCGGCCGGGGAACTGCGTGCATGAGGTCAGCGCCAAAGTTCCCCCGTCTGGGGCACGACCCCTGCATCGTGGCGAGTGCAGGGGCTCGGCTTCAGCTCCGGCATCCCGAGGGAGCTGCGAGCAGAGCACAGCAAAGCGCCCCAGCGCCGCACCAGCGCCACCGGTGCCATCAGTGCCACCGGTGCCATCGGTGCCATCAGTGCCACCAGCGCCACCAGCATCACCAGTGCAATCAGTGCCACCAGCGCCACCGCCGCACCAGCGCCACCAGTGCCATCAGTGTCATCAGTGCCACCAGTGCCATCAGTGCCACCAGTGCCACCAGCATCATCAGTGGCACCAGTGCCATCAGTGCCACCAGCGCCACCAGCATCATCAGTGGCACCAGTGCCATCAGCGCCACCAGCATCATCAGTGCCACCAGTGCCACCACTGCCATCAGTGCCACCAGCGCCATTGGTGCCACCAGTGCCATCGGTGCCACCGGCGTCACCACCGCACCGGCGCCACCAGCGCCACCGGTGCCACCACCTCACCAGTGCCAGCCGTCCGGCACCGCGCCAGAGTCCCCAGCGGCAGGTTAGGGTGGGAATCGAGGAGAAGGGCGCTGTGCTTCTGCCTCCCGCAGCAGCCCGCACGCTGCCGAGCTCCTCCTGTAGTACCGGCCGGAGCCGTGCGAGGCCAGCACAGCCCGCGCTCCATCCCGGCCCCTCCGCTGAACGCAGCATCGCGTTTCTCCTCCAGGCTGCCGTGTGTATATTTATTTCCGACGAGGTCAGGAGTATCAAGGTTGTAAAATAACACATTTCCCCTTGTTTTCCGCCCAGATCTCATAGGAAACGCTTCCGAAGTCAATTCTCTCCCAGCGGCTGAGCCCCGGCTTGGCTCTGCCTTGCGGCCCAGCAGACACACTGTGGGGGCCAGAAATCGGGCTGGGGGATGAAGGAGAGATGGGAGGAGGGAAAACACAACGTCCTGGAGGGGCTTTCAAGCCTCCAAAATGACAATTCCTAGCAAAAGAGAACCAGCAGCACATCAGCACTCTGAGAGCCGGCGCCGGCACGGGAATTGCAGACTTCCAGGTCTGGGTCCCACATCAGCACAGAGCTCACGTCCAGCTGTGTGCAGAGGCTGAGGTGTCACCTTCTGTAGGCAGGAGGAGCCCCAGGGTGTGTGGCTGTGCTCTGAATTAGGGCAGGGCTGTTTGCTCAGACAGTTCTCCTTGCAGAGCTCCCCCCATCCCTCCCTCATGGCCTCCTTGAATTCAGCACAGTTCCCTGGGATAAGGGCTCTCCTTTTCCTACAGGCTCCATCCTCAACCCACCGAAATCAAAGATTGCTCTGTTGGACTCGCAGAGCTCCAGACAGGGGCAAAAAGAGGCAGAAAGTCACGGCAGGAATATTGCAGGAGACACCAGCCCACCTGGCAGGTCGGGACTCCTGGGAAATTTAGCTTCAAGCCCCTCTCAAAATCAACCCAAAACCTTAATGTTCCTTCAGGCCACACCCCAGCCATCCTAAGGGGTGGGAACATGGGCCACTGTTCCCATCCCCGTGCCACGCAAGGAGCCAGCTGGCCATGAAGCCAGGACAGCATTCTCATTTGTTCCTTCCCCCTTTTATTCCCTTTTCTCTTTTCCCTTCCCTTCCCCTTCCTTCCCCTTTCCCTTCCCTTCCCTTCCTTCCCTTCCCTTCCCTTCCTTTCCTTTCCCTTCCCTCTTTCCCTTCCCTTCCCCTCCCTCCTCTCCACTTCCCTGTATTTTTCTAAAAGCGCTTTTCTTGCCATGTCTCATTTCATTCCTCATCAGATGCTTTCCCAGAGCATAATCCCGGCTTGTCAGGCAGCCCTTGCAGAAAGGAGTAAATCCTGTTTGATCCATTCCTGTGCACTTTGAACATGCAGAGAAGCACCTGAGGCAGAAACACAATTCCCGGGTGCGGGGGGGATGCTGGGCTCCTTAATTACCCGGCCCCGGAGTCCTTTAGCTCCGGTGCAAAGCGCTTTAACACGGCTGCTCCTCAGCTTATTTCCAGCCTGTTTCTCTCTCCCTTTAACTCCTGCACCGGCATGACGAGCCAACAATTGCCGGAAAACAATAACAACGTTTTTAAAAGACAAGGTCGGGGTTATTTCTTTTCTCTCTCGCTTTCATGAGACAATAGCAAGGATGATAGTGGTGATTACTGGGAATTTCATGCTGTGATTGAGGGCCTACAATAAGCGGAGATCATTCATTGCCTGGGTTCAAACTGAAGGAGGGGAAATTTAGGTTTGATATAGGAAAGAAATTCTTCCCTGTGAGGGTGGTGAGGCCTCGGCACAGGCTGCCCAGGGAATTTATGGCTTCTCCATCCCTGGCAGTGCCCAAGGCCAGGTTAGAGGGGGTCTGGAGCAGCCTGGGACAGTGGAAGGTGTCCCTGCCCATGGCAGGGGGTGGGACTGGATGAGCTTCAAGGTCCCTTCCAACCCAACCCAGTCTGGGATTCTATAAAAAGATTCTATTTTGACATAAGGAACTGGATGAGAGTGATACTGCGTGTTTCTGCCTCTAGGAAAAGATGTTTATGGATTTGTTGCAGGCTGCGTGCTCAGCCAGGGCCGGCTGACCAGGATCACCGACAAACTCCTTAATTAGAGAAGGCTTCCATCTCTCTTTCCACGGAATATTCCCACCCCGGCAAGTGAAGCAGTCTGGACGCGGTGCCCCGAGATGGGGACCATAAAGACATCTTAAACTGGTGTGACTGAGCCTGACCCAGACCCGCAAACACCCTGCCGGTGCACAGCTACCCTCGGGCTATTGGACTTGTGCCGCGTTAACCAGACCCATCTCAGAGCAGCTGGAGCCGGAGGGATGCGTTCGAATTCGAGACAGACCCTCCGAGGCAGCACGGAGATTGTTTCCGAGTTTTTGCATTGCCACAATGCGCGGCTGGCCCCATTACGGCCCTTTCTGAGCACCTCGTAATTACCGATGTATCCTGCAACCCTCTGCGAAGGCAATGTTCCACTATTGCTTCCCATCAACAGACGGTGATCTGCGAGCCAGGGAGGCGAGGAAAAGGGTTTGCAAAATAACACTGAAATAATGCTGGAAACGCTCAGCAGGGTTTGCAAAAGCATCTGTGTGAGTACCTGACTTGTTCTGTCACTTGGATAAAATCCGCCCAGGGCATCGAAACTAAACCTGGTCACCCATGGCACAGATTTAAGGTCGTCCAAGAAGAGCACCAGAGGGAAGCAGAGTCCCAGAAGAACAGCACATCCACCAGATCCATGCCCCCCACCCTGGCAGCTGCTCTGGGGGGTGACAAGGTGTCATTGGTAGCGCTGCTGTATTGAAGTGCGACACAAACGCTGCTTCTCCTTCCGTCCTTCCCGGACTCCTCTCCCTTGTTTTCTCCTCCTATTCATCTCTGGATACTTCTCCTTTGCATTCTCCCTCCATCCTTCCCCCAGGTACTTTTCCTTTGCCTTCTCCTCCCGCCCCTCCCCAGATTCCTCTCCCCTACTTTTTCCTCCCATCCCTTCCCCCGGTACCTCTTCCTGACTTCTGCCACCTCTCCCCGGATTCCTCTCCCTTGCCTTCTCCTTCCATTCCTCTCTGGATACGTCTCCCTAGATTTCTCCCTCCATCCCTCCCCAGATTCCTCTCCTTTGCCTTCTCCCTCCATCGCTCTCCCCAGGTACTTCTCCCCTGCCTTCTCCCTCCATCCCTCCCCAGATTCCTCTCTCCTCCCTTCTCCCTCCATCCCTCTCTGGATTCCTCTTCCCTGCCCTTTCCCTCCATTCCTCCTCGAGTACCTCTGCCTGCCCTGTCCCTCTATCCCTCTCCCCAGATTCCTCTCCTTTGCCTTCTCTCTCCATCCCTCCCTGGGTACCTCTCCCTGCCTTCTCCTGCCATTCTTTCCCAGATTCCTCTCCCCTGCCCTCTCCCTCCATCCCTCCCCCCGGATTCCTCCCCCCTGCCTTCTCCCCAACCCCACCTCACCCCCCAAACCCTTCTCCCTGGCTGCTGCCATGAAAGGCACTGCACCAGACAAAGTTGTGTTGCAAAGTAATTGCACCTGGAAGGCAGAGCCACCGCTGCGCCCAAACACCGGGCGCTGCCTCTTTGAAATCTGGGAGAAGAGCTCCGGAATACATTGGGAATAAAAACAACAAAGAAGAAAATTGGGACAAGCAGCACTAATACAGTGGAGGTGGGAGCAGGCAGTAGCTGCAGAGTGGGGGTGGAATGATTCTCCTTATTCCCACGTGAGATCTATAGACATACATATAATATCTATATAATTTTAATATTTTTTTAAAAGATGTTCTTGCTTTTTTTTTTTCCCTCATTAAAATCCAGCCTCATTTCAGCTGCTGTACCATTACCTCCAGAGATATCCAAGCCATGTTTGTGGCTCACAGAGATGTCCCTGAGCCAGTTTCAAGATGCCTCTTTCAGGAAGCAGCAGTGACCCAACTATGGCAAGACTGAGCTGGCCAAAACTCCTGCAGCCAAAACCCTGCAATCCATGTGCAGAGTGACACAGACGAATAACCCGAATCCTGCTTCCCAATTTTATTTTTTTTTTAATTACTATTATTTTTTTAAACCCCTGAGGGTGCAGTTCTTTGGATTGACATTCCTTCTGGCACTGGGCTCTGGGCTGGCAGGCACCCACAGGCAGCAGTGGGAGATGGATGATTAATACAAGCAGACAGGGACACCCTGGAAATCTCTGCTGCCCCCTGGAAATCACCTGGCTGCTCACCTCGTGCATCACTTCATAAAGGTGATCCTGCTTGCAGCCCAACATATTATCCCAATTTCTTTTTATAATCCCTTTCATTTTGTTTCTTAAAGCACCTCACTTCAGTAATAACTTGGAGAGATGTCTTGGGATGCCAAATAACAAAATGCATTTCCGCAGCGGCCTCATAATTAATGTTTGCATCGTTTATCTTTCATGGAAAGATTATTCTGACTAACGAGGTTCTGGGCCACTAATTCATTACAGTGCCTTGTCACTTCCTGCTCCTTCTTATTACCCAGAAATAGACTCATTAGTCAGAGTGCAATGACAGGGAGAAATTGTGTTCGTTAATTTAATTCCTCTTCTCTCCCTTTCTGGGTCGGTGTTTGTCCGAAATCAGGGATTAGAAGGAGAGGGAGGAATCAGGACCTGTTGGGCGCTCGGTGCTTCCCCCGTGCTTTCCATCGTGTCCGGGGGGAGGGAGCTCTGTCCATCCCTTCTCTGCAGCAGCACACACATGCAGGGGTGGCTCACCTGCCAGGCTTTAACCCCAAAGCTTTTCCAAAGGCTGGGAAATGCTGGATTGAAGGTGAATTTTTCCCATCGGCCACACTCAAGGGATGGAGGGAATCATCTACCCCTGACTTGGCTGGAGCTGAAGCAAAGCAAACCCCCTCCAGGTCCTGCTGAACCCATCCCCTTTCCACCCATCCCTGCACTAAACTGCCCTTCGGGGATTTCCCACCTCGGCGTGCTGGAATTACAGCTCTGTATTTCACAATTATCCATTTTTGTTTCTGTTATCACTCACTGTCTTGCTCCCAGTGGCATCCCCAAAAAGCCACAAGAATCACGGAATATCCTGAGTTCAAAGGGGCCAAAAAGGATCGTGGAGTCCAACTCCTGGCTGCTTAGGACACTCCAAGAATCCCACCCTGTGCCTGGGAGCATTTGGTTAAACATTCCTTGAACTGGGAGCCTTGAAGCCATGACCATTTCCCTTTGGAGCCTCTTCCAGTGCCCAAGGGAGCTTTCCCCCAAAGCGGCAAACAAAGGAAAATAACAAACAGTTGGCCAAGGAGAGGGAAAATCCATCCCAAAAGAGAAAGGATAACCAGTCACCAGTCAGGACTGGGGAGGAACCACTTCCACCTCATCCTCCCCCATGCAAGGCAGAGGTCCAGGGACAGGCAGGGGAAATTGAAGAAGGAGCAAAAGCTCTTTTATCCCTTTCTACACGTCCTAAACCCTGAGCAATTTGTGCAACACCTGCAGTATTTAACACATTTAATACAGCAAAGCCAGCACCCAGCAGGGCACCATGACAGGGAAGCGGCTCAGAGGCATCTGCTGCCAGGGCTGCCCAGCAGGGAAAAGGTTAAAACCCCTTGGATTTACACAGGTTTGGCAGCTCGTTCCCGGTCTTCCTACAGGTAATTACAATAATTGTGGGGTGTAAACACTTTACAGAGATCAAAAACGAGGGTGTGAATGGGAGAGGGATGAGGACAAGCAAGATCAAAGGAAAAATTATTAAAATCTATATAGTGCCGCTTCCTAATTCCTGTGAAGTCTGATAGCGGGGCTGGAGGGGTGAAGGAGCAGCCTCGGCGCTGCGCTCATCTCCCAGCCCATAAATTCCCACATTTTTTCGTTAAATCACACACGGAAACCTCCATCCAGCCGCACGCCAACCCCAGCCCTGCCCAGCGCCTGGGGCACCTTTTATATTCCTGACACCAAACCACTGAGGGACGCGCAAACTCATCTTTTTGGGGAAGAAACAGCTCAAATTCTTGCCTTTCCAAGCAGGATCCGAGCAGAAGCTCTGGAGCTTGGGACTGCTTTGACTTTGCGGTCCCCCCACCAGCGCTGCTCTAATCTGCGCTCGGCAGGAGGATCCGCTTTTCCCTGCGGGATCGGCTATTAACAGTTGACGTTTAGTTTAAACAAAGCCTTGAGATTGTCCAAATATTTGCCTCAAACACACTCCGTGTTTTGCCTCTCAGCTCGGCTCCCCTCGGGGGTGTTCCGCTCTGTTTTTCCCATCCATCCCGGGTCTCCCAGGCTCGGGAGCTCGGGACTCGCCCGGAGCGCAGGGATGGATCTCAAGTATCACCCCATAAACCTCGAGTTTACGCATCGACTCCCTCCCTCTCCCTGAAACAAAACATCAAAGTGAAGGGAAAATTATCTTCTTGGAGCAAAGTGGGGTTTAAGCCATTTACTTTTAATTTTCCCTTCTAGTCTGTAAATCCGAGCTGGAGAAAAAAAGAACACCAAAGTTCAACAAGGAAATAAAAACACCGACTTTTCCCAAACCCTCGTTTTCCTCACAGCTCCCCCAAAAAGGTTCGATTCGTACTTTTAGTGTAACTAATTATTTTTGGGAATGTGATTCAGCTCCTGCATGCTTTGTCCCCTCCCCATGTCTCCATCCCTGCTTCTCCTAAAATCCCCACACTGGAGCAGCAAAACACACTCGGAAAAGGGTTTGACACTTCCTTTTGGTAAAGAAAATAAGCAGCTGAAAAACAAGAACAGGGCTTAAAAAATATTCCCCCCACAGCAAGTTGCTAATGAAGAACAGCAACCCCAGAGAGTCCCAGGGAGCTGCTCATCCATGCAAACCTGGGGTAGGATTTCATGGAAATAACAACTTCCTATAGAGCTGTGATCTCCACGGCCTGTGTTTATTCTCTTCCAGCCTCTCTGCCTAGTTCTACCTTCCATTTGAGTAAAAAAAATGAAGATTTCCACCTTTCTCTAGCTCACCTGGACCCAGCTCTGGGGTAACCCTTAGAGCATCAGCACCATTGTGTGCAGGGTGGGAATCACTCAGTGGCCAACTCGTTTATGAGGAGCAGAAATGGAGATGAAAAATAAAGAAAGAGCTGACAACAAAGGTTACAACCTGCTGCTCTGCACTCCTCTGGGCTCCAGAGGACTGCTGCGAGGAGGGCTGTGCTGCTCTTTGCTTAGCTCGGGGTTTTTGCTGCTGTATACAGGTATTTTTATATTGTTACAGGTATTTTTGTCTCTCCCAGACTCCCAGCTCAGCCCTGCAGCCATGTTCCTGCTTGGCAATGCCCCATCCTGCTCACATACACATGGTTATAAAGTCATCTTTCTGCAGAGCAAAATGGGGCAGGAAACAATAATTCTTGCCCAGCCATTCCTGGATGGTGCCCAGGGTATTTGCTGCTGTAATTCAGGTTTGTCCTGCCAGGCCAAATCTTCAGGAGAAGTCAGCACACTCGCAGGAGATCAGCCTGGAACGGCCCCCAAGAAATTACCTCATTCCTGCCATCAGCAGAAGCAGCTCCAGTAAATTATCCCAGATACTGACACGGTGTGGGCTCCACAGGCAGCAGCCCAGAAAGGCAAGAGGAGGGCTGCCCCCATGGCCAGCAGCTTTCAGGGGCAGGAGGGATGCACAAGGAGGTGTCCAGTGTCCTTGCAGTGCATATTCCAGGAGCTCAGAGAGCACTTCCACATGCTAACCTGATCCACTTCCATGTCTGGTGTTTCCCCCACACCAAAAGCACCAAAGCCTCATCCAAGGTCATTAATAAAAGGGTATAGAAACGTCAGTGAGCCATCATAGCCACGCACTTGACCCTCAGCACTCCACTCCACCCAAATCCCACAGCAAAACCAGGGAGTGAGCCCCGTGCCCCCAGTCCTGACTGCCAGCACGAGCTTCTCTTCCCAACAGCACCCACCCCTGCTTCCCTACAGCTCCTGGGAAGGCCCCTCTGGAGGGTTTTCCCTATGATTTTCTCAAAACTGGACAACTGGAGGATTTGGGGAAGGCCAGATGTCCCCTGAGGGCTGCACCCCTTCCCTGGTGGCAGTCCCCACCTGGAGTCACCTACCTGGACAGCTTTTGGATGCCTCTCTCCTGGTGCCACTGGCTGCTGTGCCTGTGTGGCTCCTTCCCTGCATGTCTTATCCCCCCTCTGTAAAAAAAATAATCCAACTTTGCCTCAAGGATAAGTAGAATAAAATGTCACTTACCTATTAGGGGGAAAAAAGAGAAGAAAGAGGGAAAGTATTACACACGTATTCTTTGAAATCAGGTCAGCTTAAAGCTTTGAAATGGCAAAAATTGAAAGATATTTTCCTCCCACTTCCCTTCCTCTCTTTTTTCCCAACTCTTTTAAAGAACTCTCTACTTTCAAAGGTTTCCCAGAGTCCAGTTTTCCCTCTGGTATGGTTGGATTTTTTTTTTTTCTCCATGCTCAGCCAGTGCCCACCTCCTCCTGTCCCACATGTGCACACAGCTGCTTCCCCTGAGGGGGAGAAGGAAAGAGCTGGAGAAAAGTAAAATAACAAATAAAGGAGGTGAAAGCAGAGACTCGCAGGATGGTTTAGGGTGGAAGGGACCTTAGAGATCTTCTAGTTCCACATGCCCAGGTTTCTCCAAGCATGGTCCAACCTGGCCTTGAGCACTTCCAGGGATGGGGCATCACAGCCTCCTGTTCCATGGAGGAATTTGCCCTTGGTGGCCTCATCTCAGCACATCCCATGCAAGGGATGGGAAATCCAAGCACAAGGGGAGCTCTGGAAATCTCCCTGCTCCTCCTGCAGCTCAGGACTCAATGAAGGGCTCTCTCCAGCTCATTCCTGAACAATTTAAAGCAAATTCTCCAATCCTCATCTTTTCCAGTGGTATCTGCAGCCTAACAGGCCCTATCTCTACAGAAAGCTGAGTGCCAAAAGGAGATATTTGTTATTAAAGAGCAGTTTTATCATCCCCATCCATCTGCCTGCCCACCTTTACAGCACATATATGAGCTACATATAGAAATCCTCAAAGGTAGGCATGTGATGTACAGCCAAACGGGAAGGGAGAGAAATTGGGTCTCATCCCTCCTGATCCCTCTGCAAAGCATCTCCAGCCCCAAGAGCTGCCTGGAGGGGAACGCTGAGAAGATGTGGTGGTTATTCATTCCGGCTGAGCATCGTGCTGACAATTCCCACCGGGAGCAGAGGGAACAGCTGGAGGACCCTGCATGCGTCCATCTGCCTCTGCCAGATGCAGGGACTGTCACACAGCGCGTCCTGCTGCAGCCTGGGCTCGTCTGCAGCGCTCCAGCCCGCGCCCTGCCCCTGCCCGGGCAGGTTGGTGGCTGGTACCGGGAGCAGCGCTCGCACACAGCCCCGCCCGCCTCAGCCGGCTCAGCCCAAAGCTCTGGAGAGGCGGATTTACTGCGGAGCGCCAGGCTGAGACAGCCGAGCGCCCCACCGCCTCCATCCCTGCGCTCACAGGGTCACAGGCTGCTGCCGGGGCTGCATCCTCATCTCCCTCCTCCTCCTCCTCCTCCTCTTGAGGGATTCACAAACCCCCCAACCCCAACCCTGCCTGCTCTCACACCTCTCTTTTGTGGGTATATGAGACGTAAATCCCTTTTTCTTCCCTGCAAAGACCTGAGGTCGAGACCCACATGGAGGATGCTCTAAGGGCTCTGCAGTCCCAGCCCTGAGCTGGCAAATAAACCAGTAATGAATTACTGTTTCTCATTCTAACGCATCCTAAAATCAGCAGTGGTGACAGCCTGCCTGCTCCTCACCCCCTTAAAACTCTCAGGGTGCTCTCTAACGCCATCCCAAAATCAGCAGTGGTGACAGCCTGCCTGCTCTTCATCCCCTTAAACTCTCAGGGTTTTCTCTAACACCATCCCAAAAGCAGCAATGGTGACAGCTTGCCTGTTCCTCATCCCCTTAAACTCTCAGGGTATTCTCCTATACCATCCCAAAAGCAGCGATGGTGACAGCCTGCCTGCTCTTCACCCCCTCCAGCTCCCGGAGTTTCCTCACTTTCAGCTCAAGGAGCAGAAGCGGCTCAGTCGGGTTTCCTCCCTCCCTCTCTGCCGCTGCCTGGCGAGGTTCGGAGCAGGCAGGCGAAGGCAGGGGTCAGCTCTGCCATCCATCCCCGGGCGCTGCGGCGGTGCCAGGCACGGCACAGCCATCGCTAGATGGGGACAGAGCCCGCGGCCGCCCGCAGCGCCGGCATCCCGCACGGGCTCTGGGATGCTCCGGCAGCGCGGAGCGGGACCGCGGCCCCCCGGACCCGCCCAGTCACCACGGCAAATGGTGGGAAAGTGGGAAAACCCTTCTGGGAAAACAGTCCCACCGCTCCCGGCAGCTTGTGTGCGCTCCCGCCGGGTTCCGCAGCATCCCCGCTGATCCACTCCGCCAGCAAAGGGCTTGGATTTATTAGCTAAGATCTCCCTTTGCAACAACTATTCCTTTGAGAGGAGCTCTTGCTCTCCCTTCTCCCTGCTTTTTAGCAAGTTTTTCCTGTGTTTCGGGGGGTTTTGTTGCTTGGGATTTTTAATTTTTTTTTTTTCCAGGGAGCGTACTTATTGATTTTTCACACTGGGCAACGCAACGCATTCTGCACCTGTGGGGATCTTCATTTGCAGGACCCACCACGGTTCGTGGAACAGGAGGGAGGGCTGAGGGACAGAAATGCATGACAGCTTTAAACTGTTGCTCCTGTCACCCAGCAGGACACAGGTCCATGGCAAGCACACAAAAAGCCTTCCTTTCTTTCGTTTCATACTGAAAAAAAAAAAAAAAAAAAAAAGGATGTGTTTTTCCAACTGTCAGGATTTTCCTGGTTAAAATCCTGTCCAGGAGAAAAGTACTGCAGGTGGCCCCGGGGTGATATGGAGGGTCTGCTCAGATCAGCACCAAGGGCAGAGCCACTGACCACCCTCCCCACAAATAACAGAATATCCACAATTCTCTGCTTAAAACACCCCATTCCAGCCACAGCAAAGCCAATGGATCCTCCCCAAGCAGCAACACAGAGGGATGCTGCACCCCTTATGGCTGCTCTTCAAGCAATAACCCCCTTTTCCAATATGTGTAAATACATCCCAGGGTCTAGGATCCCCTTCAACCCCCCCATGCTCCATCAGCAGAGATGTCCTGGTCCTTTTCCCCTTCCCAGGCCTGGAAATCTCCCACAGCCCTGCAATTCCAGAGTGATGGAGGGGAAGGCACAGCTCTCATGGCTCCTCTGAGCTTCCCCCCCCCCTGCACGGCAGGATTTGGAGGGGTTTGGAAGGCACCAGAAGCTATTTCACTAACCCAACACTCCTCTCCCTCCTCCCAGCCCCTCTTGCTCCCCAAGATCACAGTTATCAACCCTTGTCCTTGTTGCATCTTGTTGCATTAATCCCTCAAAGCAGGGGAGAGGGGAAAAAATCAATAATTATTTAAAAATTCCATACAAAAAAGAAGGAAAAAGGAAGGAGGATTCAGCCAGAGAAAGAAGAATGTGTGATGTGTTGCTGTTATCAACGCCAGGACTTTGATCCCTCCCCTGCAGTTTCTTCAAGGATGAGAGTGGTAAATAAAAGGGGGATAACTAATTTGGGCAAGGAGGGCTCAGGCACTGGAGAAGGAGAGGTCCTGGCATCCAGGGACCAGGAAAACCCATGCCCATGGCACACAGAGCCAGCCACAGCCCTGGGAAACTCAGAATTCCTTCGCTCTCACCGATACTTTTAATAACCAATTAATATTTAGTCAACAAGTAGCTGTGCTAAATCCGAGGAGATGGATTTCGCAGGAGGGCTATTTCATGTTAAATGAGCACTGACTCATCAGCAGCATTTACTGGGGATTATGGATTAGCCTGGTGCCCAGTATCCATCACCACAAATCCAGCAGGAAGGCAGCTGCCTGCTCCTCAGGCTGTCCCGTGGTGGGGGAAACACCTGGGGAACGTCCACAGCCCCTCCCGGGGCCCTTCTCAGGCACAGCCCTAACAGGCACATTCCAGAACGGGATGGGGACCCCAACCCATGATTCCAGACAGGTTCCCCCCCCAAAAAATATGGCACAGCACAGAGCTGGGGTTGAGCCAAGTGGACACACAGCATGAGGATGGAGGGGAGGAGAGCACCCTAATTACCAATCCCTGACAAACAGGGCACGCAGCATCCCAACCTACAAAAAGTTCTGCAGAAGGATGTCCCTCTCAAAGTGTGTTTTGCTAAGGCTGCAAAGCAGCAGAAAGTACAAGGTGAGTCCTTGCATCCCTGGAAGTGTTCGAGGCCAGGCTGGACAGGGGTTGGAGCGAGCTGGTCGAGCAGAAGGCATCCCTGGTTTGGAATCAGATTGTCTTTAAACCTCTTCCCGACTGAAACCAATCCAGGATTTTAGGATACAGGAGCACTGGGCTGTGACAGGCAGCGTGGGAAGCATCACCTCTCTGATGAGAAAACTCATCCTGCCCAGCCCTGTCTGTGCTGAACAGCAAAGCCACCTGCTGCTGCTGCTCCCTCTCCCCTCCTTTCCCAGCAGTCCCACCCTCCCACAAATCCACTTCAGGCTCAGTTCAGGCTGGCTCATGGGGACCCCACCCCAAGGAAAGTTATTCCCTGCTGATCCAGACGCCGATGGCAGCTTCCCCACCCCTTTGGCACCCCCATCCCTTCCGGATCCTCTCGGAGGCAGGGTGGGATCCGGGAGAGCCGGGCTCTGCTCCGCCGCTTATCAGCGTTGCTTCTGCTGGAGGAGGTGATTAACTCCCTGACCTGCCAAGCTTTAACGCGACCTCCGAGAATAGATAGAATCTTGTTATCTTGTAATGAGTTTTATGGCTTATTTCAGTACATTTTGGCCATGTTTCTCCAGTGATTAGGGCAATTATCAGCCTGTGCGTTTCAGGATTATGAATTATGGAGCCTCTGAAAGGCTACAGAGATTTAATATCTCTCAGTGTCCCTCTGCCTCACTTCCAGCACTTAACTGGCTCTAGACTCTTGCTGTTTGGAGCATGGGAATGAGGGCACAGCAAAGGAACGATGCATCAAAGCCTGTGAGTGGGATCCAGCCCTTACAATTAATAACATGGAATATTTAACTCTGTGTGACCCGGGGGTGCAGGGCAGTCACATCCCTGGGGCATCCCTGCAGGGATGTAGGTGGTGCCTGTCAGGGGATGGGATGGGCGTCCTGGCCTTTGCAGGAATGAGTCACAGATTCCAGGATTGGCCACAGGCTGGGATTTGGGGGATGTGATTTAATCCCAAACAGAAGCTGGGCAAGGCCAGTCCATCTGAGCTGGCCTGTGGCTATTCTGGGGGACAATGTCTCACCTGGCTGGGGACACCCAGTCCTACTTGTGGCCCTCTCCCTGGAGTGCCCTGTCCCATCTGAAGCTTTTTTAGAAACCTAATGCCACTGAGCAGCTTAGGCCTGTGCACAGGGGATTAGCAGGGCAGGGACACTGGGCTGGGACCTGCTCAGAGCTGTCCTGGCCAAAAGGCACAGCCAAAATGGAAACACCCACGTGGACAATGGCACTGGCACCCTGCTCTCTTCCTAAGAGGTTTCAGAGCACCTCAAGAAAAGCTACCAGCATGCTTTTGTGGAAGGAGAAACTGAGGCACGATGTGTTGCTGGGAATGAATCCACTTTCAGCCTGGAACCCGAGGATGGGGTGGCCACGAACAAAACCAGCCTGGGCTGAGGCTGAGCTGGATTTGTGGGAGGGCAGGACTGACTGGAGGTGTCCTGGGTGGATAAGGAAGTGAGAGAGCATCAGCAGCACGTTTTGCTGTTCAGCAGCCCTGCCCTGGGCACAAAACCAGAGGGCAACCCCTGCCCAAATCCAGCCCTCCACATCCACCAAATCCATGCCCGGCATCCTCCTGCTTGCAGGGCCTCACTGCACAGCCCAGAGGCACAAAGGACATTTGGAGGCTCTTGCAAGCCCCAGATCCCACCTAAAAGTAAAAATAATCTGTTTGCCTGTCCCTGGCTGCAATGAGGACAGCTGAGGCCAGGCAGGGCCAAGTCCTGCTGCCATCACCCTTCCTTAGCACCATCCAGATGGAGCCTTTTAACGATCTTGAGCCACGCTTGGTTTTATTTTTATTTTTTCCTCCCTGCAAATGATCACTAGAACTTGATGGCTGCTTGGGAAAACACAGACGACAGCAGAAACCTTTTGGTGCGAGGAGCTGTGCTGGCTCAGCTTCCTCCTCTCCCCCTGCACGCCAATGCGGGTGCTTTTTCCAAGCAGAAATACGAAAAATATTAATTTTGCATAGAAATAAAATTAAGCTTTTGCAAACGAGCTTCAAGAAATAAAGCCATCGCTCGAGTTAATTAAGAAGTGATTACACTGAAAGGCTGTGATATAAAGGCTGCACGACGCAGGGCACGCCGAGCTGTGTGGGGAAAGACCTGGGCATCATCCTGGGGAGGTGGCGGGGAGGAGCAGCCCCTGGGCTGAGCCCAGCCCCTGCTCTGCCCCCTGTGCTCTGCTCCATCTGCTCTCCATCCCCTCACCCTGCTGCTCACCCGGCGCCTCTCCCAGCGCTGGACCCGGCCAAGTCATTCCACAAAGCTCTGGATGCAAATAATATGCAAGCCCAGGCTTCCCCCTTGGGGTGCAAGTGCCTCTGCCCTCCACGAGATGACAGATAAAATCCCCTGTTACTGGAGGAAGGTAATTTGACATAACAGCTGTTCTGACATTCTCTCCCTATGGATATTGCCTGCAATAAGAATGCAAATCAGCACTCTTTGCACTTCTCCTGGAGAGCAACTTTCACCTGAGAGCACTTCCAAAACGTGAACTCATTACCTCCCGCCTCCTCCGGAGCTGCTCTGCCCGGCTGCTCTGCCCCGGCCACAACCACCCGGGAGCAGAGCCTGCACCCTGCTGACCCGAGCAGCAGGAAAAACAGGGAACTCGTCTTATCTTGGCAGCGAAACCACTCTTCATCACCTTGCCTCAGTTTCCACATTGTGAAAACCAGGATCAAGGTGCCTGTGGTGGTAAAAGAGCTGGGGAAGAAGCAGAGACAAAAGGCTGCAGGCAGCAAGAGCTTGCGGTGACTTCTCAGAGAGATGCTTTCACTCCTCAAGCACCATTTCTCCAAGTGAAAATGAAGCCACCCACCTGCAGACCCTTCCCTGAGTGCCCCCATCCTCTGGGAGGATGGGCTGTGCTGGTGCTGGTTCCCCTCCTCACACCCTCCCCATCACTGCACTGCCCGGGCAGAAGAGGCTCCAAACCTCAAGTGAAAATGGTTAGTGCCCTGCTGCTCTCTGGATGGCAGCTACTAATTATCCCTGGAATTTATGGGCTCCCGGGATGCACGCAGATGGATACTTAACTTAGCAGCAGCCTCGGATCATTTGCCATTCATCCCACAGCCATACCTGGTTGGCAACCGACCTCTGCGGGATTAACTCCGTCCTAGCCCACCCCACGGCAGCTGGACTCCCCAGATCTGCACCACAGCTCCACAGCAGAAGGGAAAGGAGCCCAAAATGCTCCCCTCCAGATGGGATCCATTCAGCTTTCCCCACCCACAGGGACCCCAAGCCACGGCCAGCATGCTGCCAGCCACCCCCTCGTCGAGCGTGCAGGGGGGCCCGCGCCCTCCTGTTGGTGATACTTTACTTTGTATAATTAAACCTTAATGAGAATAGGGAGCAGAGCTTCCCCAGCGAGTCTCCCAACCTCTGAGCAAGGGAGCCACTCGGATTCCTAATTAATAAACACCTTTTGGTAAACAAGGCAGAGCAGGGGCCAGCCCAGCACCCCAGCATCCTTCGGCGCTTCCCCGGGAGCTGCAGCTTCAAATTCCCCAGGCAAAAAAAAAGAGCAGCATTGATCCCCAGGCAGCTGCTCTAAGTCCTCAGCTACTGGATTAAAACACAGTTATCACCACTCCATTGCTTCCGTCAATCTAGACCTGATTTTTTTTATTCCTCCTGCAGCTGAGCGTTTTGATTAATTCAAATCACATCGCTCGCAGAGAAGTCACAGGGATTTACTAGCCACTGGAAAACAGATGTACAGGTGGGCTAAAGCTCCTCCACATCCAAAGACTCCGGTTTGAGCAGCTCTGGCATACAGAAAACCACCTTAACCTTCAACTCAGCACTGGGGAGCCAGGCCAAGCTGGAGCATTCCCATCCATCTCTTCAAACAAGCCCTGCAAAACAAATGTCACAACAAAAGGGCTGGAGGACTGCGGAGCGTGCAGCCCCCTCCAGCCTGGAGGAGATGCTCCAAGGCATCCTGAAATGCAGAGTTTGATGGATGGAGGAGGGATGCTGGCAGCACAGGGATGGGGTATAAACTTCTTTTTTTCCATCCTGAAACACAGAATATGTTTCTGGTTCAGCCTGACCAATTAAATTGAACCTGTTAGAAACTCCTCTGTCACCATTTTCAGTTGAGCTGGGGGAGCAGCAGCTGTTTTTACCTGGACAGACATCCCCTAAGGTGCTCCTCACCACCAAGGCAACAGTGCTCCTACAAAACAGGAAAAATTTGAAATCCCCCATCCCACAGAGGAAACCAAGCCCCAGAGAGAAGAATTTGACAACATCTATGGCAGAGCAAGAAAGGAAAATCAGGTTTCCTGAGGCCCCTCCAAGGACTGGGCCATCCTCACTCTCCAAACCAATGAAACCCCGAAAATGGACACACTTAAACAGGCTTAACCCTCCATTAAATCAGTTCAGTCTCACTTGGTAATTTACTGTTGCAAGCAAAATCAATTTTAGCAAAGGTTAAACTAGTTCTGTCTGTATTAGGAGTTTGCACCATTTAAAATAAATTGATTTAAAATCAATTCACTTGATTTTGTGCAAATTTCTAATACAAGCAAAGGCATTGCTAAACTCAGTCCGAGTTTTGGCTAGTTTCTAGCTTTATTTCCTTGCTGGTGCTTTCCCAAAAGATGCCAAATTTGGATAATAATTTTAAGGAATTATGAGATCTCCACAGTTAACCCAGTTGTAAATAGTGAGTCTTTCTTATAAAATCATTATACTCCTCCAAAAAGAAGCAGCATTGCCCCAAATTTTCCAGACAGCAGAGAAGATTCCAACCTGCTTTTCCCCAGCAACCAAAGGAAAATCAATACACAAAAAAAAAAAAAAAAAAAAATCTTTTCTTTTTTTTTTGTTCCTCATCCAGGGCTTACTGCCCTGCCCTCTCCTCTTTGGTGGTCCAGGCTTAGATCATGAGCGGGTCCAGGTGTGGTTTCAAAGCATCTTTAGCATGATGAGGACTTAATAATAACCCATCTCTTCAATTCCTCCAAAGGCCTCTCCGAAATGAGGCCATGAAAGCACCCTATTGACTGCCTGTCCCATCACAGGGGGAAAAAAGGAACAAAAATAGCTCAAGATCAGTGCAAGAAAAAAAGAAAAAACCCACCGAAGTCCCCTCCCTTTGTCAAGCAGAACTGACCTCTCATCCCACGAAGAATAACCCCCAGCAGACTGCCAAAAGCTTGGAAGAAGCAGGGAACCATTTGATTTCCAGCCCTGTGGGCTGCATAAAACGGGGAGGCAGAGAGGCAGGGAGGGAGGACCTTTTGTGGGCATCACCAGCTCCAACCTGAAAATCCCCAGAGCACGAGGAGAGCCAGCAGCAGCTGGGGGGCACAGCAAGGAGGGGAGAGCAGTCCTGAGGAGCACTGGGGTGAGGATGCAAGAGTCACCTAGAACTGGGGTGGGAGTGTGGGAAGCCAGGACATCCCTCTGACTGTCCTGGAAAATTTATAACTTGCAAGAATTTAGGTAGAATGATAATTAATATGTCACAGGGTGAAAAAGTAGAATTTTGGGGGTTTAGAATGTGAGTTTAAGGGGCAAAGATGGAGAATTTAGGGTGTGTCCTTCTTCTTAGTCTCTTGTCCTCCATCTTCTGCTGTGATGGTGGCACTTTTGGATTGGTTTAGAGTAAAGGTGCACTGTTCAATATAGTGGATAGGTATTGGAGAGTTATTGTAAATAAAGCATATGTAATTTTTAGTATAAAAGATAACACTGTATTAAGGGCGGGGGAGTTTTTGTCACAACTTGGCCTGCAACAAAGATCTCAGCAGGCCAGAGCCACAAATGTAAGATAACAAAGAATTAAACAATCCCTGAAAACAAGAGAACAGATGATCTCAACCTCTTCTTCAGACACTGGGCTGGGGGGAAACAGCAACTTTCACAGAGACAGAGACAAATTCAGAGTCAGGTTCAGGAACAACGAAAAACATTTTAAAAACCTGACATGGGAGAGTCTTCTCCCAGGTGACCTAAGACCTGGATTCCCCTTTGCTGTGCCCTGGGACCTGCAGGAGCCACCCTGGCAAAGGGCTCTCCCCAGCCCACACTGCGGCGGGTGACGCGATTCCCTGGAACTGTGCATTCCTCCTGAAGTCTGCTAAACTCCCAGCTCTGCAATGCCTTGGGGCACGAGGTGTCGCAGGGCAATTGCATCCCCACTAAAATTTTATTGTGGATATAAAATTCCCCTGTATCAGCCTTAATTTTGTCAATTTTCAGTTCCCCAGGACATTCCTTGGATGCTGAATTAAGTGAGAGCCAAGAGCAACTGCAGCTCAGCTCCCCTCCAGCACCAACCCTCCAGTGAGGGAAGCTGTGTTCTCCAGGGATCCTCATCCCTGGAAGTGTCCCAGGCCAGGCTGGATGGGGCTTGGAGAAACCTGGGAGAGTGGAAGGTGTCCCCTGGCAGGGGAATGAGATGAGCTTTAAGGTGCCCCCAACCCCAACCATTCTGGAATTTAATGAGTCTGTTCACAGTGAAAAACACTTCAGAGAAGAACTGAACTATTTGGCAAACAAGACCCTGATCCCAGTGTCCTTCCACCTCTCCCATCCCCAGGCATTCCAAAAGGAACTATTTGCAAGTTCTATATTTTATGTCTGAGGATGCAGGGAGTGATGTGCAGAGATTGGTTTTTCTTTCCAGCTCTGAAAGATGGAGAGGAAAAGGATCAGAGGGGAAGGATTTGTGGATTTGGAGGAGGGAGCTGAGGAGAGGACAAGGTTGGAAATTTCCTCCTGGCAGCCCTTTTCAAGAAGAGTATTAGAATTTATTTTCAATTATACACAAGAATAAGCTGTCTGCAGTATAGTTAACTTTCAATTTCAACCAATTTTCGACACATTCAATCACAGATGCCTCAGTGATTAAGAATCTATGTTGCAAAACAATTCCCACTTTGCAACAATGCAATCAAACAGATCTACAACTCATAACCCATTATCCAAGAGTTTTTCAGCTCATTGGGGAAGTGAAATGGGATTCACCAAGCATGCCCTTTTTTTACCCAGTGAGCCCCCAAGCTCATTTGCAAACAGAGCTGTGACTCCAAACAACCCACACGGGGATGGATTTTTTTTTTTGTGGTTTGTGTTGCTTTTCCTCCCTCTCTGGAGATGCTGAAGTGCAAGGCTGGGATGTGGGATGCTGTTGGAGAGGCTTGGAGCTGTATGGGAAGGGAGTGGGGGGCTGGAGGGGGCTCTCCATCACCCCTAAGGACCAAAGAATGGGAAAGGCTTTGGAAAAGCTGCTTCATTTGCAACTGGCTGCTTTTCCCCCACCTTTATTTAATCTTAGAACAATGCTGTGATCGACAATGACAGGCAACAGGTCACAGCCAGCAACGGGCTGGACCCCTCCCCACACTGGGCTTGGAGATGCCCCTGCCTCCCCCCATCCTCTGCTGCTCCTGGGAAGAAGAGGAGCTCCCCCAGGATTCACAGGGGCTACAGGAAGGCTCCTGGCCCTGAAGCACCGGATAAACTGAGCCTGTGCACAGCGAGCACGCTGCTGCCCTTGGGGCTACCTAAAACCAGAGGCCAGACAGAATGAAGGGAATAAAAAGCAGTTCTGTTTATGGAAGGGCCTTCAGGTACATTTAGGGCAGACAAAGCCCCCCAGGGATGCACCCAAAATGGACCATGGGTCACAGGGTTTCACACTTTGATAAGTTTGGTCCATTTGCATGTTGGGGGTTGATCTCCTAATTACAGCTCCAGGTAATGAAGTCATTTACCCCAGTTTGTTCCCCCAACTCACTTTTGTTTACATTTCTCTGACCCTGAGGCAGTGAGGTGTCCCTGATCCCCAGGCCTGGAGAGGAATTGTTGTGTCTGACCCAAATGGGGCAGCAGCAGCTCAGCCTGAGTATGGAGTTTGGAGTTCTACACTAAAGAAGTGCAGGGTTACAAACAGATGAAAAATCTAAAAGCTAAAATATAAAAGCTAAGGCACGAATGCCATGGGGGCCGTGACTTCGAATCCAAGATGTTTCCTCTCCAGAGACTATTTTGAGTAGATAAATATGATTTGGGGCTGCACAAAACCCCCTCCAACCCTCAGGAGCAGAGCAGCCAATTATTCCTGCTCCTAGAGGGACCATTGTGTCCATCTGCAATTCCACACACAGATCCTGTCCAGCCCCACCACGGGGACAGCTCCAAAGGCCAGCAGGTCCCTCTGGGCAGGGACACGTCACAGCTGAAGATGCTGGGAACAGAAGGGCTCAGGCTGATGGGAGAGGAGGAGGAGGATTTTAAAGCTCACTGAGCCTGGAGGAGAGGCAATAAAGCAGCTGAAGGAAATTACTTTCCTGGGTAAAGTGTCGTTTTGTCAAGACCAAAGTTCTCCCTGGGAACGAGTTGATTTTGAGTAAAAACCATCAGGAACAAAGAAAGAACTGTGAGGGACCAGGTGTTTGAATGACACACTCTGGAAAGGCAAAGTGGAAGTGCCACTAAACAGCTGCACAGACCTCAGATTGCCTCCCTGTGCTCTTGCACTCTGTGGAAATTCACTGAAGAAGCCTCACATTCCCTGTTTTGCCCTGATTTGGGGCAGCAGGCACTGATGGGATCCATGGAGGCAGAAGGATGTACCCACTAAGGGATACCCCTGGCAGCATTTGGGGTCCCCATCCCAAGGGACCCCACGTGCACCCCCTGCACCAGCTCCTCTCTCCCTTTGATGCCGACAAATAACAATTTCAAACTGGGGAAGACACCTGGAGAGCCGAGGCACTTGTGCTACAAGATAATTAGAGATTATTATAATCGAAATTTCATTGCCACATCAAACTGTGTCTTTTAGCATTAATTAATCTCCTCTCCCAGCCTCTGAGCACTCCCAGCTCCTGCGCTGTAGGACAGCAGCTTGTCAAACACACCAAAGACTTGCATCTCATTACCTTATCAGAGGGGGTGAGTGGGGAGCCGGGGAGCAGCACTGACACATTCCCCAGCACAGCCAGGGACGTGAGGACGCCTGCAAAGCCTCTCCTTGCCTTGCAAACTTGTCAAACAAGGCACGCCAGGGATCTTCATCCCCTCACCGCACCCTCCTTCCTCCTCCTCTCAGCCCTCCTTGATAAAACAGGCCTGCCTGTTTTAAAAGATGCTGCTTTGTCCCACTGTGCTGTATGACCTTGAATAAACCATAAATGAGAAGGGACGCCGTCCTTGCAGGGCATGGAGTGCTCATTCCTCACTCTCCTCAGGCTCCCAGCCACGCTGCTATCCTGGTTATGGTGTAAAAATTCCTATTTAATATCCCATTCCCAGCCTGGTGCATGAGACTTCCCTCCTTCAGGAGGTTTGGGGAAGGAGTGAGGCTAAATCCAGTTTTCTACATGAGGTTCACAGCAGCTGCTGGATGAGACCTGGCAAGACTGACCTTGAAGAACCAAAGAAGCAGAGGGAAGCTGGACCCAGCTAAGGGCAAATTCAGACCCTTTTCAAAAGCTCTCAGCACCTCTAAAAAACCCCAAACCCAACAAAAATCCACCTGCAAGGGGACAAACCTCAGCACAGGAACCACTGCATCCCTTTCAGCAGCAGCTGAAGAATTGGGCACCCCCACCCTCCCCAAAACCTGGCCAGGGCTGTGTCTATATTGGTGCTATGCATGAGGTGCTGTATGTTCTAGTCATTGATTCTCCACTCCTTCCATAGCTCAGCTGAAAATAAATATCCTCTCCCTTGTTTCCACCTCTCCACTCCCCCTTTCCCCATTATTGGCTTTCTGACGGAAGGCTTTAATTTATTCCCCCTGCCATATCTTTGTGCCGCTGTTTTCCAGTGCTTTACACCATATATTACCCACCGTCCTGTGTCATTTAACTCCACAAAGCACTCGGAGATACAGTTTGCTTGAAGGATGTTGGAGCCATTAATCCTGATTCCACAGCCCTGCAGAATGCCCGTGGCACTGCCACTGTGCACACACACACACACAGCCCTTCCTGGCTGCTTTTACAGCCACATCTCCATCAAAACTCACCCCCAGCCCTAATTTAACACCCAGCCAGTAAAATCAAGCCCCTCCTGACCACTCGTGACTTCTCCCCATTCCTACTGTCCAGGCAGAACCTCGTGGGTGCAGAGGGTCCCAGCTCCAGGAGAGCGTGGGGGATCATGGCAAGCAGAAACCAGTGTGGGGAGGGGAATACCAGTCTCCTTCGTCCTGGAAAATGGGACAACGAGATGATGAAAAACACATCAACCACAGCCGATCCTCTCCTCGGAGCCGCTCCGCGCCACGCTGCCTGCAAATTGCTCACCAGAGGGAGAGCTTTGATGAAAAATAGAAAGGGGAGAAAAAATTTAACGGAACGAAAAAGTGTCATTTATTTTATTTATTTATCGGAATATTTCCACGTGGGGAGAGGAGGACGGGCATGATTATTCATGGGATTCCACACGGCAGGCTCCGCAGGGAGACGCCGCCGTCGCGCTCGCATCCCTGCGCCGCCTGACACGTCGTTAGGGTGTATTAATTGTGTCCAGAGTGGGAGATGAGAGAGAGCCCCTGCCTCAAAGAGCTGCGAGTCCAACACCTCTGCAAAGCCAGGAATGAGCCGCTCCAGCTGCAGGAAGCAGTCGCTGAACTCCGCAGCCCATCCCGGCTGGAAAAGGCAAACAAATCCCAACCCAAACCCCCTATTGCACAGGACGAGCGCTAACGTGATTTAAAATCATGTCTGTCCTCAGCATCACTGACACAACAGCAGTCTGTGCCTTCTGTGGCATCTTCCATGTGCCTCCAGAACGACAGAACCATGGAATGTTTGGGTTGGAAGGGACTTTAAAACCCATCTCATTCCACCCATTTCCACAGGCAGGGACCCTTTCCACTGAAACAGTGGGAATTGATCTCAGCAGGAAGGATATTTTCCTGCTGTTATTTTGCTGAGGGGGAAACTGAGGCACTGGGGCAGCAGGCTGGTTTTCCCCAGGCCGTGTGATGCTGGAGCAGCAGTGCTGCAGCTCCTGCCTGCTCCTCCTCTCCCAGGCCCCTCTGGAGATGCTGCATTTCAATCACTCCCGGTTTTTCGGCTGCACGCACGGGAATTTTAACAGCCTTCCACTGAAGCTGCAAGGTTTGTGGGGAAAGGTGATTTCTTTCATTGGAGCAGTTGAGGCAGGTGGGAGAAGCCGATTTTATGCTGAAAACCTGTATCTGATTGAGCTCTGATTAAGGGATGCTGCATTTGTCCACCTCCTCCAGCAGCCTAATAAAACCTCGCTCCCCCCAACTTTTTAAAACAAGGGAGCAGCAAACAGCTGCCAGCCCCATCCTCCTGCATTCAAACATCCCCAAAACCCTTGGGATATGCAAATATCCATGATTTCCCAGAAACCTCACAAGCAAGGAACTATCGCAAGGCCCTGAACATGGGATGACCTGAAATTCCTACTTGGATTCAAGCAGAACACTCACAAGTTGTTTTTTTCGGAGCTAGTGGGGATCAGATTTTGAATTCATGGGAGAAAAGGAGGTGATTTGGAAGCCACAAGCACTCTGTTGCCAAAATAATGGCCCACCTGGAGACACACTCCCTTGCACACAGCTCAGCATTCCTGGGATGAGGAAGGGAAGAAGTCTGAAGAGAGCTGGTTTTGCGGTTTAGTTGTTTGGGTTTTTTTAAAAATCACTATAATTTAAAGGCCAAAGCTCTAACGAGTGCACAAGGGCAAGAGGCGACAAATGCCTCGGTGAAAAATACAAAATTACCATTTTAATGGATGAGTGTTGACTCCCTGGCTCTCCCCGGGGATGCCTGTTTGATTTCCTCAGCTTGTTAGCACAAGGATTTGACACAAGCGATTAATGCTGAGTTCATTAAGGGAGGGGTGAGTGCTTTCTTGCTTTTCCATTGGATTCAGCATGGGGGAAAAGGCTGGGGGGAGAAGCAGTGGTAGGGAGCTCCTGGCCCTGAGGATGCAGAGGATGGAAGCAGCTCATCACACCAGTGCCCAACAGCAGCAGCCCCACAAACGCTGCTAATTTCGGGGCTCAAGCTTCAAATCTCTGCCCTCAGCATCTCATCCCAGGTGTGGCAGGAATCCTTTGTGCCCTCCCACCATCACAACAGAGACCAGCTTGGATCTCAAAGCCTGGAAATAACCAACATCATGTTCCCCTGGCAAGATCCCAGCTCTGCAGAGGGGAGAAATTGAGACAGAGTGCTGGGAAGGGCTGACCCTGCCCAAGGGCACCTGGAGCAGCACTGGCAGAAGCCACTGTTGGAGCAGAGTCAGCAGCCACAGGGACACACACCTGGCCCTCATGAGAAGGGCAAGGCAAGGAGCATGCCCATGGCTCTGCCACCCCAAACAGAGGGAGGGATGGACAATGGATGGATGGATAGATAAAGGATGGATGGATGATGGATGGATGGATGGATGGATGGATGGATGGATGGATGGATGGATGGATGGATGGATGGATGGATGGATGGATGGATGGATGGATGGATGGATGGATGGAGAGTGGATGGATGGGCTGCATCCAGCCCTGCTCTTCCCACAGGTACTCCCAGCAGCTGCTGTCCCCAGCCCCAATCATCTGTCCAAAGAGTTAATCAGCATCCTTTGGGAGGATGGCAGAGCAGGGCCATCAGAGCCAGAGCCCATGCCAGGCCTGTGCCACGGCTCCATCTGACATTGTAAGATCAGCTCCTGTCCCCTTCCCACCAGCCATGGCACCTCAGCTCCCAGGGGAAGCTCCCTCTGACACAGCTGGGAGATTTCAGAGCCTTTGGAGAGAAAGAGCAAGCAGGGATGAATCCCCCTTTCCCACGGGACACCTGGAGAGCCAGGGCTGCCTGCCCTGAGCCAGCAGTTCTCAGCAGCCCAGCCGCCTGCTTCCCCCTTCATTCTGATAAAGTCCCTGCTCAGCAAGAGCAGTTTGTTTGGGCCTTTTTTTTGTTGAGAAAGCACAAGCAGAGGTGGAAGGTTAAGTCCACTCCGGTGCTCTTTGCTAGCTCTCTGGCCGATTTGGCAGATGAATTCCTGCGCCACAGGCAGCTTTGAGGAATGAATGCAGCTGCTGCTGGCTGGCTGTGTGCTGTCCTCTCCCCCTGAGCTGAACACAAGGCTGGTGATCTGCAGAACCATGAGCTCCCCTTTCCTGCACCCCAGGAGCCCCCCACCCATCATTGATGCTCCCACAATTTAACCAAGGGAGGTAGGTTCACTGTTTTCCAGCTCTGCACCAGAGAGGAGCAGCAAGGCAGTCATGGAGAAGTGGCTGCAACTAAAAAGGACTTATTGTTCCTTTTTCTTTGAAAAATAAAGCCCTTCCTCCCTTTCTCTGGCTTCTTCCCGTTAATCCTCTCTCCTCAGGGTTTTTGGCTAAGTGCCGCTCCCCAGGCATGGGCTGGGATTTTATATCCCATCACCTGGGGCAGGGAGCTGGGAAGATGCTTCCCAGTCACAGCTGTGCCCTGCCACATCAGCTCATGTCACCGGGCCACTGCTGAACTATCACCAGCTTCCTGCAGAATTTCCTCCCCCTGTATTCCCCAGATGCCCACAGATCTCTCCAGGTCCTGGCAGGGGGCACGAAGACGTCACTGGCTGCAGAGATTCCTGGTTTCTCTCCCGGCTGGAGAGGTTTTTATTTTAGACAGGCAATTACTTCGTGCTGCACTCTGTATTTTGCAGCACACTGCCGGTTTGAGCTGGGGAGGAGTTTCTGGCTGGGGTTAAACCAAGGCAGGCAGGGGATGGACACACCCCCAGGGCTGGGGTGTACAGGAACACGATGACCTGCTCACTCCCCAGCAGCAGCCCTGCTCTGACAGTTTACAATCCATTCCCACTGGGGAAAACTCTCCTCTGCAAGGCTCCGTGTCCTCCTACCTCCCCACAAGGACGTCCCAAGAGCTGGGATGGGATGGGCTGGCCTAAGGAGGGAGGCATCCCTCACCTTGCACCTGGACACAACACAAGCCCCAGGCACAGCAGAGGAGGGAGGGTCTGACAGAGCTTCCATGATCCTGTGACTGAGGAGGAAAGCCAGCATGGAGAGGGACAAGGGGCCCCTCACACTGGGGATGCAACTCAGCAGCCCCAACACAAAGATCAGCTCTGCTGGGAGGACACCAGGATCTGAGCTGGGACATCGACTGCACCGGGAGCCAGGCTGGGTAGAGATGCACAAACCAGCTTGGAGCAACCTGGTGCAGTGGGAGGTGGCCCTGCTTGTGGCAAGGGATGGGACTGAGATGAGCTTTAAGGTCCCTTCCATCCCAAACCATCGTGGGTTCTATAAAACACCCATTTTGCCCTCAGCTCTGCCCCAAACCCACAAACACAGTCCATGCTCAAGCTCTCCTCAACCCACAGCTCCCCAGGAGCTGGGTTTGGGGCAAACTGGACTCCACAGCCAAGCCCAGAGGGGCAGATCCAGGCTGGCACAGCAGGTTGGATGCAGGGAAGCTCTGATGACAAATGGCATCAGCACCACGACAGCAATTAGCTGCTCTGTGAGGTTAAGACAATGTGAGGCCCGTCCCTGCCAGACAGAAGATGCCAAGGGAACGTGTTCTGAAAGGTTTGGCCTCCTTAGCATCTCTCCAAAGTAATTCCACTTGTAACTCATAAAGCTTCCCCAGCTGACTGCACGGGGCTTGCCAGCTCCTGGATGAGACAGACATTTGTATGAGATATACAAAGCCATTTAGCTGTTCAAAAGCTATCAGCACTTACATGCAAGGTTGAAGCAGGACAGATTCTGCTGTATTCAGGGCATCAAAGGGGATTATCCAGGAAATGATAACAGATTTTAATTTAGATCCTCCAAGATGGGTATTGGGGCTGGGCAGGGAGAGGTAGAGAAAGAGAAGTGGGGAGGTTGTAAGGCAGGGAGGGGAGAAAAGCAAAATAAATAAGCAAGGAGAGATAGCTGATCACAAAAGTTGTGTCCACACATTTGCCATGCTGACCACGGAGCTGCCGCTGCCATGTCGTCATCCCTGCACCCACCCATGCTCCTTTTCCCTAATCCTTCACAATTCCAGGGTGAACACTGAGCTGCAGCCCCTCCACACCAAATATTGTCATTTTCCTAGGCACAGCATCTATTCCTGCTCAGAGCTATTTTTTCTAGGCAGAAGAGGAAGAGGCTGCCCATCGGGCTGTGACTCCAGCTATCAGACAGTCTATCAGCAGCTTCTGGGTACATTAAGTTCTCCTTTGCAGTGAGATCTTGATATTCCTGTCCTCCCAGCCTGATTTTCCATGCAGATTTAAAGAGCTTTACACAATGAACACCTCTGTGTCTCAGGCACGCTTGTGTTTATGCATTTTATCTAATTTCAGGGGCAGGATCTGAGGCTTGCTTTCCACACAAGGGATGGATGGATGGATGGATGGATGGATGGATGGATGGATGGATGGATGGATGGATGGATGGATGGATGGATGGATGGATGGATGGATGGATGGATGGATGGATGGATGGATGGAGGTATCTCCAGAGATGCTCAACATCAGCGCTCTGCGAGTCACTTTTTGGAGATGCTGGAGGCCCAGCTCAAATTTGAACACTCCCTCAAAATCAAAACATTTCGTTAAAACCCTAAAAGCAGCAGCTTTGTGTTTTAAACTGTTTTAATTGAGGATACGTGGCAAATCCTTCCAGACTGAGGAATAGTTTAAGTCAATCCCAAGCCTTGTTTTCTTTTTAGAAGCAGTTCCTTGCCTCATGTCCTCTCCTGCCACATGGCTTCTTTGCAGGTTTTGCCTTTCTATTTCCGACAGTCCCAGATGGAATCTATGAATAAAACTGAAGAGGAGCTGGAGATTGGCTCCGAGTCATTAACGCAGCAAATATAGACTCTGCTCAAGATCTGAGGCATGGAGGGGGGCGGGGGGAGAAAAGCTCCCACCTCTCTCCTCGAGGATGGATCCAGGCTAATGTGGAATGACGTATCCCTGCCGACATTAACAGAGCAGAGGGGACAGTTGGTGCCTTTTAATCCCCAGTTCAATTCAGTGTACGCAGTGGATGCACAAAATGCCTCTGGCTATGCATGACACAACTTTCCTGCCCAAAATGCCCATCTCCTGAGGCTGCTCTTGGAGAAAAAAGCCCAAATATCCCAGAACAATCTGTTCAGTGACCCGAATCTTTTGCCTGTGGAAAGATGTTTTATACATGGAGTTCTGTAGGAACCAGATCCCACGGGTGCAACACAAATTCACCCTCTGGTTTGACCTGGTCTGCCCAGGGACCTTGCATCACACCCATCCCCAAAGAACTGCTCTCCCCATGCTGCAGGAATGTGGCTGGCTTGGAGAGGAGATATTTATCCAAGAGGACAGTCAGAGTTATTCTGAGTCGCATTGATCGAAATCCTGATACTTGGTCAAGAAAATTTCTTGGGACAGTTTCTCGCCCTTCATTACGCAATTGGGCTGGACAGATGGATGAGGGGAGAGATCAAGCCAAATAAACACACCCAACACCCCCCAAAAAACCCCAAATCCTCCCCTTTCAAGCCAACACTCCAGACAGGGCTGTGAGCATGGCCTGTGCATGCACTCAGGTTAATGAAACGACCCAAACCCAAGAGCAGTGACCCCAGTGTGACAACCTGGGTGTCACCAACCCCACAAGCACAACGGGAGGGAGGACAGTCCTGCTTCCAGGTCATCAAGGCTGACCTGATCAGGTCAACACTACAAGATCATCAACTGATGAAAACCTCTGAAAACCATGGCAGAAACCCACCCACCCTTCAGCCGTGTTGTCCAGGGAGAAAATCCCTCATCCCTGCATCCCCACTGTCCATCCTCATTTCAGCAATTAAAGCAACAAATAAAGGTGAAGGGATCTCATTCCATTTTTAAGGCAAAAGGCATGAAAACAGAGAGTGAAGGGCACTGCTGGGAGGGAAAGGGGCTGTAATTAAACCCTCCCCCTCTTTATGTTTTTGCTGTTTTTCTGAAGGCCTGACTAAAATGCCCTTAAAACCTTCCTGCACAAAAGCAGGAAAAAGACCCCCCTTCCCCTCCCACCACCCGCCACTAAATGGAATGAAATGGATTTTTCAAATGTCATGCTAGTATCCACTTAATAATACATTTTCCTATAGACAGGACAATAATATATATTTTAATCACTTTTCTACAGGCAAATAAACGGCATGGAAGCCTGGCCTTCACTGGAGCTTGGAAATTATGAATTTTTCAATAACCTTTTCTATTATTCATCCCGTGTTATTCCGTAACATTTCTATGTGAGGAATGTGCTTGCCAGACACTTTATGAATCTCTTCTTTTATTTATTAAACAGCAAGGTGTCTCCCTGAAACCCCTCCTCCCTCCTCTGGAAAGATGTCGGTGGAGTCTGAGCAAGGCTTAAGACATAGATAATTACACCTTGGGTCATTTATAATTTCCCCTCTGTAACTGTGGCCACGTGAGCAGCTCCTGGGATGCAGCTGGCTCAGCCTCAGGTGAGTTTGGGGGCAGATGCCAGGAATAAAATCCAAAGTTTAGGGAATAGGACAATGGGGTGGGCTCCAGGGCTATGTCCCATTAAAACATCTTTATATAGGGAAGGATTCACCACTGGCACAGCACAATTCCCTGGGCTCTGGTAAGGATTAGAAATCAAGGCTGTGTCCGTGGATTTGGGGTTTGGGAGAAGCCAGCTCTTCATGCCCGGCTCCTACAGACACCCTCCATGAGGGTCTGCCCTGTGTCCTGCTGGATTGGATGGCCAGAGGCCCTAAAGAAAGCTTTTTCCACACCAAAACGCCAGTGCCCCGCTGTCCCTCATCGTTTACAGAGTGCCCTGCTGCAGGAATGACCCTGTAAATCCAAACAAAGTCCTTTTTCCTGGCTGCCCCCTACCCCTGAGCAGAGGGAGCAGCGCGTGCCGGGTGGCTGGACGCCGTGTACGGCACAGGAAGGGATCAAACAGGGAAGCACATCTTCCAACACCTAATACCAGCTTAATTATGGGATGTTATCCGTGCCTTACGTCCCTGCACGACGCAGAGGGCTCAGCAGCTGATGGCAAAGATCCTCTGATGCGACCCAATTAGGAACCCAGATCCGACGCCCAAGAGCCGAACGCACGGCAGAAAGAAAAAGCAAAGGAGACGACAAGGAAGCAGACCTGGAATTAATCTGAGAGCTGTGCTCAGGGGTACCCACGAGGTAATGGTTATAAAGATTTATAATTTGAAGGCAATGACCTCGTGGGGAAGAGTGGGGGTGCTCTTCTTGCAGCAAGCGGGACCTTATTATTTTGCAAATGACATCTCCATCACGAGGCAGAGCCTCTCGCGCTGAAATACAGATGAATAAATGATACGTGGAGGAGCTTTATGCAGATTCTTGGTGGAGATATGAAGAAAAGGGGGAAAAAAATAAAAAGATAGAAAATTAAGGCATAGATTTCCCATCCCCAAGGTTCAGATAGCAGAGTCACTGGGGAATTTAAAAAAAAAAAAAAGAAGTAAAATAAAAATGATCGAAAATATCGCCTGGAGCTCTGCACTTAAGAAAGAAGGAGAAGGAATTTTAAAGTGGGATGCTGGATCTAAAAGCAGCTTTGGCAGGGTAGCTCAAAGCAGCCAGAGCATCCCTGGGCACGGCCCTGGTTCAGCATCCAGGGTCCTCATCCCACACACAGAGAGCTGGAGCTCATGGGCCCGGCCAGACTCTGATCCAAGCCATTTTTCCCTCAGTATCTTTAATTAGCCGATCCCTCCTGCCTGCCACAAGGACAAGAGGAAGGACATTGCCCCAGCCTGTGGCCAGGAGCCTGTTCCATACCTGTTCAAATACTGATAACTCCTACTCCAGCTGCCTCAGGTGGCTGTGGGCTGACACTTGGCAAAGGATTTCTCTGATAACTCCTTGTAATCAGGATGGGAAAACAGCCCCACTGAACCCAACAAAAAATAGATTAAAATTAAAAAAAAAAAAAAAGCAGCAACTGTGAGAAAAGGCCGGTGACAGGGACTGTAATGGGTTTTCAGGGGCGGGAAATGCTTTTGGTTCAACTTTTTGTTGTTGCAGCAGGAGGCTGGAATTGGAGGAATTGATTGCAGGGCAGGGATGCAGCTCAACATGCTGAGGCCAGAGTCCCTTCTGCAGGGGACTTGCTAGACAGCCTCCAAGGAAAAGAATCATTCCACTGTTGTTACTGATACTGTGAAAATGTGGGGAATCCAGGAGGCAATGGAAAAGGAAAGAAGCTCAAATAAAATTAAGGAAAACCTCTAGGAAATTCATTTTTTCTATACCCCGAGGATGGGAAGGAGAAGCACAGAGAAGCACCAGCTAGGTGTCATGCCCAGGATGTCAAAGGTCGTGTCTGAGGCACAAACCCTGCAGGTTTTATGCCAGGTGTGAACCAGAGTGACCGTGGGCAGTGAATCCCAGTGCCCTCATTAGCCAAAATTCCTATTTCATGCCCAGTGCTGGTTATTTTTAAACCTGCACATCTCACATGAGCAGAGAGCCCAGAGGATGGGCAGCTCCAACCAGAGAAACGAGATCCATGGACAACGGCAGCTTGGAGGGGGGAAGGAGCAGCAGAGCAGGGTTGGGACAGGATGTTGTGAGAAAGGAGGCAATAATCTTTATTGTGGATGATGAACATCAGAACTGCTCCAAGACAGCCAGGAATCTTGGAGATTCCCAGCGACTGTGAGGGCACTGAGGACCTGGCACAGGGTGCCCAGAGAATGTGGATGTCCCTGGGAGTGTGCAAGGCCAGGGTTAGATTAGGGTTAGGAGGTGGATGGGGCTGGAGCAGCCTGGTCCAGTGGAAGGTATCCCTGCCCACAGCAGGGGGCAGGAATGAGATGAGCTTTAAGATCCATTCCAACCCAAACAATTCCAGGATTGTATGATCCACGATCAACAAGGTTGGGAGGAGGGAACAATGGCTTAGGGGGGGATTTCCAGGTGGTGAGAAGGGGTGGTCAGGGAGAGGAGAAGGGATCACCACCCTCCTGCACTCCTTTGCAGCACCAGCAGCATGGAAGGCTGACCTGACTCTCCCTATCCCACAGGAACTTCTGGATTTAATGGCAGAGGCTCCCAACCTCACCCACCTCTGCAGCTCTGCCAAAAGCACCAAGGGCAACCCAAAATCGAGGTCGCCCAGATCCCAGCCAGTTGCCTTCTCTCCCTGTCTTTGTCCTTGGCATGAAGCTTCTGGCAAGCAGGTCCAACCCCGGCAGGTGGGAAGCGAGGGCTTTTTGGACCTTGTGAACCTCATGACAACTGGAATCTCCAGTAAAATAGAACAAAGGGACCAACACGTCGTGCTGGCTGACTTCTCCAGAAGGATCCGGTGGGTTTGGCACCAAAAGAAGCAGCCACATTTTCCAATGTTCCAACAAGTTGGCTGTTGAGCCTCTGAAATGCAGAAAATTGCCCAGCAATCCAAGCTGAGCACTTTGGGAAACACAGACTGAACTAACCACTTGGAAAACAGCTTCCAAGTCTCTCTGAAGCTTTCCCTTGAAATGACAGCTCCAACTTTTTAATGGCACCCAAAGTATTTTCAGCCTGGTTTCCTGAGGAAATGAGCCTTACACACCGGCAGTGCCTGCCCGGCTGTTTCCTTTCCCCATCTCCAGTGATTTCTAAACCTTATAACCCATTTCAATAAAATCTGATGGAAGGACACATTTATCTCCAAGATACAAGTTTGGGGAAAACAGGGAACTAGTCAGATGAAAGATACCATTAAAGCTTTTACCCAGAGAAAGGCAGCACCGTGAATTCAACTTTTTTTAAGCATCAGAAAATCTAGCATGAGTTTGCTCTCGAGACACAGGCAGAGAGATCCAGGAGTAATTATTTCTGCTGCTCATGGAAGTAGCTGTGTGTGTTTTTTATATGTATGAAATCAACACTGGAATATTTGCCTGGATAAACTAATCGAAATTGCTTGTTGGATGAGTTCACCGGCTATAAAACCCTGCAGTTACAAGGTATAATTACAGCAGCTTTTATTTTCCTCAACAAAAAAAGTCTTCATTAAAACAGAGTTAAGGTTGTAAACAGATCATTAATTTACAACAACATTATCAGATGGGTTACAGTTATTAAAAGAGCACACACTGAAGAGCCAGGAAACCGAGGAGTGAAGGTTAAAATCAGCTGAAATTTGGAAAGCTGAGTTTCATAAATATCCCAGCCCCAGCCTGATCAGTTGCAGGGATACTGCAGCAAGGACACCTGGGGAGATCTGCATTATGGATGGGCTGGTGGGAGGCCCAGCAGTGCTGGAGATGCTCCTGGAGCAGGCACGGACACGGAGCTTCCCGTGTTCTGGGGAGCTGGGGCTGCAGTCTAGGGGAAGCTGCCCCTGCTCGTGGCAGGGGGTTGGAACAGGATGGGATTTAAGGTCCCTCCCAACCCAAACCAGTCTGGGATTCTCTGACTTGCCCCACTGAGCCCCACAGGGAGCCCAGGAGGCTGAGCCCCTCCCTGGATGACACCTCCTGAGACCTTTCTGGGCTGCAGCTCATCTCACACAGAGCACACCCCAAGGCACTGAGCCCAGAGGGGTCTGCCCAGCTATCCCAGCCCCACCTGGAACCCTCAGGGTAACCCAGGTGTGCCCCAAAGCAGTGACAGCCACGGGCACCACATACCAGGGGATGCCCAGCAAAGCCACCCTTCTCCTCAGAAGGAAAAATTAATTTAATCTCTGACTCCAGAGGGCAAAGAGCACCAGCACCACGGAACCACGGGGAGAAGGACCAGGATGGGATTTCACCCAGGATCCCAGGACCTGCACGTCCCTGTGCTGCTCCCTGCAGGCAAAGGTCTGCTCTGGGCAGCAGAGCAGAGCTAACAGCAAATGAGGGCGAGCACACACAGAGGGGGAATCACAGGAATTCAGGGAAAATTGGGGTTTTCAGCTGTTTGCTTTCCCTCTCAGCCTCGGGTTTGCATTCCTTTTATCCCTTACTTTTATTGTAAGTACAGAGTATTAGCTGTCTCTCAGTAGCTCCTGAAGGAGCCAAGGGCTGGAGTGATGGACCCAGCAGGGAGGGGACGAGCATCCCACGTGTCTCCAGCTCCAAGAAAATCTGTGATTTGGTGTCTTGCCATAAAGCAGGACATAGGCACAACCAATTCCCTCACAACCATGGCTCAAGGCCTCTTTCTTCTCTTGAAACCTGCCCCAGGTTTGCTTTCAGCACATTGAGTGGGGAGAGAGAGAGAGAGAGAGAAATACAATCATGGAAAACCTTTAAAAGCCTGCACAGCTCTCCCTTGATAGCACATTGTTAAAAGGGATGTTATTGCGAGGGGACACTGTGAATCCATACAGTCAATGCTCCAGAACTTCAGTGGCAAAACAACTCAATAGCCTCAATTGACTGCATGAAATTCTATCATTTTACCACTAGAGAAAAAGAAGGCAGAAGGAAAAAAAAAATAAATAAGGGACTACATTGCATTTGTCTTTCGTTAACTCCCTGGGCAAGAGCATCTCAATCCCTGTCCTTAGCACAATGTGAGCCAAATCCTAAGTGGCTCCAATAAAAAAGTAAAAAAGCAATATACATCCCAAATGCACTCCCACCCTCCAGAGCCGCTCTCCTGACTACCCCAAAAAGAACAGCCTCGGCAGCATAAAGACAGCATCAGCCTCAGGCAGCTGCCTTGATTAGCACCTTCCCTCTGATGAAGATGACGTGGGATATGATTAAAGATGCTCTGAAAAGACACACAAGTAAGAGAGGAGAACTTTTTGCCTCCTTTCCCCAGCTAGGTCACTAGGTGTTCCTCCTCAGCAACTGATTTCTTATTCCAAATTTGTCCAGACCCTGCTCTTCTTCATCAGCTGAAGAGCTCCGAGACCGCCGGCGCCTCGACTGCTCCTCTCCTGCTGATTGGGCTTTGTGGCTCTTGGGAAGTTCTGCCTGATGGCAGGAATCTGCACCCTCCCACCAACTGGCACTTAAAGGGGCTCCAAGGCACCGTGGAGGCTTCAGAGCATCACAAAGAACCAGCAAGTATTACTTTTGTAAATCAAAACCCCTGCTTAGCTTCTTTCCCCCCTTTCTCTCATGCTGTACACTCAGGAATCCAGCTGCTTTCGCCACAGCCTCTCGGAGAGATGCCGATCACCCCGCGAGCTGCCCTCGGCCATCCCCACGAGGGAGAGAAAAGATGCTTTTTATTTCGGGCAGCGCAATCCAGCAGGCAGGTCAGGGGTCTGGCAGAGCGGGCGGTGCCTGGCTGCCTCCCCGCACTGCAGAGTGACTTTGGGAAGTCACCGCACTCCGCCGGGTCCCCTCCCCTTCTCCTTCTCTGCCATCTGACACACGGGCTGTTTCCTTGTACCCCGGCCAAGCCCCAGCGCTCCCTGCAAATGCTAATGAGCGGTGCCATTGCAACCTGGACGTGCCGGGCTGAACATCTGTGCTTCCACAGAAACCTCTGGATTCGGGCTGGAGGGACGGAACAGCACAGCCAGCAGGGCTTTGCCTCGGTCCCAAACCATCCCCTGCACTTCGGGCTGCCCACCCCAAAATTCTCTCTCCGTTCCCACCCGTGTCAGCCCATATTCCACCGAGACAGAGCATGGGCTGAGCACAGGGATGCCAGGAGGGGCTGTGCCGACTTGTGCAGCCTCCTCTGAGCAAGGCAGCACCTGCCGGGATGTCTCATCACAGCCAATTGATATTCTACTGAGCAGCTTCGGAAAAATAATCTGCAAACAAGACGCTGCAGGCTATAAAATCACTCCCTCTCCTTCGCTTTAGTTCGCAGCTTAATAAAAGCATAACACAAGGTAGCCGAGGAAACCGCCGCACTTTGCCCAACCACATCATCCCTTTGTGTATTATTAATCGGTTTCAAGTTGTACCACGGTTTCCTGGGGTGGGAAGGAGAAGGGGGCTCCGGTTGTGGAGCAGACTTGTCTTTCCCTTTCAAGATTCGCTACTGAAAGTCTCACTTAACAGAGCAGCGGAGAAAGAGAGTGGCACTTACACCTCTGGCTCCCCACGATGCTCACGGCGAGGATCGATAGGAAAATCATTTGGGGTTTATCTCTGCTGAAGGACACAGGCGCAGCACTGAAATGGAGAAGTTTCAGCCAAATCGGGTGGAAAAAGCATTGTTGGGAAAATGGGGAAAACACACCAATTTTGGAGAGCGGAATGGGGCCCTAAGTGGCACCCTGGTATTGTAAAGTAGATGTCTCTCACCCAAAGCTTTCCAACTCTCCCTTGCTTCATAAAATCATGGAATTCAATTTGGAAAAGACCTCTGACATCTTTCTGGGGTCCCTGATGGGTTTGCAACAGCTCAGTGCAGGGGGCCTCCTCCCTGATCACAACACATCAGGCAGGAACATTAATTCTGAGGTCTGCAACCTGTTCCCAGACCTCCACACGGGTTTGGTTTCAGGCACAGGCAGAATCCTCTCCAAATGCTCCCAGGATGGAATCAGCAGCTCCCTGGATGCTGCACGGGGTATTGGAGAGCAGCTCTGAGATGCTGAGTGCTCCCATCTGTGGATTTCTCTATCACCTGGATGAAGAAGGGTTTTACAGTGGGGAAGAGAGGCACGGAGCATCCATCAGAACCCCAGGAGCAGCACGGGCAGGAGACCAACAGGCTGCTGCAGAGGCTGCTGATAATTTTTTCCACTCCCACTAAAAAAGTAAAATATATTGTCTATTCGGGAGCAGTTTAAGTTGGTTCATTTCACACAGTATATTAACCGGATTTCTTTAATAGGGGATTTTTATTTGGTGTCGAGCCCCAACTGTTATCCCAAACCCTGCACCCTGGGACTCCAGCTATTAAACCCTCTCCCTGGACACAAAGCTGGAAGTGCTGCTGGGGCAGCGGGTTTGATGACACTCAGAAATAAACGGCTCAATCATTTCTAAACATCCTGTCCATTACTGCCGCCACGTGACCCAAGAGATTTCTCGAAGCAAAGCTGCTTTTTAGATTTACCAAATGGAAAACAAGGTATTGGGAACCTTCCTGGAGTGCAGACCCTTCCCAAGCTCCTGTGGGGATGCTTAGGGCAGCTCCATGCAGGGATAAAAATGTAGGATGGGATAATACACTGAAACTCCCTGAAAACACTGGCCAGGGAGAAAATCAAGGGTTTCTCTCTGGATGGGCTCAGTCCCGACTTCCTTTCACATGGCTGCTGCAGTCCAGATGGGAGCTCAGCTCCTGTGCTGGAAATTGATTCTCTCTGTATCAGGGATGAACCACAGGATGTGGCCAGGCTGATCTAGGTTGGGCAAATACCAGCACGGATCCAGCAGCCCAACTGCTCCCCTGCTTCCCTTCGGTGGCTACTGGGGCTCCACAGCCTTTAATGGGACCAGAAACAGTGGCCAAGGTGGGAGTCACCAGCCTTTGCTCTGCCAGCAGAGAAGCACCATCTTTTGGGATTAAAAACTATCCTGAGATTTTTAAATCCTGAGAGGTGAAGAGCAGCCCTTGGGGAAGATATAGTAATTTTTTTTAACCTCCATGGAAAACCCCAGCTCAACGTGGCACCCACAGCACTGAGCAGAAACTGCCTGTAAGGCACAACCCAGCCCCGAAGGCAAAATTCCCCCTCTCCAGTGAGTCCAGCGCCCCTTGTGCTCCTCTCTCTCCTCCTCAAAGCCTCCCAATCCCATCCTGGCAGCCGTCACCTCGGCATCCAACCGCTCTGCTCCGATCCACGCCTGGTTAACCAGGTGACAAATGCCCCCAGTTAATTTTTCTCCTCTCCCCTATCTGGGGTGCCGCTGACATTTTGATATTTCCCGCTGAGATTATTCTTCACATAATGAATTTTCTCCCCGGCCCCTCCCTCCCTCGCCCCTTCTGGCTTTGCCGGCGCACACTCTCTCCCAACTCTGCCGGCTCCAGGAGCATGCCCGACACAAGATGAATCGCCCGGAGACTCCTGGTGCATCCTTCTTTACACTTCACATCTTCCCGGCGCCGATGAGAAATCGGTTTTTTCCTCATCCATCATAAGTCAGCGTGACAAGGCTGTCGTTCTCCGGCACCGCTCCGCTGTATCACGCGCCTCTCCGTCCCGCCTGGCTGAGCAACCCGCTTCCCTGCGAGCATCTGGGACCTTTCCGAAGGGCTGTCGGTTGGATCGGGAATTTGGGCACTGACAAAAAGTTATTTCGGAACGTTTCCAGCCTCCAAATTGCTCCCCGCCTCTTGGGCTGTGCCCCAGTAAGATCCTGCACGGCTCAGGCTGGGTTAATCCTAAGGAGGACTCGTGTGGAAGGGGAAACTGAGGCACGGAGCAGTTTTGTGACTCCCATGAGGTCTGACTGCGAGCCAGGAACAGCTGTCTACAAATCCTGCTTTTTATCCCAGCACCGCTCCAATAACCAAACTCCAAACTTGAGCAATGGCATCAAAACCAAAGGAATAAAAAGGTAAAACTGTCAACTCTCATCTCTTCAATAAACTTCAATTTTCCTCCTGTAACATCAGCCAAAGAAAGCAGGGGATTCTGCCTCAGGTACAATTTGATATGGATACTTCCCTCTTTTTGACATGGGATGTTTTTTCCAACAACTCCCACTTACTCAGAAATTCCTCTCAGGCCTGGGATAGAGGGAATTTGGAGTGGGGGAATCACCCTACTATGAATTCAGCCAACACAAAGCCCAGCAGAAAGCTGGAATCTCCTGCCAAGGTTAGGAGCAGCCCTCTGCTTTCACTTCCTGCTGAGCATCCAGCTTGGGAGCCAGTTTGTGAGTCTGGCAGCAGCACGGGGAGGGGGTTGGAGTGAGGATGTCAGGGAAAACAGGGGGAATCAGAGACAGGCAAGGGTCAGATAGCTCCGTGCTGCCTGCTGCCACCTGGCCCTGCAGCCAAGCTTGTTTCCATGACAATAGCAGGTAACTTCACTCCAAGGCATCAAAAAGAAATGGGATGGAAAGCCATCCAACAGAGACAGAGAAGTGACAGCTCGGCCATTGGGAGCAGCCCCCCACGAGCAGGCTCCCTCTCAGCTCTACTGCCCACGCCCAGGTAAATCCTTGCATTTTGGGGTTTTCCCTAAAAACGGCTGCAATGCCTTGGTGGTGGTGAGCCTGCAGCCCTTTCCATGCCACATCCCTACAACACCTGCTCCACCAGCAAACCCCGTGCAGTTTGGAGAGCCAGGAGCAGAGAAGGAGCATCCCTGAGAACCCTGGCAGAAGCAGGGAAGAGCTCCCAGCCATCCTCCCTCCTGTCATTCCAAGACAAGCAGCTCAGCCGGGAAAAGAAGATTTAACTGTGTTTGCCTCAAAACCCCAAAATGAGTTCCCTCCCATCTGCCGGGAGAGATTGATCTCCTAAGTCAGCCGTAAATTGCCCGAAAACTCCCTTGGAGCATTTTGGCAGGAGAGGGATGAGGCCGGGAGTGGAGTGCTCTCGTAGGCTCACATCCTGCAAGGACACTGCCTGGGAGCAGGTAAATTACCCAGCTTGGATAGAACGATTTCAGCTAGTTAATTAGTTTTCTAATTTCTTTTATCTGCAGGTAAAGATCTTTCCACCTCAAAATGAGAATCCCAGTTCCCCAATTCCTTATTCAGCTTCCTAAATAATGCTGACTCGGCGTTACAACAAAGAGACCCCTCTGCCATCTCAGATAACCCCAGGACAAACTTTGCACCTCTTTAATGTCATTTTGGGGCACTGGACATCATCGCAGGGGGACAGAAGCAATTTGCAACAACGCTGGAAGTAGTAAAATGCAGAAAATTCAGAATAAACAGTGGACATCTGATATCATGTGTGTTTGCAGCCCAGGCAAACCCTGGTATCCAACTGCCAGCACTTCAAAGGTACAAATGTGAGACACAGAGATACAGAGATATAGAGATATAGAGACATATATAATCTTTTTTTAAAACTCTCAGGCTCATTAGTCCAGTTCAAGCTGTGTTGCTCCACTAGAAAGGCTCTGATGATGCCTTTTATTCCCTACTGGTACCTTAGTTTTTCTTTAAATTTTTCAAGTTAAAGTTTTCAAAGAACTCTGCTTAAAAGTCCCTTTCTATAAATCCATATTAACTAATTCCATGCAAACCCTTGAAAGTGTTCTCAGTATTGTTGATCCCAAACCTTCAGCAGGAGTTTAGTCCTTAAAAACCAGATTGGAAAATATTGGGGTTGCTTTTTCAGCCTTTTTAACCTAAAACCTGCTTTTGGTCCGTGGTTTTGAGTTGCTTCTTTCCTCAGTGGAAGAGGAGATTTCTCCACAGCATTGCAAAATCCTACAGGTGTTTACAAAGGCTCAGAGATGGTGGGAGAGGAATCCAAGATGCCTGAATTTTTCCGTGGCATTTCCTGCTGAATGCAAACTGCAAAATAATTGGGGACTCGAGATGCTCGTGGCTATTCAGAATGGCAGGATAAAAGAATAACTCTTTTCTGTGAACAATCACCAAACAAATCACTGCTGAGCATATGCTCAGACAAATTAGAAGGAAAACCAAAGAGGCCCAAACAGGCCAGTCATGGTACACAAAATGCAGGAGGCAGGAATTCCCAAATGAATGGAATAGATGCTGCTCAGCCCTGCCCAGCCCAGGAAAGGGGCAGAGGGCAGCTGGGAAGGTGGGAGTCAGAGGGTGTTTGGGGGAGCAGTTGTGGGGTGAGTCCTAAGTGTAAAAAGGACCTGGAGCTGCTGGACAAATTCCAAAGGAGACAACAGAGAAGCTCCAAGGGCTGGAGCCCCTCTGCTCTGGAGCCAGGCTGCCAGAGCTGGGGGGGCTCACCTGGACAGGAGAAGGCTCCAGGGAGAGCTCAGAGCCCCTGGCAGGGCCTGAAGGGGCTCCAGGAGAGCTGGAGAGGGACTGGGGACAAGGGATGGAGGGACAGCACACAGGGAATGGCTCCCACTGCCAGAGGGCAGGGCTGGATGGGATATTGGGCAGGAATTGTTCCCTGGGAGGGTGGGCAGGGGCTGGCACAGGGTGCCCAGAGCAGCTGGGGCTGCCCCTGGATCCCTGGAATGTCCAAGGTGAGGTTGGACAGGGCTTGGAGCAGCCTGGGATAGTGGAAGGTGTCCCTGCCCAGGGCAGGGGGTGGAATAGGATCAGCTTTAGGATCCCTCCCAACCCAAGGCCTCCCAAAACTCTGGTGATTCCCTGGCTCTGATTCTGGCACGCTCACATTCTGCAAACACTCCTGGGATATTCCTGAAGCAGAGCCTGCTCTGCCTCCACCCCAGCAGGAGATGTTATAAAGCTGCATCAGCACCACAATCTGAATTTCATCTCCCCCAGGACAAATGCAATTCCTGGCACTGCAGGAGGCCCCGATGAGCCAGAGTCAAATGTGGAACATTTAGATTGAGGTGAGATGTCCACCTAAACCATGTAATTCCCTCCCTATCCCGGCAGGTGACACACACCTGAGATGGTGACAGCACTGGCACTGCAAGGGTGGGATGGATATTTAGAAATCCAAATCCTTCCACTTTCAGATAAAAATCCCACATCTTGAAAAGAAGCATCCCTATGGATATCACAGCAGTTCCAAGTCCTGCATGAGAAGACAGACCAGACCAGTGACCTCATCTGTCCCAGCTGAGCCAGCTCCTGCCCACCACATTCCATCCTCACTGGGTGCAGGATGAGTTCCCGGGGCTTCCCAGTGCTCCCCACCTTATCTCCCTCCACCAAGGCCTCTCAGGGCCAGCTGCAAAGGGATAAACAGCTGGAGACAGACATGGGGAGGGCAAGAATCCGTGAGGAAAGTGATGGAAGCTGCCATGTGTCACCGAGCTGCAGCCACCAAGGCTAATTGAGCCTTCAGGCCCTGCTCCTCCCGATGATGGGAGCGGGGGAGATTAATGAACAGAACCAACCTTTTCCTTCTTTTTATGGTTCTTTTTTCCTACCAGTGTCTGAGCACGGCAGCAGAACCAGGATCAATAGGTGGGAAATGTAGGTAATAAGTGGCCTTTAAGAAGACAGCTGGGACCTGCATGTCCTGCTCAGCTACAAATCCCAATCCTGCCTGACAGGCACAGCTCTGGCACACAGGCCCCTGGATAAAAATCACGGGACAGAGGCCAACAACTGGAGCTGCTCTGAGGGCTGAATGCATCCCTCGGTCCCCACACAAGGAAAGAATCCAGGATCTGTTTCATTGTGGGGGGCAGCAGGAGGGATGGCTGGAATGAGATCCCCAAAATATGGAAGGTTGCTTATATCCATCACTTTTGGGAACACGTTCAAGCTCTGCCACACCACATCCACTCTTAGCACCAACTGGGCAGTTTAAGATAAATTTAATTAAGGTTTGCACAGAGCCCCTGGGACAGCCTGGGATTTTGAAGTACCCTTCATCTGCAGACTAGGAATGGCTGGGGAGGGACCTTGGAAAAGGCCAGGAACAGGTCAAGAGAGGATAGTTTTAAACTGCCAGAGGGCAGGTGGGAAGAAGTTGCTCCCTGTGAGGGTGGGCAGGGGCTGGCACAGGGTGCCCAGAGCAGCTGTGGCTGCCCCTGGATCCCTGGCAGTGTCCAAAGTCAGGTTGGACGAGGCTTGGAGCACCCTGGGACAGTGGAAGGCATCCCTGCCCATGGCAGGGGGTGGGATTGGATGAGCTTTAAGGTCCTTTCCAACCCAAAGCACTCTGTGATGATTTGACGATAACGGGAGGGAGGTTGAACACATTCTGACGGGTCAGACCTGTGAGCAGCATCACATCCAGCCAGAGCCAGCACCACCCCTGCCAGACAACACAACCACACGAGCTCCCCAGCCTTGTCCCGAGCACCCTCAGCTCCTCAGAGCCTCGGCTGTCCAGGAGGGAGGGCAGGGCAGCCCCCAGGAAAAGCACCTGCTCTGGCTGCAGCTTGGGCCCCACTGAGAGGGCAGAGGGTCAGGGCAGCACGGCTGGGATGGCAGACCCAGCTGCTGCATCACAGGGCACTGCAGCTGAGAATCGAGCAGCCTGGGGCCCTGTGTGCCAGCCCAGGGCTGTGTATGACAACCTTGGTCCTTGTGCGCCAGCCTGGGGCTGTGTATGGCAGCCTGGGTCCCTGTGTGCCAGCCCAGGGCTCTGTGTACCAGCCCAGGGCTCTGTGTACCAGCCCAGCCTCTGTGTACCAGCCCAGGGGTCTGTGTGTACCAGCCCAGGGCTCTGTGTACCAGCCCAGGGCTCTGTGTGCCAGCCCAGGGCTCTGTGTGCCAGCCCAGGGCTCTGTGTACCAGCCCAGGGCTCTGTGTACCAGCTCAGGCTCTGTGTACCAGCCCAGGCTCTGTGTACCAGCCCAGGGCTCTGTGTACCAGCCCAGGGCTCTGTGTACCAGCCCAGGCTCTGTGTACCAGCCCAGCTCTGTGTACCAGCCCAGGCTCTGTGTACCAGCCCAGGCTCTGTGTGCCAGCCCAGCCTCTGTGTACCAGCCCAGGCTCTGTGTACCAGCCCAGGCTCTGTGTACCAGCCCAGCCTCTGTGTACCAGCCCAGGCTCTGTGTACCAGCCCAGGCTCTGTGTGCCAGGCTCTGTGTACCAGCCCAGGGCTCTGTGTACCAGCCCAGGCTCTGTGTCCAGCCCAGGCTCTGTGTACCAGCCCAGGCTCGTGTACCAGCCAGGCTCTGTGTACCAGCCCAGGGCTCTGTGTGCCAGCCCAGGGCTCTGTGTGCCAGCCAGGCTCTGTGTGACTGCCCAGGGCTCTGTGTACCAGCCCAGCCTCTGTGTACCAGCTCAGGCTCTGTGTACCAGCCCAGGGCTCTGTGTACCAGCCCAGGGCTCTGTGTACCAGCCCAGGGCTCTGTGTACCAGCCCAGGGCTCTGTGTAACCAGTCCAGGCTCTGTGTACCAGCTCAGGCTCTGTGTGCCTGCTGCCCGGGCCCTGTGCACTGCAGTGCTGGTTGTCATGCGAGTCAGGCGGCCCTGGTGACAATCAGGCACCGCTGGCAGGCGGTGCAGGTGGCTGCCTGCACCTGGGGCTGCTCGGGCAGAGCTGCTCCCTTCGCTGCACCTTGTCCTGCTGCTCTCCTGACTCGGGGCCACAGCCAGGACCCGCCTGGCTTGTTGAGACTCTTCTCCACAAAGCTCAGCCATGTCTCAGCAGAGAGCAGCCCCTGAGACTGGAGAAGCACTGCCCGTGCAGAAGGGATGGACTGATTCGTCTCCTGGCCACCAAAAGCATCCCAAGTCCTGGCTAATGACCTTTCCCATCCTGTGGAGGCATTAATCAGCTTGGAGTGCTGATTTTCCATGACTTCTGGAGGCAGGCTGGCTCCCTGGCAGGAGCGTGGCCGTGGACTCCTCCAGACCTCTTTCTCTCCTCATCAGAGTTACTGTTTTGGGTAATGATGAAGCAGGGGAATTGATTTGAAGCCTAATGAATAATCAGCCACCATCAATAATTGTAATCACTAATCTGGTGCAATTAGAGGCAATTATAGTAAATGCAATTTCCTCCCGAGCTGCTAACGAACTGCAAAAATATGAATTGACTTGAACTGGCTGCATGTGATTTATGCAGCCGCGAGATCAAGGATCCCATTACACCAACAAAGACTCTTAAAGCGACATGGAAGTCGCTTTGTCCCCCTTTCCCATCCCACCCTCCCAGCAGAGCCACCAAACTTTGGCAGGGATCCCACCATAAAAGAGACGAATCCCCTTTTTTCCCCTCTCCTTTCCTTTCCACATCCCATTCCCACACCAGCCCACGCAAAGCGAGGACAGCACATGCGAGGAGAGGTGCCACTCGCCACGTCCGTGTGCGTGGAGAGATTGCCACCTATTGGCACATCCACGGGCACGATGGAGGAGGCAGCTCCACCTCCAGATCCACGAGGAGCTGCCGGTTCCTGCTGCGGGTTTGGAGATGAAGCTGCGATTTTCGAGATGCCTGTTATCCTCCCGAGGCCGTTGAAAGCGCTGTTTCAAAGCACCCTTTAATTTCAAGTGCCCGGGAGGACGCGCACCAGCCTCAATTGGAAAAGGTGATAAGCACAAGAGTGGGATCTTAGGAGAGTTTTTGAGATGAAAAGAGAGCTCGCGAGCACTTTTTTTTTCCTCCCAAACTGCAACCGAAAACGGAAAGATCTCGAAGAAAACACAAACCACTTCCCGAAACAAAAGAGCTGAATTCAGTGCCAAGAATGGAATTGAAAAGCACCAAAAGGAGCCATTTCAGGGACCTGGGGCAGGTCTCAACTTCTCTATCAGTTTGGGAACTCTACAAAAGTGGATTTTGTGTTGAAAATACTCAATCTGGACAAAGGTGGCTCTAAAGAAACCCGGTCTAGTGGAAGCTGTCCCTGCCTGTGGCAGGGGGTTGGAATGGGATAATCCTTGAGGTCTCTCCCAACCCAAACCGGTCTGGAAATCCATGATAATGTGGAGATTCCTCAGATTTCCATTCTCAAAGCCCATTTGATGACAAGCCATGGGGAAACAGCTCTCAGCAGACAGGTACACACGCCAAGGGGCACTGAATTTCCATAGCCCATTCCAGAGAGGCAGAAACCACTGGATCAGCCAGGGAAATGAACCTGCCTTCATGAGTAACCCCCCACTCCATTCCAGCTATTATTCTCCTCAGAGTCAATAGCTTCCACTCTCCCATCCGTAAATCTTGATATTCACCTCCCCAGAAATCAATAGCTGCCTATTATTGGTCTGTAATTGTTACAAAAATTTAATCAAGGGTCAATAAAGGAAAGGAACAAGTCTATTGCAGCAGCAGAACTTCCAACACAAAGTATTTCACTGCCCAATTATCCTCTGCTCCTGACTTTTGCTAATATTATTTATTATTCAGGCAACTACAATGCCCAGAAGACTCAATCTGAGCTCTGAATGATGTTCCTGCAACAAGGAACAAAATTCACAATGTTGCCCAAACCACTTGCAAAGCAAAGCACCGACTGTATTGTACAGAAAAAGGAACAAACTGCTGGGGAAATGATCACGGCAATAAATCTGTGCCCAAAACTAAACACCAAGTGAGCGTTGAGAAATTAAAAGACAAATGAGAGACTCGTTCCCAGAGGAAATGCGAGTCGGTGGTAACTGGTGGAAGCTGGGGATGTTTTTTATAGGTGTATTTTGGAAATGCAAATTGTGTTTCTGTGCAAAATTGCTACTTCTGTGGAGATTATTGGATCAAATTCACTTTAAAGTAAAAAAAAAAAAAAAAAAAAAAAAAAAAAAAAAAATAAAAAAAAATTAGGAGAGAAAGGGATTAAACCATCCTTTGTAATTTCTACCCAAATCAGTTCCAGGTGGTTGTTAGCTCTCCAGGCTTCATTTGTCTATGTCTTGCAGACAAAAAAAGGTGAGGAAAATAGCAGGGACATTAAACAAGTCCAAGTGTCTTTCAAAATAAGAATAATTGTCAATTTTGATACATGCTAGTCCCACTGATGATTTCTGAGAGGTTTGAAGGGGTGAGAAATTTTTCCACAGCTGCCACATCCCACATTGCCACTTGGAAAAAAATCACATTTCCAGTTTTCCTACAGGTTTGGAGACTCTTTAACCTGGAGATCTCTCCTGTCTCATTCTCCACTTGCCTTTTGGGCTTTAAAAATCAAATTTTAAGATCTCCCATAAATCCAGCATGCTTATTCCATACAAAACACAGGCAAGTGTGTCACAGACCTCCTGCTCACAGTCTGAAAAGCATTTGGTTCCATTTACCAGGAACTTTGGGGATTTTCCTAAGGCAGTCAAGGGTCACTTTTGCTTCTCAATCTCCCTCTCCATTGATTGTCTGTTCACCTTCCACCCTTCAAAATTCACAGAACCTAAACAATTCCAAACCACAAATTCCCATTGACATTTTCCCTCAAAACAAAGCAGAGGCTGCATTTGTGCTCTAAGGCTTTATGCCCAAGCAAGAATCTAAATAAAGCCATCACATAAAACCCCCTGAGAAAACATAACCATAAAAAAAAACCCCACCAAAAACACCACCTTAAGCAGATAAAATATAATTATCCAGCCACAAATGGTGCCAACACTCCAAAGAAGCAGGAGGAGCACAGGCAGCTCCAAACCCACTGAAATTTCCATCTGTAAAACACTTTTCCCCCCCTGTGGCACAACACATGTAATAAATATGGAAATCTGCAAAGAAGGAAAACCTGGGACTCTGCTGCATCTCACCAACAAAGTACATCATGGGTTTGTCAGGAAATGAGGATCTTTCTTCTTTCTCTGGTCTTTGAAGGGCTCATGGTTTTGGGATATTTCTGGTCCATCACTGGCCTGGGGATGGATGCAGGAGGTGTGGGGATATATGGAAAGGAGGAGATGTAGCCAAGCATCCTCACCTCCACAAAGCCACCCCATCCCAAATCTATAGGTTTGGAGCTTCATTCCATTCTCCCAATCAACTGTTCCCAGTTGTATTTTCCACCAGTGACTTCCACAACCCAACTAAACCCTGATTAAAATGCTGTTTCCTTGGATCATGTATTTCTCACTCTGCCATTTCCCCAAGAACTCTGTCATATCCTCCTGCCAGGCTGCAGATGGCCAAACCCCCCCCAGAAAAGCTTTTTTAGAGCTGTTTCTCACTGCACATATCCAATCACAAAGCCTCCCAAACCAGGATTAAACCCTTAATTTGCTGCAAGTTGGTAAAAATTTGGCTTTATTTCAAATCAGACACTAAGCTGAAGTTTTCTCCAAATGTTTTGCTGCTGGGCAAGTGGAGCATTTCATTTGCACACAACAATTTCTGTTTGCTTCAGTTTTCCCTGTTTCCCAATTCTATATTGCGAGATGCAATCAGAGGAGGGAAAATAAAGCAATTAAAGGAATCGCATGAGATTCCCAGACGGCCACTGATACCAATCAGCTTCAAGAGGGTCTTGGCACCCAACCTGCAAAATATTTGATTTTCTGGAGTGGGTTTGGGTGTTTTTTCCCTTGTTGAGTGGAGCTGGAGCTCGGATTCACATTTGCATATAAAGAATGACAAGGATGCTCTAGAGATGACCTCAAGTGGCAACTGAGCTCCAGCTTTTTGTGATGTTTTTCCTATTGGTGCAACCTGGATATATTCCCCAGAGCCTGAGGATCAGGTTTAGTCCTTCCTCAGCCTCTTGCTCTTTCCTTGTTCATCCCTACCTTTATCTCCTCCTCCCAGAGCTCCCGTTTACATCTCGTGTAAGCAGCTGCACTGGTAATCACAAAGCAGCTTATTTTTAATTGTGCTGAAACCAAATTGTTATTTAAACTTCAGATCTTGCTTTTCTCCCCCAAGACCCCTTTAATTCCTCCCAGATGTTAATTATACTGAATCACAAAGCTGCAAAAATCTCAGGCTGGCTGAAGAAAGAGCCCCTCTGGCCTGATCCTGACGGGAAATCAATGCCACCACCAGAGCTGTGTCATCTCCATCCAGGCTAAGCCCTGGGAGTGGGAACCATGTCTGCAGCACCACAAGGACAACACTTCCCAAAGGACTGAGGTGATTTTAGAGGCCCAATTCCCATTTTCCCATGCAATTCCCAGTCTAAGCTCCATTAATTTTTAGTGAAACCTTGTGGTTTGCTGAATCTCCTCTGGAATTTGGAGCAAAGCCACCAACCCATTGAGGCTGTTGGATCATACACCTTTGCCCTTATGCTTAATCCCAAATTTCTTTTTTCTTGGAGATGATGAGGAGGCAGGAGATGATCTGGAAGCAGCGAGGATTTTATCTGGGTAGACTTGGAATCATTTTCATATTTGGAATATACAATTTCCTATTTGGAACTGAACAATTTAAATGGAATTTCAGGCTCCTTCCACCAGGACGTATTGGAAGGTGTCCCTGCCCATGGAAGGGGGTTGGAACAAGACAATTTTAATGTTCCTTCCAACCCAAACTATTCTAGGACTCCATGGTTCCATGACATTTGTGCTTCACATACTTTTTTATTACAGCTGGACATGGCAAGCAGGACTTGCGCCCAACTTCAGCTCTTCAGATGTGGTTTAATGTTTCTGCTGCTGCATTACTTTGCTGTTTGGATTGTTTTTTTACTTTAAATACTCATCACATTAAGTCGTGGCATTTTGGTGGCTGACTTGATAACCCTTAGGGTATAAAAAGGAATGTGAAAAGTGCAGAGAACAAAACTGTTCTTCCTTCTCCTCCCCACCATGGTTCAGCAGCAGATATAGCCCATAACAAATTGATTTGTTAGAATGAGCGAGACAGCACATGGTATTAAGAAATTATGAATTATTAGGGAGCTATAAAGCCAAAAATGTGATACCTATAAAACACTGCTCTGAGCAGATGCCAAACCCTTTGGAACTCGCAATGCACACGGCTACAATGCAGGTCCTGCAATCCTGCATCCGGGCTAAAAATACCAGAGAACAGGGCCAAGCTCCATTTTTAAGCCCTTTTCCATGCCAAACCCTCAATAGGGATGCTCCAGCTCTGATTTCCCTCCTGCTCATCACAGCTCTTCACAAATCAAAAGCATTCCCAATTTATTCCTCTCCTTTCCAAGCTCCGCACTGCTCTCATCTGCTCAGCCTCGCAGAAAGCTCGTTAAACAATTCATTGCAAGCGCCTGGAATATAATGAGCAATGGGAGGGTTGGGAAGGCTGTGCCAGCAGGCACACAGGGCTCTGCATTCCCAGGGGCTCTGCAGCCCCAGGATGCTTGGGCTGGCCCCAAATCCCATGTCTGGAAGTGGCCATCCGCCGCTCCAGGTGCCACGGAGAGGCTCGTGTCCCTGGGCAGGTGAGTTCAGTGGTTGCTCTCCCTCCTGCTGGTAGGGGAGGCAGTGCTTGGAGAAAATAAGAATAAAAAGAAGGCTGAGGAATGCACAAGAGGAGGATGAAGCCCAGGGGAGCTGGGACACGGCTGAGAGAGAACAGCCTGACCTCCACTGAGAGCCTGAGCAAAGTGCAAATCAACCACAGAGCTGTGTGTTCCAGGATGCTCCTGCATCTCTCCGCTCTCAGCCAGCCCCAGTCCCAAATCTCCTTATCCCTGGGGCAATCACCATCCCTGGAAGTGTCCAACGAGCTACTAGACGCGGCACTCAGTGCTCTGGAGTAGTTGACAAGGTGGGAATCAGTCACAGGTTGGACTCGATCTGGGAGGTCTTTTCCAACTATAAAAATTCTGGGATTCAGCAGCTCTTTAGCATGGGGGCTCTCCTGGGAAGGCTCCTTTCCTGCCCCACCAAGGACACACAGCCCCTCCTGGTACCCAGCCAGGTGTCCAGCACTGCCTCTCCCAGCCCTCCCGGGAGATCTGAACCTGCTCCATTCACACATCATTAACCCCAGCGCCGCAATCCCCGGGCAAACCAGGACTTTAGCCTAATATGTATTTAAAAATTGAGCCTATGTATCTATTTCCAAATATCCGCCGAGCAGACACACGGCTAATCCACTTCCAGACATTTTACCAATTATGCCAGGGTCCTCTGCACAGCCCATTACCCTGTAGATGTTACTAAGTGCTGCATAAACAATCCTCTGCTGCGTGGCTGACACTTAAGCGGACAAGTGGAAGCCAATTGCAGCAGGACAGCAAATGGAGCCGGAGCAGTGGCAGCAGCAGCTCCCCTGCTGTGAAAGCCATAATCATCAGCACATCTGGACTGCCTTCCCACACAGGAACGGCCTGCAAGAGCCACCTCTGCAGGAAAGTCCCCTCTGTTGCCTTGTTCTTTTGCTGTTCTTTCCAGCCTTCTGATTGTTTACATATTTGGGAGTCAGTTTCTCACGATTTTTTATAAACAATATTATTGTTGACATTCCTTCCAGTTAGGAGGGACAATTGATGGACATTTTCTAAAACCAGTGGAATTGAAGAGGTTGAACCTCTATCTTCCAATGTGGTCCCTTTCTGTGAAAGGTATATAAGGTTAAGTCAAAAAAATAAATCTCTCTCTTTCTCCTCTCACTCCGACTTTGTCATCTCTGTTGCGTCTCTCCGTGACATCACAGCGTCACCCTCCTCTCCACTGGTGAGGTGCTGCCTGGTGGGTCAAGAGAAATCTGGGGTTTGCAGGAGGCTGGGGACTCTAGAGCTCATCCCTGTGATGCCATGGATCCAGTGGGAGAGAGGACTCCAAGCAAAGCTCTGTTTCCTTGGCTGTCCACGCAGGACGCACTTCCCATACATCCCTACAGGTGTGTGTGTGTGGGCAGCAGGGGAGCAGAGCTACAGCAAGGTCAGGAGGCAAGAGGAAAGCCTGGCAAAGGAATGGCATCCACACTGCCCCTTCCCTACCAAACCCATGGTTCTGCTCCTCACTGCAGCTGTGAGATGCTGGAGGAGGCAGTGATGCCTTGTGGAGCTGGAACAGAGGTGAGACAAAGTTAAGAAGAATAAAGTCATGATTTATTCAGGTGCCTTCAAGGCCACACCCTGGCAGTGCCACAGCCCAGGTGGCTCCAAGATGGAAGCAAAAGAGGGCTTGGGCACAGGATCTCACATTTTTACATGTTTTAGTCCATTTGCATACAGGAGTCAACTTCCAATTAGTAGCCTCAAACCATGAAGTTTCATCCTCCTTGTTTGCCTACTTGCCTGCCCCCCTCCCTTCACCTTGTTTATGCTCTTGGCCTGAAGTTTAGAGAGATTGCCCTTGAGTCCCCAACTAAAATAATATTATTGTGTCTTCACCACCCTGTGAAAAGACCTTAGTAACCCTTAATATAAAACTAAAATCTGCACACCAATGCAGAACAGAAAAATCTAAAACTCGAGGCATCAGCAGGGGGTGGTGGGGCCACATCCACCTGTGGGTTTACCCTGGTGGGGTGGGTGGGGGACGTGTCCCAGGACAGCCTGTCACCCAGCCTGTCCCCCAGCCTGTCCCAGGACAGCCTGTCACCCTCTGTCACTCCCACAGCCCCAGCAGGGCCAGCACACCCCAGCTCAGGGACCTGGCACAACCTGAATCCTCACAGGCTGCTCAATGCAGGGAGTCCCCCAGCCCTACTCTCTGCCCCCTCTCCAGGAAGCAATTCCCTCTTTAAACTGGAACCAGTCCATCCAAACTCTCTGGAAGCTGGGCCTGACCTTCCTGGAGAGCCCACAGAGCACCTGTCCATCCCCACACCGCCAGCTCCAAATGTCACCACGTGCTTCTCCCCTTCCATTCCCTCCTCCCTATTGTTTTTAAAAGCAGCCAGACTGTTAATTAAAAAGGCAGAAATCAATTGCCCTCATCTCCCCATCAGAAGCTCCTCTGCATGCCGGGATTAAAGCTGGCTTCTACTTTAAGTCAATTAGAGATAAGGGGAAGCTGACATTTCTACAACCCGCCTTATCAAACTGCTTGAAAACTGCTCAGATTAAAATGTAAAAAGATTATTTCCTCAGCTCTCTCTGCCTCTCTTGCCTTTCTTTTTTAATAATTATTCATAAGAAACCCGACAAACGGGTGCTGATAGCGTGAGATAGCCCTGCTCCTCCATCAGGCTATTCTCAGGATCATCCAGGAGCATCCTGTGGGATACTGAGATCCCCCAGCACCCCCAAAACAGGGGCAAGGAGGCAGGGAGCCCTCAGGACTGCAGAGCTCAACCCCTGTGAGCCACATCCTGACTTCCCATCCAAGAGCTGCAGGGAAAGGGTCAAAGCCCAGGTCTGGATGCCATCCTAATGAGGCTCTGCTGTCCCTAATTAGCTGGAGGCAGGAGGAGGCTGGGCTGAGAGGTGGGATGCAGGCCAGGGAGCACATCTGAACCCAGGACAGGGCTGGAATGATAAATACAGCTGGGGACAGGGGCAGAGACACTGCTGGCACGGCCCAGGCTGCATCCACACGGTAAGAATGCAATTCCTGCACCAGGATCTGCCACGCTGCATCACTCAACTCCCCCACCTGGCTTTCCTGGGCTGGGAGAAAACGGGGCTGGAGCTGGAAAACAGCTCAGCATCGGCTCAGCTCTGCTGATGGGAAGCGACCTGAGGAGCTGAAACTGTGGCATCTCCCCTGCCTGTCCATCCATCATCTCCTCTGAGGAGAATACAGCAGTGGGATCCTCCTCCAAATGCAGGTTTAGGGGAAAAAAAAAAAAAAGAAAGAAAGAGAAAAAATATAAAAGTTTCATATCATAAATGCATGAGGATTTTTTCGGAAATACTCCAAGTGTTAGAAGCAAACTGCAACAGCCACTGAGGGATTTCACTGATGTTTTTCGCATTGAAGGAAAAAAAAAATCTCATTTCAGCCCCAGCTGCAGGAAGCAGAGAGCTCTTTATTCCTCCAGGCAGCAGTGCCACCCCCAAAGTCAGCAAGCAGAAAATCTTTACGTCACAAACAACAGCAGAGATGTTCCCTGGGCTGATCCATGTCCCCAAAACCTCCTGTCCCCCCAGAGCTGGGAAACTCTGCCAGGGCTGGAGCTGCCCTTGCAGCAATAATGCTCCAGGTGGATCCAAGGTGATGGGTGACTGCAGCAGCAGCAGCTTGGGAAAGCCAGGAGTTGGATTTTGGATTCACATCAGCAAAATCCCCCGCAAAGGGAGTGGGAGATGAGAGCACAAAAAGAAGAGTGGGGGGGAAAAAAGGGGAAATAGGGTAAAAATAAAATGAAAGGAAAGGAAAAAGAGAAAAGAGGAAAGAAAAAGGAAAAATGAAAATGAAGGAAAAAGAAAAAAGGGGAAGAGAAAAAAAGGAAAAGAAAAGAGGAAAAAAGAAAAGGATAAAAGAGGAAAAAGCTAGAAGGGAGAGAAAATAGGAGAAAAAAAAAGAAAAAATAATAAAAAAGCTAAAAGAAAAAAAAGAATGGAAAAGGGGGGGGGAAAGGAAAATAAGGGGATTAAAAAATAGAAAAAGACTTCTGGGAAGGAAGTGGGGCAGAGGACAGGGACCAGGAGCTGTCCCAGCAGGACACTTGGTGCATTCTCTGCTTCCAGCACCATTTGCAAAACCACACGAAAGGCAAAAAACCTCTCCAAAGCCCAGGAGGTCCAAAGCACAGCGCTGTGCCCTCACTGGGGAGAAGCCATGGAGTGTCTGACCCTGACCCACACAGGACCCACACATCCACTGCCCCCTCTGCACATTCCTGTACCCCAGCCTGTTTCTCCGCTGGCAGAGGAATCCTTCCCACTGGCGTGAGGATTTCATTAACTTAAACCCTGCCAGATTTATACAGCACTTGTGAAAGCTCCTGCACAGGAAATATTCCAGTGCCACTGCAAACGTCAACGGTAACATATTAAATCTCTCTCTCTTAAAAAAATAATAATATGAGATTATGTCCCAGGAGGAAGTTTTCCCACCAGACTTCTCTATTCTTATAAAAACGATCCGGCATCACTTAACGGCTCATAAATTCCATCTCCCATTAAGCAGATATTAAACACGTATTTATAAAGGTTTAAACAGATCAGTTCACTTAATTTTCAGTTCGCCTTTAGGCAGAAAATGGTGAGTTTGAACGGGGGGAATTCCTGCTGGGGCTGATGGGAGGGTCCCTGAGACCAGGGACAGAGGGGGAGCTCTCCCCAGCGCCAGCAGCACTGATGGACAAATCCATCATGGAAAATACAGGATCCTGCACTTCAGCAGGTCAGAGACTCACAAATTAAATACAGGGCATAATTCTCTCATCTACTTTAAGAAAGGAGAAAAACCAGCTTAATTCCCCAGGCAGGTGCATGGACCAGAGCTTTGGCACTGCAGCCCAGCCACCAACCTGGCTTACACCAGTGCTATTGATATTATTATATTATCCTTCATTATTTAATTACTTTTTTAACATCCAGGTCTTTGGTCAGTCTGCTCTAACAGCCTATTCCATACTGAGTGACACATCAATACTGAATGCTGGAATGACTTACTGGGAATATCAACATTCATAATGGGACTGAGGAGGTGACTTGCAGCCACAGGTTGTGGAGGAGCCTCAGACCCACTTGTTCCAACCAAAATTTATCATTTTTCCTTGAAAACAATGGCAGGGACCACCACTCAATGCTGTATCCATCCCCCCAAAAAAAAAAAGCAAGGACAGAGCAAACAGTCATCCCTATGAAATGCCAGAATGGGATTCAATGGGAAATCTCTCTAAAGAGCATCTACACAAAATACATAGAAGCAGTCACTGAAATCCCACATGGTCAAATTAATCCTGGTCTCTCACAAGATTTAGAAAGATCATTCCAATGTTTTACTTAAAGCAGCCTAAAATTGGGGGGGGGGGGGGGGGGGGGGTCCAGACCTGCTCCCTGGGTCAGGCATTGCCTTTTGGGTCCATAGTGTGAATTTTAGACAACAAATACACAATCTCTGTAGTTCACGTGGAAAAGTTTTCCCTGTTTGTTTTAGGCACACCAAGGCTGGATTTGCTGAGAAAATCGAGGGTTTAAAGCTCAGTAAATAGCAGAGAAGGACACTGTGACCCAGGCAAAAGAGCCAGGAGGTCTCCCCAGTGGGCAGCGAGTAAAGTCAGAGCAGAGAGAACAACCTCAGCTCTTCCATCTCACCCACCTCCTCCCCAAGCCAGCCCCTGAGGGAACCCCTGAGCGTGGACAGCAGGAAGATTTCCAGTGGCACAGGTCTGCTGGGGAGCAATTAGAGAGGAAGGACATGGAGGAGAAAGGAAATCAATTCCGAGGGCATCCTGCCCACCGAGGCGGCTGAACCGGGCTGGCTCCTGCCGCATGCTGAAGGGGAAGGGAAGAATTAAATGACAAGCCCTGGGACAGGTGGTGACAGTGAGAGGGCAAACTCCTGCCACAGGGTGTGGCAGAGCCTCAGATCCCGTATTCCAAGAAAAATTGATTGCCTCTTCCTTGAAACCAAAGGAAGTGTTTGTATCCATTCAAAAGGCAAGGACAGACCGAGCAGGCGTCCTTACAAAACCCAGAGATTTGGCTGAGGCGTGATGAGCAAACCCCCAGCCAGCTTTCCATCCCTAATCCTCCTGCTGCTTCCAAGATATCCACAAAAGGCTTTTAAAAAAAGCAAACACAACTCCATTATTATCGTATAAAGCAATCTATGAACATAATATTCCTGAAATGCTCTGTGCCTTCAGTCGGAAATTTTTAGGTGTGATGAAGATTGAGTGTTCCTGTCTTGATGAGTGGGATACAACAGGAGCAAAAGCAGACAAATTTATATCCTGGGGGGAAAAAGCCAAAAAATGTAAATTCTCTTTTATGTGAGAAAGACTTTGAAATCTGGGGCAAAACCTGGGACAAAAATCTGAAACTGTGAATTTCCTTCACATCACAGAATATTCCAGGAATAGAGTATTTCCAGTGATCAGTGAGATCATTGAATGCTTTTAGTTTGATTCCATTGGGTTTTATTATATAAAATAAGACAAAAAGAGAATGCTGGAAGAGTCTCCCAGTGCCTAAAGGGGCTCCAGAAGAGCTAGAGAGGAACTCTGGACAAGGGATGGAGGGACAGGACACAGGGAATGGCTCCCACTGCCAGAGGGCAGGGATGGATGGGATATTGGAAAGAAATTCTACCTTGTGAAGGTGCTGAGGCCCTGGCACAGGGTGCCCAGAGCAGCTGGGGCTGCCCCTGGATCCCTGGCAGTGTCCAGGGCCAGGTTGGACATTGGGGCTTGGAGCAGCCTGGGACAGTGGGAGGTGTCCCTGCCCATGGCTGGGGGTGGAATGAGATGAGCTTTAAGGTCCCTTTGTACCCAAACCATTCCATAATTTTCTGATAATTCAACCTATGGAAATTTTACCCACTGGTGACACTGAGCAAAACTCTTAATGGAAAAGATCTTACCAGATATTCTAATTTCACTGTAACTGGTGGTGGAAAAGCCTTTCATCACAAACCCAATGCCTGGTGCTCCCCAGTCCTCAAAGAGCAGAAACAGAGGAGCCTCTCCATGAAATTCAGCAGGCAGCTCCATGCAGAGGTAGGAGATGAGGCACAAGGCATGATTAACCTCTGACACCAGGTATCACTAAATGCAAGAGCTTAAAAGGGAACCATGAGGCTGAAGGACTTATCTGAGCACTGAGAACCTGCACAGCTCCACAGCAGAACAGAACAAGCCCTTGTGCTTTCAGAGAAAGAAACTTCTCCAAGTGGGATGTGTTGGCAGTGCTGGGCTAATGGTTGGACTCAGTGATCTTAGAGGTCTTTTCCATCCTCAGAGATTCTGTGACTGTAACTCTGCAGCCACATTCTCAGAAGCTTCTTGGACCCTCCCCAGACTCCCATTTTTCAGAGAAGAGGACAGGGGATGAGCTGGCCCACTGATCCTGCAAGTCCCACATTAGTCCACAAGCAGGGAGTACTGAAAAATAAATGACAAAACCCTCGTGTTCCCATGACAGGGTCGCTGGAAGCGTGGCACTGACTTGTCCCTTTTAATGAGTGTTAATGCTCCCCTTTCATTTCTGTGGCCATGGGATGCCAACACATTTATCTGTTTTATGTGTCTCCGTTCAATTTCAAGAGACATTTCTTTGGACATCGAACATTGTAATTTGCACTGGCTCCCCATTGCGAACGGCTGAAGTTGGAAAAATCACCGAGTGAGTGATCAAACACATTATAAAAATAGTCAGGCAAATGCACCACTATCTTCTTCTCAAGAGCCATTTATAGGGGCCAATCCTAAAGCCATTGAAGTCAATGGAAAGACTCCTGCAGAATTCAATGGGGTTTTGATCGAGTCCTTATTGTGCTATCCATAAGAAATAGGTCAGATATTTATATATAGTCTTGAAATGTTGTGTGCCACCACGCTGGCAGCTCGCCTTTTGAGGCACAGCCTCACTTCTTGCCGTACCTGCTGCAAAGCTGAGGACTTTGCAAGCCCAGCTTCCCAACCTTTCCCCCTTTGGCACTGCTGCCATGTTGGCTTCCACCCTCAGCTGTCCCTTCTCCTGCATGAAACCCTCACCAGCACGTTCCCTCTCTGACCTGGGAATGGTTTCACCTCCCTTTGCACGTGGGTAATGCAAACCTGAGGTGGAAAACTGCTCCTGAAATCCACATGTAAGGAATAACAGAGGGTGTGGAGCTGAGCACCATTTAACAAGACCCTGTTATTAAATCAACCTACATAAACAGGGGCAAACACTCGTGAGCACAAACTATTTCAGCTTGAAAAAGGCTTGTTTCAGCCTCATCATAAATAACTTCCAGATTGAGTTGAAGCAAATTGGAGCCCTTCATCCTCACATGTTTTCCAGCTTAAATACATCAGGTTAAACTCATGTTAGACCATAGAAGGAGATGAGTCTTATGCTGTTGGCACAACCTTCATCACACACACCTTGAGAGCACAACTGCCAATCACCCACCTCATTCTGCATTCAGGGTGTGCTGTTCTGTGATGACTTGGGAAGGGGCTTGAAGCAGGTTCAGGGAATATTATTTCAACTGAACACAAAGGCTTCCAGTGAATTAATTGTTATTTGTTACCAAAGTGACTTCCTTCAGACCCAGTTTCAGCTTAGACGAGGCTCTAGAATTGATGTTTTCTGGGGAAACAAACTTCACCTTTCTTTGTCTGACGCACCCACTGGTTTTTGAGTACTGTGAGATGAATAAAAGCAAACCTCAACCCTTCAAACCATTATTCATAAGCTTAAATTTATACAAGTGAATCATCCCACTGAAAGTGGTAATACCTCTCATGTACTGCGAGTGAAATACATGGCTGTTTACCAATTAGTCGGACTGCAGTAGGTTTAGTCGCTGTAGTTCCACGTTAATTATTTATAACACTTTGCAGCACCACCAGTAAATGTACAGTAGCATCTTCTTTAAAAATAATGAGACCTTAGTCCTGTGCAAAGTCCCTGCAGCAGCTGTTATTAAAACTTCAGTGAAGCGAGAGGAGAAATGGATGTTTTTACATCTGCAGCATGAGCAGCAAACTTCTCCTGCGCTGGATTTAGCCTTTGCATGGTTTGGTCCTTTCAGGAAAAATCAATGGGGAAAAATAGCAACATCTAAGTTTTCACTAGCCCTTTTATTACAAAAAAAAAAAAAAAAAATAAAATAAAATTAAAAAAAAGGGCACTTTGGGAATGTGTCACTTTAATAACTTGTCATTTTAAGCAGCCAAGGACCAGGAAATGGGCAAGCAGCTCTGAGGTGCCCTAATGGAGCTTAAGGTAGGTGTTCTTGTAGGATCAATTTGACTGCGGGTGAGTCTTACTACTTGGCATGGATTTGATGAATGCTGGGCATGGCTTAAAGATGAGATAATCTGCTCAATTTATTCTTATTATTTATTTGCTATCCTTGTGACAAAATGAATTATGGTTCTGCACAGAGCCAGAAGCAGGGATAAAGTTACCGTCGGGGAAGAATATGTCACTGTAATGGGATCTTTGCTTTTTTTTCCTTCCCTGAATGAAATCAGCACGCTGAGAAAAAGCTTCACACATAACCTAAAGGAATCATTTCCAGACAGCAGAGGGGTAAACTGAGCCTTTTTACTTCACTGTACAAACACAATTACTACAACAGCAGCTTAATACAATTGTTTATACAGATGCCTCGTGTTTCCAACAGCCAGAAAAATCCTTGTCCTTCTAGGAAGCGATGCAGGGCTCAGCAATCCTGCTGTGGGGATGTGCTTGGGGAGAGGAGGGGTGGGTTAATGGGGCTCTGATTTGAGGGATCTTGGTGATCTCCACCTGCCCCAGACCAAACCCCTTCACCCCAGGCTGGCCTCCCAAGATGTAACAACTCAGAGAATCATGGAATCCTTTAGGCTGGAAAAGCCCTCTAAGACCATTGACCATTAACCCAGCACTGCCAAGGCCACCACTAAAAGATGTCCCCAAGTGCCACATTTACACGACTTTGCAATCCCTCCTGGAATGGGGACTCCACCATTGCCCTGGGCAGCCTGTGCCAGGGCTGGAACACCCTTTCCACAAAGAAATTTTCCCAATATTCTCCCTAAACCTCTCTTTTCACAGCTTGAGGCCATTCCCTCTCCTCCTGTCCCTCGTTCCCTGGGAGGAGACCCGATCCCCCCTTGCTGTCCTCTCCTGTCAGGAGTTGTGCAGAGCCACAAGGTCCCCCCTGAGCCTCCTCTGCTCCAGGCTGAGCCCCTTTCCAGCTCCCTCAGCCACTCCAGACGCTTCCCCAGCTCTGCTGCCCATCTTAGGACACATCATGGGACAACCTGTATGGATAAACACCTCCACCATCAGCAGGTGGTGCCTACACCCCCCGGGCATGTAGCCAGGACAGACAGACTGTCTGTGTGGGACAGAATCATCAAACACCCTGAGCTGGAAGGGATCCATAGGGATCCCCAAACCCAGCTCCTGGGTGGATTCTCATTCCTCTGCCACCATGAGGCGCTTGCCTTTGGCTCGGCTGCCTCCACTCCCCACCCTCATCAGCAGGCAAACCTTTCCCTGCCGGTGGATAAACCCAGCGGCAGCAACAGTCTGATGTTCTACATCCCACAGCCCATTAATTTGCTATCAAAGGGGTGTTACGAGGATAAGGGCGTTAATGATCGAGCCTTTGGATGTCTGATTGCTGGGCAGCCGAGGGTGCGGCAAGGAACGTGGCAGACAAGCGCTTCAATCTCCTCCCTACACACAGCGCCGGGTATTAACCCTTCATCAAGGCTTTGTGTTTATTTTCCCTCGCATAAAGGAAGGGCACGAGCCCTTTGAAGAGCTGAGCTGCAAGAAGAACACACAAGGTTAAAGCCCTGAAAAGTCCTGATCAAGGAGCCGACTGGATTACAGCCAAAGCTGCGGCAAATTTCTCTCTTTCTTCCCAGACAGGGATCTAAACACAAAAGAAATAGGTTTTTGGGGGGAATTCCGTCTAATTCCATCAAATCCTTTTTGTCATTTCCTCACCATCCTTTAAACATCTGACAAGGCCAATCGACCGCGCCAGGCACGGAGGGAATCGCAGCGCCGGGGCTATAACTCTAAGTTCATTAAGCGTGAATTATTATTTGAGCCAGCCTCAATTTTCGCCAGCAGAATTAGACATTCCTAAAATAATGTCCCTGACACATGCAGAAAATGGGCTTTACGGCTCTCACCTTGAACTCCACCAGAACTCCCACCTCATCTGTTACCCTTCCACGGGCAGGAGACGGAGCGCGGCGCTGCGGCTTCACCTTTAATTATGCCAGGTATTTAAGGGCTAATGTTCATAGAAGAGGAGTATACGAGGCAATAAATGGCTTTTGCAGGTGATTAAATGCCCAGGCAGAACAGAGGCACTTGATAAGTGCAGAGGCCGTTTGCTCGATTATGTTCCCGGCGCTGTGAACTTTATTCCTGCTTCCCGATGAGGAAAGGGAATATTCAACAAGAGAAAGAAAAACATCAATGGAGTGAATTTTACATATTAAATATATATATTGCACACGCATAATTCATGTGTTTCTTTTTTTCCTTCACTGTCTATTGAGGTTTGTTCTGCTCAAGTTCAACTTCAGAAGTTTAAATGACAGGTGAAATGTCACAAATCACCCGGATCAAGGAGGATTTCACCCCAGACTCATGCAGCAAGGGATTTAAGCCACCCCTCCCTAGGAGGATTTAAAGAAGGTTTCCAAGGTTTGCTGATGCTGTTGGTTCCCCCAAGGGCCAGTGGGCAGCGTGTGAGGTGCCAAAGGCTCAGAGAAACCTTGGGGAGAATAGATGAGGCACAAACCATAAGAGAAGCAAGTCTGGACAAGTCTTGGGCATCAAAAAATGTCCCAATGGGTCTGGCTGAGCCTCTGCTGCCTTCATACAATGGTTATGTGGAGGAAAAAGTCAGCTTTAAGTGAAAAAATTTGATTCTTGTTAAGCACTTAAATTCACTTTGGGGCTCTCTATATAATGTTGCACTGCAAAAATCTTTATTTTAATGTTTATTTTCTTGGTAACGGTGAGGAGTCTCCAGGAACATCTTTGTATCAGGAATTCCTTGCAGTTGCAGCCACAGCCCAGAAGCTGCAAAAGCAGCTCTAAATCCCACTCTGGCCATATGTCCAGCAGCACAAAAAATCTCTAACTCCATTTTGCATCGGGTCACTTCCACCAGCATGACTAAGGACATCAGCCCCATGTGTTAGGAGATAGCCACTCCTTCCTGCCAGTGCCTGGCCAAGAGCTTCTCCCTGCCATAAAATCACACACAGAGCCCTGCCCAGAACTTTAATTTCCTCACATCTCTGCTGAGCCCAAACTTGCCTGGTTTTTGCATTTTGGAGCTGCCCCTCTGCAATCCCTGGGAAGGTGTGAAATTGTGAAATCCCACCACGCCATCACCCATCCCAGGGTCTGGAACAGACTCTCCACATACAGCAGATTTCTCCTGTTTTTCCCTTCCTCTCACTTAATACTGATCGTTTTCTGTCCAGGAGGACACTGTCATTGCCACGCACAAGGCACAATCTAATTTATCCAGTTCCTTTTCATAACTCCCAACGCTCCATTATTAGGGCAACTTTATATTTCTCTTGCAGTCAAAGGCCACAGCCCCAGTCACCCCGTGTTTCAGACCATTAAGAAATAAGTTAAACAACATTAGACCCCAGAGGAAATTTGAAGCCCACGACCGCTAAGCTTTTGCTGCAATGAAAATTGATCTATTTGTCTTATTTTCCATTTCCCATCAAGCAGAGAGTTTGCAGCTCCTAACAAGGTTTGGCCATGCACGACTTTCACATCCATCCTATCCTTGGTAAGGCATACAAAGCTTCAGACTCTTCCAAACTCAATTATTATTAAAAAAAATCAGTTAAAAATATTTAATATAAAGATATTGAATGAAAAATTGTGGTAAGGTTCAGCAAGAGCATAGGAAGATCAAGAGTAAATAGACTCAAGTTATACCAAGGGAGGTTTAGGTTGGATATTGGGGAAAATTCCTACGGAAAGGATTGGAACAGGCTGCCTAGGACAGGGGTGAATTTGCCATCCCTGGAAGGATTTAAAAGCCATGTACATGTGGCACTTGGGGACACAGATAAAGATAATCCTGGCAGTGCTGGCTTGGTTGGACTGGGTGTTCTTACAAGGCCTTTCCAACCTAAACCAATCTGTCATTTTGTTTTCCTTCTCCTCCTTGTTTTTCTTCCTCCCATGATATTCTTTCAACAGACAAAACCCAAAGATCATCACTACAACCTCATTTTTCTTCTGAATGGGAAAGGAGCATCCTATTCTGGTAGGGACAGGAATAAAACACTTCTCTGCAAGCCAAATATTCATCTTTCTTCTGCCTTGCTCGCACTCACTGCTGAGCTCTTTGTTGTCAGTGTTTGTTTCCTACCTGCAGAAATGGATGTTTCCTTTGAAATCCCATTGGTTTGGGATATGTTGCCAGCAGTGCCCAGAGCCAGATGCCTCAGGAGGTGGAAAACCCCTTCCAGGGCCCATCCTGGTTTGCAATACTGCACTGGAAATGAATTTTTGCCTCTCCCAAGTCCAAATCCTCGATCTCCTGACTGCTTGTCAAGCAAATGGATTTGGTCACAGCCAATTTTGGGAGTAAAACATGGAAAAATCTCATCTCCTCCTCCTGCTTCTCGCCTTAGTGTGCAGTGCACTCTGACAGGTTTGGGCAGGGGATGGAACATCCTGGGGTTAAAGCACAGAGACAGAGCAGGACCTACCAAAATAGACCCACACACCACTGAAGCTTTGCAACAGAGCCACAATTCCAGATGATTTCCTACAAAGTCTCACTCCAAAGACTAAAAAAACAAGGTGACAAGACCAGATTAATTTGTCCAAGGGACATATCTCCCCTGGCTTTTCTGGGAAGAAGGGAGCAGGGGAGATGCAGCCCTGGCTTTGACAGGACCTGGCACTCAGTGCTCTGGTCTAGTTGAAAAGGCAGTGGTTGGTCAAAGATTGGACTCCATGATGTTGGAAGTCTTTCCCAATCTCATTGGTTCTATAAATCTATAATTTGAAGGGTCCCTTAGACCAGGAGAGGACATCCCACCCATTCCCACCAAAACCTGCAGGACATCACATTGATTTGACCCCAGCTCCAGGACTCTGGGAGCACAGAGGGCTGCACCACTGCTCCAAGTGGAGAAAAGCTTGGGATTTCCAGAATTTTGCAGGATTTGGAGCGACCTGAGCTAAAACACCACCTGGTAAGCTCAAGGGTTGCTGTCCCCAGCAGCTGTCTCACCATCTCTCCTTGGCCAGATGTGTTGAGGAAGTGTGGAACAGCATGGGAAGCAAATCCTGAAGTGCAGCAGATGGTCCCAATTTTGCATTAACTCTGCTGGAACTGGTGGCAGCTCAGGAGCCTTTTTCCATGATGTTCCCAGGTACCTATGATATCCCTTCCAGGGACACCCACTTCCTCCACCTCCTCCTCCACTGAAACTCTGAAAAAGCCACTTTGCTGCTATTTTATTTTCCCCAAACATATCAGTCTCAGAGAAGATATTTTCTCCCGTCACAGATTTTCCCTCAATAAAATGTGACATTTTCCTGCCTTCACCCATTTATTGCACAACACGAGCTCATTCTCTGGCACCGATTTACATGCAGAACTTTTCAAATTTGTTTTATTTTTTAATTGGGGAAGGAACTCAGCTACTTTGGTTGCATCCTGACAATTTAAAACCCTGGAGCGAGCTGTTTACAGACTGCCAGATTTCTGTTTAGCGCTCTCCACATCTCTCTTCAAACCTCAGTCTGCCTTTATAACCTTGGAAAAATCACAGGGGGATTATTCGAGGAGTTTTTATTAACTTGGACCATGCATTTCCCCTTGGCTCAGCTGCCTGTAAAATGGGAATAAGGAGAGCTGCTCTATTACCTGTGGGGCAGCTCTGTCTCTCGCAATCAACCCGCGCAGCGCTTGGCGTGAGGATTCCTGACGTCAGGGTGGGACTTTTGGGCAGCTGTAGGAATGTGATGACAAATAAGATTTGCGAGAGAGGTAGATGAGATCTTGTTAGCTCTCGGGCAGAGGTGATAATAGATAAGATAAAACCGACATGCCCACGCTGCTGTAAAACAAGAAGGGTCGGGCCACTCTCCTGTACCAATTTGCAGCGGAGTACGATGAAACCCGGAGAATGTCCCAGGGAAATAGGTGCTACTCCGAGCACAGCATGGGGAGCTGCTTATTTACTGATGGCAAAAAGTGTGGAAGCAGCTGCAAGGAGCCATCAACCTGTGATTGCCCTGGAAAATAATCCCGTCTCCCTGCCTTCCCGCGATCAAGGCGGGAGGAAAATCAATCCGGAGCTGAGATTGGATACAGTGATACAATATTTATGGCTTTGGCACTTGGGCCAGGCCCTGCCTGCTGAGGAGGGAATGAAGAGCAGTTCCTGGCGTGTCCCATGGGTGCCAGAGTGATGTTCAAATGGAGGGGGATCCTTTTGCATCCATGGAGCCTGCCCTCTCTGCCAGCCCTGCTCTAGCCAAGGGATTTAGAGCAAGGCCATAAAAACATCACTGTCCTATAATTCCATGTGCATGAACACAAGGCAAGGAATAGGGTTCCAAAGACATGATATTCCTGCTCTTCCAGGGAATTTTCCTGTCCAGGGCAGATGTTCCATGCATGGCCACCCTGCAGTGACCACTGCCAATAAACCCCTGTCCTGCCTTTCCACAGACTTAATGGTCCCACTGGCCTGAGCCCAGCACTGGAGCTGGGTGTGACCTTCACACTGGAGCTTTCCAGCCACTGGGACAGAGGAGACACAGGCAGGGGGTAGCACTGGAGGGGAGGAACAAACAGATCCTGACAGAACATTCCCAGGTTTACCAGGGCTTTGCAATTCCTTTAAACCAACGTGATCACCACTGAGCACCCAACTCCTTGCTCTGCAAGCTGAGAGCATCAAAGAGATGCTCATCCTGACACAAATGTAGGGGGGAGGGAGCAAGGAGGGCACAGAGGGAATGAGGGGGAACAGAGGGAGCGAAGAGGGCACAGAGGGTGCAAAGAGGGTGCAAGGAGGGTAAGGCCAAAATTCCAGACACCAACCCTAAACTCCTACTAGAAATAGCCAACCCAGCCCTGCCCCATCATCCCACCCACTAGCCCAGCCATTGTGATGCTCCAAGAGCATGGAAAACAGCAATGGAGCATCCAGCCAATCCTTCACAGACATAACAACAAGGGCACTGGTCCCCCTCCCAAGCCACCAGCCCCCTCCACCTGCAGAATTTATAGGGCTGTCCTGGTGACACACCGTCTCCGTAACTGCAGAATGGCAGTTGTAAAAAATCCCATTTGCCGGCGTATTAGAATCCTATTAGCGCTCCCGGCGGAGAAATAACGCCGGCCCTCCTGGCGGGATTAAAGGGACTAGGACTCAGCCTCCACAGTTTTATGGCCCTCTCCCCCATTTGCTGATCAAACTGACAGATATAAAGCTGCAGGCGAGAAGTGTCCTTGGCCCATAAGCCCCAAGATGAGAAAATGCCTTTGAAGAAACATGAGTGCCAGCAAGGAGACTCCAGTGCTGCCAGGAAAGGGAAAGGGGCCATTCCTTCTTCCTCACAGCATCCTCTCCATCAACCCTAATTCTGGGGTAGAAAATGCTCAGGGACAGCAGGGTGGGAAGGACAACAGGGAAGTGCCTCCCAGACACATCTATGTGCAAGGCAGGGTCCTGTGGATATGGCCCAGTGAACCCTGACTCGTCTCCTGGCTGTTTAAAGGACCTGTTTTCACAAACACAGGGGCTTGTATAATTACTGAAAGGATCACTAATAAATATCTATTGATTGCCTGGGAATGATGCAGGGGAAAATGGCTATTTCATAAAATCAAGCCCCATCCACAAAACTGTTCAAGGCCAAGCTGGATGGAGCCTGGAGAAATCTGTTCTAGTGGAAGGTGTCCCTGCCCATGGCAGGGGGTGGAACAAAATTATCTTTACGGTGTCTTCCAAACCAAACCATTTTCTGATCCTCCCTTACACCTCAAACCAGTTGCAGATACATTTCACATGCAACAGACTCCTCTGACACATCTCCCTGCAAAACACCCTCCTCTTCCACAATACGATTTTCCTTTTTTTTGTGGCCCTGGGCACAAGAATGCAGAGCCAGAGCAGGGCTGAAAATACCTCAGCACAAGGAAGGGTTGGGTTTTATACCCTCCAAAGCCACACACAGCACACAGATGCTCCCAGGGCATGTGTGCTGCCTTTTGGGATCTTCAGGGAATTGCCTGCTCACTGGGAGCTCCATGCAGAGGAGACAGAGTGGGGCTGGACTGGGAAGCCCTGGCAGGATTCCCAACTCTCCGGGTTCACCAGGGCAGCGTCCTGGGGAGAATAAATAAATAATTGCAGACTGCTGGCTCAGCACTGCTGTAAATAGTTCATGAGTTCCAGGAGATTTATTTCCCTCTTCTCGCCTTAACGAGGCCGCAGCCGCCATGGAGGGATGGGAAGGTTCACAGTCCCCAGCCCTGTTAGGCACAGCACTGGCCAGTGGGATTTTTGGGAACAGCACACCCAGACCCACTGGCATCAGCTCCTCCAGCATCTCATGCTTGTGCCTGTTCCCAAAGCCAGGATTTATAGGTCCACAGGCCAATGAGCAAACACTTTTTCCAGCCCTCGAGGGTTTGTTACGAGGTCCTTGGCGACGATCCCAAGTGCTGCCTGCCTTCCCCTTGAGATGGCTCTATCCACCAGCCATTAGGAGGACACTCCCCAAGAGATTTACAGTGTGGTCTCACACAAACCCAGGAAAGCCCGTCGGGCTCCCAGGGAAACAGCCTGTCCCCACGGGATTTGCAATGCCAAGAGAACACGGGAAGTATTAAGAGCTAACGAAGAGGCAGAAGTGTGGCAGCCACCCCGGGGACAGACACAGCTCAGGACTGCACAAGGAGGCCACTATTCATCCAAGCTTTCATTTTGAGGTCCCTGCTTTATTTCCAGAGCAAACTTGGCCAGACGGAGTTGTTGCAGGAGAATTTCTCCCTTGTCACCTCTCCCTTGGAGCCATCTAACAAAGGGACCAGCAAAGTGTGCGAGCTCCAGCGGGCACCCACCCCTCCTCACAGCAGCACTGGTGCTGTAAAGGCTTTATCAATCCCTGGAGCCATCCAGCCTCCCCTGCTAGGTCTCTTTATTATGTGCCTTGACATTTCCAAGGGTTATATTTCCGCCTGTGAGAACCATCAGTCCAGCAGCACACAGTAATATATGGAGTAATAGAGTCTCAGCACAGCAGGTTTAATCTCATATTGCTGAAGCCCCTGGTGTCCTAGCTGAAGTAAGTTTGTCATTAGGAATTCCTTTCTCCCGACCTTGTTTTGTTTGGGGTTATTATTTTACCCCTAAAGAGAAGAGAAACACTCAAGATTGATTTATGACTTTCCCATTTCTCCCTGTGCAATGCAAACTGGCAAGCTCCGGGCAGGAGGAAGGAGAGGAGAGGAGAGGAGAGGGAGAGAGCCCAGTGCTTGCTCCCCCTGCCAGCCAGCACAGCCACACGGTGCCACCAGCTGGGGACACCTCGGGGACCCTCCTGAGCCCCGGGCAGGGTCAGAGCCCTGTGCAGCAATGACTCCACAGCCTCACCCCAGCAGATTTACCAGCAGAGCTCGGAGCCACAGAAGATTAATGATCAGTCCTGGTGCATCCACTAATTCGATGAAAAAGGGGCAAGGCAGGGGGAAGGAATATAATCAGAATATTTTCTACAGTGCCAGCTTGGATTTAGAGTGACAAAGCAGCAAATAGGGCAGAGACTGAAAATTCAGAATTCCTCTGTGTCTTTTTACGGCTATCTGAGGGAAAAGGGTTGAGCCCTAAAAGCTGAAGACATGCAGTGCAGATCAAAGATATGCTGGAGGGAATAACCTGCCTGACAGGAGAGGGGCCCAGCACTCCCATGCCCATGGATCATGCTCCTTCACTCCTTGGAGCCTCAAATGTCCTCCCTACCCAAACACAACACTTGGGAGAAGATACCAGTATGAAATCAGCTCATTTTCTCTGGGCATCCCAAGCATCTGGGAAAGATCATAGAACAGAATCATGGAATAGCTGGAGTAGGAAGGGACTTTCTAAATGTAACCTAGTCCTGCCTGTGCATCCCAGCACCTCCCCACAGTTGCAGCCGTGGGAGTATTTCCACAGAGTCCAGAACAAGGCTCCAACACGTGTCTCCAGATCCCTAATGTGCTGTGCCCTGATGGCCGTGAGGATTTTCAGGCTGTTACACAAAACCCAGGATTAAATCAAGCCCAGTAACAGGGCTGGCAGCCTTCTGCAGCCATCTAAGGGCAAGAGAGCCCAGGGGACAGAGCAGCTTTGTGCTCTGCTGCTGCGTGGCTCCAGAAAGGAGGGGATGAGGTGGAGAGAGCTGGGACATGTGGCAGTGCCAGACTCCAGCCTGAAAGCCCCACACAGAGAGGCTGCCCCACCACATCCAGCTCCAGCTGGAAAGCAGAAACATCCCCACAGCCTCCAGCTCCTCAGAGCCCTTCCCAGACTCCTGGGATAGATGAGTAATACTGCAAGGCTTTATCTCAGACCCCCAAAGCGCAGGAGAATCGGGGAAAGTGCCAAACACTTCCCAGACAGAAGCACCAGCTGAATGAAAGGACTTGGGAAGCCTGTCCACACTCGGGGCCTTGGGAATGAGCTTTGCTCTGTTGTAGGAGCTTTACTCCTTGCTGCATTTGATTGCTGCTTTCCCCAGGAGCACAGTCATCCCTGAGATCACAGCTTCATGGAGGAATGAGATAAAAAGGTGCCAGGAACGATGCCAAAACCCCTTAATCCATCCAAGGCTAGCTGACATTTCCCAGCTGAAATCTCTGGCTCTATCAGAGCAGTAGATGCTCTGGCAGGTACCACATGGCAAATCTGAGGACATGGACACAACGTGAGGCTTCACTCTGATGTCCTGGCCATGCCAAGGAGCTCAGTTGGCCTCTGCAATCTATAGATTTCCATTTGGGAAGCTAGTTGTGGAAGGTTAGGGGTGCTTTGGGGGTCATCCAGGTGCACCCAAGCAGGCAGGGGCCACATGGACCTGCACAAGTTGCAAGTTGCCCCTTTGGGGCAACAAATGCTGCTGCAAAAACCCCGTGGGAGTTTCAGAGTAAACCCATTGCAGCTCTGCACTGGCTTTTAAAGCCTCTAGGAAGCAGCAGATATGAGCTGGAGGGGAATGAGGTTGAGCTGAGCTTGGCCCCCTCCTGTTCCTGGGCTGTGCACCCGCTGTGTGCTGTGATGGCAGCTCATCCTGACTGGCCATGGCAGCGGAAGGACACCACTGGCTCATGAATATGCAGGGACAGGGGCAGAATTAACATCTTTAATGAAATTAAACTCAGGTGAGAGGGTTCTTTGCCTGACCACAGCCTGGGAAGCACGGGAAAAACTGTGCTGGAGAGGAGAATGGAGACTGCCTGGCAAAAATATCCTTCCCTCCTCCTGGCATCTGCCCTCCTCTCCCAGCTCCCCATCAGGAGCCACGCAGAGATTCCTGTGCCAAAGCCATGGGAGGCCACAGGGAGCATAAGGACCAAACACTGAAGGCACGTTGTGTCTCCCAGACTATGAGGATCAGATCCAGTCGCACTGGAGCAGCCTGGGAACCCCAAAATAGCATGGCTGGGATCCCCAGGGGAGGGACTCTCCCTGTGCACCCCTCTGTTCCCCCAGAGATCAGCGCAGCTCATCCCTCTGGAAGGAGAAAGGGATCCTCTCCCAGCACCAAACCAATCACTGCTGTATTGATTACATTTCAATTAGCAAAATTCCCATGGGATGGTGGGCTGGGTGGAACTGGAGAGGCTGTGACAGGGCTGGTGGGACTGTTGAGCCTGCCTTGCAGAGAGAAACACACCCCAGCCCGAGGCACTTCTTGTGCCTCTTGCCATAGCAAGAATCCCTGGAAAAGATGGCCTGGAGACTCTGTGTTGTATGAGGAGAGCCCTGTGCATGAGGAGTCCCAGCCATGCTGCCAGTCCTGGGACACTCCCATTTTCACAGCTCCTTGTTTCCTCCCCAATCCACTCATTTTTATGCTAGTCGGGATGGCAATCAGTCCTTCCCATGGGCACTGGGACCCAGGCTCAACCTCACAGCCCCAGATAAAGCAAGAAGGGTTTTTGTCTGGTGCAGAAGTGATCCCTGTCTTTACTTACCACGTCTCCAGTGGCAAGGGCAGTGTATATCCCACTGCCAGGAATACACTCTAATTTACACCAGCAGCCCTTTCAAAGGCTCCAGCTCCATCAGTAAGACTTTCCACAGGGAAGCAATTTCAGGGTCAGTGACTTCTCTCACACAGAGCGTCCTGACCCAGCCCTAGGATGTTGCAGCACCACAGCAAAGCCCTTCCCACAAAGGTTTGGGACTGGCAAGCCCACACACCCCAGCTCTCTGTGGGGTCAGCAGACCCTTATGGCACTGAAGGAGGCTGAAGTTTCTCCCTCTCTTTTGTCAGGTCAAATTTACTGCAACAGAACACTTCAGGAGAGATTTGTCATTGTTTGTGGCAGTTTGGAAAGCTCCTAAATATGCTCTGTGCAATCGTGAATGTAAATTGAATAGAAGGAAAAGCAATTTGCGAGGCATTAAAATCCCTCTGCAGGTTCCTTTGAAGTGATCGATGTCTCAAACCACGATGTTATCTCCAGGTAACCGAGTTGGGCAATGCAATCCAATCCCTGAAGTCATTCCCTTCTCAGGTAACTTATCAGCCCATGGACCACATTCACTCCCGACCTCTGCAGGCATCGCTGTGCCTGCAAAGCTCTCCCCTCCCTGCCTCCTAAGGCAGAGGAAGAGAAGGGAGAGACCCGGCATGGCCAAATTTTGGGATGCACGTGCCTGGCCTGGCTGAGCTCCCTCCGAATCACAGCCCCTGCAAAAGAGGCCAGGGTGGCTTTTGCTCTTTATTTTTTTTTTTTTTTTGCATGATGCACCAAAACCGGGTCGCACTGCTGGGTGTGAAGCTGTCAACCTTGAAGAGCTGCAGTTCTCAGCTGATACTCAGCTCCTCCACCCCACACGGACAATCTGCAGCCAGAGGGGAGCGATTGCTGCATCCCTGTTACCTGCAGGAGGGACTTTTTGGGGAGGATTCTCATCAGAGCTGGTGCCTGGCAGATTCCCGTGTGCTGTGATCCAAGCCCCAAGGCAGCACGTGGCATTGAGATCTGCACTCATCCAACTCCTGGACCATTCCCACAGCCTGTGCATCTCCACCACGAAAAGGTGTGTGTCCACTGGATTAAGGATTATGGAGATTTAAGAGCTTTTATGAGTTTTCACAAGATGGGAATTAGCAAAAAGCCCAGACGGCTCCAGCAGCACTTGTGCCAACTGCTGCTGGAATGGCCACTCTCCGGGATGCTCTTTCCATAGGGATCCATCCCTGGATCCCGGATCCTGAGAATTTGTGGGTGCCCCATCCCTGGAAGTGCTCTAGGCCAAGACTGGGAGCAACCTGGACGCTTGGAGAAATGGAAAGGAGAAACCACGTGGAAAAAGAGGAGCTTTTAGTGCCCTTCCAACCCAAACCATCCCACGATCCTGTGAGCTGCGAGGCTGCTTCCCACCACCCCACCTGCAAGGAGCAAAGGGGCCACGTGGGCTGGGTGTTGTTGGATGCACTGTGACAAGGGGGATACAAGAACTGGGGTGGAACAGACCCTGATCCCCCGGGCAGAGGCTCCTGCCTCCCCCGGTGACCGCTGTCCCCGACATCCCAGGGCACCCGGCTGCAGCAGGCAGATAGGCAAGGATTCCTCTGCAGGAAAAGTTTCTTCCTAATCATATTAGCTGGAGCTGGGCCTGTGCCCTGCAGCAGCAGGTCAGTATCTATTTCAAAGCTTTCACTTATGAAAATAAATTTACTGTTAGCACTGCGGACCTCTGGCGCATGGATAAGCAGGAGGTTTGGGGAATGGGTTTGGAGTCCTCGGGCAAGGGGAGAAAGCAAGGAAGGAGAGAGACCACAAAGAGGAGAGTGAGAGAAAGGGTTAAAGCTCCCTCCCTCGCTCCCAGCCCAGGCAGAGGAGCTGCTCTCAATCAGTGTGTGATTGCAATCAGCAGGAAGGTGCCGTTTGCATTAAACAGAGCAGACAGGGAAAAAAAAGACAAGACAGGCTGTGCAATCTGAAAAATTTATGTAAAAATCACAAACAACAATAAAAACCAGCTTTTTTTTTTCCTCCCTCTGCTTCTCCTTGTTATTATTTTCCCCAAGGGCAGAGAACTGGGATGGAGCAGGGAGCCAGAGGGTTCTCCTCTGCCATACCTAAATCCGCCCTACATCAAACCTTGCAATCAGTCTCCTTTACTACTAATTTTACCTCATGTTTTTTAATTAAATTTGCCGCTTCCTTCAAATACCAGTCAATGAACCATCCACATTTCCTCCAAATACCCTTGAAAATGTGGACTCAAACAACTAAGCACAATGATACCCAAAGAAATGTCACTGAAGAGGCACTGCCTGGAGCATGCATGGTCACAGAAGGAGCCAGGGAGGAGAACTGGGGCAAAACACGGAAAACTTGGCCACAGAGGATTTTCGGCGAGCTCAAACTGCAGTAGCAGCACCCAACCTGCTCGTTAGAACTTCAGGAAAAAAGGTAACGACAATCCTGAAGATGGCACTCCTGGGCTACCCTTCCCAAGCCAACCTCCCTTCCTGACCCTCCCCAGCCAGAGGGTGCCCGGCCCCCCGAAGGGGGATGATTCAGAGCTCCTCCAAACTCTCCAGGGTTGTCCTGGTCGGGTGGGAAACGTGTCCTTCCCTCTCACCCTTCCACAGCTGCTCCTTGGTTTCAAAGGTAGCTCCTGACAGGGGAATTGAGGCCGAAGACCAAGGAAAAGCAGGCTGAGAAACACCAGGAGCAGCAGTGCCTTCTGTGAGAAGGCAGGGAAAAAAAAAAAAAAAAAAAAGGGAGAAGAAAGATTTTCCTTTCATCGATTTGACATTTGCTGCTTTTTGGTTTCTCTCAGCAGCATCTCCTGACTGTGCACCACGAGACAGGGGACACCCGGATCCCCTGTGCCAGCCTGGGACCAATTTATTGCACCCGGACTCCACGGCACTCGGATGAACTGTGACAGTTTTGCTCGGCGTTTCTCTTTGAGGGCTGAGGCTCGTTTGAACAAGCAGCTCAAAGGGAAGGGAAAGGGCCTTTGAAGCCCCCCACGGTGTGGGACTGCTTGAAAAAGGCCCCTGAGCCGCCAGCGACTCGGTAACACCCTCAGTGCCTTTGTGCCAGGGCTCTCTGGCTGCTCCCTGGAGCATCGCTGAGAGCTCAGCACTGAGCCCACACAAGTCCCCGCTGCTCCACGGGAGCCTCTCCCAGCCTGAGCAGGCGAGAGCTCGCCGTGGAGCAGACAAGACTAACCTCAGCTGAAACCTTCCCAAGTCATCCTCCAACCCTGGAGAGGCTCAGGCAAAGGGGGAAGGCTGCTGGGAGCAATCTGATCAATGATACAGGGCAAGAGTGAAGCCTAAGAGGCATTTCCTGCATCACAAGCCCTGTGGGTGAAGACCCAACATCAGCTACAGCTGAACCTCCTCCACGTTCTCAGCTGCCTCAGATTTGGCATTCCAGCTCGGCACAGGGACATATTCTGCATTTAAATGGACAAGACCCTTATCCCCAAGATGAAGGGGGATGGTGGGAAGGCAGCATTCCAGCCTGGGGGGGACGGCAGGAAGAAAATCAGGGACGTTTTTCCCCTTGTCCTCACATCACCTTGAGCGTGGTGACTTCCAGAAACACCCCAGTGGGAGCAGAGCATTCCAGGGGCTGCAGCAATGGGACCAGGCAGGGATGGTGGCAACCAGGGGCTTTATTAGGCTCGTTTATTTATTTATCTCTCCAGGCAGGAGGTGTTAGCCTACGGTGAGTGAAGAAGCACCGGCAGGGAGGCAGGGTAATGTGTTATGGAGAAACCTTGCCCGTGTGAGCAGAGGGCTGGGCTGGCTGCTCCTGTGCTCTATGCATTATTTATGGCCCTGCCGAGCGCCGCCAGCCCCTTTATCTGCCTTCCAAGGGGCTCGAGAAGAAAATGAATCTTTGACTCAGCAATTTTTATCCCAGCCAAATGAAAGAGAAATACACACACACATTATATAATATATATATAAGAAGATATAAACTGAATCCACTCTGGGGAGGTGACAAGGAGCTAATTCAGCCCCCCGAGAGGCTGCAGCGGCTCTGGGCAGCTCAGAGTGAAGAGGTTTAGCTCCTACATCAATTGTCTGCAGCTCTTCCCCTTCTGCTGACCTCCAGTGCCATGTCTGTCTGTCCTTAGGCTGAGCATAAACCCAAAGCTCGGCCTTTGGGAGAGCTTAGTAAGTGCCTAACACACTCCAGGTGCTGCCATCAATTAAATAAATCTGAATGATGCATTACACAAATAAATAAATAAGCGGAGATGACTGAAGAGCTCCATTTTTTTCCCAACTGCACATATACACACATGTACTTAAAGCCAATCTTTCAAACAATAAAACACTTGAATTTTTTTCTGCATGAAAAATTCATCCTGTCTCACAGCCATCTAAAAAGCAAATCAAACAAACAAATAAATTCTCCGTGGTGGAAAACATCACCCAAATCATTCCTGACGATCTTCACCACACAGACACAATTCCCAACCAGCCCTCGACGCCCAGGTTGTGGGAGTGAAGAGCAGGTGCTACGTCCATGAAAATAAAACAGTGATAATAAAATAGCAGGGCTTCTTGGAGAGAGAGCCAAGGAGAAGAGAGCCAGACCCTTCTAGACCCCAGCAGTGTTTTTTCTGGCCGTGTGGATCTCCCCGTTAGCACAGGGACCCATCCGAGCCCAGTCCTGCAGCACAGCCACTGCCACCAGCTAATTATCACCTCTGCCTCCCTGCAGCCAGGCTCTTTAAAAATAGTTCCTTTAATCAGGGCCACCTGTCCCACGGGAGCCTGTGTGCAATCCTGGCACCGGTGCCAAGTGGGTGCCCCAGATCTACTTTGAGCTCCCCAGGGCTGTGCCTCTGCCGGGTCCCCATCATAGGACACAGGAGCTGATGAGCACCGACGAGGAGCAAATTCCCTTCCTGCAGGAAGAGCTGCAGTGCCGCTGGTTCCTGCAGATGAGGAGCCAAAGGCACTCACATGCAGCTTAAACCCTGCCTGGAGAGCCCCTGAGAAGTGATGCTGAAGACATCTGCAGTGTGTACCAGGGAGATAAGCTCTTCCAGACTCTGGGAGCAGGGAAAGAGCTCCTCCTTTCTCTCCTTTACAGCCCCCCTTAGAAATTCCCACCCGGCACCTCCTCTCCACGATAAAAGGTGGGAGCTGGACAGGGCTTTGAGCAACTTGGTCCAGTGGAAAATGTCCCTGGCCAGGGAGGGTGTGGGACAAGATGAGCCTCAAGGTCCCTTCTAACACAAACCGGCCTGTGATTCTGTGATGGAGTGGGTTCCTCATCCCAACTCTCCGCAAGACTTTTCCCATCACAAAGAGAACAAAACCCAAAACACCAAAATGTGTTTTCCAAACCCCAGAGTGAACACAGCCTGGTGAGTGTGAACAGCAACAGAGTGAACGTAGCCAGAGATTAACCAATCATAGAATCCCGTGAAATAACATCAAAAACATAGTATACCACACTTCAAACACCATGAAATACCATCCTTAAAAACAGCCAAACCAACCCCAAGGTCTCCCCTGCGATTTTTTTTGGAGGGCAGACGGCGGTTCAGACGCTAATACTGAGTCTTCTTCACGCTGCCACCACCCTCCCGGGTGACAGAGCTGCACGCAGCCATGCCTTTGGCTCTGGGACAGCTCTGCTCCACCAGCTGGTAGGGAGAAAGGTCGAGCAAGCGACAGCCAGCACTGCTCACGGCTGAAATCCATCACGAGACAGGCGGAGCAGCCTGGGCTTTCTGGTTTGGTTTTGGGGTTGGTTGGGGGTTTTTTTATTTTTTTTTTTTTTTTTTTTTTTTTTTTTTTTTGAGACATTCGCTGCCCATCGAAGTCTCTCTTAGCAAAGAAAACACACTCCCTGCCACCGACCCCGCACAGAGAGGGCTCACAGAGGAGACGCATTCGTTATCAAAGTTGGGAAAAGCCTTAAAATAATTGAAAAGGTAAATAAACGAGAGGCGGCGAAGCAGAACGGTTGGCAGTGCCTCCTGCTCGTTAGGAAAGGGGGGCACTTAACACTACATAGACAGCAAATTAGCCTTTAATCATCGCCTGCCTTCGCCGGGTTTTATCTACGAGAGAGTTTCAGCCCAGGCACCTCCCTCGTGCCGGCAGCCCTGGGGACTCCAGCTCGCCTCCTGTTTATTCCCAGCTGCTTTGTTGTCTCAGATCAGCAGAATAAGGGAGCCGTGTCGGCAGAAGATACTTCTGTGCAGCCAGCGAGAAGTTCACACAGAAAATTGATATTCGCCGCAAATTATTTTGGATGATTTACTGGAATGAATTAACTCACAGCGACGCGGAGAAAATTCCAACAGCGCTGCTCTCTCTGCCTCCCACCACCGACAGCACCGCTCGGATTCCAGCCACAACTCTCTGCTGTGGGGATGGGGATAAGGACAGAGCTTGGAGAGGGCCCTGGGCAGGGCTTGGGAAGCTCCAGCGTGGCTGGATTTGCTGTGTGGATGCTCACAGAGCCTCCCGGTCTGGGCTGCAGCCTGGAAAACCAAACCAAGTCAAGGCAGACACCCCAAGTTACTCCTCTTGCACCCAAAGCAGCGTGGGCAGCACGGAGAGGGAGGGGATTGTGTCCCCTGGGGAGACCCCACCTGCAGAGACACCTCCAATTTGGGGAACCCAGCAGCAGAAGGATCAGGAGCTGCTGGAGCAACTCCAGAGGAGGCACAGAGATGTTCCCAGGGCTGGAGCCCCTCTGCTCTGGAGCCAGGCTGGCAGAGCTGGGGGGGCTCACCTGGACAGGAGAAGGCTCCAGGGAGAGCTCAGAGGCCCTGCCAGGGCCTGAAGGGGCTCCAGGAGAGCTGGAGAGGGACTGGGGACAAGGGATGGAGGGACAGCACACAGGGAATGGCTCCCACTGCCAGAGGGCAGGGCTGGATGGGATATTGGGAAGTCATTCCTCCCTATGAGGGCTGTGAGGCCCTGGCACAGGGTGCCCAGAGCAGCTGTGGCTGCCCCTGGATCCCTGGGAAAGTCCAAGGCCAGTTTGGATGGGGCTTGGAGCAGCCTTGGATACTGGAAGGTGTCCCTGCCCAGGGCAGGGGTTGGAACAGAATGAGCTTTAAGGTCTTTTTCAACCCAAGCCCTTTCAGGATTCTATAATTCTGTCTTGGTTTCCTAACAGGCAGCAGGAGGGGAGATGTCCCATGGATGACACCTCTTGCAGACCCCAGATGCTCATGTTGGCACCCTGGGGAGTTTTGAGAGGGATGGGAGCACCTAGGGAGGGCAGGGGCTTGTCTGACCCCAGCTCAGCTCTGCTACCTTCTGTTTGCAAGAAGCAGAGATAATGCCACTGATTGATCTTTTTCAGCTCTTTTGAAATCGCAGGATAAAAGACTCTGGGCTTAACACTGGGAAAAAGGAGCACGTCCTGCTGGGACAGCTCTTCCCTTTGTCCATGCCCTCGTGATGGTGACTTCTGCAGTGCTCCCTTGCCACCAGAGTGGCACCACAAGGGATCCCTGTGGCTCACGCAGGGCTCAGCAGAGGGTCACACGCAGGCAGTGGCATTTAGGGATTGCTCTCCTCCTACCGTCTCTCTGCTGACTTTGACGGGCTTACAAGAGGGATGAACTCAATCCCTCAATCCTGGATTTCCCTCCCACCACCTCCCTGGCCCTAAATATGAGCAGCAACGTTTCTTGGGAAGAAGGAGCCCTCCTGCACCAGGAGCTTCCTCAACCACCCACCCACAAATGGCAAAACCAAGACAGAAAGACCCCTGCACTCCTTTCCTTGGTTGGAGGAGAGGAGGATGAGGCTGGCTGCAAGCTGCCTCCACATTTCCTCCATCCTGGGATTGCTCATAACCCTGCTTAATCCCTTGAGTAGCTTAAAGCATCCGCAGGGATCCACTGCTTTACAGGCTGAGCCCTGCAAAGCCAAGAACAGTGAAGGACACTGGTGACAGCCATGGCCCCATCGGGGAAGGAGCTCAGCATCCCATGAGGGGGATGCCAGAGGCAGCACTGCCCACCACAATCCCCTTCTCAGGGGGAGGATGTGGGCTCCTGAGGGGACTGAACCAGATGGGATGATCGTGATTTGGCCCAGATTGGGACAGTGTTAACGTGAGGCCATGGGAAATGGGACACTGAGAGAAGTTTTCCAGGGGTGGGTCATGTCTCAAGATCTACCTCTCTGTCAGTTCAGGATGCTCTGGCCCCTGTGCTGGGTGCAGGATTGGGTACCTGCCCCCAGGTAACCCTGTGTATGTAAATTAGCCACACCTCTGGGTCTTTGCAAGGAAGCCCCAGCCCGCAGTGCTGGGCTGGAGGCAGCTCTCAGGCCTCGGTGGTCGCTCTAATACATTAAAATCCATTTTTGGCTATTCCATCCTGTCTTTTAGCCACGCTTCCCAGCCAAACTGGCTCAAGAGTAGCAGGGGAAATCCCCTCCCAGACTGCTACAGGCGCCCATCCCTCCTCCAGCTCGGGACCCTGTCCCAAAAGCAACACTGATTTTCATCCCCCATGATTTCCACCCCAGCCATCCCGAGGTACAAATGTCCATCAGGCAGGAGTTATCCCATATTTACCCCCCTGCCTGCCCAATGCCCCCTCCCCACAGGGCACCCAGCCCCCCAGGCTGTTTTCCCATGGTCACTCCATGTAATAGCCTGTACATAACCACCTAAACGCTGCAAACTCTTTGAAATAAGCACGGAAATTGGTTTCCAGGCTCCAGCAGTTTCTAAATAATGGATGTTTAAGATAATAATAAAAAAAAGAAAAAAAGCAAGTGACATACAAAGTGGATTCTAGAGGGAAAAAGAAAAAAGGTGGAGCGTGTTCTCAACAAAAAAATCTCCAAGAAAACCTGAAACAGCACAGAGGGACCAAGAAGCTCTGGCTGCAGCTGCCAATTTAACCCTGTGCTCTTGCAGTGAAGAAAACCTCATTTCCCTGTGCTCCCCCAGTAACTCCTCCTCACTCTATATTCCGCCTCGCCGCAGATGTAATATATTCTGTCAATGCAAAATTTGGGCTGAAAAATGTGCTGGCCTTGGGGAGACTTCTGGATTGGATTGGATAGGAGAGGAGAGATGAGAAGGGTGTGTGCTGAGAGCAGTCGAGTGCAAGGGATGGATGGGAACTGGAAGGCATCAACCTTTGGCTCTCTCTGGTAGCCAAAAGACATCACAGCCTGCTGCCCTAAGCAAAGGTCAGCTAAGCTGCTCACTCCTGCTGGCAACACCACCTGCTCGACTCATTTCAGCCACAGAAGAGAGCACTTGCTTAAATCCTGAAAAATTCCTTTGTGCTGGGCCCACAGCTGGAGTGTGCAAGGTGGGCATCTCCCAGAAGGTCGTCAGCAAGAAGGAGGTCTCCATGATCACAAAAATGAGGCTTTGGGAGGCTGGGAACAGCTGGCAGAAGGAGGCTGCAGTACCACTACATGGAAAACCATAAGAGGATGGAGGAACAGCGAGTCCTTCCCACTGCTTCCAGTGTCTCAAGAGGAGGGAATCTCCTCTTCCTCTTCAACAGACATCAAGGATCACCCTTCAAGGGAAGGGATAGTTTAGGAGAGCTGAGTGAAGCTTCCCAGACCAGCAACAGGATCTGCCCACAGCAAGACCATCAAAGCAGCTCCTGGACGCCCCGAGGGCAGCGGCACCGCCGGGGATGGATGTTTGCTTTAATTACAGCGAGCGTGTGTTACCTTTACACGTCCCCAAATCACCCACCCCCGCGGCATAATTCACTCAAAGGGGCTTTTTCACCCGAGTCAGCAAAATGAAGAGATTCAATTACAGCCTTTGACTGGGCCTGCTTATTGTTATTTATAATACAATACATCCCGGCTGCTGCAGAGAGAGATGTACAGGTCCTGAAATGCTGGCTGTCTTGGCAGTTAATTGAAACGCCGGCGCCTTGCTAGGATTGCTTGTCCCGGCCACCCCGACACCGAGCAGTGGCATCTACCTGCTGTACCCTAATAGAGAGGCACTGTCACCAAAGGACACCTGTGGCAGGAGCAGACCTCTTAATAGCCGCCAACTCCTGCGCTCCAGACCCAACAGCCGCCGAGCTACAATGGGGGGTTTCAAATGAATCCTGGAAGAGCACTTGGAGGAGAATGGCTCTATTTTTGAAGAATGACACGGGGGGGATCCACAGTCATTTCCTCTGAATGGCTGCAGACCCAGCTGCACTTTATAAGCAAAGTGATGGATATTTTTTCTCCCCGCTAGCTGCTCCGTCTCACTCCATCTGCGATGAAGTCGTGCTACCTGAGTCCTTTCTGTCCCTGCCTCCTGGTTAGGGAGGGGATGCCGAGGTGGAAAAGGGACTCATTAGCTGGTACTAGGGGCACAAAGTGGGAGGAGAAGTGGCTTTCCCTCCCGGAGCAGGGCGGAATTCACTGGGTTTGTGGGAAGGGCTCGGCTCAGTGCCAAGGACTTCACAGCTTGCCTGGATCAAGGCACAGAGGGATAATTTCCCCGGCATGCAGCATCCAATGCCATCAATGTGGGCAGCAAAAAACCCAGCAACCCCTTCACAAATAAACACGAACCTGAACCAGCTTTCCATGGAATCAGAGGAGGGCTTGGGTTGAAAGAGACCCTAAAACTCATCTGGTTTCAACCCCCTGCAATGTACAGGAACAACGTCCACTAGATCATGTTGCTCAGAACTCCATCCCACCTGGTCCTGAACACTGCCAGGGATGGGGCAGCCACAACTTCTCAGGATGTCCCTGTTTTATTTTGGTGGAGAAACTCAGCCCTGCAGCACTCACAGCCACGTGCTGGGGAGAAGAGGAGGAATGAGAAGTCTGGGATGTACCAGCACCTGCAGCCCTTTGCTGTCACCTGCTCCTGGGTGCTCCATGGAGAGCTGTGGGACTGGCACAGGAGTTTCTGCATGAGGATTTGCCAGCAGCAAGGCAATGAATCAAAATTTGCCGTGCCTTAGAATCACTGAACCATTTGGGTTGGAAAAGCTTTCTAAGATCATTAAGTCCAACTATTCCCCCAGCACTGCCAAGGCCACCATTAACTCATACCCCCAAGTGCCACATCTATGCCTTTTAAATCCCTCCAGCAATGGGGACTCCACCACTGACAGCCTATTCCAGTGCTTGATATCCCTTTGGATGAAGAAATTTTTCATATTGCTGATATAAGACAGGATTCCTTTGGCCTTCTTGGCCACCTGGGCACGTGCTGGCTCGCATCCAGCCTCCACACAAGTGCTCTTGTGCTTGCCCCAGAGTGCCACCAGTGGAAGCAAACGGCTGTGAAGGAGTAGGGCTGGCTGAGTGGGAGGGTACATGGGCTCCTGGGACTGTCCTAGATCCAGCCCCTCTCCTAACAGGGCAGCTGAGCCCTCTAGCTTAGTCCATGAATGGGAACAACGCCCAGATGAGCCATGCCAAGAAGGTGGGAATGTAATTCCAGCCAGCCAAGAGCCTTTCTTTGATGGTCCAACAGCTGGAAACCCCGGGGGAACTCAATGGGAAGCAAATATCAGGTGGAAACATAGGCAGGGTCAGTGAGGAAGAGAGACTTGCTGTGCCAGCAGGATGGGGAGATGACATCTTCCGTACCAAGCTATCAGCCCCGACTGTAAACACTCAACTAACCTTATTATTATTATTTTTATGTGCCTATAACTTGCTTCAATGACCTGAAACAAAGCCGTGGCTTTCAGTGGCGACCATCTGAGTGCCTCTGAATTTTTTTTTCCCTTCCACTCAGCGAAACATTCGTGCTCCTTTGGGCAGTGTGGGCTCTGCTCCAGGCAGCCCTTTCCATGGAATGCTGCCTGCCTGCTGCCTGCCCAGCCCTCCCAGCCAGCTCCTCGCTGCCTTTTGATTGATTGATCGGCGTGGCAGCCTAATAAGCGATAACAGCACATATGACAAACTAAACAACCATCTAATGAATTGATTGACATCCCAAGGATTTGACTTGATGCACAACCCCAGTCACAGATAAGGTTAATGAGGGAGAAATTAAAATGTAGCTCAATGGGTAATGAATACAGCATGTGCCTTGTTGGAACACATGCCAGATCCATCACTCTGAATCAAGTGGTGGTAGCAATTTCTAAATTATTTATTGCACCCCTCATCCTCCTGTCTTGAGGGAAGAGGCACTTGGACTGGCCTTTGTATTATTTTTGTGTGTGTTATATATATATAACTGTATATCTCTGTCTGTGCATTGTGAGGATCCGTAGCCAAAGAAAATTGCTTTGAATTTTGCAATTTTCAGGTTGGGTTTTTTTTTCCTTTTTGTAAACTCAATAGCAAAAAAATACAACAATCCAGAACCTGTCATGCCATTTGAATCATAATAGCTACAAATTCACTCCTCTGAATAAATGGAGAGGCTTATTTATCAAATATATACAAGATGTCTGTCTAGTTGTTAACACACAGAGGTATGAGTAGGCAGAGGAAATCGAGAAAGTTTACATATTCACTGCTGTCTCCAGGGACCTTCCTTTTCCTCCTACTTCTTATTCCCTCTCCCTTCCCCCAACCACATCTCCAACTTGCTTTGACTTGCTGTGTTTTTCTTTTTTTTTTTTTTTTTTTCTCTTTTTTTGCCTCAAATGTGTCTGGCTGACAAAACTTGGGCTGTCAGAAATGATCAAGAGATGAAGTTGCCAAGGAAGGGGAGGGAGATTTGCATGGAGATGCATTTCCCCATATCTCACTGCCTGCATGAGAGGGGATCTCCTCTGCTATCCGGGAGGAGAGCAGGGGACTCTCAGTCTGCTGGAAATATTTGATTATTGCGTGGATTTATTTCCACTTCAGGACAGGGGAAGCCTGATTCTCAAGAAATGGGTCTCTACTGCTTCCAAAAGGGACAGACACTGCTGGAAAAAGAAGTCAACCAGCTCTCTACATTATTTATTCCTGAACTCCAGGGGACTTGGAGCAGTGACCAGGGGATGTGTTGTCCAAAGGGGGACGAGGAGTAGACAGGGACTGAGCAAATGGCTTCACACTGGCACAGGGCAGGTTTAGATGGGATACTGGGGAGAAATCATTCCCTGTGAGGCTGGTGAGGCCCTGGCACAGGGTGCCCAGAGCAGCTGTGGCTGCCCCATCCCTGGCAGTGCCCAAGGCCAAGTTGGACACTGGGGCTTGGAGCAGCCTGGGACAGTGGAAGGTGTCCCTGCCTGTAGCAGGGGGTGGTACAGGATGAGTTTTAAGATCCTCCAACCCAAACCATTCCATGATTCTACAAAATGCAGAGTCTGCATCCAGCCAGAAAACACCAGCTACAGCCTATCCCCTGAGGTGTGGGGATTCCTGTGGTTCCAGGTCCTGAATGACCCACCAGCTGCTGTGCTGAGTACCAGCAGAGGAAACCACCCCTTCAGCCACCTCTTGGGTGAACCTAAGAGCCAGGGAGAATCAAAGGACCTTCTTCCTCACCAGCAACCTGAGATGGTGAAGCCAACAGGTCTGAACTGTGTTTTCCACCAAATCCTTTAAAAGTAGTTGGCTGTTGTGGGAACAAACACCCACAGCAGCACAGAGGTGAAGCCTTTGCTCAGTCCTGGACTCCTGTCCCTCCCCAGTGTCTGCCCAGCAGAAAGCCCAACAAAGACATAGAGGGATGGATGAAACAACATCCTGCAGGTGCCAAAGGCAGGCTGAGGTCAAACCTCCATAGAACTGTTCAGAAAACCTCTCGAGGGCTCCCTGACCTTCCCTACCACGTGTGGGACTGCGAGAAAATCCCGCTAAGAAAAGCCCGGAGTCCTGCAGCTTTATTGGGATAAAGGGAAAGAGTACACCGGGGCACACCCGCGGGGTTTTCTCTCTCCAGGTTTCAGAGGGCACAGCCTCCTTTCATCCCAAATTCCTGGCTGCTCGTTGCCCTCTTCCTTTCCCCACTGGCCGAGGTACCAGGAAGGTACAACCCTCCCGAACCGCCTACCCCATTCCCCACTTTAAACCTGTCCTTTTCTCCCCGGTTCAGAAGCTCAGGCTTGTGCAGCCCCTTGTCTCTATCAGGAGTCAGAGCTGCCCGGGCTCGGTGACAAACCTGCTGGGGACATTCAGACCCATCCCAAAAGCCTTTAGCACCCGAAACCTCACCCATGGAATTGTTTGCAGAGACACCGGCACACCCGTTCCCTGTCAGGACAAGGGTCACCCCAGATGCCACCACAGAAGGCGTCAGCGCCACGGAACGCTTTCGCTTCCCACCAGCAGGAATGTTTGCAGATGAGCGAAAGCTTCCAGAAGGCTCAAGCGAAACATCCACATTTTTTAGGTGCTCGTCTGAGCCCATTAGCACATCTTAATTGCCATCGGCACGGAGGCACGCCAGACTTCCCCGCGTCTGCCGGGTCTGCCTGCCTGCTCGGGGATGAGGGGGAAGCACGGGCGCAGCGCCCCGCATCCTGCGGGCGGCAACTTCGCTCTCCTGGGTGCACAATCTGTCCCCGGGGCTCCTCAGCTGTTTGCAGGAGGCAGCAGGGAAAGAGGGAAAGGAGCCAAGGCTCATCTCACAGCCCTTCTCCCGGTGAGCGCCGCGCATCGCGCCGGGGTTTGCCAGAACGCGCTGAGCGCAGACAGACAGACAGACAGACAGACAGACAGACAGACAGACAGCAACAGCCGTTCCCAAGGAGCCGCACACCCACGCCTTGCGTGCCCACAGCACTGTGGGGACATGGGCGGGCTGCCCGAGGACAGAGGGGCTTCCCCAGACCCGGGAGGGAGGCGGGAGCCGAGGGACAGACCCTCCCCGCCGACTGCCGGCAGGTGCTGCGAGAAACTTGGGAGCTGCTGCAGAGCATCGGCTAATTTGTCATCATGGAAACAGCCAGCCCGGGTCAGCGGCTGTTGGCGGAGGAGTCGGGAAGTGCTGCTGATGGTGATCTGTTCTTTTTCCTTTTTTATTTTTTTTTCCTTTCTTTTAAGGAGATTTCATTTAAAAAAAGATAACAAAAAACCATAAAAACAACCAACTACCTTGATAAGGAATTTACCAGGGCAAAATGAGATTACACTGGAGCTCGGAGTAGCTAAAAGCAGTTTGCTGGGGATGCAGAGACTGCTGCTTACACTATCTCTCTATCATCACATATATCCTTCTATCTAATCTATCTAGCACCATATATACCCTTTAGCTCGCCAGCTCCCACAATCCCTGCCCTCTATCCATCATCCACCTATTCATCAACACACATCCAGCTCTATCTACCTAGCCATCACTATAAATATCCCATCCATCCATCTCTCTCAATCTGTCTCTCATCAGAGAGACCCTTTCCCTACCTACCTGCCTATATATCCACTCACGTATCCACACCTCCCCTTGTCTGTCCATCTGTCACCGGCAGAGCTCTCACCTCCTCTCCCCCATCCTTCACCGCACGTATCCTCCTATCCGCCGGCCCATCCATCACAGCCTCTTGCTGCAGGGGGCTCGCTGCCTCTCTGCTCCCTTTGCTGCCCGGGGGCACCAGATATTTCCCTGTGGATCACTGGATCCACAGCCCAACAAGCGGCGGGTCCTCCTCTCCCACCCCCCGGGAGCTCCGGAGAGGGGATGGGGTGGGAAAGGGGCTCTGAGCCAGGACAGGAGACAGCGCTGGAGGGGATGTGGAGTGCTCCCACTGCCGAGCAGAGCTGGGCTGCACCTGCACGTCCAGCGGCAGGAGGCAGGAGCAAGTTCCTGGTCTGGGCAGGAGCAAAGCATGGGAATGCACAAAATCCCAAGCACACGCTTATAAGGAAGGTGCCGAGCAAGGATTTAAAGAAAATCCTGATCCCCACACTAGGGAAGAGCATCAGTGCCCTGTATTCCCCCCAGGTCCTGCCTAGCCCCTCTGGCAAGTGTAAGAGGAGAGGGATTCTCCTTGCAGAGATCCATATGCCACCAGGGCTCCAAAAATGCCGTATTCCCTCCCGAAATCAGCCGCTGACCAAATCACACCATACCCTGCCCCTCACCAACTGCCGGGCTGGCACAGCGCCTCCAGGCTGGAGCCAAAGGCAGCCTAGGCTCGGGATGGTGGGGGGAGGATGCTGCCGAGTGGCACGAGCCACAAAATTTACCAGAGAGAAGAAAACACCCAAGCAGTGCTTAAAAACTGAAAGCTGTTACTTTAATTACGGGCTTTCTGCTTTATCACCAATAGCGTTTCTCACACATTCATCAGCAAACCTGGTAATAAATCAATCGCGGGTAGCCAGGAGCTGCAGTCTGGCTCCTTCCCTTTCTCTTCCCTGCTCCCTGCGAGCTCTCACACCATTAGTATGCAGTCCGGCACTGCCAGTCTGTGCATTCCTCATCGGCTTTGGACTGGAGCTGGTATCAAGCGGATGCCCCCAGCACAGATTTCACACAGCCAGCTTTGCCTGTGGGGAAGGCAGGCGCTGGTGGAGGAGAGGGTGGACGTGCCTGTGTCTCTCAGGCACGTGTGCAGTCCTGGCTGCACGCTGCAGGGACATTTCTGCATCCACGGGGAATTTCAGGGTGGGAGGAATACAGGGATGGGGCAGTGTCACACACCTGCGTGCAGGCATCAGCTGCTGCGCATGTTCCCACTCTGTCTGCTCCTTGTTTTGTGCCCAGAAATCCCAATGGCAAGGCCAGGCTGGGCACACTGGCTGAGCAGAGGGGTGACAAAATCTTGGCTGCAAAATCCTTTCCATGCACAGACACCGGTTCCGCAGCACAGCCCACCTGGCAGGACACTCGAGGGTGGGGAGAACCACAGGAAGGTGTTTCCCTGTGCCTTTGGAGGTAGCCATGAAAAGCCAGCTCTGCTGCCTGTCCCACACCCAAAAAAGCCAAATGTTCAGGTCAGCTGGGCTGGTGCAACACCCGTCATGCTGCAGTGGAGCTGCCAGTGTTATCCCCCCACACATCAATTCCTGGAGAGGATACTGCACATCCTGACTGTCCACAACTTCAGCAAGGGCCAAATCCTCTTGCTGGAGCAAGGTTCAGCAGTGAAAACTGAGGCTGAGGATGCTGACCCTGGCTGAGGTCTCTGATCATGGGCTCTTTGACACCTGCCCTCTTTGACACCCCACTGTCCACTGCAGCAAAACGAGCAACAGCTCTGCTGCTGAAACACAAATGAAACAACTCCAACCCTTTCATTTCCCTGTCACTTCTGCCAGCTTCCCAAATCTATTTTTCCCTCCTATTTGAGTGTTTCTGGTTCACTCCGCTGTGGCAGAGGTGCTCCCCTCTCCACTCTCCCCATGCCAGTACCTGGTGCATCCCATCAGCCGTGTAAGGGCTGCACAGATGTGCACACAGCAGTCCAGATGTGCGCGGCACACTGCCAGGCTGCCGGGGTGATGATGGAGAGGGAGCAGCCTCCCACCTCCCAAAATGAGGAGATGGGCTCCCTCCAATTGGAGCGAGTGTGCAGCTCCAATTGACCTTGAACACTAATTGGCCCTCTAATTAATACTCAGCAGAGAAGCAAAGGGCCAAGCCTCTTTCCGGAGGAGGTGAACAGGGAAGGGGAGCAGCCATCCCTCTGTGCCGAGTGTTTCCGTGTGGATTAAAGGACACATCTCCGTGTTTAACCGGGAAAATCCCTTCCCTGAGGCTCATCCTCGGGAGCCAGCCGGACACTCTGGGACCACCGTCCCGGGGAAGCATCCTGCGGCAGAGCCGCTGCCCAGCCTAGCACACACCCTGCCATCCTCACAGAGCCCCACGCACGATCACAAGCATCTTCGTGGGATCCCTCCCAGGCTGTTCCCTGCAGGGATCGGCTCCAGCCCTCCTGTCGGGTTTGCATCTCCGCGGTGCACCGGCTGTCTCCCCCCGTCACTCTCCTCGCATCTCGCCCTCCCACACCAACACGCACGTTTCCCTCTGCTCGTCCCCTCCTCTAGTCTGGCACCCGGAGCTGCAGGCTTGACATTTCCATCTCCAGGTTATTTACGGAGGGCACGCCGAGGCAGCGGTCACAGGTGATTTCCCCGCGCCGCCGGCTCCCGCTCCGCACCGAGCCGCAGGGGGCAGATTCCTCACTGCAGATACCATTAATTCTGCAAATCCCCAAATCCCACCCTCCTGCCACCCTCGGCCTGGGGAATGCGGAGCCACGACAGGCGAAAACTGGCGCGGTCAGAGTCCTGCAGGAGCTCCTGCTGTCCCGGCTGCTCCTCCCTCCACAGCCCCAGGGGAGAGTGGAGCCCCACGGGCTGGATCCCGCCTGCTCCACGGGCAACTGGAGCAAACAGGGAGGGAGGAAAACCCTCCGTGGCTCTGCTTCCCAGGCAGGGAATTGCTGGGATCACACCTGATATGGATTCAGCAATGGAGGGACGAATTCTGGGCTGGTCCTGCTCTTACGTGGGGTGAGGCTGAAGAGCATCACTGGCAAACCTGAACCCAGCCCTTAACATGCTGCCTTCCAAAAGATAACAAACTGATACCAAGTGATTGCAACCGCCAGGATCTGAGGGAGATTCATCTGCTACGACTCCTGCCAGGAGCTGCCGGTGAACTGGAAAATCATGTCACAGCCTCCTCTTTGGAGCTGCTCCTGCAGAAGGGACACCTTGAGCTTCCAGCTCAGGTGAGCTCCATCACTGTCTTGCATTTCTCAGGTGGATGGGCAGGAAGGAGACGAAGTCGTGCTGCCCTGCCCTGGGTGCTGGTGTCATTGCTGAACCCCCATCCAGCAGGGGGGGTGTCCCAGGACAGCGGGGATCCCAGGAGCCAGGCGTGCCCTGCACCCTCAGCACTGCTTGGAGCCCAGACCAGCACAAACCCAGTAAAACCCCGTGCCCCTGGCTCACAGCTCACTGTGGCAGTGGGATGGGGAGCTGCCATCCCGGGGAGCTCCCAGTTCCCAGCCTGGCAGCACACCCAGCAGCTCCCCAGCTGATGCTTCCCCCGCTCTGTTGCCTCCCTGACCACAACTACTCCTTAATTATTTAATGTCTGCAAGACACCTTGAGACTTTGCATGGGAAGGGAGATGAACTGCACGACCTAAAATTGGTCTTTTCCATCTCGAACTCCTTGCATTTTATCCTGGGATGAAAAGAGCTCTATTAGGCAAAGTATCAGTATTATTAGATTTCCTTGGAGCCCTAACAAACGGATATTAGATTATTACTGCAGATGCATTTCTAAGGCACTCATCACCAGAGTATCTGAGCATCAATTACACAGATTTAGAGATAAAAAATGCTTTCCCCTAGAGAACAGGGTACAAAACCCCTTCTCTTTTTGCCTCCCTTCCCCATCTTTTCCAAATACATTTATCTCCCTCCCACTGCCTTCTGCAGAGCTGGAGCTGCTTACGAGGAAAGCTCTCGGGTTGATGGGCAACCCTGCAATCTTTGAAACATCTGAAGCAGCAAAAGCTTTTTGTAAAGACTGGCAGGAGTCAGCTGAAGAGATTTCAATGTGCAAATGGACATAAAAAGATGCAAGAGGGGGAAAGAAACGTTGGATTTATTGTTCTAAGGACAAAGGATTTGCTATTAGATGAGATGACCCCATGGCCTGGCTCCAGCACCTACAGGTCACAGTGTACAGAAAACTCATCCTGCTTTTGGGGTGAAAGGGAAAAATGGAAAAAAGTTCAGGTTTGACTGTGCTGATAAGGTCTCTGATAATTCCCTGCCTTACTATTGCCATTATGCTAACCCCTAGCAACACCACAGGAACTGGGCTGGATATTGAACACACAAATCCACGGCTGGAAGTGCTTAAAGGCTGAAGAGAAAAGATCAAAGTTTGAGAGGGGAAAACACGGAGAAGGGGCTTGGCCAGGATCACACGGCTGGGACCAAACTCTGCTCGTCCCCCAGGGCCCAGCACACACAGGGACCAGGCCACACCACCCCTGCCTCACTCAGCCTTGCCCCTTCAGCTGATCTTGCTTCCAAAAAGACTAAATATCACAATGAATTTAATTGCAATGCACCTTCTTTAATTCCAGCTGCTGGATCCAGGGATTGTGATTTGGCCTAATTTCAGAGGAAAGCATCAATTCCATTTCCTTTCACCAAGCCAAGCCCATTCCAACCTGCAGGTAAATACTTCAGGACTACACCCAGGAGGTGCTTCCAGCCCCACGTCAGCCCCCTCAACAAGCTCTCAGAAGTGCCAAAATCCAAACAAAATCCCTTAATTTTCTTTCCAGACCAGGATCCATCCCATCCCCAGTGTGGTTCACACTGCCTTGCCAGCCCAGCCCAGCTGCTTGGCTCATCCCAAAGCCCCTCCTGCATGGCTGGTGGAGACAAAGCCTCTGTTCCAGCCAGCCCAGCTTTGTGTGTTGGCCAGAGAAGCCACTGGGCAGCAGGGAAAGCAGCCCTGCTTCAGAGAAAAGCTTTCAGAAGCACCTTCTGCTTCTATCCCTGGGCAGCACTCAGAGCCAGGATATGGGTCTCCTCCTGCCATCCTAGCTGTGCCCCACCAGGACCAGGAGCTCTCTCTATGTGTCAGTCTTGGAAGGCACCTTAAAGTCATTTTTTCCACCCCCTGCCATGGGCAGGGACACCTTCCACCAGACCAGGTTGCTCCAAGCCCCATCCAACCTTGCCTGGGAGACTTCCAGGGCTGGTTCTTGTGTGTAACCCTTCCAGTGGTCAAGTGCAACCTCCAAGCAATGCAGCTCTTGGCACCCAACTGCCTGACCATCACTGGGAGGCACCAGATGTCCCTTTGTGTGAAAGCTGCCTGCCCTGGGAGCACAGTCTCTGCACTCTGCAGGAGAGCTGGGAGGGCACGCTGATGCACAAGATGATTTGGACACAGCCACGACCCTGACTCCTGCCCCACAGGGAAAACCTGCACAGCAGAGATGAAGGAGAGCCAGGGCCCAGCTCTCCTTTAGAGGGAGAGGGCTTGGGATGGACAGGACCCATGCAGAGAGAGGGAGCACAGAGGGGTTTGGCTCTGTCAGAGCAGGGCATGGGGAACAAAACCACCACAAATCCAAGAAACAGAGCATTCCTCCCCCCAGCACTGCAGGGTGCTCTCAGCACAGGGGGATAGGACCCAGCACTGACTGTGGATGCCATGCACAGCCAAAGCTCAAACATTGAAGAACAAAACCCATCACCCTCTTCAAATGATTTCACAAGTTACAGGGTCAAAGCACTTGGTCCTCTCTCAGGCAGGAACACAGTCTGACCTTGTGCTGCTGCCCTAAGCACGGCTGGAAAGGCATTTTCCAGCCCCGGCAAGGGTCAGGCACCAGCAGCACTTCTGCTCATCTCTCAAATCCTTTCCAGAGCTCACAACAGAGCCTGGAGATCTCAATGCTAAACCCCCCCGGGACTGCAGGTCTCCTCCCCATCAACCCCACGCAATTCCATCTCCATCTTCACTGCCTGTGCTGGGGAGGAAAAGATATTCCAGCACATCACCTGCCCTGCACAGATTTATAAAGAAGAGGAGGGAGGTTTCCCAAAGGTTCAAAGACCCGTCTGTTCCTCCTCTCCTTTAGCTTCCCCCTCCATCTCAAGCATCTCTCCATGTTTCAGGAGCAGCATCAGAAATCAATGCTCACTGAATCACAGTTAGATCCTTTGGTTTATTTATTATTTTCCCAGCTTGAACTCAAACCTTCTTCCGCATGGTGAGAGCAGGGGATGAACCAGGCAGTGCCTCACGAGCACAGGCACTGCAGGAGGGACGAGACAGCAGCGAGGAACGGCAGGGCCAGGAGCCCTTCCCTCCCAGCACCTTGTTCCACACTCCACCAGGTTCCCAAAGCCCAGCATGGCTGGGATTGGAAGGGATGTTAAAGCCCATCTCATTCCAACTCCCTGCCACGGGCAGGGACACTTTCCACTGTCCCAGGCTGTTCCAACTGCAAATCCAACCTGGCCTTGGGCACTTCTAGGAATGGGGCAGCCACAGCTTCTCTGGGCGCCCTGTGCCAGTAAGGAATGACCCAATGCCAGGCTGTGATCAGCTGATGGATGCAAGATCTGGGAGAAGAAGGCTGTCTGTGCATGCCTGTTACTAAATAAGGGGTTTTCTGAGTATTCTTCAGGATTTTGCATCCCTGGGCTGTGCTCAACACACCAGCCCTGCTGCAGTTCTCCCGTGAAGGCAGGAAGAAGCAGGTAGTTATCAGAAAACCCTGGCAGCAAGGACAGAGGGACAGCAGGGCACATGCCCTGCTCTGATATCTTCACCAGCAATGTCTCTCCATCCCCTTTCTGCTCATAATCGGCCACCTTTACCCCAGCCAAGCATCCAACACTTCGGATCAAGCTTGGGTGTCAAGGATGTTGGATGTTCATGGACAACAACTTTGAAACAGGGAGGCAGGACTGGCAGGTTCCCACCTTGGCTCTGCCCACAGCCACACTGGGCAGCTCACAGGAGTTCCCACAATGAGCACCAGCTCCTTACAACCCCCCCAGAGGGATCCAGACCCATGGGGGCTTTCCCAGACCCCAGAGCAGGGCTCTGCCGTAGCCCTGTGCTCGCCGCGTCCCAGCCGGGGCTCGCCCCAGCCCAGCTCATTGCACGGAGCAGAAAGCACCCAGCAGGCTCCCTGGAAAAGCCAATTCCCACAACACAGAGCTGATGGGATTTCAGCAGAGGGCAGAGAGGGGCAGGGGTGAGGGAGCCAAGCGTGTCCCAGACAATCCCGCCGGCGCTAACGTGCGGATAAATAGCCAGTGCCAACATCTGCTGAGAAATACCTTTCCCACTCCACACTGAGAACTGCAATCTAATAATATCCCGACTGCTCCCCCCAATCCTTCTCCATCCCTCCCCCACCCAATTACCGAGCCTGACATTATCCATCATCTTCCCTTTGTGTCGGCGAGAATCCAAACGCAGACGCCGGGAAATTAATAATAATTGTTGTGTCAAAATGCGGGATGTAATCAGGATGCGGCGTGGAAGCTAATACAAACACAAACAAATGGTATTTATCCTCCCGAAAGATCCCTCCCCTCCCTTCCCTAAGGGCTGCTGATGATAATACTCATGGAGGAGATGAATCAGTGCTAATATAGGGATTAGGAATAGATCCCAAACCCCAGCCTGGGCTGCAATCAAAAGGAGCGCTCTTAATTGAAATTAGAGCTGGGATTTCGGTGCCTCTGCAGAGATGGGTTAAGCCCATCGGGGCTAAACAGAAGGGAAAATAAAAATAGCATCTTTATTCAAGAACAAGAAGGTGGGAATGAGAAAAAAAGATCCTCTCTGGCTTCGACACACCTGGTTTGCTCAGTCTTGGCTTTGGAGCTGGGTTTTGTCCCAGCGCCGATTCCCGCAGGCAGGGCAGCGCCGATGCTCCCGACTTCCCCCTCAGGCATCTCTCTGCCTTTTCAGCCTGAGACAGGTTCAGAAAGGATATTTCAAGATCAAACCACACCTCCCATGCTCTGAGGGAACCCAGGGCAAGCTGAGCTCAGGGTCCTGTTCCTGACTCTTTCCTGAAACTTTTTAGCGCTCTGCAAGTGAAACGTGCTCTTTCCCCCGATGCTCACACCAGCAAAGATAAGCGTTCTCGCTTTCATTCCTTTTATTCAGAGGCACAAAAGGAGAGGAAAAGACCACCTGAAAAAAGGCACAACTCCTGCTTTTACTGTTGCTTCATTGCCCTCATCCCTCTGTGCCCCAGGGCCACCTGGACAGATATCCAGAAAGACAATTTCATCACCCCCAAGCCCTATTGAACCATTTATTCAGAGGGGCTGAATTCTTCCCAAATGCCAGTCCGAGGCAAGAGGGATGCTCAGGAGCCAGGTGCTTAATGGCAGCATCTCACTTTCTCCCTTTCCAAAGGTTTTGGTGATTAGTAACTCCTCTTCCTGATTCTCTCCCAGCCTACACGTCTCCCTGAGTGATCTCTCTCCATGGATGTTACTCAAAGGAGTCTAACACACACAAGAAGCAGAAAATAGGATCCAGGCACACATTAGTCCCACAAGCATATTAGCAATTCCTGTGCTTTAATTCCAAATTAGATTTTACATCTAAAAACAGGTTTCTAAATTCTTGGCTTGGGCACTGTGCCACAGTCTGTGCCTTGCGCCAGCACATACAAACCCAGACTGAAAACTGGCCCCAAAATAAATCACCCAGCTCCAAACCCTCATGCTGCCAAAGGCTGGGATTTGGCTCTGACCTTCACCATTCTCGCTCCAGCCTCGCACAGCCCAGTTGTGCAAAAAACTTTTGTGATTTTCTTTTCTTTCCAGCCAAGAAAATCCCATTTCCAATGCTGAGAGACAGAGAGAAAACCCTCTATGAGCAGCACAGACTTAATTCATCTCCTCAGTGGCAGCAGGTCCTTGAGGGCAACCCAAGGGCTTGCAGGTCAGGAGAGGCTCAGTGGAGTATGGCCAGTTAGAGATGACTTAGATGCATTCCCATTCCCTGTTTAAACTTTCTGTGTCTCCACAGTGTCCTCTCCAGGAAAAGCTCCCCCGACAGCACAGAAGTGTTCAAAAACATGAAGGAACAAGTGGCGATGCTGTTCCTGACTCCAGGATGGTGCTGTGGGTTTTACCAGCTGCCTGCATCCCAGCCAGACTTGGATTTACACCCTGAGGCTGCTGACAGCTCTGAGGGCCCCGAGCTCACCAGATGTTTGTAACGACCAACACACCAGGAAGCGATTGGTTCTACAGACACCTGAGGTTTGAAGACCACCCAAAAATCCTCCAGCAGCTTTTGTTTGTGCCTTCAATTACAAGTGCACCAGGATTAGCCATAAGAGCAGAGACTCTGAGAGCAGCTCCCAGCTCTGAAAAGCCTGGCTCATCCCACACTGAGCCACTGAATCCAGCACAAGTCTTGAGCCCAGTCCAGAGATAAATTGATTCTAAACAGAAGCACGGTGTAGAAACTTGGCATTCTGCAGCCAGATGCCTTTGGAGCTGGTTTGCAGCTGGGCAGAGGTGCCCATGAGCACTTTGAGCATCTACAGCTAAATGAGCTCCCCACGCTCTCGCATCAGGAGCAGATCCACCCATCCAACTCCTGCTCCCAAAAACTTGGCTCACTGCTCCAAGGCAGGAATCTGGTTCCTCCACCAGTAGCAGAGGTTGATGCCTCCAAAAAGCCCTATTTAAGGATGATGTGAAGGGCACCTTGGCACTGCCTCTCTCCCTGCTGTCCACTGGACACTCCCTGCTACACAAGGATGTGTAGCACAGAGAAAGGTTTGGGTTAGAAGGGACCTTAAAACTCATCCTATTCCACTCTGCTGCCATGGGCAGGGACACCTTCCACTATCCCAGGCTGCTCCAAGCCCTGTCCTGTTACTGTGGCACACAGAGGAAACACAAAGTAACACACACAATAGGTGTTCAGGCAGAGAAGAAGAAAAGAACTCTCCAGTTCATTGTTGACTTCATATATATAAGTTTCTGGACAGTGAGCAGAGATTGGACAGAGAAGTTCCCACCTCTCCATCTCCACTGCTCACTTGAGAAGTCCATCAGGTGATATCTTTTCACAAAGGAATGCAAACATGATCCTTGTTTATCTTACAATTCATGAGAACTGACTCCATTATACCAAAACAAATCAGAAGGTTTATTTTCAAGGACAACACTGTCCAGCCTGGCCTTGGACATTCCAGGGATCTGGGGCAGCCACAGATGCTCTGGGCACCCCATGCCAGAGCCTGCCCACCCTGCCAGGGAGGGATTCCCTCCCAGTATCCCATCTAGACCTATCCTACTTTGGTTTAAGCCCATTCAGTGCTCCACCTAACGAGACTCAGCAGAAAAGCAAAGACCTGAGAAGCCCTTGTCCCTCCTGCCACCCCTAAACAGGCTCTTTATTCCCCAGCTGACTGTGCTGTGTGTAAAGCACATGTCCACCCCGTCGGCATCCCGAGGCTGGCCATTATCCAGGCCCTCCTCCCGGCTCTGCCAGCCCCTCGCCGAGCTGGAGCTGTCCCTACATGATCCCTCTCGAGTCACAGATTAGGACAGCTCCAGAGAGGAGCTGGGCAAGCCCCAGGGCCCCGTGGCATACCCCGTGTGCACGGCGGGGCTGGAGGCAGGACCGCGGGTCGGCGCGAGCGTGGAAATTCATTCATATGAATTTGGAATATAATACCTGACACAAGATGTATCACTGCTGCCATGCTGCAATCCCAGATAAGGACACAGCAGTAACAGATGGAGGAACAAGGCACTTATCTTGTTAGCTGATGGATTTATCTCTCCTTCCCCCACCCTTCCCTACACATTCCATAGTGTGCAGAGAGCCGCCTTCCCCGGCAGAGCAGCATATGGAGCACGAATTGATTTCTTCCTAACACCCCCTCCACACTTTAATTCAATAAGAGCTGGAGTGGCGGATAAACAGCTTGTTGTGCTAGGAAAATTTCAAAACAGTCAAGAAAATGTCAAACTGTCTTTTTTATGAGTGTCTTTCTTTTTTTTTTTCTTTCCCCCCCTTTTTTTTTTTTTTTTTTCCCATCTCGTTCCCCCTCTCCTCGGATGTTCAGTGAGGAGCTCCATGTCTGCATGTCTGGAGTGAGCAGTCCCTCCCTGACAGACACCTGTACATCTCCTGTCAGGCCAGTCCATGGCAAAAGGTGGCTTTGGTCCCATCCTTGGATGGGAGTTGGGAACACAGCAATTCTGGGTGGAAGATTAGGCAGATGGTTTCATCTGGCAGCTCCCTTAATCTCATTACTGGAACTGGTGGAAGTTTTTAATGTGATCTCTCTTTCCTCCTCTACCCTCACCCCATCCAAAATGCCTTTTCTCTAAAAATCCCAGACATGTTTCCTTAGTGGTTTCTTTGTTAGGAACAGATATAAAAATTCCTTAAAAAAACTATTCCATTTTTATTTTTGGTGTCCTCTCCCTCTCTATTATTTATCCCTGAAAAGGAGGAATTATTAGAGAAGAGGAAAAAGCACAATTGGATGTTTTCTGGTCCTTGCTCAAAAATATGGAGCCCTTTGGAAACAGCAGGGACATGTTTCTGAAGAACATAAGGCGCCTCGTGTGCTCTTGCCCTGCAGCCTCCTTTGCCAGTAAACTCAAGCAAAGGCTGCAGCCATGGAGGTTTATTTAGGAATGTGGAAATCCAGCCCTGAGGGACACCAGCATGTCCCACACTCAGGGGTCCTTGCTGGCCTCCAGACCTCTCCTAAGCACCTTGCTCCTGCTCTTCCTCACGCAGCTGCCTGTTTCCAACCAGCCAAGAGCCTCAACTCCCTCCAAACACACCAACCCATCACTGCCCTCCCTCCCAGCTCTCTCCACGCCTCCCTACTTTGTTCTCCTGAGGGATTCTCACAAGATAAAGCCCTTTAGGACTTCTCTTCCCCATCCATGCATCCACAGAGCAGCTCATTCCACCTGAACTTCCCTGCAGAGCAGAGCCCACCACAGTCCCAAAGCTCAGCCTGGCACATGGCCTGAGCCATCCCTAGCCTCAGCTCCCAGGGCTGCTGAAAACCATCTCCAGGTGGGTTTGGAGGAGGAGCTGGAGCAATGAAGACCACTCCAAAGGTCTGCTCTCTTATTTTGAATAAATTGACATGAACACAGGGCAAGAAAAGGGGAATGTGCTCCCAGGTGGGACTAAATGGAAACCAAGTGGATTCCCAACAGGAAGAGCGCAAGACCTCACTTAACTGAAGGAATAAAAATGCGTTCCCTAAAAAAATGTAGGATCTGCTCTGTTTTCTTCAAAACTTGTCCTACGGAGTCTGGGCAGGGATTCAGGAGCGCGAGTCACTCGGACATGCAGGGGACGGGACAGCCTCACACCCCGGTCCGAACAGACCACCTCCTCATCCCTCACCACCAGCGACAGCTTCTGGAGCTCAAACCCCACCCCAGGACAGTGCCATCCCCTGGGGAGCAGAAATAAAGACGGACGACCCCCGGGGCAGGCAGCAGCACGGCCCTGGGGCTGCGGGGCGAGCGAGCGGAGCTGCAGCAGCAGGGCGGGCTGGGCGCACGCTGCGCCCGGGCTCGGGCGGTTCGGGGATAGAAGGGACCCGCAGGAGGGTGTCCAGGGAAGCAGGGCTGTGTCCTGCAGTTTTCCAGCGCTCTGCCATCCGCCTGCTGCGGTGCTGGAAGGCGAGCGCTGCCTCCCCACCCCCTCTGCAGCAGAGCAGTGCAGAAGGCTGCAGGATCCTGCAGGGAGCCGCCGTGTTTAGCATGCAGGAGAGAGCGCGGAGCTGAGCCCTGTCTCGTGCCACGGAGCAGCCGGCCGGGAGCAGCAAATTGCTGCTGGAAGGAGCCTCTGCCTGGAGAAGCTGCGGCCCCTCGCTGCTCCCCCTCCTCTTCCCGTTTAGCTCCTGGTTGCAAAGCAGGGATGGGGTTTGCTGCCTAATCTACCCCTGCCTCAGTTTCCCTCTGTGAGAGAATCCCATCACCCGCCTTGCTCCTGTCGGGGAGGAGCAGCAAGGAGCTCATCCCTCTGCTCTGGGACCATCACCTCCCTGCTCCATCCCTTCCTCCCTGCCGGCTTGCACTGGGCACCCACAACCCCAGCGACAGGGGCAGCACCCAGGTACCCACGGGTGATCCGTAACAGCACCCACGGGTGATCATTAACAGCACCCAGGTACCCACGGGTGATCCATACCAGCACCCAGGCACCCATGGGTGATCCATACCAGCACCCAGGTACCCACGGGTGATCCATACCAGCACCCAGGTACCCATGGGTGATCCATACCAGCACCCAGGCACCCACGGGTGATCCATAAGAGCACCCAGGCACACACAGGTGATGGCTCCAAACACCCAAGGGTGATCCATCCCAGCCCTCAGGCACCCACAGGTGATCCACAAGAGCACCCAGGTACCCATGGGTGATGGCTCCAGACACCCAAGGGTGATCCATGCCAGCCCCCAGGAACACATGGGTGATCCCAGCCAGCACCCACCCCATGCCACAGTCCCACGCTGAGCTCTCCTCCTCCACTGCAGGCTGGGGCTCAGCCCCTCCAAGCCTTACCTGCCGCCAGGGTCCCCTCCTCGTCCCTTCCTCACCTCCCTCCGTGGCCACGCCAGGGAGGGGAGCACAGCAGGGGCCAGCCCACCGGCACCAAGGGCAGCCAGTCCCCGTTTGATGCCGGTGTCTCTGGTCAGCTCCGAACCCCTGCACCCACCTCCCCCCGAGAAAAGGACATGGAGAGCCCCTTCCCCCCCACTCAGGTCATGTCAAACCTGCCCCTTTCAAAAGAAGCTCTCGCCAAGCACCCAATTACAGCTCAGCGACTCAGGATGAAAAGCTGCTCTTGGAGCATCCTGTTTTCTCTTTATTTTCCCCCGTTTTCAAGGTTCCTTTTCCCTCCCTTCTCATGAGGTTAAAGAGCTAAAGACCAACTCAGAGCCAGATAATAGAGTGACAGCGCCTCATAAAAAAGCAGCCGAGGCTTTGGAGGAAGCTGGCACACGGTGCATTAGGGATTTCTGTCGCGGCAGCTGGGAGTAACAGTGACCCTCTGAACTCAATTTGCTCCACGGCTTGAAAACGAACAAAAGCCTTTGGACTGTCAAACTCCTCCTTGGGCTTCCAAGGGTGGCTGGAGACTTTGAGGGAGCTTTTGGGGAGCCCAGCGTGCCCCTCGCTTCGTGTCTGGGGCTGGAGGTGGCAGCCCAGAGCCTGCAGGGGTGCGGGATGTGGGGCAGGAGGGAGGATAACGCACGGGATGGGAGCGGCACCGAGCTGTGGAGATGTGCATTCGTACATGCACATCTCCATGTGGGGGATGTGTGAAAGGTTGCTGCTGCATGGGAAGAGCTCAGTGCTGCTGCACAAACCCATCACTTTCCCCTCTGCCTTCCTCTTCTCCCCCTTTTTTTTTTTTTTTTAATGAGTAGAAAATTCTTCCCACTACGCATTAGCGCCCAACGTAATGGTGCAAAGCATTTTTCATTTATCATCATAATGCCAGTCAAACGAACCCCCTAATAACGTAAATGCAAGAGGAAAGCTATTAGAGTTTATTTGTGCAGTGGCTTTGAACTTGTCCCCACTGCTCCACCCGTGTGACTGGAGGGGCTGCATGGAGCTTGGACCTTCAGGACCTTTCATCCTCAGCGAGCCAGAGCCTTCCCTTAGAGAGCACTGCAACCAAAGTGCCTAAACACCTGAAATAACCCACTGCAAACAGCCACTGAACCTCCTCCACGTCAGGCTGGACAGGGCTTGGGGAATCCTGGGATAGTGGGAAGTGTCTCTGCCCACGGCAGGGATGAAATGAGAGGGGCTCTGAGGTCCCTCCCCACCCAAAGCAGCCTGGCATTCTCTGATCTTTTGAGACTTCCCATAGCTATGATGTGCTCCAAGTCAGGGCACCAGGGAGCACACCTGGCTGCTGCTCACCTGCAGCTAAACTTCTCCAAATCCTTTGCCTGTTATTCCTCCCATGCAGACCTGAAAACAGACATTTATTTTCCCCAGCACAGTGCCTGGAGTCCTTTCCCAGCTCTGCACCTCTGCCAAGAACTATCAGAGCATCTCTGCTCTGCCCAGACCTCCTCCTCTGCCACCCCCAGACTGTACAGTTTTGGGAGATCAGTGCCATGAAATCGAGCTGCAGATATTGGTGAGGCTCAAGCAATAAAACATCCCTATAAATAAAAATACTTGGAAAATTTAAGTTATTCCCCTATACAGCTCTTTGCTCTCCTTCGCTGCAACCATTCCCAACCTAGGGACATCCAAAAGGACCGGAGGAAACAGCCTCAGGTTGCTCCAGAGGAGATTTAGGCTTGATATTAAAAAAAATTTCTTTATGGCAAGGGATGCTGAGCCCTGGAACAGACTGCCCAGGGGAGTGGTGGAGTCACCACCCTTGGGGTAGGGATTTAAGACATGGATGCACTGAGGACGTGGTTTGGTCGTGGGTTTGGCAGTGCTGGGGGAGTAGCTGGGCTCCTTGGGTGACCTTAAAGGTCTTTTCCAACCTAATCTATTCCATAACATAACAGTAACTGCTGCCTTGCAGTTCCACCCTCATGGTCCCAGCTCTCTCCCCTCAGGATTTCCCAGCATCACTTGTCCCAGCAGCTCTCATCCTCCAGCAGCCCCGTCCTGGAGAGCCAAGACAAAGCATTTACTTCTAGACACAATAACTTCCTCATTAAGCTGAAATTAAATGCGTATTTCAAAACCTACGAGCGGGAGCAAACTCCTCAGTCTTATGCTTTATTAAACAAAAAAATCTTTGTGTGGAAAGAGGTTTGGTGCCAAATTACAGCCCTGCTGATGGGGCTGAGCTATTCCCAGCCGTGTCAGGATGTGTGGTGTCGGCAGAGAGGGCCTGCATTGCAGAGGGGAACAGTGGCACCAGCCTGAAAAATCAGCTTACTTGTTAAGTTAAGAAGTCTATTTCACTCGACTTCAACAAATTGTCATGTTTAGCACCCAGGAAACCCAGGGAAGGGATGCTGCAAAGCAGCAGGAGCCCGCTGTGCAAGGGTAACCTTCCCTCCTTCACCAGGCTGCCCACTGGAGCTGGGAAAATTCACTGTACAGATGATATTAGGAAGAAATGTTTAGTGGTGAGGGTGGTAAAACACAGGTCTGCCAGAGAGGTGGTAAATGCCTCATCCTTGCACAGAGACAAGGTTAGGCTGGATGAGGCTTGGAGCTGCTCATCCCCACTGCTCCACCAGTGTGACTCCATGGATGGAGCTTGGAACTTCAGGACCTTTCATCCAAAGTTATTCCTCAGCAAGCCAGAGCCTTTCCTTACAGACCACTGCAACCCTGCACGTGCTGCTGTGTTGCATGAATTACCAGAATAAATACATAAATACCTGAAATAAGCCACTGAGATGTGTGGGAGTGTCCCAGGCCAGGCTGGACAGCACCTGGAGCAGCCTGGGATATGGAAAGTGTCTCTGCCCATGGCAGGGGGTGGAACAAACCAAGCTTTGAGGTTCCTTCCAACCCAAACCATTTTATGATGGGATACCAAGAAATGCAGGCTTATTCCAGGCATGGATATAGGGGTGGACAGCAGATGACCCTGGTGATGGGCACAAGATGCCATCAGTGAAGCACATCTGGAGTGTGGAGGAGCATTCCCTTGCCAAATAACACCAGGGATGAAGCTAGAGCAGCCCATCACCTGCCCAGAGCCAGCAGCCATCTCCCCCTCTGCTCCCCCAGCCCTACAAAGCAATAAAAACAACCTCTGATCACATCTAGCCGTGTTTCAAAAGCTCCACCCCTGCCTCTCAGCCTGCAGTCGATGGGCTCTGGGTCACAGACTCTGCAAAGGGCTTCCCTGGCTGCAGAGGTGCAGCAGGAGCCAAAAGGGGTGGGAGGCAAAAGCTGGGTGCAAAGAAGATGACACAAATTGAGAGGAAGGATCAGGGCAGAGCGGGGCTCACAGGAAGGGAAGACAATAAAACCTAGCGAGGCAGACAGAGATTAATGAGTGTTTCCCAGATATGACAATTTCTGGACATCCATCAAATTTAATGTCCTCTTGGGCTAGTGAGAGGCACTATCTGACAGAGGGGGGGGTCCTGGGGGGCTTGGTGGAACCCCAGCACGGCCAGCCCACCCCACAGCACCTCTGCCTGAGCTCCTGGGGATGCATTTCCTACCAAACCTGTGTGCTCGTGCCCCCTGCAGCAGCACAGCCAGCTGTCCCAGCTGGGCACTGGTGGCACGTCCCTGAGGACACACAGCCTGTTTGGGAAGGTGTCTGTCAGCGAGCTCAGTGCTCCCTTGGCACGGGGGGACGTGGCTGTGGCACCCACAGCCCTGCTGCCACCTGCTCCTGCTCCACCACCTCCACGGAAACACCAAATTTTATCCAATGTGGGTGTCTGTCCAGCCTCCCGTGCTCCAGAGAGCTGCTGGGGGCAGGTTCAGCCCCAGATCCCTGTGTTTAACACCAATCCAACACATGAGCCAGCCAGGGTTTAACTTCACCTTGGCTGGTGCCAGCACAGGCAAAGCAACACGCACTTGTGGTTTTCAGGCACAGCTGGAGAGGCAAATCCCTGATTCTCACTGGATTCCAAGGGAACAGGACTGCCTGCCTGAGTTATTTCAGACTGGGCCTGTTGTTGCAGTCTCAGACTTCACTGGGAGTCTCTTGATGCCACCCAGCCACTCTGCAACATCTCCACATTTGCATCCAAGTACCTCAGGAGTCACCCCTGAGATGCCACAGCCTGTCCTTGCTGCTTTAAAAAAGCTGCCACAAATCCCATGGGAAAGGAGACTCCCACATGCTGTCTCCACAGAAACCACTCAATCATTGAATCCCAGACTGGTTTGGGTTGGGAGGGACCTTACAGCTCACCTCATTCCACCCCTGCCATGGCAGGGACACCTTCCACCCTCCCAGGCTGCTCCCAGCCCCGCACAGCCTGGCCTTGGGCACTGCCAGGGATCCAGGGGCAGCCACAGCTGCTCTGGGCACCCTGTGCCAGGGCCTGCCCACCCCCACAGGGAAGAATTCCTCCCCAGTATCCCATCTAAACCTCCTCTGCTTCACTGAAGCAGAAGGATCTGCTCCAGCACCCACCAGCCCTCCCTGCTGAGACCCCTGGGCTCATGGCTGCAGCTCCCCCCAGGTCTGCCCTCTGCTCCCAGGCAGACCTGGAGCTCTGGAGCCGGAGAGCTCACCCTGCACTGCAGCCCTGTTAGCTCCCCACCAAGATCTGTGTGCTCTGCAGAATTCTTTATTGACATTTAAAGGTCTTGGACAACCAGCCCTACACATCTTTGTTAGGGAGGACGGGAATCGCTTCTCCCAAATCTGCTGCCTTAAAGTTCAGAGTCAAGTGTAAGATATTTTTGCCTGGTCCAGCAACAAGCAGCATGTCCAGGTCCTGTCACTGCCCGTGGCGTCTGTCCTGGCCACCAAACACCTTGTGTTCCTGGGGCACTGATGCTGGAGGCTTGGAAAAGGAAGCCACAGACCTGGACATACGTGCCATGTAGCTTGGACAAGCAGTGAGGTGACCAGGGTGGCAGCAAACCACCCAAAATCCTCATCTGGAGCAGGACACAGCCAGGAACCATCCCCTGCCCTGCCCAAAATGTGCACGGACGAGACATGGGGAGCAGGGAGAGGCTGAAAGCTGAGGGAAGGGGGTTCCACCCCTGGGAAGCCTTTCTTCCACCAAGGACCAAGGGGCAGAGCCAGGAGGACAGACAGAGCAGCACACAGTCCATCCCTGCCCAAGGGAAGCCTTTGGGAAGGCACAGGGAAAAGCCTGAGGTTTCCTGCCTAGGAAACAGAGACCACAGCCTTTAAGGAGGAAAGTAATTTTGGGTGAGAGTGGTGATGAAACGATCGAGTTCTCAACCCGATGGAATATGGATAATGGACTTCAAAGGCCAGATTTCAAAAAAACTCAGGAAGATGGTAGATGGGTTCTCCTGGGAAAATAATCACAAAGAAGGGGAGAGCTGGCAGTTACTGAAAGAGACTTTGTTACACACACAATAGCAGGCTATCCCCATGCAAAGGGAAGGTAGGAATCCTAGGAAGAGGCTGCTGTGGCTGAATTCGGAGCCATTCAATGACCTGGGAATAAAAAAGGAATCATGATAAAAGTATGGAAACAAGGGCTAATAATTAGGGATGGGTATAACAGCCACAATGGCATAGAGGGATAAAGTCAGCGGCACTTACATGCAAAACAAGTTTTAATTAGCACGAGATATGAGAGGAGAATAAAAAGGCTCTTGGATTTGTTCAAAGGAAAAGGAAAAGGAATGTTGGGTCCGTCACCAAGCAGTCCAGGAAAGCATGTGGGAGAGATCCTCGGAGCCATGGATGGTTACATCCATATAAAGACAGGTGTATGGTCAGCAGACAGCTCCAAAATTCATGTTAACAGAGAAACAGCTTTCAGGCTGGAACAAGGGGAGAAGAGGGGTTAAAAAAATTCAGCTGGCAGAGATTGAGGGAAGTCTCTGGAGAGTGATGAAAAATCGGGCAGAAACGTCGCTGAGCCATCAGCACTGCTCTTTGGGAGCTCGTGGAGGCCAGCAGCAAGGGCAAGAAATCTTCATATCTTTAAGTAAAAAAACCCAGGAGCTGTAGGCAATCAGCTCAGCTTCAATCACTGGAAAGATACTAAAACAAACGATGAAACTATCATAGCTTGTAAGGCCCGGGAATTTAATAAAGTGAGGAAAAAAACCCCACATCCACCACCAACACGAGTTTGTCAAGAACAGATCATGTCAAACCAACCTAATTTCCACCTTGACAGGATAACTAGAGTTGGTGGATAAGAGGAAAGCTGTAGACACGATATACCTTGACTTTAATAAGGCTCCTGATGCCAGTCCCACACGGCACCTGCGAGGAAAGTTGAGGAAGCACGGCGTGGATGTAATCGCTGAGGCTGGGGGCAGAGGGGAGGAGGGATAACAGCCTGTTGACAAAGCACTCTCAAAGAGTGCTTATCTATTATTTACAACCATGCCAGGAGGGCAATCTACAGCGGGATTCCTCCGGGGTCTGTCCAGCCCTGCTCTCTCCAACATTTACATTTAACTGCTGGCGTTACACAGCCCGGAGTGCGCTGATTGAAACTTGCAGATGATGCCCAGCCAGGAGGAGAGGGGCTGGAAGGGTTCTGAGATTCTCAAATCTCCTCTGGAAATGAACAATAGGAAATCCTAGATGGACAACCGTGATGTGATACACTCAGAGAGAAAACACTGAGCACGTGGATAAAAAGGAAAGGAAGAACCTAAGGAAGTGGGGTGTTAGAGGTGCCTACAAATTATGGAGGGTTCAGCCAGGCTGCAGAAGCTGGCAAATCTTAACAGGAGTGTTGTAAAAAGGACAAAGGAAAATCGTTTTGTTGCCCTTGGTTTAGTGCTGCAGGACGTCATCCCGACCTGCACACCGTGCTCTCAGAAAGGCAAAGGCCAAATCACTGCCACTTAACACGTTATCACCTCCCCACTGACCCGTGCCGACACTGTGTCTCCTTTCCCAGCACATCTGGCTGCCCTGAGCCTGCAGCTGGAGGTTCCCTTTCTTCTCAGATCAATCCAAAGTGCGTTTGCCACAGTGCAAGACACACAACTCTGATCGATGTGGAGCAATTGATTGCACGTCCCAGCCGGGACGAGCCGGGGTGAATCCACGGAATAGCAATGAAAGGGGAAGAGATGCAAACAGCTCCAGAGAAAGATAAAAGACGCCGGGGTTTGCTTCGTCACTAAAAGAGAAGATTGAGCAAGAATTGACAACTCTCTTCCCTTACATAAATATCATACAAAGCAGGAGAATAATTATTTGTGCATCCCTTCAAAGAGGCAGAAGAAGAAAACAGTAATTTGCAACAGGGATGTCGTTTGGGAACTTGGAATAACTTTGAGGCTCGTGGAGCCCTTGCAGAAGGGCTCTGGCACCAGAGGGCAGCTCAGCTGCCCATGACACAGGTGCCACACGTGCCCAGCTCCAGTGGAGGGTGAAATCAGCTGGGATGCCAACCCTATGCCCACAGAGGTCATTCATCACCAGAATGACCTAGGAACCTCTCAGGGTCCACAAAATTGTTGCAGCAGCATAAAATCTGGGCCACAGACAGTGGCAAGTCCGAGTGCTCTCTGTGAGACCCAGGAGATCGTCTGCGAGCCAGGGCTCCACCACCTCAGACAGCATGACCCTACAAATCACAGCAAGACACACTCAGCACTTTTATTCTTTATTGTTACAGTTCAGACAGCTCCATTATTTATCCAGATTACTTATTCATGTTCCATTTCCAGGGACAACCTGCTTCAGTGGATAGAGCGATCATCGCCTCTCCCCTCCACTCTCCCCCAGCTCTTGTCCCACTTTATGTGGCATTTGGGCACACCCTGTTTGTGTGAGAGTATTGACTGTAACTAGAGACTCATTCCATCCATCCCAGGCCCCCTCTTGCACTGCCCAAGGGTTCTGACCAGGGAGGATGGAAAAAGCACAGCCCAAAATGAGCTGAGCCTCAGACAGTGACTGACAGAAGCACTGAACATTTCCTGAGGCAACTCAATCAGAACAGGTTTTCTGGCCATCGTTAGAAGCTAAACCAATTCAGACAAATATCACTCCTACCTGCAGGGACAGCAAGGGCTCATCATTAAGAGCAAGGTGGCAGCTGGCCTGGATTAAACAGAGCTATCCAATGTATTTCCATATATCGCCCTCATTTCAAGGCTGCACCTCAGAGGGCACGTGGACCTTCATGCTTTTGCAAAGATTTGAAGGCTGAAAGGTTATTGTGATGTGATGTGCTGCCTCCAAGCTGAGATCACACCCTCTGCTCTCAGGTTAGACCCCAAGCACAGCTCTACCTCCCACACAAGTCCCCTTCACCCAAGCTGAGTGGGACTGGTGGCTCCTGAAGCCACCCAGACCTGGGAATCACATCCTCCTCCTTTTGGGGAGCTCAATTTCCTTGTCTGAAACACTGACATTAGAGTTTCACCCCCTCGAGAGAGCATTTAGAGGAGGGAAAGTGTTTCTAAGGACAAAACATATTACTGCCAGAACTTGTGACTGCTCCTCTGCCAAGCCCCAGGTGGATCCTGCAGCTCCAGGTAACATCAGCATCAGCTCAAACCTGCATCTGGAACATCTGTCCTCTCCACCACGCCTCCCTGTGGCACTCACAATTTCCCCAGGAAAAACACTGAGGTGAAAGGAATTAAAAAACCCCTCAGAGCAACTGAGCAGGCTCCCATACAAAATGCTTAACCCTTGTGAAATCAAGGGAGGGCTCTCCAAGGGGTGATTACAGGCAGAGCAGCTGCCTGAGGAGGCTGCAGACAGAGCTCCAGACACACTCCTGGCTGGCAGGCAGCAGGGTCTGCACCCTCGGAGCAGGGCTGAGCCCCTCGGGACACGCAGCACGGAGAGAGCTCAGCAGGACCAGAAGGGAATCCCAGAAGAGTCTGGGAGGAGAGGAAGTTTACAGCTCAGCTCATTCCACACCCTGCCATGGGACACCTTCCACTATGCCAGGCTGCTCCTAGCCCTGTCCTGCACTCTGGTTTTCCTAGGCCTGCTGTTTCTAAGTTTCTAAGCTCAGTTTCTTCGTGATGTTTTGGTTTAGGAAGAACTGTTCTCACAGGGCTTGGCATAAACAGTGCCAGGGTTTTTGTCACAAGTGTAATGTTTTGGATTCTTTTCTGTCTCTGATGTCTCTCAGCTTTGGCCAGTGGGATGAAGAGTTCTATCACTCTCCCTACCAATGAGAGTGGCCTGTCCAAAAAGGTGTAGAAAGGAGTCAGTTTGAATAAAGATTGGAGTCAGATCATTTGCTAAAAGAGGAATCGTGCCGTTTGTTCCTCGCCACAGCGACAACGTCCAGCCTGGCCTTGGGCACTGCCAGGGATGCAGGGACAGCCACAGCTGTGCCAGGGTGCAGCCTGGGTCTTTCAGGCCTGAAGCTTCACAGTTTCTAAAGCTCTGTTTTTCCTGATGGTTTGAGTTTCTGAAACCTGTTCCCAAGAAAAGAACGTAAACAACAGGACATTGCTTTTGTAACGGTATTCATGTTGTGAATTCTTTCTGAGAAGAGAGATTCTCTCTTGATGTCCCTCTGCTTTGACCAGTGTGGGTGAAGGAGTTTGTCTTTCATTCACCAATCACAGCAGTCTGTGACAAGATGCATAAAAAAGGAGCCATCATTTGAAATAAACAAAGTCAGATTCATCTCTCCAAACTATTTAGAAAAATTTTGTGTTGTGTGTTATTCACAACAAGGACACCAGAGCCTCACCACCCTCACAGCCAATAATTCCTGTCCATCTATCCCTGTCCTCTGGCAGTGGGAGCCATTCCCTGTGTGCTGCCCCTCCATCCCTTGTCCCCAGTCCCTCTCCAGCTCTCCTGGAGCCCCTTCAGGCCCTGCCAGGGGCTCTGAGCTCTCCCTGGAGCCTTCTCCTGTCCAGGTGAGCCCCCCCAGCTCTGCCAGCCTGGCTCCAGAGGGGCTCGAGCCCTGGAACATCTCCTTGGCTGAGCCAGAAGCACTCTCAGCCCAGAGAGTGGTACTCAGACACAGAAATTTTTAGCAATTTGCTCGGTATTTCACCACTCTTACATTTTTACTTATAAAAAAACACAGGGCAAAAGCAGAGACAGAATCATCTACCACAGATCCAATTCAGAGACATCCCCACGTGGCCACCACTGATCTCCTGCCAGCACCACCACTTCCAGTTCATCACCTACCAGCAGACACCCATCTCCAGGTCACTTGTAGAGAGCCACGACAAGTGCAAAGTCCTAAGAAATCACATTCTGAGTGCATGAATAGCCCCAGCTCCAACTTCCAGCCTCTTCTCCGAGCTGTCCTTTGAGGTGCAGCGGCTGAGAGATGCTCTAATCAGTGCATCTAATTTCAAAGGGTGTGAGGACCATGTTATGCCTTGGGATAAACGGGGAAGGTTGCCATTGAAGTAAAAAAGAGCCAGGCACTTCAGAAGCTGGAGTTGGGCCTCAAAAACAAAAAAAGCCACTAAAACGCAAGTGTTAAAGCGCATTTAAAAACATAATAAGGCAGATTAGCAATCAAACCGAGCAGCTCACTGGGGGACTGATAAGTGGGGAGGGCTCTAGAAGCACATATCACCACTGGAAAAAGGCCAAAAAAAGCCTTGTTTAGAGTAAAAATGACTTTTGATCCAAAAAAGCAGCATGGAAATGCAGTTTTTCTCATGCATTTTCCATGAGAGAACAAGCCCAATCAGCCTTGTTTTAAGCAGAGATGCCAAAGCTCCCACCTGGAGTGTTCTGCACCCGGAGGGACAGGAAATTGCCCGGTGACTCAGGAGCACGATGTACATGACAAACCTTGTGCCTCTCCTGGATGTTCAAAGCACTTCTGACTCATTCAGGGAATCACTTGACCCAATCCCATCCCAACTTCCTGGACTATGCAGTGAAGGAGCTGTAAAGGTCTTGCTCCTCCTCTAATCCTCCAGGAATTGTGTCTTGGAGTTTATTTGCTCATTAAAACAGCCATGAAGGAGGCACTTTCATCCTAAACACCGAGTAGGCACTGGGAGGGGTCAGCTTTAGGAAGGAATGGGCTGGGGGAAGGTGTGTGGACAGGTGGGGAGGATGATGAGAGCTCAGCGTTTTCCATCACAGATTTTCTCAGCAATTCTCGATGCAAAAGCTCCTGAGACAGTGACGTGTTGAGCTGCAGAGGCTGAAGCACTTGCTGCCACAACTCCAAACCTCTCCCTGCCTTCAGACCGAGGGATCAGTCCAGGGTTTGACAGCCACCAAGGTTCCAAGTGCCTGGAGGACAGCAAGGGATGACCCAGGGCCACCTCTCCTGAGACCTCCTTCTGTCTCAGGCTCCTGAGCTCTTGGCTTTGCAGAAATCCTCCTGCCCAAGCCTGCTCTGCTGAGCTCATTCCCAGCCAGATTCAGTGGCTGGATTTTGTCTGGAAAGGTTGGGAAACAGAAGACATCTCTTCTTGGAAGCTTGTACAGCAACCATCTTGCACAGGAGGGGCAGGTGGCTCACGCTCCACCCAAATTCCACATGTATTAGTCCAAAACATGGTTCAGGTTCATTAAATCTCTAAAATCTCTGTGCAACTCAAAGGAAACCTCCCTCACACCACCAAACCCCTTTGTAGAGTCAAAACCAGCACCAGTGATCAGCACCAGAAGGTGCTCACCGTGCCAGGGCTGGAGCTCAGTGGTCCATGGAAATAGGGTGGGACACCTTTGTCCCATGGGATCTGGGGCCCCACCCATGCCAGGAAAAGGAGGAACCCCCATGGATCCCTGGATCCCTTCCAGCTCAGGATTTTCTATCATCCCATGAGAACCACAATCAGGATCCCTGTCAAATCTTCCCAGCACGGTCAGGGTGGCTTTTCCAAGCTGATCCCAGCACACCCCATGTTCACAGGGTGCTCAGCTCCCTCAAAACATGGGGTGCTCAAACCTTGTCACTTCACCTGGGGTCAGGGAGACTGAGAACACAAGAGCATAATCCTTTCACGAGTTAATTAAAGCACCCATCCACCCTTCATTCAAACCATTAGCCATGGCTGTTTACAACTAATTATTTGGAACCAAATCAAACAAAGAGAAGACACAGGAAGAAGAGAGAAGCCAAGCAGAGCCAGGGCACTCCTGAACTCCACTATCAGTGCTCATCCCTGCCTTCCCAAAGAGAGGCACAACCCCTTTTAGCCAGCACAAGGGTTGCTGGAGGTGAGGACCCTGCTTCAAGCTCGGGTGTTACCTCGAGCTGCCTCTGTGACCTTGGGAAAACCTCCCTGTCCCTGCTTGCTTCACTGCCAGCCCCTGACACCACCACCCCTCGCTGTGCCGTTCCCTGCACACCCTCCTTTGCCCTTGAAGTGCCAATACACCACAAATAAACGATTTACACAGCACAAGAGCTCTTCGGTGAGGCACTTGGGTGGGCAGGAGCCAGCACTCTTAGCCCTGACCTAGCCCCAGCCCCAGGACTTGCAAAGCATCTGCAGATGAGCTAACAGACCTTTCCACCTGCACAGAAAGCCTGGGCAGGGCTCCTGAATATTGCAAGGAGGGCAAGCAGCTCTCCTTCACTCCAGTGGAGGCTGTGTCCCCAGCTGAAGCTCTCTGCCCTAGTTTATCTCCTCTTTTCCACGATCTCTCTCCTGGCTGAAAGCTTCATTTCAGCGCAGGTATGCGAGGGGAGAAGGGGAGGTGGGGATCAGGGAACCATCCTTCCTTTTCTCTTCTTATTTGCCTTGCATTTCCTTCCCTCTCATTTGCTGCCACGGCTACACTCCGTCTCTTATCCCCAACCTCTGTCTCCTCCATGCCCTCTCTGCTCCCCATCAAGACAGGGTTTAATGTCTTTCCATCTCTTCCTGGGTAAATTGCAGCGAGCCTGCCGGCTGCTCGGGTGGAACACACTGTTTTATATGCGCCATAAAGGGAGAGAACTCTGTAAACAATATTATTTTTAATAAAATCCAAGTCTTTGGCAGGCCAGCTGCTTTTGTGTCTGTCTTAATTTAATCAGACTATCAGCTCTCTCAAGCAGCAAGAGGGAATGAAAAGCATTAGCAAGGAATCAGGGAACTGGTGAGGAGGAGACATGATTTCCATCAGGAGCTTTCCGGCCCAGTGTGTTGCTATGAGAGCAGGACCAAGTTTTTGGGAAACTGATTCCCAAAACAACTTTGTCAAGGTGCAGGAAGGACATGGGCACATCTGGGCATAACACTCATCCTGTAGTGCTTGAAAAAGAGCTGCTATGGGCGATGAATAAAGCCAGGCTTAAAGATATTTCCAGTCAGAGTAGACCACGGTGACATTGGAAGGTGTCTGACATAGCCCACACTTCCTAGGATGGGAATTCTACCCAGTTTGGTGACCCCAAATGCTTGTACCAGGTACAGCCACCCAAAACAGAATCCATCAGCTCCCTGTTCATGGCTAAAACCCAAACCAGCCCTGTTTGACAGGTCAAAATTCAAAATCAAATCAATACAATGACAGTACTAGGGATTAAATGCTAAATTCTGCAAATATATCCCCAAAATCCAGTCAGGGCTGGATCCAAGCTGGATCCAGAGTAAAAGGGGAGGAGATGATGTTGGCAGCTGGAGCAAGGGAGGAGGAGAGCAGCCCCGAGCAACCCCTGACACGCAGCATCGTGAGCAGCAGCTGAGTTTGAAAGGTGTCACTTACAGACAGCCAAAACCTGGCAGGAACAGCTGATTTTGTGACACTTCTGTTCTTCAAGAGCAAGCAACAGCCAGCGAGCATCTGCCGTGGGCAGACAGCTCCTTTCCCTGCTCCAAAGCCTCTGAGCCAGCAGGCTCAACACTTGGCCGTGATGTCCCCTGAGCCTAAACCATTCCAGATGTGATTCCTGCCTCCTTCTTGTAACTCCTTGGAGGATTTTTGGCAGCTGGAGCAGCCCAGAGCAGAGGGCAGGACTCCCCTGCTACGGGACTGATCAAGGGTTCCACTCTTCCACTCAAAGCCACAAATCCTCCAGAACAAAAATCCTCCAAAATCTGAAATAATAAAAACTAATCACAGACAAAAAAAAAGTAAGCAAATTAATTGATGTTTACTTGTTTACCCAGTCACCAAAATATTGTTAATGACTTAACATGTATTTTTAAGATATTAAACCATGCTAAGGCACAGCTGTAAATATCCCCAGCAAAGCAAACATGGTGCTCGGCACTGCAAAGGAACTAAAATTAGTATTTAATTACAAGAAATCGCTCGAAGTTCTTTTGCTACCATTAATCACTTTCAATTAGGAATGTAATTATAAGTCATCTTTTCTCTTTGGGTGGTCGCTGCTGGGACCTGAAGCGGTGACCCTGAGCTGCAGAGGAGAGAACCCCACTCTGCTCACCAAAGGACGACTCCTGTCGGCTGTGCCGATGGGAGGGATCCATCAGTGCCTCCTGAGGAGCCAAGGGCACACAAACAATGCATTTTTGAGTTCCTGCACCCCCTGTGCCTGCTCTGGTTCGAGCACTGCCCACCCCTGGCAGGATCAGGGCTGCCGGGAGACAGAAACTGATGGGAAAAACACTCCGTCCTCAAATCATGGCAGGATGAGATGATAATGTTATCTCTTGCCATGAGACAAACCAAAGCCTTGAGGGTTCCTTCCCTGTGACAGTGGGGACACGAGGCAGCTCGCTCTGTGCAGGCAGGGGGGTGGAGTGGAGGGCACAGCCCAAAATTTGGCCCCTCCACCTCCTGGCTCTGCCTCCACCACGGGCAGCATCACCTCCTGGCAGTTAAAGATGGAGCATGCTCCCTGCAGAGGGGGGTTCCAGCTATGGATCAGTTCTCAGGGGAATCTACATTGGGAATCTGCGAAACATAATTAAGAAAAGCAAATTTATTAGCCATAAGCGCTGATATTTTATTTTTTTTTTTATTTGTCAGAAGGAGGTGGCACTTTTCTTCTGGGCAACTTGCAAATCAAAAATAGAAAGCTGAAAACACCCTCTCTGCTCAGTGCTCAGCCTCCTTCATCAGCTCAGGCTCTGCTCAAAGAGTATGGGGTGTGGAATCCAAGCCCTGACTGCAGGCGGTCAGTGAAATAATTCCTTGTGTGGAGGCAGCTGCTGGCAGAGCATCTGCAACCTGGGACACCCCTGATAACCAGGACACCCCACCACAAACTGCTGCCCTGACCCCTCCCAGATCCCTCCAGCCTCACAGCCTGCTCCTGGCACTGCCCAGCACCAAAGAGGACCAAAACACAGAAGACAACGTGGAAGATCAAATGGAAATGTTCCCTTTTGGTTCCCTTGGTACTTCTTTGCCGGGAATGTGATTAGACTGCCCTTATCTTGGTGGGAACAGTTGTTAGCAATAATGAAATCATCCAGTCCTTTTTCTTTTTGAAATCCAGCCACATCCTTTGGCTCCAGGAAACAGGGGTAGTGACATGTGCTGTTTTCATAAAAAGCCACAAGACAACATATTTCACCGCAGTAAATTCCCTTCCCTCAAGTGAAGAGCAAAGGAGAGAGGTTTCAAGGACGAGAAAAGTTTCAGCCAAAAGAAGGGGCTGTGCTGAACTTCTGCCCATTTGACACTTCCCAAGAAGTTGGCTCTTCACGAGCTGAAGAAGTTTGGATGACGACAACCCTTGTTGCTTTTGTCTTTCTCCTTCTGCCTCGGCTCCCATGAGGATAACAGGAATCGTGCACGGAATTTCCACGCTGACACGAGCTCCAAGAGGATGGCCCTCTATGAGGGAAAGCCCAGCCTCTGGAGGATGGACACTCCACTCCACGTGTCAGCCAAGAGCCCAAGGAGAACTCACGCCAGAACCTCCATGTGTTTCTCCCAACAGCTACTCATGACCTGCTTGGAGCTGGGACTACTCTTGCCAGGTTGTAAATGAAGCCAAACTCATCCTCACCTCATCCCCCTGGACTCAGCCCCAGCCCCAAATTCCCTGCAGGGCCTCCCTCTCAACCAGAGGGTGCCAGAGGACCACGCTGCCACCCGAGTGGACAACACAACCTGAATTAAGCAGGCCCCATCCTGTGCTGCCTCCTAATTAGCAGGCAGGATTTCAGCGTCCTCCACTCCTTGGCTGAGTCCCCCCTTCCCTCTGCTCCTCGCTTATTCTGCTCACTGAACTAATTGCCAAGCGCCTGCACCCTGGGTGTCTGCTGCTGTTGGAGAAGATTAGTATTTTACAGAGGGGGAAAAAAAAAAGATTAAAAAAAAAGATTGTGTTTTTTAAAGCAGATGAAAGGAGAGCCCAAGGAGATGTGCATTTGACTCTCAAACATGCTCCTTCAAGTCTCCCTCAGCAGTACTTAAAGGCGTTTCCAAAGCAAGACTTTATGAATGCTAAATGAACCCGGCGCCTTGTTCCTCTGCCACAAGAAAAGGGAAAAAAACTTATCTTTTCTATACAACATTTCCTTTATGGCTGACACTGCGCATCACGCGTTGCCGCCACTTCAGACGCCGAGGCTGACCTTCACCAAGTCCTGGGGACACCACCAGCTCCCTGGGCTGGAGCACACAGCTGGGCAGGGTCAGGCAGCCCCCTGGGGATTCACCTGCTGCCTTCCAGGGAGGGTGAGGTGAGACCACCACAAATGGGGAAGTGTTCCAAGTCTTGCTTTCCACCACTGTGACCTTGGGTGACCCAGCCAAACCAGGAAGGTTTCTGAGGATGCAGCCTGGTCAGGATGGGATGGGGAGTGGTGAACCAAGAGGGAAAGAGCAGCAGACATGGGAGAAAAGACCCTCTGACCCTCTGTCCAGCCCTGAAAACCATCTGCACCAGCACCTCTGCTTCACCAAGGGGTCCCCACTGGGGTGTCCATCACCCAAACTCTCCCTGGTTCCAAAAATGACAAGGAAAAGCACATCAATGCATCCAAACACCTTTGGCCACCTGGGAGATCAAGTCAAGGCCACCCAACACCTCCTAAAGGAGCAAACAGCCCAACCCAGAGCCAGGACTGACCCTGCCACCCTCACTGTGTGGATCTCCAGCAGGACCACCTTTCCCTACCTGTGAAAGGGGGAAGAAGTGCCTTTAGCTTCTCACAAAACACTCTGAGAAGCTGGTCCATGCTCCAAGGAAATCACCCACCCAAAGGAAGTCTTGGAGCTTTAATTAGCTGCAGTCTGTACTGTTTGAGCTTGTTAGGTGCTATATAATTGCTAAATATTATTATTATCTCTGCAGGTACAGCAGTTTGTTAGGATAATGATAGTGATTGACATTTCCCTGGCATCTTTCATCCCAACCAGATCCCATTTTACTCTATTATAAGACACTGTTCTGCCTTGACTCTCCATATGTCTCCAAACTGTCGACAGGATCATAACCAGCTCAGCGTTGCCAAAAGAAATAAAGGCAAAGTGGCTCATGGAAGTTCATGGGATGTCTCACAAGCTGAGCAAGTTCAGCTTTGTGCTCAAGAACTCCAGCTGCACAGGTAGGTGTGGCATAGACAGAGGTCTATGGGCTCTACCTCAACATCACAACATCAGCATGGAGCAAAGCTGCAAGAAGTGGCCCTGGAAGCCACCACAGCACCCAGAAACTTCCCCTGCCCATCCCCATCCCCTGCTCCTGGCAAGGAGCAGTGGGTACCACATCCCAACCACCACCATGAAAAATACATCCCAGGGACAGCAAAGCAGAGGGGCCACCGAGTGATTAATGGGAGACTATCAGTTTGGGATAGGTCTCTAAATTCTCATTAAGTCAGGTGCTGAGGCATCGCACATTAATCCAGAACATTTCCCCTTCGGCCCAAACAAATAAATAACTCGTGTATAATTCAGGGAGAACTGGGTGGGGCCATCTCTCCCTCTCTCTCCATCTCTTTCCAACTAACCAGTGAATAAAACATCGCCCACAAATCTATTAGGCTAATTTTAAATCCTGACAATTTAGCAGCACTTCAGCAAGATAAGAGCCATTTATTAAAAGCCACAGTTCATTAAGCCAAATGCTGCTGGCGTATTTACTCAGAGAAACGGGGCTGGGCTCGGCTCTCACCCAGACCAGAAGTCTCCAGAGGAGCAGGAGTGATCCTATTTCACCCAAAAAGAGAGGCCAGCATGAATCTTTGCCCATGTCAAGCACACGTGGGGCTGTGCATGCTTCCCACCAAAGGCACTGGGTGTCCGTGCTGCCTTCTCCCCTGCTGGATGGAGGCAGAGCAGAAATCACGGGAGGCTCTGCAGCTTTGTCACCCAGAGCTGTGAAAAGTCCCCACAGCTGACACGGGGCCAGGCTTTGCACCACCACACCGTGGGACTGCTCCCAAAAGGATCAACACCCCAGTCTGGAGCAGGATTGCACTGCTTTGGAACCACTCCCATTGGTGCCAGGCACAGATTGACGTTGGAGGGGGGTGATTGCTTCCAACCACAAGCCAGGAGAGGGATACTGAAGAGGAACTGCTGCTTGCCAAAGGTACCAGATTGCACCCAGAGTTCCCCTTCCTCCAAGCTGCCTCTTGACATCTCTGCTGTGACCATGACAGGGGTTACTTTGGAAAGGGCTGGAGGCTCCCAGGGCACTGGCAGGAAAGAGATGGACTTGCCAATGGAGCAGCCCTGCTCCCTGGGAGCTGGGATTTTGGTTAACCTTCTGTCCTGGGACAGAAAATCTTTCATCCCGAACTAGCTGGGGGAAGAGCCTTTTGGATTTGCTTTCTAGAGGGACCCCATTCGGGGCTGCTTCCCAAATTTGCCCTAAACCAGGACACCTTCACAAGGCACGAGTTGGATGCTCCCAAACCAAGACACCACAACCTGCAAAGCCAAGCTATGCCTGAGCCCACCTGAGATCTAAACTCTGCCCAGCAAAGATGTGCCCGGGCACAGCCTGGCAGAGCAGACGTGGCTTTGCCAGCACGGGTAAGCTGATTCCACTTGGGAGCCACGCACCACATGGAACTAGAGGATCTTTCAGGTCCCTTGCAACCCAAGGCGCTCCGGGAGGCTCTGGTCCTGCGGTGCAGGAGGGAGAAGGGTGCGGGGCTCCGCGGCAGCCGGGATGGAGCCGGCAGGGAGGGAGCAGTGCCAGCACCGCGGCGAGGAGCCGGCGGCAGAGGGCAGTGCAGAAATCCCATCTGGCGGAGTTTGTGAGTGTAATTCATTCCAGCGGGAGACATCCAAGAGACTTTATCAAGTGCAATTGTCCCACTGCGCCTTTCACCTGCACACACTTGCAAGACAGTCTGGAGTGACTACAGAGTATCCCTTTACAGTCAGAGCTGAAAGGAGCATTATAAAGGTGAATTAACATTTAAAAAGAACGTAAAAAACCCAGAACTGTTCTAATGATGATTAATGGGAAGCTATAAGGGAGGCCGTGACCTCCTGGTGTCATTAAATGGATTGGCAGGTTTCTGAGCATTAATTATAAATAGCCACAGGAGTTTGAGTGCTTAGCAGAACGATGATAAATCCATGACACAGGCGCAGGGACAAGGAGCCAGGAGCGTGGGGGAACACGTGCCTGTGTGCACACAGCTTGGCGTGCAAGGGAACATGGGCTTGCACGTGTGGCACACACAGCAAAGAGGCAGAAAGCCAAAAAAAGGTGGAAATGAGTCCGTCTGAGGATACTGCTGTGTTTGGGTGGATAGAGAAATGGGTAAATGATAAATTAGGCAGTGCCAGTCAATCACATTTTCTAAATGTTTTATATCCCAAAAGCTATAAAAGCAATATTCCTTTCTGGCCTTATTGGAGCCATTTCTGGAAGGCAATCACATCTGTTTCCTCGGGGATTTGAGCTGAACTGTGCCTTGGCTTTTTTTCTTCCTTGCCTTTTTTTTTTTCCCTCCCCTTTCTATTTACTCTCTAGCCTGTTACCAAAGCAGGGTCAGAGCATGCATACAAATAGGGAGGAGGAGTGAAAAACAAACAGCCCTGAACCAGTAATGAGCAGACAAAAAGTGGCTGCAAACTTCTCATGGCAAAGCCACAGCTCCAGTAATCACGGGCCACACAGATTTTGGGTCGGGCAGCTCCCACATCAGTGTTTCCTTTGCTTTAATGGGCATCGTTCCACAATTGCATTGATATTATGGAGATGTGCATGCTGGGGCACTGCTGAGCATCACCTTGGATGTGCTGAGCCACCCAGCCTGCCTGGGATTTGCTGCACAGCTCTCTTCCAAGAGCCCTTGGAGAGAGGCTCATGGATTAAAGCCCAAATCCCTCCCTGCATCCACAGGGGCCCAGAGCCGCAGCCACCAAGGTGCATTTGCTCCCTGAAGCAGAAGGCGGGTTTCTGCAGGAGTTCTTGGAAAGCAAGGATCAGCAAGCCATCAGAGCCTGCAGAGGGAGGTCGGGATAAACAGGGGATGAATGGAGCGAGGGCCTCAGGTTCCTTAATGAGCTCTGCCAGTGAACCACAGCGACGGCAGAGGGGGAAAGCTCCTCTCGCTGCCAATGCCAGGAATAAAAGGCTCCGGGTGAGGTGCCAAAGGGGCAGTCCCATCCCTGGGCATCCAGACACCCCCTCAGCATTCAGAGAGGCTGACCTGGCACAGCTCTGCACCAGCTCCACGTCCCATCACCCAGCTGAGACAGCAGCCCCAGCACCCAGCCATGGAGCATTTCCACCAGCACTGGGATCCCCGCTTCCTCCAGCATCTCTCTGAACTGCTGCTTGATTTCTGCCCACTCTACAGGGAAGCAAAAGCACAAGCCAAACACCCACCCACACACACTAAAATTTAAAATATTCCTGTTTAGATTTAAGTCTCATTACCATGCTGGGCCCTCCTGTATTATTTCAACTGATTGGAATATGGTGGCAAAGGAATAAGTTCTCCATACAATTTTCTTCTGATCCTATTAGTTGCAATACAATTACAGTGAATACATCAATTCTTCGTCCCAGCAGCTCCTGGAAAGAGCCACCTATTAAAGGCTGGCTTATTAATGGAATTGTACACCCAGGATTAATCGGGCCACGTTGGCCATTTCCATTTCTCACTCCACAAGTGCTTTTGTTTGCTTAATAGGCTGAAGTAACTTGAGAATGACACAACTTAGAGCTTTCCCCATTTGCTCTGCATATCGCCAGCAAATTTAATATCCCTTTCCTTGCCGGCATCTCTCCAGGATAAAACCTGGCACGTGCTGCCAAGGAAATCCACCCCGCAGGGTGGGGAGGGGTAGAAGGGGCTTCCTGCCTTTGGCAGAGCCAACAAGGGGAAACTCCTCATTGATCCAAGGCTTTAAACCCGAAGAGAAATGGCAAAATTTGCCGGAGCCTGCTGGATGAGAGCCACTGGAATATCATCCCACGAGCAGTTCAAAAGCTCCCCAAAGCCCCTCAGAGCATCACCCCCTGCCCAGTTTGGTGTGGGGGGCCCCCTCTGGTCCTCCCTAGTCCCAGCCCTGCCAATCCCAACCACAGGAAGCCAATCCCACTCCCCAGGCACCATCCCTGCACCGGGAAGCAAGGGCGCTGTTTCCCAGCACAGACATTCCTGTGGCAGCAAAGTCACTGCATGTTGAAGCGCAGTAATACAGTATGACTTTTCCCTTTAATGGAATTTTTCTAGCCCACTAGGAAAAAAAAAGACTCCATTAGCCATACTACAAAGGCTCCTACTTATTAGTATTTTAGAACAGCGGCAAAAACATTTCTTGAATCTAATTATTGCTGACAAATATGAAAATTGAAATCAAAGTTAAATTTTCAGCTACAGTGCCTCATTCGGCCGCGGCTCGCCCGCTCCCAACGATTGCATCAACACATTTATTCTGCTGAGCAGGCTCCCAGATTGGGCCCCCCCATTCCCTGCAGCCCACCCCTCCATCTTCAGAGGCATTAACTCTGACATATTCATCTCCACAGCCGGGCCACGGAACCAACTTTGTGTTTACCAGCTGTACGTGGCCGATGGATCGGGTGAGGCTGCAGGGGAAGGGAGCAGAGCTTGCTGCTTGAAGAACAAGGGGAGAGAACTTGCTGCCTTTTTTAATTTTTTTTCCCCCTCCTTTTTTAAAGTTTATTGTTATTTATTTCCGACTTCGCTGTCTCCCATCCCCTCCCTACCTGATCTCCAAAAGGGTGATTTTGAATTCCACAAGACAGAGGATGTGGAAGGCAGGGGAGAATGGAGAGAGGGGGAAATAAGGGGAAAAAAAAGCCTTGTCAACATATTTCCTTTCTCCTACCTCCCCCCAACATACTGTAAAAATCAATCCCCTTTGTCATTTTGCTCTGCTTGTGTGAATGTTTAATGGCTGTCGAGGGAGATAATGATTGCTGCTAGGAAATTCATTTCAGATTTGCTATTTATAAAGTACTTGGTGCTCAGGTGGGAAATTAACATAAGGAAGGGGGAAAGGGACCGAACCAGGGAAAAAAAAAAGAGCAGCAGGGGAGGAGGGATGAGATGCTGCAGGGCTGGTTGGAATGGGATGGAGCCCAAAGAGAATCTGCATCTGGTCCCACCTCTCCTGGGACAGAGGGAAAAGGGTTGCATGGAGCAAGGATGGTACTGCCAGCCCCTTCCCACCCATGGATGCAAGGACACAGAGCCAGGATTATCCCCCAAGTGCCTGGGGCTTCATCCCCCCAAATCCAGACCACCAGCCCCAGCAGCACCTGGTTTGTGCCCCAGCTCCCCCTCCAGCCCCTCATCCCTTTGGATCAGCCCCAAACCTCCTCTGAGTCCCCTCTCCCCTCCAAACCCACCAACCTGTTGCCACATGCGGGATTTTTGAATCCCGAGGGAATTCCCATCTGTGGTGGAGCCAGAACCCGCAGCAGAACGCTGCCATTGAGTTGCTAATTCCTTGTCTCAGAAGTTGCTTTTCACTTTCTGATTTTTCAATAATAGGCTTGGTATGAATCCCTTAAGCTTCTGAAATAAGCTGGAAAACGCTTTTCCAGCCATTTACATAAACACAAGTGGATCAGAAGGAATAATCATAGTTTATGCATTATTTGGGGCTTTGGAGATGGTTTCTAATGTGGTGTCAGGTTTTGAAGCCCAAAACATACAATGGGAAGCGTTGACGTGCAGAAAAGCAGCACAAAGAGTAAACAATAAATAATACACATTTTTTTCATGTTGCCTTCAATGACAAGGCGGTTTTGGCTCCACCACTGCCCTGGCCTCTAATGGATCATGGATCTGCTCCTCGCCAGCTTTGTTCCAAAAGGGGCTTCATTAAGAGAGATGTCACTCATCCTAAATCCAAATTCACCTCGTGCCAGCCAGCCCTGCCGCTCTCCTGTGCCTTGGCCTGCAATCAAAAACCCCAGTGCTGGCTTTGGGAATTGAGTCTGGAAGAGGAAAAGTCTAACGGAGGCACCCTCTGATCTCTAAATACCATCTGTCCTGTGGAAAGGGAATAAAAGGTAAAAACACCCAAACCAACCCAGGAAGCAAGTGCTATTCACCAGATAACTCCTCTAAGAGGAGAAAAAAGCCCCAAACACTGAAAAAAGAAAGAGAATATTATGGTATTAATGAACCTTGCTTTGCTCTGAGGGCCTGTCACGCTTCCAGTGAGGCGGGTCAGGTTTGGCTTTCAAGCCAGTTCTTTAAATCAAGAATTCTGTTTCTGGTAAAATGGAAACATTAGCAAAGGATCTGTTTTGAAGAAATAACAATACAAAATGGAACAAGGCTGGAGACTCCAGGCTCTTTGATACCACTGGAACGTGGCCTTCGGAGCTCTTTTTATTTTTTTTAAATCACTTCACAACTTTCTACATAAAGCTTCGCTGAGCTCCGGAAAAAAATGCCTCAAAAATCAATCCTTACTTTTCCCAGAATTTACTTTCACTGGGAATTTGTGATTGTTCTTTTTTTATTTCGTTCTGGAATTAGAAAAACCTGAAACATTCTGCTTCGTTTCTAATATTACACAATTTCCTGTGGCATTTCCCACTCCACAGCAGCTGTTCTCTCCCACTGTGAGTCACTGCAGGACATGAACCAGCCCTATGGACTGAGCATTTGAGGTTTTCCAAGCTCCTTTCCAACCTAAATCAGGGTTTCCAGGATCTGCAATGTGCAAGGAAAATACGCCATCCCCTCAAGGCCAGGTTGGATGGGGTTGGACCAACCTGCTCTAGTGGAAGGTTGGGATTCCACCCATGGCAGGGGGTGGAATGACATGAGATTTAAGCTCCTTTGCAACCCAAACTCTTCTGGGATTTTTTTCTGTAATTTCCAAAAGAATCCCTGATGGGAACCGCCCCCACCCTTCCTCCCAGGCAGTCCCACCACTGCTCCAGCAGTGAGCACCTGGCACAGCTCACCCAGAGCACAGAGGAGACCCTTCCACCCCCTCCAGGGGCCCTTGGGGCTGTGCTGGGACTCTGCAGTCTGCCAGCACCCCCATCCCATTATCCCCATGGGAAGGCAGAGGATTCCATGCCAGCTTCCAGCAGGAATACTCCAACCACCAGGAATCCAGGCACAGAGGAGGCCCAGAATCCTGCCCGGCCCATGCAGCTCCTGTGAAGCATTTCAGAGTCAAGACTCCTTTTTTTGACTGCCCTGATTAGTAAGCAAAGCATGTGAGAGGTGGAGGAAGGGAAAGTAAGAGGGGGGCAAAAATGCCAAGAACCAAACACTGTCTTTAGTGGGAACAGTCAACAGGACAAGGGGGGCAAGGGGTCAATTAATTTACAACAGCTTTCAGCATTAGACATATTAACTGGTAAGCGCATCAAAAATCCATGCTCTCCCTCCTGGCGGCAGATAACAGAGCCTGGCAAGGCAGCCCCTCTGATTTATTATTAACCACGAGCAAGGTGCCTGCCTGGGGAGGAGGAGGAGGGAGGGAGGGAGAATGGGAGGGAGGGAGGGATGTGGCTGCTCCTCCCGGCTCCTCCCGGCTCCAGCCGCAGCTCCAAACGTGCTGGGAGCACGAGGGATGCAATTCCTGCAGGATGCACCCATGGAGGGGCTGGGGTGCCCCAAGGGGTGCAGTGACCAAGGGATCGCCCTTTGTGATCCTGTTTTCTCACAGAATCCCAGAATAGCTGGGTTGGGAAGGGACCTTAAAGATCTTCATATTCCAAACCCCCTGCCAGGGCAGGGACACCTTCCTCTATCCCAGGTTGCTCCAAGCCCCATCCAGCCTGCCCTTGGATACTTCCAGGGCTTCTCTGAGCAACCTTTTATTGTTTCAGGACCTCCCCACCCTCACAGCCAAGAATTTCTTCCTACTATCCCATCCATCCCTCTCCTCTGGCAATGGGAAGCATCCCTTTCCTTGTTCTGTCCTCCAGGCCCTTGTCCCAAGCCCCTCTCCAGCTCTCCCAGAGCCTCTTTATTCACTGGAATGGGCTCTAAGGTCTCCCTGGAGCCTCCTCTTCTCCAGGTGAACAATCCCACCCTCCCAGACTGGTTTTTTTCCCATAAAATCTTCCAAAGATGTGAAAAACCTGCGTGCTGAGGTGTGGGTGCTGGCTGGCAACAGGAGAAGAAGCATGGTTGGACTTCCAATATAAAACCCCCCAAACTTGCTCATTTTGGCCTCTAAAACCAAGAGCTCTACACCAAGCCCAAGTCACAGCTCCAAGTCTTTGCCATGAACATCAGAGATGGGTCAGGTTTGGTCCTGTTGAGTCTCACAGCAGATTTGTCACTGCCCATCAAAGGAGAATGACCAGTAATGCTTAAAACATCCCATTTCCCCTCTTTAAAGCTCTTGCCCCTTCAACTGGACAACAACAAGGAAAGCTTTGCCCTTTCTTGCCATTGCTGAAGTTTGGGAAGCAAAGACAAAATTAAGATCTTTTTCTGATCCCCATGGCCAAATATCTGCTCCTCACGTGGTGTTTCCCAGGCTGAGGAAAGCTGAAGTCCACCTCCATTGACTGGAGCTTCCTGGGAAGAGCTCTCCCTATCCACTCCTGGTTTATCATAGGAAACAGCAAACCCTGCTCACTAACCTGACCTAGATCTGTCAACTGATCAATTTTTTCCCCATAAAAAAGGGGGAAAATCACAATAGGAGTATTTTTAAGTGAAAACTACAAGAAAAGCACACAAGGCAGACACTTCTAATATCAAATGCACTCATCTCAGGTATAAGTAGAAGGAAGACAGAAAAACCATGTGCTGGTCCAAATTCCTGTGAGGAGAAAGGAGAAGTTTTTGTGAAACACAAGGGTATCCCAAAACAGGCTGCAGCCTCCAGAGCACCAGCCTTGTACAGAGGGATGGTCCCTAGGCTGGCTCACAAGTTCAGTTTTACCAGAGGAGGTTTCTTCCAAGCTCCCAGCTCCCACCTGATCCCTTCTCCTTCTCAAACTGATATTTATCTCCTTTTGTCCACACATCCCAAATGTGGGAAAGAGAGAGCAGTCCCACACCGGCTTGGACTTCCATAGAATCCCCAAATCTGGCACCTTTGCTCACTTGGGCCCCTGTTTGAAACCAGGCTGCAGCTCCAAGGCCAGGCTGCAGCTCCAAACCTCTGCCATGACCATCTGAGCTGGATGATTTTTTGCCTCCTCACGTAGGCAGATGGCCACAGGCACCTTGTTCATGGCCAGTAAACAGCTGCACGTCCTGAAATTTCTGTCAGCACTTATGGGACCTCACAAATCTCCACCAGTGGGGCTCCTAAACCTGGAGCAGCTACAACACAAACCTACTCCAGCACCTGCTCCCACGCTCTAAGGTAATTTATTACACACAACGGAGTTTTCATTTCATTTTGATTTTTGTCATTTTGATTCCATCTGTTGTGATGGAGATCTCTCCACACCCACAGCCTAGAGCAACTACAACAAACTTTCCTCCTCCTTGTATCCTGCCAATCCACTGCTGTGTGGATCCACAGCACAGGGATGCTCCCAGGGAAGCAGCAGCTTCCTACGTGGAAAAACCCCACCTGCAACTCCGCCACCCAAACCAAAACCCCAAGCTCCCTTCCAGCATTTTGGGTGCCATCCAGCCTTTTGCACAGTGTGACTGCCTTTCCCAAGGTCTGCTCAGGTTCCTGTTTGCTCCTCTGCATCTTAAAATTGTGCCAGGGGATGCCATGTGTGGCCTGGTCTGCAGAGGTGCGGGCACCTCCTCACAGCCCCGCAGGAGTGACAGATGTGCAGCCACCTCCAAACCCAGCCATCGAGCAGGCAGAGTGCATTCCCCTCCTTTTATGTACTGCATATAACTGGGTTATCTAATCATGTAGGTATTGATTATTACTGTTATTACCTATTAAATAGCTATTTTCTGCTGTTGGGGTGAATATCACGTTTTATTGACCCGCACGATAACTATTAACCACATCTAATATTTTTCCTGAGGACCAATAAATCCAGGCATTCACAAAAAGATGTCGATACACGTAATTTTTCTTATACACATTCATTAGTGCAATTACCTCCTGCACGAACTGCCAGGAGGTTTCCCCTCACCCCTCCGCTGAGGGAAAATTCTCACAGGATGTGTAGCCCCAACCCAGCTTCCAAATCCTGCTCTTGCTGAGGGGAAGCACTCAGCCTCTCCTCCTTTTGGATGTGTCTCTGGGTCAGATCCAGCCTTTCCATCACACAGCAGCACACAGCCTGTCTCAGTTTGGGAATTATCTGCATCCCAGCCACATCGAACGAGCGAATAATTCTTTCGGATGAGGAATGCTCCGTGTAGGATGTTGACACATGCTATTATTTTACATACCTATTTCAGCTTGTATGCTTATTAGAATAAGGTCTTTATGCTAATTTGTAAATCAAATTCCCATAATTCTTGGCTTACTGATGCTAAAGGCCCAGCTAAATCTTCTATGACCTTTTAGCCTGGTTAATCCTTTTACGCGTGGCTGAGTGAAGAGTTTTCCTGTCTCTTCCACCCCCGAGTGCTGGGGTGAGATTTTTGCCTCTTCCTTAAGAAATCCAGGTGGGCTGTGAGCCAGGGACACAGGACACATGTGAGGACACCCCTTTACTTTGAGCCGGTGAAAGGGGGAAGAGAAAACGCTGCTGCCTGGTCCCTGTGTGAGGATACTTTGGATTTTTCATTGCTGCTATTTAAAAACCACACAGAAGACACAGAGCAAACACAATGAGGGCTGTGTTGCCAAATTGCCACTCACTTCCGATGCCCGGGCTATCCCAGCCCTCTGCAACCTCCACTCTTTCCATCTCCTTTCCCAAGTTGTGGCTGGACATTTTCTGGCTCCATCCTTGTCAGTGGATGCAACGGACACCCCCAGCTCCTTCCCAAGGGGATGCAGCATCCAAGAAATGCCCCAGCACCCGACAGCTCCCTTGGTGTCCAACCCTGCTGGACACTCCAGGGCTCAGGGGGCTCTTTCCTGGTGGACACAACACTCTACAGCTCCCATTTTAGGGCCACAATTCCACGGATCCAACAAAAGTACAGAATTTCTGCAAAAGCAAATCTACGAACCTTGGAGGACCCACAGATGTTTGCACAAATGCAGGTGGTCAAACGCTTCTGAATTATCCCACTTCACGTTCCACTTTCCTTTCAAGCACACTCACAAACCACTTTTCTTATTGTTTGTTTGGCTGGAAGTAGGGAAATGACCTGGAGTGTGGATGAACTGCTGCAGAGGGCAGCACACATCTCTGGAGATATTTGGAGATTTGTGCAAAACACGCTTTTCCTGCATGACAGTAATTTTCACATTTTTGAACACAAGCCAGCTCCACTTCCGGACACCAAATGAGGGAGCAAACTTATGAATTCCAAAAACTACTGTGATTTTCAGAAGAACTCATGAAAGAGAAGCACATTACTGCTGATTTTCAGCACTGCATACAAACCTAAATATTACCGTGGGGTTGAACGAACCCAAATTTCTCAAAAGTCTCTTTAAAAGTTTGTGCTATAATACAAAATTATTTGTAGGGTGTGCTTGGGATTTTTTTAATGACTCTTAAATAAAATTATGCAAGTAAAAGACTCCCAAGGGGACTCCTTCACTCCAACAATGCAGCAACTCCCAGCCCAAAAAAGGCCCCAACTTTTTGCTGACAAAGGCTGCCCTGTGCTGTATTTCACCAGCTCCCCACAGCTCTGCCCTGGGTCCTCCCCAGACCACGGAGCAACGTGGCTTGCTGCTTTTCCCTCACTCCAGGAGTGACTCAGGGGCTTCTGGCACCCACATCAGATTCCTGCAAGGCAGGGATTTGGGGGATTTTGGACTTAGGGAGGCAGCACATTCCTCCCCACTGCTCTGCTGCCCAGGAGAGTCATAAAAATAATAAAGAAAGAAATAAAAAACCAACTCCTTTTTGATCTGGAAGCTTTGATAGGAGCAGGTAGAAGAATCAAGAAGGATGACCAGAGGCATGGAATAAGACTGCAAGGAAGCCAAGTCAGGAGCCCCAAAGCAAGCATTAAAAAATAATAAAATAATAAAATAAACGAAGCACAAATTCTGGGCAGGAGAAGTGAGGAGGGCCAGGCGCAGCTTCATCCCTCTCCTGGGAAGCCCCGACCCTTCCCACCTCCCCCGGGCTCCCTGCAGAGGCGGCAGCCGAGGGGGCCCCCGGGGAAGCCCCCGGGATGCAGGGATGCCGGCACGCCAGGCGGGAGGCGGCAGCGCTGGGAGGAGGAGGCAGAGCGGGAGGAAGGCGAAGAGGAGCGATGCCTTGGCGTGTGATGTGCATGCTAAGCAGCCTGTGCCGGTCGATACGGCACGGGGGGCTCTCCCCCCCGCCCCGCAGGAGCGGGCCCGGCCTGCCCGGCAGAGAGAAGTTTGCGGTGGGAGACACCCGGTGACCATCCGTGCCCGCACCGCAGCCCCCAGCCCCGCACCCGCTGGGCTTGCAGAGCCCACCCGAGCGCTGCTGCAGCGCGCCTCGGCACACGGGGGACCAGGCTGGGCTGCTTTGGACATTCCCAGCCTTCGGTGGGCACCTCGGAGCAGCGCAGAGCAGCTGGATCCGCCTGTGGAGGAGGAGGCGCCTTCACCCCCCGGGGCACATCCATCCTCAGGAGAACCCACATTCCCCCCAGGAACGCCTGCATCCCTTCGGCGCGCATCCGTCTCGCCCAGGAACACTCGCACCGCCCCGGGGGTGCATCCGTGCTCCAAGCATCCTGCCTCCCTTCCCGGGGTTCGTCCATCTCCCCGAGAGGTGCCCGCTCCCCGCCCCGGGGCCCCGGCACCGCCGCCCCCAGCTCGGCGCGGCGGCCCCCGGCGCATCCCCGGCGCATCCCCGGCGCATCCCGAGCTCCCGCGGCGGCCCGGGGCAGGATGCGGCTCCATCCTCTCCTCCCATGGAGGAAACCCCGCTCCCACAGCCCCTCCAGATGGCTGCGAGGAGCCTAACGCGAGCTGACAGGCTCGGCGCTCCCGGCCAGATGGGGCTGGCTCCTGCCGCCTCTTTCCCCCCTCCTTTTCCCATCGCTTTTTGCTCTTTTTTTTTTTTTTTTTTTTCCCTTTGTACACCCCTCCCAGCACCATCCCCCGGGTGGGGGAAGGCAGCCGTGATGACCCGGGACAGACTGGATGAGGACTTCCCAACTCCCAGCCCGGCGGCAGCGGGGCTGCACCGAGTTTTTCGGACGACCTTGCTGGAAAAGCAAAGGCGCGGGGGGAGCACAGAGGAATCCCGGTCCCCCCCGCCCCCCAGCCTGTTGGATCATTGATCCTGCCGGAATTGTGCTGGGATGGCGGAGTCCTTCTGCACCCGCAAGAATAATCAGACGCCAGGGGAGCAGCGTCCCCCCCCGCCGCCAGCCCAGTGCACCGGGAATTCCTGCGCCGTGCCCGCATCCGCATCCCCCGCAACTTCACAGCGGGCTGGGGACCCCTTCCCAGCTCCGTCCCCGCTCTGGAGGGATCCTCATCCCCACTCTGGGGGGGATTCTCATCTCCCAGCCCCCTCGGAGGATCCCTGCTGTGGGACCGCGCATTCTCCGCCCGCCCGGGCTGCGTCCCCCGCGGCGTTCCCTACCTTGGGAGAGGAGGAGCGCGGCCATCCCGGCGAAGATCACCCAAGAGACGGGGTGGTGCATTTTGGCCTGGGCCATGTCTTCCTTCTCCTTCCCCACTCACTGCCGGGCGGGGAAAGGTTTAAAATCCAGCGTTTTCCCGGAGCAAAGCGCAGGAAGAGGGGCGGCGGGGGTGGGGGGGGGAAGGAAAAAGGAAGGGGAAAAAAAAAAAAAAAAAAAAAAAAGGAAAAAAGCACCGAAGGATGGGGGAGGGGGAAAAAACCCAAAAGAAAAAAAAAAGGGGGGGGAAGGGGGTCGGAAGGGGTTGCAGGTGCGAGGACAGGCGCTGCGTGCCCGCCACTCCGGCCCGCACACGCCGCCCGGCTGCAACACGCCGCCAGCCGCGCACGCAGCCGCCCCCGCGCAGCACTCATTGGCTGCGGGCCCCCCCCGCCGGCACCCGCACCCTGCCGGCACCCGCACCCCACAACCGCACCGGCACCCGCACCCCAGAACTGTACAGGCACCTGCACCCCATAACCGCACCGGCACCCGCACCCTGCCGGCACCCGCACCCACAACCGCACCGGCATCCGCACCCCATAACTGTACAGGCACCTGCACCCCATAACCGCACTGGCACCCCATAACCGCACCGGCACCCCATATCTGCACCGGCACCCCATAACTGCACAGGAACCTGCACCCCATAACCGCACTGGCACCCACACCCGCACCCTGCCGGCATCCGCACCCCATAACCGCACCGGCACCCCATAACTGCACAGGGACCCGCACCCCATAACCGCACAGACACCCACACCCGCACCCTGATGGCACCCGCACCCCACAACCGCACCCGCACCCCATAACCACACCAGCACCCCATAACTGCACCGGCACCCGCACTCCATAACCACACTGGCTCCCCGCACCCCACTAACCCCACCAGCACCTGTACCCCATAACCTCACTGGCATCTGCACCCCATAACCACACCACCATCTGGACCCCACTAACCCCACCGGCATCTGCACCCCCAGCCCCTGCAGTCCCCAACATTCCCCCAGCATCCACACCCCCAAACTGCCCCCCCGGGCCTCTGCAGCCCCCTGACCCCCCCAGAATCTGCACACCCCCCCAGCACTCACACCCCACTGAACTCCCCATCCCTCAGCACCCACATCTCCCTCACTGTTGGAGCCACAGCCCCCAGACTTCCCCCCGTGTCTGCACCCGCTCCATGTGGATCTGCATGCCCCCGGCTCCCCCCAACTCCCTGGCACCCATACCCACATCCCCTGGGCATCTGCATCCCCCTAAGTTCCCCTGGCATCTGAACCCCCCACGTTTCCCCTTTAGCATCCACACTCCATCATCCCACAGCACCCGTGCCATCCCCCCCAAAGCTCTTCCCCTGTGGCAAAGGGGGTGAGTCCCTCCTGGAGTGACTGCAGCCATGCTGTGACTCAGTTTCCCCACCTGCAGGATGGTGGGAAGGATTCACACACTCCCCCCGTGTCCCACCCACCTGGCCCTGTTGGAAGAGGGGCGCCTGCTCCTGGGGGCTGATGTCTGCAGGACAGCCCCCCACAAGCCTCCCCCCCTTACACACCTAAACCCATGTGGAAATGGCTCTAAAAGCAAATTCAGTAAGGCTGGAGCAGAAATCTCCTTCCAGTCCGGATTAAGGGGGTTTTCTCCATGCTGCAACCTCACCAAGCCCACCCCTGCTCTGAGCAGCGTCTGGGCCCCTTGGACCCAGTTTAGGATTCAACATGCTCCTGTTTCTTCAGCTCCTTGCCCAGGCCAACTACTGGTCCCTATTTCACAAAGCCAAAAATAAAAGAGACTTTTCTCCAATTCAGAATTCCCAAACCAAACACATCTGTCCACACCACGACCCAACATCAAGAGCACGATGCCCACATGTCCACGCAGAAAAGGTTCTTGAAACAAAAACCTTAAATTATTTCCACCCTTTGTCCAATAAAAAGAATATCTGAGGCTCTCAACCACCAGAGACCCCTTTAAAACAACCTAAATAAAAACTATCACATTAAATATTATTTTCATAAGTGACAAGGATGTCTCATTTCATTGCTCGAGGTGACTCACAACCCCTTCAAACAACATTATAGCCAGAAAAAAATGACAAAGAGGGAAAAAAAAATTAAAGATATCCTAGCTTTTTGTATTTATGCCTCCTCAGAGGCTTCCAAAAATCTGAGCTGTTCACTTTGCAATTCAGAAGAAGACTTGGCTGCAAACTCTTGGAAATCCAGCTGTGTTTCTCTCTGTATTGCCCAGAGAGACTCGGAGTCAGAGGCGGCTGGCGCTGTGCTGCAGGAAGGTGACAAAGCACAGGTCCCTGTGCTCCAGCCCCATCCCAGCTCTGACAAGGATTCAAATGTCAGTGCTGGGAGGGACTGGCAGCTGGGGCTGGGTGTTCCAGCCCTGTTTGATGGCTGCACGTCCCTGCCACAGCCAGCCCAGGGTCACGCTGTGCCCAGGCACAGACCAGGCGCATTTCACCCAGCCCCGGGTGCTGCCCAGCACCTCCACTGCTGTCATCCGTGAATTCCCACAGGGGATTGCCAGAAAGCGGCTGCAGGCTGACCCAGAAGGCTCTTGGTTCTCCTTCCTTGTCCCTTCCCAGGGCTGGGTTCACTCCACAGACCTGCAGGAGGTCCAGTGGATCCAGGGCTCTCCACCACCAGGAGCACCCCACAGCCTGCCAGGGCCCCACCACCTCCCAGCTCGTTAGCACAGGAAGAGCTAACGAGCACAGCCAATACTGACCCAGTCCTGGGCTGCATGCAGAAGCAGATACAGGGTATTGAGGATTTAATCTTGTCATGATGTCAGGGCTCAGAGTGTTCCTCCAGCACAAACCCTCTGCGGCCCCAGCGACCACCAGCTGATGGAAAACCCTTGGGGAGGGGGAAGATTCCTAACCCCATCCCACCTCAACCTCTGCACTGCTTCCCCACCACTCCACCAGCATAAATTGCCCACAATGAGATGCCACACATCAATTTTTCCCACCCTTGGCAAGGCTCCTCTGACCCCAGCTTGCCGAGCCAGTGACTGCGCTTGGAGCAGCTGGAAGTGGTGGACTAGGCTAGTTGGGTTTATTACCAACACATTATGCTTTAAAAAACACAACTTCCCTGCCTATTTGCCTAAGCAGGGAGAGCAGTTCCTAAGTCAGCCCTACACAGTCGCTGCTCTTCCTACAGATTTGCTCCATGCATTATTAATCCGCACAGTGCTCGTTGCGAGCACGGATATTTACCCGATGCACCAGAACAGCTCTTAAGGAGCCTTTGGCTTGTGGCTTTGTGGAACATCAACTTTTCATGTTGAGCAGCAGGTGATGTTCAACAGAATGCCTTGCAATAAATGCCTAATATCTCCATTACACTCCTCCATATCTAAGTGCTGGGCTGATAGGAACATGCAGATAGCAGGGCTGCACTCCTGAGATAGGGATGGGGGGAACAAATTATTCACTGGAAATCATATATAAATATATATTTATAGCTGGTGTTAACCAGGGACACCACCCCTCAGTGCATATCGAGATGCAGAAAGCTCCTTCCAGCAGAAATTCCTGCAAAATTTCTATGAAATTCAATTCTTTTCTGCCCCTAAATCTGAATAAAAGCCCCAAACACAACACCTTGGCCAAAAGTCTGCAGAAAAAAAAAAAAAAAAAAAAAAAAAAAAAAAAAAAAAAAAAAAAAAAGATGTGCTGCTTTGCAAGGAAACCTCTAACTGACTCTAAAAGGAGTGCTGTGACCTTGCTGAACAGCACTGCATAATTTTTAATAGACATTTTTTGCTGGAACTGACATATTCCCAGGCGTGGTTTTATTTCGCTAACATTTTTTCCAGAGGGAAATGCCGTGTTTCATTGGATTTTTTTTTTTCATCATCCCTCCATATACATCCCTATAATTACTGTATGCATTACAATAGCATTGGCATGCCTTTGATAAGATCCCAGTTCCATTATGTTCGACTCCGTGTGTACACCCGGTAAAAACAGTCCCTCCCTTGAGCTCTTCAAGTCAAAATAGAGAAAGCAGAGGAAGGTGTTGAGACAAGAGCAAATTACTTCTCATTTTAGGGCTGCAAAAATAAAACTTGGGAAGGCTAAGCCACCGCACGAGGCCAGGGAGGGAATTTCCAGCTGCGTCACGAACGGATCCAAAATCTCCCAGATTTTCAGGCTGGCAGGGCTCACCTGCTTCGCCTTGCACCTGAAATCACTTCTGCTCGTGGCTGGCCAGGGCACGGGGAGAGTTCAGGCAACGCCTCCCCCGCTCTACCAAAAACACCAGCGAGCAATTATGTGCAAAATGACCCTTTTTGCTTGACAAGGGAGGGGGGAATTTGTAAAGCTCTGCACATAGCCCGGCCCACGTGTCCACACAAAGGCATTCCAGCACCCCCGTGCCCGGCGTGCAGGGGACACAGGGAGCCAGACAGAGGCGTGCCCACGGGAGCCCGGCTCTGCTCCTTTAATTACACCTCCCACGGGTGAGAAAGATAAGCCCAAACGGAGCAGCTGCATGAAGGGAGGAAGCCTATAAGTTATTCATAAGTTCAGGCTCAAGCTCCTCTCTTGCTTTCACTCCATGACACCTTCAAAACATATTATTCATCTTATTTTTTTTTTTTCCTCCTCTGGGAAGGGAGATGGTAATTGTAGTAAATATATCACTGCCAAGTCATCCTCGCAGCCTCCGAGGCTGCACGGCGCTGGGGTAGGGATCTGAGGCAGCAGGTTTGGGATGCCTGGGATCCGTGAAGGACATCCTCAGGCTGCTGAGCACTGGGGGAGAACCTCCCCCACCCCCTCACCATCCCATCCTCTGGGATGAAAACCCCACAGTGCCCACTGGGCACCTGCAAGTTGTCCGTAAGACTTTTCCAACCCCAGCGTGCAGAGCTCAGACTGGGACACAGTCTCCCTGTTCTCATCCCAGCCTGGTGGTGTTTGGGGCAATTTTTGGCTGTTTCTGGCTCATGAGTTAACAAAAAAACGCCACTCTCACCAGCATCCCTGCCTGAAGAGAGGCTTTGGAAACAAGAGCCACAGCTCAGAGGTTTTGTTTGCCCTCTCAAGGCTGTTCCAGACAGAATAATGCTCCTGCCAACTGAAGCAGCTCTCCTTGAGCTCGAGAGGTTAGTTTTTCTGAATGCAGCGACACGGATCCTCGTCTCGGCCCCATAGCACAGAGGATTTGTTGTATTCCAGTGCAAAAATAACCCTGAAAGCAACATCTATGGCCCCACCAGGGAGGGGAGGGCTCCAGCATCGGCACAAGGCGCCTGGGAGGAGAGCGAGACACGGGGCATGGATTTTATTTGTCCTCGATTCCCAGGGAGGTCATTTACTGCAGTGCCCCTGGCACTTCCCCAGCCCTTTCTAGCACATTTGATTCTTGTGAGTTTTCTTAATCTCATCTCCTTCATTGGTTATTGCTCTTTCAGTGCTGAACTCAGCAAGATCGCTTGTGTTTAGAGAAAGATTAGCTCTGAGTACATTAAACACGGTAATGCCATGTACTGTAGGGCAGCAGGTCACTGCCCCAGCTCCCAGTGCCCACAGCACCTCCCCAGATCCCAGGCCTCTGGCTGAGGCTGCTTTTAGCTACATCTGCAGCACCTCTGGCATCCCAGCACCTTGCAAGGAGCCCTTGGGAGAAAAAAACCCCGGCAGCTCCAGCACTGAGCACACCTTGCTTCCCCTTCAAACTGAACCTGGAGTTGGACTGGATGGGATCCCAGCCCCAGTCGGGATATTCTGACTCTTTGGTGGCACTATCAGTGCTGGGGACCACGTGGTTTTCACAGCAGAAGGAGCAGAAGGAAAGGGTGGGTGGAGAACGGTCTGGATCAGCCAGGAAAAGTGCCCAGCAGCAAGAGCCACCCAGCACCCTCCCAGGCTGAGTGCTCCCAAACCCCTCAAATCTGCAAGCTGAGGGAGCAGTGACCTGCATCCCTGCAGGAAGGTGATGCCCACAGTGCCCTGCCCTTATCCAGTGCTCAAGGATGCTCTGTATTACCTAGGGAAAAGTTATTCTCTAGGAAATTTTAATCTCTACATAAAATTCCCAATTTCAAGCAACACAGAAGCAAACCCAGGTGGCAAGAGCCCCTAGAGAGGTGCTCAGTGGCCACACTCTGCTTGCTCCCACTACTCCCTTCATTCATTCCCTTTCCTCAAACAAACCATTTTTCTCTGTATTCCAGAGATACTGCAGGGATGGTTCCCAGCACCTGCCTCCCAGGGCTTGTGCTGCCATCAGCCCCATCCTATCCCGACTCTTATCGTGCCTCAGCGCCTCCTCTCCCTGCTTTCCTGCTGATTAAAAGTCTGTTTACCTACGGATTACAAGGAGGCAACAAGTCCAAGTGGGAAGAGGCGCTGCTGCATGGGCAAAGGCTCAGCAAACAGATGGCTCGAGGAGATAGTGGCTGTGTGCTCTTGTGAGTGTGCTGCTGGCCTCGAGGGTGACACAGCCCTGGCACATCCCGACCTTCCCTTCCCTTTGTTCCCCTCCTCCAGCTCCCTCTCTGACTTGGGGAGTGAAGACAAAGACTCAGCCAAGTGTGTCCTGGAAAGTGTTGGAAGATACACTCGCCCTCAAACTTTTGCATTTCTAACCATCTCTTCTGATAATGGGATATTAAATTTTTTGGCAGGGGGAAACTCTTGCACAGCTCTTTTCCAGCTCCTCTGAAGCTTGAGGTGGCTCAGCAGAGACCCACCACACCAGCTGGACTTGTGGCAATAAAGAACCCTGCAGCCACCTTGATGTCTCAGAAATCCCACCTCCTTTGGGAGCTGGGAACAGACAGAAACCCACCCGGTGTGATTTATTGATGGATATTCTCAGCTCTGGAGGGTGCAGGGGTGGCAACACCTTTGCTGCAGGGCTCAAAGGCACCCAGCACTGCCCTGCATCTCCCTCGGGATGCAGCCCAGCCCGGGCAGGTCTCAGACACCACATCCTTTGTACTCCAGATGAAGGGAAAAATAAACATGCACGGTACAAAACACTGGCTGTGATAAAAGCACCATTTGAGACCCTGCAGACTGTCTAGGGATTTTTTTCCCATCTAATTCACATCTCCCACTCTCCATCTGCCAAGAGAGCCAGGTAAGCCAGCCCTGGGAGGAATGGGATTCGTATTCCCCAAATAACCCTCATTTGCAATGTTAGTTTCTCCTGCTCATCCTGCCACCCCAAACTAATTGCATTCCCCACTTCCTCCTCCTTCTTCTTCTCCCCCATCCCAAGCTTTAAAAGCCCGTGGTGTTATACAGGAGGCTCAAAGAACATTCAAGATTAGTCCTGCAACCTGCCTGGCAGAGTTAGAAAATTGAATGTGGTAGGAAAAAAAAAAAAAAGGAAAAGGAGGGGAAAAGGAAAAAAAAAAATGGAAAAAAGAAAGAGTCAGCTCTTGTCAGGAGTGTGGTAGTACAAGGAAGTAATTTTTCTCTCCCCATTTCAGCTGGACGTTGCTGTTTATGTCTGCTGCATCCTTTCTTCTCTGCTGTGCAGCTGTAGCATTGGAAAATTGGAGAGGGGAGGCACGGTGGCGAAGGCAATAGCAATTGAAATTGGATCCTATTGAATTTTCAATAGGACACCAAAATATATACATATTTCAGCGTGCAATTGCATGGACGTGTAAGTCAACAGTGGAATCTGTGAATGGTCGTTTGGAATAATTACAGTGGGGGGAAATCATCAGAATAATGAGCAGTTGCTCCCAGAATATTCAGGGAAATGAAATGCCGACTGCTGTTTATTAAACAGGGCTTTATTTCCAGTTTAGGGTGTTTGGGATGGAATTAGATGGCAAACACACAGCAGCACTGAATGACTGGAAAAACCCGGGATCGCTGATGCTGCTTAAACAGCCTCGTTCATTCCCTCCATTCCTTCCCTCTTTCTGCCTTTCCTTGTGGTTTCCTTACCCTTCCCTTCCCTCTCAACCACTGCAGCCTCTGGGAGGGGCTGTCTGGCAGCTCTGATGCCACGGGAGGATGAAAGATGGTCCCTGCCCTCCAATCCCCCGTGGACACCAAGGGATGCCAGTGCTGGACTGGAGCAGCCAGCAGGAACAAAAGGCAGTGAGGGGGGATGGCCCTGAGAAAGCCAGGAACCAGAGGGTCACCCCTTAGCAGCTGAAATTTTCAAAAGCTTTGAAGTTTTGGGTTGGGTTTTTTTCCCACCAATATCCTCAGGAAGATGTTGCAGAACCAACCTGCCACCCCCCTGCAGCCTCCAACACTGCCTGGCACACACTTAACTTATTGTTTTCTTTAACAAGACCATGAAAAAGCCTCTGCAGGACAGCAGAGAGCCCGAGCACAACTGCCAGGTCTGAAATATCCACTTGAAAAATTAGCAGGAAGAGCACACACTTATCTGAAAACCAGGTAGATTCTGAACACTTACTTTTAGGGAGAAATATTTAATGTGTCACCTAACGGACATTTTGTGACACAGGTCTCAGCTTTGTGAAACAGAAGATAAAGGATCAAAAGGAAAATAAAGGCTCAAAAAGCCATGAAAGCCTCAGAAATGCCGACCCAGAGCATGCTGGGGATTGTTCCTGCTGTCCCCACATCCCAGAGGGGATTTGAAGGAGGATGGATCCTGATGGAGGGCAGAGTTCCCTCAAAAAGAGGGGCAGGAGAACACTGGGGATGGGAGATGGGGAGCAGTAAGTCCTTGTAATTCTCCTCCTCCTCCCAACTCTTCCCCAGCTGCTCATGCATCCTCCCTGCACCAGATCAGCTCAGGAAGGAGAGATGAAGTTTTAAGGAGATGGAAGTGCCTGTGTGTATATGCACATGATTTAGACATCTCAAAAGATTTCACACTGTATTTCACATAATTCACATTTCTAAGCTTCTCCCTTTGCAATGCAGGAGGTGAGCATAAATGAGACAGGTCAAAAGCCTTATAAGCTTTGAAACATCTCTAGGTTTTCAAAATCATATTTTAAATCTTCCAGTTCTGGATGGAGCAGGGCTACCTAATGGCAGCCAGATGAAACCACGCTCCCAAACACCCACCATGCAGGCACTTTGCTGCTCACAGCCACAGGATAAACCTCCCTCAGGGCTTTGCCAAGGGCTCTGTGCCCTCCAGGCACACATCACCTTGCACTCAGAAAACCTCCAGGCTGGAGAAAACCAAAAGCAAGAATAAGGTACCTCGGAGATGTCTTCTCCTCGAGGTGCTGCAGCATCCAGCATGGTCAGGAGAGTTGGTGTGGCTTCAAATCAGCCTGGTCCTGTCTGCAATGAGAAGAGGATGTTCATCCCACACAAAATGCAGAGAATTTTACTGTTTCTTGCTATTTTAGTCACTGGGGGAACCAATAAAACTATTTTGAACAATTTTTTATGAGCTTAGCTAAGTGGCCTAAGGATTCCCACAGGAGCCTTCCCTGTTGCACAGAATCCAGAGCTGGAAAGTGCAACAATCTCCACAGCAATTTTGGGGCTCTCTGATTTGGGGGTAACACTGTCCTCAAGCACTGAGTCCCTCAGCTCACACCAGGTTTTGTCCACAGGGATGCAGGAGAAGTGCCTGGCTTAAGACAAGAACAGAGCAGGGGATCCTGGCTTTGGCCCAGGAAAAACAGGGCCCAAAACAATTGGGAAAAAATACAGACTGATTATAAATGTACAGACTCCAAAATAACACCAGACATCATTGGGAGCTCTGCTGCATCCCTCCTTCCTAACTCACAGCATCTCCTCACTCTGCAATTCACTGGCCTCTGTTACTCTGCACCACCTCTGCTCTGCAGCAAAGCCAACTTCCAGCACTGGCAGAAAAAAAATAAAAAACCTAAAAAACTCACAACAAAGCAAGGATCCAACACCATAAAAATAAATTAAAACCCCTAGAGGACACTGAGGAGAGTTGTGGCTTCTTTTACTGCATTTTCCAAGGTGCTGTTTAAACACAGACAGGGGAAGGTGCATAAATACATCAGCTCAGCCCTCTGGCCTGCAGAAGCGTTGCCAGAGCACAGAGAGCACCAGGAGCTGGGATAATTATATTTTTTGTCTCCCTACAGCCAGCACAGCCACAGCCCTGCCTGAGATGTGCTCCCAGACAGCTCCTGCAGCCCCACCAAGGGGAGCTCAGCACTGCCCAGCTCCATGCTGCATCAACTGCGAGGTGATATCAGATTGCCTCCCCAGGTCATCCCCTCCTCTGCAAAAAGGGTCAGGACTGAGTTATCCTGGCCCTCAGGGCTCCAAGGTGTGGGTTTGCATCCTGTTTCAAGCCTCTCTCCATGGGCAGGGACACCTTGCACCAGCCCAGCTGCTCAGAGCCACCTCCAGCCTTGAGCAGTTCCAGGATGGGGCAGCCAGAGCTTCTCGGCTGTGCCAGGACACAACTGTCCCATCTAACCCTGCCCTCTGCAGTGGGGAGCCATTCCCCCTCATCCTGGCACTCCACACCTGTGTCCAAAGTTCCTCTTCTGCACTCCTGGAGCCCCTTTAGGCACTGGAAGGAGCAACACAGAATCCCAGAATGGTTTGGGTTGGAAAGCACCTTAAAGCTCACCCAGTTCCATCCCCTGCCATGGGCAGGGACACCTTCCACTCTCCCAGGCTGCTCCAAACCCCTCCAGCCTGGCCTGGGGCACTGCCAGGGATCCTGGGGCAGCCACAGCTGCTCTGGGCACCCTGTGCCAGGGCCTGCCCACCCTCACAGCTGAGAATTTTTACCCACTATCCCCCCTAACCCTGTCCCTGTCAGTCCAGAGCCATTCTCCTTTGTGCCATCTCCCCCCTGGGTGACGCAGAGGAATCAGCACGAGGAGAGTGGGCAGAGCCTCCTCCTGCCCTCCAGATCAGCCTGGTGGAAAGGGGAGCCTGAAAATTGCTGGCACACCCCCCAGCAGCACCAGGGGATAACCCAGGGCTGCCCTGGTGCTGCCCTGCCCGAGCCTCCCTCCTCCCCTGATCCCTCCTAATGCGATAACACTCAGCATAATAAATATTGTTAAAAGCAAAAGTCTCTCTGGAGACTTCGGGTCTCGGGCGCAGGTGTTCAGGCTGTGGTAATTGGGTGAGTCATTCATTAAAGGAAATTCAATTTAAAATCTATTACATTCTTTAAAACACAAAGCTTTTGATTTGTCCCACCCATTTCTGGCCCAAGCCCAGCAGTATCTGGGGTTCTCCTGTGCTTTTAGCAAAAACTATTTCTGCAGTGGAGCAGCACAGCACAGACCTCACCCTCTCCATCCACTGAATCCTGTTGGCTTGTAAAATCAGTTTTCCAAAGCCTTTTTAATTTCTATTTTTTATCAAATAACCGAAGAGGGGAAGTAGGAAAAACCTGGAAGGCAAAAGAGGATACATCACCCCAATCTATGAGGATAAATTGGATGATAAAGCAGCTCAGCTGAAGGACACAGGGAAACTCTTTAGTCTTGGTGGGGAGAGAAAGGAGCTTGATCAAAGAAAATGCCAGGTGATTTCCCCCAGCAGGGAAAGACACTGCAATAACCAACAACCAAAAAGTTAAAGACAGACAAATTAAATACAGCACAAATGTTTAGCAGAAAAGGTGATTAACCTTTAAAAGCCACTACCAATGGCAGCCCTGGATTCAGCATCTCCCGAGATCCTTAAATCAACCCTGAACACCTTTTCAGAAGATTTATGTTCGACAAACACCAAATCCAAGGCTCAGGAAAGAGGTATCTAATGACTTTCCAGGGCCTGTTTATGTGATCTAAAAGTCCCTTCTGGCCCTAAATTCATTGCAGCAATGCAGCTGATCCTCAGCTGATCTTTGGGAAGCAAAATCCTGCCTGGCCAGCCTTGAAATCAAGACCCAAAGTCAGTCACCAAAGTTACCACAGCCTCCTGAAATTCCAGCTAAACTAAACAGGAGGAAGGTTCAATCAAACCTTCTCCCTCTGCCATATCCTCCCGTGCAATTGCTGGTGAATTTTGGAGGGAATAGAGCACAAAATGGTGGCTGGAGAGATTATCCTTGAGAATAAATCAGAATATATTGATCTTGAGAATATAAATATTGAGAGTAATCTTAATAATAATAGTATGAAGAAGACTAGAACAAACTCCTAGGTCCGGTTTTTCCAACCCAGACCAGAAATAAGCTGACCCAAGCAGCTGCCCTGGCTTTGCAGGTACCCAAACACTGTTGACAATGAGTGGCTCAGTGCCATTGGTGAGGAAAGCACCAGGACAGGTTGTCCTGCTCCTTGGGCAGCACAGGCAGGGACAGAAAAACCTCTTCAGAGCTGTGTAATTGCAACGGGGGTGGAAGTTCTGTGTACACAGACCTACTGGCAGAGGGAAAAAATCACACTTCCAGCCAGCAATATTAGAGTGGCAAACATTGCCAGTGCCAAGGTCTGCCGTGGCTCCTTCTCTCTGCCTTGTCTTTCCAAGAGGATGCCCTTCATCTGCTCTTGCCCCCAGCTCAGCCATCCCCAGGAGTCCCTGGAGCTTTCTGGAGCTCCCGTGCTGGGCACTGTGCATCCCCAGCTCCCCCAGGGCTCCTGCACAGCCTGAAGACATGGCTCTGGAGGGGGAGGATGGTGCCCAGGACCCTTCCATGGTCACAGCACTGCTCCAAACACACAAATTCAGCAGGAACACAGCACCTGGGTCTCACCTGAGTGTTAAACTACCACGGACAGAGCCCAGCCCAGCATCACCCTCCTGTTCAGACCCCCCTCAACTGCTGATTTGTGTCAGCAGCCTCCTCCAGCACAGAGCTGGTCACAAACCCCCCCATTGTCCCTCTGTGCCCCAAGATCATGGAATGGTTTTGGTGGGGAGGGGCCCTAAAGCCCATCCCATTCCACCCCCTGCCACGGGCAGGGACACCTTCCACTGGACCAGGTCACTCCAGGTTGGTTTGAGAGCCTCAAACCATTGTTGTAGAGAAGCAGCTGGACTCAGAATCCAGTGCCAGGGCCTTCCACCCTCACAGAGAATTTCTTCCCAATATCCCACCTAACCCAGCCTGCTGGTAGTGGGAAGCCATTCCCCCTTGTCCTGGCACTACACCCTCCTGTGAAAAGTCACCATGTGTTTGTTCTGGGATCCCTTACTTTTCCAGCAAAGCTTCCCCTGCAATACCAGTACTCCTGTCTTCTCCTGAGCTGGAAAGGAAATTTCACCTCTCTGACCTCTGCCCCTGCTGACCCAGACTCAGATGTGCAGGAGCTCAGGGCGTGCAGCCAGTGGAAACTTGGACATTTTATGGACAGGGCTTTATGGAGGGCCTGGCAGTGCTGGTTAATGATCTTAGAGGTTTTCACAACCTTAATTATTGGATTATTATAGGATTTAGCCTTTGCCTGGCACAAACAATAACCTGGAATTCAATGACTCCTTCACCACACACCAGGGCTGAAACCTCAACAGCAGCATCTTCCTCCTCCACCAGTCCCATTATTCCCAGCTGGTGAGAGCTTCTCCCTGCCTTGAGCACACTTCTGCCTTCACTGTCCCAACAGAAGCTCCATGCACACCCTCAGCATTCCCACAGGACATTTAAAAAGATCCCACTGCTCCAATTTCCAAGAGAAAAACTCTCCTGACTTGCTCCTGGAGGCACTGGTGGAACTCAGTGATACCTTCTCCCCCACAAGGTGGGAGGGGGCTGCATTTACCCACGGAGGAGCTGAGCCTGGGCTCAGCAGCATGGCTCTGATCCAAGGCACATCAGCAATGGTGCTTTTGCAGAGCTCCCGAAGGATCTGACACAACTTGACCCAAGCCCTGCGCTGTTTATCCACAGCCTGACTCCCAACAAAACCAAGTGATGCCTTTTCCTTGGTCTTAAAATTAAGAGCCAGGCACAGTTAAGGGATAAAGGGGGTTTGCTTCAGTATATAATAAGGATCTTTATGGTGTAACTCCTTGCCAAGGTGGAACACGCCAAAATGAACTCACACGGTAGACTGCATATAGTTTTATTGACTTTGCAAATTAGCACATCTAACAAAGATGTTTCAATGACAGGCTTGAAGAATAGCATGATAGCTCTTTATCCCGAAGTAATCTTCCCTAGGTGGACCTAATTTTAGTTTACAGGTTGTATTCTAGAGGGACTTGGTTTCTCCAGACAGCATAGGGCTGCCCAGCTTCCAGCTGAGAGGCTTTCAGCACGTCTGGTCTTTTGGCCTAACAGAATACCAGGGCCATGCTAAGTGATTAGATTTAAAGAATCACAGATATGCATGTTAAGGACACTGAGAATACATAAAAGGTCTATAAAATGAAGGCTAAAAATCATCATGGCATCGAGAGGCTGCCAGGGCAGCGCTGGGGTCTGTGGAGGGAGCCTGTAACACACCCTGGCACCCAGCAAGGCTCCCAGCCTGCAGCCCCAGCTGCCAGCTCACCCCGGGCCCAGGGATGCAGCCCTGCTTCCCCTGCACCCCCGGGCCAAGGAAATCTGCAAGCAGCACCCGACTCTGGCCTGCTTGGAGCAGCTTCCAGCAGTTTTCTGGCTCTGAAAAACACCCAGCGAGGACTTGGCTGCTACTGCGAGGGAGCAGGGGAGAAATCCACATGTCTCCTTGTCCTCTTTTTCCCTGTCCAGCCCTAGGGCAAAGGGACAAGATGCCCCTGTGAAGAAACAAAATCCCAGCATGGAAAATCCCCCGGGAAGCTTGGCAGGGCTTTCCCAGGAGGAGGCAGGGAGCCGAGAGCTGGAGCTGCTCATCAGCTGCCTGCTGAACGTACCGAAGGGGTAAATTAAATTCATTCATCTCATCCCAACTCACAATGGCAGCGTTTTCACCCAACACACACGTTTCTGACAATCAGCTTAATTTACTTCAATAATAAATGAAAAAGGGAAGTTTTCCTTTATAGCAGAAATCAGGACCGAGTGCCACGGCGCTTTCTGTGTGGATTTTTTTTTTTTTTTGGTGTTTTTTTTTTAAAGCAAACTATTCAACTCGTTCTCCTTAAATAAAATGATTCCTTTATCTATTATTCATTTGAAATACAGAAGGAGGACACAAGAGACTGGAAGTGCATGGTTTGTTTCTGACACCTCTGGAATAGTTTTTAGGAAGACAAAATGCACAGAGCTTAGAGGTTTGGTAGTTAGGAGCCCAAAACTTCCATTTCCTCTGGTTTATGATTTTACAGTGTTGCCCAACACTCTGGTGTCTCCATGCAAATCTTTGCTGGTTGAACCTGGGTTATTTGCTTGCTGGGATTGCTCGAGACCAGCAGGGTTTGTCCTGTGCCCACATGTGTGAGATGCAGCTACACAGATTGATAGCAAACAGGGATAAAGGTGACTGCAACAGCCAAACCCCTCCAGCTTCAGTCAGGCCATTCCTTAGGGAAACACTCCTTGGGTGTAGCTCCTGGACTGTTGGTTATCCCCCTTTTTTAGGTGTAGCCTTGCACCAGGTGCCCAGAGCAGCTGCAGACTTGTCTCCATCCCAACAGGCAGGGTTCACCTTCACCCCCCTCCACATACTTTTAATATAAATATATAAGATGTACTCAGGGCTCTCTTTATCAATGAAGAGAGAGGCCAGCACCTCCAGAGGGCAATTCATCCAGCCAGCCTGACTGGCAGGAGATAAATGGCCTCTGGAGATGCCCATTTCTCTCCACTGACTAGGAGGGAGCCCAAGGCGACAAACCCCAAACGTTGACATCCAACTTTTAGACAGTCAAGGCAGAGCAGATTAATCCAACCCATTACTGGGGCCTCTAATTTTTGCTGGCTTGATTTACAAGTGCTTGCTCAGCACGTTGAGTCCCAATGTCACAACAGGGAGTGGGGCCCAAAAGAGTTCTTTGTCCTCTTCCCACCTTGGATGTGACCATCTGTGCTCTGCCACACTCCTCATGGTATTAAATGCAGATAAAATAAGAATTACTCTCGCTGCAAACTTTCTCTTGGAACTCGAAAAAGTGAAAATGTTCAATTAAGGTGCATTGTTACCAGAGTTTGTAACACACTTGGAGACGACAAGTTCTTTCTAAAGGAAGAATATATCATTATCCTCATCTTGTAGGTGGGGAAATGGCTGAGTCATGAATAAAACACAGCTTTGGAGCCATAATGCACAGTTCTGTCCCTGTGAAAGCCAACGGCATCCTGGGCTCATCCCACAGGGTGGGCAGAACTTTGAGGGAGGGGATTCTCCCCTCTGCTCTGCTGAGACCCCACTGCAGAGCTGAGTCCAGCCCTGGGTCACCAACCTCAGAAGGAGCTGGAGCTGCTGGAGCCAGCCCAGAGAGGCCACAGGGATGCTCCAGGGCTGGAGCCCCTCTGCTCTGGGGCCAGGCTGGCAGAGCTGGGGGGCTCACCTGGACAGGAGAAGGCTCCAGGGAGAGCTCAGAGCCCTGGCAGGGCCTGAAGGGGCTCCAGGAGAGCTGGAGAGGGACTGGGGACAAGGGATGGAGGGACAGCACACAGGGAATGGCTCCCACTGCCAGAGGGCAGGGCTGGATGGGATATTGGGGAGGGATTCTTGGCTGGGAGGGTGGGCAGCCCTGGCACAGGGTGCCCAGAGCAGCTGTGGCTGCCCCTGCATCCCTGGACATATCCCAAGCCAGGTTGGACAGGGTTTGGAGCACCCTGGGCTAGTGAAAGGTGTCCCTGCCCATGGCAGAGGGTGGAATAAGATGATTTTTAAGTTTCCTTCCAGCTCAAACCCTGCTGGGACTGTCTGACTCCAGCAGCAGCAGGATGGGGATGGCTCCCAGCACGGCAGAGGCTCTGGCAGTGCCCAGGTGCCTTCTCTGCTGTAGCTGCAGGGTGACAGCACCCCAAGGACAGCCCCCAGCCCTCCTCAAGCAGCTGCTTTGTGGGACAGACCTGCCTGCAGCCCACTCCACACCCATCTTGCATCCTAACCAGGCACCTCCTGGGGCCTAATTAGGCTCAAGACCCCAATCAGTGCCTGTGGGGACATTCCCAGCTGCCTCCCACCGTGTCTGTGAGATGAATCCAGCCCTTGGCTATTCAGATTTTGTTAATTGCAGCTATTCCAGAGGCACAGTGGAGCATTTTTTATTCCTGCAGCACTGTGTGCAAGCAGGTGGATCCCACTGCTCTGAAGTGACAGTGCCACATCCCTGTCCCCCCACCCCAGCAGGGAGCCCCCAGCTCCAGGAGCACGTGGGCTCCTGAAGGAGTTGTCTTCTACAAGAAGAAAAAGCCTGGACATCTCCTGCTTAACAGAGGAGGTCTTGCTGACCCTGTGCCTGACCTGTTCACTCAGCTGAAAATTGCAGACTCACCTCCCTCGGGCTGGGGCTGCACTTCCCTGCTCTCGGGGTAATGAAGTCCAGGTCCATAAAGTGACACACACAGAGCTGGCCCTAAGTGTGCCCTTAGATCACCTGCCCAGGGTTTTGGTCCATCTGCCCACAGGCCACTTAATGAAAAGTTAATTTTTCCCTCAGCAGTCCTTGCTAAGCTGGGGCAGAGGTGATTCTGGAGCAGGGGCTCCTGCAGGGCAGCCTGGGGCAGGGCTTGCCTTTGGCCACAATTCCCCTGGGCTGGCTGCTTGAAGTGGCTCCTGGATGAAGCTGGGAGGGTTCTTTTGGTTTTATTTTGCAGTGTAGATCCATCCTTCCAGAAGAAATTTTTAGCAGCTCCCAAGGATTTGTGCTCATTCCTACATCCATGGGAGCACTGAGCTGAAGGAAGGTGGCAACAGAGCTCTGCTGGCAATCCAGAGCCTGGAGAGGCAGTGATTTACCCCCAGGGGGTGGAAAAGAGAAGGACAATGCACCAGAGAGCTGAACAAGGCAGAACAAAAAAATCCACCTCCTCTCTTCCTTTATCCCACTTCACACCCCTTCCACCACTTCTCCTCTGTCCTTTCCCTGCTCCAGCACTCCCAACTCCATCTCCCAGAGCTGGGTTTCTCCATCAGGGTGGCACAGGGGGGCTCCAGCTCAGCTGCTGATCAGTGTCTGGGGGCTCTTCATGAGCTTTGGCTGTAAAGGTTTCATCAGGCTGCCTTGTCTTCATTACACCAAGTAATGGAACACATCCATCTTCTCCCTCTCTTCCAAGCAGCCAATGGGAATCAGCAGAGCAGCGTGAATGGAGCCTGGAAACCATTGGCACCTCATGAGGAGACAGCCCGGGGTTGAAGAGAAACGCCTGGGGTGTGTGGCAGGCTTTGGGGCTGCAGGAGGGGCTTTCTCAGAGGAGATTTCAGCTCAGACCAGGAGTTCCATCTGTATCTGCACTGGTGGTGCCTTGGGGTGGCTGCCTGGCCCAGGGGCTGCACAGAGTTAGAGAACAGTGTGGGTTTGCTCAAAGGCCTTTGGCAGATCCACCCTGGGCACTCGGAGCCTCCCAGGGCTGCACCCACCATGGACCATGGTCACCAGTTTTTCACACAATTACAAGTTTGGTCCATTTGCATATCAGGGGTTCATTCTCCAATGAATTCAGGTAATGAAGTCACATTCCCCCACTTTGCTCCTCCCCAATTCCCTTCTGTTTTTGCTTTTTGGGGCCTGAGGCTGTTGGGGTCTGTGGGTTCAGGCCCAGAGCAATTGTTTGTCTGACCAAGATGTGAAAACAGTGAACATTTTATTCAGAGTTCTGCACAGGATTTGGAAAATATAAAGGCTAAAATCTTAAGGCATCACTGGCACCAGCTCCTCTGGGATAATGTATTTAGGGAAGAGCCCTGGACCTCCACAAGAGCCCAAAGCTCCCCTTTGTACCTTGCAGATGTTTTGCAGCTGGATGCCAAAGGAACAGGGGAAGGGATTCAGTACCCAAGAGGGGCGTGGAGCTTCTGAAGCCAACATTCCATGTTTAATCAAGACTAAACAATCCCTGTCACTCTTCTGAGAGTGGCAGCAAACATCCCCAGCCTCACAGGTGAGCAGTAATCTCAATAAAGTCACGCTCCAGTACCTTCTCCTTAGTCCTGCTGAAGAAACATCCCTTATTACAGAGCTCACACACAGGATATCAGATCCCTCCCTCTCCTAAGCCCCAATATTGCTCCAAAAATTAATATTTTCTACAGAGATTATGCCCAGGTACTCACAAGAACACTTAAAAAAAAAAAAAAAAAAAAAAAAGGCAATAACAAAACAACCAACCCCCTGGAAAAAAATATCTAAAAACATTACTCCCACAAGAATGATAAAAAAAATTTAAATAATCAATATTCCCACAGCAAGAAGCCAACAATTTTTGAGAACAATTTCTGAGACTTCATCCAGCAGCACCACTATGGATCCTCATCTCCCAGCTCAAGGCTGCAATTCCTAAGGATCTCTCAATTCCTTGGAAAAGGAGCCACCAACCCGACCCAAGCTCAACCTAATACGAAGAAATTCAAACATTTTGCCTCATAGGAGGTCGGAAGTTTTCAGATCTGAGACTCAAGAGCAGCCTCTAGTTTCAAAGGCCAGTACTGTGCTCTGCCCTGGACCCTCCCCAGCTCCAGGAGGTTTGCTGACCTCAAAAGGTGCTGTTGCTGCTCTCTGGAAAGCAAAGCTCCTTTTGTAGCAGTCCCTCCATGTTATTTTAGCAGCTGCTGTCTTCCAGGCTGCTGGAGGAAGAGATTAATGCTTTAATTATCCCATCTGAAAGCTGGGAGGCTGAGCCTGTGGATGGTATACTGCACTGACTCCTGGCACTTGTGCATCCAGAGGGACTACACACTAAAATCGAGCTGGAATCCAAGTGAGGAATAAAAGTGGAAAAATAAGTAAGACAGCAATCAGAATAATGTACTTTTAATGCCCAATATCTCACAACCAGCTGGGGCTAGAAATTAAAGCTTCCTGCTTTGTTGCAAGTGGGGGTTCCTGTCTTGCAAAGACTTTATCTCTCCCCTCTCCATCCCTGGTGCTGCAGGAGGTACTGGTTGCTGAAGTTTCCTGCCTTTGCCCCGTGCTTGGAACACATCTGTAAGCACATGATCATCCTCCCTGCTCACCCAGACAGCTCAGGGGTGCTTCCAGCTGCTGCTGCACCCCTTCCTTGGACAGTTACATCACAGAGGTCTGTGGACAAGGATCCAGGAGAGGACAACCAAGCTGGATCCTTCATTTTCCAGCAGTGATGCCTCCATCTCCTGGGGCAGCACAGCTGCTGGTTCTGCATCCCTGCCACCTCAGCATCCCTGCCATTTCCCTCTTTTCCTGCTTTCCCCTTCCACTCCTCATTTTTCTCCCTCTGCCTTCATTCTCTCACCACCTCAACCTATTTTTCTCTCCTCTCCCTGCTCCCCACCATCCCTCTCTGTGCTCCCCCTCCCTCCTACTTAGGAGGAGATCAATATACTGGGAATGCTGACTAGGGAATTAAATCCAGCCAGCCTGCCTCTTTGAGAGACCTCTCACTAATCAGCTTGGACGGATTCCTATTCCCTCCTCCACTTGTGAGAGAACCTGCGATGAATTCCTCCATCCCTGGTTCTTGTCAGCCTGCACACAAGGAGGCAAATGTCTCTCTCATCTGCTCTGCACTTGGCTTTTCTTCTCTGTGTCTGGATCAAGCAGGTTGGAGGCAATAGCAGCACTACCTTGCCTGCTTCTATTTTCTCTCTGAGCTGTGATCCCGACTGGAATGCTGTCCGTGAGTGAGTAATTCCATCCTCTCAGCTGTGGGCTCCCTCTGTAGCACGTGGGGCTTCTGTGCTTTGGCATGTCTCTTCTCAGAGCACAGCTGAGCAGGAGAATGGTGCAAATCAGGCTTTGCAGGGGCACATTTATCGTCCTCCATGTCTGTCAAATGAGGAGCTTCACGGGAATTCTGCTTATGGATGTGCCTGCCTCGCTCCGTTAGAGGGGATGTTCAGGCAGAGATCCCCAAAAACCAAGGGCAGGGCAGAGGATGGAAACCAGGCAGCCCAGCTCACACAAAGCTCTCCAAACCCAGCCTCAAACTGCAAAGGTCCTGCCACAATGGCTAAATCCTGCCTGCATTTGTCCCACAGTGATTTCTGCAGCTCTGAAATCTGCTTGTTTGACCCCAAACCACAACTGACACATCCCACTGCCTTTTCCAGCTATTTTTTTATCAGAGAGTTCAGTTGGAAAATGTCAGAATGTTTCTTTTTGACATTTCTGCTTCCTGACATTCCTGAACTGCAATGTTTAACTTGGATTTTTTTGGGCTCAATCAAAGCACGAGGTTGGGATTTGGTTCCTGCAACGCAGGAGAAACATGGATGCACGACAAGGGATCTGGTGACCAAGATGGAAACGTGGCCCACAAGGCCCATGATCCAAAATAAGATCCCCTGGGCACAGCAGAGGGATTCACACATTGGTATTCAACTAAAGGAAAATTTGGGCTCGCTTTGATGAAAAAAGATGTACCAATTTCAGCTGCCCAAAGCCGATCTCACTAGAGCCCTCAGAGCAAAATAATATGGAATACCGAGTCCTCATAAACATAATTAAAAACAAAAGTCAATTTTGTAGCCTCCCCGTGTTCCTCAAACAGCCAGTCCCATGAGCAGCCCAGCTAATGAAGCCTGGCTGCCTATGGATCGGTGTCTCACGGCTCAATTCTCTGATGTCTAATGAGGTGCAAGCTCTGATCAAAGTTTTCCCCACCGTTGGGGAATTCCTAACAATACACTCATCTGGGAACACGCTCATCCTCCCAGGCTCCACGGGCTGAGCTGCTGCTGCTGCCTCTCCTCCCACGGCCGCGGTTTTGCAGCCCCTCACCGAGCTGCCCACACCAAACCCACAACCCGTGGGTGCAGTCTGGTTGAAAAGGCTGGAAAACATCACACAGAGCCCCAGGGAACCTGCTTCCCCAAAACTCCAGCTCTGAAGAGTTCAGAGACTTCCCAGCCTCTGCTGCTGCACGGTGGGCACTTGAGCCAATTGCACGAGAAGGGAATGTGCAAGGAAGGGAATGTTCATGATGGAATAGGGGGAAATGGTTTTAAACTAAAAGGATTTGGGTTAGATATTAGGAGGGAATTCTTCCTTGTGAGGATGGGGAAGCCCTGGCACAGGGTGCCCAGAGAAGCTGTGGCTGCCCCTGCATCCCTGGAAGTGTCCCAGGCCAGGTTGGACGAGGCTCTGAACAGCCTGGGACAGTGGAAGGTGTCCCTGTCCCATGGCAGGGAGTAGAACTGGATGAGTTTCAAGGTCCCTTCCAAAGCAAATCCTTCTGAGAATCTATGTTCCAGCAGCAGGACAGAGCCCTTCTAATCAGAACCCAGAGTGTCCCCACCATAGGTCCAGCATTTTCCTCACCCCCTTCTCTCCCAGAGCCACAGGCAGCAGGAAAGCTGGAGAAGAGGACACCAAGAAAGCCTTGGGGTGTGTGGGCAGAGGAGAGATGCTGTTTGGTCCGAGGGGAGGCAGGCAAGGAGCTGTAGGAGCTCACCAGCTGCTGGTCCTTTATTACAAGAGAGGCTCAGGACTGATGCAGAAGTAATTTCCGTGCATGGCTGCCTACGCAGGATGCAAGTGAAGTGAACCAAACTCTGCGCCGACATGTGTACGACTGTGCCTGCGCGCTTAAACATGCATGCAAACAAGCTCTGCTCCTCCAAACCCTCCCATAGGCTCATCTCTGCATCCAAATGAAGCAAAATCAGTGTTTACCAGCATTTCTAGAGCTCACTGACAGCCAAAATACAAGATTTCAGCTGTTGGGGCCCTCCAAGGATTATTGTGTTTGTAGTGCTGGGTTTTTCATCAGCCTTCTCGTTTGCTGGCAGAGATGTCAGAGGCAAGCGGGACTGAGCAGGGCAGGACACGCCGTGCCTTGATGTGTGCCCACTGTGCCCAGGACAGATGGGTTCAAACAGACCAGCAGAGCCTGTGCAAGCCCCAGCAGCACAGGAGAACCTCGGCAGACCAAGGGAAGGCAGAGAGGGAATGGAAACAGAGATTTTCCCAGTCACAGCCCCAAGTCTGTGTCACGAGTGAGAGGAGGCACAAGGCAGCGGGAAGATGCAATTCCCTGCTTCATCATTCCCTCCAAACCCAGCAACAGGGACGTCTCTCTGGTATCATTTAAAGAATCCCAGGATGGTTTGGGTTGGAAGGGACCTTAAGGTCTCGTTCTACCCACCTGCCATGGGCAAGAACACTTCCCACCATCCCAGGTTGCTCCAAGCCCTGTCCAACCTGGCCTTGGACACTTCCAGGCCAACCACTCTGGGATTGTTTGATGACAAAGCCCTGGTGAGAAGCCTTGAGCAGGAGCTCAGGAGCTCAGGAGCTCACTGCTGCAGGGGCTGGATGTCTTTGGCTCGACACAAAACAAACTGAACGCCCCAACCCGTGGCATCAGGGCAGGCTGAGAGGTCAGGGGGAAGCCGTCACTGCCAAGGCACTGGCGTGGAATGAAGGGATGTGCCAGCCCTTCCTGTTCCAGCCAGGGCCACAGATGCTGCCAGTGCCCAGCCAGGGGGCAGATTGCTCTGCCTTGACAGGAGAGGGCTGTGCTCCTGCTCTGTGCTTGTTCCCATCACTGCAGCTCTGTGTGAGCTGAGCCCAGAGCCCAGCCTGCACTCGGGCCCCACGCTGAGTGCCCTCACAGACCCCTCCCTGTGGAGGGGCTGGGGCTGCTCCCCATGCCAAGGAGTGGTGAAGGAGGCATCAGTGCTGCCACCCCATCTGCCAGGCTGGGGACACCTCTGAAACAGGCACCCTCATCCTCTGCTTAATTACCAGCACGGGTATTGAATTGCAGCCTTTTATTCATGGACAGGTGTGTGTCTTTGTCAGAGGTCCCTCCTTAAATCATCCACCCCGTCTCCAATAACAATGTTAATGATGCTCAGAGCCAGCACTGGACTGTAAAACATATTTCCCTGATGTTTGTTCAATAATTCTCTGAGAATTAAAAACATCTATTACCGTCTGCAGGATGCTGAGAGGCCCCTGGAGCAGAGACCAGGCTGTAACTCACCGGAGGGGCTCATCTGGAGCTGCAGACGCCGTTATCCAAGTCCCAGGCTCTGGCACTCCGGGGTGTTTGACTCAGTACCAAAGTGTGGGCACAGCAGCACAGTCACAGCTCAGGATTGAACGTTATCAGCCACATCCACACCCCTAATGTGCTCCAGGAGTGCTTGTGGGACACAACATCTCCAGCTGCCCTTTACCACCCCACTGCCATCGTTGGCACTGTTGTTATCCCAAAGCACTGGGGCCACATCAAGGCTCCACTTGCCAAAACATCCCAAAACCAGTGTTCTTGCTCTGCCCCGCTCACAAACTCAACAGAAAAAAGGAGGGAGGAAAGCTGCTGAGGGAAGGAAAGCATGGAAGGAGGGAGGATGACACTGTGCCACTCGGTGGCACTGCAGGAAAGAAGCCCAGGTGTCCCCAGCCACATCACCACACTGCTAAAAATACCCATTCACCACCCAAACCTTCAGCCACAGAGTGTGTGAAAAAGCTGCCTCGACAGAGACCGTGCCACAGAATAGTCCCCATGCCTGTCATGACTTCTGGCAGCTCGGAAATGTTGTTTCTGGAAAAATATTTATCCTGTTAATGAAGCCGCGGCAGCAGCGGAGGCCCCAGAAGGTCAGAGCAGCACTCACTGCAATCAACTCCCTTCACAGCGCCCGCTGAATGGGGCTCTGATTGCAGATGCCAATCAGAGCACTCCATTCTCCCTGCCTATTTGGGAATTAAAACATAAAGGCCCTTTCCCAGACACTGCATTTAGGGGTGGTTTATATAACATCATCTTGTGGGCAGAAAGCCAGATGGATTCGGGGGGTGGGAGACCGGAGTTGAGTGACTCCACGAAGATAGAAAATACAGCTTAAGACATGAGCTCCAGGGAGAGTTAGGGAAGGGGTTGGGTGCTGCTGTCCATGGAAATTCCCCCAGCATCACCTGGAACCTCCAGGACACGGGGCTTCCCTGCAGCTGCCTCGGGATCGAGCTGTTTCCAATGGCCACCAGCCAAGACGCAGGCTGCCGGCTTGGTTCTGCTGCCTGTTATTTTTAATTATTATTGGTATTTCCGAGCATCTTTGCGTCTCACCCAAACAATGAGACAGTTGGATGATCAGCAGGCAAGAGGAGAAATGAAAACAAACTAATCCAGTCCTGAAAGAAACACTTCCGATCGTAAAGCTCACAACGCTCAACGGCTGCCGAGCGCCTGGACTCGTCCCGCAGTAGGCGCTCACAATTTCCATTTAAATCATCAGAATTAAAGAGCAGTACGAGTTAGAGCATCTGTCTCAAGATTTCTGTGCCTCCCCATGCCCCCACGAGCACAGCTGTTTGGATCAGAGGCGGAGGAGGGAGCTACAAATTCACCAAAGGCTGATGGAAATTAGACGTGAGCTGGAAATTATCTGCCTGCGCTTTCCCAGGTGCAGGGGGATGAGATGTCACCACACTGAGAGGGAACCTGGGTGACAGGGAAGTCACCTTTTGCCCAGGGAAGTGGCAGAATCACCATCCTGGGAGGTGCTCAAAAGGAATGTGGATGTGGCACTTGGGGATATGGGTTGGCTGCACTGGAACGGTTGGACTTGGTCAAAAAGGGATTTTCCAAACCTACTGATTCCATGACAGCACACAGAGGACCAGACTTCCCCTTTTCCCAGGCTTTTTAGCAGAATTCAAAGAGGAGTCAAGCAGGAAAATGGGTCAGGTCACTACCCACTCAGATGGGATTCAGGAGATGGAAGGGAGACATTCCAGAGCTGGAAAAGGACTTCAGCTGGACACTGGACTCATCCCCTCTGGCTCCTGGGCTGGGACCCCAGTGAGTGTCACCCCTTTGCCCAGGCTGTCCCTGTTCCTTGCACACTCAGAGGATATTCTGGTAAGCAGGCACTGATCAAATCACTTGGGATCTTTCCCTTTGGCTCAGGTATGGAGTCTTCCCTCCTTTTACTCCTAAATCAGCAAACTCCTCCAGCCCCTGCCACCCTGGGGAAGTGAGGAGCTGAAGGCACAGCTCTTCCAGGGTGGGCAAAGCCACCCAGGGAGCCTGAGGCCATCCCTGGGTTGGCTCTGATGTGGGATTTGGGATGATCCAGCTGAGAGCCAATGCTCAGACAAGAGCCACCTTGTTGGGAGGAGGAAGAGCAGCGAGTGCCCCAGGCAGCTCTTGGTCTGGGGACACCAGGGGCTGTCTCAGCACACCCCACATCCCAGCTGGAATGTGGGAATGTGGGAATGTGCCAGCCTCCTGTGTGTGCAACCCTCAGGGACACATCCAACCCACCCACCATTGCCATCCTCTTCTTCACAGACACAGGGAGGACAGAGAGGATGTGAGAAGGGAAAGAAAAAAAGAAAAATCCCAAGGAACACCCCTGCTCCCTCCGGACTGCCCCTTTCCCCCATAAATCCTCCTTGCTCAAGCTCACGTCAGCACAGGGAGACAGAGCTGCTCTTCAGAGCTCAGCTGTGGTGACAGCACAACACAGAGATCTCAACCCCCCTGGACCCTCCTGATGTGTTCCTGCTCGCTCACTCCCTTCCCACACAGCCCACCGGAGAACACATCTGCTCCCTGATCTTGCCACCGCATGGAAACGCTGCTCTCAAGTGCCTCTACTCCAAAACAAGGCTTTAATTACAGGAGAAGAGAGCCCATCAGATCTCTTAATTTAGCCTCTCTTCTTATTAATTAAACCTCAAGACATTTAAAGTAGAAAAGTGTTGGTGGGCAGCTGAAATCAGCCCCCCGGTGGTGTTTTGGGAAGGTAAAGGATCCCCACAGACCTCGATTTCTGCCCCAGGGGTTGGAATGAGCAAAGTTTTAGCTCCGGCTATTTTTGTGCAAATTGATGTCACCAGAGTGGCTGCCAGTAGGGAGCAGCAGGGCAGCTCTTTCAAATACTCCAGGGAGCATGGCACAGCCCTGGAGAAGTGCCCCTCTGGATCCTGGATCCCTCCTGGATGCCCGGGAGAGCCTGCACATCCTGCCCCTGCAGCCCTCCCCCCCAGGGGAGGCCAGGAGAGCTGGAGCTGGCTGAGCCCCAGGAAGGCCCTGGAGCTCACCCCACAGCTCAGCCCCCTCCCTGGAGGTGGGGTGGCTGCTGGGGGATGGCTCCAGAGGTGACAATTCCCAGCCTGGCACGAGCCACGTGGGATCTCTGAGCCTCTATTTGTGTGTGGGTACAGGAGCGTTTCTATCTGTCCTGGCTACTCATCCAGCGAGCAAATATCCCTGCCTGAAGCAGCCTCTGTGTGTGCAGATACCAGCGAGACCCACCAGGAGAAGGATAAAAAAAAAATTAAAAAAAAAAAAAAAAATTAAAAAACCCAACCCGAAACCCAAAGCCTTCCTCCGGCATTCATCATTTTAATTAGCGGAGCTGTGCCTGGAATCTCAATGGGAGATTATGCCATAAAGAGAGCCGGGTGGAATAGCACAAGTGGCTCCTCTCACTTCAGAAATGAACGGAGCTGCCTGTGAAATTATTAGGAATATTATGTGTCCCATTTCCAGACCCACATGCACATCCTGGGGGCTCACCCGCCTGCAGCCGGGATGCTTTCAAGCCAGTTGACACTTCCAGCACCAGTGTCCTGCCAAATCATCCACCCTCAGGGCTTGGCCCTTCATCCCTATCTCCTTCTTCACCCGCCCTGATTTCCCTTACAGTGCCCCTGGCACGGGAATATAAACATTGGGAAGTGAAGGAGGCTCCCAGCACAGTCAGCCCCATGGCACTGAGTTGCCTACACATCACACACACAGCAGGCATCATCCATATGGATACACCAAGGAAATTAATAAATACACAGACACCAATCTTCTGTTTCCCAAATGTCCTCAGATAATCATAAAAACCAAGGGAGTACATAAAAACTCACTCGCTTTTCCCTGCATTTGCCTTGTTCTCTCTTATAAGGGTTAAAAACTTCCTCTGTGGAGATTAAAGCCATGATTTCACATTAAATATGGCATGAGCTGGGAATGCAGAGCCCTGACTGTGTTTGTGCATCTGCTCCGAGCACAGGCAATCCTCAGGGACCACTTCTGCTGCCCATGAGGGAGAGATAACGGGATGGCAGCACAACCCCACATCCAGCGTTCCCTGTAAATTGTTATGACCCATCCAATTCCCTGAATAAATAGGTAGTGAACAGGAAGCTAAAGAATCACCCCAATTTGTCTCCCCTAAAATCCTCCTTGCTCTAATCTCATTTCTTTATTCAAGGCGCCCTGGCTTCTTGTACAGAGACTCTGCTCTGGCTCCGTGAGCAGCCTTGGAGCTCTTTCCCTATCACCGAGTGGAAGTTACTGGCGTAGGGAGCATTCCAGGCATGCGGCGTTATCGCCCTGTGCTGAATTGGAGGCTACAAACGCGTTCACATCCACTCAGCGTTCCGAGCATGAAAGAGAAACGAGGCAGCGCCGGCTGCAAACTCAGCCAAAAGCCCCTTGCCGAGGTTAAGAATTCCAAGGGTGGCACTGGAAGGAGTTAAAGCTGCTCTGCGAGTTTTCACACGCTCACTCGTGTGGGGTTTTCGGGAGCTTGGCTGGCGCCGCCGGCAGAAGCGCCAACGCGCCTCGAGGCAGCCTGGTGCTCCAGAAACATCCCAGGGCTCCAGAAACATCCCAGGGCTCCAGCAGCATCCCAGGGCTCCGGCAGCATCCCGGGCAGCCTGGTGCTCCAGAAACATCCCAGGGCTCCAGCAGCATCCTGAGGCTCCAGCAGCATCCTGGGCAGCCTCGTGCTCCAACAGCATCCTGGTGCCCCAGAAGCATCCCGGGCAGCCTGGTGCCCCAGGACAGCTCCCACAGCACCCCAACAGTATCCCAAGCAGCCTGGTACCCCGGGAACATCCCAGGGCAGCTCCCACAGCATCCCTGGCAGGACCCTGGGCAGCGCCTCCACTCCCTCTTTGCAAGGCACCCTTACTCCCTAAAAATCCTCTAGATCTAATGTTGGGAATGCAAATCAGAGCTAGTTCTGCTTATTAAAGCAATTCCCTGGCAGAGAGGACATTCCAGGAAAAGCAGATTTCGGAGATGATGAGAGCAATTTGTAGATCGTTATCGCTCGGGTAAAAATCAGAGAACTTTAAAACAATTGCAAATGTTGAGTTTAGACCATCTCTCTCCCCTTGGGATATAATGTATGCTTTAACGCTGCTGTGTGTGAGCATCGCTGGAATTGCCGGCAGTGATACATTCCCACGGCGGAGCGGGGCCGGGATCTGCAGCCGTGGAAACAAACCCTCCCAAACCAAAGGGAAGGCATCATTAGCCAGCGGCAGCGGCGCTTTCATCCTCCCCTTGGGCGGGGAAAAGCCACCTCTGTCCCCTGCAGCCACTCTTTGGCAGCACCTAAGTGGTATTCCAAGACTTTTAAAAACTTACGGGAGGAACCAGAGGTGGGAAAAGCTTCAGAGACCTCCCACAGGGAAGGCAGGGGTTAAGTAAGGTAAGAGTGATGCCTTAGGATTTTAGCTTTTAGATTTTCCATCTCTTTGTGACCCTGTGGTTCTTTAGTGTAGAACTCCAAACTCCACACTCAGGCTGAGCTGCTGCTGCCCCATTTGGGGCAGACACAACAATTCCTCCCCAGGCCTGGGGATCAGGGACACCTCACTGCCTCAGGGCCAGAGATGGAAACTAAAGGGAGTTGGGGCAGCAAACTGGGGGTAAATGACTTCATTACCTGAAGATGTAATTGGGAGATCAACCCCCAACATGCAAATGGACCAAACTTATCAAAGTGTGAAACTCTGTGAGCCATTGTCCATTTTGGGTGCAGCCCCTGGGTGGGTTTGTCTGCCCTAAATGTACCTGAAGGCCCTTCCATAAACAGAACTGCTTTTTATTCCCTTAATTCTGTCTGGCCTCTGTTTTTAGGTATTCCCAACAAGGCATCAAGACAAAGAGTTTGTCCCTAAATTGAGAATTTACTCAGAGGCAGAAAAGCTTCTCAGCACAGGATCTTGTGTCGCTCCAACTCTCCCCACTCAGCACTTGCCACAATCCCCCATTCCTCTGCACATCCACAAAAATCACATCCCTGGCCTGAAGCCAGGCTGGAGCAGTTAGCAGGACTCCAAACCCACCTCCCTCTGACTCCACTTTGCCCCGAGTAAATCCGTGATGCCCAATGTGCATCCACTGCAAAGGCAATCAGCGAGGGCAGGTCGAGGCTTGGGAGGAATTTAGGAATAAGGAGGGGAAGGCTGCCCAGCTGCCTGTCCAAAAGCAGCCCCATTAAACCGCGGGGAGAAGGGATGCTCACGGCCGATGGCGGCTCTGGCATCGTCTCATGAATATTTAACGGGAAGCACTCTGGAAAGAGGAATGTTATTAAGGCTGGTGTCATCTGTGGCTCCAAATGTGGCCATACATCAGATGTTGCCAGTCTGATGTGCAAAACCCTCTCAGAGCAGCCGCTGGCAAGGCAGTTTCTTCAGGGTGGAGAAAAGAAAAAAACTTGGAGAAAGGGGAAAAAGAAATAAGGGAAATAAAGTAAAATCAGAAGTTGTGGAGCCCTGGGGAGCTGTGTGTGGACATTTGAGCAGCACCCTACCAATAGATCAGACCTTCACAGCCACACGGGCAGCTCCAAGAGGGGAAGAGGGGAGGGGGAAAGGCAAATCCCACTCAGACAGAAAGCATTGGCTGAAAAGCAATCCTTGGCAGCAGTTTTGAGCATAAACACATTGTTGGCTGTTATTTTTTTCCCTCCTGTGATGGCAAATTAATACTTTTATTGCTGCTGAAGATGTTCTAATAACATTTATTCCAGCATTTTACGCTTTATTAAGATGCTTTTGGCTTCTTTTGGGTTCTGGTTTTATTTTTCTTTCGATAATTGATATGATTTCTTTCCTCACCCCCCTGACGACCCCAGAGGGATGGAAAAAACCTGTTCCAGATGAGAGCAAATCAATCTAAGGCCCTCTCCTGCAGGTTAAGAGCCAGATTGGGCTCCCACTCGCTTTTTGGAGCACCCAGGAATCACAGAGCAGACCAAGCTCCTGCTTGTTGAAGCCAGTAAGCTTTTCCAATATTGGGGGTCAATCCCAAAGGCTAGAGCAGTATCCTGCCTCAAAAATTGAGTTTGAGTTCATATCTTTGGAGCTCTCAAGCTTCTCCCTGTTTGCTGCTGGGTTCCCTGAAGCACCTGTGTTGCCAGCAGGGATACAAGGATTAAAAATACATGGTCCAAGGACACACAGCCTGGAGGAGCCCAATTCTGTTTGCATCCTGATGCTAAAATACCATCTCATCCTCATAATATCCTTCTGAATGGCACAGAACTTGCCAGGTGTTCCTTTCTGTTCCAAAACACAGATAATTCCTTTTATTAGGCTTCCACAACCTGGTTCCTCACTCTCACTGCAAGATCAGGATAGTTACAGTGGCTGTTGCTCATTGACCATCTGAGCAATGACTTATGAAGTGTATTTGAATAGGAAATAGGACTATTAAGGCACTTGGCAATATGGCAGGAGCAAAAGCAGCTCATCAGTTCATCATTTGGTTTAAAAAAATATTGAAAATTATTTTCATTCCCTAATTACCATAATGAAAACCTGGGGAAGGGATGTGTGTGTGGAAAGGACAGAGCACTGCTGGGATGGGCAGGGAAAGAGATTTAGAAATTCTCCCCAAAAACGTGATGAGACAACCTTGAGTGCAGAGGGATGGGTCCTGCATCTTCCTACCCCAAACACCCCCAGCACCTGCAGCAGGCAGCTGGGGAGTCCCTGTTTCACTTGGAAACCTCTGGAACATCCAAGAAATCCCAGGAAGCATCACTGAACGATGAGGATGGCATGAACCACAGCTTTTCCCCTCCTCACCCATTTTCCACGCTTGCACCCCAAAACACCATTGCTGCCCTCACCATCCCAAGCCAGGCTCAGGCAATCCCAGCCCTGCTTGTCAGTCCCGAGCTCACCCAACCCGTGCACGTGTTTAATTCCCTACACTCTGGCATTTCCCTCCTCTATCACTTTTCACAGCCTGTCAGGCCCGAAATCCTTTTCCGAGCAGCCACATGCCACAGCTACTTAGGACTTATGCCAGCTCCAGCAGTCATTAGGCACTTCCCATGTCCTGCAGGCAGCTGGGAACGCTCCTGCTGCCCAGGCTGGCTCCGACTGCGGAGCAGCCGCGAGCCGAGCGGCGAGGGCGGCAGAGCCCGCCACGCTCCTGCCTTCAGGCTCGTGAGGTGGAGGGGTTTTGCCTCAATATTTCAAAAGTTTCCATTTGTTTTCTCTGCTTGAGGAGTTTCGGCACCCAAGCAGAGTTGTCATTGTCCATTCGTCCCACCGCTGTCAGCGTTCAGGAACACAGAATGGCAGGTGGGTTATAGGCAGGTATTTGTTAAGAGCAGGCAGGAACTAGGGGTGTAGCTCCCCAAATCCAGCTCTGTCCATCTGTTCAGAATGCACATATTTATACCATTTTAGTTAGGATTATATAACTGCATATTTGTTTAAGCTACACAATTACTATAATAACTGTATTTATTGTTCCCATTGTATGAACACGATCTCATCTACGGGCACCCTGGAAACTCTAAACATTGATTCTCATGATCCCCAAAGCAACAAATATTTTACCCCCAAATAATTGCATCGTTTGTGTTTCTTATCGATATGCTTAACTATAATCTTCATAGGTGCAGTTTTGCAGGTTCCACTGAAGACAAAGCACAGCATTCCTTTCCCATGACTTTCAGAAGCGTTTTAACCCTATACTAACACCACAACCCCTGCTGAAGGTGATTCATCCCTTAGCCTACCTTGTCTCCTGCTCCAGAGAGAACTCTCCTTCCAGCTTTCCCCGGGCAGCCAGAGGTGCTGGCAGCTGCCCCCTGGGCTGGACACCCCATGGCTCTGTTTGAGGGGTTCAGAGATGCAGATCTGGTGCCTGGTGGCATTCCAGCACACACCAGCTGGAGAGGTGTGGAAACCCACAGGACAGAAATGCATCAAGTGCTGCCAGAACTCCTGCTGCCTCCACGTTCCCCTCAGGCCACATCTCTGGGTTTCAGTGTTTTGCTGCTAAGTCTGGGGCTAGTCCTGTGTTCATGAATCACCTGTTTGACTTTGGATGGTACCACAAGAGAAAATCATCTTTCCTTCCTTTCTCCCAATATGTGTTGCCAGTAAATCTCTGCATTTTATTTTGTTTTTTCCAAACAAGGAATCATGGAATTCCTGAATGGTTTGAGTTGGAAAGGACCTCAAAGTTCATCTTGTTCCAAGGGAACCTTCCACTAGACTGGTTTAATAGAGGGAAACTGAGGCACATCAAGGAAACAGGACCTGCTCACCCATCACTCTGCAAAGAGCCACATCCCTGGCTGGGAATGTAACCATAAAACCCAACAGAGGAATGGTGGCAAGAACTCCCCGTGCTCCAGCAGAGCTGACACCCTCACCTCCCCAACAAACCAAATCCCATGGCAATTCCCATCCTGACAAGCTCTGCTTCCCCCCTGGAGTCATCAGGAAACGTCCCGAGGGCAGGGAGGGGAAAGCAGCGCTCGCCCTTCGCAAGGTCAACAAAAATCCCTCAAAATGTCCCAGAGTTTTGCGAGTCCTAAATGAAGCAATTGCTTAATCTACCTGGGGGATTGCAGCTATTATATCCAGCGCTGTAAACAAGCCTCAGCCCCGGCTCTGCAGGATTGCTCCGGCGGAGAGGAGCCGAGGCTAAATTGACAAGTTGTCTCCACTGCCCTTGAAACTCAATTTGCCATCGCTCACCTCATTCCAAATTAGCACAGAGAGAAACCTCGTCGGCAGAGCTGCTCTTTTGGGGCTCTCACACAAGATCCCTGCTCCACACGCTGGTGGTTCAGGGGTTTATCCTGCTGCAACAGGAGTAGGGAAAAACTGGGGATTAAATGCAGACCCTCGAACGTGGTCAAAGCTGCCCAAAGTGTTCAAGGCCAGGTTGGACGGGGCTTGGACAACGTGGGATAGTGAAAAGTGCTGCTGACCATGGCAGGGGGTGGAATGAGATGAGCTTTAGGGTCCCTTCCAGCCCAAAATGTTCCATGATTCTATGAAATGAGGGAGAAATTCAGCCTTTTACCAACAAACCTGCAAAAAGGAGTGTACATCCCCAAAATCCTTCCCTGAAGACTTAAAAGGGATGAGTACAGGAGCAGAGCTCTGCACAGAGGTGGAGTTTATACCTGCTCCAAGGCATCATCTGGGACTGTGCCAAACGTTCACAGCAGGTTGGGATGGCTCGAGGAAGAAGAGATCCTCCAGATTTATGTGCAACTTTTTTGAAAAGGGCCCTGAATAGAAACGGGCTCAAACCACATTTGCAACAAACGTGTTCAGCATCCAGGGAATTTGCTTTGTATTTTCAAAAGAGGAGTTTTCAATAGCTGTGATTTCAGGTGAAAGTTTCATATCAGTGCTGGATGGATGGTATTTAAAAAAAAAAAAAATCAAAGACAGTATTATTAACCTGGAGCCTGAAATGGTCTTGTTTTCATACCTCAACCTAGATCTGGTAGAAGCTGCTGCTGCCACTTGTACACCTGCACCAGGACTTAATGCCAACAGCCCCCTGCCTTCAGAGGGATGGGGCTCATCCATGTGCTGGGACAGACCTGGAGCTCTGGGGAAACCTCTGCAACGGGATGGGGGATGCAGCAGAGGACATGCAACCACCAGAGGCTGCAAGTGCCTCACCAGTGCAACCACAGCCACCGTGACCTGCCCCAGCACCTCTCCTGCTGCCCCTCACGTGGGCTGGCAGGTATCCATCATCCCCCTGTCCTCAAGGAGGGGTTAAAACCTGGCTGTGGCCTCCCTCCTTGCTCTCAGGGGAAGCACCACCTTCCCTCACCTCCAGGAAGCTCCTGAGGTGCCCAAAGCTCTCGGGAAGGGACACCCCACAGACTCTCCCGAGCTGCAAAGGTGGATCCTGAGCCTCAGGGCAGACTGAGCAGCCAAGCAAAGGAGGCAAAATGCGTTATGGGGAGATGTGGAGGGTGAGGACGCTGCCTCCTGCCCTTCCCAGCCTTGTCCAGCTGGAACACACCAGGGCTGGGGGCACTCTGTGCAACCAAATCCCTGCAGACCCCGTGCTGCGGCGGGACCGAAGTGACAAAGCCACCTCACCTGTGGTCACACGGAGGGACAGCAGGCCTGGCAGGGCAACCACCTGCCCTCAGTGCTGCACAAAGGGCCCTGGACAGCAGGGCCAGCAATGGTCTCTGGGGCTAGCAATGGTCTCTGGGGCTAGCAGTGGTCTCTGGGGCCAGCAATGGTCTCTGGGGCTAGCAATGGTCTCTGGGCTAGCAATGGTCTCTGGGGCCAGCGATGGTCTCTGGGCCAGCGATGGTCTCTGGGCCAGCGATGGTCTCTGGGGCCAGCAATGGTCTCTGGGGCTAGCAATGGTCTCTGGGGCTAGCAATGGTCTCTGGGCTAGCAATGGTCTCTGGGGCCAGTGCCACAGCTTGTGCCACAAGCAGGCAGCACGAGAGGCCTCGTGTGCCCTGGTGCTCCCTGGTGTTCCCTCATGTTCCTTTGTGTTTCCTGGTGTTCTTTTGTGTTCCTGGTGCTCCCCAGTGTTCCCTTTTGTTCCCTGGTGCTCCCTAGTGTTCTCTGGTGCTCCCTGGTGTGCCCTGGTGTTCCCTGGTTCTCCCTGGTGTTCCTTTGTATTCCCTGGTGTTCCTTTGTGCTCCCTGGTGCTCCCTGGTGTTCCCTGCTGTTCTCTGATGTTCCCTGGTGCTCCCTGGTGTTCTCGGGGTGGGAGGGGGATAAAGAGCCACTGTTGGCTGTCACCTGCTGACCTGTGCCCGCCAACAACTGCCACCCCCAGACCTGCAACTGTCCTGACCCCCTACACCCTGTGAGAGAGGACACCAAGGGTCACAGGGATGCTGGAAGGAGGCAGGTACCAAGCTCAGGTCCTGATTCAGGCTCCCCAGCGTATTAGGACAGCAGCAGAAGCATTTCCCTCCAACACACAGCTTGGATGACTGTCCTGACCTCGACACCTCCAATAGCCTGGAGGTCTAGGAGCAGCAGGTGTTAAAACAGCACATGTTAACACATTTCTGGGTTTTGGTTTCTCAGCACCAAATCTTTTACAGAACTAGCATTTGCTTTCCAAAATAAACAGCAGAGCATGGAAAAAGAGGGAAAGCAAACATGGAACTAAGAGCTCCCAGTAAATCCCAAGCAATTTGGAGGCAGGTAGCAGCACCCAGAAGAGATTCAGTCTGGGGCAAGGCAGAAAATTGAGGCCAGTTGGTATCATCCATGTTTGGCGCATCTTGAGTTAAACCAGAGCCTCTGTACTGTTCTCACTCAAAGCCCCATGTTCTCAGCCCTGTGTTCCTTCTCCAGCTCCCAATTTTCTAATGCTTTGCATGAACTGCTTCCTTTGCATGAGCTGTGACTGCAGCACAGCCCAACTCTTTGGCATAAAAATTTTTCCCCTCCACTCACCGTCCCTAATTTATCCCCCATGCCTGGCACACAGTCCTGCCCTCACCCTGCAGCTTCTGGTGTGCCAGTGGCCTTTGCTCCCAGCCTGCAGGGTGTGATCCATGTTATCCACACCAGTGACTGCAGGGGAAGGCAAAACTGTGCCTGCTCTCATGGATGACACTCCTCACCTTCTGCCGCCGCATCTAGTGACAAAATTCAAACCAAGTGAGCAGATGGAGAAGCGAGCGTGAAATTCTTCCCCCCACTGCTCCCATTTGAATCAGCCACAGGTGATTCCCATGCCCTGCCAGGCATGGGAGATGCCGAGCTTGTGAGGCAATGGGAACGAGCAGGGAGGGGGCATTATGTCCTGGAACATTGGATGCCCAAGAAATAACAGAGCTATCATCGCAGAGCACTGAGCACACAGCTCGGAATGGCCTGTGATCAGCTGGAGAACACTGACATTAGGAGAAGCATTTGCCTGAGCAAACTCCCTTGAATAGCCATGATCCGAGTGCTGCTGGCGTAGGCAGCAGCTTGGCCAGGCAGGGAGGTTACAGCAGGGCACTGACACTCAGAGAAAACCTGGGCTCTGCCAAAATACATTGCTCCCTGACCCCCTGCTGCCTCCTGGGACTTCTGACCCTGATCCCGCAGCAAAACCACTAAAATCCTACCTGGAAAACGCTCAGGAGCTCTGTGCTCTCACACCCCACGGCAGCCCCACGGCTGCCTTCCCCCTATCACAAAATATCCAGGGCCAGATCCATAAGCAGCATGCCAACCCCCCCGCTGAAACCCCCGCTGATTTATGTCACTGAGGATCCTCCTACAAGCCAAGCCCGAATCAAAGCATTCCTGGGAGAAGCCCTGCGCCTCCCCACCAGCAAAAAGAGCTTTTGACCACAGTGTGTGGTGTAGAATTTGACTTTGAGTGACTACCATAAAGTGTTTTTATTTTTAAGCTGTTTTATGCCGTTTTCCCAGCTCACGAGGAGTGCACCTTGGTGTCAACAGGACTCTTTTGTCTTTGTAAGCTATTTTGAGGCAAAATATCTGTAAATTACTTCCCCAAACCTCCGCACAAGCAGATCATGCAGAGAAAATAGGCTTTGCAGGAATGCAGTAAATTGTTTCTGTCACACAAGGAAATATAACCAATGGAAATCGTTATGGATGAGTCATTATGAGAGGGACCGAAAAAATTAACCTTCATCCGTTTCCTTCATCTCGCAGCGTGTGCGAGGGTGTGCACAGGAGAAGGAAGCTGGAGAGCACCTGCTAAGTGAGGGCATGGAGCTGGGGAAAGGTAGGATGTGCAGGCAGCTGCAGACAGGAAAAACACGACTTTTTGGGAGAGGGTGCCAGGACTGGGGTGCAGCGAAAGGAGAGGTGCATCAGTCCACCCCCCGAGATGGGAAGAGATGCTCCAGGCTGGGAGAAATTTCTGCTCAATCCCATTACACAGGAGGGGGATGCTCTTTCCCAGCTATTATTACACATTGATTTTGTCTATCCCTGTCCTCAAATCCCATGAAAACCTCGGGGGTGAGCATGTTTAAGGGGGAAGGCGAAACCAAAGCTGGGTGAGCATGAGCTGCCTCCCTGCTGCCCCCACAGCACATCCCAACACACCTTTCCTCGCCTGATCCTCTGTGACTCCAGAGTAAGCACGCAGCTTTTTGTTGTTAAATGCAGAGAAAATAGATGAGGAATGCAGCAGTATGGGCCAACGAGATCTGCCTGCGTGGGAGAGGTGGCTCCAGGAGGCAGAAGCATCAGCTAGAGGAATATGTGTGAATCCAGCAGAGGAAAACATTTATTCCCACACATTTGAGATAAAACCCATCAGCAGTAACACCAGCTCAGCAGCACCCAGCTCTGCTTCAGCCCCTCACCATTAAGGGCTGTGCACGCATTTCACTCCACACCTGTGCACGTCCCCTGCAGAGGTTACAAAAAATAAGAAGCAAATCCATTTCCAGAGTGGCAGATAACGATTCCTCCAGCCACGGCGCGCAAACAAGGCAGCGGAAAAGGCTCAAGTGTTAAATGTTCCCTAATGTGCAGTAATTGATTTCCATGTGTGCTGTAATGGATTTGGTCACATCATGCAACAATGGATTTGACATGGGTTCTCGCTGATATTATAAACATAGTTAAGTTGTTAGCACAGTGCCTGGGAATTAGGCCTTCAATAGCACTGACCCTGTGGCCTGAGCCAGCTGGCCAGCACAGGCAGCCACCAAAATCTTCAGGGCTGCTTCCTGCTCAAGGACACAGCCAGCAATTTAACAGCTAAAAGCCACTGAGAGCTGAGCAAAGTGCATCCTGAGTTCTGCTCCATCCATTTGCTCACTTCTACAGGATTGCTGCCCAGCCCAATTCCTTCCCTGCTTCCTGCACACCCCAAGGTGTTGCACTCCCACCCCAGTGGCACAGAAACTCAGGCTGGTTTCGGTTGGAAGGCAACTTGAAATTCATCTCCAGCCTCCCAGGTTGCTCCAAGCCCCGTCCAAAACAGCCAGCAAGAGGTGTTCAGGATCACCTCAGTTCCAATAAAACCTGGTTTCAAAAGTTTCTTCTGCTCCCCATCACAAGCAGAGTGATTCAAAGCCACAAGGTTTTGCACTCAGCCCTCTGAGCTCAGCTTGTCTCGTTTTAGAAGCCTAGGATGGTTTGGGCTTGAAGGGATCTTAAAGCTCATCTCAATCCAAACCTTCCTGGCCTGGGCAGGGACACCTCCCACTGTCCCAGGCTGCTCCAAGCCCGGTCCAGCCTGGCCTGGGACACTGCCAGGGATCCAGGGGCAGCCCCAGCTGCTCTGGGCACCCTGTGACAGGGCCTCCCACAGCCAAGAATTCCTTCCCAATATCCCATCCAGCCCTGCCCTCTGGCAGTGGGAGCCATTCCCTGTGTGCTGTCCCTCCATCCCTTGTCCCCAGTCCCTCTCCAGCTCTCCTGGAGCCCCTTCAGGCCTTGCCAGGGGCTCTGAGCTCTCCCTGGAGCCTTCTCCTCTCCAGGTGGAGCACTCCCAGCTCTCCCAGCCTGGCTCCAGAGCAGAGGGGCTCCAGCCCTCGGAGCATCTCCATCACTCTGGACTTGGTCCAGCACCTCCACATTCTTCCAGGTCTTTGCCTCTACTAAAAATCATCTTCCACAGCCCAGCCATTTACAGGTTCCTGCACCCATAGCAAGCACTGGTGGGAGAAGTCCTAGACCTTCAAAAATTCATGGAATCATGGAATGGTTTGGTTTGCAAGCAACCTCAAAGATCATCTCATCACCAGCACCGTGTCTCCTGTTGTAGGAAACACCAGCTGAAGCCCAACCCCACCTCCCGTCAGCTCAGAGGGCCCACAAGGCAGCTGTGGAGGGCTGGAACTGGTTCCCACTGGGTATTTACAAGCCTTGCAGCACTGTTAAAAATCTATTATTTTCACTTGGGCACTGCAGCAGCGCTCGCCTTCTGTCGAGAAGTGATTGGGCTCCTGTCCGTCAGGGACACGGAGCGATTGCACGGAGAAAATTGCATTCAGCAGTGGGGGATTTGAGAGGGTGCCTGTTCCCAAGCAGGGCTCCAATTAATTAACTCAGAGGAAGGGGCTGCTCGGAGTTTGCTTCGTGTTTTCTGTGTTTTCCTCGGTGCATTGAATTTATTGGCGGGTGCCTTGTTTTGTTTCTTTCTTGTTTTTTTGTTTGTCTTTAAGGCTCTTTGCGAGATGATAAAGCAAGGGAAGGTTTTTACTCAGCAGGGGATTAGCTGGCAAGCAGGCAGGAGGAATGGCTGGGCCAAGCCCCACATTCCAGCCTCCCACTGGGAATGGCAAAGCCTCCTGGCCAGCCCAGTGCTCGTGGCATTTTGTGGCACAAGGGTCTCAAAATCCACCAGAAGCTGTAGTAGGAAAGGTGCTCAGGGATGGGGCTTTCACTTCAACTCTTCCAACCCTTCATCATGCAAAAAATGGGGGGAAATTAGCAAACATCAATGTTTGATGCACGAGAAATGTTTGGGCATGAGAAATGTGCCCAGAACTGGGCGTGCAACAAGTGGGAGCAACGCTGAGCTCTGAAGAATCCAGGAAAGCCTTTAATTGGGATTGTGGCTTCAAGCTGGCTCAGTCCTTTTCATGGGATATGGTAGAGGCTGCAATACCCTCCACTCCTCCCTTCAGGCTTTGGTCACCTCCTAGGACAAGAAATGCCTCAAGGCATGGATAATTTCATTTTTTTTACAACAAACCCAGGAGGATTTGATGTCAGGTGGAGTGCCACCACACAGACTGTACCCCAGGAGAGAATATCCTGTGTCTAAAGAGAACTAGAGGTTGGTGTTGCACACAGAGAGACTGTGGTGCACACCTGGTGGAACCACATGGATGGGTTTCAACCAGAGGACACCTGGAGAAGAACCACTGTGTGTCTGTGACTGCTGAGGAGAGCAGGTGCATGTCGGGCAGGATGAAAGTTGAACAGGGAACTTTTACAAATAGGAATGCTGAGCAGAAGGTTCTCTAGAAATGAAAGCAAGTTTTGATATAGGAGAACAAAAGATGTGTGAAAATAAAGATTGCTGAACTGGTGGACATTGGACAAAGGTTGGGATGAGTTGGGAAGAGATTTTATGGCTAAGGGCAAAGGATAAGTTGATTACAAACAAAACCATGTTTTTTCCAAGTAAAGATTAAACTCAAAGAGCATAGGCAAACAGACAACATGTTTTTACCAAGTAAGAAGAATTTCCCACTGCAGAGAAAACAGAAAAACAAGATTTAAGCTTAAAATACAATGTAGTAACTCCTGTGATTGGTTAGTTACCACCATAATCTGGTAATGTTTGTAGTTATGATAGGTTATAGGTTAAGGTAAAGGGACTGTGTGTGATGCTGATTGGTTGTTATGTATTAAGATATTCAGCAAAGAAAAATATCTAATGCATTGTAACCAGAACAGAAGTGGCTTCAGGCATGCCTATAAGGTGTAGCTGGCAGCTCACAGGTATGGCTCTGCTCACACACCCCAGGATTGCTGTATCCTCTTCCATGCCATAAACACATTTTAGAAGAGCAGCCTGGAGTCCCTCAGCTCTCATCTCAGGCTCTTACAGGATCCCCCACCATGGGGATGGGATTTGGAGGAGCACATCCTCCAGCTTGCAGTTCCCAAATTTCCAATGGAATTACGTTCCTCAAGAGCAGATGGAGCTGAGGAAGGCAGAGACTCATGGCCTGTGCTGACCCAGAACACAGCTCCATCCCTTCTTTTTGGAGACCCTGGGGTCCCACACTGCAGGGGAGCCTCCCAAACATCCCCACAGCCACTCAGCCCTGACTGCTCCTGCAGAGAGAGACATTTCACAGCAGTGCTGCCATTTCCAGGGGTGACAAAGGTCCCCTTCTCGCCCTCAGCCCTAATCGTTTGAAAGGAATTAATCTTCAAAGCAATCTGGCCCCAGCAGAGCAGGTTTTGATTTATGAGTTGAGGCGACAGCTGATCTCCTGTGACACAGGAGATGGGAAGTGTTGGCTGGACGGGGTCAGTGCCAGGAGGAACCTCCACAGAAACCACACCTCTGTCCCTGGGAAATTCCAACCTGCCCAATTTCCTTCATTAACCAGGAAAAAACAAGTTGCCCACCTCCAATAATTTCTTTTTAACAAAGAGTTGACCTCAGCAATAGCCCAAGAGCCTCATCAAAGGCTTTGTTTTCCTCTCGTAATGCTGTTCCCTACTACAAATTGCAGCATAACCTACAAGCAAAACTGAACCAAGGGGATTTGGCTTCATTGAAATAAAACATTTTGATGGAATTTTAAATGAGAAAATGGTGATGGCCCCCACAAAATGATTTGATTTCGGTGAATCTGTGTTTTCATTTTGAAAACTGATTCATTAGAATTTTTTTTTCCCAACCAGCTCTAATCAAAGTGCTCTAGGCGTTTTTGAAAATTTCAGTCCTGAGCTTCAAAACAATTTAATTTGTGTTATAAAGCAGCGAAGTTTATGACACAGAGATACAGCGAATGGAAGCACTTTTTGACTTTGCAAACACTTCAACTTTAAGAAATTAAATTAATGGTAATGTGGGAGAGTAATTTCAAAAGTTTCTTTCCCGAAGTACAGAAAGTATTTTCCAACTCATCTGAAGGCAGACTTTATAAATATAATATAAGGTTGTCATCTCCACGCTTACAGCTTGCTTTTCACTACCACCAGCTCCATTTAAAGTTTCTTCAGGTCGTGAGCAAATGAAATAAAAGAACTCATTTCTGTTCGTGAAAACTCCAGTGACGGGATCATTATAGAGAGCATCTCCAAAGGGAAAAGGAAAAAGGGGAGAGAAAGCAGAGGATATATGGCAAAAATGGAAAGAGAATGAGAACATCATGGGAAATGCTCGCTCCAACAAGGGCCCCATTCACACTCTCTTGTCTTTCCTTCAGGGTTAGTTCGTGTTTCATTACAGATTAACACAGCATCTCTTCTCTCCAGCCTCTCACTGGAGATCGCCCCATCCATTTAAATAGATTTCAAAAGCCAGGACTGATCTATGCCAAGCTGTAATTTGGGATGGGAGCGTGGCAGTTAATGCACTGCAGCCTGTGCGGGGAGAAGGAGGTGTGTGAATTGCTTCCTCGATACGATAAATTCCTTAGATAAAGGAGCCCGAGATAACAGGAGCAGCTCTCGGAAAGCATCTGTGCAGGGGAGGGGTCACAGCTCGGCTCTCATGGTTTGCATTAGAGCAGAGAACTGAACAAAAGAGACTTTACAGGGGACTGGAAGGGACCTTTGGGTCAAGCACTGCTACTTTTTCCTCTCTGAGATAACCACATAATAATCCAACAGCTGCTTGAACCTGTGAATGCCATCCCATGGGAAGCATCTCAAAATGTCAGCCGGGAAAACTGTGGGGAAAATGAAATATCAAAGCAGAGGGGAACCCCGGATCTTGTCTGCAATGCTGCTGGTAGAGAAGCAAAATCTACCAGAAATCTGCTGTGCTGTCCAGGCTGGCTGAGAGGATGGGGCAGGAGGGAGTGACACAGCTCCAGGCTGTGTAATCCCTGCTCTCCCACCAGCTCCTGGCACTTCCACCTGCAAGCACCGGGCCCTGGTAGCTGGCTGAGCCAGCCCTCTGCAGCATGCTTGAATTCAGCTCCACTGCCACGGGGAAAGGAGCACAGCAGGCTCCAAGGATCTGCTCTGATGGCTTGGCTCACAGAAAACCAGGACAAAGAAATGGGAGGACGCTTTGGCAGCCACATAAAGGAGACAAATAAACACTGGGGGTGGGAGCAAAGCAGTGGAGACCAACAGGGCAGGAGAGAGAAAACGGGGGAGAATGATCTCATGGAGGAGAAGGGGAAGGAGCATGGGAAGCCAGCAAGAGATTAGGGATGCTAAAAACTGGAGGGTTTGGAAGGTCTAGCACCATCTCCCAGGGCATTGCAGGAAGCCCACAGGAAAGAGAAGCCTCAGAGTGGGGCCCTGCAGCCGAGAGAGGCTCTGTGATCACAGCAGGTCAAGCTCGAGCTTTTGCAGGACCCCACCAGGCTGACAGCCAGGAACACCTGTACCCTCCCAGCTCCCTGCCAGGCACGAGGTTACCTGAGCTAAACCAATCCTGATCGCTGCTGGGGGCAGGACTGAGCATGAGGAGCTCAGCACGGCGGGAGAGCCGCTGGCAGCCACGGCTGGCAAAGCCTGCCACAACACTGAGGGAGCTGCCAGATGGGTTTGGAGCTCATTAATCTGTTTTGGGGCCAGCCAGCAGCACGGGGCTGCCGTGGGCAAAGCGGCACGCGACACTTCCCTCCAACCCTGGGAAACAGGGAAAGGTTTCACACAGAAATGTGCTCCCACTCGGAGCGTTCAGGCACCCAGGTGCTGGAAATGAGGTTATATATGGCCAGAGAAGCTGTGGCTGCCCCATCCCTGGAGGTGTTTGAGGCCAGGCTGGACAGAACTTGGAGCAATTCAGGCTGCTCCCATGGCAAGGGATGGAACAAGATGGGCTTTAAGGTCACTTCCAACCCAAATTATTCCTGACTGCACAATTCTATATCTGCACTATTAATTCATTTATCAGTTCTGAAGCTCAGAGCTTATTTGGATTTCACGTAAGGTAATGAGGATACTGCAATCTCTATCCAGGGAAAAGTCTTTCCTGCACTCATTTGAGGCTATAGAAATTAAACAACCTCTCTGGTGCAAGGGGTCAGTGCTGTCCAAAGGATAATGTACCAGGCTGGGACCGGGGATCCCTGCTCTGGCACTGGTTCAGAAGATAATCTTGAGGATTTTTAACCCCACCGTTGCATCCTCTCTGATTTCTCCTGAGTAAAATAGGGATACCAACCAGAATTGCAGTCTCTCAGTGAAAAGCATTCCATAATCATTATTTTAGGGATTGAGGAACATATAGAAGGGTCTATAGCAAAGCCTGAGACACCACAGGGAACTGCAGGCATCAATAAATCAGCTACAGTGTGGGAGCAGTCTCATCTTAGGGTAGAATCATAAGATGGTTTGGGTTGGAAAGGACATAAAGCTCACCTCAGCTTGCCAGGGACACCTTCCACTAGACCAGGTTAAGACTTGGCATTAAACACTTCCAGGGATGGGGCAACCACAGCTCCTCTGGGCAGCCTGTTCCAGGGCCTCAGCACCCTCACAGGGAACAATTTGTTCCTGATAACAAATCTAAACCTACCCCCTGTCAGATTGAAGCCATTCCCTGCTGTTTTTTGCCACTGGTCCAGGCCAAGAGTGAAGCTGGGAGCACCACAGCATGGAGATGACACTTCCAGCTGTCACCAGCTGGGAAAGGACCCATTGCCTCCTCTCTCTGAGGGTCCTGCAGCTCCTTCCACCCCTGTGCCACACTCACTGAGTGCCCAGCACTGCACACCAGCCTCTGCCAGGCACAAGCTCAGCTCCAAAGCCATGCAAATCCAGGGATGTGAGGGGCTGCTCACACTCAGAGCACACCGAGTTCAGGGCAGTTTGGTCCACATCAATTAGGGATAAATTTAAGCTAATGAGAAGTAAGTGTCCAGGCAGGGCTTTCCATCGATTTGCTTAAACCACTGTAAGAGAGCAAATGCCTGTGTGGATCTGGGGATGCTGTCTGCGGATGGCTGCATTGCTCTTTGGCAGTTTGCCCCCAAACCTTCCTTAGGTCATTCTGAAGGTTTTTCTGATGAAAGCCCCAGATTTGCAGTGTTTTGTTTTGTTTTCAAGTAACAATGCTCAGGCGGCACTTCCAAACCCTCTGTGAAACAGAGCCACTGTTTTCTTTTGTACAGAAAAGTTGGGAGATAAATTGCAGATGATTCAGTAAATAACTCAGCCTATGACCTTGATGCTTATTGATTCCTCAAGCTGTTTATCTTTCTTGTGTGCTCCCCAGCAAAAACAATTATCACTTAATTATAAAGCAGCTTGGCTTGAGGGAACCACCAATTGGCTGGCACAGGATGAGTTCATCCCTGCGCACCACAGAGCCCCGACCAGAGCGACTGCTTAGGATTCAGAGCCACAAACTTCATTATTTTCTCCCTAGCTCATGTTTTTCCCCTCGTTTTAAAATCACTTAAGGATGTTTAGCCAATCCGGGTGTTTGACTGCCCGAATATTCGCGATGGATGGGATCGAAACGGCAAGTGCCAGCACTGGAAAAGGGAAAAAAAAGAACTATAGTGATAAAAAGAAGCACAAGGAAAGGTTATTGGTCCTGGAAATAAAATACCTGGGCTGTTCTCTCCTTCAGTGACCTTGGGTAAAGCATTTTCTCGGTTGCCTCCCCTTCTCTCTGTGCAGAGCTGTGCCAGCCGTGTGCAGAATCCAGCACAAAGGATTCCTCCTGCTCTCACCCCAACTTTCCCAATGCCACCGGGATGGGAAAAATGACAGCTTGGCACTGCTGCAGCCATGCATGCATTTGGAAAGCACTTAGAGACATCCATTAGCACGGGAAAGGGAATTATCATCTCCACCCCAAGGCAGGAGGAGGGAAAGGAACCTCCCCCTTCACTAGAAATGAAGGATTTGTAATTTTCATGCACTTTCGAGCTGTGCCATCCTCCAGCGAAAGGGAGTGAGGGAGTCCACAGAGGGATTGGACAGGCTGGATACTGGAGCAGGTCCAGGGAAGGGAACAGAGCTGGGGATGGGGCTGGAGCACCAGGAGCAGCTGAGGGGGCTGGAAAGGGACTCAGCCTGGAGAAAAGGAGGCTCAGGGGGAATCCTGTGGCTCTGCACAACTCCTGACAGGAGGGGACAGCAAAGGAGGGGTCGAGCTCTGCTCCAGGGAACAAGGACAGGATGAGAGGAAACAACCTCTCAAGTTGTGACAGAGGAGGTTTACGTCTGATGGTGGGGAAAATTCCTTCATGGAAAGGGTTGCCCAGCCCTGGCACAGGTTTCCCAGGGCAGTGGTAGACTCGCCATCCCTGGAGGGATCTAAAACCCACGTGGATGTGGCACTTGAGGACATGGTTTAGGGCTGAGCTTGGCAGTGCTGGCTTAACAGTTGGGCTCAATGATCTTGGAAGTTTTTCCAACCCAAATGATTCCAGCATTCACACTCCTGACTCCCTAAACATGCCCATGCCCTGCAAAAGCACACAGTCTGCTGTAGCTCTGATCTTTTTCAGCCTTCTGATGTTTGAATTTTTGTAGTGCAGTTTCTCGTGAATTGTAACATAAACAAGTAATCGTTTGCACATTCCTCTCTGAGGAAAGCACATTTGATAGGCTTCTAATTTGACCAGTGGAGTCGGAGAGGTAGCAACCTCATTCTCCTATCCTTGGTCATTGTCCAGAGTCTGTATAGATCAAAATCAAAAAATAAACGTACTTTACTGTGCAAATGCCATTCTTGTCGTATCCTCCAACAACAGTCTGCAGCAGACACACTTTATTTCCCAGCATTAGATGCTCTTTAGCTGCCAGATCCCCCAAACCTGCCCTCCTCCTCCCACACAAATCCTCAACAGCTGCGAGCTCGGTTCGGGGCCGCGCTGTGATCGCGCTGAGGGATCCGGGGCGATGAAGAGCAGCAGCAGCCGAACCCACCCCGCTGACCAGAATAAAGCGGCTACAGGGTCGGGGGGCAGGCATCCCCCGGGCCGTGGGGGGCCCGGGCTGTCCTGCCGTGCGGCTGGAGCAGGAGCGGCGCCGCACGATGGCAGCGCGCCCGCCGGAGCCAGCGCAGCATCCCCCGCGCGGGACAGCTCGGGATTGCGGGAATGCTGCTCCAGCTGCCGCCAGCCCGGCACGGAGAGCTGGGGAAAGGCTTTACAGAGCATCCCTGGAGCGCTGCGGTCACCGCTCGGCTGCTCTGGTGATCCCAAGCTCCAGCCCTGCCTCTGACTGCTCCGGACAAATCCCATTTCAGCCCGGGGCAGAGCGGCTCTCCGTCACACTGTGGGCAGGACACGGGACCCCAGAACGGTTTTGGTTGAAAGAGACCTTAAAGCCCATCTTGTTTCACCCCCTGCCACGGGCAGGGACACCTTCCACTAGCCCAGGGTGCTCCAAGCCCTGTCCAACCCAGCCTTGGACACTTCCGGGGATCCAGGGGCAGCCACAGCTCCTGTGCCTCACCAAGCACTCAGCACTGCAACAGCATTTTCTACTGTCTCTACTTGGGACCAAAACCTCCTTTTATTCACCTGTGGGTACTCCAAGAGCTTTTATGCCATTAAGGAGCTCCCAGTAAAACCCAGCACAATGATCCAGCAGTGCCCAGGCTGTTGGTCTTAATTAATTCCTGCCTTAGAATTGGAGCAGCAAGGATTGCAAACAGGTTGACATACCTATGGATAACAAGCAGAGCTGCCCGTAATGACCCCTATTCCTTACATTCTCCAGCCAGGTATCACAAAAAAAAAAACATTCCTACCCACTTTGTGGTGATTTTTTTTAATCTTTTTAAGCAGTTTAAGGAGTGAAAATGAGCAATACCTCCCCTCCATCTCCTCTTTTGTCCCCATCCCCGTTGCATACAGCACACCCACGTTATGGCCATCACAGCCTGGAAACAGCTGTGCACCTTTCCAAAGGTACCAATATCCTCTGCATCTGCTCTTCAGCCACATTGCAGGAGGATATTCCACATCCTCATGTTGCCACAGACTGAAGTTTTATGGCCCTGTGTTGCCCAGGGAGCAGCCAGGAGCAATCCAGGATATACTGTACCCTTGCAGGAGGGGATTGTCACATTAAAAAACCTCTAAATGCTTAAAAGGGTTTTCGTTTAGAGTCTCCTGCCGTGAAGTGTCTTCAAGGGCCCCAGATTTATTATTTCATCAGAAGATCAGAGAAGAGAAGTTTGTAGGAGATCAAACAAATAGGAATACATTAGCAGAGACAGTAGGAGAAGCTGGAGAAACTGTTGGATTGAATAAAGTGGGACAGAATCCCTGCTGACCAGGGGGTGGTTCTCCCTCACAGCTCCCACCCCATGGCTCCCAGTCTCTGCCCAGGCATCACCAGGATGGAGATGGCAGTAGGGCCCTGGGTGGGCAATAAAGGCCCTGCTGGCAACAGGACCCACCTCCCATCCCCTGATTTCTAAAGCAAAGGGATTCTTTCCTGCTGGATTTCATTATAGATCAAAGATTTGGAAAACATGCCAAAGGAGATGGTGCAAGGGGAAAAGATGGATCTTCTGGGAAAAAAAGGCCTTAGATGGGGCCCGATTTTGCTTCCTCACTCTGCTGCAGAATCCATGGGTTTGTTCTTTCTCTGTGCCTCAGTTTCCCCATTCCAAGAGCAAGCCTCATAGCCTTCTTTTCCCACACTTGGAATCATAAAGGCTGGAGCTGAGCTCTTGGATCACCGAGTGCCACCATTAACCCAGCCAAGGCCACCACTGACCCGTGTCCCTAAGCACCATCCACACACCCCATTAACACTTCCAGGGGTGGTGATTCCAACATCCCCCTGGAGCTGACAAGCCTTGCAGTGAACAAATTTGTCCTAATTTCCAATTCACTTCACGGGGGGAAGATGGAGTTGATCAAACTGGGGGGAGTGGCCAGAGCAGCCCTCCAGAAGGACCTTGACAGGCTGGAGAAATGGGCAGGACAGAACTGGAGTTTGACAAGAACAAAAGCAGGTGCTGCTCCTAGGGAGGATAGTCCTGGGCACCAGACCTGGCTGGAGGTGACCCTGAGAGCCCCTCTGCAGAGACAATGAGCTGTCCCTGAGCCAGCCCTGTGCCCTGGGGTGAGGAGACCAAAGGGATCCAGGGATGCTTTAGGAAGAGCATTCCCAGCAGGCATGGGGTGATCCTGCCCCAGTGCCCAGTCCTGGAGGCTCCTCTGGGTGCTGTGCCCAGCCCTGGCTGCTCAACACAGCAGGGACTGGAGCTCCTGGAGCTGGGGCAGGGCCTGGAGCAGCTCTGTGCCCATGGAAGGCTGAGGGAGCTGGGGCTGCTCAGCCTGGAGAGGAGCCCCAGGCCTCAGCCCTGGGTGTGCCTGGGGGTCCCTGTCTGTCCCTGGGTGTCCCTGTCTGTCTTTGGGTGTCCCTCGGTATCCCTGTCTGTCTCTGGGTGTCCCCAGGTGTCCCTGAGTATCCTTTTCTGCCCCTGGATATCCTTGTGCATCCCTGGGTGTCCTTCTTTGTCCCTGAGTGTCCCTGTCTGTCCCTGTGTGTCCCAGTCCTTCCCAGTCTGTCCCAGTCTGTCTCTGTCCATCCCAGTCCATCCCAGTCAGTCCCAGGCTCTGCTCCAAGTCCAGCCATGCCCCCAGAGCCCCAGGCAGGGCTGAGCCCAGCAATTCCCTGCACAGGAGGCACAACTCCTGCCCTGGGCAGTGGCTGAGCACTGGAATGAGCTGTCCAGGGGGAGTGTGGAGTCTTCCTCACTGGAGATGTTCCAGAACCCTCTGGACACTCCTGTGCCCCATGCTCTGGGATGACCCTGTCAGAGCAGAGAGCTGGGACCAGAAGAGCCTCTGTGCTCCCTTCCCTGACCCATCCTGGGATCCTGCAATGCCAGCTGGTGCTTTTGGCCTGTTTTGGGCTTTGCTGCAGAAAACAGCAATTCTCTGCCTCTGCTCCCGAGGTGAGGCTCAGGCCTGTCGCTGTTGGGAGCTGCTATTTGGTGCCACGCTTCCTCCACCATTTGTGAGTTGAAACACGTCAGCCTTTCTGCTTCCTTGCCCCCCTCCCCAGCCCGTGGCAGCTGAACAGGCTCCGGAGCCTTCTGTTCCCATCCCACCCCCAGCACCTCTCGCTCTCGGCAGCTGTCAGCCCGCACGGCTCCCTCTCAGCAGAGCAGTGGGCGGCCATGAACATACCCCAAGTATTTTTAGAAATGTGCACAGGAGGGCTCTGCTGCTGCTCACACGTCTCGTGGGAGCGGGTCGGGAATCGGGCTGCCAGCACGTCTCCTCCCCTAAATCCTCATTCACAAGAGGAACGTCACACCTCCGAGGTCAAGCCACGCTTGAGTTTTAATTCATTAAGCTAACTTCTGTGCTGGCTGAGTCTGCAGTCTTGAGGAAATTGCTGTTTTATTGGGGTGGAAATGGGAAAGCCTTGCTTGCTGCTACCCAGTCGCTGGGATCTGGGTTCCCAGCAGCACCTCCTGTGCCAGGCTGGGCTCGAGGGCTTCCCCCAGGGGTGACGACTGCCACTAAACCTCTACACCCACAGGAGCAGCTCTGCCAAAAATCACCCTTGAACACGCAGCTGTAGCCTCATCCCAAGTGATCTGGGGGGATGGACAGCAATGCTGCCCCCCAAAACAAGCCAGGAGACTCCCCCTCTTGCGGAAGTTTTAAGTGGCACAGGGCAGGCTGTGACATCCCTGGGCAGAGCTGGGAGAAACAGGGATGCTCCAGAACATTCAAATGAGGGGAGACAGGCAGTGACATCCCTGGGCAGGGCTGGAGACACAGGGATGCTCCCCAGGGTGATGGAGAGCAGCAGGGCAGGAGGCAGGGAGGTGCTGTCACCGAAATACCAAACACAGTGTCTCTGAGTGACCTCGACCTCCAGCTGCCACGCAGAAAAGGTAGAGAAAAAGGAGGAAAAATAATATTTTCACTCCTGGCAGCTCAACAGAGACAACACCTGCTTCTGCCTGCTCCACACTCAGCAAAACTCGGCTTCCATCACCTGATCATGTACACGGCGAGCCCGTGCAGACACACAAAAATCAATGCACATCGATCCCTAAGCCAGGAATTCATAAACTCCTTTAAAGGTCAAGGATTGATTTTTCACTTTCTGTAAAAAGAAGAGACTCCTGCCACCAGCCTCCTGCCCCCATCAGCCGACTCGTCCCGGGCTCCCCTCCCCGGCAGCTCCGCGCCGAGGCACGGACACCTTCTCCATGTGCACAGGCACCCTGGGAAACAGAAATGGCACATATAGGAAAATATGTTGCACTTGTAGCTGGCATCTTGCAGTAACGATGTGCTTGTAGTAGGCATCTTGCAGAAATTCCTGTGTTTGTTTAACTCCTGGCTTGCTGGAGGTGCTGTTTTTAAGGGTCTTGAAGAGAGAGGAGTCCCTGCAGGCAGAGCAGAGTCCCTTCCCTCACTGATGCCCAGGATCTCACCAAGCAGGCTCTGATTTATTAATTTGAGGGCCCCCAGTCCTGGCTACTGTCCCTCTGTAGGCTCACAGAGGCCTCAAATCATCTTGTCCAGCATCCTGTGGCAGCTCCTCCCTTTGGAGGACAGTGACAGCCTCCCCCTCTCCAAAGGCTGCATTGGGTCCCTGCCACAAAGACACCCTCATCTGATGGACATTCCTGACATTCCCAACATACCAGCAGGGCTTCGAGCAGCCTCCCCAGCCAAGCCAGGCTGGGCTTTCCCCTTCCTGCTCCTGAACTGTCCCTCAAAAGCCACAGTGGGCAGCGACCCCTGGTCACTGTCACAGAGCTGCTCTCCATTTCAGGTCCTGCTCTCCATTTCAGGTCCTGTTCTCCATTTCAGGTCCTGCTGTCCTTTGCCAGCAGCTTACAAATCAATCCTCCATGGAGTTACAGCCACCCTGTCCTGGCTTTTTTCCCTGGATTTCTGGCCCTTTTCCCTGGCACACCTCCTCGCCCAAGTCCCTCTGCCCACAGTCCCCTCTCCCTCCTCACATCATCCCCTCCACAGTCAGCACTTCTCACACAAATCCCTCATTCCTTTCGGTCCTGAGTAGATAATTCCAGGAGTAACTATGTTTTAGAAGCTTTTCCATCATCCCTGTCCCTGGATAACCCTGGGCCATCTCCACTACACCTTCCAGCCTGCTGCCATCCACAATTCCCACTCCATCCAGGCGCAGGGTGCAAAGCTTCAAAATGCTAAGAGCTTTCCCCAGCCACACCATGACTTATTGCTCTTTGGAGGAACACGAAAACAAATTTAAGCAGTGCTGGATTTAATTGATTTTTCCATGTTTTCTCAATGGAAGCTCAGCAGGGAGTCAGAAGCACAATGGATGCAGAGGAGCAGCTGGGAGGGGCTGTCCCACACCTTGGCACATAGGCAAGGATTTACATTTACTTCAGCAAGAATTAAGGCAGTTTTAGAAAGGAGAAAAGTCAAGTTTCCCTGTTTCTGGAGGAAGTTTCCCTCCTTGCAAAGCTTAGGGAAGCAGTAAAAAAAGCAGAATTTAAACATTTCTCTACAGAAATAAAGGGTTCAGCATCACAATACTGGAGTGCCCAAAAAACTTCTCACTGAAACTTTCCTCGCCAAAGGAGATTTTGTGGCAAAACCTCAAGAAAACTCACAAAATAATCTGGTTTATAGTTTAAAAAAAAAAAAATAAATCTGTATTTGAATAAAAACCAGAAATGCTTCTTTCTGGCCAGTGCCAACAGGCTCTGCAGTCCTTGGCTGGTGCCCACGGTCCCGGCTTGGCTCCACATGTCCCTCCAAACATGCCCAGTCGCCACAACAGCACAGCCATGCCCAGGAGATGATTATGTTGGAGGGAATGAAAAGAGCCATCAGCTCTCCCCACCTGCTTTGGGAGGGATTTTTGATGCAGAAGGATGCTCGGAAATGGAGGGGAGCATAAACGCCCCTAACGAGCGCAATTAGAATTCCACACCCGCTGCTGCTGAGCGGAGCACGGGCGAGGTGAAGGGGCCAGGGTTTGGTTTGGTTTGATGTGGTGTGCTGCTCTGTGCCCACTGCACACACAGCCCCAGATCCCAAACACTGCTGGGCTCGGGGGGAAGATGGCAGCAGGGTGTTGGTCACTAAGGGCAGACTCAGATGGAGCCAAGCCCTGCCCCAGCTGCTCGGTGACATTCCCAATGCCACTGCAGAGGGGGAAGGAAAGATCAGCAAGACATTCGAGCCCAGCTCCAGGAGATTATGCTAAAAAAGCCTTTCTGAGCACCACGATGCTGACAGAGCAGCACAGCTTGATGAGGAGAATCACAGAATGCCAGAAGGGTTTGTGCTGGAAAGGACCTCAAAGCTCCTCCTGTTCTACCCCCTCCCACTGTCCCAGGGTGCTCCCAGCCCCATCCAGCCTGGCCTTGGGCACTGCCAGGGATCCAGGGGCAGCCACAGCTGCTCTGGGCACCCTGTGCCAGGGCTGCCCACCCTTCCAGCCAGGAATTCCTTCCCAATATCCCATCTAACCCAGCCCTCCCTCAGCTTGAGGGCATCTCCCCCTTGTCCCTGGATGTGAGGGATGCCACAGAGGAAGGACAGCCACAGGGAAACCCAGCTCAGTTCCCAACTCCTGCACATCTTCCCACATGACCTTGGGCAAGGCATTTAATCTTTCTCTGTCTCATTTTCTTGGTGCTTGCCTCAGAGGACTTTGGGGCTGGACTTTTGTCTTATGAGGAGTTTGGCTACACTTGAATGCTTACTTTAAATTCAGTAATTGCCAATTAAATCAACATGCTTAGCATACTTTCATGGACTGTGCTTTTTTTTTTTTCCCAGCTAAACATGTTCACCTTAATTAAAGGAGTCTGCAAGTCATTGCAAAGCCATCATGTCCTGCCAGTTCAGTCTCAGCACAGAAGCATTTGTATGCCCACGAAACCAATTTTGTATGATTGGCACTAAGGGATGGGACCTTCTGTTCATTAGGGGCTTCTAAGTGCCACTAGGCAAGAAAATTAAATCTGATTCAGATGGGAGGAGAAGGATGGATGACAAAGACAAGAATTTTCAAGGGAGGGAACAGACTGTTTCACACTGCATTTAGAGAAGATAAAACATAGGGGACCTATTCCTTGGAGAAGATAAAACATACAGGAGGCAAAAGGGCGAGGTCTGGGCAAAGCTGGCCACATTAGTTACATGTGCAGGTCTCTTTATAGCTTTTCTGTTTTTTAGCAAGAGGCTGTGATTGCTGTATTTCTGGTTTATAAGGCATTTGCTGTGTTTGGGATGTGATTCTCAACCCCTGCTCCCCAAACACGGGGGGACCCACGGAGGAGATCCCTGACACTTAAACTGATTTCAGCTCAAAGGGCTGAAATGTGGCAGCAGAGGAGGATAAAGGTGATGAAGCAAACAGCAGATTCACCTGTTTTTCCAAGAAGAACAGCTCAGCAGCCCATGCAAGCCCTGGGCAAGGCTCACAGCTGCACAAGGGTCATGCCATCCAGTCTGGAGCCAGGAATGTGCCCCTTGTCATCTGTCTGTGCTTGGAATCCCTGCAAGGAGTGTCCAATGGGGAGCTGGGCTGGGAAAAGGGCAGAGCCTGAGCAGGCAGCCCAGTGATGCAAATGGACAGAGAGCTGGGAGCAAGGGCTGGGGAAAGGACCTTCAGCTGCATGGGCAGGATGGTGGGGAGATACCTGGGGGAAACAGAAATCAAACACCCTGCAAGGGACCTGGCTGGGATACAGGGACACACCTGGCACGTGCACCTCCATCCCAGCTCCCTCCAGCCCTTCCTGCCAGGAACTCACACAAGCACTGAGGAGAATTCTCTTTTAACAGCAGCAGTGACAGGCTGCAGGCTGTGCCCCACACCACCCATGGGAGCAGCCCAAAGCTGCCCCAAAATCCTTCTGGACTCACCCTCACCATAGGGCTCCTGGAGTCCTTTAAGGTAAAACCACCAAAACTTTGCAGGGGAAGCAAGGAATTTTATTTATTTATTTAATTTTTTTAGAGATTTGTTTCAGAAAAGCTGTCAAAAATGTTTAATTGATGAAAAGCTGGATTTCCAAGGAAAGACATGTTTGAGAAGTGACACTGATAGCCATGTGAGTAGAGAGTCTGGGGTTGAGTGTGAGGAGTGGGTGGGAGTGCAGGGGAAGAACACATTAGAGTTGCAAATGCAGAATGAAACAAAGCCCTCCATCATCTTAAAATTTTTCCTAAAAGGGAGTTTTACTTTTTGACCTAATCAAGAGTTCACACAGAGCCAAAATGCCAGGCCTAGCTGAGAGCAGCAGAGAGGTGGTTTAGTCTCTTAAACACCCATTTTTGAGGTCTCAGGCAGGGTTGATCTGACATTTCCCAACTGAGAATTCTGTTTTTTCCAGGACTGGAAAATTAACCTCTGTCCCAGTGCTGGCTGAGGCCTGGATTTCAGCAACCCCCCGCTCTGAGCACCACAGAGAGCATGCCATCACTGCCAGGGAGCTCCAGAATGGACTCCTTGCTCCTGCACCACCTCTTTTGAACAGGAGGTGCTCATTTACAGAATTCCAGAGGGATGTGGGATGAATTTCTGCTGTACGACTGGTGAGAGCCAGCAGCCAGACGTGGTAGGATACTGAATCCTGCAAACGGGCACCAGGAGAGCTCAACTCCAGCTTTGATGTTGTAAAACTGAAGTTAAAATGAGCAAGAGAACACAACAAGGATAGAAATATTCCCTGGTATTTTCAGAGAAAAACTTCTTTTTCACCCCCGTGGCTTATAAATCATGCAACAAAACTACAAAGCTAGAGATTGCTGTGTTTGACTAATGGGGCTGTGCTTTCCTTGGAGAGGAATGGTTTGACCTCAGGATGTCAGCATTAAATAAGACAAAACCATCAGCCACGCTCCCCTTTTTTAATGAGAACTGTTGTCGCCGTGTTCCACCCATTTCAAAGGCCTCATCTCTGCAGTGCTGTCTCTCTGGGGAGCCTGGCTGCTGGAGGACACCCACAAAATTTCAGGAGCAGCTGCAAGTGCTGCTTGACAGCCCCCTGCATGCTGAGGAAAAAAAAAAAAAAAAAAAAAAAAAAAAAAAAAAAAAAAAAAAAAAGCCCAAACTCAATTCCTCCCAAGCTCAGATTCCCAAACTCAGATCCCCCAAAGCTCAGATTCCCCAAAGCTCAGATTGCCCAAAGCTCAGATTGCCCCCAAATCTCAGATTCCCCCCAAAGCTCAGATGCCCCCAAACTCAGATTCCCCCAAAAGCTCAGATCCCCCAAAGCTCAGATGCCCCCAAACTCAGATCCCCCCAAAGCTCAGATTCCCCCTAAACTCAGATTCCCACAAAGCTCAAATTTCCCCAAAGCTCAGATGCCCCTCAAAAGCTCAGATCCCCCAAAACTCAGATTGCCCCCAAAGCTCAGATCACCCCAAAACTCAGATTCCCCCCAAAGCTCAGATCCCCCCAAAGCTCAGATGCCCCCAAACCTCAGATCCCCCCAAAGCTCAGATTGCCCCCAAACCTCAGATGCCCAAGCTCAGATTCCTCACAAAGCTCAGATTGCCCCTAAAGCTCAGATTGCCACAGGTGCATTTGTGGGGCGGTGGTGAAGTGAAGCGTGGCCCCAGGATGGGGAGCAGTGCCCAGGAGCAGGCAGCACAGCCTCTGGCATGGGGAGAGCCCCCAGCTGTGGCCCTGGGATGTGGCAGCAGGCTGAGCAGCCCTTCTTGGGGGAAACACCAGGTTTGTTGAGTAAGAAGGAGCAAAAGACTTCCAGAGCTGCCTGTAAATAATCAGGGTCAGCACGAAACCATGCATCAAAAATCCTGCAGTTATACCATCAAAGCCAGGAAGGAGCAGCAAAGTCACTCTGCCACCAAGGAATAAAGCCACTGTGCCATCACAATTTTGCAAGGAATAAAATCATCCTGTGCTGCTGTGGCGAATAGCACACAACACGAATTTCTCTAAAATAGTTTGGAGACATCTGACTCTGTTTATTAGAAATAATTATTTTTATTTTTTACATTTTTGATAGGCCACTGTGATTGTTGAACTCTTCACCCACATTGGCCAAAACAGAGGGACATCAAAAGACAGTCTGTCCCACAGAAAGAATTCCAAACATGTTTTGTTACACAAACAAAACCTGATGTTTATGTTCAAGTTGTGAGAACAAGTTTCAGAAACTTAAAACATTAGGAAAAAACAGAGCTTTAGAAACTCAGAAGCTGCAGGTCTGAAAGACCCAGACTAGAACCCTGCCATACTCCAGAGTCCCAAAGCTCCACATTTCCAGGTCCTTTCCCATAAGTTCCCCATCTCCCAGACAGCCCAGCTGCTGTAGTATGAGCCTGAAGGGCTTTGGGGAGAAGACAGAGATGTCCTGGAGTTTTACATGGCCAAACTCCCACCCAAGGGTGGCTCCTGGGGAGGCCAAGTGTTCAGTGTGACACTCAAGGCTGGTTCTGGTCTGGCAAACAGCTGGAAAACAGCTGGAGAAGGAATGAACCTCAATCTTTGCAGCTGAAGGAAAAGGGTTAAGCTAATTCTAGACAGACAGTGGGTATTCACATGTGAAAAAACCAAGCAAGGCGATGCCTGGAGACCTGCAACACCCAGAGCTAAACCTAGAGTTGGTCTTAAGAGTTCTCTGATAGCAAAATCAGATAGTTCCTATTTGAAACCCTTCCCCTCGACTTTTCCATGCAGGGAAGACATTCAGGATGTTTGGCCTCCTGATAAAACTCAGAAGAACAAGCACAGTAGGTCAGTTTAAAAAACCCACCTGCGTTCCCAGTGCTGAAAACATGAGCAGAACAGTTGAACCAGCTGAAACACCCTGCTTTCAGATGGCTTCTTTTTCCACCATCCCTTCAAAAACATCCTGTATAGCTGCCTTTATAGAAAACACGCACCATTTGGAAACAATTTGCCTCATTTTTTTTTAATTTCTTTTTTCCTGGCTGAAAACATGTGCTGAGTCGACCGCTTGGGTCAGCACAAAACCACATTTGGGGATGAATAAAGTAGTTGCTGGGAGCAATTTGCCCAGTGCTGCTGCAGGCCAAATTGGAGAGTTAAACTCACAAGCGCTGCAAGCTGGCCTGAAATTACTCCATGGACTCCGAGGCCATTTGCTCCAAGTGAAAAACTAAATATTATTTACCAGGGATAATCCAAGAGGAGGGCTGTGTAGCCCAGGAAACCTGGCTGCTGCTCCAGCACAGGCGCTGTGAGGAGAGGTTTGAAGGAGGGAAAATTCCTGCCTGATTCTGGTGGATATTTGGAGCTTAGGGATGGGACCACATGCTCAGGTGCTTGTGGCAAGGGAGGGTTTGGCTGGTGTGAAGTGGAGGCATCACCTTTGAAACTGCTTCTCGCCATCCCTGCTCCTTGCTCAGCCCCTCCATGCCATGGACACCACAGCAGGACTCGGTGGGAGCTGCTCCAGCCCTGCTCCTGCTACAAAACCACAAAGAAACTCCCTTGAGGCCACAATCTGCCCATTTTTAAAGGCAATAGAAGCGTTCAAAGCGCATCAAACCTCAGGCAGGGCAGCAGGGATGGAGAGGGAGGGTCTCCTAGGAACTTCAAGAAGGGATGGGTTTCTTCCCTACTTTTAAGAGGTGGACCCAAATTCAGGAGGAGGGCAAGAACACCCCTCCTGCAGGTGGAGGAATCAATCCAGTTGATTCTCAGCCCTTATTTCTGATACAAGAAACCAAACAGGATGTGCTGAATCACCTAGGGTTGAGGAGAAAATATCATTTTTAGGCAAAAAGGAGTGAACACAAGCACAGCTCCAATCACTGGCCACAGATTACTCAGTTTAGGTCTTTTTCCCCCATTTGTGTAAATTATAGAGGGAAAAATTATTACAGAAAACAGTTTGCTCAAGATAAGTTGCTGGAGAATAATTGAATATTTAGCAAACCTGCAGCCAAAAGTGACAGGTAATTTTGAAATAGTCTCTAACAGGATCAATCTTCAATCAGGGCCCTTCTGAAAATCAGGTCCACTCAGAGGTACCTTAAATAAAATGTTATGAAAAAGCCACTGATGCAATCTAAGACTCTCAGCCTCTTGTTAACTGTGATTCTTTTTTTTTTTTTTTGGAGCTTGCCATGGTCACCTGGAGGCATTAGGGATCCATTCTGCTTCCTGATTTTTAGATAAGCAGAGAGAAAAATTTCCAGTCCAGACAAGGAGATGGCAGTCTCCCAAGTGCTGGCCCTTTGGAGAGGAGCCAGGCGTGGGGCAGTGAGGAGGAAAGCCCAGCCCAGCACAGAGCCCGCACTGGCTTTGGCGTGTCTTGCAACGAAGCAAAGGAGCTGCATGCTTTAACTGAGACCAAGCCAGCCAGATTGGGAAGGAGGGAGCGAAACCCCCCGAAAATGAATTCTCTGCGAGACGCAGCTTGCCAGTATATCTGCTGGGTGACACCTCCTGCAAACTCCAGAAATGCAAATCGCAGCCGCGCGGTCCCACCTCTGCGGAGAGCGCGCGAGGCGACGAGCAGGATGGCACCGAGCAGTGCCCAGAATCCCAATGAGGCTCCCCAGGCACGGCTCTGCAGCCCTGCCTGGAGCCTGGGCTGGCTGGAGGGCTCGCCCTGGCTGGGCTGGTGGTGCTAAAGGTGCTAAAGGTTCATGCCTGCCTGAGGAGTCCAAAATCCTGCGGGTGTGAACGTCCTCCGTAGGTTCCCCCTAAGGCTGGCAGGGAGAAAAGCCCACAGCTTGTGAGAAACAGCAGTTCAGGACCTCCACATGGCCCTTCCCATCTCCACTCCTCACTGAAGCAAGGGTAATGCTCACCCACAGAGGAATCCCTGGGTCTTGGCTCGCCAAGCTCCTGGACAGCCCAATGCCCTGGGAGGTGTCCTCCAGCTTCTGAGGGCACAGCTCCAGCTAAATTACAGAACTCACCACCCTGACAGCCTTTTCCTTCTAGTCCCACCTAACAGCATCCAGAGCCAGCACCTGGGGACACAGTTTAGTGAACACACCAGTGCTGGATTAATGGTTGCGCTTGATTTTCCAACCTTAATAATTCTGTGATCTCCTAAGTGCCGATGTTGTATTACACTAAGTAGTTTTGTTAACTGTACTGGATATTTTGTTATATATATATATCCACACAAATGATGTACCTTTCCCGTGAACCCTTGTGCCCCTTTACCTGACACAACCCCTCCCATTTGTCCTGGAGTCTGCCCACATTGGTCAGCAGACCCTTCCTTCCCCCTCCCCTTTCCCAAAGGGGCACAGAACCACCTGGCCACATGCCCAGGCTCTCTTTTTCCCTATCAGGATCCTATGGAGTCAGTTCTGTATTAAAGCAGCAGGACTGTGCCTGGATAGGAGGAGCACCTTTGGTCTTCTATCTTTGTCCTCGCCTCAGTTTCCCCTCTGAGAGTCTGTGCTAGCCTGGCTGGGACTTCAGGGCTGTGGGAATTGTGGCATGCCTCCATCCTCCACACAATGGGAGCACCAGGCTGCGGTGCTGCTCCGCACCAAAAGTCCACCAGCTCCTGCCTGGCACAGTGAATCCCATCACTGCCTCTCCAGAACCATCCCCATTGCTGGTCCCAGCTGATTCCCACACCACCAAGCCACGCTGGAGCACAGGAGGCCAAGAAAGTGTTAAATATTGCAAGCAGCACCGAGCCAGGTGGGAACCCAACCACAGGCCCTCCATTGCTCCCACACCAGCCCCGAGGAGACCAAAAACTGAGTGAATGACTCCGGCAATTAACTTCCTGAGTCTCTAACCCAATTCCTTTTAAGGTAAATTTGCTCACGTTAATGGAAAAGGGTATTTTGGTTTTCCATCACCTGCAGTCATATAAAAAAGTACATAAGCAGTGATTGTTGCAAGCACCTCTCTCCCTCATCATTGCACAGCTTAATCGAACTTGCTCATGTTGCAGGCTTTCCAGGCACTCAAATCACTTAGTTTCTCTCGGTAGAGGGTTTTGTTCTGTCATGCGGTGCACACACGAATTGCTACTCATTTGATCCTGTATTCCACATCAGTGACACTTTATGAAGGGCTCCTGGTTCTCTGCACTGTCTCCAAAGTTATTGGTCCCTCTTCTGCCAGCGCTGGCCTGGACAAGCTGGGGTGGCTGGAATTGCCAAAAGGGCTGCTCAGCACCAGCCCTCCTGCACAACCTGGCCAGCAGGTCTCCCTCCTGTGCAGCACTGGCTGAGGATGTGGGAACTGAGAACTCAGAAAGAAAGACCAAAAAGCAGCTGAAAAGCAGCAGCAGAGGTCATTTACCTCCTCCTGCCCTCTCCATCCCCATGTGCACAACTGCTGAGGCACTCACAGTGACCCCCTTGCTCAAGTGTCTGCAAGGCTTCCCCAGAGCAGCTCCCTCATCTTATCCCATGGCCAGGAGTCTCCAGTCCAGATTCCACAGCCCTGAATGAGCCAAAACCACCAGGCCCTGCCCCTGGAGCTACACCTGCAGCTCTGGTAACAAACAGCAAGTGATGCACAGCCCTAAACAGGCCATAAATAGATGCAGGATCAAGCCCTGGCTCCAAACTGCCGGAATATTGGCAGCTTGATCCCAGATGTGGGATCAGCAAGCACGTTAAACAATTACTCTGCAGCAGCACCGCTCTCCATCATCTCACACACACGAGCATGTGATGAACCACTCCATAAAACAGGGCAAGCTGAAGGGAAGGGATTCCAGAAGCTGGAATTGAACACTTCCCTAGAAGTGTTCAAGGGTTGGATGAGGCTTGGAGCAACCTGGGATAGTGGAAGGTGTCCCTGCCCATGGCAGGGGGTGGAATGACACAAACTTTAAGGTCCCCTCCAACCCAAACCAGTCTGGGATCCTATGATTTTAATTTGGACTGGAAATGGGACTGGAAGAAGAAAAACCACATAAAAATCTGACTGTAGCACAGGCTCAGCAGATGTGGCCAGGTTTTCTGACACAGGGAAGGAGCACAGCTGCTCCCACGTGTTTTGGGATGAAGTCTCCTGCAGCTCTGCTGGAAACCAGCCCCATGCTCACACAGACCCATCCCACGGGCTCAGGAAGCCTCTCCCACCACACCAGGACTGCCTGGGAGCCAACACACCCCCAGCCCGTGCTCCTTAGTCAAAAGCCACTCTTAAATTAAGGAGCATCCCGGGAGACACCAGATGGTGTGTGAGTTGGGGCACAGGCAGGACTAAATCCCATCCCTCCCTCCCTGGGCACCAGGGCCAGGAGTAGGGAGGGACACAAAGCCAGACTGACCTGCCAGTGCAGTGAATTCCTGTCACTTCCCAGCTCTGAACTGCCTGAGAGCAGCAATACCGAAAAAAAAAAAAAAAAAAATCCAGTGGATTTCTATTTGCTGCAGTTTATACACAACAAGAATGAGTGCATACAAATACTTTCATTATTTTGTCAATACAATTAGCTCGGGAAGCACCAATCTGAGCCACCACTTCCCTCACCCTGTTCCTGGAGGAAATTGGCTCTGCTAAACACCACAGTTTGATTTTCCCCTCTCCAACATGCACATTTGTAGGCAGATTGGGCTCTCCCCCCCTTCCCCGGAAAAGCAATCTCGCTGGAGCATTGAGATTTCTCTGGCTGATGGAGACACCCTCCTGGGAAGCACACCAGGGGTCCTTCCCTCCATCAGTGCAGCATCCCTGCTATTTGCTTCCACCAGGCAGCTTGCCAGCAAGCAGAGGAAAATGGGAAGGGGAGCAGGGAAGAAAGGCCAGAGAGGATGGGGGATGACAGCACAAGCCAGCCTCGCTCTAGGGCTCCTTGTAGCACATCAAAAATCTTGCAGTTATACCATAAAAGCCAGGAAGGAGCAGTAAAGCCACTCTGCCATTGAGGAATAAAGTCACTGTGCCATCACAAATTTGCAAGGAATGAAGGCACTGTGCCAGCTGAGGAATAAAGTCACTGTGCCATGGCAAACACGCCCGACCCTTTCTGACCCGTTGGCTTTGTCAGAGCCCAGATCAAACAGTCCCCAGGGACAGCAGAGCTCAGCACCCTCTGGGCATCAAGGGCTTTGAATAAACCTGGGAAAAACAGCTGCAAGAGGCCATCACCCCCTTGCAGGGGAGAAGTGGTGGTGGCAAAGCTGTAGAGTTTCCAAAAAGGGTTTTGGAAAGAGCCCCAAGCCCCTGACTCGGGGACATGGAGCTTTTGGCTCTCATGGGGATCTCTCGTGCCAGGACAAGGGGCAAGGGCTTTAAGCTGAAGATGGGGAGATTTTAATTAGATACCTAAAAAAAATTCCTCCCTCTGAGGATGCTGAGGCTCTGGCAAGTGCTGCCCAGAGCAGCTGTGGTTGCCCCTGAATCCCTGTCAGTGCCCAAGGCCAGGCTGGATGGGGCTTGGAGCAGCCTGGGACAGTGGGAGGGGTCCCTGCCCATGGCAGGGGGTGGGATGAAATGAGCTTTAAGGTTCCCTCAACCCAAACAATTCTGGGATTCCATGACAGCACAGCAGTCCCATTGCTCCCCCAGTACAGACCCCACACACCCTGTTCACCACTGGACCTCTCCAGACATGGAGCCCTTCCAGTCCTCATTGATTTCCTTTCCCCAGCCTGGCCCCATCCACACAAACAGTCACGCAGCCATTCCTCTTGCACAGGACATAGAAGAGCCATTCAGGCTTGGGCTATTAATTAAAATCCAGTAATGCTAATTTTACTGCCAACTTGGAAGATCCTTACTGCATTTTATTAGGTAATTGCCACTTGTAAGGGGTTTAAATTGATGTCTTTATTAGACAATGCAATGCAGGATAGTTATGATAATAGTTGAAATCATATCCTATAAATGTTCAGCCACCTCCAGACGTTGCTCCAGCCTTTTCCTCTGAGCTGAATGAGGAATTGCTTTGCCCTCAGACACCCTGATCCCAGGGCAGAGATAACCCAAACCAGACAAATCCTGTAAAAATGATACATTTCTGGCACGTGTCTAAGTGGGGAGAAAGGGAAAAACCACAGGGCAGCCAGGACCAGACTCTGATCACCCCAAAATGTCCCATCTCCACCACCTTTTTGTGTTCTCTTCTGATCTGTTCTCCAGCAGGGAAAAACCAGGTACCTGTGCTGCTGAGTCATTTCAAATCTAAGCTATAAAGCCAATGCATTTTGTCTTTTTAGAAGCTTTTTGCTCCTTCAGGGAGCTGATTTGTGTCAATCTGCATCTCCTGGGTTTCGTATGTAGGCATAACTTATTTCCCAGCAGATCACAGGATCGCACCTTCCCCTTCACAGAGACTCCTGGAATGTGCTTATCCCTGACACACCCGAGCACCCTCCGGCCATGCCCTGCACATCCAAGAGAAATGTTGGGCTTCCCATCCTTTCCCTGGGGAAAGGCACATGGGAAATGATGCTTCCTGTTCCTTGAGCACTCTGTGGATAAGGGATGAGAGGGAGCAGCTCTCCAGGACCATCCTGAGGGCAGTGCAGGATGTTCCCATCACAGCAGAGAAGCACAAAGTCTCAGGACCCACAGCTTCCCAGCAGGAATCCCAGCGTAGCAATTTCCCCACTCCTTCTTCAGCTCCGCCAGGGAATGTGAATTGAGTAACTCCAGCTCCCAGCCCAGGGATTTTAGGAATCACAACACATGGATGGTTTGAGGACAGGCCTGGGCACAGCAGAGCTCAGAGGCAGCAATGCCCCTGCCCTTGGGGTTTGGGTCCTGGCAGTGCTGGGAGGTGATGCCCGTGTGGGTGGGACAGAGCTCCCCAAAATGAGAGATCCCAGGAGCCTCCTGCTTGAAGTCTGCTTCCCCACACACCATCAGTCCCTGTCTTCAGCTCTTTGTCCTCCTCCTCACATCCCTGCCCACGAAAGCTGCCTTTTCCATCTGATCTCTCTGCACACCAGCTTCCCTCCACACCCTCTTGTCCACCCTTTTCTTTCCTCGTTTCCCCATCTCTTTGTTCCCTCACCTGCTCTCCCTTCACAAAGATTAAAGCCGAGGATTTTTTTTTTTCCCCTCTCTTTGGCAGGCTGGAATTGCTGGCCTGCCTTCTTGGGAGGAAAAAGCCCATAGCAACTGCAAATGACACTGGAAAACCCCTTTGGATGTGTGGAAAGGGGAAACGGTGGCTTCAGGAAGGGGGACCAGCATTGCCCCAACCTCAGGACAAAAAGGAGGCAGTGAAATAGCCTGGGGGAAATCGGTTTGTATTTAAATGAGGGGGCTTTAACTCCCAGGTTAGAGGCAGGAGAAGGAGATTCACCGGTAAATGCAGGGGTTGGGGGATGCTGAGCCCAGCCTTGGTGGGCCAGACACCCTGAGCCAAGGGATCTCACCTGCCAGGAACAGGAGGAGAGAGCAGGGCTGCTGGGGAGCAGGAGCAGGGATTCCAGGGAACAGAGGAGGAGGGACTCCAGGGAGCTGGAAAGCAGAGATTCCAGGGAGCAGGAGAGCAGGGATTCCAGGGAGCTGGAAAGCAGAGATTCCAGGGAGAAGGAGAGCAGGGACTCCAAGGAGGAGTGCAGGGATTCCAGGAAGAAGGAGAGCAGGGATTCCAGGGAATAGGGGAGCAGGAATTCGAGGGAGGAGAGCAGGAATTCCAAGAAGAAGCAGAGCAGGGATTCCAGGGAGAAGGAGAGCAGGGACTCCAGGGAGAAGGAAAGCTGGGATTCCAGGGAGAAAGAGAGCAGGGACTCCAAGGAGGAGTGCAGGGATTCCAGGGAGAAGGAAAGCTGGGATTCCAGGAAGAAGGAGAGCAGGGATTCCAGGGAATAGGGGAGCAGGAATTCGAGGGAGGAGAGCAGGAATTCGAGGGAGGAGAGCAGGGATTCCAGGGAGAAGGAGAGCAGGGATTCCAGGGAGAAGGAGAGCAGGGATTCCAGGGAATAGGGGAGCAGGAGAGCAGAGACTCCAGGGAGGAGAGCAGGGATTCCAGGGAGCAGGAGAGCAGGGATTCCAAGGAGAAGGAGAGCAGGGTTTCCACGGAGAAGGAGAGCAGGGATGCTGAGGGCAGAAGTGCCAGTGCTCACCAGGCAGCGATGACTAAGTTTAAAAAGCAAACTCAAATTAACCCAGGAGGGTTTGAAACCTGGGAAATTACAGGTTCCCTGCACTAACGAGGACCCAGGGCTCTCGTTTCCCATCAGGCTCCTCACTGCTTGTGGCAGACTTGACCCCGACTGATAAATTTACAGCGAAGGAGAAAATAAACGCTGGAAATAAGAGGATTCACCTTCTTAGAAGTTTAAAGCCTATTACCAAAATAGGTGCACGGTGTTGCCATTATGAATGTCGTTCCTAACACCTCCTGATTTCCCCCTTCCCGCCTCTTCCACTTTCACACCGAATTGTTCAAACTATTAGGGAACAAAAGGAAGCTGCCTTTTAAATCTCATTCACTCGGGCTCCTTGCCTGATAGATGGCTTCCCCTCTGAAGCTCCGTTTCACATAAAAGCATCTCAGCACGGCGCTGTAAATCTGGTCTGCACCAGCTTTTATGGGAGGCTGGGTTGGGGCCACGACTAAATTACCATTTATTTATTTGCTTGCTTCCAATATTTTTATAAAATGCTGCTCAGATTGGAGGGCTGGCATCCCCGAATGTGTGATGCAAAGGGGGCTGGGTGGAGCAGAGGCACTCAGGTCCCAGCTCCATCGGGAGGAGGCCGAGCTGAGCTGATCCATGGGTGGGATCCGCCCTCCCCAGACCAGCGCTGGTGAGGGATGGGGAGGATGCAGGTGCTGTGGAGCCAGGGGCTCCCTCCCTGCAGCCCCAGAGCCCATCCAGCTGCTCCGCCTGCTCTGTGCTCCCACACTCTGAATAGTGAAATAATGATCAGCAGACTCGGGTAATTAGGAGTTCAATACCTCCAGGGCAGGGAAACTGAGGCACAGAGTTTCACTCGCCAAAACCCTTAGAGTAAGGGAGGTTATTATTTTGTCCTTATCTCTACCCTGCCCCTTTGAGGCAGCACATTCACATCCATTGCAAGAAGAGGGGAATCAGGTTTGGGATTTTACCAAATGTTTCACTTCCCTTTCAACAAGCTTTTACCCTTTCCATTTGCTGGAAAAAGCAAAAGCAATGTTTCAAACAAATGGTCAGTTGAACTGAAGACTGCTTCCATTAATAATGGAAACTTTTTTCATCTTTTTTCATTTTAAAACCGATTTTTCCCAGTCAAACCAAGAAAAACAGCCAAATGTTTTTTCTTAGGAAAATCCTCGCCTGGTTCCTGTCTCTGCCCGAGGGTTAACACTGCCACATCCCACTGGGGCAGTGGGGATATCCCAAACCCACTGTGAGCCTCCAAGGTCAAACTCAGCCCCTCCTTCTCCTCACTTCCATCCTTCACAGATTCCTGCACCAGGGCAAAGATCCCCGTGAAGGGCCAAGCCCTGTGTGCCCCAGGAAAAGCCTTCACTCACCCCCCACCCGCCCATCCTCACCGGCTGCTCTCCACAAAAACCTCCCCTCGCCTCGCAGGGAGCTTTACAACCTCCCGCCCCCTCTTCTAATAATCAATATTGATTTTACTGCCCGTGCTATTATCCCAGTTTAAAGATTTATTTCTTTGCTTTGCAGCGTGTGCTTTACAGCAGGAGCCCTTATTTCCCTCCTCCTGGGGATCATTACCTTGCCCCATTGATGAGCCAGGGTGCTCATTGCACATCGGAAAATAATCAGCAGCTTTTAGGCGGGTTACGCTCGGGGCGCGCCGGGGGGGACACGAGTGCACCAGCTCCAGGCAAGCCCTTGCACTCGGCTCCTCTTCCACTCTGTTTCCATCAGCTCCTCATTTCAGGCTTTTCCTCTGGTCCTGGTGCCAGCTGACCCCATGGCACCACGGGCCTGCCAACCCCTGCACCCAATTAGCAGAGCAGACCGTGTGAAACACACACTTGACGTTGATGTGATTTAACGTTAATAACCAGGTTTCAAATATTTATTACAATGGCTGTTTTTAATAAATATTTCATGAACACCAATTTTTTTCCATTTTTTTTCCACCTCTCTCCCCCATCCATTGCCAGCTTTGTGGGCTTAATTTGCCTTAATGAGAATAAAAATCACTCTGATAAATTGCTCCTTTGCAAATGCACGCGACGTGAGAGCAATGCTTGGCTGAAATATTTGTTGTGGGGAGCTGAGTGCTGCAAACAGACTCTGGGAAGTGAGGACCCCCTGGGATGGGGCTTGGAGCAAGCTGGGCTCGTGGAAGGTGGAAGGAGAACTTTAATCCCAAACCACTCCTGGATGATGCTGTTTTTTGGGGACCATAAAAGGTCCCAGACACAAGCTGGAGCAAAGAGGCAGCCTCACTACAGAATACACAGAAGAAGATATCTCCCACTTTTATCCCATACTGATGGGAGAATCCACGATTTTCCTGAAGGAAGAGTTCCTGTATGTTTATGCCCGATCCCAGGGAAGTCTTGAGTTAATACAGAGGCTCAGCACTAAGAGGTATTGAACTAAAAGCTTTATTGAGCACATGCAGCTAAAGCTGAGGCTTTTCCCAAAACCAAGCCGAGCAGAAATCCTTCCCCTGCAGGCAGCAGGATCCCCAGCACCACCCCCAGCCCGGGGCTGTGCTCAGCCCATCATCCACTCTGGGGGAAGCACCTGTGGCTCTCAGAACCCTGCTCTCCCCTCCCAAGGGCAGCAGGGGTTTATTTTAGGAGCTGGGCCAGCTCAGCAAAGAGTATCTGGGTTTCTCCCTGCTCCAGCATTCCAGGCATGGCAGACAATTAGCGCTGTCTAATCAGCAGTGCCAGGGGCAGGGCTTTCATGTGAGGGCTCTCAGGGGGGGTTATTACCATAAGAAGCATCCTTGGCTCAGCCCCAGCTTTCTGCCCCCTCCTACAGCCCCAAACCAAGAGGAAATCCAAGCGGGATGTGCAGGGAGAGCCACAAAAGGTGCTTAAGAAGCAGAGCTTCACTTTGTCTTTTGCTGCCGTTTCTTTTCTTTTGATGTCTCGTTTTCCTTCCCTCCTTAGCTTTATTTATTCTTTTATATTTATTTTATAAGGCACATTTTGGTGCATATTACGACCCTCCAGCTTTCTCTCCAGGCATGTTCCCCTCTCCAGGATGCTGGGGAAAGCATCCCTGGTGCACAAAGTGGGGAGGCAAACCCCATCCCACAGCCAAGAATTCACAGCAGAGGTAATGTGGAAAAAATCCAAACACAGCCAGGCTGGAAAGGGCTCGGAGCAGCCAGGTCTCCTGGAAGGTGTCCCTGTCTCAACTGCAGCAGCTACTTCCAGCAAGAACAGCAACTTTATTATCCAAACTGTATGGTGCAGAATCAAAAATAAATATATCAAGCTTTCTCCTAGAAATCCTCCTCTCAGCAAGCCCAGAAGGAGACAATATTTATTTATACCAGCTGAAAAAAAAAATATATTGGAACCATCTCATGAAACCTCAGCCCCTTGGGAGCTCATTTCAATAATCCTGAAGTTTGAGTAGAACAGAACAAAAAGCATCATATTGAAGAAAGCCCTCTCCAATGGGTCAGAGATGCAAAACACCAAGGGATCTTTGCCACACTAAGTACAAATAATCCCCCCAAAACCAAAGTAATGGGTATTTGGGATCATAAATATGAATAGATGAAGCAGAAGCTGAACACATTGGTGTTAATGAAAATTATCCACAAAAAGGTATTTTTTTACTCCTTCAGCAATTCGGTATTTTAATGCCTTGCACTTTTTCCCCCCAATCTCACTTTTACCAGGTGTGCAGAAAGTTACCAAAAAACATCAATTGGGAGATGTCAGAATGAAAAATCTCAGCATTTCACTTCAAAGCAAAGCGTTCTGCTTCAAAATGTCGGGGGTTTATAATTCAATAAGCCGATTTGAAGCATCTTATCTGGCAGGCCTCTGTCAAAAATGGGAAAATCGACTTTTTCTTCCAACAGTTTTGGTAAAACCCTATATTTCTTAGGCCATTTTCAGTCACATTCAATCACCCTTTGTTTTCATGTTATCTCTGCTGAGACTCCTTATAGAAAATCTTTCCCTGCTTAGGAAACAGGAGCTTGTCTCCAGTCCAGACCTACAATGCTCTGACCTAAAACACTAATAAACAAGATTCCTGGAAAAACACACCCAGTGCAGGAATATCACTTATAGCTTAGGCAGGTGATGCCATGCAGGAAATATCAGCCACATATTTAAGGTAAAGTTGATGTCTTATGTTCATTGTTCAGCAGAACAATTGGATTCTTGGCCAACCCCAAGGCACTGGGGGATTAAAGACAACCAGTAAAACCAGTTTCATGGTTTCTAACAACGACACACCACTTCCCATTGGAAAAAAAACCAAACAAAAAAACACTTAGAGACACAAACTTGCAGCAGGAATTAATGTCAGGGATAATAAGTGGGAAACTCAGTCCCTTCACGGAGGGAAAATCTGTTTTAAAAGCCTTTACAAAGCCCAGCTTGAAATCTAGCAGCCAAAATCTGCTAAAAATGTACAAAAAAAAAAAAAAAAAAAAAAAATCCAGGAATGACAGCAGCATCCCAGTTGCAGGGGATCTCTCTCTCCACACATTAATGCAGAGCAAAGTGACCAAAATGGATATTTGTTGCAGCTACAGAGCATGACTCCATTTCTTTTCCCCCAGCAGATAATGATCTTCCCAGGGTATTTTCTGCATATGCACACGTGCAGAGACAGGAGGAAAATCTGTGCTCTATTTTATAAGCTCATCGAGATTCTAATCTTACAGCAAATAAGGCATGGCATCTAGATGGACGGTATTACAGGAAAATCAATATTGATTATTAGGAGCAAAGATGCGGGATGGAGCTGACAGTTAAAAATCCTTTTAAGATCTTGGGAGAAAAATGACAGCTCGACACAACAAATACGGCAGCGCTGATTCAACAGCTTCATCACCCAGGGGATCAATGGGACTTTGGGCAGAGTCTGGGGACTTGCAGGAGCCTCAGCCCGGGGGAAGGCAGGACAAGGGGATATTTCACACGGGGGGAGCACCAGAGAATCATTAAAGTCTGTAAAATCGGGTCCAGCATTCCCCCAGCACTGCCAAGCCCTCCACCAAAGCGTGTCCCAGGTGCCACATCCACCCGGCTTTGAGACCCTCCAGGGGTGGGGGCTCCACTGCTGCCCTGGGCAGCCTTTTCCAGTGTTCAACGACCATTTCCATGCAGAAATATTCCCAATATCCAAGCTAAACCTCCCCTGGTGCAGCTCGAGGCCGTTTCCTTTCATCCTGACAGTGTCTCCTGGGAGCAAAGCCTGACCCCTGCCTGGTCCCAGCCGCTTTCAGGGAGTTGTAGAGGGGGAGCAGGAGCCCCCTGAGCCCCCTCTTCTCCAGGCTGAGCCCCCCCAGCTCCCTCAGGCACTCCTGCTCAGACCTGCACTGCAGAGGGGATTGGGAGCTCTGGGATTTCTGAGTGTCAGCAGCCTGGACAGACAAGGCTGTAGGAACACCCAGTGGGATTCACCCAGGCAGGTGAGGGTCAGGAGGAGCTGCTGGCACTCACCTGCAGGGTCAGCTGACAGAAAACACACCTGTGCAGGGAAACCCAGGGATTGCCTCTGCCTGGCCAGGTTTCAGTTCAATTCTGTGGGAAGAAAAGGAGTTTCCCTGCCTGTTGCACAGGGAGCAGGGAGGCTTTTCCTCCCTTTACAAGCACTTGTTTCCCACTCTGGCCACAGGACAATCCTTGCCTTGGGCACTGTCAGGGATCCAGGGGCAGCCACAGCTCCCAGGAGGAATTCCTCCCCAATCTCCCATCCAGCCCTGCCCTCTGGCAGTGGGAGCCGTCCCCTGGGTCCTGTCCCTCCATCCCTTGTCCCTCTCCAGCTCTCCTGGAGCCCCTTCAGGCCCTGGAAGTGCTCTGAGCTCTCCTCACAGCCTGCTCTTCTCCAGGCTTCTCCCCCCATTACAAGCACCTGTTTTCCACCCTGGCCCCAGAGACAATCCAAAGCACAGGGTCTCCTCCAGGATTTTGGGAAGCATTCCACACCCTCACTTATGAGCCTCAGGAATCACAGGGACATCCCTCTGCCTCCAGCCCTGCTCCTGCAGCACATTCCTGCACACACACACACAAATATCATCACTCCTTTGCACTCTGCTCATCCTGCCTTAATTTTCATTGTTAATTTATCTCTGTACCCTGTGCAGCTGCATCCCAACCCTTGAGCAGCAGGCAGGTGCTGAGCCAGGAGCAAGAAAGGCCAGAGTGGAAAACAAGTGCTTGTAAAGGGAGGAAAAGGTAGGGAAACTCCTTTTCTTCCCACAGATTGAATTGAAAACTGACCTGGGAATCACCCAGACAGGGATGGTCTCCAGCAAGTCCCAAAACTATGGGACTGTGTTTAAAGAGCTGCACTCAGAGGCAGACAGGGAGGTGAATCCCTGTACTCAACACACCCTCAGCAAGGAGCCAATTATGGGTCCCAAAAGAAGAAAAGGAAAATCACAGACCCACAGAATGGTTTGCATTGGAAGGGACATTAAAGATCATTGAGTCCCAAGCCCTCCCCCTGGGCAGGGACACCTCCCACTGTCCCAGGGTGCTCCAAGCCCTGTCCAGCCTGGTCTTGGACACTCCCAGGGATCCAGGGGCAGCCACAGCTGCTCTGGGCACCCTGTGCCAAGGCCTGCCCACCATCACAGCCAAGAATTCCTTCCCAATATCCCATCCATCCCTGCCCTCTGGCAGTGGAAGCACTCCAGGCTTTGCACCAAGTCCCTCTCCTGGAGCCCCTTCAGGCCCTGCAGGGGCTCCAAGGTCTCCCCACAGCCCCCTCTCTCCTGGCTGACCCCCAGGGCAGAAGGGCTCCTCCTCAGCCCAGTTTGCTGTGCCACCTCCCCCAGCAGGGCTCTGGGGTCACTCAGGACCACCGAGCCCCAATGCTGCACTCGAGGCTCTTCAGGGCTTCTCCCTCTGGTGCCAAAGGCAAGAAAACCAGCAGGAATGATGAGCCAGACTGGGCACATCGAGACCTTCAGTGCTTTTAGTCATACACCACAGCCCAGCAGGGGCCAATTATGCCTGGGAAGCCCCAGGGGCTGCCTAATTCCCCAAGAGTCTTTGTGAAAACATGTTCACTATTGCAGATGTTATTTTTCAAGCAGTAAAGGAACAAATGAGGGAATTTGGTTTTTTTTTCCCTGCCTCTCAGAATTCTACAGCAGGGACTCACCTTGCTCAGAGCCCTGCAGAAACAAGGAGCTGCCTGCCCAGAACACTTGATCCCAGCTGATCCACCTCCACCTTGATCCCGACTCCCACAATTACACTGAGGAGAAAGCAGCAGCTGAGCTGGGAAAACAATAGGGATCAAGGGGCTCTAAGGCAAGAGGTGCTCAGGGCGCTGAGCTGATGAGGCTCCTCAGTTCATCACTAATTGGGATGGATGTTTAAAATAGAATAATGCTGCCTAATCACCTTGAGATCCTCCCAGGCACAGCCATGGCATCCTCTGGGAGACTGATACCTTAAAAGTCACCTTAAAGGAAGCAGCACCAGGATCATCCTCTGCCTAGTGAATATTTGGGCTTTTCAGCTAATTATTTAGAGGCAGAAAACGCAAAGCGTTCCCTGTGGACACCCAGCTGGCTGCAACAACCGGTTTCTTGGGATTGCCGGGACACAGCCCTGCTCCCTAACGCTGCAGCTCACACGCCAGACCCAGCGGTTCGTCCCTGCAGTAATGGGAAGCCGTGCTGCGGAGGCGCTGAGGGACGCGCTGCTCACTCCGCGGCTCCATCGATCCCTCCCCGGTGCCACAGCCCGGCCCAGAGAGCAGCGGGATGGGTCCGAGCCACCCTCCGAGGAGGAGGATCTGCCCTCTGCGCTTAGCGTGAAGACCAAAGCTCCTGTCGTGCTGGAGATAAGGAGCGAAGGACAGCCAGGGGAAGGGATAACTGCCCTGCCGCATCCCTAGGACCCCCACCGGGATCCCAGCCATCCCAGGACCTCCACAGCCCCTCCCTCCCTCCTCAACACACTAACCCCACAGCCCGATGCCCTGCAGCAGCCAGGGATGCAGCAACCAGGGATGCAGCAGCCAGGGATGCAGCAGCCAGGATCCCATCCCGGCTGGATCCGCTGCACCCGAAATGAACCTTATCCTCAGGATCCCTGCCACAAACCTGGCCTGCACCCCATCCCTAAGCAGCCCTCGCCCTGTCTCACGCTCAGCCCTGCTAAAAGCAACACGGAGGATGAAGTTGCAGCCAACTTTTGCAGAGTTCAGGTGGAGCCAGAGCCCTCCGTGCCGCCAGCACGATCCACCTGCGGCTGCCGGCTCAGTGGGCGTGAAGGGGCCGCCCGGAATACAAATGGACTCTTTCACTTAGCAGGAGGCAGGTAATTTCTTTTGTCCCCGCTGATGCATTATTGATTGTGATGAATGTCAGAGCAGGAGCCTGTTCCAAAAGCCATTAAACAATAATTTCATCTCCGGAGGGTAATTGATTGTCAGAGGGAGCAGCTTTGCCAGTCGCAAGGTGGTGGTGACGGGGAATGTTTGTATTTGGGTGGGGACAGAGGGAGTCTTGGGCAAACTGTATGATTTATTAATCAAACATGGGAAAAAAGAGTTGGGAGAGGGAGTGCACTGGAAAGAAGGAGCCAGCTTCTTCCGAGCTGCTGGGCAAGGCTGAGAGGCAGCCTGACCCCAGCCCGGCTCTCGCTTTGGAGAGCATCCCTAATGGCACTTTGCCGGGGGAGCCTGGCTCCAGCGGCACAGCCCAGCGCTGCCCTGCCGCTATTCCAGCCCCGACCCGCACAGCAGAGTGCTTCTGACACACCGCACTCCTGCCCTGCCTCTCCACTAATGCAGGGCCAGCACAGCACAGCGGGAGCGCTCTGCGCCCCAGAGCCCCCAGCTCCCCTCCAGCCCTTCCACTGATTCCATCCGATTTTCATCTTCCACTGATCCCATCCCCACGGAGGGAGCACGGGAGGAAGCAGGACGAGGGGTCTGGATTTGGGAATTGGGATTGGAGCTGCAGTTTGTGGAGCTGGAATGCAATGAGGAGAGAGGAGGAAGGATCCTCGAATCCCAGAGGAGGGGGGCAGGACCCAATGGCCCCAGGGTTAACCCTTAGCAGTCATTTACCAGCATTTAGAGTCCCAGCCCTACGAAGGGCCATGGGGACGTGTCCCCAGCTGTGCCCAGCCTTCCAGGAGGACACAATGCATCACCCTGTGTCTGTCTGTCTGTCTGTCCACCGGCGGCAGGAGGGGCAGGGATGGAGCAGCATCCTCACCACATCTCCAGCAACAGGCACAGGAGAGACAAATCCCTCTGTCAGGAGAGGAGAGGGAGTTTATCCGTCTCCTCTGCAGCACATGAGAGGTGGATTTATCACGGATTTCCCTTTCTCCCATGCTTTATTTAGTAGTTCATTATCTTGTCAGCTGGAACCGGCCAGCTCCCACAGCACACTCTATCACTCCCAGATCCCTGCAGGAACCACTCGAGGTAAAATGCCCACCTGAAGGCCACATCTGATCTGGGAGAGGACAGTTCCCCACAGTGGGGAATAGGTTGGAGCACAGAATGAGAAAGGAATTCCTGTCCTTTGGGTGTGAGGATATAAAAATGCACAAGCAACTCAGCATTAAACATTCTTCCTCTGTTGGGCTAGTTAAAAATAAAAAAAAACCAAACAAAAAACAAACGACAAAACAATAAAATATCAGAACCACAAGCAAGTTGAAAATTAAAGTCCTTCCAAATAGCATTAGGCAATGCCTTTTGCTTTCATATCAATCACAAGGCCTGGAAATATCTCTAATAAAAAAGGAGATTCTGTCCCCACCACAAAACTCTCAAAGGAGCAAGAACTAGCAGTGAAATGTCATTTCTAGTGAAGAAGGAGTAATGCAGCCTTCCACGGCCTTTCCATGAGCTGAGCTGGTGCAAAACACAATTTTCCAGGCATATTTGCCAGTTATCTCCACAGGAGGTGGATGTGATCAGTATCTACAAGCAGGTGCCAGCCCAACAGCAGAATCCCAGGGTGGTTTGGGCTGGGAAGGACCTTAAAGACCATCCCTATCCCACCTTCCACTACCCCAGGGTGCTCCAAGCCCCATCCAGCCTGGCCTTGGATGCTTCCAGGGATGGGGCAGCCACAGCTTCTCCGGGCACCCTGTGCCAGGGCTTGACCTCCCCTCCAGGGCACAACTATTTGCATATTTAAACCCCTCCCACTGCTGTAATCATCTCCCATCTCCAGGCTTCCCAGAGGAGGTAGGAGCTGCATCACCCTACAGAGGACACAGACACCTTGACTTTCAGGGCCAGAACTTGGAGAAGTTGAGCACAAATCTTCTGTGTTTATTTGTTTCCATTTCTTTTCTCCGTTCCTTTTTCCGCGATCAATACCATTATTTGAATAAAAATGCACTATGTACAAGAGCAAATGCCAGACAGAGAATACCAATTGAACACGCTGCCTTGAAGTGAAGCCATCGAGAGGGAAGATAATTCTCCCAGGGAGCAGGAGGCCATCAAACCCTGGTAGCAGCACAGCGCTGAGCCGCGCTCCTCACGGAGCACTGAAGGGAACAAAGAAGAAAGGGAAGCAAAGAACCAAATCCCCACTTCAAAAGCCTCCCCGTTTCAAAGCGTGGCACGAACATGAACTGACTTGTCTTCCCAGCACCCCTTTGTGCTGGCACTGTTGTTTCCTGTGCTTCAGGAGCAGCTTGGCTCAGGCCCCAACCTCAAGCTTTGTGGGCTCTGTGGTTTGAGGTTTGCAGCAGCCAAGTGAGCAGGGGGGGCTCTGGGGGCCATCCTGCCCTGCCCTGGGAGCTGGTGGGCAAATGCCAGTGTGGAAAAGGGGTGGTACAAGCTGTTCCTTCCTCCATCTAAGCCCTCGAGTTTATTTTATAACACCTTCCCCAGACCTAAGGGGGCTTCAAGAGACCTGGAGAGAAACTTTGGGCAAAGGTATGGAGGGACAGCACATGGGGAATGGCTTCCACTGCCAGACATCAGGGTTAGATGGGACACTGGGAAAGAATTCCTCCCTGTGGGTGTGGGCAGGCCCTGGCACAGGGTGCCCCTGGATCCTGGAAGTGTCCAAGGCCAGGTTGAAAGGGACTTGGAGCACCCTGGGACAGTGAAGGTGTCCTTGCCCATGGCAAAAAGTGGGACAAGATGGGCTTTGATGTCCCTCCTACCCCAAACCTTTCTGGGATCAGTAGAAAGTTTCATTTGGAACCTCCGTCCTCACAGTGAGTCCCTGCCAGACAAACTCCAAGAGCTGAACTGCCAGAGCACTGTCCTGGTGTCCAAGCTAAGCAGGAACACAAGACACCAAACCCTCTCTCCTCACCCAGGACAGCAGCAGGAGGTGCCCAGGCAGGGTCTGAGCCCTGGGCTCCTCTCCCAAGCATCCTCCACATCCACCCCAACCTGCTGCTCAGCTTAGGAAACCAAAGCACGGCGACATGAGGCGCTGCTTCCAGCTCAGCTTTTGCTGCTGCTCTTAACCCCAGCGACCTCTCCAGCTCTGCCCTGCCAACACAGAGGAAAACAAGCCACTTGACAGGCTCCCTTCTGCTCCAGAGGAACATTTCCCCAGGAAAGGAAGATCAAGGAAAGCACCAGCTCTCTGTCTAAAAGATGAGGAGATATATTCCAGCTGACATTCAGCACTATCAACATTTTATGAGCTTTGGAATCCAGTTAGTTAGCCAATATTTTACTTAACTCCAGTTTAGATTTAAAAACTTGACCTTCTCCGAGCGCGTGTCTGTGCCACATTTCACTCGGCCGTGCACAGCTCTGTGTGCAAAGCACCAGGTTATTTATCCCCCCTTTTTACTGCTGCACTGTTATTTGCTCATTTGTACTATTCAAAAAATCAATAAAAAGATGGGGTCCCCTGAAGAGGCACTTGGGGCACCCACGGGCTCTCCAAGACGCTTATCACACCCAGCAAGAGGCAGCTCTCCTCCTGGCCAGGAGGGTGTAAATCAGGGCACAAAGCAGCCCTGCTCCTGCTCCTCTTGGTGAGGGAATAGCAAATTGCTTTTTAGCTCAGTGTAGGGGAGCAGTTTGGATGTTCACATACAGATCTGAGCCCCTTCGTGCCTGGACCTCGGAGGAAAAGTCACCATTGTTTGGTCGTGGAAGAGGTCTGAGGACAGGGCAGGGCAGCAATTTCAGCTCCAGCAGCACCCAAACACACAGAGCAAGGAGGGAAAGGGAGCAGTGGGACAGCCACCCAAAATATCAGAGCTGGAAGATCAAAATATCAAAGGTGGAAGGAAGATCATCCCAGGACTGTGAGCAGTGGGTGACAGCAGCAGTGACAAGACACCAACACAGTGACCTCCTGTGCCTCCTCTTTGCAGATAGAAACATTGCAATTAACAATGCAATTAATTAACACCCCGACCCCCGTCTGGACACGAGACTTCCCAGAAGATGCTCCTCACTCCTCTTGCCTCTCTGGGATCACACACAGACCCAGCAGTTCCCTGATCACATCTCAGCACAAGCAGCCTGTGGTAGGCAAACAGCCCCATCCCCCTCCTCACACCACCTGCCTAAAGTAATACGGGATGAAAGAAATGTGTTTTAATAAAGAAAATTGATTTTGTTTGGTTTATTCATTAACACGTCGATCAGGAGTGATTTATGGCCACAATTTGCCAAATTATTTCTCTATTGATCAGCCCAGGGTTGTTTTGTTGTAGGTTCAGTCAATTAGAAGGAGCAGCACTCAGGTGGGTAAATTAATCAGTCTTAAGTAGAGCCCGCCCATGGAGAGGGGCTTGGCAAGCCCTGGTGCCAATGCAAAACCTCCCTGAGGTGAGATTTCTCCTCACAGCACAGACAGCAAAAGGTGCTCAGCACCTCCTCCTTCCCAACAAACACAGGGTTCAAAAGTTTGTTCTGCTTCCCATCATAAGCAGAGTGATTCCAACCTGCAAGGCTCCCAGTCAGCCCTCTGAGCCCAGCTTGTCTCATCTCAGAATCCCAGGATGGGTTGGGTTGAGAAGGGACATTAAAGCTCATCTTGTCCCAACCGACCCCTGGTCCCTTCCCCTTCCCCAGGCTGCTCCCAGCCCCATCCAGCCCGGCCTTGGGCACTGCCAGGGATCCAGGGCAGCCACAGCTGCTCTGGGCACCCTGTGCCAGGGCTTGACCTCCCCTTCCAGGGAAGAACTATTTGCATATTTAAACCCCTCCCACTGCCATAAATCATCTTTCACCTCCAGTCTACCTGCTTCTCTGGACACCCTGTGCCAGGGCAAACCCACCCTCACATGGAACAATTCCTTCCCACCTGCCCTCTGGCAGTGGGAGCCATTCCCTGTGTGCTGTCCCTCCAGCCCTTGTCCCCAGTCCCTCTCCAGCTCTCCTGGAGCCCCTTCAGGCCCTGCCAGGGGCTCTGAGCTCTCCCTGGAGCCTTCTCCTGTCCAGGTGAGCCCCCCCAGCTCTGCAGCCTGGCTCCAGAGCAGAGGGGCTCCAGCCCTCTGCTCATCTCTGGTGCCTCCTCTGGGCTGGCTCCAGCAGCTCCAGTCCTTCCTGTGCTGGGGCCCCAGGGCTGGGGCAGCTCTGCAGGTGGGGTCTCACCTGGGTGGGGCAGAGGGGCAGAATCCCCCCTGCCCTGCTGCCCAGGCTGGGGCTCAGCCCAGCACAGGGGGTTCTGGGCTGGCAGTGCCCATCCCCAGGCCTCCTCCAGCCTTCTGCCCCCCAGCACCCCCAATTCCTTCTCAGCAGGGCTGGACTGCAGCTCTTTGCTGATCCAGCCAGGGGGTCCCTTGGCTCCAGACATGCAGCTCCTGCTCTGGACAGGCCCTCCCTGGAGGCAGCCACCAGAACAAAGTGCAAATTACAGGGAAAGCACCATCCACGTGGCTCAGCATGGACAGGGAGCAGCAAGGCAGGACGAGCAGATGGCCACGTCCCCAGGGCAGAGCAGGGCAAAGCAGAGCAGCCCCTGTGCTGGGAGCAAGGACAGGCACAGGGCTGCCAGCAAACCCTCTGAGCGTGGCTGGATGCTGCCCTGCAGCTGTGCCCTCTCCTTACCTGCTCCAGCTCCAAGCCAGGCAGTGGTGGGGCCTGTCACCCTAAAATTCAAAACCTTCTAATTTGCTTTCAAAATTGTAATGTACTTTCCCATAAATTGTAAAATAAACAAAGACTGTATTTACATTCCTTTGTAAAAAATATCACTTGAAAAACTTCTCTTTTGACCAGTGAGATTGGAGAGGTGACAACTTCATTATCCAATCCCTAATCACTATATATACAAAGTCAACAATAAACTCACTCTCTCTCTGTGCTTTAAACACCTACAAGTATGCTGTGTGTTCCCTCTGTGTCCCACAGTGACAGGGGCCTGGGGAAGCCCAGGCTGAGGCAGGCAGGGTGAAATCACACAGCCTCATCTCTGCTCCCAAACCCAGCTTTTAAGGACCACTTAAGGCACTTTCCTTAATCTCGGTGCTTGCGGCAGAGCCCAATAAATCACAGCCCAACTCCCCCCACCGGCAGCCACAAAGCTGCTCCCTGCAAATGCTGCTCTTCCCAGGTTGTTCCCCCCATGCAGGAGAGAAGAATCCCTGCTGCTGTGCTGAACCTTCCAGGAAACACACGCTCGGGGCACAGAGTGCCTGGCTGGGCACCCCGAGCGACGCTCAGCGTGGGTGAGGGCTCGTCTCTGTCTTTGCAAATGTCAGGGCTTATTCTTTCCTGAATGAGATATGGATGTGGCAGCGTGATATTAAATTACAAGTCAAATAGTACAAAGGCTTTTAATTACACGCCAAACACAAGCTGCTGTCAGAGAGGAGACTCCGGGCTCGATGGCCCATCAGGCTGTTCCGCTCTGGCAATTCCTATCTACCCGGTAAAAGTCCAGGAAATTGGATCGGTAATGGGAACGGGGGCCTTTCACCTCCAGCCCAGCCATTCACGTCCAGCCCGGGAGGGAGAAGGAAAGTCATTACCAGCCTGATGGCCGGGCAGCACCCGGGGTGGAGTGAGTCGGTGGGCTGCAAGCCACGAGGGACAGGAGGAGTGGGCTGCAGCCCCTCTGAACAGCAGCAGTTCGGTGTGACAGAGTTGTTGGGAGCTGCAGAGAGCATCCCCTCGGCTCCTGGCACCTTCTGCCAGCAGGGATGCTGCACAGCATCCCACCCCTGCCACAGCCTGAGGATATTCCATCCTATTTACGGAAAACTCTGGAATATTTACACTCCTCTCCCAGCAAGGGTGCTGCAGCACTTTGGTCCTGCAGAGATGAAGGACACACTTTGATGCTGGCTGTTTTTAACAACCTCTCACTGCAAAACCCACCCCTCTTCCACTGATGTGCTCACACCCTCCCAGCACCCCGGGAGGTGGAAAAGCTCTGAACTCATCAAGGACGAGGAACCACAGCAGCAAGAGATGAGGGACTTCAGGGCCACCACTGAGCTGGTGGCAAGCAGAGAACACCTGCATTTCATCCTGCTCTGTGAACACCTTTCCTCCTTGTTCCAACTCCCCAGACAGCAGAGCTCATACCAGGGATGGTGAGACAAGGAAAGGCTGAGCTGCCTTGCCAGCAGGATTTAGCCAAGGTGTAAATTGAAAAAAAAAAAAAAAAAAAAAAAAAAAAAAAAAAAAAAAAAAAAAAAAGAAAAAAAAAAAAAAAAGCGGGGGGAAAGGCCTCTGAGTGTCATTTTTCTTTGGCATTTTGCAGGAATCCCCATGCTTTGGTATACCCAGTCTGTGGCATCTGCAAGCTCTGCCTCCAATCTGTAAAGCTAATTTGTTCAACAGCTTTGCTCCCCCTTGGGAATGGGGGTCGCTGGTCACAGAAGATTGATTAAGCTCTTGGTGTATCAACATTAATGAAAATCAACACTAATGAGTGTTTTTTATGGCAACCCCATAAAAAGCATTAGGACAGGTAAACATGGGAACAGCCAGGCAAATCAACAAGGTCCTGTGTTCCTACAAACTCTGCTGGCCTTTGCCAGCCCCTCACATTCCTTGCAGATTTATCCACAGGATTATTCAGATTAAACTCCCAGTCAGCCCCTGGTGAGAGACACGGTGAATTTAGAATCCTGGAAAGGTTTGGGTTGGCAGGATCTTAAAGATAATTTCATTCCACATCCCAAAAGAGGCAGGGACACTTTACACTAGACCAGGTTGCTCCAATCTCATCTAAAAGGGCCTTGCACACTCCAGGGGGGAGCAGCCACAGCTTCTCTGGGCATTATCTCTGCAGAGTGGGAGTGGGATGCTTTCATCCCTACCTACCCCCTGTCTGCCCTCAGGGGCAAATTGGACTAAACTGGCACCAGATTGTTGGGGTTTTTTTTTCCCTGAAAATTCACTCCTCTCAAAACAGGCAAAAAACAGGAATAAAAGATGACCCTGAGCCAAGGATTTGGTTCCTAACACCAGCCAGCCTCCAAGAATGGAGACAAACATCTGTTTTAGGGCAAATAGCACCAGAGCAAAAACCTTCCTGGATGCTCTCTGGGCCCCAAAATGATGCTCACTTGGAGAAATCACAGATAATCAAATTGTTTCCCCCTTCCAGCCTTCAACTTTGGCATCAGGGCTTCAGAACCAGCACAGCCACAGAGTGGAAATGCCTGGCGGGGTTTTTTATTTCTTCCCAAGGTGCTTCAGCCCTTCAGATTTTCTGAGCCGTCCTTTAGAGGTTCCAGATCTAAATGGGATGATTGCAGGAGGCTTCTTGTTACAGGACATCATTAAAAATAATGTATGTGCTTGAACTGCAGTCGGCAGGGCCGTGCCAGGGATGAGCGAGGGGAAAGGAGAGTTCTCTGATCTTGGGAAGAGAGAACAACCTATTAAAAAGGAATTTAGTTCTCATGTAGAGCTATCAAACCCTCGGAAAGCCCTGCTCTCTGCCTCTGGGCTCTTGTACCTTTCAAGGACAGCAAAACTCCAGGTTTAAGCCCTTCGACTGCATTTGAATATTTAATTTTTTTAAAAAAGCCAGCTCTTGTACTGCTTTGGCACCAAAACTCATTGGACCAGGAGAGCTGAGGCCCTGCCAGCTCCTGCAGTTTTAGCTCAGTGATAGTATCTTCCCCCTGAAGCACCAGCCCCAGTCACTCCAGTGGAACAGAAATAATCTCCTTTGTTAAATATACGCACACCAAAAAAAAAAAAAACCTTCTAAGGCTGAAAATCTTACTCAGGTTTGACAGAGGAGAGATGTAGCAGGCACCCAGCTGGGAATTCCCTCCCTGTCACAGGGATGACAGCGAGGAGGCAGCGCAGGGATTTCTCTCTCAGCCTCCCTCCTCGCAGCACCCCCAGCCCCAGCAGGAGCAGCCCCAGCAGCTCCTGGGCTGGAAAAGGCTCCTGCAGACACCACTGCAGATCCCACACACAGCCCAAAGCCTCGGGATTGCCAGAAGTGCTGCTGGGAATCTTTGCTCACAGGAAAAAAGCCAATTTTTTGCTGCTCAGAGAAGCCGTGGCTTTCCCACCCCTGGGAGTGTTCCAGGCCAGCCTGGGATAGTGGAAGGTGTGGGATGAGATGAGCTTTAAGGTCTTCTCCAACCCAAACCATTCTGGGATCCTGTGATCTTAGGGAGAAAGGAGCTCCTGCACAGCCCTGGGCCCAGCCCCTCTTTGCTCCACTCCTTCCCCACATTCCCAGTGTCTCCCAAGAAACCCCTCCTCACCTCCCCAGTCTCCAGCCCTGCACACAGATAAATCCAGCAGCACCCTCCCTTGGACACAGAGCACCTGATCCACACCACGAGTCCCTGTGCCCACAGCCCCTTGTATCTTCATGGTCTAAGCCATGTGCTTATTATTCATGCACTCAATTTGCTCCTGCACCAGCTGAGAAAAGTGGAGAAAGATTAATTCCCGAGGAAAAAAAAAAAATAAAATAAAACAAACAAGCAGGATTGCTGCCTTTTTTTTTTTTTTTTTTAGGGACTCTGATCCATTCAAAGAGCTGCCTTCTCAGGGCCTCCCGTGTCACTGTTGATTGAGTTTGCTCCCTCCTCACCTCCTGGTTCTGTTGGAGTATCTTGTCTCCTCAGTATTACTGTCGCACTTGCTTTTCATATGCCTGAAATACACACTATTGTGTTCTGACTTTTAGTTTTTGTGCAGGGATCCCTTTCATGTCTCGTCTTCTGTAAAGTCCTTTTTTCTTGGCAGTCAAGTGTATGAATGTTTGCTGCCAGGAGATTTTGCTTCTATTGTATTCCAGACATATTATAAGGGTTTTTTTTTTGTTGTTGGTTTTTTTGTTCTATATTGTCTGTGAGGTGTTCCATGGTACTTTTTTTTCCATGCTAGCATGGCTTTTTCCATGTGGATGCTGCCTGCCTTGCTCTTGCCCCTGTGCACACGGGAGCAGCACCCTCAGAAATGAGCATGAGAAGGGGTAAGAGGGCTGGAGCTGGAGCAGAACTGCTCAGGGACACAATGGAATTATCCTTCCCCACGTTACACGTGGTTTGTTGCCAGCATTCCCTTTGCAGAACTGGGACAGGGAACAGCAGAGTGGTCTGTGCCACATCAGGATGCAACTATGACCAAAAAACCCAAGCAAAATAAGCAAAATGAGATTTTGGTCCCAGGGTCCATGAAAGGACTTTTCCACTAATCCTGATCTGAACTGCCATTGGATTTTCTTGTGCTAAAATTCACCTCTTCAGGCAACTTCACTGGCGGATTTCAGTCTTAAGACAGCAAAGTCCATATGAGCAAAGCAGAAAGGGAAAATGTGTTTTTAGGAAAGCCAAGGGCACGAGCCATGGGGAGGCTGCTGCAGAGCCCAGGAATCCCCATCTCTCACACCCACTCCTGTCTCCCCAGTTAAACTGGGACACTGAACCCAGTGAAAAGAACCAGCAGAAGAGGGTCCACCCATCAGGAAGACACATTTTCGTCACTCAGCAGTGCCAAAACTCCACTCTTCATGTCTCTGCCAAGCTGAAGGAGTCCTTCCTGCAGCTCAGCCTGGTTCCCCAAGCTCTGCTCTTCCTCACACACCCCACCTCTCCAGGTCAAGGGAAAACTGCAACCCCTTTAATCAGCCTACACAGCTCCACCAGTACAACCCAGTCACGCATCAAGAGCAACAGCCTCAGCACATGGGGGGCTTCTAATCCTCTAGAAGTGGCAACATCAGAAAACCCAGAGTTTATATGACTTCAAACAACTCTACTGGGGGCCTAAAGTCAGAACAGCTTCTAGAGAGATTAGTTTTCCCAGTAACACACTCGTGACCAGGCTTTCTGATCTCTATCAGCATCCCTCAAAGAGCAGCTCCTTTTTCCATCCGTTCTTTGGACCCCTCTCCTCAACTCTTTGACTAATTATAGTTTGTTGGTTGTTATGGCAACTACGGATTTCTCTCGGCGTCCAACTCTCACGATTTGGCTGTAAATTGCAACAGTGGACGAATACAAATAGAGTTTTAAATCCTTCTTGCTTGCCAGCCTTCCTGGTAAATCCCCCCACAATGCAAGAGCTGCCCCGTTGGTTTGATGGGATTGAGGTTGCTCAGGGATCCCACAGAGCCAGGGCAGCCTTCAGAACCCAGGGCAGTGACATCACTGCAGAGTCCCAGCACACTCCCACCACAAAGGGTCACGAGCACACATTAATGTCCAATACCACCCACTGCATCCCAGCCCTGCCAGGACACTTTCCCCCACAGCTGCTAAGGGATAATTTAAGCCAGACACACACCAGGAGTCAGGCTAAAGTCAATTCAACCCGTTCCAGATGAGGATGGATGCTCCAGCAGCACTGCACAGGCAAGCCTGGGATCACATTTTTCAGCAAAAGCACAGCCAGGAGGCCAAACCAAGGCCTTCCCTTCCCTTTCCCCCTTTGTCCTTATCTCTTGTGCACACTCAGGAAATGGATTTGCACAGCTCAGGGACACGAGGCTGATTCCAGCAGCAGGTACCAGGGCACCCTGCCCTGCCAAGGAACACAGCCCCCCTCTCTGCTCCTCACTATCTCACCCCAAAGAGAGATGGATGTCCCTGGGTCCCTGCACAGTGTTTTAGCTAGAGACAGTGATAACACTGCTGTGGACGCCATTTCTTAACAGACAGGGCTTTCCTTGGCTGGGATGGATAGAGAATGTGATGTGAGCAGCTCCAGCAGAGTCTGGAGCCCTCCACTCGTTCAGCACAGCATCCCCTGCACAGGGACAGGGCAGGGAGCAGCTTTCCCACAGCACAAGGAATCAGCTCTGAAGCAAACACTGCACTCTGTAATTTTCACCCATATCAGCAATATAAGGTGACCAGATGGGGAAAGTGAGTAAAGTGAGGACAAAAAAAAAAAAAAAAAAAAAAAAAAAAATTAAAAAATCACTCTCCTGGACTTGCAGAGACAGCAGCACCCTCCTGAGCTGTGATCCAGCTCCCAGGAGCACAGGGGGCTCCAGTTTGAGGTTTGGCAAATTAATATGCCCCACACACTGCTGGGTTCTGCAGAGTAAAACAGTCCATGCCCTACGCTGCATCACCAGCCAGAAAAAAATGCAGATCTCATCCACTCACGACCCACCATTATCCATCACACGTGTCTGGTCACGTCTGTCCGAGCCTCAAATACTCCAGGAAGGATATTCTGCTCCCTGTCCTCAAGGACCTGCAGCCAGGGCTTTGCCAGTGAGGAATTATTGGCTCAGCCAGGAAAGCTACAAAGGTTGGCACACACCAAACCAAATCAACTTTCTCCTCACCAAAACTAAATGTGAGAGTGATGGGGGTGAAATCCTGTGAGAGTAGGGCAAGCAATTTGGCTTTCAGGTATGTGATGCAATGCAAACAAAAAAAAAACAAAAGTGGATCCCCTAACTTGGACCATGGATCACATCCCATTTTCCTCCTAAACTAGAGCAGGGATCTCCCGAAGGGCTGGCACAGGCTGACCAGGGAAGTGGGGAATGCCCATTCCTGGAGAGATTCAAAAGCTATGTGGATGTGGCACTTGGAGATGTGTGTTAATGGTGGCTTTGGCAGTGCTGGGTTAGTGGTTCTACTCTTAAACTAAACAAAATAATTCTGTGATTCTTCCATCTCTCTGGTGGGTAGAACTCACTTTTCCTAGGAGCACATTTAAGTACCCCGTGGAAGATGGGAAGCCCCATAAGGTCCCATCAGCAAGTGACCAGCCCACAGCAAAACAGGACACCATCACCCACCTACCATTTGCAGCCTCTCCAGAATATTTGGGGTGAAGAAATCCAGCTTTTGAACCACAAAAAACGCCCACAAGAGGTTGCCCAAATTCTTCCTCCTCCCCCCACACTGTTCCTCCTTCCCTTCCCGTGCTCTGGATGAGGAAGAAGCTGCTCAGTGACATCCCTGGAGTGCCTGCTGATGGAGAGCTCTGTTTACCAAGCCAGCTGGGCAGGGACCCACCATCAGCTCCCAGCGAGTAGGAGATCAATACTGTAATTGGGGCTGTTTGTAGCACATGAACTATTGTAGCAATTGGGGCAAGGAGCGGGGGCCAGGATGGGCTGGCTCAGCAGGGCCCTGCTGCCCTCTGCTGTGCTGATGGGAGCCTCCTCTGCTGCTCCTGAGACGGGACTGCATCCCAAACACATCACCAGGGAGAGCTGACCCCACAGTCCCCCCACTGCAAACCCCACCCTCCCCATCCTGTGCCAGGGGAGGCTGCTGGGCATCCCCCCTCGCAGGGCTGGATTCCTCTTTTTCTCAATTTAAAAACAGATCTACACGCAGGAAATCTCAAACCGTCAAAGATGCTTCAAAGGGAGGGAGGAGAAAGCCCAAGAGCTGCTTGGATTGGGAGGGAACAAAGAAGATGAAGAGTTACAAGTGGCAGCGATCAATAAAGCATCGGGAGCCTGACACCGAGCCTGGCTCAGCCTGGGGGGCAGCCAGGCAGTGGAACAGGGGGAACCCCGCTGCAGACTGCGCCTTCCCAGTGGGCTCCCCTCCCTGTCCAGCACCATGCCAGAACCCCTGAGCAGCCCATCAGCCAGAGGGAAGGATCATTAGCTCCATCTTAGAGAAAGGGATGGAAGCTCCTCTTAATCTCTTTCCACCCCTGGAAATGTCCAGGTCCAGCTTGGACAGGGCTTGGAGCAGCCTGGTCGAGTGGAAGGGGTGGGAGGCAGGGCACAGTGAGATGAGCTTTAAGTGTCCCTCCCAACCCATTCCATTCCATGACAGCTCAGCTTCTCCCACCTTCCAGGATGCCACAGCGACTCAGGGCTTTGGACGTGCCGAAAGAGCCCAAGTGCTGAGTTTCTGGCAGCGCTGCAGTCAGACCAAGGCGCGGTTTCACCCCAGCCCGGCCGGGAGGCGCTCCGGTGCTGCACGGGCACCGCCTGCCATCTCGTGGGCACTGCAAGACTTTTCCCGCAGGGCTTCTTCCTGCCCTTTGTCCTCATCGAGCATTTATCCCGTGTGCAGGCACTCCCTGCTCCCCCAGCATCCCTTCACAGGTCACTGAGCTGGCTGTACATTGAGGGGATTTATTCATAGGCCAGTATCAAATATTAAAAGCAGAGATGTACCGACATACTCTTTGTATACCCACCACTTCTACCAGCAAATTGCCCTTTCCTTTTTTTTTTGTACTCTGCTCCTTTGGAGTCATTCCTGAGCAGCCCGAGGCCTTGCTGCTGTGTCTCGCTGTTTAATTTCAGCTTTACACTCCCACACAGTCTCCAGCTGGAACTTTCTGGAAGCACAGAAATCACCTGGCTGTAAATTTCTGGTCTTCTCCAGCAAGGAAAACCTTTAGCCCAGCTTCCCCCACCTGCCCTGCTCAGCTCAGCAACCAAAGAGCAAATCCTGCTGCCAGTATTTGAGAGAAATGTGACCTCTTTATTTTACACCTTAGAGATCACAAGGTCTGTTCTGCCCAGGGGTAATCCAGAGGAAATCATCTACACCATCACCTATTCCTCCTGATTTGGTTGCCTTTCTCCTCCATCCCCAGGAGCCACAGAATGGAAAACCCTCAGCTCCAAGGCCCAAATCATCCCAAGACGCACCCCAGGCTCCTGGAGCAGGCTGGAGTCACCTCCAACACAGCGGGGTCTGACCCCACCTTTCCTCCTCTCTGACACCTGCAGAAGCATCCCAAGGATAGACAGGAAAAAGGGAATAAGTGAACATCATTTCCAGAGGAATCTATGATGCAAATGGACTTGGAGAAGCCAGTTCAGCCCAGCAACACCCGATGGATGGCACAGACAGCACGGCTGGCTCTCAGCGGGATGGGAGGGGGCAGCCCGGGAAGAAGTGGCACCAGCGGTACTGGGGAGCTTGGCAGCTTTCTTCCAACTGGGATGAAGAGCTTTCCTCCTCCTAAGCCGGCCGTGGAACTGCTCCAGTGCAGGTTTCACACCACGAGACGCAGCCCCAGCCACTTATCGGAACATTAAAGTTCTCCTAAGCCGCGAGTTAATTCCTCAAACGCCCTTTCAAAGGGCTAGATAAATACAATCTGGGAGCATCTCCGCTCCCTCGGCTCACATATCTTTAGTCAGGCAGAGAGATAACATTTCATACAGATTGAGACAGTTTAAGCAAAGGTTGCTGGTTAACCTTTCCAGCAGTGGCTGTTGCCTGCGCTCAGGTTTCCCTCCCCGGCGGGGAGCAGCAGTGCCAGCCCAGCTCCTGCCTGTCCCAGCACTTCCAAAGAGCAATGGCAGTGCTGCCTCCCCACACCTGCTATTCCCAAGTGTTTTGTCAGCTCTGTGACGCTGATGCTTCCTAAGCAGAATGGTGAGTGTTGTTACTCCGTTGTTACACCCTGTGTAGGTCACTCCAGCTCAGTCCGCCAAGCTGGCTTCACCTGGTTCCTAGTGGCTCACACCAAGGTAACATCCATCCCTCCCAGAGACCTGCCAAGCTGGCTTCACCTGGTTCCTAGTGGCTCACACCAAGGTAACATCCATCCCTCCCAGAGACCTGCCAAGCTGGCTTCACCTGGTTCCTAGTGGCTCACACCAAGGTAACATCCATCCCTCCCAGCAACCTGCCAAGCTGGCTTCACCTGGTTCCTAGTGGCTCACACCAAGGTAACATCCATCCCTCCCAGCGACCTGCCAAGCTGGCTTCACCTGGTTCCTAGTGGCTCACACCAAGGTAACATCCATCCCTCCCAGAGACCTGCCAAGCTGGCTTCACCTGGCTCTCAGTGGTTCACACCAAGGTAACATCCATTCCCCCCAGAGCAGATCAGTCCTCACTTCAAGGAGGTGTAAGCACCCTCCACACACTGCTTACAGCTCACCCCAGCAGTGGGATCTGTGCAGCACCCTGACCCTGAAGGCTCCAAACTGAGCCCCCAAGCTCCTCCCAGCTGTAGCAGGGCTCTGCAGCCTCAGCATGGCCCGTGGAGATCTTCATCCCAACAACATCCAAGCACAAATCCATCCAAATGCAGCCTTCGAGTCTCAGAGAGCAGAGATGAGTTTGGAGTGAGGGTTTTAGCAGAACTGCCAGCCACAGGGCCCAAGCAGGACATGGGCCTGTCCCAGATGCTGTGCTCAGCCAGGATGGGCTCCAAGGACAGCAGAACTGGGCTCCTTTATCACTCATCCCTCACCACAGGAGCCCCCAGACAAACAGGCAGCACCAGGGCGAGATGGGGAGCATCTCCAAAGCCATGGCTGGCACGGGAAGGAAGGAGGAATGCTGGCAAATGACAGAGCCCTTATCTTAATTACAGGCTTATTTGCATTTAAATGAAGGTTATTCTATAATTACCACCAAATGTTTTGTGTTGCAGCTGAAATACCTCTCCATGGGCTGTCAAGCTCCTTCCCATTTTCATTTTCTCTTGCCATTCTTCTGCTTTCTAATCAGCTGGCACACACAGGGAGGGATCCACACAGCCCAGCAGTGCCAGCCCACCCCTCAGAGGAGGCCTGGGTATCCCCCCAGCCCAGCATTCCTCCCAGGGGGAGGGAAGGGATGCAGCTCCCTGGCTTCCTCCAGCAGCAGCATGGGTGATGAGCAGCTCTGAAGTTCAGGCACTGGCGTTTTGCAGGCTTCAAGCTCAAAATCAAAGAGTTCTCTCTGTGCACACGCACATTAACTCATTAATTAACTCAGACTTGTTGCACCACAGTGCTGTGAAAGGCACAAATGTGGGAAAAATCTGTGAGAAATCAAATTCAGGGAGAAAAGGGATTTGGAGCAAGAGCAGACTCGCATGCAGCTCAGAAACTCCCTAGCCACAGGTTGCTGGAAACCAGCATCCAAGGCCATCTCCAGCTTTCCCTGTCCATGGTAGCTCCTGCAGGCAGGACAGAACACACCAGAACCCCGGAGCTGTGTTTGCACTGGAACTCGCACTTCCTGGCAGGAGACAAAGCTCTCCCATCGAGAAAATAACACCCAATTACATCATTTCGAGCAATCACAGTGAACAAACCCATGCAAATGGCCAAATTAAGGCTTGAAAGGAGCCTTCTGCCATTTCCTAAATTGTTATACCTTTCATCAAACCCCTTTAACAATCTCTCTGAACCTTTTCTCTGTCTAGCCAGGAGATCCACATTAACCAACCAGCCCATCCAGGGCTGAACACGACAACAGCGATTACAGACACAAACTCCCCTGTTTACAAGGGGGCAGAAATGAAAAGAGACACTTATCTCTCTCTAGACCCATCGCTTCTCTCCCTGCTCAATCCTGGCTCCTGCACAGCATCCCCCTGCCAAACTCCAAGCCTCTGCCTCCATCTCATGGAGAGACTGGATCTCTTCAGCTTCTTAAGTTACTTTTTTTTTTCCTTCAACCAGACAAAACCCACCCCTTCTCCCCCAATTTCACATAGCCCCAGGCAGACTTACGGCATGGAAATTTTTAGCCTGAACAATTACTGCTTGGCAGAGAGTTAACTCGCTGCAAACGGGATTCTATAATGGGCAGTCCTGGCTATAAACAACTTGACTGGCTTCATTTTAAGCAAGTTCCACACCTCAGGATAGATCTGGGCCCCCCCCATTCCTCTCCCGAAGTCCATTTCACAGCTATTTATGTTTAATAAGAGGCAGCACCGGCAGCATGGGAAATCAGCAGCACATCCACCGTGCAGGTTGCTGGTGCACACACAAAACTAATTTATCTTCCTCCTCCATCGCACACACAGCACAGATTTAGGGGCAAAGCCCTCCAATGAGCCCCAGTCCTGACAGGATAACCAGTTCCTCTTCTCCCAGCAAGGGATAAAACAACACCTTGGCCCCACAGCCAGAGCTGCCTTTCTGGTGTTTCCAAGGGCAAATGCCACAGCTGAACTGTTTCATCCTCACTATCAGCCCCAGACGCTGCTGTTTTTCCACATGGAGCCCAGGAGGCCCTGGGGAAAATGCTATTTTTACAGTCCAGTCACCCTAAGTTGCACAGCAAGCCCTGAGCAGGGATGTTTTGAGGTGCTGCTGGAATTCTGAGTGGGATATTTTTGCTGCAGAAGCCTCTGCCCATGAAAACTCCAGCAACTCATCATCCAATGACATCCCTATAAAACCTGAAAGGCCCTGCTTCCTTCCCCTCCCCCCAGCAACAGTTTCATTAGTCCACACGGATTCCCATCTCTAAATTGCACCAAGGGCAGACAATCCTGCAGCCCTGGCTCCCCTCGCAGGCACAGCCCTGTCACAGGAATTGTCACAGGAGCTGTCAGCACTGCCATGAGCCTTTGGACAGCGACTGCTGGATGGAGTCACGGGCTGGCAATTAAGTGACAGCATTTTTCTGACACAGAGCTGGAGCTGGGAGGGGAGGAAGGATCCACTTCAGGAGATGCTGGAGGTGGGTACAGCAGCAGCACAGAACTTTGGGTTCAGGTCAAAGCTGGCAAGGATCTGTTGGGCAACACAAGACTCTCACCTCCCTGGTGGAGAATGACTCCTGGTCCTGGCCAAACTCATGACACAAGGGGAAAAAATAAAAGGCAGGGAAGTGCCACATAATACAAGTCTTGCTACTTTCTGTTGTGGAAAAAAAAAAATCACAATGAAGTGGACCATCCACTGCGTTAGAAGGTCTGGAGGCAGGTCAATTCTTTTTTCCCCTTAAGTTTTAGGAGGTCTTTCAAAAGCAAACCACTAAATTTTCCAACACATCCAAGTTTGGATACCTGTTTGAAAATACCTGGTTTTATATAATTTCCCGTAATGCAGACTGTTAACGTGTCATTATTACATGATGTGACTGTTGATGTAATTTTAGTGTATGGACTGATGAGCAGCCAAGCAATCTAGAACGAACATCTGGCGATGGAAAGTTTTGTTTCAGACCTATCTTTAAGACACTGGGCTGTACAGAAAGGAGCTTCCTGTTCTGTCTGAAGCCCTGGGAGAGCCCAGCACTGCAGGAATGCCAGACATCCCACCCTGCAGTCAATGTTACTCTTCCTCTTCACTGTCAGGGCTTTCAGGACCAAATTAAACTCTTCCGAGCTTCTAATCTAGTTAAAACTCTCTTCTAAACCTCCCCTCCTCTGGAAAGGAAAAAAAAAGCAAGAAACATCACATCTCTCTTCCTTCTCCATCTCCCTCCCCTCTGCCTTCAAGTGCTCCTTGGAGTGTCTCTGCAGAATCATGTTTATATGCAGTGAGTGCTGTTGTTAGTTAATAACATCGCGATCGCTGAACCTCCCTAATGAAAGAGAGAGACAACATAAACTGTCATTTCAAACAAACATGCAATCAGGGTACCAGCAGCTCTGAAAATATTATCTTCCCCAATTTCACGGGCTTCACGCAGGAAATAGGCTGCTTTCATGGAGATTCTGGTGCATGGCTCCTCACACACAGGGCTGGGGAGCAGTAGGGACACATGAAAGCCATGAAATTGTCTGGGCTATGGAGGAGGAATTGTTTTAACAGCTGGAGCCAGGAAGGACAAATAACAGCAGTGATTATATCTTCATTGCTCATCGTAACCAATGCACCAGGCAAGTTGTAATTAGGCTGTGAAAGGCTGAAGGTTTGATAGGGAAGGCTTTGAGCTCCTGATTAGACACAGCACGTTTGTCCTGCCCCACGGCCACCCTGGCCCCTTCAAAAGGGGGAGCAGATCTCCTGTCAGAGTCTCTGAGTGCTGAAAATGTGCTCAAACTGCACAAAGGGTTCTGTGGCTGCACGCTCTCCCTCCTCTTCCTCACAACCCACGTCATGGAAGCCCACAAGGGTCTGGGTCAGGAGTGACCCCAAAGAACATCTTGCAGCCCCTCGCCATGGCTGCTCCTTCCACTGGAACAAATTGCTCCAAGCCTGTCCAGCCTGGCCTTGAATGCTTCTGTCTCCACAGCTTTTGAAAAAACACCATTTTCCAGCTTTGGAGTGGTCTCCAGCTGACAAAGCTTTAAGGCTACGAAGCTGATTTAGAGCAGCTGATCAGCTCTATGTGCTGAAAACTTCATTAATCTGAAGTGTTAATTGTCCTAAAGAGCCACAGCGACAATGGCAATGGTCCTTGCAATGCAGAGGATGCTTCCCCTCTAAGCTGAAAGACCTGCTGAGGGCTTGACAGCTTGGAGACCTTGGGAGAGCACGGATTGTCTTCCCAGCCTCAACCCACCTTGTTCAGAGCTGATGGAGGCAGGAGAAATCCTGCCTGGCTTTACCTGGAACCACCTTACACAGCCAAAAAATCATGGGAGCCAAATCCAGGATGGATTCACCTCACAGCTTCATGGTCTGACCCTTGGATCCTCTTGGATGAGCTGGTAACTTGTTCTCTATTCCAGCCAGAATTAGTCTCCCAACAGCCTGTGCTCCTGCACAGGTTTAAAAGGATGCCTGCCCTGAACAGAGGCAGGCAGAGCCAGAGCTGACACTTTCCGGGGGCCCTTTCCCTCAGCTCTTCCCCCCCACAAACACGAGGGATCCCTCTGGGAAGCAAGACAGAAAGATAAAACCTCCTCTTCCTCCTGATGCCATCACCACCAAGTGATGCCATCATTTCCAAGCAAGTGGAAGAGGATCGGGGGAAAGCCTTGGAGGAGAAAAGCTTACAGAAAAAGGAGGGAATTTTGCCTTGCAAAACATTTCTTTTTGGGAGCCATTTAAAAAAAGAAAAGAAAAAACCCTTAGGAAAAGCCAGACTGTACTTTTTTACTGGCCACATCTCTGACCATGATGGGATTGAAGGAATACAGGGTGGGAGCAGCCCAGCCCCACTCCAATACCTATGGGAAGGGACAGGGGAGGTAAATCACAGCAAACCTTTTCTTCCTGTAGGTAAAAAATGGGCTAATTTCCCCTCACCCCAACATTTCAATCAACACCCCCACACTGAGAGAACCTCATGGGAGAGCCATGCAGGAGGTGACAGCACTGCCACCCAAGCCTGGCAGCCGAACCCGAACCGTGTTTGAAAACTCTTCTGACATTTAAGAAAAATCAACAAGCATCTCAAGTGATGAGGGGAGCAGGCATCTAACTGGCTGAATGTCACATTTCGAGCTGCAGAGATAGCAGCTGCTTTATCTCCTCAGGCAGGTGGTTGGACTGGTAAACAAGGCCCCCAGGGCCGGGTGCTGCTCCTGCAGCTGCAGCCAGGAGCCACTCTGGATTTGCACCAATGTCACAGAGAGCCAGGGCAGGGCTGCAGAGTCTATTAAACTTTAATTCTTCTGAGCAACATGTCCCCAGCCCCCTGCCTCATCTCCCAGTATCTACACGGGTCACAGCCACACCAGTAAAAATTTATTGATTTAAATTGGCGGTGCCCTTTTGGAATCAGTTGTCGTTCTGACTGATGTACAGATATGAGCAAAAGGACATTTGAAGCATTTTAATGCACTTTTTACTGCATTATCTCTCACCAGGATCTTCGCTGCTTCAAGGAAATGACTCACATAGCAAGTAGAAGAACCCAATGTAATTAACGACCTGGCAACTCTATAATGATCCTTTCTACATAAAAAGGTCTTCCCTATGCTATGAATAGACTTCAAGTAATTTATTGCGAGCCATATAAAGAAGAGACTGCTTTGACCTTGGGGATTTTAAGTTGTGGTGGGGTTTTTTTAACAACCATAATTGCCAAGAATATTTTAAGTGATAGCCCTTAAAGAAAAAATTTTAAATGCAATGTGAAAAGTGAAGAATCGTCACAAACAGCCTTCCAAGGGAATATTAACAAGGATCCTCTGCATCATTTAGGGATAAGATTTCAAGACTAAACAATAGATTCATGCCATTTCTGAGGGGTGTTACTCTAAGCCTCAATGAACTGAAACACAGGTGGGGTTTGACTCCCTCAAGTAACTCCCAGGAAATTATTGCTTTGCAGGAAAGAGCCTGGGGAAGTCAAGAACGAGCAGTTTCACTGCATTCTCCAGGCTGTCCCATGAAGCTGATCACCTGCCTGTTACGAACTGAGCCAGGAGGACCCACGGTTTTCACAGAATTACAGAATATAACGGGAAGGGACCTGCAGGGATTGAGCCCAGCTCCTGTCCCTGCACAGACCCCCAACAATCCCACCCTGGGCATCCCTGGCACTGCTGTCCAACCCCTCCTGGAGCTCTGGCAGCCTCAACGCCATGCCCAGCACCCTCTGGGGGAAGACCCTTGCCCTGAGATCCCACAAAACTTTCCCAGGCACAGCTCCAGCCATTCCCTCCGCTCCTGTCCCTGCTCACAGGGAGCAGAGATCACAGCTGCCCTCAGGAGGAAGCTGCAGACCTGGATGGGGTCTGACCTCAGTATGTCCTCCAGGCTGGAGAAATGTGTTTTACACATATCCAGCCCGCACACCCTCCCCTCTCCCCTTCCAAAGCTCTCTGCTCCCCATCCTGAGCTCCCTCTGCTCACATCAGCAGCTCAGCCATGACTTACTCAGCCACGATTTCAGTCCAGGCAGGACTCTCAGTAAATTGTTGGCTTTATGTCCAGCCTGATTGTTTCCCATTGGCTTTTACCGTTTGCAGTAAAGCCTTTCCTTTCTCCCTCACACCTTCCCTGCCTGTGTGTTTCCTGCTTTCCCCTCGCTTCTCATTTCATCTGCCTCGTGCGCCTTTCATATCCCCCATCCCCTGCATTTTCACAGGCACAGAAGCATAGGCAGGTGATTTAAGCAGGAGTTGAGTTCAGTCTATCAGGGCTCTTTTCAAGGTCTTTGAGAGAGGCAGGGACACCTGGAAAGGGGTCACATCACACGCTGGATTAGTTGTGGCAGGACATCTAACACGACGTGCTAGAGCGATTTCCACCCTTTGAAGTACCCGGAGCTGTTTTGATTCCCTTCCCAGAGCTTTGGGGATGTCTCGATTACAAGGAAACATGTGAGCAAAGGAATAAATCTGGCCCAGGAAAGGTAAGTTGCAAGTTTGACTGGAAAAAGCTGGGATGGAACCACTTTCCATCAGAGAAATGAGATTTGTCAGAAGAGAACACTTTGAGGAGTCAGGTCTTTTCCTGCAGAAATTTCATTTCACAGAAGAGGGAGGAAAAAAATCACATCTGACAACTTTGAATCATCCTGCTTTGATACTCCTCAAATCTGGTATTTGCATTGTTTCAAAACAACTTTAACCTCAGTCTTGTTTTCCCTCAATTGTTTCCCTGTTGTGCTTTTGCAACGAAGACATAAATAAGGTAATGCAAACCCAAGATATGTTCCTGCCTGTAATGTTTCAAAGGAGTGAGGAAATGCAGCTTTTCATTCCCATTCAAATCAAAGCCACCACCACCAAAACTCACAGCTGAAGGCAGAATTTCGCTGGTGGAAGAGCATAAAAATGTGTTTCAAATGTATTTCAGAATTGGATGAGGAGAGAGTCACCCTTTCCATCAAGTGGAAGTGCTTGAAGAAGTCAAGAAGCATCAAATTGATGACAGCAAAACACCATTCATTCACCTCTTCTAAGCTGTTGTATCATATTAAACATACAGGATTAAATTTTCATATGATTTAAGCTTAAGTAAAATTCTCACATTTAATTAAAGGGAATCAAAGCAGCGACGTGTCAATACCTGCTATTTCGATTTCAAATCACTTCACATGCCTGTAGAAGCAACAAGGCACAAAAACATCTCCAAAGAAGAAAGTTATTCTTCCCAAAAAAAAGAAGAAAAGCCCTCTGTCATCCTGCTTCCTATTGACTATCAGATCACATCACTCTCAATCGCTGCCATAGCTCACATTAAAAAATTAAGTCCATAACTGCAAAGAAGCATCTCCCCATTTCTTTTATAGCTTCTTGCCACAACGAGCCATACATCTCCATTATCCCAGCACTCTCACCAACACACAATAGATCTGAGCCAGCATCATAAATAACATTTCGTGTAACGAAGTTACGCTGAGGAGAGCAGGCATAAATTAACACTCAGCCGTGTAACTCTAAATAGTATTTTAGGCCTTGTCAGAAACCAATTATGCAAAATATCCTCCCTGCGAAGATCTGCTCGGGATACTTCAAAGGATTACCTTGTTTCCAACACCCTGGTCAAGGCATGGGGATGTGGATGGGGAAAGGAGGGTTTAGCTGGGGGTGCTCAGATGATTAAACTCTCTGAAGTCAGATAATTACTGCCATCATTGCTCCAAAGCATCTGTGCACTTCCAAACAACGTTTTAATTTGCTGTTTGTAATGAAGATGCTTCCACTCAGAGCCGAGCCCGTTATCCCAAGTCAGAGAATATCCTGAAGCAGGAGGCACTACCAGGACTGAGACTGGCAAGGTTTAATCAAAGAAAATACCAGTAAAGCTTGTGCTGCCTGTACCTCTACACCACTTTGGCCATAAACCAAAGGAATACAACATCACCTCATTCCAGCCAGGAATGAAGATTAAACACCTTCCTCAAGGTCACACACAGCCGAGTGGGAGAGATGGGGATAAATGAGAACATCTGTTATCTTTCCATCCCAGGATGGATATCCAAGACTGGAACTGGTCAGAAATCCATAACCGGCTGTAAAAATCTTGGCTGCTTTCTCTTCAAATGAGGAATGGGTCTGAGACTCCCTAAGGATGTTTACTAAAATCCCCAGCAATTGTTTATCAGCACGGATTTAATTGTCCCAGCAACCCTGTCCTAAGAAACCAGCAGCTGGGGTTTTAATCCTCGTTATTATGATCCTCCCACCTCAAGCAGCAGCCGCTCAGATTTTAAAATTTCCATGATTCTCCCCAAAAAACAAAAGCCAAGCACAGCTCCCGCTGATCCTCGGGCACCACATTGGCTGCTACACACCTCCCTCAACTCCAAGAGTTTGCTGCAAATCTGATGGCAGATGTGATTTCCAGCTGGGTCTATAGACCAACCACAGCAGGTTCATTAATAACAATTATTAAGTGCTTTATGGTACAAATTAGGCCTGTAGGAATACAAAAAATACCCAGCCGGTTGGCTTGCAGGCTCTTGTCAGGAAGAACTGTAAATTCCCATTGTCACAACAACATCACCATGACAAAATGGGGATGGGAACTCATCATAAATAAGGCTTTAAAATAGCTAAATCATAATTGGGGGCAAGAATATAAATTAATAGTCAGATGAAGCCCCACGGAATGGCTCAGATAACAGCTTCCATTCATCAAGTACATGGATTTTCAGAAGCTGCATGAAGAAGAAACATCTTCCTTTTGCTGCTTCCCAGCCCCCAGAAGTTGCAACCACACAAGTCCAGGTATTTTGCTTAAAATATATCGCAAATCCCTGCCAATAGCCTTTGGAAACTGATAGATCAGGCAAGAGAGGAGCTGTTAAAATGATAGAGGGAGGAAACAAATCCTCAGTCATGTCCTCAAGAACATCCACAATTCCTCAGGCAGGATGGGAAGATTTACATCTACCCAGACAGCCAAACACTGGCTGGAAAATGTAGAGGAGCAGGATGACAAGAGGAAAAACAAAAACCAAACTAGAAAAATATTCCTTTAATTATGTTATTCCCCATTTAATTATTTCATTCCCTACCCTACAGGACAGTCTGCCCTGGAGAGGGGATGGGGAAGAGCAGGAGCTCCTTCTGCTCCATACTCATACTAATAAGCTCCAACTCCTCCATATGTGGCACTAAGAAAGAGGGGAAAAGACTCAAATCTATAAGAAAACTAGTTTTTTACCTAAAAAAAAAAAATTAAATTATGGCAAAAGCCATTTCCTTCTCCTTACCCACCAGTCCCCACCAAGCAATGATTCCCAGGACCCTGCAGAGGACACAGAGAACAGATCCATGTGCACCAGGGATGCCGAGGCCACGGAGCCCACCAGGGATTTCTCAGGGATTTATTTTCAGTCGCTTCTGCCCAGGGCTGGATGTGAGGCAGCAGAGGAGAGGGAGCTTATTCATCCCGTTACTGGGCCCTCGGGGCATCCAGTTCCCCCCACCATGAAAATTTTAATAAAACTGGTGCATCGACTTTCAATTAGCAGCCCGTAAAACGGTTCATTTTCATCTGTTTGTTGCACAGTAACACAGATCCTCGGGAGAAAACAGCGCCTTTCCCAGACTGTCTGCGACGCAGAGAGCATTAATTGAATATTCTGTTGAAACCACCTTCAATTAGTGCCTCTGAGTTTTGCATGACATTCATCACTGCAAGTCGCCCCGCTCTGCATGCGGCACGTTTGGGGTTTCGCGGTGCTCACATCACATTAACTCACAGCATTAGCCCGAAAATAACAATTTTATTTGCTAATGAGATGCTCGTTGGGGTAGGGTAGGCTGCTGCATGAGGCAACACCTCCCTGGCATGAAGCAAAATGGGATCCCCAGCCATTAAATTACCAGTATTGATAATAAATTCCTCGTCTAGCCCAATCCATAGCATTGCACTTGCACTCGTGCTGAGTGGAGCCCTATGACTGATGTTGGAACAGACACAGCTCCCTTCTTGGAGTTTCCCCAGCAGAATTAAGTGCATTCACATTCCAGATGGAATTTGAGCTGCAAATGATTGTCCTGTGGATCCTGAAGCACCATCAAGCTATGAATTTCCTTTTTTGGGCCACAGTTGAGGTAAAAGTCAAGCTGAGTGGGTGCAAAGAGACAGACACAAGGACAAAAGGTCCACTGCAGGCAGCACTGCCAGCTGCAAACCTCCCCCATACCAAAGGACAGCTGAAGCCACCCACCCCAGGGCTGATTTCTGCCAAAAAAACAAAGGAGTTTCACAGCAAACACTTTCACAGACTCAGAACTGGAATTCACATAGCAGAAGTTTCCACTGCAATCCCCAAAACTCTGACAAGCTGAGATGCTTCTCCCCATCCCTCAGCACAGAGCAGAGATGCTGGAAAAGATATTCTGGTGGAAAGGTGCAAAAATAAAATAAAATTTTAAAAAGCATGTTTCAGTTTTGTATTCAGCTCTGCTAACGGGGGATCTTTTCCTGCTGAGTCCCTTCCACTCATCCCTGCAGCTGCCGAGGTGTCTCCAGCCCCTGGTGCAAAAGGCAGAGGGGAGCCAAGGTGTCAGTCAGGCACCAGGAGCTGGAGAGCCAACAATCCCCAAGCCAGGGAGACCCAGCAGGTGCAGGGATGGGGGATTGCCACCCCTGTGCCACCCCTCACACAGGTGTGCACCCTGCAGGGAACTGCTGCTGTGCCTGTATCACAGCAAGGCATCTTCACGGGATCACCTGGGGAAAAAGAGCTCCAGGAACGAGTGCAGCCTCCATCCCCCTGAGTGCCACCTCCAGGCCTTCCCTGCTGGGCACTCCAGCCCTCCCCAGGCAGCCCCTGCCGGTGCCTAACGACCCTTTCCATGGAGAAATGCCACCCAAGAGCACACCTCAACTTCTGGTGACACCTCTGAGGGGTTTCCCCTTGGGCTGCCCCTGGGAGCAGAGCCAGACCCCTCCTGTCAGGGAGTTGTAGAGAGTGAGAAGATCCCCCCTGAGCCCCCCCAGCCTCTCCTCACAGAGCTGACTCTCCCAACCCTGTTCCCATCCCTGGACACACTCCCACCCTCAAAGTCTTTTCCAGTGAGGAGCCAGACCTGGGCACAGCCCTTGAGGCACCTTCCCAGTGAAAGCCCAGCCAGGCAAGGAGGATCCCTCACTTCCCTGGGCACAGCCTCAGCCTGCCCAGCTCCAAGAGAGCTGTGGCATTGTAAAAAGGAGGAAGAAGCAGGTTTTGCATTGTCATTTACAGGAGCACACTGTCACCTCCTGAGGTGACACACCATTAACAAGGTGATATTAATAAGCAGATCCCACACGCAGAATTTCACCCACGGAACTGCAGTGACGTTTAACCTTGTGCCAAGTGTGCAGCAAGCTGATTATTTTAATTACAGGGTGGGATTTTTTTTTTTCTTTTCCCTGCTGCAGTTCCATTAGGAGCTGAAGGCAAGGAGGGGTCCGTGGCAGCATCCAAAATCCACCTGCAATTAGGGGATGGTCACCTGCCTGAGCACCACCACGTGAGCACTTGAGGTCCCCTCCCAGCCCCAAATCACTGCTCAAGCCTCTCTGTGCAACACTGCTGTGACATTTAATGCCTGGCACAGGGCAACTCACACTTACTGTCAATAAAACATCTACATTTACACCACAGCTTGGAGTTGGGCTTTTGGCTTTTACCAAAAACACGGAAAAACCCACGACTGCCTCACAAATAAACCCAAACACAGCGTTTTTGAGAAACCCCACGCAACAGCCAGCAATATTTTTATTTTTTTTTTAATTGTTCCTTAACTTCCTATCTGCAAATCTGCAGAGCACTCTAACATAATCAGGTCCTCCGCACGAGGGATTAGCAGGCTTATATCCCGTGGATCCAATCAGGAAAGTCTATCAGCAAAACATACTTATGTTGATACAGCTATTATAATCTGCATAATTCTTCTGAGTTCACACACTTAATGGATAGCAAACAGAGTCATTACTGCTGCAACTTCCATCCGTAGGATCTCTACGAGCCATTCACTGCAGTGTTTTTTATTATTCATAGCTTTAGTTATTGATTTTCAGGAGAAGATACATGCTTTTAAGCACCATAAAAGCAAGAGAGGAAAACAAATAGCACTATTCCAAGATTAATACGCTGCTCATAATAAAAGTATGGCTGTCACATTGAGCTGGGTTGAGCCGGTGGAGCCTTGACAAATTCCATGCAAAATGGCTGAGTCGCTTAAGCAGCTCGTTAAATAATTTAAAGGCAAGTTTTACTGGAGGCAGGAAAGTTCTTCCCCAAATCCACTTCCTTCGATTTATGAGTCTGGAGTACGTTAATCAACGTGAGTTGATGCTGCATCCCAGGAGGGCACAGACTGTGGGGATATGATGGAGTGTGATCCCTGTGTGGAGGGCTTCAGGGACATGGGATATGGGATACAGGGTAAGATGGAGTGTGATCCATCTGTGGAGGGTTTAAGAGACATGGGATACAGGATATGATGGAGTGTGATGCCTGTGTGGAGAGTTTAAGGGACATGGGATATGGGATATGACAGAGTGTGATCCCTTTGTGGATGGCTTAAGGGACATGGGATATGGGATAAGATGGAGTGTGATTCCTGTGCAGAGGGCTTAAGGGACATGGGATATGGGATATCACAGAGTGTGATCCCTTTGTGGAGGGCTTCAAGGACATGAGATATGGGATACAGGGTAAGATGGAGTGTGATCCATCTGTGGAGGGTTTAAGGGACATGGGATGCAGGATAAGATGGAGTGTCATCCCTTTGTGGAGGGTTTAAGGGACATGGGACATGATGTAGTGTGATCCCTTTGTGGAGGGCTTCAAGGACATGAGATATGGGATACAGGGTAAGATGGAGTGTGATCCATCTGTGGAGGGTTTAAGGGACATGAGATATGGGATACAGGATATGATGGAGTGTGATCCCTGTGTGGAGGGTTTAAGGGACATGGGATATGGGATATCACAGAGTGTGATCCCTGTGTGGAGGATTTAAGGGACATGGGATATGGGATATCACAGAGTGTGATCCCTGTGTGGAAGGTTTAAGGGACATGGGACATGATGGAGTGTGATCCCTGTGTGGAGGGTTTAAGGGACATGGGATATGGGATACAGGATCTGATGGAGTGTGATCTCTCTCTGGACCATGCCTGCAAGGATTCCAAGCCATGGGACAGCTGACAAGCTTGGATGCAGTGATTATCCATGTTCAAATCACGGGACACCAGGAATCCTCAAAATGAGGCACATAAACCCAGAAAGTGCAAGGACAACTCATCCTTCCCCAGCTCTCCAACACAGGATTGATCCCCAACATTTGGTTGTGACCCAGCATCCTCCCAGGGTCGGGACTGGCTATGAAAAGACTCCACTCCTTGCTCTAATGGATTACCACAGCATTTCCAACATTTTAGTTGGAAAAGATCACCCTGTCCAATCCCTAAACCCAGCACTAAGCCATGTTCCCAAGTGCCACACCTGCACAGTTTTTAAACCCCTCCAGGGGACTGATGCCTTCTGAATGTGCCAGTATTCCACATTCAACCTCACAGTTCCTATTTAAAATAACCTGCCCAGTTATTTGCAGGTCTTCAGGGGAGACTCATCCTCCAAACAGCACAGCAAATGGGCAGCAGCTCCAAATTTCACCACAGAAAATGATCAGGGAAAGGATTTATATTGCCCCACTTCCCCCATATATCTAATTAAGCTGTTCCTGCTTTTTCTGTGGTGGGGGAAAAGGGTGGAGAGGAGCCCTGGGATGAAGCTGCACTTTGGCACACCATCCAAATTGCAGGAAGAGAAATGGTACTGTAAGTCACTTCCCAGACAGAAAACTCTTGTCAAAGCAAGGAATTGCAGGTATTCCTTCTCCTGGGAGGAGCTCTAGGTGACTCAAGCCAGTTCATCATTTCCAGCAAAATTTCTATCCACCCCATTAAACCCCCCCAAAGCAGCTTTGCCCTTCCTAAGGCTGACCTGGTGAACTAAGCACAATTCAACTAAACTGAGCATAAACTTTAAGGACCCCCAGATTCCTCCCTGTGCTTGTGACCTGGATGAATCCAGGTGCTTGGGAAAGGCAAAGCACCTCAGATGATTTTAACCACAAGTATCAGTGCTGGGGAGAACTCTCATGCTGGAGGGTGACCAGGTTCAGAGCAGCTCCTCTCCTGAGCTCACCAGGCTCCTTTGTGCTCTGCATTTCCCCACTCATAATAAAATAAATAAAAATAATAAAGCTGTCAGATTCCTAGGTTGCACCTGTTATAAATTAAACCCTTAATTGGTCTCGCTTCCCAACCCAGCTTGGGAAGAGCAGCTCCCAAGGGCTCCCTCACACCACAGGAGGAGTCAGAACCTGCCCAAGGACCTCTCCCTCCCACAATAAAAGAGCAGCCGGGGGAGCAGGGACATTTGTCACCCCTGGAACTGTGATTAAAAAGTGTTGGCATGGCTCTGTCAGCCCAGCATCCCCCAGCTCTGATGTGCTGACACACAGGCAAGGCTGCCCAGCTCATCCAAACCTCGCAGCAGCCCCAAATCTCTCTTGGAGAAGGAAAGGAAACAGTTGGGAAGGGCTGGAGGAAAAGTGCAAACTGAGGCACAAGATTTTAACTGCAGTGTGCCCAGAGTGGTGAGGTCCAGCAGGAGAGGAGAGGAGGCTGCAAATCTCACAGAGGGTTAATTCTGGGGTAGGATAAGCCAGGCTCAGCTTTGTTCACCCCAGAAACTCAAGCTGTCCCTCACTTATGTGTATTTTGGCACCAGCAACAGCTCCCAGGCTACACTTTCCTTGTCAAAATAATCAGAGCTGCTGCAGCATTTATTGACACCCACCTGACATGGGGTGCCAGGTACTGGAGCTTGTTTGACATAAATATTTACTGCAAAACACATAAAAGGGGGGTGAGAGTGAAATAGCGGTTTTTTAAGTTCACTTGAGTTAGCAAAATAAATTAAGCATCTAAATTTTAGCTTGTGTTAAATATTAACCTTTTTACTTAAAAAACCTCTGCCACGGTTCAAAGGGCATAAGAAAATGCAAGTTTCTGAAGCTTCTTGCATAAAGAAGAATACCAGGAAAAGACCAAAAAGATGCAAGGAACCCAGATAAAGGGGCTCCTCTGTCTCCAATCTCATCGAGCCTGACAGATGGACTCAGATAAGCACCAAGGGACCAAAAGTGCAAAGGAGAAAAGTTCAAAAGCTCAGTCGTGAGGAAGATCACAATCTTCAGCCTCTGAGACCACCAAAGACCTAATAATAAAGGTCCTAATAATCTCCCATGGCTTAACTCCTCAGTAGTATTCTGCCTGGCCAACACCAACTACAAACACACCCACAGCCGAATCCTACTCCTGACTGAGGGCTTCAACCCCTTCTCCCACTCCCAGCCACCTGGTGACTCTAGCCAACCCAACAAACACAGCACTCCTTCCAACAACCAACCTCATGGCAGAACTGACCATCACAATCACCCTATTCAGCTGAGCTTCCATTACAATCATTCTGACTGGAACTGTGGGAAACCAGGACATCCTTCTGACTGTCCTGGGATGATTTATAAGTCACAAGAATTTAGATAGAATGATAATTAGTGTGTCACAGGGTGAAAAAGTAGAATTTGTGGATTTTAGATGAGAGATCAGGGGGCAAAGATGGAGGAAATGGGGTGTGTCCCTGAGCTTCTTCTTCATCCTCTTGTTCTCCATCTTCTGTGGTGCTGTGGCACATTTGGGTTGGTTTGGAACAAAAGTACACTGTACAACAGAGTGGATAGATATTGGAGAATTGTTATAAATAAAGTACACGTAATTTTCAGTATAAAAGATAGTGCCCTCCCAAGGGTGGAAAAAAGAGGAGAGCACTGGCCTGCAGAGAAGAGCATGGCAGGCCAGAGAACCAATATGAGATAAGCAAAGAATAAACAAATTCCTGAACACGAGAAAACAGACGACTCGACCTCTTCTTCAGACACAGGGCTGGGGGAAAACAGAAAGTGTTCGCAGAAACAGAAACACTAGAAAGGCCCAGAAATCAGAAACAGCAAGAAACAACAAAAAAGAACACGAGAAAACATGGGACCCTAACATGGTACCACCATCCTACACCCTGTACACACAATAACACAACGAGGCACACTCCCATCCCACATCACAGCCATCCAAAACTCCTCTACACAAAAGCATCTCCTCATAGCCCTACACATAATCCCTATAATCCTGCTCATCCTGAAACCTGAGCTCATCTCCAGTACCCCTATATGCAGCTATAGTTTCAACCCAAACACTAGACTGTGATCCTAAAGATAGAACTTAAACTCTTTTACCTGCCAAGGGGAGGCTCAACCAGCAGGAACTGCTAACTCTTGCATCTGAGTATAAAAACCTCAGCTCCCTTATTTTCAAAGGGTAACAGTAATCCAATGGTTTTAGGAGCCACTCATCTTGGTGTAAATCCAAGTGAAAGCAATGGACCTACCACTAGTCCTAAATATGTTCATACTACGAAGCCTAGCCACCCTTTCCATTCCCATCATCTTCCCCCTACTATATATAGATAGATGGAGATATATCTATCTATCTATATAGATATCTATCTATCTACCTCTATCTACCTCTATCTATCTATCTATCTATCTGTCTATCTACCTCTATCTATCTATCTATCTATCTATCTATCTATCTATCTATCTATCTATATCTATCTATCTATCTATCTATCTATCTATCTACCTCTATCTATCTATCTATCTATCTATATCTATCTATCTATCTATCTATCTACCTCTATCTATCTATCTATCTATCTATCTATCTATCTATCTATATCTATCTATCTATCTACCTCTATCTATCTATCTATCTATCTATCTATCTATCTATCTATCTATCTATCTATCTATCTTCTATCTATCTATCATTATCTATATCTATCTATCTATCTATCTACCTTATATCTATCTATCTATCTATCCATCTATCTATCCATCTATCCATCTATCTATCCATCATCCATCTATCTATCTATCATCCATCTATCATCTATCCATCTATCTATCATTATCCATCTATCTATCCATCTATCATCTATCCATCCATCTATCCATCTATCCATCCATCTATCCATCTATCCATCCATCTATCCATCTCTAGATATCACTACAGCAAACAAGGCATGCCCAGAGGGTGTGGGTTTAATTACCCTATAAAGCGAGGGCAGGCAGGACCAGGGCATGAATAGTCATGAAAGGTGGTGCCTTGTTGTCCCTGAAAAATCAGCCTTCTGATTTGTTTTGGTGTAATGGAGTCAATTCTCATGAATTGTAAGATAAACAAGAATCATGTTTGCATTCCTTGGTGAAAAGATATCACCTGATGGACTTCTCAAGTGAGCAGTGGAGATGGAGAGGTGGGAACTTCTCTGTCCAATCTCTGCTCACTGTCCAGAAACTTATAGATACGAGGTCAACAATAAACTAGAGAGTTCTTTTCTTCTTCTCTGCCTGAACCCTGTGTGTGTTGCTGTGTTCCCTCTGTACATCACAGTAACTGTGCCTTGTCTTCCTGCAGGGCTCGCACTCAGCTCAAAGGTGCTCCCAAAACTGTGACAGACTTGGGGCGACTTCTGCAAAATTCTCCACTAGAAACGAGCAATTCCACTCCAATTGCCATCCCAGGTGCCTGCAGCACCCCAACACCCTCTGCCACGGGCATTCCCACTGTGAGTTTGGGGGTTGCCCTCAACGCCAGTCCAAGAGCCACAAGCACACACTGGGAAGCCCCTCCAAGTTCTGCAGCAAACACAAATCTCTTTTAGAACAAACAAACCTTACAGCAGTGTTGTCCCCAAACCCTCCCAACCCCCCCACTCCGGCAGCACTGGGCCCCCCTCCAGCTCCCCCGAGTGATTTTAAAGGCGTTTTTAAATTGTTTCTCACGTTTTTGCAGTGCTGTCTCCGTGCTGCTGCCGTCCCGCCTTGTCCTTCCCTTGGGGGGTCTCCAGAAGAGACTTTGGGAACCTCTGCAAGAATTTGGGGTCACATCCCTGCTTAGAGCAAACCCAGGGGAGTTTCTGAACACAGAACATTTCAGTGAGAATTCCCTCGGGACAGCCCCGGCTTATTATTGCTATTATTATTATTATTACTACTATTATTATTATTACTACTATTATTATTATTACTACTATTATTACTATTATTATTACTATTATTATTACTATTATTATGAGTAATATAATTATTATTGTTATTATTATAGTATATAATTCGTTATATTATCAATATAAGTGTAATTATTATTATAATACTATATTAGAATAAATAAATATGTATTAATAATAATTATTCTATACTATTAGTAATACAATTAGTTATATTATTTTTAATAAAAGTCGTTATATTAATAATATATTAACAAAATATATTATATATAATAAAATATATTATATTATTAGTTTTTAATACATTATAATATTATAATGTAATATATATATAATATTTACTGTTATTATTATGTTGGTATTAATATAATTAGCTAGATTAATAATATAAGTATAATAATTATAAATATAATATATTATTATAATATAATATTATGCTATATATAATATAGATATATTATATTTTATATATATTATATGATATACCAATCTCCTACCAAGCCAGCTCACTTCCCTGAGCTGGTCAAACTAAGACAATAACATTTATTAATATCATTATTATATTAATTTAACATAATTCGTTATATTATCAATATATTTAACAGCAGCAGTAATCTAATAATACTAATAATGGTGATAATAATAATTTTTTTATCTTTAAAAGGCTTACGAGCAGTGGGGTGAGACCCCCAGCCCGCTGGGCGGCGCTGTGCACGGCCCCACCGGAAGCGGAAGTGGCGGGCGGGCGGCGCAGAGCGCTGGCGGTGAGGCGGGCCCGGGCCCGGTACCGCGGGCTCGGTGCAGAGGTCGCTGGGGCTTTGCAGTGCCCGCTGAGGGACCGGCCCCAGTGCCCGGGGAAGGGTCCGTGCTGTGAGCCCCAGTCCCCGCGGGGGTTGCGGGGTGGCTGAGCCCCCGATCGCCGCTCAGGCAGCCCAGTCTGGGGGGCCCCGGCGAGCCCTGGAGCCCGCTGAGGTTGGAGCGCTGCGGCGCCGTGCCCGCCCCGCCATGCCGGCCCGGGGCCCCGCGGGCTCCCGCCGGCCGCTGCTGGCCCTGCTGGTGGCGCTGGGCTGGCTGCTGGCCCTGCAGCTGCTGCTGGACCTGCGGGCGCTGGGGCTGCTCTGCGGGGCGCTGGCCGTGCTGGGCGGCTGGCTGGGCCCCCCGGCTCTGCGCCCCCGCGGCCGCCGGCTGCGGCTGGAGCGCTTCGTGAGCTCCCTGCGGGCCCCTGCCGGCAGCCCTGCGGACGAGGGCCGCCTGGAGAAGGAGATCGCCAGCACCGTCCGTAAGGTGGTGCGGGATTTCGTGGCCTCCTGGTACCGCACGGTGAGCCGAGAGCCGGCCTTCGAGGCCGAGGTGGAGCGGGCCATGCTGGGACTGGCCGCGGAGCTGCGGCGGCGGATGAGGCGGGTGGACCGGCGAGCCCTGGCCCGCCGCCTGCTCCTGCTCTGCGGGCAGCACCTGCAGAGCTTCCTGCGGGCACGGGATGCCCTGCGGGCTGACCCCAAGGGCGGCCGGACGCTGTGGAGGGAGTACAGCCGGCTGGCAGGGCCGCACCCCGCTCTGCTGAGCCCCGCAGCCGAGGTGCGCTGTGCCCGCGCCGCCGTGGACGCGCTGCTGCGGGCGCTGGTGCCGTGGCCGCACCTGGAGACACGGACAGGGCGTTTTGTGGTGGTGGAGCTGGTGGCCTGCAACGTGCTGCTGCCGGCCATCAGGAAGATGTCCGATCCCGACTGGATCAACCTGCTGCTCATTGGGGCGTTCTCCAAGAAGCCGCGGGCTGGGAAGCCCCACCCTGCGCCTTCAGTGCCGGATTCCTTGCCTTTCCCCGTGCAGACGGACACGGCTCCCTCCCTGTCCCCGAGGGCTGCAGAGGGCTCAGGAGAGAGGCAGGGACTGCTGGAGTGGAGGGAGAGGAGGTGAGCAGGTCATGCCATGGAGAGGAGCCCTCCCTGCACCCCCAGGCCCTGGGATCGCTCTTCCCCTGTGAGGGTTTGGAGCTGGAATCCCCCGTGCCTGACGTGGGCCAGGACGTGGAGCTGCTGGCTCCTTCCCCTGCTGGAGAGCTCCTCGATGAGCCCCCCCAGGACCCCGCTGTGCCAGAGGGAGCACCTGCCTCGGAGGATGGACAAGGCAACCTGGACCAGGGCCCTGGCCCCAGCTCGGATGCTGGCCTGCTTCCCACCTCTGCCTTGAGCTCCTGCCCTGACATCCAGATCGAGCCCGCGGTTGAGAAGGAGGAGGAAAGCCCAGCTGTCCCCAGGAGGTTCTCCTCACGAAGACCCTCCAGCCTGGGGCGAGATCTGGGGGCAGCAGAGGGTCCAGCACAGTTTCCCCCAGAGCCTGGGCAGGGCCTGCCCCTGCTCTCATCCTCCCCGACAGCCTCCATGAGCACCTTCAGCTTCGAGCCCCTGAGCAGCCCCGAGGGGCCGGTGGTGATCCAGAACCTGCGGATCACCGGCACCATCACTGCCCGCGAGCACAGCGGCACCGGCTTCCACCCCTACACCCTCTACACCGTCAAGGTGAGGGCTGCCCTCATGCCTGCTGCCTCTGTGGAGCTCAGGGCTTGCTCCGTGTGTGTGTCCACAGTAAACTTTGTCTGGTAGTGGGGAAATACCGGGCGCTGGGGCTGTTTGGGAGCGGCGTAGGGATTCCTGTGGGGCTGGTTCAGTCTTTTCAATCCTTCCTCTTCAGGGAGGGGGTGATGTGAGGAGTTGCTGGGTGGGGCCCGAGGGGCCAGCAGGGTTGGTTTGGCTGTGTCAGGATGGTGCCTGTGCCTTCCCCGCAGTACGAGACAGCCCTGGAGAGCGAGGCGGCGGGCAGCCTGCAGCAGCTGGCCTATCACACCGTGAACCGCCGCTACCGCGAGTTCCTCAACCTCCAGACCAGGCTGGAGGAGAAGGCGGAGCTCCGCAAGTTCCTCAAAAGTCAGTGCCTGCAGTAGCTCCGGGAAAATCCTTCTCCCTCTTGTCCCATTCCCTGTTCCTCTGCTGCGAGGGTGTCCTGCCCTGCTGGGCTGTGTCTCCTGCCCACGTCCTCCATTGTTCTGGGCACAGCTGGCTGGAGGAATGATTTCTCTCTTCTGGAAGCAAATTCCAGTGTTTCAAAACATTCCTCTTCCCATTCCACGACAGTTGGGTTTGTAGTTTTGTACCATAACAGTGGATAGAAGCACTGGTGTCTGTGTATTATCTTGGGCTATGCCAGGCAGTGTGTGGGGATAGACTTAATCATTAGACCATGAAAGTTTTAATAGAGACTAAAATCTGTATTTTGAAATTGTAATTTTTAATCTTGAAAGTTTTTAGATTTTAAGATCTATAAGTCTTTTAAATTAAGGTGACTGTAATTTTGCAGTTTTCTCAAGCTTACCAGTGGGTTTGTTTCCTTTGTAGACATCAAAGGCCCAAAGAAGCTGTTCCCTGATCTGCCATTTGGAAACATGGACAGTGATAAAGTAGAAGCCAGGAAAAGTCTGCTGGAATCTTTCCTGAAGGTGAGATGTCTGGGTGCCCCTGTGAGCTGAAAGCAGAGCTCAGGACAGCTCTGTGCAGACAGTGGAGCACACCATGGCTCTTCCCCATTCCATGATCAGGGTGGGAGCTTGGCTCTAGCATGATGTGAGTCCCCCTGTGCCCTTGCAGCAATTGTGTGCAGTGCCTGAGATTGCCAACAGTGAGGAGGTGCAGGAGTTCCTGGCCCTCAACACCGACGCCAGGATCGCCTTCGTCAAGAAGCCCTTCGTGGTCTCCAGGATAGACAAGGTGGGCACAGTGGGGAGCTCACCTCAGCCCTTTCCAGCTGCCTCTGAGATGTTTCCTAGGCTCCAGTTGTGAGAGTGTCTGTGGTGGTCTGGAAAGTCAGGACAAATGGTGACAAGAGATCTCTGCAGCTTGGTCTTGGAAGTTGGGGTTTATTGCAAAGGGTGTGGGTGCTGGGAGCTGCCAGCTGCAGCTTGGAGCAGACCCAAAAGACAGTGGGGAAAGAGAGAGAGAGAGCAAGAGACAGAGTGCAAAAAGATAGAATGCCCACAATTCCCATTACAATACAATAAATCATCTTCCGTGCTGAATATTCTAATTCTCACTAACCAATCTAGTACAAGATACAAATCCTATAGAATCCACATATAGCCTATAAAAATCATTACATTACCATACCGTGTTACATTTTAAACCCTACAAACTGCTCTCTGCACCCCTTCTGCCAAGCTGGTGGGGTCTGCTCTGACCCTTGGACCTGTCTGCAAGCAGAGGGCATTGTTCAATCAGAAGGGGATTAACTTCAGTGGCCATACCATTGTTTTCCAGTTGTTCAATAACTAAGGCTTGTTATCTCAAAGCTTTTATTCCAATCTTGCCTATAGTTTCTATATTCTCAAAATCTTTTGCCAGGTAATCATATTTATAAGGTTTTCCTGTTTCATCCTCCCCAACACCAGTGTCTCCTGGGAGCCAAACCCTTTCTTTGTAGCTGGCATCAGCTTGCCAGAAACCCATAAAGCTATGGAGGGTTGTGTTAAAGAACCTGTTTAATAGAAAATCCAGTCTCAAAACTGTCAATACATTTATAGAGGTAACAGGGTCAATCCAGAAACTAAGAGCAGTGCTGGCTTTGCAGATTGTGGTCAATGCCATCGTGGACACCTTGAAGACAGCATTCCCCAGGTCAGAGCCCCAGAGCCCCACGGAGGAGCTGAGTGAGTCAGAAGTGGATGGGAAATCCCAGCCAGATGGGAAGAAAGCCACAAGTAAGGGCTCTGTCCTGAGCTGATGCTGAATTGTGTCCCCATTCCTCTGTTTAGCTCAAAAATAAATTTAGCACCTATAGCCTGTCCGAGCTGACTGAATGTGCCCTCTTGTTAGCTCAAAATGGCCCTATGCCCAGGCCGGCTGCCCAGCATTTCCCAGGGTCCAAAAAACTAACAACAAACTGAGTAAACCAAACTACAGTCCACAAAAAAAAACCCTTTCTAAATTCATCATCTCTTCAAAACAACAAAAAATGTTATTATTTAATATTATTCATTTAATATACTATAAAATACCTATTAAATAAATAATTTTTTCCACTTTTCTCCAAAAAGTCTTTCCCAAACTTACTGGGGTAGGGAGCATTTAAAATTGCTTTCTAAAAACGCCCCATTCAAAAATTTCTACCCAAATTTGCCCTAAGAAATTTGCAGAACAAGGAAATAATTAATTAATGCATAAACCAAGCCCATGGTGGGCAAGAACTGACTTGGTGCTTTATGTGTTTGGTAATAAATGCTTTCAAATTGTAGCTGAATTACTTTCTCCTTCCCTTGCTGAGCACAACTATTTGAGCTCCAGTTTATCTAAAGGGTTTCCCAGGAATGCTCAGCTTTCCACAGAAGGTGGGTTCCTTCCTGAGGGAGCTCTGAGCTGCTGCCATTTGCCACTGATGCTCCTGAGGAATTGCATTTTAACCTTAAACATGTGCTTTGCTCATATATGCAGGGAGTGATTGCAAAATGCAGCTGTAAATTATCTACCTGAGAGTTCCCTCCTGCCTCTCCTGTGTGTTGCACACAGTGGCCTTGCCCAGAAAACATTTAAATAGCTATTTATGAGTAATATTTAAGATGGTTTCATGTATGTTCCTCACCAAATGCTGGTGCTGCTGACAGTGCCTGGTCTCACTGATTGTCTCAGCAGTGATTCTTCCCTCACCAAGGAAGGGAAGATTTCTGTACTAATACAGCTTTTTCTTTTCCAAAAAGTGATGTTGTGCTGGAAAAAGCTGCTTTGGACAAAAAGACAAACTCAAGAAGTACAAGTTTGGAACCCTTTTGGCTGAAAAGGACATTCCTTAATGATAAACAGGCTCTTTTACAATTTGTCCCAAAATCCCAGTGTCTTTTCATATCCTCCTTTTTGTGTTTATAACTGGATTTCACAATCCTGCTGAGTGTCCTTCATCTCAGAGGCTTTGCTGAACACTTCTGTACCCTGTGTGTGCTGCAGTGCTCACACCTTGCTGACATCTGCCTACATCTCCCTATCAGCTTCTGTGCAGCACCTCCCTGTGGACTGCTGGAAAACCTGGGCTATGCTCAGGTGTACACGAGGAAAAGTGCTTTAATGCTTTTGTTGTGTGGTTTCACTGCCATCTCTTAGTTCTCCTGGAGGCAGATGCTTTGTTTGAACCACTTCAGGTCTAATCAGATTTCTTTAGATGTGGACAGCAGTAACAGGTTGTGGGGCTCAGGCTGGCAAACTCATGACTCACAGCTTGCAGAGAAAGCTGACTGTGCCATGGCTCTGCTTTTCAGGTCCAGGCTGAGGTTCTCATCCAGTAAGATCACCCCAGTGCTGAGTGTGAGTGAAGCCCACGACAGGATCGTGTACTCCATCAGGGAGGGCAGTGCTGTAAGTTCAGCTCTCTGTAAACCTCTCCCAACCCCAGTCACTGCCCTGTTTGGCAATAACCAACATCCACCAGGGCTGTGGCTGCTGCAGCCTTGTTGCCACGTGCCAGCTCTTTGCAGAAGGACAATAAGCAGCCCTGGCTGTGCTGTTGGTTACACCTGGGTGCAAGCCAGGAGGTGGGAGGTTGTGTGGGCACTGCAGAGCCCAGGCTCTGGCACTAACACTCTTTTGTAGGTCTCTGGCACACTGTCACTGGCTGCTATGGAATCCTTCATCCAGAAGCAGGAGAAGCTGCTGGAAGCAGTCCCCAGCAAAGCTCCTGAAGGCGAGGGAGGCAGAGCAGCCAAGGACATCTCGGTGCAGGAAGAAATGGATGGGCTGAGCACAGCAGAGCAGGGAGCACATCCAGACTCTGGTGAGCTCAGCTCCTCTCTCAGTGCTTGAATTTCTATTCTTCAGTACCAGAGCAGCTCCAGCAGCTGCGGGTTCAGCTGGAAAAGTCTTCAGGACCTGCCCTGCTGCCTGTTGCACCTTGATTGAAGGGAAAGCAAGTGAGGTTTTCCAGTGCTGTTTGGTGATTGCTCTGGGCATTGTTGCTGGTGGGAGCAGGTTGGGTTTTGGCTCAGTTGTGTCACTGCAGGTCTTCACCTTGGTGTGCTCAGCACAGTCACTGCACAAAGAAGTTTCTTTAGGACACGCTGCTTAAACTGGCAGTGTTGTAAAATCAAGCTCTTACGAACTAAAAATTGGCCAAATTACAGTTTCCTGGGAGTGTCCAATTAGCCTTGATATGTCCAGACACTACAAAAGGATCTTTTCAGATTAAGTTTGGATAGATTTGATGGGAGTAGCACAAATGTAATCTCAGTTCAAGGAATGATGTTCCCTTTCTGATTGTAGAACCCTCCTCTGAAGCACAGGGCCGTCCCAAACAGTTACAAGAGTATCCTGAACACATGCAAAAATATGTTCTCCAGTCTTTTTCTTGGAATAGCTGAGCTGTATCAGCTGGAACTTCCCAAAAGTTTCTCTCCAGTGGTTCAAGTTTGGCAGGCTCTGACTGAAAGCACGTGTTTGTGACAGGATAGGCCTGGTGTTCTGAAACCCTGCCTGTGCTACCAGCTTTGCCTGTAATCTTGGAACACATGCCCGGGGTTTTGGGGAAGCAGGACTGGAGTTGGAGGCCAGGGCTCTGCACAGAGCAGGCCAAGTTAGCTGAACTCTGAGGGAAATGGAATGTCAGTGATCTCAAATGCTTGCAGGTCTGGGATGCTTCAGGCTGGGCTGGCAGGGTGTGGGGAACAAATGTCTGGAGAAAAAGGCAAAGCCATGTCCCTATCTGCTCATGGAGTGACTTCGGGGAAGTGGTTGGCCAGCAGCTCTCTGAGGAAGAGGATTTGGATGCTGTGGGAATAAACAGCTTGCTGAGGATGCACCCTGTGTGAGGTTATGGGCAGGCTGAACAGCCTGCTCCAGTCTCTGCACTGGGAAGTCCAGTCTTGGGGAGCAAACAAATGGGGAGTAACTTATTCATGGCCCAGAGCAAGAGGTGCCAAGTGCCCTCCCTGTTTTTTCCAAGTGAAATCCTGGAATGAATTAGTCCAGCCTTTAGGAAGAGGAGGGAAGGAGAGGTATGGGGTCCAGAATCCATCGTCCCTTTATTTCCAGTAGCAAATTGTGAGTGCAGATTGTCTCTGTAGACAGAGAGGTTGGAAGATGAGACATGAGGGGAACCAGATTAGGGAAGGCTGCTGCACAGGATCTCACCTGGACAACAGAGCCAAGGCAGAAGCCTCGGGTCAGGGTGGTGGCCTGGGAGTGGCTGTCTGGGGCAGCCTTGTGGCACATCAGTGAGCTTGTTCAGCACAACACCTCAGGGCCAAACAGCATGACAGTAATTCCTTAGGAAGTAGAAACTTTTTGCTGGGCTCTGACATCCTCCTGAGGGTCAGAGGGAGGTTGGTGTCCAGCTGGCTCTGTGACAGCAGAGTTTTTTGGGTAGGTGTGTGGCTTTGTGTTTTAACTGGTAAATCTGGTTTATCCAGATGTGGTTCATCCCCCTTCCTGCCAAAACTGGGATCTGCCACACGATGGCAGCGCGCAGCCACCAACAGCCCTGTGCCTGGAAAAGTCCTGGAAGAGGGGAAAGGAATGGGGAAGACCAGGATAATAGTCCTCAGCAGTGCACCTCTTCCTGGCTACAGTCACCACCTGCTTTGTTACCTGTTTTGGGCACGTGGCCATCCCTGTGTGTGGACTGGGATTTGATAATCCTGCTGTTTAACTGAGAAGGAACTGAGCCTTTGGGGCAGCCCCTGGTGGGAGACTGGGGCTGCCTGGGCGAGGTGGAAGTCAGAGTGGGCAGGCAGGGTCCCAGGCTGTCTGGGCTGCAGCAGATCCTTTGTGTGTACATGAAGGGCCAGGCTGGAGAGAAAAGAATGAGTTTGGGATGATGCTTTTCACCAGATTTGCCTGGAGGTGGTTTCTTCATCCTCCCCTCCTCTTCCTCCTGGCAGACTCTGAGACAGCTTTGGCTGACCTGGCCCTGGACGTGCTTCGTCTGGTGCTGGTGGATCACTGGAGCTGGCTGTGCACAGAGAACATCCAGAAGGTCTTCAACCTGCTCTTTGGGACCCTTGTTCAAAGGTAAGGCCAGAGTGACCAGCCTGGCTGCTGGGTGAGAGGCATTCCCTTTGGGGTCACAGTTGGAAGAGGAGCTCATGGCTGAATGCAGATAAATGCTGTGTGTCCCTCAACCAGCAAGGTTCTGTAAAGCAGGTGCTCCATGGATGTGGAGTAAACACCTTGGAGATGTGCACCAGGAGCTGTTTCCTCCCTGAGCAGTGGTGCAGCTCCAGTGGGCAGCCTGCTGTCCCCTGCTGTCAGGGAAAGGGAAGATCCAGAGTGGGAGTCTTGGCTCATGCAAGGGCCCCGTGCCCAGCTCTGTGGCTCTGCAGGGAGGATTGCCCCGCTGATCCTTGCTGCCCAGGGCTTCAGCTTGTTCCTTCTGCAGAAGGAGGATAAACAGGCCCAGGGAACAGCAACTTGTCAAAGACAGCTGGGAGTGTGGTCTGTGCTCTCACTGCTGCACCCCTCTGCTCTGCCTGTGCCTGGGGCAGGGACCCACACAGGGAGTAGGGACAGGCTTCCTTTCCAGCTGGGCTGAACTTGCCAAGCTTTCCTGGGGCCAGTGCCTCTGGGTGGTAAGGCTCCAGGCCAAGACACACAAACAGAGAATTCCTGTTTTTTGGTGTAGGTTGGTGACTATCACTAGCTGAGGATGTGTTCTTTTAGAGTACAAGGAAAGCCTTCCCTGAAGGAGAGTCTTGGAGCAGTGCTTTTTGCACTCCTGTGCCTTGTCTTATCCCCTAGGCATCCAAAGCCAGAGTCAGAATGTGCAGGGCAGCTCATTATAACCAAGCTGGTAACTTAAGCTGCCCTCAGCAGAGATTGCCAAAGTGCTTTGAGGTCAGGGACTGCTGTCCTTCAGTCCTGGCCTGTTCCTTCAGTGGCAGGAGGTGGGGGCTGCTCCCACTGCTCCAGAATGGGCTCTGGTCTCTTGGGAACAAGCTGCAACCCAATCCATGTGTGTAAGCACGGAGAGAGCTTCAATAGGCACATCATCACCTCCTAATAAGCTGTGTCCTGGTCACCCAGGGAGCCTGCAGCACCCACACGTGGCATTGGCATTTTCCACTAGAGAAGCTGGCTTTGGCATTTTCCACTAGGGTACACAGAGCACGTCCTGGCTCTGGAAGGTGGAGGAGCTCCCTGAGTTGTGCTGGTGCATTAGAGTGAGGAGCAATGTGTTTGTAGCTGCTCCACTTGAACAGCTCAGAGTGAACCCACATGTGCTGCAGGCAGAGCTTTGGCTGGGGGTGATGTGAGGAAGCCCTGGGGCTTCCTGGTGGCCCCATCAGCTCAGGGTGCAACTACCACCTCTTGAGCAAACCCTGTGTCCGTGCTGAAATCCACATGTTGAGGCTGGCTCTGCTCTTGTTCTGGGACAATCAGGAGTCCCAGGGCACAGGGGAAAGAGCTGCACAGTGGGGACTGACCTGTCACCAGGAGGATGATGTTGCACCTGGCTTGCTGCAGGGAGCATTTTCCTCCCATTTCTGCTGCCTGTAGTTACCCCCATAGTGGAGGAGAACTGGGAATGGGGAGCCCTCCTGTCCCTGAGACTTGCACTCATTCCTGGCCCGGGTGGTCACTGCTGTCCTGAGCAGACCAGAAGGTCTCAAGCTCAGACCTGCCTGTTCTGGGACACAGTGTGGGTTTGGTGACATTTCTCTTCCATGTAAGTATTTATATCTTGGTCACTGCTTGGCCAGACCTGGCACTGTCATTCTGGCTGGTGCTGGCTCTGCAGACCCTTTAGAGGTGGGAAAAGTTCCAGAAACTCTTCTGGGAGCATCTGCTCTTCAAGGAGTTGTTGCTTCTGCCTCTGAGACCAGGCAGACAGACATGGGACAGCAGATGGATTTGTGTCGTGTCTTCAGCCACTGCTGGTCACAAGTACAAGTGGCCATAATCCCTTCAAGAGAGAGGTCCTTCCCTGTTCCTGTCAGGCTGGGTTAGGTGGCAGGGGATAGGAGGAGATGTCCTGGCAGTGTTTTGGAGGGGCTGCTGCTGGATACTCCTCTGCCAGCTCGTGTTTGGAGAGTAGGTGCTGCTCCTGCTGCCTTCTTGCAGCTGCAGGAGGATGATTCTGCTCTGGTGTGAGACACTTGGTGCAGAGTGATAGAAATGGCCACAAACCGACAAAACTCACACCAAGAACGAGATCCAGCTTCTCCCAAGGGCCAGTCCCCCTCTTCTTGGAGGACTTTCTCCCTCGGGCTGGCAGTGCCCTCAGGGGATTGCTGTGACCACACCGTTACTGGTTGTGCGCCTCCCGACCTGCTCCCTCCCCCGTTCTGCACAGGGGGCATCCCACCACCCTCTTCCTTCCCCCTCTGCTCGGCTGGGGCAGCTGGAGCCAGGCACCATCCGTCTGCCCGCTGCCAGGGGGAGAGGAAGGCTCCATGACCGAAAAAGGGATTGTTGAGGAAAGGGCGGCCGCGGGTGCGAGCCCGGATCCGCGCTGCGCCCACCCCATTATGTAACAGGGAGTGATCCTTTTTTGGAGCTGAAAGGAGAGGCGGATGGAGGGGAGGCGGAGGGGCTGGCAGTGGGAATGACCCTGGGGCCGAGGATCGCTTCCAGCAGCCTCTCTGCGTGCTGGGGCCGTGCCTGTAAACAAACGCACTCCGCCTCTGTCCGGCTCCGCTTCCCTCCCGCGGGCTGGAAGGGATCATCTCCTGTCCCCTCGGGAGGCTGCAGCAGGGACCTGCTGGCACAGGGGAGGGCGTGGGGCTATTCTGGGCTCCGGTGTTTGGTGGAAGAGCTAAGGGGCGTTTGGAGAATCTGGGTGCTTTTTAGAGCCTCGTGAGTCAAAGAGGCGTTAAAAATACGCGGCAGACACGCGAACCACGCCGTGCTGTGACCCCACACCCTGCCCTCAGCTGTCCCCACAGTGACCACAGCTCTGGGGTCTGCCAGTGCCCTGCAGGGCTGGGGACAGTGCTGGGGCCAGGCTGACAGCCACCACCTCTGCTTCCCCTTCCAGAGGGGACGTGCCAGCATCCCAGGGATGGCCCTGGGAGTATTCGAGGGGCACATCCTGGTCTGTAAGCTTTCCCTGGCTCCTTCCCATGCAGCACAACAGAAAGCTATGGCCACAGAGCACGGAGTGGGGGAAGGTGTCTCAGCATGCCCTGGCTGTCTGTGCCCTGGAACCTGAGCAGGGCTGGGGCACGGAGTCTGTGCCAGGCTCGGAAGTGCCTGTCCCTGGAAGGAGCATGTGGAACTACTCAGGCAGCTTTGCTGGTGTCATGTTCCACTGAGCATGAGTTAAAATAAATGCAAATCATCCCTGTCTTACCCACGGGCTCAGCACTACTTGGCTCGCTGTTTGCTTTGGGTCATTCCCGTGCTCCTCCAGGCTTTGTCCAGGTCCCCCTCATGTCCTGGCCACACTGGAAGATTTGAAGAGGTGATATTCCAGTCTGTCTGGGCTGTAGGTGGAGAGCTAGGGATGCTTTGAGACTGCAGGTGACCATCATGCTTTTGAGAACTGGTTCTTGCAAGTTCATGCTGTCCCTTTGGTGTTGGGCTCTCCTGGTGTGTTGCTATCAGGCTGAGTGTCACAGGCACTTGTAAGTCAAGGAGGTCTGGAGCTTCAGAATGCTGCTGGCTGGGCAGCTCTTTTCTGATTTTCTCTTCAGTTTTCTTTGATCTCTGTGCCAACAGAACTGGCACAAAGACCCTTGGCAGCCACCTTGGTCCTCTTGACTGGAAAATGCCACCAGCAAAGAGTGGTGCCTGACCCTCTTCAGTGTCCCTGAGCAAACCTGGAGCAGCCAAGCAGCCCTGGGCTGGCAGTGCTGGGAGCACCGTGCCCTTGGGCAGGGATCCTGCCAGCCCTGGAGCCCTGGAGGGGCCATGTCTGACAGCTGAGACACTGCTCCCACTTCCTTTGGCTTCCTGGCTGGCAGGTTCCACTCCAGCCTCAGGAGTGTCACTCCAAAACTCAGTGTCTGAGTCTTGCTGGCAGAACCAACCAGGCAGAAATGCAATATCAATGCAGCTGGGGCATCTGAATGTACTCATTCTGTTTGTCACCTGGATTTGGGCATGTTTGATGAGGACCAGCTGCACACAGAAGGGCTGTGCTGGTAGGCCCAGGTATGTAGCAGCAAAGTCCCTAAAAACAAGCCTAAAAGCAGCAGCAGAGTTGGGAATTAGGGGAACCAAGCTCATGGCATCTTACTCCTCCTTTCTGGGTTTGGCTGTTTGTGTTGCAGCCGTGAGGAGCAGCAGGAACTGCAGCCTGTGGTATGTCAGGAAAAGCGAGCTCAGGACTCTGTGTGTCTTCATGTGTATGTGTAAAGTAAATAAAATCAGCTTGGAAATGGGCCTCGATTCAGTTGTCTCCAAGCACCTGGAAATTTTGGATCTGGCTTTGAATCTCTGTCCCAAACAAAATTTTTTTCCTTCTTCTAGAAGCAGCATTCTTCCAAAATCAGCCACTAGAATGAAGCCAGCACTCCGTGCTTTGATAATAATTGCAACATTATTTTAACTCTGATTCTGTTTCAACAGTTACACATGCCAACTTTCTTCCTGGATTTAAAAAAGCTCAATAGCTTCCTATTTCAAATAGAACAAAGAATAGAAGGATTGAGTGGAGGTAATGTCTCCCTGTTGTTTTTAGTTTTCCCTGGGTTTAGAAGGGTTAACAGTGGATTTATGTATTTTGATTCTGAAGTGGGCTAATGAAGCAATTGTTCCAAGCAGGGCCTGGCTGAGACAGCCTGGCCTCTCCCTGGGGCACCACTGAGAGCTTAATTGGCTCAATAAATACTTGAAGAAGATGTTATCAAAAGCCAGGATGCTTTGTGAAAAATCAAGGGGGTTTGGGGACGATTATTTTAATCACGTACCTTCCTCCCCCTGCCCTGAGCCCCAAGGCATCACAGGAAGGTCTAGGCTGGGAAAAGCAAAATCCAGAGCAATTTGGTTAATTCACTGCAGGGTGAAGACATTGGAGTTCTGTGAGTTTCCATGATTTCTTCTTGCAGCAGGTGTGTTTTGAGGGAGCAGCACATAAAATGGCACAGAAATCCCAGCACCAGGGGCTGGTTTCCTCCCTGCAGGGCGGAATGGTTGCCTGCAGAAGAGAATGGATTTCTTTTTCTTCCTCTCTGCCCCACAGTAAGATGTCCTGCACACCCACATCTCCCAGGGTTTCTGCCTGAGTCAGGCAGGTAGGGAAATCCCAGGACATCCCCCAGGATGGGTTGGTGGATCTCTAAACATTCACAGGGCAGCAGGGGAGGAACATTTCAAGAGGGAGAATTTACTTTGTGCAGAAATTGAAGAGGCCTGGAATGCTTTGCGTTCTTTGATCTGTGGAGGGTTTTTTCCTCTTTTCTTTCCAGTTTCCTTCCTCAGCACAGGTCTGCCCGTGGCCTGGACAAGTGTGAGGCTGCTTTGAAGGTGCTGAGCCGAGTGTGCTGCACGTGTTCCTGCAGGGGGGAGAAGGTAGATTTAGGCTCAGGTAGCGGGTGCTGAAAGCTGAGCCTCAGGGCAAAAACTCTCCATTTGTGTTTTTCAGTTCTTGCTGTGCCCACTGCAGCTGTTGCCTCACTTTTACAAGGTTTCCTCAGGAAGGTTCTGCAGACAAAGCACTGAAATGTTGCTCTTCTTGAGCCCTTGAGTTAAGGATAATCTTGTGCATTATCTGAGGAGGAATTTGGGGAACAAGAACTGGTAAGGCAGGGATGGTCTGGTGATTTAAGCACCAGACTTTCTTAATTTCAGAGTCATGCTTGAATGGCTCGTGTTTTCCAGATGTTGCTTTTTTCCTTCAATCCTTTTCACTATGTTGGTCCCACAGGCCTTTTTTGAGCTTCTGGATATCCACACTGTGTTCCTTAGGGAAAGGGGGGCCATGTCCTGGGGTGGGCAGCAGTCAGTGTTGAGCTGGACATGCTAGTTCATGGATATTTGCAGAGCTGTTTGTATTTATGCAGCTAAGGCAGAGAGGCTTTCTCCTCTTTGTCATCTTCTAGCCTGGCCTTCAGTTTGTGTTTATCTAAACCCTTAAAACCCCTGGGTTGGAGGAAATCACAATTGCTATTGCCTCAGATTTCAGTTACAGTCAGCATATTTAACCTGACTGTTCCTTAGGCTGAAGTGCTCTCAGTTCTTATCCTCACCTCGATGGACAAAAAGAGCACAGCTTTACCCACTTCTGGCAGGTGGGTGCAAATCTGGAGAGTGTTACATGGCTTTGTTCATTTTTAGTACATCTTTAATGTCCAGAGTAAGCAAATCCAGCCTGGCCAGGCTCTGCTGGCTGAGCTGAGCTCTCTGGACAGTCCAGTTAGGAGAGTGGATCCAGCCAGGTCAAACCAAGGCCATTTACCTGTTCCTGAATCTCAGCCTGCCTTTCCTCCCTCCTTGCAGCCCTTGCTGTTTCTGGGAGCCCAGGGAAGGCCAAGGTTTGCACCCCCAGCCCTTGTTTTTCCTTCCCAGGGCCTTCTTCTTATAATGGACCCCTTCAGCTGACCTTGGAGATTCAGCTTAAACCGTGGCATTCATTTGGCTCTTTTTTAGCAGCCATTTCATTCCTCCACCAGCAGCTATTTCAAACAGAGGTGCCTTACAGCATGGGCAAGTTATGCCCCTCCAGATTATCTTCCAGGCCTCAGTAGCTTTGCAGTCTGGCTCTTTGCATTGGGCACTATCAAAGCATGCTGAGCCCAGGAGGTCAGTTCATCTATTCCTGGTCTCAGCTGAAGTGTAAGAAGGTGGTTCTGGGTTGGGTTTATTTTTTCTTTCTTATTAAGGCTATTTCTTCATGAAATGGCAGAATGAAAATAGTAACTCATCAGCCATCCAAAAATAAAAAGAAAATAAAATAAGAGAGGTCTATTTATGTTCCTTGGTGGATTTATTTCTACCTGGGAGCAGAGTATGTGTGTGTGCTTTCAATGTGGCACACGAATCTCAAATGCTTTGGCCTGTAATAGCCTAAAAAATCATCTGTGACCTGCTGGTGAAGGTCAGCTTTGAGCCAGCAGATATTTGGAGTTCCTGAGGTGTTAATCCCTAATCTGGTGCAACAAGTCTGCATGATGGGGAGGTCAATTTGCCATTTTCTGGGCTTTACTCAGGTAGGAACTTTCAATAAAGTTGGTGTGACTGTGTTTGGGTTGCAACTACAGCTGTGGGAGTTGAGGGAGTTCTTGGGATGTCCTGTGCAGGACCAGCAGTTGGACTTGACTTGCCTTGTGGGACCCTTGCAATTCAGGATATTCTGTGATTCTGTGAATTCCTTTGCTCCTCACAGTTTAAATGCTGCTGGTGCAGCCTCTGTGGGTGTTGGAATGGAATGTGATGCCCCAAAATGGGTGTTGCTGGTTGACTGTGGTTGAGAGGAGGGAGGAAAACACTTCATGGCAGGTCAGTGTGTTCTGAGATTTTCTGTCGAGGCCTCAGCTGTTTTCCCAGAGTGGATTTAGAGCCCCAAGGACCAGTTCTGACAGTTCTACTCTTCCCAGTGCCTTTGGAATGGCCCCACACCCTGACAGACTGGCAAAAGGGCACCCAGAGCAGAGGTGCTTTACCCTGTGTTCCATTTGCACCTGCCTTTGGTTTCTCCTTCTTTCTTGTCCCATTTCCTGTCCACTTCCTTGACTTTTCCTTGTAAACTTTGTGGGTTTGGGTGCTCCTTCCCCAGCTGCCTGAGCACCATGTAATGGGGCAAGTTGGCCTCTTCTCAGGAGCTTGTGTGGAGCTGTGCAAGTCCCATGGAGCCATTCCCAGATCCTGCCCTCTGCTTCCCAAAGCTGCCAGCCTAAGGAAGAAAATCCATCACTGGTGTTTCACAACGATGGGAAGCAGGACCTGTAAGCACTTGCCTGCTCCCAGCATGTGCTCCTGTGCTCACACAGGGCTGTTACTTGGGGCTTTATTGCCTAATTCTGGTGCTTTTAGGGACATACATGAGCTGGAAGCACGAGGTTGTTTGTGTGGGGCTTTCCAGTATTTGTCAGTTCTCAGCTTGCTCTTGAGCTGTCTGGAAACGTGTGCTGTGCTCTGTAGGTTCAGCTTTCTCTCTGTCCACTATTTGCTTGATTTTTTTGCTATTTTAGGAACATCTCTAAGGAGAAAACAAGCTTGTTCTTTGCTTTCTGCACCCTTTTAAAGGCTGGAAGTGGCTGTTGCTGTGCTGAGTGTGGAGTCAATGTTCAGTCTGATCCCCCTTGGAGCAGGGTTGATGCTGCAGCTCTGTCCCCAAGTCTCTGAACTTCTGCTGCTTGTCAGATGTTTTCTCAGTTAGGAGAGCAGGTTGTGTAAGAAACCATGTTAATGAAAAACCATGTTAATGAGAAACTGTGTTAATGAAAACTCTTGCCCCTAGAGAAGTCACAGTTTAACACTTCTAATGTGCTTGGGAATGGCTGGAGGGTTTACCATGATCCAGAGTGTTAAAATCTGATGGCTGGAGATTAAAACCCTTTTCATTTTATTTCCAACATGGCTTTTCCCAGGCAGGACTGGGATGTGACATTTTGTCCTCTAAGACAGGTGGAAGGTTTGCACCTCTGGCATTATCTTGTAGCAGCGTCCATGCTCTGTGTCCATGGCAGTGCTGAGCATGAAGGATGTGCCTCCCCATTTCCTGGGAGCACCAGGAACATCACCTGTGTCCCTTGCTCTCAGACATTCCTTACAACTGCATCAAGACTCCTTTTCAGGTTTTTTAATGTCCTTTGCTTCCCAGCTGGCATTTCCTGGGTGTGCATCCCTCAAGAGTTGCTGTCTGTGCCTCATTTCCTGCTGCCAAAGGGATCCTCACCCCGCAGCCCTATCCCGATGTTGTCCCTGAAAATCAGCCTTCTCATTTGGTGTAATGGAGTCAGTTCTCATGAATTGTAAGATAAACAAGAATCATGTTTGCATTCCTCTGTGAAAAGATCTCACCTGATGGACTTCTCAAGTGAGCAGTGGAGATGGAGAGGTGGGAACTTCTCTGTCCAATTTCTGGTCACTGTCCAGAAACTTATAGATACGAGGTCAACAATAAAGGAGAGAGTTCTTCTCTGCCTGAACCCCTGCTGTGTGTGTTGCTGTGTTCCCTCTCTGTGTCACAGTAACATCCCACATGACTCCTTTGCCCTGCTTACCTTTGGGTGCTGCTCTTCCCCACTGCCCAGCTGTGTGGGGAAGGACCCCCTTGGCCCAAATGCCTCGCCCAGGAAGAATGCAGACAGTCTGGCAGAGCGCAGGTTAAATAAAGTTTGCCTTGGCAGGGCTCTTGGATGTACTCGGAGCTGCCGGGGCGTAGTGGTGACGGAATTGCAAGCATGAACAGCAGCTGCCAAGAGGAATGGGTCTCCTGGCCCTGCTGGCTGCCTCCTGTCCTCTGGGAATCTGGAAGAACTGGCAAAATCTCCGCCTTCTCCCTGCCCCAGCGCCGTGCCGACGCTCCCAGCCTTGCTGCAGAGCCTCCACCAGCCAGGCCAAGGGCAGCCTCATGCTGCACCCTGAGTCCTGCTAAAGCTGGGAGCATCCCAAGGGCTTCAGCCATGGCCTCTCCCAGTTCTGAGGGGAAAGGCATCAGGCAGTGCAAGTTCTGACTGGTGGCTGTGGCTTGTGCTGTGACAGGGGAGGGGATTCCACGTCTGGGCAAGAGGGTCCATCCAAAGGGTTGGTTCAGAAACTGGGCCTGGCCAGTGATGGGGACACAGACAGAGTCCAGTGCAGCTGCAAACACTCTGAGCCCTTCTGTGGAGCAGGGATTTGGGGAACTGCAGGTGCCTTCTGTAGCAAGGGCACAGTCCTGCCCCAGCAGGAGGGACCATCAGCAGTTCCGTTGGATTTTGGGTGGGAACAAAAGAATTCAGGGTGGGGAGGCCCTGGCACAGGGTATCTGGTCAAGCTGTGACTGCCTCATCCTTGGAAGTGTCCAAGGATGGATGGGGCTTGGAGCAGCTTGGTTTAGTAGAAGGTGTCCCTGTCCAGGATGGAATGAGGTGAGCTTTAAGGTCCCAAAATCAAACCATTTGGGGATTCTGTTATTGCATTGCTTCCCATTAGTGGATGAAGCAGGAATGGACAGCAGGGCAGCAGGGACAGCAGGATGAGAGGGGAGTAAAGCATCAGGATATTCATGGCTTGTCATCCTTGAAGTGTGTTTTGGTCTCCAGGAGAGACATCCTTGACTGTCTCAGCATCAGAGACTGCCAGAACAGGGCTCATGTCCTTCCAGTCCTTCCTTGGTGTTGTTTGTAGTTAAACACAGGTTCCTCCAGCTCTGTCTCAGATTGTGCTTAGGGATGATTTAGGAGCTTCAGGCCAGTCATATCCCTGAGCTGGGCTTCCTTTAGTGGCCAGTGATTCACTTGGGTTCCTGTGATTAGCAGCGTGTTGGGGCTTTTTATGGCCTTTGCTTTTCCCGTTTGTCTATAACATAGGGAATGGAAAACTCAGCTAATTAATGCTTGTGAAAATCTTGGGTGTACAGACATGAAAACTGCACGTTAACAACTCTAAGGAAGCTGATTTACCCCTCCAGGACTCTTGATGGGTGGAAATATCCCAGCTTGGTCCCTAGCCAGACTTTTCCTGACCTTTCTCCCTCTCCCTGTTCCTGCAGGTGGCTGGAGGTGCAGATGGTCACCCTGACCTGCACCCAGCGCTGGGTCCAGTACCTCCAGTTGCTCCAGGAATCCATCTGGCCTGGAGGAGTTTTACCAGCAGTGCCTAAACCCCCCAGGACAGAGGAGCAGAAGAAGGCAACAGCAGAGCAGGCTCTGCAGAGCCTGATGGGGATCCTGCCCAGTAAGTGTGTCCTGGACACTTGTCAGCTGCCCTTGGGATTGGAGAGTGGCTGGGGAACACTCCAGTGCATTGGAATCTCTGGAAATGTGGTTAAATGCAGAGATGGAGGCTGCTCGTGCCAAGGCACTGGGAAACCTTCCTGACCCTTGAGGTTTGATGGTTTCCTGCAAGCAAAACCCAGAGTTTTCCAGTTCTGGATAGTTTGTGTAAGGATTTGGGAGGCAGCCCGGCTCAGAGGGAAGGGATGTGTGTCTGAGTGATTCTGTGTGTGGCCAGGCCATGAACAGTGCTCACAGTTCTGCTGAGCCTCCTCACCCAGGCAGGGCTCAGGACAGCTCTGCTCCCACCTGCTGCCAGGGGGCCTGTGGTGAGCAAAGTCACTGTGCAAAGCTTTTCCCTGCACTGCAATCCTGAGCCCAGCTGCACTGATTTCCCTCTCTTTGACACGGGGACCTCTGGCATTAAAGCAGCTGCTGCCTAATTCATGTGAGTGCAGTCTGAACTTTGAACTGCTTGATGCAGTGTGAAGAGCCCTCACTGTCCTTTGGGAATGAAGAAGCACTGCTGCTATGTGCCCTTCTAGCCAGGAATGCTTTCCTGGCACTGCCTCCTGTCCCAGCCTCAGAGCACCATCATCATAAGCTTTGGTTCAGCACCCACCAGGAGAAGACTGACCTGTGGAAATATGCAGGAAATAAATATGGAAATAAAGCTTTGTCTCCAACACTTACAGATGTGATCCAGGAAATCCTTGGGACCAGTAAGTGTCGGATGAGCTGGAGCCTGGTGCTGGAGTCTCTGAGCCAGCCTGTGATAAACAGGTACATGCTTGTGTTCTTTAGCCTGCTGGGGTCTGAGAGTGCCCAGGGTTTTGCCAGTGCTTGGCACTGAACACATCCAGCTTATTATTCCAGACTTGCAATATCAAGGGGCATCTTCATGTCCAGGACCTCAGTCTGGCTGCAGAATACCGAGCCAGTCATGTTAATTCTGTTGTTTGGCCTGCTTAGTTAGTGGGTGTCAGGGAAGTCAGACAAGTCCTGGTTTAGTTTGGTTCTGGAGGAGCTGCAGGTCTGGGTAGGGAGTGTTTCTGTCTATTCCCAGTGCTGTGAGTCTGGAGGACAAGGGTTTGGTAATGGACAGCAGAGAAATGAGGGTCAGCCTGGACATCAGGAGGTGTTTCTTCACTGAAAGGGTTGTTAAACATTGAAAAGGGTTGCCCAGGGTGGTGTTGGAGTCCCCGTGTTCTGAGGTGTCCAGGGAACAGGGTGGGGATTGGCACGGGTTGGACTCAAAGATCTGAGAGGTCTGTTCTATCTTCAATGGTCCTGTCATCCTGTTAACACATGTTTTGCTCCAGAAGATGCATTTGTGTTTTCTGTGCTGCTCAGCAGCTTCAGCACCCACTGGTTTGGGGGAGGTGATAAAAAGCTGAACCACCTCTGAGAACATTTCTCCTGGGGACCTGATATTGTTCCTCTCTCCCCTGGAGCATTGGAACACTCCTTCCTCATGCTGAGCTTTGCCTCCCATGACCTGACCAATCTAAGCTTTGTCTTTTCTCCATTCCAGGCACCTGGTGTTCTGTCTCCTGGACATTCTGCTGGAGTTCTTGGTTCTGAAAGGCTCCAGCAAGGAGCCTGAGGCTGCAGCTGCCACACCCTGTGCCTGCAGTGGCCCTGACAAAGGTGGCCCAGCACTGTAAGCAGGGCTGCTGCCCCAGCAGGGGAGGAGAGAAGCAGCCACAGGCATGGGTGATTGGATTTTCAGCCTTCACTGAACGTGCCTGGGAGCTTCTTGTAAGGAATTTCTCCAGCCAGTGCTAAATGAAGCTGCTTCCAGGCTTCTGTGTTTCAGCTGGGTGCTGGATCAAACCCGGTGTGAGGGGCTGAAGATGCTGTGCAGCAGCAGTTCCATTGCTGACCTGGTGAGGAGCCTGCAGTGAACCAGCCTGACCAGCTGGAGAAGGAGCCACAAACCCCGGGGTCTTGCCCCACCCCTCTGAACATCTCTGACATCGACAGGCAGAGAACACAGGAGATTTGCTTTTGTGGCTTCAGGGTCCACCTGGCACTGAGAGAGTTGGTGTGATGGGATGCTGCTGGTGAATGTTTCTGCAGGACAGGTGGAGGGAGGTGCAGTGCTGTCCCTGCTGCCTGAGCAGCCTGCCCTGTGCCTGCTCTGCACCAGCTGTGTCTCCAGGAGGAAGATGGGGAAAGGATGGAGTGTGGAGATGTAGTCCTGGAGTTCAGCGTCCAACTGCCCAAATACCTGGGAGGTGAGAGCAGGGGTCAGGGTGCTGCTCTGCCTTAGGGACAGAGATCAGCTGCTTCTCCCTGCCCCTGCTCCAGTTCTCCATCAAACAGGAGGGTGCAGGCAGCTGTGATCCTGGGAAAGACTCTCCTCCGGCTAGGGAGGAGTGGTAGCTTGGCTGGACTTTAGGATTCACTTACATTGTGCTTTCTGTGTTCCACTTTAGTCCCTGGGACAGTCACCTGGAAGGCACAGGACAAAAGGAGCTGACCCATGTGGGACACAGCCAGCAAACCAGCTCCCCCACAAACGTGGTTGTCTCAGGAGGCTCAGGAAGAGGAGCCTTGATCCTGGGGGTGCATCCTGGGCTGCCATGGGCTGGAGCCCAGCAGAGGGGCTGGGAGCTCTGCTGCTCAGGGCTGTGTCCCTGAGCTTTGCTCTGCTCTGCCTCTGTGCAGGAGGTGTGCTCTGGAAAGCTGCTCGGCTCATGGAACGTGGATTTGGAGCTGCTGCTCCAGCTCGTCCAAGACTTGAGGGGTTTTGTGAGCATTTAATGGTGCTCAGCAGTGGGGTTCCTGGGAGTCCAGAAGGACTCAGAACATGCACCAGCAGAGCAGTTTGGTGACCTGCTGTGGTGAATTTCCTGGGAGAAACCCGGGCTGGCCGGTGTTGGACTCTGCTGGTGCTCTCTGCAGATCAGAGACTGCACCCAGGGAGCCATGCAGGATCACCTGCAGTGTCACTGCTGCAGGGCCACATGGTTTCATCCACAGAACCATGGAGTACCAGGCTGGAAGAGACTGCCTGCAGTTCCTTGGAGCTGGATGCTCCATGGCATGTTGGAGGGAGGCAGTGTAACTCCAACATGCCTGCTCTGCTTCCCTAAGGAGCTGCTTAATGATGGATACACAACAGTGTGAGCTGCTCTGTGCTTCTGCTGTGTGAAAATACAGGGAGGGATCATTTTGCTGCAAACAAATAGATTTCTAGGGAGCTCTAAGGACATCCCAAGACCAGGCAGAATCCAGTGTAATGAAGCCAGTCAGTTCTGCATCACCATTTGAGCCATTTCTCAGCAGAGATGTTTCAGAGGTGGTAGACTGGCCACCTGCTTGGAGTAGAAGGGAGGTGTGTGTTAAGTAGTTTAAGAGTAGATGAGGTGGAGGATGCTTTGGGATAATCCCAAATGGCCAAGCAGCAGTTTGGGAAGCAGGACTCAGATATATCCTTAAATATCTGCTGGGAGCAGCTGCTTCACCTTGTCTTTCACTGCCAGGCTCCTGTTTCCCTCCTTTTTCCTGCTGCTTCCATTTCCCGCCCCAGCTGGCAGGAGGGGATCCAGGCACCATCAGCCTGAGATGATGCAGCAGAGCTCTGTTGTGCCTGGTGGCTCCCCAGATGTCCTGGTGTTCTTGTTTGCTGTTGCTTCCTAATTAATTGTGTGGCTTTGGAGCTCCAGGACTGTGCTCTGTCATTGATTAGGGATAATATTAAGAGGCTTTGCTGAAGAGGATCATGGAGTGCAAATCATGCATTTCCAGCTCCAGATTAGGGCAAAAGTCTGACACAGTCCCTGCACACACTGGATGTGGCACTGGAAGGATGAGCTGACACTTCTTTGCCAGGAAGCCCAAATTTCCCCCCTGCTTTTAACCCCCATCTCTGAAATTATGCAAATGACTGGATATCCAGTCCTACAGATGGAAATAATTTGTGATTGCTGCCAGTTTGGGAGCTGGTGGTGCAGCCATGATCTGAGGTTGTCCCAGCAGCAGTGTCCCCCTCTGGGTTAAGACACAAAGAGCTGGGACAGAGAGGGAGAAAGGGGATTGATTTGCACTCTAAAGACAATGTGGGAGTTGGGAACAGACCTAAGGAGTTGGAGTTGCAGATTGGTTGTTTTACTCTCCAGAACCCCATTTCTTGTCTCATATATGGAAGGTTTGAGCCCTCTTGCTCTCACTGGCTGGGCTTCAAGTTGCCATTCTCTCCTTGGGGAGTTAGGACAGCCTTAGAGCTGAGCTGAAGTGCCCAGGAGCAAAGATCCCCTCTCTGCATCATGTTGTTAAGGAGGAAAACAAATCCAATAAAAAGCTCAGCTTTCTTTTTTTTGCTGCGAGTTCCTTGCCTCACTGTGGTTTTGGGATTAAATTGAGCACAATGGTGGCAGTTACAAACTTCTGCATTCAGGTGGGCTGAAAGTTTATTGCCATTGGACTAAGACTAGAAAAAGTGCTTTGGTAAAACAAACAAAGTTGACAAAAAAAACTTAAGCTCGCTCAGTGTGTTGTATTCCCAGCAAGCTCCTTTTTCTTTTTTTTCTGCAGGAATTTGTGGAAGGAATTTGCAGAAGGCTCCAGCCACCTCTCTAAAGGGCTGGTGGTGAGAGCAGCCAGGTTTGATCTCAATAAAGAGCTGCAGTTGTGTCACGTTAGGTCAGGAGCAGTGCCTGCCTCAGGTGGGTGCTCAGCTCTCCCTCTCCAGGTCCTTCTCTGCCCCGATACTGTGAGGTGTTTCCCTTCCCACTGCCTTATCTTCCCAAGCTGACTGGAAGCTTCCTGGAAGCAGGGATTGCTCTTGTGTGTGACTGAGTGCAGTGGTGTAGAGCTCCAAGGCACCACTCTAAGCTAAATAACTGTTTGACTGTGTTTGTAGGGGCAGAAAAGTCCCACCATGCCCTGACTCCCTGTCCTATTTCCTGTACTCAGCTGTTTGTGGTGCTGTTGGACTCTGTGTGGAATTGTGCTGTCTGGAAAACCCATTTAAGTGTTAAATGGGGAGCAAACCTTCACTCCCATGTACTTGTGTGCAATAATACTTTATTTCAAACTTACTTCTGTCAGAGTTCAAAATTTCCCTTTGGTCTCTGAGGTAGCCCTCGGGAAGAGAACAAGTGGGGAAGAGGCTGGGTGTGAGTGGGAAGGGGGGAAAGGTCTCTCCCAGGTGTCCCCAAATTCCTGCCAGGCCAGCAGGGCAGGTGGCAGTGGATGTGGGACAGGTTTTCCCTCCTGGCACACAGTGGGGACTGCTCAGACAGGGGAAAGACCAAAGTCCTTAAAGCTTGGCCAGGCATCTGAACAATTTCAGCATTGCTGCTTTCTCCCTGACACAAACTCCTTGATTTAGGCTCTCCAGGGAGTCTAAAACCAGGGAAGCAATGTGGATCATTCTGGCAAAAGGGAAAGGCTCCCCTACAAGCAGGGACAGCCATCTCCACGTGCCTGGGGCAGTGCTGCTTAGGAAGCTTCCCTTGCTATCAGGAAAGCTGGTAAGCTGTAAGGAAATAGGGGATGTCTGAAAATGAGGAATTCCACCTGAAATTTGTAATACTATGTCAAATTAAAAAAAAAAAAAATATAGAGGAAAGAAGAAGAACCTGATACGATGAATGCTTGGGTCATGTGTTTTTGTGGATTAGCTGTGCCACGGAAGGAGCCCATGCACCCTGTGAAATCCATCCTCTGCAAGCCAGATACAGCACAAGATGTGGGATCATGGCTGGAGCCAAGTTCCCCGGGATAATATCCACCCTGGGGTAGATTGGGCCATTTCCAGTGTCAACAGCCAGAGGATTAAGCATTTATCTCTGCAGAGCAGGATAATTAATACCAGATCGAACTGGGGCTGTGCTTGCAGCTGAATTTGGGTTTCGTGGGCACTGGAGAATGTTCTGGGTTCCAGTGCCTCAGGATCCTGGGATGGCACTGGGATGCCTTAGGGCTTCCCAAATGAAGCTGAGGGTGAGCTCTGCCATCATGGCCACGTGAGGTGGGAGTTAATTCCTCACCCTCATCAGGAAGACTGTTCTGTCCAGCCCAAAGCTGGAAGAATGAAATCGGGGTGCTGTGATTTGCCATCTTCTGAGTTTAAATGGAAAATCCAGGGTTTGGCACTTCTGGCTTTGTTGAAATAAATGAATACCATTATGCTGGCCACAGTCCAGGTCAGGTAATTATATTCTTCCTACCTTAATGCCACTGCAGTCCCTGTCTGCTGGATATGCTATACTCTAATTCCTGTCTGGAACTTGCTTATTATGTTACAAAGTTGGGGTTTTTTCCCCCTCTCAGTAGAATCTGTGCACAGAGGAGCAGCCAGGCCCCAGCACTGCGCTGAGCTGCTAAAACAGGGAAGAGCTGCCTTAGACATTTATTGGATTGTGCCTGATGTCCTGTTGCATCTCTCCTGGCTTGTGAGGCTGGGACAGTGGGTAATGTGGAAGGTGAGAGAATTTGTTACAGCCCTGTTTAATTCAGTGCCTGCTGGAAACCTGCTTTTCTCCTCTGCCCATTCCTGAGGCTGGTGAGGGTTTGGTGGGAGAAACTCAGGACTCATGGGTGGTGTCTTACCTTCCTCTCCTTTCATTTCTTCAAAGATTTTGGGAGACTAAATTATGTCCTTGATGGGGCAAAAGTCCTGCCTTTGAGAATATTTGCCATGTCCAAACATTGCTGATCAGGCCCTGCCTTGGTTTGAGGTCCTGGGAGCCCCCATTTCTGCAATGCCTGAGCTGGTTTGGAGTGCCTGCTTTCCCTCTTGGAGCACAGCTGCTTCTCTGTGTTGGTGGCTCCTTGGCCTTTACATCTGCAACTGATGCATTGAGTTGGTTTTTCTTTTTTTCCTTTTGAAAAGTATTTTAAAGTCTTCTTTCCTTACCCTTTCAGTCCCACTCTTCCTCTCCCTGCCTTGCTGAGCGGGTGAAAAGGTTGCTCAAGCAGTACTTGAGGACAGTCCTGCAATTCCACGTACTTCCTTCCTGTTCCCAGGCCCCTCCACTCTGCCCCGGCCCTCGAGGACAAGGAGGGTCTGAGGGACAGCAGGGTGAGGATCAAAGCCCCTCAAGCACTGTTTCAAACACAGAGTGCCCACTGCTCCTCTGGAGTGTCGCATCTGGCAGAGCCTCATTAACCTTCTGCTTCCCCCTCCTACTCCTTTGCCCCTGAAAATCAACAAAGCCAAACATAACAAGTTGCCTTGCCTGAAGCAGCCTGAAGTGTGTGTGCTTAGTGTGGAAAAGCAAAGCCAAGCCATTGGCCAAAGCCCCTTTTCTGTGCAGGCCACTTCACATTTATTACACTCCAAGCCGGAGCTCTTTAAGCCCTGATGCTCTTTAGAGTTGAGCTCTTTAACTTTCTCCCTTCCTCCCTTGCAGGCTTCATTCTCCCCTTGTCCCGCTCCTTCCGCTCCCTCCGTTCCCTTTGTCCTGTGAGAACGAGTCTTTTAATCCCCTTGTACTGCAGATTAAAGCTGTTACAGCCTCCCCAAGCTGACATTTTCTCAGAGAGGCTCACAGCCAGAGCTTTATGAGAGCTCTCTGTCTGTCTGCTGCTGCCTTTCTTCTCGCCACACTAACCTCCATCCCTGACCTTTCCCTGAGCAGGGAAAGGCTGTGGAGTGCAATCCCATGTGGGCACTGCCTGGGCTCAGCAGGGCTCGGGGTGCAGGAAATTAAGACCCATGGAAATTAAGAAGTAAATAAAGAAAGAAAAGATGATGGGAATTAAGAGAGAGAACCAAAGCAGCATTCGGCATGTTTGGAAACCAAAAGCTGGGCTGGGGTCTGAGTTTGTGAATCAGCCTGTCTTTATGAGGAGCCAGCACGTTAACCTGGGACTCATTTCCAGAACTCACCTTCCAGTACCTAAGGGAGCTTCCAAGAAGGCTGGAGAAGGACTTTTCACAAGGCCACGTAGGATAGGATAAGGGGGGATGGCCTTAAGCTGAAGGACAGAATTCAGTTAAATACTGGGAAGGAATTGTTCCCTGGGAGGGTGGGCAGGCCCTGGCACAGGGTGCCCAGAGCAGCTGGGGCTGCCCCTGGATCCCTGGCTGTGCCCAAGGCCAGGCTGGACTTTGGGGTTTGGACACCCTGGGACAGTGGGAGGTGTCCCTGCCCATGGCAGGGAGGGAACAAGATGGCCTTTAATGTCCCTCCCAATCCAAACCATTCTGGGATTTTTTTTTTTTTTTTAATAGGAGATTGTGGTTACCTGAAACCCAAATTTCAGTTTGCATTTGTTCCAAGAATAATGGATTCAGACACCCACAAGAGCAGAGGTAGATGCTGTTAGTGAGCTTACAGGGAACGAAGTGACTTCTGCTCCTGGGGGCTCTGTCCATGACAGCAGATCTCTTACTGTTTGTCATCAAATAAATGAGTGTATTCACCTCTGGGACTGCAGAGTGGATTGATGTGCTGCTCCTTGTCTTGTGCACATCATAAAACCACAAAGGATCAAGGTAACTTGCCTGAAAGTGTGTGTTCTAATGGCAGAAACATCTTCCCTTGAGGTTTCTGTCTCGTCATCAGCCCTGCCACTCTAAGTGTCCTACAAATGTCTCAGAGTTGTTGGCAAAGCCCCAAGCAAGGTGAAAATCTGGTCCTGAGATGCATTTCCCAGAGAAATGGTGTAAAGTGACCCCAAACAGGCCCCCTTTCAGGTCTGTGTCCAATACATGAGGAGGCATTAGGGAAGGGGAGAGGTACCTGACAGGCTTTTTGAGCAGGGAGAGGGCAGGCTGGGTTCTCTCAGAGCTCCTGCATGGATTTGGCCTGGTTAATCTGAGCCATGGTTTCACCCAGGTCTCAAGTGGGGTTTTTACCTGACTCAGAGCTGTGCAGACATCCCAACACTGCCCTGCTCTGGCTGCTGAGCTGCCCCGCCTGGCCTGAACAGGGCAAAATCACCCAATACCTGTGATAAGTGAGTACATCAAGGTCAAGTTTGCTTCCTGGGAGACTTCACCTGCATCCATTTACACCTGGATCCTCTTTTACCTCCCTTGTAAAAGGACAGAGATTTTGACTCATCTGGGAGAGCAGAGTCTCCACGTGTCTGCAGTTAGGAGGTGTTTGAAGGGTTGAGTCCACCAGCATTGCTAAAATGGATGGTGACCACATATAAATAACAGACCAGAGAGCTGTACATTCCCATCCCTGGAAGTTTAAGGCCAGGCTGGACAGAGCTCAGCCTGGGATAGTGGAAGGATTCCCATCCTGCCCACGGCAGGGGCTGGAACTGGGTGGGCTTTGAGATCCTTTCCAACCCGAGCCATTCTAGGGCCCTGTAAAAAGTATTCCTGTGGGTGAGGGTCCAAAGTGACCCGGGGTCCCCAGGCAGGTGCAAAGGAGAGCTGCTTTATTGTAAACCCAAGGCCTTTTTCAGCAGTTAGCCCGTTATCAGTTACATCATTTTGAACCATGACAAACACAATTCAACCACCCACCATACACCACGATGTGCGCACATAATGGTTATATAACTTGGTTTTCTACCTCTAATGCAGCTGAGTCTTTCCCATAGTCCTCCCCTACTTAGCAGAAGTAGCAGGCCTGAGCCATGATTTTCAAGGGTAACAAGACCCTTATTTTAGAAGGCTTTGCCTATATGCAACATTTTCCCAGACTGAGCGGTGCAGACAGGCCAGCTCGTGACACTTGTGCTCTCCCATCCCATGCCCGAGCAGATGCAGAGGCTTCTAAGGACAGCAGCAAAGCTGCTTTCAAAGCCACTAATGAAAGAAGTGCAGCTTTCCCTTTTGGGGAACTCATTTCAGGGCAGAAGTCTCCCGGCAAGCCCAGCTTGCTGATAATGAAATCAGAGCAGGAGCTTGCCCCTGGAGGGTCCGGACGTGTGAACCACTGCCATGTCGAATCCGTATGAATCCTCCTCCAGCAAAGCCCCAGCCCTGTAATTACTGGGTTTGGAGCAAGCAGCCTTTTCTTTCTCTTTGTGTGGGCCCTCTCCCGCCTCCCTCTCCCCACAGCCAGAGGAGGTTTGTAATGAAAATCGCCGGGAGAACAAAGCGGGGCCCTGGGTGGGGATATTGAGGCGCTGGGCTCCCCCCTGGGCCAGGCGGTGGGCACGGGGCCGGGCAGCTCTCATTGACCTTCATCTGCCCAGGGCCTGGGAGCCACGCTGGGCTCCTTCCATAGCTACCCCAGCTCGCTCCCAAGCCTGCAGCCTGATGAAGGCACAGTCTCCCCAGCAACTGTAATGCGGGTTTGCAGCGTGCCCTCTAATCTGAGGTAGCAATGCCCCTGCTGCCGCCGCCACACCCCGGGCTGGCAGCCCCCACGTATCCTGCACATATCCAGCTCCAGCCTTCTGGTTGCTGGGGTGAAAGGGCCTCTTCATCTCCACGGGGAGAGGTAGATCAATCCCTGGCTCCAACAAGGAACCTGCTTTTTTTATTTTATGCACCACTCCCACCGCCCCATCCGCTCCAAGGGCTCTTTATTATGTCTTTTAATTCTCGGCTGCGAGTGGGAGGGAGCGATGAGGAGAGGGGGGCAAAGCCCTCACAGTGGGGAAAGGCCCCAGTCACCAGTGTGTGAAAAGAGAAGGCAGCGTGGGGATTAAAAACGTCAACTTCATGGGAAGTGATTGATATTTAATAGCTTCACTTGATTGCTGTGAGGCTGAGACATGCACAGCGCCCCAAGGGCAGCTGTGAGCCCTTGGAGAAATCCACTGGGCTTCCACTGGAAGGGCTAGAATTCCCCTTACCTGGGCTAGTGGAAGGTGACCCTGCCCATGGCAGGGATTTTGGAGCGAGATCATCTTTTAAATCCCTTCCAACCCAACCCATTCTGGGGTTCTGTGAGCAATGATGCCATTTCTGGGTGTCTCGGGCACAGGATGGGGTGAAAGAACCACGAGAGGTGAGCTGGGATTACCTGAGGTGAGGTTGGCAGGTCAGGGGCTCATCCTCCCTGAGCCTGGCTGGCACAGGGTGCAGGACACAAGTCCTGGCACAGCAGAGCTGAGCTCCCCTCCCTGCAATGACTTGTTAACTGCAAAAATGCTGCTGAATGCTCTCTCTGTAAAGTATTCTTCAGTTTGCTCGTGTTTGCAGCCACTTTTAGAGCATTAGCTCTGGGTAATCTCCTCAACAGATGCTCTGCTCCTTATCTGCCTCCTGTACAGTCAGGGCCACTGGAGGAATTCATCTGTGTGACAGGAGCGTGTTCCTGCACCACGAGGGATTTCAGCAAGATTTTTATCTGATTTATCTGAGGCCAACAAAAAGTCTTGGATTCCTCCCTCACCACTAGCATGCACGTGCTGCAAACACCAGCACCAACTGCAGCTCATTTCTCACCCACATCACTGCCCATGCCCCTCTGGATGCAGCCAAGAGAGGAATCACTGTGGGAACAACTCTGAGAGGATGGAGATTGCTTCTCGTTGCTCCTTGTGTGACAAAGTGAAGACCCTGGAGCTTTCCTGGCATGGCTGGCAGTGGTTCCCAGCACTGCACTTCATCACTATCTCAAAAGCCAACGTGCCTTTATTGTACCAAGCCTGCTCTGGGCTCCAACGCCCCATCAAGACCATTAAGCTTTTCCTTTCATCCGTGCAAGTGAATTCTATAAACTGCTTTTCTGGCTGCCACTCTCAACACGCTTTTAAACACATCCTTGCATGTTCTGAGAGCTTTATCCCAGATTCATGTGTGCCATCTGAAAATCCCCCTATCCTGAGAGGCAGGCGCTCACAATGTTTTTTGGCAATATTCCTGCCAGCACCTGCCTGGAAAAGCAGGATGCATTCCTGTCCATGCCTTGGCTCTTCTGTCTCGAGGAAAACAGCGTGCCAGGAATAAACAGCCACAATGCCCCACAATTCTTTTTTAAAGGCTGTTCTTGTCCCAGTGTGCTCCATCAACAAAAATAACCTGTTCCACCCTCCTCAGCAAGGTTCACCTGGAGCCCGAAAGCCTCTTTGGAATGGTGCATGCAAAGTGCATCACAAAACCAGGCCTCGAAAATAACACTGATCTCTTTTGATCTCATTCCTTTCCACGCCAGGCCGACGATTCCCAGGCCAAGAATGTCACTAACTTCTCATATTTCTCCTGGTCATTTCTGTCCTGAAATTGGAATGCAGCCACAAGTGAAAGGGGGTTGGACGCCCTCGTGTCAGAGATCCAGATTTGAGAGACATTATCTCATCGATAGTGGACAACAACAAGGCTGGCAGGATATTCCCTGGAAGGTTCAGTGCACGTGGCAAGGGACACAGCAAGGCTCAACTCCAGTGCGGAAAGGTCCTGGCAGCCTTGGAAAAGTGGAGCTGGAGAGCAGTCAGGCTGGGGAGGCAGAGGATGCAGGAAGGCTGAGTTCGCTGCCACAGCACAATGATCAGGAGTGAAAGAGTCAGATTGCATGGGGGGGAGGAGGGGAACAGGACTGAAATCTCTGCAGTAGCTGAGGAAACTGGGTTTGTTCAGTCTGGAGAAGAGGAGGCTCAGGGGACACCTCATTTCTCTCTACAACTCCCTGACAGGAGGCTGTGGTGAGGTGGTGGTCAGGCACTTCTGCCATGTCTCGAGTGAAAGGACCAGAGGAAACAGCCTGAAGTTGCATCAGGGGAGGTTCAGACGGAGAGCTCAAAAAAGTTTGGCTGGAAAAGCGGTCAGGCATTGGAATAAGTTGCCCAGGAAGGGGGTGGTGTCTGGATGTGGCACTTGGGGACACGGTTAGGGGGATTAGGATGTTGCTGGGTTGGTGGTTGGACTTGATGATCTTGAAAGTCTCTTCCAGCTGTGATGGTTCTGTTAATTTATGTGAAATCTGCACTTCTTTGCTATGGCTTGAGAGGAAAATTATGTGGCTGAGGGAGAGGAGCACACAACGGGTACCCTGAAACATCCGGGTGTGAGGTCAGCGTGAGAGAGCAGGACTTACAGCCCTTCTCTGGGGTGGCAAACACGGAACTAAAGCTACATCTAAAGCTCCTAATACCCTTTCAAAAGCCCCTTATGCTGGTATTGTCCTTGAGAGAAAGTTCATCTCTGGTGCTTGGCAGCAGCTGTGTTTAGCCTGGAGCACAGCACAAGCACTGGCAGATAAGGTGGCACCGGGAGGTTTTGCAATCCCTGAGCCCTCTGGGTCCTTCTGGGGGAAAACTTCAGAAGGGCCCGATTTCATCACAATGCAAAATTAGAAAATGGTTGCAGTAGGGGAAGAAATCACATGAGAAAGGAAAGGAACAGCTTCAAATGCTCATCATCCCCTCCGGCGCTGTCCCAAATCCCGTTAAAGCGCCAGCTCTGAGCCTGCAGGTGTGGAAAGCCTGGCAGGCAGCATTGCAACAGTGTGTTTGCAGGGAGCATCCTCCTGAAACAACCTTAAACTGCCAAAAAACATGTCAGTTTAAGTTATGCTGCCTGTAAGAGTCGTGCTTGCGGGCCCCAGCACTGCAGGGACAGGTGGAGACACCTCCCTCGGCTCTGAGCACCTCAAGAGGGACCCAAGCTCTTCACATTTTGGGGGGAACGAATGTAATGGGACCTGGGAGCTCCTAAATCCATGTGTCCCACTCCTCAGGGGCTCTGAACTGTCAGATCCAGCCTTGCCCACCCCGAGGATAAACCTTTGCTTGCCCCACATCCCCCTGTGGATCCTGGGTGTTGTGGGTGGACTTGGGGGTGAATGTGCCTTGTCCTGCCTTTCTCCAAGATTTTTTGTTCTGGGGAGCAGCAAGCTGAGAAATTTGGTTTGCCCTCACTCCTGCTCCCAACCCTCCAATTGGGATAGCAGGATCGTGTAAGTTGGAAAGCGCCTTAAAGCCCATCTCATTGCAGATCTCCCTCTATCCCCGGCTGCTCCAAGCCCCGTCCAGATGCAGAGCAATATCTGGGCTGGTGTGACCCGCCGGCCGCAGGCTCCACGAGAGGGAGCTTCGGGCTCATCCCTAAAATCCTCTCCCGGGCCAAGCGGAGTCACAAGATGGTGCTGTTGTCTCATGGCAGGGCCATGAGGGACCAGGGAAAGCTCCTGTGCACAGGGACCCCCGGGGACCCCCCCGTGCCACCGCAGCGCCCTGCCAGCTGCGTGCAGGACAGAGCCCAGCACCCGAATGGGAGCTTCTCCCAAATTTGAGCCCGTTTCCAGCCCTCCTTCGCAGTGATCCCAAGGCTCTGCCTGGTTTTTCTCAGGAAAAGCTGCTGGACCAGCGATCTAGAAGGGAAACTCGCCAGCGAGTGTGGCTTGACACCCAACCTGCCCTTCCCATGTCCTGAGATAATGTCCTGCCCTCGGGGGGAAGGGTCTGTGTCCCGGAGATTACAGCTTTTATTGGGGTAAAATCAATCTGTGGGGCCATGAACCTCACAGAAAGGGGTCCTGGGGGTGGGGACATGGCAGGGAGAAAATACAGAGGGGGTGAGGGTGTCCCCCTCCCCAGGGACCACCGGCTCTGCCGAGTGACAGGGATGTGGGGTGTGGAGAGCCCTTGCTCACACTTCCCAAGGGGAAAGCTCCAGCCTGGGCTTCAGGAAAACTTTCCCATGAAAGATTCCCTGAAACTGGTACATTCCCACAAGGGGCTTTGATTTCAGCCTATTGGCATTTTCCGATGAGAAAGCGCCCCGTTGGAAATTCCCAACCAGCAGAGAGGAGCTCCCTGGTGTGTCAGGGGAGGCTTCCTCTGCACGCAGGGAATCTCACACCAGCGGAATCTCGTGTCTGGAGGCTCTGGATAAAGGGGGATGAAGTGCAGCCAGCACTGCTCCCAGCGCAGGGCAGCCAGGGAGTCCTGCAGGGCAACAGCTTTTGCTCTCCTCGGGCTGCTCCTTGAGTTCCAAACGCTTTCCTCTGGAAATTCCTCTTCCATCAGGGCGATGCTGCTCTCAGCACAGGCAGAGCAGCACAGAGCAGGGGCAGGAGCAGCTGGGGCCACGGAGCACAGGGAGCACAGCTGATGCCTTGGTGGGGGTCTGAAGTTAAAGGGGGTCCATAAAATCTGAAATAATGGGAGAAACCAAGGCGAGCAATGTACATATTAGCAAATTTAGGTATTAGGAGGAAGTTGTGAGGATGATGAGGCACGTGTTGGCCAGAGAAGTTGTGGCTGTCCCATTTCTGGAGGCCAGGTTTGGACAAGATCAGCTGCAGTCATGGGGCACTGAAGCCTAAGATGGCCAAGGGCAGGCTGGAGAGGGCCTGGAGCAGCCTGGGATAGTGGGAGGTGTCCCTGCCCATGGCAGGGGCTGGCTCTGGATGGGCTTTAGGGTCCCTTCTGACTCAAACCACTCCATGTATCTGTGACTTCTCAAACAGGTCTGGTTGTTCAGTGATGCTCTTTCCACTCCCCTGTCCTGTGGCTCAGCTGTGGAGGAAATTTCTGTGTGCTGCTCTTCTGGTTTTAACTTTGGGGATCCTCTAGAGAGTGACAGGTTCTTGCACCCCGAGGGATCTTTCTGATGGACCATGGCACATTGCTGTGAGGGGGGCACTGAAACATCCTGGGCTCATCTCAGTGCTTTGTAGCTGCAAAAATGACCTGGGAAAATGGCAAGGCAAGGTGTGTGGAGCCAGGGAATGGGGCAGGCTGGCTGCTGGCCCTGGAAAAGACTGTGCCCTCCTAGGCCTTTGTGAGAAAACCAAAAGCTGGCCCTCCACTCTTTAAAGTAGCCCAGAATTTGGCTCTTGGTGCTTCTTTCTGGTATCATCACTGCTGCAAGGGAGGTGCTCACCTCAGGTGTGCTGGCACAGAGAGGAGGAGTCGCTCCACGGGAGGTTCCCCACTCTCCAGGTGACCTGTGCTGCCTTCAGGAGGGTTTCCAGCCCTGCCCGTGCCATGCAGGGCCTCACACTCCATGAGTGGGGTGGAAGTGATGGAGCCAGAGAACTGAAACCACAAGAAGGTCACTAATCCCCCCCTCTCTGCCCAGGGGCTCCTCTGCCTACACCACACTGGATTCTTCTGTCCTGCCTCACCTTCAGGGCTGCTGCACGAGAGCGAAGCAGAACAGACTCCAGCCCCGACTTTCCCCAGGGCTTTGTCCAGTCTGGAATGCCTCCCCTGAGAGGTTTTTCTGCAGCCCCCCTGGGGTAATGCCCCAGTGCCTGCTGCAGCTCTGATGGAAACCGTGCCTCCTGCCCGTGGCAGGTCCTTCATCTGGCCTCGGGGCTTCCTCCTCTCCGCTTGTTTTCCTGGTGGTTGTCTCTCCAGCCAGTCCCTTTGAGAGGCCTGCACTTCTCAGATGTTATGTCTGGAAGTTTGCTCTGTTTTTTTGGCTAAGGGGCCCAGGGTCTGGAAGTAGAGAGGCTTTTATGGGAACCCAAGTCCCCTTTTGACACGACTTCCTTGTGCTTAAATTTCAGGTTGAGTTACAGGCTCGAACAATTTCTGGTTGGATATCTTTCATTGTCAGAGGGGATTAGGGCAGTGATTATTTACATGCACCTCTATTACACAGAGTCTGTTTCTTTTCTTTCCTTTCTTTTCCCCCAAGTAATTCCACAAAATATGCAAACCTTGATTGAAGCACCCCCCTAGATGGGGGAGAGGGAGTGAACGAGGCTCCTGCCATGCAAAGCGAGGATCTCTGGACTGGGAGATGCCTGTAGGGACCATGATTCTGGAATCCCAGAATTGTCTGGGACCCTCAAAATCATCTGCCACGGGCAAGGACACTTTCCCCCAGAGCAGGTTGTTCAGAGCCCCATCCCAGCTGGCCTGATGCTCTGGGGGAGCATCCTCTTCCTGCTCCTCCTTCCACAGCTCTCCCGGGCAGGCAGTTCCCCCTGGAGCATCTCCTCTCTGCAGGGCTGGAGCTGGGTCCAGCACAGGCTGAATGCCTGGCACACTGGGCTGCTGGTTTGATCTCAGGCAGCTCCTCCCGGGGTTTTGGCTGTTCCCCAAGAAATAGGGAGATATTTTTTTTTTTTTTTAGAACCCAGCATGCATGAGTTTTAAAAGGGATTTTTGATAGAAGTCCCATTTACTCCTTTATTTGGCTTGGGAGGCTGCAGTGGAACAGATTTCTTTACATATCCTTGAGTGTTATTTGATTAAGGTTATGACTGCTAATAAACACTCCAGGGCTATTCTCCATCCCTACCACTTGTAATTCAGGCAAACTGTTGCCTGCATGGAACTACACCTTTTTTATATCAGTACAAGGGACCAGAGTGCTGATTCTGCTCCCCTTTCATCAGTTCGCCAGCGAATTGCTCACTTTGATTTATTCCAACTTTATAATGTAAGGGAAAATAGAAATGGGAGGAGTGCCAGGAGTGTTTCTGGCACAATAACCAGTTTACTTCCTTTTCCTTCACTTTGCCATTTAGAATCACAAGTTCTTCCATAAAACAGCCACGAGAAGAGCATGCATTACCTTGGAGTAAGAAAACTTGAAGCTGCAGAATCAAACTAACAAATCCAAAATGTTGTTTGAAATGTAGGGGAAGCAGGTCCTGCTTGGAAGGGCAGAGGAAGGAAGGGAGCCCAGAGGACTCTGTTCTGTCACTTAGAAAATGAGTGTATTTCTTAGTATGCTTAGGTTTTGCTATGTGAGTAAATATTTTTAAATTTTGGGGAAGGAAAAGAGGGGAGGTGATACAGCCACCTGTGGTACCAGCGTTGGTGCAGCTGTGGTGAGACATCTCAGCACTCTGGAGGGTGGTGAGTGAATCTCAGCCAAAAGCAGCGAGCCCTGGGCTAAGGAATGAGAGGGTCAGGCTCTCCTAGGGGCACACAGCCTGTGTGGAGAGGAGGAAGCAGAGCCTCAAGAGACTCAGACACTGGTGAGTGCAGTCCCCAACACCTGGGGAATAACCAGGGCACCACAGAAGTTTAAAAAACAACAACTGTGCCACGTGCAGTGAAATCAGGACGTGCCTGGGTGTAGCCAGGATGCACTGAAAACACCCCCTGATGTTCAGGTGGGACTCCAGGGGAGCACAGGCAGCTCCCTGCTTGCTCCAAGCTGTGCTGCTCCCCTTTCCCCTGCAGGCTGGGGGCCTTGGGGGATTTTTCCTGGCCCAGCAGCACCTCCTCTCCACAACAGCCTAAGGAGTCTTGGGCTGTGCACTAATGAAAAGCTGTGTGGGCCAGTCCCTAATTGCACCCATCAGTTAAGCTGTCAGAGGGAGCTCTCCTTGGTTCATTATTAGATTCTGGCCCTTGATGAGCTGCAGTCAGGCGTGAAAGGGCAACCTGAGCCCACGGAGGGCTCCACTCCCCCACGGAGCTCAGGGGTTTAGGACTAGTCCTGGTTTTCCAGGTCTGAGCTTTACCTATTGCAGGGAGAAAGCTGAGAGTAAGGAAAGCAGGAGACATTCAGAGGCCTTTTCACATTTTCTGGCCTTTTAGAATTTTCAGGCTTCAGCATTTTGAAGACAAGAAGCCATTGCCTTCGGTGTTGGCTTTTCTGCATAAAATCTAAGGAATTGCAGCTCTGTATGTTCAGCCTCCCTACAAATGGGATGCAGGGATGAGTCCAAGCCCCGGCATCTTTCAGCCACATCTGGATTTCAAAGTGTCCCAAAGGATGGGGTTGAGGGTTATTTCTCCACATTGTGGTCCCTTTAAATTCTCACCAGACCCAGTGGAAAACAGACATGCAGATGATGGGGTTTAATGACAACAGCACCAGTTTTTATTTGAACCAGGGTCTTTATGGGGAGATGTGTTTGTTTTCTCAGGCCACACATTATTAACCAATCCCTCGACTTTGTTTTTATGGTCACATTGTGAGCAACTTCCCACTTCTCACCCCTTCTCTCCATCAGAACACTCTGGCTCTGGAGTGGTGTGTAAGGCATCCTGGGCTGCTGCTGCTGCTGCAGGGCATGAATTTCCATTCAGCAATCCTGATGAATCCCGAAGAACCCTCTTCCTTACTGGGAAAGTCAGACTGGGAACTTCCTGCTGCTCTTTGGGCAAGATCAGCTGCAGCCATTAGGCATCAAGGTTTAGTATGTGTTCCAAGGCCAGGCTGGACAGGGCTTGGAGCAGCCTGGGATAGTGGAAGGAGTCCCTGCCCAAATGGAACAGGATGGGCTTTTGGAATGGCCTGCCTGGGGAGGGGGTGGAGTCACATCCTGGGATGTGTTTAAAAAAGGATTGGATGTGGTTTAGTTGAGGTGTTGGGGCATGGGTTGGACTCCATGATCTTAAAGGTCTCTTCCAGCCTAGTGATTCTGTGATTAAGGTCCTTTCCAACCCAAACCATTCTGGGATTCTGTTCCCTCTTGGTATGAAGGGGTAATAATTTTTTTATTTTTGCTTTGTCTTCCCCATGTATCAGCCCCATTCTTATTCCAAAGCCCCTTCTCCTCTCCCAGTCCAAGTCTGCCACTTGCTGGGAGAGAAGAGCCCATTTGCCCAGAGCTCCAAGTGAAACACTTACAGGACCTTGTTCTGGAGTGTTTGGTTATGTTGAACCAGGAGAGAATAGGCTTTTTGCTGGTCCTTCCTAGATTTGAGAAGCATTGAAATGATGGCTCATGGCTGTGCATGAGGTGCTGGGCAAAGCCAGAGTGCTGGGAAGGGGATTCAGACAGCTGGGACCCCCCCAGCCCCCAGGGGCTGAGCTCTCCCTGCTGCCCAGCTCAGGGGGCTGCCCCAGCCTCCTGCCAGCCTGGGGACAATCCAGGGGCTCCAGTGCTGTCACCCTCACATGGGGCACTGCTGGCTGGCCCTGAGTGAGTCCTGAGTGAGTTCTGAGTCCTGAGTGAATCCTGAGCAGCCCTGAGCTGTCCTGAGCTCCCCTGAGCTGCAGGGATTGATTTGGGGGCTGTGCTCATTGACCTGCAGACCCCAGTGCTCTGAGGAAAGCCCTTTACCCCAAACTGCACTATTTCTGCTCTTCTTGACCACAGAATAACCCAGGGCAGACAAAGCTGCCCGAAAGCCTGACCACCACCACATTTCTGAGCCATCCCAGCCTCCTTTCCTCTGCTGCTGGCACCCTCCAAGCTGAGCCCCAGGGGCTCTCAGGTGAGTTAGCTGGCTAAGGAAACAGTGAGATTAGTCAAGAGAACACCCAGCAGAGGACACAGCACCAGGGCACAAAGGACACAGCCACCACAAGAGGAAAGTACTCGGTCTCTGCAGGGGCAGAGCTGTTATGAATAGCTAGGAGAGCAGCTTTTGGTGATTTCAGCTTTACTAAAAGACACAGTCTGGGTGAGGGGGCCCGTGGGGTGTGCACACAGCACTGCTGCTCCTGAGACCACCCAGAGGAGGAGGAGGAGATCAGTTCCATTGTCCAGCAGATCTGGGTCTTCTCCCCTCAGGAGAGTCTCCATGCAGCCCCTGGCTGTGTTTGAGTTCATGGTCCCTGTGTCACCCATGTGCTGTTCTAGTGAGGGTGACAAAGGTGGAAGGTTCCATCTCGGGGTGTGATGCTGTCCCATGCTTTCTCTGATTGAAGGTGTTGTTTTAATCTTTGTATGGTGGCTCCTCATTTTAGGGGTCTTAGTTAGGCAGGCCAAGCCTTATGGGAGTTCATATTTGATTATTTAATGATGCAAGCTTTCTCCTTGTCTCGGGTGGTTGGACATTTTGGGTGAGAGGGGGGCAGAGGGGGCAACACCCAACAGCAAGGGGATTCACACAACTGGGAACAATTCAACTGGGAAATAATTAACTTACATAATTATGAAACATTTATGAACAGGCAGCTATGAAACAGACAACCTCCAACACAATATCAGAACCTCCTTCATGTTAACCGTTAATCAGCTCTGGAAATCTATTTTCTACTGAGCTGTCTGCAGCAGCAGCAGGCTCGGGGGCTTGCCCACCAGCCCCCTTCTCACCAGGTTTCCCACTTGTGATTTCACAGAGCCTCCTCCCGTAGTCCCAGCCTTTGCCTGACAGGCAGGAATCTGAAAGGAAACAGGCTGTTCTGGAGGGCTGGCGGGGGTCTCTGCTGAGGAGCAGCTGTTAATCACCAAATATCCGTGGCTCCCAGCAGCTGCCTGGTGTTTATCTTGCCCTGGCTATCTCCCGGGCCAGCAGACTGTGCAGCCAAGGCAAACACGAGTGGAGCTGGGATGGTTTGCACACAGGGATGCACGTGTGCTTTGTGTGCTGGGCACAGCCAGGCTGGGGCTGTGTCCTGCACGTGCCCACCAGTGCTTGGTGTTAATGGAATGGGCTGTTTTGTGGGGGTACAGGTGAGGGGAGGTGGCTCACAGGAGTTCTCTTGCTCAATAATTTCCTGAGTTCCCTCTAAGCTTTTTATGAAGCTTTTGAGGTAAAGTGGAAAAATACAGAACTTCCCAAATCTTCCAGCATCAGTCGTGCAGAGGCTTTAAAGTGCACCTCAAAGGCAGTTCCCTGGGCCATCCCTCAGGGAAAGGAGCAGGAGGAAGAAGGCTAACAAAGCAAACTGTACCACCTACAGAAGAGAAGGAGGGCTCACCCTATGGCTCCAATTAACCTGTCCTCACAGGTGTGTGAGGGCACGAGGTCATATAAATCAGACTCAGGAGAAGCTGAGTTTTCCTGGGAAGGATTGAGAGAGGCAGCTCTTGCCTGTTTGATGTCCTTTTTGTGGCAAGAAGCTTGCAGTGACCTCAGAGATCAAAGGCTTGAGGAGTAGCAAGGAGGATGTGTGTGTTATACCCTGCTTTTTCTGAAGGCTTACAACTTCTTTTTCCCTGTTCCCAGGTCCTTTCTGGAACAGAGCATCCTGAGCTAGCACAGGACAGCAGAGGATGTCCTGGCTGCATCTGAGCTGCTGATTGTGTGATAAGGGAGGGTTTAGCTGAACTTCTGGGTGGTGGGAACCAACTGGAGTTTTCTTTTATTGAATTTCATCTGCAAGTGTCCAAAGAAGCACAAGGTTGTGTTGCTGAGTGTTGTGAAGCTTCCAGCTAAAGGGTTTGTGGTTTTTGTTTACCACGCATTTGGCTGGGTATTTGATATTGTTTTGTAATGACAGCTCCAGGTCCTGCTTGCTGCTGACCCTCCCCTGAGGCTCCAAAGGCTGTCAGGCACTGAGAGTTATCCCTGGCTCCACTGGATGCTGTGTGCCTTGGACTTCCCTGAGCCCTGTGGAATCTTGCAGATTCTCACACCGAGTTCCTCAGGGGCAGCTGCACGGGGCAAGCTGCAGTGCTGGCTGTTGGAGAGGGTGTTTTTGGGGAGGTGGGAAGCTGGAGGCTGTGCTGAGCCCTGTTTTGGGCTGTGCACAGCTGAGTGAGGGGGTGTGAGTTTGCCTGTCCCTGCTCTGCCTCTTGCTCTGTGAGTACAGTGAGTGCTTCCATGGACATTGTGCAACAAAGGCCAGGGCTCCTTCTAATGCAGCTCTGCTTTCTTGGCTGTAAATGCCCAATTTTCCTTCAGGTCCAGCTCTGGTATTTATCAATTAACTTCCTCCAGATCCTGGGAACAGCCACAGCTGTCCTTCCCTTCAGCCCAGAGCACCCACTTCCTCCTGCCTTACCTCATCCCACAATCACTGTCCCTCAGGACACCCTGGGCTGCAGCAGCCTCTCCATCTGTCCTGTCCTGTCCCGTGTGCATGCAGCAAAGCCTCAGAGCAGGCAGGAGTGGCAGGGAGCAGCCAGGTGTCCAGGCAGGGCTGGGCTGTGTCTGCCTGGGCTGTGGGAATGCCAGGAGCCTTCTGCTGCTGGCTGGCTGAGGAACAGCAGTGGGCAGGCTCTAGTGGCTCCTGTTCCCACCAAAAATGACAAATCCTTGGGCTCTCCAGCCTTTGCTGTAGGTGAGAGACTTCTCCAAAGGGAGAGCCCCTCTTTCTGGAAGGAAAAGGACAGGAAGGGAGGAGTTCAGCTGGACCAGACTCACTAATAATGAACTCGTCAGCTGCTAATATGCTGAGAGGATGTGGCAGCCCATGGATTTGTTGCTCCTCTGAAAAGCCAAGAGTGTCCTGAGGTGCAGATCCTTCCTTTCCCCTGTGGAATGCTCGGAACAGGCTGTTTGGGATTGCCACACAGCAGGGTGAACGTGCTGCCCTGAAAGGAGGAGTGGAAAAACTGCACAGAAACACCACTGTGCCCTGGGGACAGTTCAGGAGGCAACCCCATGGCAGGCACAGTCTGGAAGTCCATCCCCTCTGGTTTATTGTCCTGATTTCCAGGTGGTAAAGGGAAGCATCACCTTTGGCTTTGCCTCATTGGAGCTGGCAGGTCGGGGCTCTGCAGTTTCCATGGAGCTGGCACAGCATGGAGGGGGTGGGATTCCTCTGGAGGGTCTTGATGCTCAGGGTGGATCAGGGCACCCCGGGATAGGATGGAGTGCAGCAGCATCTCAGCCTGGCCTCCTTCTCATCCCACCAAAAATCTCAGGGAGATTCCCAGGGTTCTGTGGCTTGGTGTGGGAGCAGTGGGGTGTGGAGGGAAAGCAGCCTTGCTCTGCCCCTGGACAGCCTGGCCAGACAGAGCAGAGGCAAAGGGGGGCAGCAAAATTATCCCTGGTGCTGGCTTCAAATTCCAGACAGCCCCCAGTCCTTGTCCTGCCTGCTGGAAGCAGAGGGGCTGGGCACACCTGCCTGGAAGGCTGTGGAGCTGCAGGAAGGTGAGATGCTGAGAAAATACCGTGTTCTTCCCTGTCTGAGTGCTGCTGCTCTTCCTCAGCTTCCCTCGACATCCCCTGTCATCATCCCCAGTGTTTGTGGCGTCCCAGCCTGTCCTGTGTCCCCCTATCCTGGTGAGGGGTGTCTTGTGCAGGGTACTTGGACATTTTTAGTCATTTTTCTCCCCTTCCCTTGTTTTGTTGGGAAGAACAAGCCAGAGTCAAAACCCAGCTGCTGTCATTGGGGGTCCTGTGGGTATTTGTGTCCTGAAATGAAATTTTCCTTTCTGAGCTGATGAATTTTGTTGTTTCTGGCTTCCACTTATTCAGGAGGCAGACATCCTGTTCTCCATCCTCTCCTCATCCCTTGACTGATGCCTGCTGTTAGCTGAGGGCATTTGGTAGCCCACTGAGCAAGCCACCATGGGAGGACAACATTTTCCCTATAATTTACGTGGGGGCATTGTTCCCTGCTTTAAATTTAAATTTAATGCCCTAATTTAACTAATTAAAACCTAATTGCCCTAATTTAAACAAAGTGGTGGTTTTGAATGAGTTTCGGGGGTTTGTTGCAGAACTCTGCTGTTAAATAGGTTTGGGGTGTTTTGTAGAGAGGAGGTTCTGCCTCTGAGTTAAGGTTGCAGAGTTGGGCAGCTCTTACAAGCAGAGCCTGTATAAAAATGTGTTTGAGCCCTCCTAAACCTTCCTGTAATTCCATGAGCTGCAGCGTGGCTCTGACGATGCTTGGAGGGGGGAGCTGCACACTGGAGTCACCTGGCACCGGTCCCAGTCAGGATGGAGGTCACTTCTATTGACCTGAGTACATTCAAAACAATCACTTAGGTGTGAAAAAATCCACTGCCTGTTCCCAGGGCTCCTTAGTCCCCACCCAGTGTATTTTTAAAATATTCATAATGAGCTGTCATCTTGGCCAGGGCTCACTTGGCCATTGAGGGCTGGTGGTAACAATGAGACCACAACGTGCAGGCAGAGGCACAGGAATGAGGGGCTTTCTGCTGGTTTATTGTTTTCCCCTGCTCTGTCTTGAGCAGTTTGGAGTGCTGCAGTGGTTTCCAACAGCTGGCCCAGCCATCATCCTGATCGTGTTGCTCTGTGCTTCACCGAGCTGGGGGGACTTGGCAACCCGGCAGCTGTCCCAGAGCCTGAGCCATGAATGAGCTCAGAGGGGAAGGAGAGAGGCTTGGATGGGAGAAAGTGTATTAGTGGTGGCTTTTTTTTTCCAAGTGAGAGGCTGACAGAGCTGCCTGGCTCCAGGCACAGCCTGAGCAGGTGCTGTGTGTGCTTTGCCCTCCCGTGTTTCTCCCCCCTGGTCTGTGCCTGGACCCTTCTGGAGCACTTGGGGTGAGGGGTGGCCACAAGAAGCTCGTCAAAGTCTGCCCATCCCTGCAGCTCTGGGCTCTGGGCATTGCTCATCCTGTCCTGGGAGCTCCCAGGCAGTTCTGCCAATCTCTTCCAGTGCTGGTCTCCAGCTGGGCTTGGCTCTTCCCACTCTGATGCCCCACACAGATCTATTTTTTAAGCTGTGTTTCAGGCTTGAATGCACGCTGCTGACAGCCTGTCAGAGGTTTTATGCTGCAAATCCCAAGTGCCAGAGCTGCTTAAAAAGGGTTTTGAGCAAGATGCTCAGTGTCCCTTACAGCATCCTCCTGTCCCGTGCAGCACTGTCCCCTCATATCAGACCAGACCCAACAGCTCAAGCTGCTGTGAGATTCTGAGGATATTTTATACCATGCACAAGGGAGGGATGAGAGATTCATCCCTTATTTCATGCCTGTGTCCTCAAGCCCGTGTCTCAAAATGATGTGGGCTGTGTTTACAGTTTCCTTAAAATAATCCACAGAGACCCAGTGAAGTTGTAGCATGGTGTGAGGGTGTGATTCCCTTCTTGTGGAGCCCAAAACACTCGATGAACTTGGTGAACCCTCTCTAAAATGTGGCTTGCAAAGCAAAATCCCACTCCTGAGTGGGTGTGTGTGAGGTGGGGGCAAAGCAGAAAAATGTGTTGTGGTGTTTCCTCGGGTGAGAAGAGTTGGGCAAAGCAGCCCAGGCTGCTCCTGCTTTTCAACAGCTCCTCTTTAACTGGTTTGCTGCCTCCAGCACCCAGGGCAGTCCCAGAGCCTGCTGGGGGTTCCATTTGCAAGGCAGCCCCTCGGGGTTTGTGAGGATGTGTGGCAGGATGATCTGCAGCAAGGGGTGGGCAAGGCTGAATCCAAAGCTCCTGTGAGGCACTGCATGCTCTGAGCTTTAGTATGACAGAAAATAAGGGACTACTGTGCCCCCCCTAGGCTGTGGCAGTGTGCTCTCACTCTTGCTCTGCTGTTCTCCACCAAGCCTTGGCTTCTCTGCTCCCTGTGGGTGCAGGGTTGGCTGCTCTGCCTTGATCTTATCCACTGGCACCTGGAAAGCTCCTGGCTTGTGTTATTCCTGGCCTGTGTCATCTCTCCGTGGTGATGATCACTGCTGGACCTCTCAGTTTAGCTTTGTGCTGGTCTCTGCAGGTTTTATCAAGGATGGTGCTCTGTGTGCCACTCACCCTGGGCATGCCCCATCCTTCCTCCTGTTGTTTCCAGCACAGCTGCCCTGGTGCATTGCATCCTGCTGAGAGGTCAGGATCAGCTGGCTGGGCTGGGCAAACCCCTTTGTTTTTGGAAGGGGTGGACTGAAGGCCAAGTTGTTGGTTGGTTTTGGGCTTCTCAGGCTTGTTTGCTTCCAACCTCTGCCCTCAGGGAGCACAGAACCATAAAGGGGGGCAGTGGTAAGCACAGGGCTGAGATCAGCTGTGGCTGTTGATGCCTTGAGATTTTATCCTTTATATTTTCCAAATCCTGTGCTGCATTAGTGCAGAACTCTGAACTCCACATGAAGTGTCAGCTGCTGCCTTCACATCTTGGTCAGACAAACAATTGCTCTGGGCCTGAACCCACGGACACCCAACAGCCTCAGGCCCCAAAAAGCAAAACAGAAGGGAACTGGGGAGGAGCAAAGTGGGGGAATGTGACTTCATTACCTGAATTCATTGGAGAATGAACCCCTGATATGCAAATGGACCAAACTTGTAATTGTGTGAAAAACTGGTGACCATGGTCCATGGTGGGTGCAGCCCTGGGAGGCTCCGAGTGCCCAGGGTGGATCTGCCAAAGGCCTTTGATCAAACCCACACTGTTCTCTAACTCTGTGCAGCCCCTGGGCCAGGCAGCCACCCCAAGGCACCACTGTAAGTGGAGGAACAATCAAGTTTTCTACCTTAATGCTCACTGCAGGTGCCAGGTCTTTCCTGTGTTTTTCCAAGCAGATGCCATGCTCTGGGGGGGAACTGGCCAGGAACTGGCTCCAGGAACTGTGGAAAGAACACTTGTGGGCTTATTTAGATACCAGTGCCCTGCTGCTCTTTGGAGGGCATTTGTTACATGGCTCTTGAAGTTATAAATTTTTTGCTGTGCACCTGGAAAGGTTTTATAAGCTGTGAGAGGAGGGCTGGGATGCTTTCTAAGTCATGGATGGGGACTGGTTGGGGCAGACACTCTTAATTCTTTGACAATGTGGAACTGCAGTAGTGAAATCCACATTAAATTAAGACATATGAGTGCAGAAGGAGCTGTTGGAGGAGTTTGCTGTGTTTAGCACAAGAGAGCCAAATCTGTGTTCCCTTGGTTGTGTCTCAACACCACAGATGCCTTGAGCTGCCTGGCACGGGGCTATTTCTGCTAAGGTTGAGTTGAAAGAGGAGTTTTCATGGGATGGCATTGAACTTTGAGTGAAGGCTTTGGCTCTGTCACATTGAACTTTGAGTGAAGGCTTTGGCTCTGTCACACTGAACTTTGAGTGAAGACTTTGGCTCTGTCACATTGAACTTTGAGTGAAGGCTTTGGCTCTGTCACAACCTTTTTCTGCACTGAGAGGAGTGAGCTCAGGCCTCTGCTGCTTTCTCTGACAATAAACCCTGTTCTGAGGTGTGCAGGAGAGCACTAAATCTCAGCTCCCTGTGAGTTATTTCCTTGAGCTCTTGATTACACTCTAGCACATGCACCCCTGGTATGATCCAGGATGGATGAGGTTCCATCCATTTCTTGTGAATACCTCATGGATCTCCAGCAGCTGCAAACAATTTATTTTGGGTGCAATCAGTTAACGTTTTGGTGAAGTGCTTTGAAGATGTACAGCATCCTGAAACGCTGAGCTTTGTTTCATTATTATTACTATTTAACATCTCTGTGCAGCTGAACTACTGTCAGACATCCTCACTTAATAACAAGTTTTGTGTCTGGATCTTCTCTGCAAAGGCAGATTTTTGGCCCAGGGGATGGTGCAGTGATCTAATAGAGTTTGCAGTTATATACTGCCTGTCATCCCAGTCTCCCAACGTGCTGTACAGGCACCACTTAATTCTCACCATTTGGTGGGGCAGGCTGGCAATCCATCATCTGTGATTCCATGATATCCGTGCAGATGCGAGGCTGAAAAGGTGACCTTTGTGAGGAGGGACAGGAAGGAATTAGACCCAGATTCCCCAGGACCTGCTCTCCCCATTTATGAGGTGGAACAGGAAGGAATTAGACCCAGATTCCCCAGGACCTGCTCCCCCATTGCAGTTCCAGTGCCCTTTCACTGCATCCATCCCACGGCTCACAGGAACCTCTCCCACTCCTTACAAAGGGATCTGGCAAGTGCTGGCTGTAGATATTCTTATTTTGGATCAAAAAACTCAGAGCTGGAGTTTGCTGCTGTGCAAAAAGCTCGTGCCCTGCAGAGGTTGAAATCCAAAGCAGGTGACACTCAGGGTAAGTGGGAAAGCAGGAATGAGCAACTCCTGAAGCCGTGTGAAGTTTGGAGTGAGGTTTCTGTCATCAAAGGATGGGTTGTTGTCTTTGCTTTCTCTTCTTGTGATGCCACCTGGAGACCAGGCATTGATTATGTTATTTAATTCCATCCCTGGCCAGCAGGGTTGCTGGCAGAGCTCTCCAAGGAGCTGCTCTTTGGGATGCTGTGGGAAACCAGTCTGACCAGAGGCCACCCAGCAGCCTCAATCCTCCTCCTGGGACTGGGAGAGGGACTGAGCCAGTCCCTGTGTGGCAGGGCAGCTTTCCTGCTCTTTCCTGTGGCTGTCCAAATCCCCCCTTTTCACCAGAAACATTTAAAAAATCCCTTTAAAACTGAGGATGTTCACTTTAAAATCCCTTTAAAACTGAGGAGGAGATGGAGCTGTGGAACTCCATCACGTCTTGGACGTGAGCATCCAGCCTAGAACACTTGGGAAGCAGTTCCTCCCCTCCATGCATCCCCCAACCCACCCCAGGGACAGCAACAACGTGGAAATAAAATAAATTAACCGGCTCTGCTATCCTGACAAATAAAGAGCAGCTCTTCACGAAGGCCCTCGGTGTTGTTCTCCCTGCCAAGAGTCGTTTAAACAGCGTCGTTAGTGACTTATCTCTGCTGAAGCACCAGCGAGAGCTGATGGGGGAGACCCCGCGGTCACTGCTGTGCTGAACATCTGTCTGCAGCTCCAGATGTTTGCTCCCCACGTGGGGAACCTCCTCCCCTCGGCCACAGGCTGGGACAGGGGATTTGCAGCTCCCTGCGAGGCTCGGGGGATGCTCACACTGAAGTTTGGGGTGACTGACAGCCCGAGCAGGGAAAACCCCTCCTGCTCACTCACAGCTTTGAACGGGCCCTGCTCCTGCCAGGGAGAGCTGCTGCTGCTAACCGGGCAGCCGTGATGGGGAGGAGTGAGTGCCCTGAGCAGCCCTGGTGGGAATGGGGCTGCAGAGCCCAAAGCCTTGGAGCCTCCTAAGCACCGCAGCCGATTTACCTTCCCGACGAGAACACAATGTTATCTGCATCTTAAAGCGGGGAATAAAGAGATTGTTCCTGCCCTCGAGTCTGCTTGGTCCCAGTGTATCCAGCTGGTGCTTTACTGGAGTCTGAGCTGCTCTTAAATGTCCCCTTGCTCCCCATCTCACCGGGTCCAGGGACTGCAAAGGGGTTTAAGATGACTGTATGTGGCCCTGCCCCAAAAGTGCATCCCAGGGAAGGGATGGAAAACACTTTAACCCCGGTAAAAGCCCCCACAAAAGTCTTGTGGTGTTAAATCCCCAGCTTTGCCAGCTGAGGTTGCCCAGGTTCCCTGAGTGTGCCAGGTCTTCTCCCAGGTGGAGCTGTCTCCTGCAGGCAATGCTGTGCAGGGTCAGCTCTGCCCAGGGAGCTCAGGCCCAGGACTGGCAGCCTGATAAAATAAACCAGCCAAAAATTTGCCTGGAATTCTAAAGTCTGGTTTAGGGCTGTTCAATTTGAAACCAATCAAGCCAAACTTTGAAACCCATTTGCTTTGTGAACTCTTCTTTGCTTGCTTGTTCAAATACTGGGAGGGAAGCCAGCTCTGGAAATGAAGTCACTTTTGAAAATGGCTGCTCTCCCCAGAAGGAGGATCTGAACATTCCCATTGTAATTTAAAGTCATTTTCCCCCTCCTCCACCCCCCCAAAAAAAAAAATATTATGAACTTGACTTCTGAATCAGCCCCTCCCATATGTCCTCAAATTAAAAAGGGGGGGCATAAAAAAAGACACTGGCACTACAAGACCTTTTTTATGACACCGATTTTATTGCCCCGGATTCAGCCCATTGACAGGCTATAAAAGTTTATTGGAAGCAGATACAGCCCGTCAATGGGCTGACCAGTGCCCCTGGCTGGGATTCATCCCCAGGCTGCTGGAGAAGGGATGTGGGTTTGTGGCATTCTCTGCACTTTGGCTGTGTTGTCCCCAGGGAGAATTCCCTGCAGGGAAATGCCCCTTGGTCTGGCCCAGGGTGTGAGTCAGCTCTCTTGTGCTGACAAGCTCTCTGGTGAATCTCTGGGGTCAAAGGCATGGCCGGGGTTATTGTGCCAGCAGGACTTTCCCTGGCAGCTGGATTGCACTGGGATAAAATTCCCATGAATGCAAGGGCAGCCACGGACACATCCTCAACATGGGGTGAGGTGTTCTGCAGGAGAGGAGCATCCCTCTCACAGAGCCCTCCAGGAAAAGTGCAAACCAAGGTCGTGCTGTTTCTTGGGACTCTTGTGAACTTGGAAGAGAACTTTTTCTTAGGGAAACAGCTCTTGGTTCCAAAGGACAGCTGCTATTAATTCCTGTGTGCTTTTGCAGGATACCTGGCCCACCTGTGGCACGAGTTTGATGTGCAAAAGCCTTGGGCGTGTTGGGGACTGCCCATCAAATGTGCTGCCTCATCCCTCAGGGGCCCTGGAGTTTATCCCAGCAGTCCTTGATGATTTGGGTTGGATCACCTTTTGTACAACAAGGACCAATTTTGCCTTTACCTGCACTCCTGTGCTTGTTCCCTGCTTCGTGCTGAGCTGCTGCAGCAAGGTTTGTCCAAAGCAGAGTGAGATCCTCAGCAGGGGCAGGGTGCCAGATCTGCCGTGCCCCCAGGGCAATGAACTCCAATAACTCTTTCCCTGAGAGACACTCAGAGACCCTCACAGGACAGGGCTGTGTCCCCCTGCCAGACCCCTCACCTTGCTGACCCGTGCCAGTTTGGCTGTGCTGTCAGCAATCCTTTGCTGGGGGAGCAGCATTAGGCAAACGCTGTTTTTGTATCCACAACAGTGTTGCATCAAGGTTGCCGCGTGTCATTTCATCACTCCGGCCAACGACAAGCTCAGGGCTTGGAGTGTGGAACCTTATTTTTTAATAAAGGAAAAATCTTTGCTCTTTTTATTCTGCATCTGTCAGCGATCTCACTTGGCTCGGCCCTGGAGGAGTTCAGCTGGCCCTCGTGTTAAGGAAAACCAACAAATTAGTACAGATGTTTTTCTGAGAGCTACGGGGATCAGGGATCAGTGATTTAATACTGCCTGATATTTGATAGGGGACGCCCAGGGAATATGTGCTGGAAACCAGGAAGTAATATTACTTGAAATCAAAATATAAATATGTTCCTAAAGGTTTAGGTAATTTTTTGCAATTTCCCCTTGCACAGTTTTGAATGAGGTCTCTCCTTCTCCTCCTGTTCTTCCTGCACTTGTTCATGTAGGAGCTGGATTCAAAAAGCCAGGGAGTAAAATGGAGGCTGTCTGGGGGGGTTTGTAGAATAATGGAATCCCAGAATGGTTTGTGTTAGAAATCACCTTCAAGGACACCTCCCACTATCCCAGGCTGCTCCAAACCCTGTCCAATCTCACCTTGGACGTTCCAGGGATCCAGGGGCAGCCAGCTGCTCTGGGCACTCTGTTCCAGCCCTTGACCACCCTCCCAGGCAGGAATCCCTTCCCAATACCCCATCTCTCCCTGCCCTCTGGCAGTGGGAGCCATTCCCTGTGTCCTGTCCCTCCATCCCTTGTCCCCAGTCCCTCTCCAGCTCTCCTGGAGCCCCTTCAGGCCCTGCCAGGGGCTCTGAGCTCTCCCTGGAGCCTTCTCCTGTCCAGGTGAGCCCCCCCAGCTCTGCCAGCCTGGCTCCAGAGCTGCTCCAGCCCTGAAGCATCTCCATGATCTCCTCTGGAATCACTCCTTGTCAAGATCTTTTTGTAGGCTTTAGCACAGCTGAGGAGCACACATTTAAAAGCAGATATTTTGAGAGGAAAGTAGCCTTCAGTGCCAGAGGTAGGACTTTGCCTTTGGGAAGCATTCAGGCTTCAGGATCCACCATTCATTGTGCCCTCCCTGCCTCTTGCAACCCAGAGAACTCATGAGAATCAGGACACTCCATGATCCTAGAACTCTGTGAATTGAGTGGGACCCACAAGGATCATCAATTCCAACTCCTGGCCTTCAGCTTAAAGCTCCTGCCAGGATACATCTTAGGAGGGGACAGCATGGAGATGGGAAGTCACTGTGGCTCAGCTCTTCTTGTTGACATGCCAACAAGTTATTTTCCTGAGGGCTTTGGGGCATTTCTTCACTCCTGATGCTCCAAAAGGCCACAAGGCTGTTGTCTTTCAGCATTTTATACCCATGCATGCATACCAGGTGGGAAACCAAGCGTAGAAAGGGAAGGTCAAGACAATTTCCACGTGTTCTGATTTTAGGTGACATCTCTGAGTAGACTTACCATGACCACAAGGAGTATCTGCAATTCTTCTTGGTGGTTCTGGACACTTAGGACCTCCTGATGTGTTGGGGTGACTCTGCCTGCCACATCTCCTCCACGGGGTTTTTGTGTTGCTTCGCTGCTGCTGGGTTGGGTTTGCTGGTACCCAAATAACTCACAGCATGAGAATTTATTCACACCCTCCAAAAACCACAAGATATGGAAAAATTCATGTTATTCTTGACTCTCAAAAACATAGCAGTGACTGAGATGAAGTCATAAGGGCTCTGCAATGACCATCAGGGGGATTTTGAAATCATTCCCAGGCCCTCTCTCTGTCCCTGGGATGCCCAGGGTACCCCAGCTGTCTGGCAGAGGGCAGTGCATAGCTCACTACTGGCAATTTTGGAGTGAGAAATGACTTTTCTGTTCAACTGTTACTGCCCCACTTGGAGCTGGCAGGGCTTCATAAATGAGCACAAGACCACAGGGCTGAAGAATTTTGGGTTGGAAAACTGGCTGGCTCATGGAGGTCACACCACAGCTGACCTCCCAGGCTGCTGCTGGAGCTGAGGTGCAGCCTCTGGGTAATATGGACCTTGGGAGCATTAGGAAGTTTGGCTGCTCAAAACCCATTGCTTCATTCAGAAGATGACACAACCAGCAGCTCTTTCCCCTCACATTTCCCTCCTTGCCCTTCAAACCCTTCCTGATGAGTAATGGATTTACTGGTCCCTCACCAGTGGATGTTGTTCTGTCCTGGTTCTCGTTGCTGTTTCAGTGTCACAGCTTTTGGTGTGTGCCTGGAAACATCTCCAGTGTTCATCCTTGTGCTGCAGCTCGTGGATTTGGACTCGAATAAATGAACTTTTAATGAATGTCATGTTGAGGTTGTACTGAAAACAAAACAAATTAGAAGCCAATGGGCTTTTTGGTCATGGAAGTGTTGAGCCAAGGAAACCCCAAGCAGGGAGTGATCACATCCTGCCCTTTACATGGGGAAATTCCTGCTGTGGCTGTTCCTTTCCCTTGGCTCTGCCAGTTTTGCCTCCCTGGAGCACACAGAGACTCAGGGGTCACTTGCCCACCTTACCCCAGGATTCCTTGGCTTCCTGGGGCTCTGTAACTCTTCTGGTAGTCCTTCTACAGGGATAGGAAGGCTGAGGTTTTTGTAAGGCCTCAGTTGGCTTTAAATTGTATAAACTTTGTACTCTTTTTACATCCAGCCTGCAAACTTAGGGAACGTGTTCAACTCCGAAACAATTACTCAACTTAGTGACAAATCTGCTTCCTATAAACCCAAGCTGTTGGCATTTGCTCTTACACTCCTTTAATGCTTTATTAATGAAGTTCTTTTACAGCTGTTCCATTATTTCACCTGGGATAAGAGTCAGGGTCACAGGTGGATAATTATGTGGGTCATCCTGTTTCTACCCTCTTAAAACTCTGGCACAACATAAGCTTTCTTCCAGCCCTCAGTGTTCCAAAGACTTATTAAAAGTCAACATTAACGATCCAGAGCACTCTCTGGCCAGGTCCCTTTTAAATACGAGTTCCCTGTGCTTGCTGATTTCAAAAGACCTCATTTACTAGCTGTGGCTTAACATCCTCCTTAGTTACTGTTGGATTAAGAGCTGTTTCATCATTGCGTGACACCAGCAAATCCCATGGCTTCCTCTCCAACCCCGGATTGGAGCTGTGGGAATGCCCTGCTCCCCCTGGCTGAGTGGATTTACTCCTTGTCTCCAGTCAGTATTGTTCTTAGGGGGTTGTTCCTCCAGGGTTTTCTGAGTTGTTTGTCCCAAAGGGAATGGTGCAGAAATTTCCTGTTTACAGGCAGGGAGAGCATCACCTTAGGGTGAGGAACTGCACGTGGCACAAAGCATCAGAGCAGGGGCAGGGAGCAAAGGAAAGAGGGCAAGGAAGCTTTCCTGCAGTGGAGATTGTCCCAGTGGGAGGGTAGAAAGTACATTGATGTCCAGACTCAGGAATCAGGGAATCCCAGAATGGTTTCAGTTGGAAGGGGCATTAAATTCACCTTGTCCCACCCCTGCCATGGGCAGGGACACCTCCCACTGCCCCAGGCTGCTCCCAGCCCCATCCAGCCTGACCTTGGACACTGCCAGGGATCCAGGGGCAGCCACAGCTGGGTTTTACAGGGCTCTACACCCTCCCAGGGAAGAATTTCTTCCCAATATCCCATCTAAACCCCATTCAGTTTAAAGCCTTTCCCCCTTGTTCTATAGAAATGTCCCAGAGGAAACCTCTGGGACACGTTAGGGTGGGACAGGGGCCATGTGCATGGCCTTGGGAGAAAGGGCTCTTGGATCAGGGGGATGATGATGGGGTGAAGGCAGAAAGTGGGAAAAGGCCTTCAGGGCTGGCACTGAAGGGACATCCATGGCATTACTGGCACAAGGACACCTAAAGGGGTGACCAGAGAGAAAACCAGACTTGGCTGGGGTCTCCTGGAGAGCTGCTGCTAACGTGGAAATAAAAGGGTGAGAGGGAGAGCAGAGGAGCAGTGGTTTAGCAGTGAGCCAGGAGAAGAGAGGGTGAGTGGAAATCATCCTCTGACTGCTGCCATGTGGGTGCAAGAGCTTGGAGAAGCCATGGAAGAACTGGCATTGCACATCTGGAGCAGGAGTCCTGCCCAGGCTGGGCTGGGAAGGGTTGCACAAGTGGAAGGCAGGAAACCCTTGACCACAGACAGGGAGTGGGCAAAATGTGGGTGTTGAGGTCTCTCTTATTACTGGACAACTCAGTGTTTCCTGCCTGAAAAGGGGAAGTAGAATATGAACTGATGTGTGATGGTGTCTGGCCAAAGTGGTGAGCAGGATGGGTGCTCGGTACGTAGGTGGTTGTTTGAAGATGAGCTTTGTTTTGGAAAAGTATCATGGAGAAACAGCTGCTGGATCACTTCTGCTTCTGCTTTATCACAGTTGTGTGCTGAATCTCTGGAAATAAAGTGCCATATACTATGTGGGAGATTTTTTTGTTCCTCTTGGTGGGTGAGAAGCAACTGAGCACAGAATGGGAGCTCAATAACCATCAGCAATAAGCAGAGGTGGCTCCCAGCTCCCTATAATTGTGCTTTTCTCTGCTTCAGACAGTTTAAAATTAGCCTGTGGGCCAATTCCTTGTTCCTGCAGACTTATGCAGAGATTTTAAGCTTTACATAGCAAAAGGTGAGCTGTTCAGAAATAAAAAATTCCCAAAGCTTCTGTGCGTGATTCTGTTGTTTTTTCTGATCCCACATCAATTGAATATGTGCTGCCTCAAGGTTTAGCCCATTTAATCGATCCAAAGTTAAAAACTTGGGGCAAGTTCAGCATAAATATTACCCAAATTCCCATCAAACTGCTCTGTGAACATCTTGCAAGAAAACATGTGTCAGTGCAAAGAAACTCTACACCTGTGACCTGTTAGCTGTGATAGCTCCAGATCTCTTTTGAAATGGAATCCTTGAACTATGTCGGGTTTTGCCTGATGTTTACTCAAGTACTTGCTATGACACAGAAGAAAACAAGTCAGTGTCAGGGAATAGTGGCTACTTGTGTTGATTTATCCCCAGCCAGATAATTTAATTGCCTTTCCTGCTGGGTAACCAGATATGAGGATGGGGGAGAGTAAACTTGGATGTCTTCAGCCTGCAGGTTGTTGGCACTGCGTTGTGGTCCTTCCCCTGCCCTGGGAAGCACGGTCTGGAGGCTGCTGTGAAAAGGTAGAAGTGAGCAGGAGAAAACCAGACACGGAACAGTTGCTGGTGGTTGGCTGCCAAAACAGCAAACTTAATAAAGTGAGATTTTGCCAGGCATGGAATAGAAAAAAAGCCCCACTCAAACCCAAAGTGTTTCATAATCCCTGAGGCTGTGGATGATGGGAGAGGGAATTCGTGTGTCAGTGCTGCCAGTCCAGGAGGTGCTGCCAGGAGGATGGGATTAGCTTTTGAGGTGGCTGTTGCAGTGGAGAGAACCCCCCTCCCTTCTGGGTGGGGAACAAACCCCTGGATGTAATTTGTCACGGATAAGGTTCACACATAAATCACCAGGTGCGTGAATACAGGAGGAAGAATCGCTAGCCAGGGAAAGCTCTGCCTGGGAGGGTTTGGAGCTGACCTAGGCTTGTGTCTCTCGTGGTTTTTGTATTGCAAATAAAGAGACAAGTATCGTGCTGGGAAGTATAAACAGGGCTCTGAAGCCTTCAGGCTCCACATTAACGTGCTGTCAGCTGTCCCTGGGAGGAGCTGGTGGAAGCTGGGATGGCGGGGATTATCTTTAAGTATTCTGGATCTGCATTCTCAGGTGTCAAAGTCGGCAATATGTGCATATTCATCTCTCCTCGGATTTACAAGTACCTTCAGGAGCGCTGGCGAATGACAAAGGTGTGCAGTGCCCGTGGCACCTCTGCTCTCTGCAGTGACTGCTGTGGGAGCTTTGAACTGCTGATGGGCTGAGGAGGCACCAGGTTTGGACAAAGCCATTCCCAAGGGGCAAATCGTTCCCAGGCTGCGAACCCACAGTGACTCTGCCAGTTTAATCGGGAGCAGCCTCCACTGGAACCATCCCCTTCTTCAGCCTTCCAGGAGGAAGGGACTCCATTTAACAGCAATGGCAGCTTTAAGGTGAGGATTCTGTCGGGTGGGATTTGAGCTCAGAGCAGACCCAAGGCAGGAAATTACCCAGCAGTGCCCAGAGCATCAGGACTGGCGCATTGTCCAGTTTGCTGCCCGGGACTTTGGAGGGCAGATGAGTTGGGAATTGTGCCCCCCACGCCTCACTCGGCCAGTTTGGAGCCTGTGGCAGACGTTGTAAGGGAGGATGTGTATTCCCTCTGTGCCACAGACCCGCTGTTACTCATGTGGGAAATTTGGCAATGCAGGAAAATAGCGCCCACAAGCTGGGATAGGTCACCCTGTGGCAAGGACTCGTTATGCCCAAGCAGAGCACCTTTTCTGGAATGTGCTGGGTGTTTCAGCTTTGGTGTAATGGCTTGAGTGTTCCCACAGGATTTTAACGATGTGTTGTAGAACAATTTGCAGTATCCCGTGTGCAGAAATTTAGAAGTCTGAGCTGGGAGTTGTCATAAACCAGACTTTGTTGTCAGGAGTCTCGGGGATTCATGAAACTGGAGGATGTGATGATAACATGAGTGGCTGCAGGACTCTTCCCTCTGAAAGATAGCTCTGGTCTCCAAACCTGGATGGTCCCGGAGGTGGGGGAGTGTAGGGAGAGTAGCTGCTGAAGTCTGACACGTGGGAGGTATGGGTGTGGGAATGAGGATGCTGAACTCCTTCCCAGCACTGCTGCAGTCCGTGTGCGAGCCCCTCTGAGTCACAGGAACCAGTGATAACGATAATCCTTTGCTCCAGTCCTGTCTGGCTGCTTCACCAGACTCCAAACTTTCTGGGAAGGGACATCCTCTGTTATTATCATTATTAGCATAATTGTGGTGCCACAGTCACAAACTTTATCATCTATTATCAGTCCTGTGTTTTGCTGAACTGTAACGAAGCAACCGAATTTTTGGTAATGTGGAACTCTAACCTGACTTAACAGGAGCTGAAATTGAGAGCCAGGCTTTTGTTGTGCTCCATAACAACTGATCCCTGGGTCTCCTCAGGTACTTCTGGCTGCAGAATGGGATGGAATATGCAGGTCTGCCTTCCAATCTAGTTGGGTGATGATTGGAAGTCAGCTGAGGTTTGGGTGTTTACACCTCACGTGTAAATTCAGGCAGATTCCACTGCAGTTTTGGCAGCTGACCCCAAACTGCCCTGTAAGTGCTCCCAGCTCTTTTGGAGGACCACGAGTGCCCAGTGGTGTTGGGAGACAGGAGGTCCCAGCACACAGAAGCAGCATTTCAATGATCAGTGAATGTCCCTGTGTGCAACCCAGAGCACTGAGGAGCTCACCAAGCAGAGGCTGTGCTCTGCAGGGTGCCAGCATCCCCGTGCTCCTCATCAAAAATGTAAGCAAACAACAAATTAAACCCAATTATGTTTGTTTCCCAGGCCTTTGTTTATACAGGGGATTAAGCCTGGCTTCAGCTGTTGGGATTTGGCAGGGGACAGAGCACAGTTCCAGCTGAACCTGGCCCTGCTCTGAGGCCAGGGAAGAGAAGTGCAAACCAGCAGTTACTGAAACGCTGATGGATTTTTAGGTATGCAAGGGCATCCGGGGTGTCTGCACGCTGTAAGCTCAAAAAAAAAAAAAAAAAAAAAAAAAACAAAAAAACCCAGTTAGTTAGTTTTTTGGTTTTTTCTTAATTTTCCTTGTTCTTAAGAGCTCTGCAGGTGGTTGGGCTGAAGGCCCTCATCATGTCACAGAATATTGAGCTGGAAGGGATCCACAAGGATCCTCGAGTTCAGCTCTTAAGTAGCATCACTTGGCAGTGCCAGCTGAGGAATGCCCTTGGCTGTGAGGGTGGGACAGGGGGCAGAGGCTGGGGGAGCTTTGCTGGGGATGGAGCAAGGTGTCCTGGAGGTCAAAGGAAGATCTGAATGGTCAAGAGTGGACTTGGTGATAATATGGGGGCTTTCTATACAAAACTTCAGCACTGCTTTCAACTGGAAATGGGAATCCAAGAACTAAATTAGAGGGGTTACATCATATGGAAATAAAGAATTCTAAACTTTTTTTTTTGGGGGGGAAAACTTTCTGATAAATCTCCCAGACTGATTTCCTGTGTGAGCAGCACATGTGAACTCTTTAACTAAAATCAGAAGACCTCCTCCAAGAGGGATCAGAGGGAAGGGCGCTCATCTCTGCTGCCTCTGCACATCTATTTGCCTCAAATGCACTTGCTAAAAAACACAAAAATATCTCGAGGAATGCTGCCTTTAAAAACAAGTTATTCAACCTGGGAACTGCATTTTGGAGGCTGGTATTGAAGCAGATGCCAAGTTTCCCTCAGTGCTGTCCATCCAAACGCTGTGTTTAATTTTACAGACTTTCTGGAGCACCAGGGAGAAGAGCCATAGGGAGATACTGCAAGAATTTCATCCCAAGCATCCAAATGCCTTATTCCTGAAAGCAGCTGGAATGCTAATGCTGGCTTATGTGTGATTATTATTTATGCTTGATTATGTGTGATTATTTCATCAGAAAATGTAGTGATAGGACAGGGACTAATGGGTTCAGACTAAAAGAGGGGAAATTTACCTTAGATACAGAGAAGAATCTCTTGGCTGGGAGGGTGGGCAGCCCTGGCACAGGGTGCCCAGAGCAGCTGGGGCTGCCCCTGGATCCCTGGGAGTGTCCAAGCCCAGGTTGGATGGGGCTTGGAGCAACCTGGGATAGTGGGAGGTGTCCCTGCCCTTGGCAGGAAGGGAGTGGAATGAGATGAACTTTAAAGTCCCCTCTTACCCAAACCATTCTGGGATTTTCTGATTATCACAGGTAATCTAAAACTCCTAATCTCCCGGTGCTGAAATATCTCAGCAGCAGCATCTTGCTGAATGTTGTCCCCAAAGCATTTGCAAATGGCTTTTCTGGTCACATATTTGCAGCTGGAGCCCATCTGTTTGTTGAATGTGCTGATGGAAGGAGAGCAAAAGAGAATTTCTGTGGCTGGCTGCACAGGTAGGACCTTGCTGCTGAGGGGTCCTGTTTCAGGAGCTCTGTGTTAGCTGCAGGCAGGTGTTGGGCTGTGGATACACCCAGCCCCTGGCCTGTGTTTGCTTTTGTTACAGCCCAACAGATGAAGTGTGCAGCAGAATCAATCCTTGCGCTTCCTGGGGAGCTGAGGTGGAGCTGTTACAGCCTGGATCCACCTGGATTCGGGATCCCCACCCCTGGCAGTGTCCAAGGCCAGGCTGGACAGGGCTTGGAGCAGCCTGGAGTGGTGGGAGGTGCAAGGGGTGGAGCTGGATGATTTTTAAGGTTCCTTCCAACCCAAACCACTGCTGACCCTCGTCCATGACTGCAGGTGTCCTCCAGCTCTGGGGCTTTGCTGAAGGCATTGCCTGCTGTTTGCTGCTTCTCCTGCCCCCACTGCTTCCAGCCACTGGCTGCAGTTTGTATTTCCCCTTTTATTGCCTTTGGCTCTGTCACGATGGGCGGTGCAGTATTTTTGTTCTTCACTTAATAATCTTTTGGCGGCTGTTGGACATCATTTCTCATTGTATTGGTGGAGGATTAGCTGAGATGATGGGAGATATTTCCTGTCTTAGCCAGGGGATGGGCTTTGCAGGGCCTGTGCCTTCTTTTCACATGGTGTAATGCTTTGTTTGGGAATGTGCAGAGGCAGCTCGGCCATGGGAAGAAAGCGCAGCCCCTGAAGCACGATCACTTTTATTTGTGGCAAGAAGCCATGGAACAGGCAAAATTACTGGTATTCCCAGGCTGGGCAGACCTCAGGGCTGGGGGTTGAGGTCACTGGTGTCTGCTCAAGCCTCTGCATTGTCTTGGGGGGCAAATAGATCCCTTCTATTTATCCCAAGCTTGTGTTTATCAAATCATAAAATCAGAGAATAGGTTGGAAAGGACATTAAAGATTAGCTTGTTCCAACTTCCTGCCACGGGCAGGGACACTTTCCACCAGGCCAGGCTGCTCTATCCCAATCCAACTTGGCTTTGAGCACCTCCAGGGATGAGGAGTCCATTTCATTGCAGGTTTTCCTTTGGAAAGGGTTGGTGAACTTGGATGCTCCTGGTACCATCTGCTTCGTCCCTGAGCTGTTGAGTTAAGGGATGCTGCAGAGCTTCTTTCAGGAAGTCTGGGAGAGGCTGTGGCTAGAGAAGGAGCAGAGGGACTGTGGCCATCAGTGTGGGTGCAGGAGTGTGTTTGCAACCACCTCTGCAGGGCAACAGCAAACAAACGTTTCTGCAGAAAACAAAGCAATCCTGGGAAAAGGTTGAATTTCTGGGAAAGTGATTGGGGAAGGGTGGGTCTGGGTCCTGGTGACGGTATGAGGGTGTTATCTGGCATCACTCAGTAACCACAGCCCCTCTCAGGTTACTGTTTACTGGCCCAGATGGGATCTCCAGGGGAAGTTGTTTCTCTTGCAAGAGCTCCTCAGCTCTCAGGACCGAGCCTTGTGCTTGCTCTCATCCAGCTGCAAGGCTTCAGTGACTCCTGAAAGCCCCCGAGGCTCTGTCTTGCCTGTGCTGTGCCTTATCAGCACACGAGGTAGCCTCCCTGCCCCTGGGTCTCTGTCTGCTCAGCCAGGACAGCTCTTGGCTGCCGAGCTCAGATGCCCAGTGGGGCTCGTGTGACTGCAGAGAGGTTTAATGTTACACTCGAGATTGTAAGTGGAGACAATCTTAAAACAGAAAGAAAAAAACAAAAAAAAAAAAAGGATTTTCCCGATTCCAAGGCGATTTCGTTTTCTTGTAATAATAAGTGATAGGTGTGGGGGGAGGGATGCTGTGACATGATCCCTCTGCAATGCCTTGCAAAGACAGGGGCTGCAGGCTGCTCCAACCTCCCTGCCAATTCCGAGTGTGGGATGTGGCACCGAGTGCTGAAAACCCAGACAGCTCAAGAGGGGAGGAAGGAAGTTAATGGTTTCTGGGAGAAGCCGGGGATAAAAATGCCCCACATTCCTTGTTGTTTGTAGTTTATGCTGATTTAGTCCCTTGGTATCAACTGCCTGAGATCAGCTGCTCCAGTGAACGTGCCTTGGGTTTTACTGGAATGCTGATCTATGGGATTGGCATTCAGCTAGTTAAAAACAGCTTCAAGAAAGCCCTAATTTCTCTTTGTGGTGGCTTTGCTTTCTTCCACTTTTATTTCTGTACGGAGCAAACCCAGGCTCCGTAACTTTACTCACAGGAGTTGTCTTTGATTTTCAGTGACTGAATGTGGGGAGGAACTTCTAAACCAGTCAGTGAAATCCCTGACACAGTGATGTGACTCCTGAAGTGTACAAAGTGACAATCTCTTGTCAAACTCTCCTGGTTTGCAGCTCACATCCAGTGGCAGCAGTGCAAAGGACTGTCCTCTAGTCTGAGTCGTGAGTGCTTTATCCCTTAACTGCCCCAAATACTAAAAACGGGACTTGCTGCCTTGTCCACCATGAGCTGGTGGAAGAGCAGGGCCCAGACAAAGCAATTTTGGATGAATTATAACCAGCAGAACCTGCTTCCCATGCAGATCTGCCTCCAAGGGGTCTCCACAGAGCCCTCCCAGCTGGTGGGACCCCCCAGCAGCCTGGAGGAAGGTAGGAAACAAGGAGAGGGGGAATCATCCCTGCAGCCAGAACAGTGAGCAGCTCCCACTGCTTCCCCTAAGACAGGTTGTGTATCAGAGCTGGGTTTGTGGACATCTGGCCTGGGCTAGGTGTTTATAGCTGAGCCAAGGCAGGAATAGGTGGCTGAAGAAGTGATCAAGCTCCTCAGCCAAAGTCTGGCAGACCAGGCTCGAGGCGGACGTGGAGCAGCAGAGACACAGTCTCATCTCTCTGAGAATAATTAATAATTTGTCTCTGAGAAATATTGCAAAGGAAATAGCTTGGGGAAGGGAACAGGAGCTAAACTGTTCTCCAAAGCTCCTACTGACACTTTTAATCAGTGCTGCTCTGTCTCCCATTGACAGTTTTTGAGGGACTACTGATGGCTCTTCATGCTGGTCGAAAATCTGCTCTATTAGGAGTTAGAAATACCAGCACTCTTCCAAAGAAGCTTATTTTTATTATATTCCCAGCCTAATACTGGAAACCAAAGAGCTTTAGAATAGAACTGGCTGCAACTCCAGCATTTCCCTTGAAAGAAAGTAAGTTATGGGAAAAATCCCTTTTTTGACAGCCTTCCACAAAAAAAATCCTAATTTTCCCACAGGAAACTTGCTAGTCGTGGGTAAGTGGGTTTTTTCCCTCACTTTTTTTGCCGTCTCTAAGTTTTTCCAGCTTGAGCTTGATGCTTCCAAGTGTTACTCTTGTTGTGAGCTGGCAGAAGTTGCACAAGGGCAGTGATGGGTGAGACTTTTCCTCTCAGCCTGGGAGAAGGAGGTGGAAATCCACCATTAAAAAATGCAATTTTGAACCACAATAAAGTTTCTACAATATTTTCTTTTTCCTCAGGTTTTCTAGGTGGCAACAATTGGGTGAGGTGACTCACAGAGGCTCTGTTGTGCTACCTGGGGGAATATTCAGCGTTGGTCTGCTCTGTGCTGCACTGGGTGCATTTCCTGAGGCTGAGGGTCCTGGCAATGGGTGCTCAGCCCCAGTGGGAACATGCAGGTGCTCTGACAGTGATACAAAAGGAATAGGACAGGTGGAGAAGCCATTAAGTGTATTTATTAATAAACCTTTTTATTAAACACCCTTTTGCTCTATCTACATCTGGCATCAGGCAGTGCCAGAGCATCAATCAGGAAAGAGAAGATGTTGCCAATCCTGCAGCCACCCTGCTCTGCAGCCTCTCGTGTTTGGGTGAGAACTTTTAAGCAAATAAAGCTGTTTTCTCATCTCCAAGGCTTTGGACATGCACTAGGAGGGGTGACAGAGAACAAAGGTCCCAACAGCAAGAGCATCTCAGCGTTGGGTCTGGCAAACAAACAGCTCGAGGATCCCTCGCCTATAGAATGTTAACAATGTTTGAATTTCTGCGGGGTTTTTACTATTATTATTTTAGCTGCCAAGAGTTCCTTGCCAGCTTTCTCTGTTTTGGTTATTTTTAATCCTTGCTTGTTTGCCTCTCTGTCCCAGCCTTCTCAGGCTTTTATGACTGCAGCCCTAACCCCTCGTGCCCTGCAAACACATGCTGCACGACTCCGCTCACGTGAGGCAGCTTTGATGTCAAAATCGAGTTAAGTATGTGCTTTAGTGTTTATAAGATCGGGTCCTTCGTTCCTTAACCCTTGCCCAAGAAGTTTAGTTTACTGTGGCTTTCCCAATAAATCCCTGTCTGCTTCATTTCGGAGAACAGCTCCATGTTTTTCCCCACCTCTGTTGAGAGACACTACAGATGTGTGATACTTGGCACTGGGGTCCCTTTTTTTTTTCTCCCCCTTTGTTTTTGCTTATGACTTTGTCTCTGGGCCTCCAGTATCATGTTTTCCCTCCTCTATGGCTCTGAATAATCAATTTGGAAAGCCAGGAAATAAATCAAAGGTTCAGATAGTAATGTAGAAAGAACGAAGGGAAAAGCAGACATATGGATTTCATCACCAATGGAGAATAACATGTATAATAATAACAACAGAGTGTAAATGAGTGTATGTACTCACAGGAGGCTTTTCCAAAATGATTGTTTTTGTACATGATTGGGGAAGTTATTTTGTGGTTGGAGTTCTTTGGAACGATTGTATCCTAGCACTGCCTGAACTCTTTCCCAGCCCTTTTTTTTTTTTTTTTTTTTTTTTTTTTTTTTTTTTTTTACAGCAGTGGGGCAGCAGTAAAGCTTTGGTGTGACCAGCTGCACCTTGGGAAGGGTTCAGCAATTCTGGGGACTTCCCTGGAGAAGGCTCGCTCGCATGCTCCGCAGTGATGGATTCCATCCCCGCGTCCCGGCAGCGCCGTGGCCTGGAATTCACTGCCTCTCCCCTAAACAAAATTAATCAAGCGTGCAAGTCCTTCCCTGGCCAAGAAAAATGATGGAGAGAACATTGTCTGATGGTGCAAAGCAGCCCCAGCTCTGTGTCTGCTTTGAAGCCAGTGCTGCCTGTGCTGGTGCCTGTGCTGCTGGGCCCTGCCCCGGGACCTGCAGGGCTCTGCTGAAAGCAGCACACACAGCTTTGTTTGCTTTCCCACAGAGCTGGATTCCTCTTGGCTTAGATGTTCTTTCCCTCTCTGATAGAAGGGCAAGGAAAATGCCCTGATCTTGGACAAGGGATGGAGGGACGGGACACAGGGAATGGTTCCCACTGCCAGAGGGCAGGGATAGATGGGATTTTGGGCAGGAATTGTTCCCTGGGAGGGTGGGCAGGCCCTGGCACAGGGTGCCCAGAGCAGCTGTGGCTGCCCCTGCATCCCTGGACGTGTCCAAGGCCAGGCTGGATGGGGCTTGGAACCACCTGGGACAGTGGGAGGTGTCCCTGCCCATGGCAAGGGTGGAACAAGATGATCTTTATGATCCCTTTCACCCAAACCATTCCAGGGTTCTGGGATTACTCAGAGCTGTCAGCTGGAGCTGCTGTTGCCAATGCTCAGTTTGAAGTCAGTGATGCTTTAGCTAAAGGGGAGTTGGATTTAAAGTTTCTTCACCCCACCTCCTTCTCAGTCATCTTCTCCATCACTATCAATGCACAAATATCTTTCCTTTTCCTCATTTCTCAATTCTGTATTAGCTGATGTGGTTTTACTAGCTGGGTGGTGGGTGTTTAAACCCAGGCAGCTTTTATTTAAGAGCTCCTGGGATAATCCCACAGCCCTTACACCACCAGAGGTGGGAAACCAATCTAAGCCAAGGGTGAGTTGTTCTTCATGTTCCTCATCTGCAGATGGAAAATGAAGATCCAACCCCTGCTGAGGTTTGCTTACCATGCTGGTTACTAATCTCTTCTAGAGGGATTTTGGTTAAATGTTTTTCAGTCCTTGGAAATTCCTGCAGGAAACTGAGGATTTTCTACTGAAAAATCTTAGGGGAGGAATATGAACACTTGAATCTTGATGATTCTTTGGTCAGGTATTCTGATTTACAGTCAGAAGCTAATGGAGAATCCTTAAAAATGGTATTTCTGAGTCCTTGCTGCTGTGATGTGGATGTAAAGAAAGTCAGGATACTGCAGAAGTCGATCAGATCAGGCAATGAGTTCTCCCCAGCTCATTTCACAACCCTGGGCTTATTTTGAGTACAAATCCAGCACCTTTCACCAGCAATAAAAATCACACATTTTTCTACTTTAGTTTAGTTTTTGGGAGAAAAAAAAAAAAAAAAAAAAGGCACAAAATAAACTCTTCCTGGCAGAATCCACCAGTTGTCCTGTAACTGCATTGCATTGTGAAACAGCTTTTCCTAATCAGAGCTCTGCCCTGTCTGTGTGCCTTTTCTGGCTGCACATAGATGCCAGTGCCTGCTCTGGGCTGGGCTCTGGACACCCCCAGGGCTCAGGGCTGGGTGACCCCTCCTGGAATAACAAATATGAGAACAACAGATAACAATAAACAACACTTGCTCCCTCTGTGGCAAATGGAGGGGCACAAATCCAGGAAGAGGAACACAGAGTGTAGGTCAGAAGAGTCTCTGAGTTCCAAGTAGAATTATTCTCAGCCTGAAAACCTGCCTGCTCCTGGCTCTGCCTTGCTTTCCGTGCTTGGAGCCTTCACCCCAGCTTTGGGGGCCACCAGGGGTGTTCTCTCTGTTGCCTTTTTTATAACCTGGAAATGCAACTCGAGATCATTTTAGTAAGGAGGTGATATAAAAGTGGATCTTTATTTGAAGGCTTTCAGGGGCAGTTATGGAAAGGTATCCACAAAAGCCCACTCCCTCTAGGGATGAGTGCTCATTTAAAGGTTTTAGGAAATTAGCTTAATTGGTAAAAAGCACCATTTAGGAGGACAAGTGGTGATCAATTCCCCCCAGGTCAAGCTCTTTCTCTGGAGTCTCCCCTCAGCACTTTGTCCATGGAAATGTATCTCCAAGAGTTGTTCTCAGCCTTGGTAGCCTGGAAGAACCAAGAGAGGATTGGGGCTTTGTACCCCCAGGGCTTGGAGCTCTGGAATTTGTTTTGTCTTTCTCCCTAGGGAAAGGACATGAAAAATTGGTGGGAAAACTAGCCACTAATACAATAGGTTACAGAGCTCCAAATATGTGTGTGAAGAACACAGAACATAGGAAAAAAAGGCAAAACCCAAAAGGGCATCAGTCTCACCCCATGAGGTCAGGCATTGCTTGTTCAAAGCTGTCACAGAGCAGTGCTGGAGCTCTAGACAGACTCAAAGGCTTCTTTTCAGCAGAGCTGGGCACGTTCCTGTTGCTGAACTGGGCTTGTTTTTGTCAGGTCTTGCAAGTCCAAAGTATTCTGCTGAAGCAAAACTTCTTTCTCAAGACTTTTTCCAGGATGTTGTAGTTGCTGGCACTATAAGATAAAACCATCTGAGCAGTGGAACAGATGCCTTGGATGTGTTTTAGTGATGACTAAACTCGCATGACTCAGTTCAGCAGGGTATCTCACAGGGCTGTAGGACCATGAAATGCTTTGGCATGGAAAAGGCCTTAAAAATCATCTCATCCCACCCCCTGCCATGGCAGGGACACCTTCCAGTGCCCCAGGTTGCTCCAGACACTGTCCAGCCTGGCCTGGGGCACTGCCAGGGAGGGGAATCTCACCTGCTCAGCTTTGAGCCTGCAGTGTGAGCACAGGGAGCAACTCCTGAGGCATGGCTGCAAGGTGGTCCCAGCCTGGAATACCTGCACTGCTGTGAGTCTTGGTTTTGAGTTAAAGAGAGGTTTGAGAATGCCTGGATTGCTGTAGCCCCAGTCTGAGTGGGATCTTCTTGCAGCTCTCCCTCCTTCACCCAATGCCATGAGTGCCAGGCTGCCTCGTGTGCTGTAGGCTAAGGCTGGATTAGGTGTTTTATTACAGAAACTGTGCTTGGTTGCTGTACTTTACCCAGAGAGCCGTTTCGAAATCGCTGAGTTTGGTTTCTGACACCATTAACCACTCCCTCTCTGGTGTGGGAAATCCTGGAGCTTGTTTAACTCAGAGCAGGAGGACACGGCTGTGCCAGGTGATGGGGACTGTGAGCTCCTGGTGTTTCTGACTCACCTGAACTGAAGCAGTCCTGCTCAAGCAGAATCACCTGTGAATAGCTTCAGGACTGGAATTTCACCTCACTCCATGCTTTCTGTGCATCCAGCTCTCTGCTCCTGTTAAGTTACACTGTGTGCCTGCTAATGCTGAGCTCATGCCTCAGTTTCCCCACTCAGATGCAATTACAGCTGCTCCTACAGCTAATCAGGCCTCTTTGCAGACTACTCATGCCATAACAGCACTAAACCTCAGCCTGCAAACTCACCAGGGTCTTAGTTCATATCTGCAGCTTTGCACCCTATTGCTGCAGACACCAGCGTTTGAATATTATGAATAGCACTTTCATCAGTCTATTCTTCATCTTAAAAAACCCCTCCTGGACCCTGGAGCCTCTCCTCCCCTACCTGCAGAAGAAATTTGTCAGAGCAGAGGGTGTTGTGTGGGAAGGAGACTGTTTTGTTGCCATGTGGACTGCGGGGCTGGTTGTTTTGTGATGACAACACGAGCTAGCTGAGACCCTCCTGGGCTTTTCCCGAGCTGCACTGGCACCGGGTTGGTCCGAGGAGTAAAAACATGTGTTTGTGTTTCTGCTCTGGCTGTGACTCACCAGGAGCACTCGGGGAAGATGTTTGTGGTGATGAGGTGTCACTTTAATGCAGTTTCTTCTCTGAGTACAGTCACATTTTAAGGCTTCTTTGCATGCCTGAGGAGCAGCTGGGCTGAGATTGGGAAAACCACTGAGTCTGGAGTGGTCCAGAGCAAAATTCTGGAAAGCAGCAGTGAGCTGGGAGTCCGTGCCTTGAGTTAGGCACAGCTTTAGGGATGCAGGAGCGTGCCCTGTGCTGCCAATCCGTGGGAGGCAGATCCTCTGATATTCTGGAATTTGATCCCTTTGGTCCACTGTGATCTGTTTATGCCAGTGGAGCACTTAGATAGAAGCTCTTTAATCTCCCAGAGCTTATGCACATACCTCACAACACTGCAGGGGGATTGGATAAGCAAAAAGCAAAAAAACCAAACCCAACCAAAAACTAAAAATCAACTCAAGCAGAGCCTCTTTAAGCAGCTCAGAGCACACATCCCGGGGGTGCTTTTGACCATCTTGCCAATGCAATATATGTTTTACAGTCCTTTTAAAACCTGGGTAGAGTAATTGAGCTCTGTGCATGTTTGCACTGCAGGGTTAGTGAATTAACCCTTGCAGCCAGCTCAGGGTCACCTCTCCCCTCCTCCTAAAGGTCAGATTTCCCGTGGCTGTTCAAGATTTCCAAGAACCCTTCCTTCCCCAGGGCCTGTGGTGCACCTTTCCCAAGCCCTGTGCCGTGGTGTGTCCCTGGCTCTGGGGGATGGCCTGGGAGCTGTCACAGCTCCTGCCTCTCCTGCTGGAAGCTCCTGGTTTCTCCCTTGTCCTGACTGTCCCCTGTTTGCAGGGCAACAGGGAAGAGGTGATCTCAACATTGTGAGCTGATCCCAAATTCTTTTTGTCTCCAGTGTGGCTTGGTATCCTTCAGTTCTGTAGTTAAATTTTGTGGGGAGAGCAAAAATCTATTAATCTTACTTGCAAACTCAGAAATTAGTGAGGATGGAATGAACTGTGCTCCATGGTACATCTGGTTATTCCCTAAAGCAGGAGGAGTGATAAAAACCATGTTATTTTTCTCCTAGCTCGTGCATGAATAATGCTGAAATAGTGCATTTATTCCAAAGCTTTGGTAATTACAACTCCTGAACTCTAATCTCAGGTTTTATTACAGGCTTTTTATTTGTGAAAGTGGTCACTGCTTTTGGGTGCAGGAGCCCTGTAGCCGACTTTCTCAAAACAGACATGTGGTGGGATTTTGGGGGCTGTCCTGTGCAGGGATAGGGTTTGGAGTTGATTCCAGAGCAGCTGTGGCTGCCCCTGGATCCCTGGCAGAGTCCAGGGCCGGGTTGGAGGGGGCTTGGAGCAGCCTGGGATGGTGGGAGGTGTCCCTGCCATGGCAGGGGTGGGATGAGATGGGAGATGGGCTTTAAGGTCCTTTCCAACCCAAATCCCAGACAAGGATTCTGTGACCCTTGAGGGTCCCCTCCAACTCAGGACACTCCATGATTTCAGGGCAGGTTTGTGAGGATTCTGCTCATCCCAACCCCAGCTGTCACCTCTGAAATGCGAGCACTGAACCCAGACCTCTTTGGATTTCATATTCAGCATCCCAGCACTGCAGTCCCAAATGTGCTGGCTGCCTTCTCAAAACACAGGCTGGAAAATCACCTCTGTCTGCCTTGGCTCCTCCTGGAGAGCAAGGAGGACTCGTACCTACCTCATAGCAGAGTTGTGGTCGATAATGTTCGCAAAGTGCTTTTTAATCCCTGCTGAAAGGTTCTGTGCGAGTGTGAGTTATAATTATTACGTAAACGTGCCTCATATTTTCCTGCCGAGCCCTCAGCTTGCCACAGAGATGTTTTCCCAGTCTTTATGTGGATGCCATTGGGTTTGCAGCTTCCTGGCTCGCTGTAGGAAGGCACAGACTTCCAAAAGAGAGAATTAAATCCTTTTCATCGGCTCGGAAAGCCAAACCAAACCTCAAACCACTTTCAGTAAAGCTTTCCAAGAGGAGAATTGATTACCCATCAGCAGGGAAGAGATGCAACTTCATTAAGGATGGGTGAATGGCTCCAGTTCCTGCCTGCAGGTGCCCACCTTGGGAGCCCATGGGTCAGCTGGGTCTCCTGGAGGGAGCAGAGACAGCTGAGCAAACATGGGCTCTTCATGGTGTCACATCAGGCTAAAATAAACCATGAGGTCATGCCGGCATCGCCGTGGCACCCTGAGATAATTAAAGCAGCCCCAGCCCCAGCTTTGCTTACAGGTGTGTTGTTATTGAGCAGCTGGTGTAACAAATCCCTGCCAGTGCCAAGTATGAAACAGCTCGGGGCCTGTCCAAGACTAACACAGCCCAGCCTGGAGAAGGAGTCCAGGGGGTGCAGTTCTCCCTCCTGGAGATGCAAACAAATCGTAAAGGTTAAAAGGCAGGAATTGAGGCTGTTGCTGTCTGCAAACTGAGGAATCTCTGTGCCTCTTCCCAGGAGGAAAGGAGTTCATAGGTAGCCAAGGTGAAGGTTTAAAAATAGAGCTTTTTGCATAGCTAGTTGGTGATGTCTCTGGCACTTCTGCTGCCACAAATCCCAGGGTGTTCCCAGCAGGGTTTTAATGCTGGGTGTTTGCAGGGGTTTTATGATGGGTTGGTGAATAGGGAAAATGGGCTTTGGAAGGAATTACTTTGGGGCACTGGAAACCAGGTAACAGGCTGTGTTGGGTCCTCAGCTGTGCTGGCACAGTCCCAGTGGAATTAACAAGGTGGGTTTGACACTGGGAGGACACCTCATGGAGCCAAGGTGGGTGTGAAGTGATGGGTGTCCCGAGAAGCTCCATCCCTGGAAGTGCTCAAGGCCAGGTTGGATGAGGCTTGGAACAACCTGGGATAGTGGAAGGGATGAGCTCTACAGTCCCCTCCAACCCAGACCAGTGTGGGATTCTGTGAGTCCCTTCCTGCATGAGGTTATTGTCCTTATCCTGCCCTCCTGAGGTGAGTGTCCCATCAGATGAAGTGTGAGCACTAATGACCTCCAAAATCAGCCACAGAGAGCCACTGCTGGCAGCTGAGCTTCCTGCTGCTCTGAAACTGGGGGTTCCACTGAAATGAGCCATTCCTGAGCCAGCAGCAATCCCTGTGTGTGGAGCAGAGGCTGTGGCTGACAGCAAATGGGAAAGCTGACACTGAAACCCAATTTGTTCACTCCATGGATGCTGTTGCTTTCATTAATACAGGTATCCCCATCCCAGAAATGGATTTCGCTGTCCCTGCTGGGGCAGAATTGCCTGTCTTTGCCAGTTTGGGTAACTGTCTCACAGCAGCATGTTTTCTGATATGTACAGAGCTCCGGCAAGGCCCTAAATATTTTGCTTTCAAGGAACATTTCCCTTGTGATTTTTAAGACACTGAAGGATTGCTGTGTATTTCTTTCACATTTTTTTCCATATTTTGAGCACATCTTTGAGATCCTGTTAAAAGGATCCTGTAGAAATGCAGGGTTGGATAGAAAACTGGATTAGTCCCTTACAACTTCAATAATCTGGCTTTGATTTGATATAGAAGATTTTATTTACATGTTCACAGAACAAAGCAGTGTTGTACAGCTGAGATCTGATCTTCCCACCCCATTTTGTCCACAGTCCCATTCCCTTCACTTTTCCTCATGTATAAATACAGAGCAGGTGCAGTGGGTTCTCCAGAACAGTTTGATCCATGAGGAGGAGCTGGGCTTCAGCTCCTGCTTTTCAGAGGAATGTGAGGTCCCTTTCCCTCTGTGCCAGGACAGACAGGACAAGTGAGCAGGACAAAAACTCAGCCCCCAGCATGACTGGGAGTCCTGTGGAGCAGCCCTTTCTGCTGTCATCCCTGGTAGGCAGCTGTTCCATTGAAAACTGGGATTTCTGAACTCTCTGGCTTTGGTGCTGCTCCCATCAGGGAGAACTGGCTGGGTGGGGGGAGCCTGGCACAAGATCCAGTGCTCCACTGGCACTGTCCTCACAGTTCTGCTGTCTCTGACACTGCTAAGGAATAAAGGACCCTGTCCTGCCCATGCCACAACTTTCAGGAAGATTTTTTGGAGTCCCTTCCAACCCAAACCACTCCATGATTTTATGGTTCTGTGAAGTTGTGGTGAAACCCTTCCTGTGGTGAAAGTTAGAGGGGAAAGTTTAGGCAGCCAGAGCAAGAAGGACAGGGCAAGAATTTTAATGCACATTTCTGAACAACTGAACGTTCAGGGATGGGGATCTTAAATCCATAGGATGGTGGAGGTGACCTGTCATTCCTGAGGTGCTGGTTGAGCCTCCATCCCTTGGGAAATGAGGAGCAGGCAGGGCAGGAGCAGAGGGAACCAGGTTTGCTTCTCTTGAGCGTGGAGAAGTGTTGGGCTGCCTGGGACACCCTCCAGCTTGAAACCCCTTGGGCCTGACTCCCCCTCCCTGAGGACTCCCTGAACAGGAGTGCCACTGACAGCCCTGCTGGGAGGACTGCTGCTGGCTCCTGCTGTGTCCCTTGGAGGAGCACATCCCTCAAATCTGAGATGAAGGGGGCTGTTTAAACAGAGTTTGTGTCACAAACACCAAGCTCTTGCTCCGTGAGGAGAGTTTGGCACTCCTCCTGCTCCCCCTCTGCCTGACGGGTGGGAATCCACGATTTGGGGTCTGGATTTATTATTGGCCACTGGCCTCTGCTGTTGCCTCGATTCCTGCTCTGATCCTGGAGGATAACTCTCTCCTAGGCTGCTCTCGGAGGGAACTTGCATTCCTTTCTTATCTCCCACCAGCATGAGTTATGCTCTCCAAAATTAGTCCTTATTTATTAGCACGGCGCAGCCAAAAGCCATCTCCAGGATTTTCGGTTGCATGTGCAAAAATTCCACCTCCCTCTTCTGACTCCCCTGGAGAGATTCATTAGGAGTAACCTCACCTTTCAGGGAATCAGATGCTTTCTCCAAGGATGTCGACTTCCAACATGTTTGGAGACAGTGTCCCAAAGAGGTTAATGGATTCAGTTCATCTGTTTTTACTTAATGTAGCACTGGGACTGCATCTGGAGAGCTGTGAAATAAACACAAGGGGCTTTAATTCTCCTTAAAACTCTAAACTCAGGCAGAAAAACTACGATTCCGGGGGAGAGGGGCGTGTGGTAATTTTGCCTTCTTCCAAATTCAAAACAAATAGGAGAAAATTATAATCTGGTTCTGCTTTTGGTGCTTCCTAAGGAGAGGAGCGTGAAGCCTGACTTCAAAAAACCCCACAGCAGAACAGGGAGGTGGAGTTAAAGAAAACCAGTGGCAGACCCGGCTGGACGAGGACAATTTCGGCTTTGGTTGAAAGTGGGAGGAAGGCTCTGCGCTGCTGATGCCCCGAGGTAAAGAATGACAAAGGCGATGGGAGGGAAAGGCGCTGGGGATCAGAGGATCGTGGCACCAAACAGCCTGAGAGGAGAAATGCAATATCAGCAGCTCCCTGACACCAGGGGACCACCAGCAAAAGCAGCAGCCATGCTGGGCTAGTTCCAGTGCAATTAATAAAATGTTTGTCGCTGCAAACCAGTGGAACTCAGCTATTGCAGGGCTGCAACTCAGAGCTGAAGCGGTCAGGAAATCGATCCCAGAGCAGGGACACAGCAGGGCTTGTGTTCCCTATTCTTACATCACTGTAGCCCGGATTCGTGGGAAATCACTCCTGATCTGTGTATCCAGGAGGAAGGAAGTGGTCTCTTGAGACAGGGGCAGACCCTGGGCTCAAGGTGTTTGCAAACCACTCAAGGAATGTGATAAGTCCCTGGTTTTATTCCTTGCTGACAGTTTTCTGAGATACCTGCAGGTGTAGGGCTGGATGGGTTTCTGTGTCCGTGGCTTCTGCTGCAATTCACAGAGACTTGTCTGGGGTCTGGAATATCAGAGTTTCACTGGGAGTTCACTTTGCTGGAGAGAAAAGATGACTGAGGGCAGGGATGTGTCCTTAAACCAGTCAACAAGCAACTGTGAAGAAAAAAGGAAAAAAACCAAACACCAATCTCTGAGCTGCCAACAACTGGAAAAGTCAGATTATCTGAGTGGTTTTCACAGACAAGACATTTTTTCCTTGCAGTGCAAAAAACACGGGCAAGACATCAAGTTACAAGACAGAAATATCATGTAATGGATAATGGCCCATTATTGACATAGGAAGTGGGATGGTTTTGATAAAATAAGCCCACAAAAATCATTTTCTGGATGTGCAATTCACAAGAAAACTCTTTGAGGGGTTTTTTGAAGGAATGTGGTTATTGTTTTTCCTTCTTGCTTGTTCCATTATTGAACAGAAAGAGAGTCCATTGCAGGAGGAGACTCAGCATCCCTTTTGCTCAGCAAGGCAGTCATTGCCTGCGCCCCATGAGTTTTTCCAAAAAAATCCCATCTGGTGGGAGCCTGGGTGGGGTGGAAATAATGGAAATCACATCCTCAGTGGTGAAGAATTGTTCTGCACGTGTGCTGTGTCTTGGGCCAGTTGTCAGACAAAGAATCCAAGTTCCCTGTTTTGTTGCTGAGAGCTGAAATGATAACTGGACACAATTTCAGGGGTGCTTTTGGTCATGTCTGTGTTTTCAGGGGATGCTGCACTGAAAAATTTGGAGACCTTGATGAGCTTCCTCCCTAGTGTGTCTCATCCTATGATGTGGAGAGAAACGGGCACCCTTTGCCTTCTCTCATCTCCATTTGGGGATTTTGGGGGGATTTTTTTCCACCTCAGAACCATGTTCCATCAGTCTGCCTGTGTGTTTTAACCACGTGAGGAAGCAGGGGTCACCCTCAGGGTTACACTGATCCCAGCAGTCCCATTTCTGTGGTGCATTTTGCTGCCAGTTTTCTTCACCCATTTTGAAATCAAATGGTTCATGAAGACCTAAATTAATTTGAGGCAGGAATGTTAAGTATCATTAAAAGTGATTAATCTCTTGCTGCTGCCAACCCCACAGCCATTTTTGGAATCTTCTGGCTGGGTTTGTAGATGGAATCCTTGAGCTTTTTGCAGCCTGCCATCGAGTGAACAAGGTTGTTTGTGTTCAGCTTTCCTCATTGGCTCTGTTGTTGTTGGTTTAGGACAGGACAAGAGGAAATTCAAGTATGAAATTAGGGGGAAAAGGTAAATCTGGATGGGATTTGTGCTGCAGTTTATTTGGATGTGTGATGTTACAAAGAAGTAAACTCTCAGAGTACCTTTATCTCAAAGTTTACAAACACAAGTAAGTCCTACACAAAACTTAGTACATGATGAAAGATACAAATATACACAAGGAGAGTGTTTATTTGAACGTGCTCTGGGTTGCTCTGTTTGCATTCGGAAGTGGCTGCTTCATTGTAGGAGGTCCAAAAAGTTAATTCACTAGAAGAATTGGAGTTTTGGAAACAGCAGGGAAAGGACTGAAGCTGTTTGGGGATCTGGTTTTCAGTTTCTTTATTCATTTTTGGAAAAAGTTTGTTCTGGCTTGAGCCAAACCAAGCTTTTTCTGAGATCTTCATTTACCCAGCTCTGATGCACAGCCACATACCAAGCCAAGCCCAGTAAATTTCTCAGACTTTCATTTTTTTCCAGAGCTCTTTTCCTCCCCACAGACGTCCCCAAGTGCCTGCACTGCAGCTCTGAGCCATGGACAGGTTTCCCTGGGATTCTGCTGGGTTTGGAAATGGTGAGTTGGACTCGCCTGAACCCGTTGGAAGCATTTTCTCTTTGCTGAGAGCTCTCTGTGGAAGCACAGGCCTTGCAGACCATGCTGAGCTCTCAAGGATGGGCTGCCAGTGCTGCAGCAAAATCCAGCACGACTGCAGCCAGGGAATTGTTGTCTTGGTAGGGAGGGGGTTTAGAAAATGCAGCAGGGAGGGCAGGGTGAGGTGGAGTTGAGCATCAAACTGGGATAATCATGCTAAAGGGTAATCACAGAATCCCAGAATGCTTTGGATTAAAGCTCATCTCATTCCAGCCCCTGCTGTAACACCTTCAGTCATCCCAGGCTGCTCCAAGCCCTGTCCAACCTGGCCTTGAACAGTTCCAGGGGTGGGGAGTCCACAACCTCTCAGGGCAACCTGTGCCAGGGCGTCACAGGGAAGAATTTCATCCTAATCTCTAATTTAAACCTCCTCTCCTGCATTTCGAGGCCATTCCCCTTGTCCTGTCACTATAGACCCCGTAATAAAAATGATTATCACTAAAAGATGGGCTGCTGAGGACCTGAATGTCTTCCTACAGGGAGGGTGTTGTGCCTGGAGTCCCACTGCCACTCACACTGAGCTGTGCTCCCTGCAGGTGCCAAAATTCCCTCCTGTGGAGGCAAACCCTGGAGGCATTTGCATCCCCCGAGTCTGGGCTCCCTGTGCCTGCAGCCTTTCCCTTCCCTGTCCAGGCAGATCAGCTCTGTGCAATATTCTCCATTTCTCATCCCCTCGGTGCCCTCTGCACCCCACCCTGCCGATTTTAAAGCCCATTCCCACAGCTGTAGGCTGCCTGTGGCCAGGAAATTCCCAGGGAATTACTCTCCTTGCCACCTTCCTGATGAGCAAATCTTTTTCCCCTCCAAAGCTTCTCACGTCTCGGGAAGTGTCAGGATTTAAGAGCAGCTCCTGCAGCTTCAAGAGGCAGCTCTGCTTTTCTTCCTTCAGCCTCCAGGACTGCATTGTCCTGAAGTGCTGGGGACCCAGGAGAGGGTGTGTGAGACGTGATGGGAGACCTGTGGAGCAGAGGATGGGGTTATGGACCCAGAGCTTACAGGGAGAGCCAGGGCCAAGTGCCAAGGGGTTGTGTCATGGAGCAGCCAAGAGCTGGGCAGGAGCCTTTCCAGGGCTGGTGACTCACTCACTGACATTTTTGGCCACTTCCTGGGCTGGAAGGGGCACAGGGAAAAGCCCTGGAGCTGCTCCTGGTAATGCTCCCTGCCCTGGGCACAGGGCTGCAGGAGAGGGGGTTCACAGAGGATGCCTGGTGCCTTCTGCTGCCTTCTGGGAACAATTGTGGCCAGTATTCAAACTTTTAGGCACTGCACCGTTCATAGGGACAGCTTGGAGTTGCATCTAGGAAAGCATGAAAGGTCCATGGCTCATTCTTCCTGAGGAAACTGTGGAAAAGGATGTTTTGAAACACACAGTCAGTGAAATCTAAAAATTTCCCAGTTATTCCTCATTTAAGTCTAACAGATGTGTCTTCCCTCTCTCTGTTTCCCAAGGACAGTTCTCTGTATTCTTTTTTTCATCTGTTGTATTTGCTGTTCTGTGTGTCAGTAGGGGAAATATTGAATATGGCATTTGGGAACTGGCTTTTAACCCTCAGCACTGCTCACTGTCTGTGCAGAAAGAGAAGCTGTCTCAGCTCTGTGTGTTCCAGCAGAGTGGAGACAACACCATCTGAAAAGGTTAAATGCTGCTTGCCTGTGCAAAGTGGAGGGACAGGTTGTTTTTGTAGTGAGTTTGGGTTGGTTTTATTTTGTCTTAGTTTTTTGGTTGGGGTTTTGTTGTGTTTTCTTAATGCTGTGGTGCTTGGTGTGATGCCTGAGACTGTACCTTCCACCCTGTGCCTCCTCTGCCTCTGGCACCTGCAGTGTGTGTATTTTAGAGGGAAATGAAATTGGAATTATTTTCTGTCATGCCTCTAAAATAGATTTAAAATCTCCATTTAGGTTTAGACTTCTCAAATTTGGAAGTAAGGAGTTGAAGGAATCAGAACTACACCTCTTGGGTTTGGTATGAAATCCCAGTTTTCTTGTTTTTCAACAGCAGGTGTGCTTTGAGGTTTGGTTTGCTGAAGGGAAAGTATTTTCCATTTTTAAAACAGCTTTGTGCTTTCTTTCTCCACATAGGAGAAAAGCAGGAGGAAAAAACAGCTTAGACTTGTGGGCAGGACTATTCCTGTAGGGGAGAAGGAAACCACAGCCTTGTGAGCAAAGGGAGAATTCCCTTCAGAAACCTCCACCGTGGCAGTGGTGACACTCTCTCCAGATGACACCTCCTGTGTCACCTCTCTGATCCTTTCCTTGCCAACATCTGGTCCACAGCCTCTGGAGTCACCAGGAATTTTGCCCTTCATTTCCCAGGCTTTCCAATAATGCTTTGTACTCATGCAAACGAATGTGAGCATTAAATATCCAGTTAAGTCTGCTTGGCTTTTTCCATCAAACGTGTCATTTAAATAACCTAATTAAATTAAGTCCTTTCATTTTAGATGATGTTTAGATGATGCATATAATTGCCCTGAGAGTGCAGCCATCCAGCTGGCAGGGAGGTTACAAAAGATGTAAAACATTTTAATAAAAACAAGACCCTCCTCGGGTTTGGACCCTGTAAAGGATGGAACCCATGCACTGCAAGGGTTTGAAAACAGCCCCAGGCACCAGGGAGCTGTCAGGGCTCTCTCTGCGTGCACAAATCTCCTGACCTTTCCTCTCTTGAATGTTACATCCCACTCACGGGATGTTCATGGAGTCATAGCACATCCTGAGTTGGGAAGGAGCACAGGGATCATCCAGCCCAGCTGCTGTCCCTGCACAGACCCCCAACAGTCCCACCCTGTGCCTGAAGCAGTGTCCAACCCCTCCTGGGGCTCTGGGGCTGTGCCCATTCCCTGGGGAGCCTGGGCAGTGCCAGCACCTCTGGGGGAAGAACCTTCCCTGATCTCCAGCCTCACCCCCTCCTGGTTCCTGAATGTTAAAGGATTTTGCCTCTTGGTTGCCCCTCAGTGCAGCAGAGCTCGGGAAGGGACAAGTCCTGCTGTTTTACACCTCGTGCCTGAAGGATGGTGAGCCCTGGGCTCCTGTTGCACATCACCTTGGCAGAGAGCCCCTCTGGAATCAGGGGGTTCTTTTCCTGCCATGCTCCTGCCCTGTCCTGGGAATGGCTCCTGCCTGCTCCTTCCCTCCTGGGAAAATCGAGGTTCACTTTCCTGATAAAATTTAAAAATGTTTAATAGAGACAATAAGAGAAATAAAATAAAGCAAATAAATATGGCTGGGTGGGTGTCTTGGTGTGCTGCCAAGAGCACCCTGGTGTCTTGGAACCCTCCCTTTTTATCCTGCTCTTCATGCATGGACTTATGTACATTCACTTTTCCAGGAACTGTTCTGCATGGCCAGTCCTTGGGTCTGTCAAACACAATTTCCACTTTTATTCGGTTTTTATCATTTTTTGGTTTGGGCTTTGGTCTCTTTTTCACTGGCAGTGAATGTTGAGAGTCACCTGGGCTTCTTCTGGAAGTTATCTATTCAGGCAGCTGAAACACACTACACCTAAATTCCAAACTACAGCAAATAAAAAGCCCATTACACATCTATCCAGGCAGCTAAAACACACTAAAAACTACAGAAATAAACACCATATTTATAACATCCATTCCAACATTTGCAAAAAGCCAACACCAAAATATGCATTTATAACTGTGGTGAGGGGGGACTGGCCCTGCAAGGCAGGGGGGGCTCTGGGCTGGGGCCAGCTCTGTGTGTGAGAGGTTTCCATGAGCTCAGGGCCCCTGAGCCCAGCCCCTGCTGCTCGTCCATCACCGTGTCAGGTGCTCTGACACAGCACTGCCTGCCCATGACAGCATGGCCCCAGGGACTGAGCTCAGCCTGGGGCTCTGCAGGGGACACTGAGCCATGTCTGCTGCTGCCAGCCTGCTCCCGGGCACCTCTGCCACTGCCTGCTGCTGCCAGTGAGCTCCCGGGCACCTCTGCCACTGCCTGCTGCTGCCAGCCTGCTCCTGGGCACCTTGACACTGCCTGCTGCTGCCAGCTGCTCCTGGGCACCTCTGACACTGCCTGCTGCTGCCAGTGAGCTCCTGGGCACCTCTGACACTGCCTGCTGCTGCCAGTGAGCTCCTGGGCACCTCTGACACTGCCTGCTGCTGCCAGTGAGCTCCTGGGCACCTCTGACACTGCCTGCTGCTGCCAGCCTGCTCCTGGGCACCTCTGCCACTGCCTGCTGCTGCCAGTGAGCTCCTGGGCATCTCTGCCACTGCCTGCTGCTGCCAGCTGCTCCTGGGCACCTCTGCCACTGCCTGCTGCTGCCAGTGAGCTCCTGGGCATCTCTGCCACTGCCTGCTGCTGCCAGCCTGCTCCTGGGCATCTCTGCCACTGCCTGCTGCTGCCAGTGAGCTCCCGGGCATCTCTGACACTGTCTGCTGCTGCCAGTGAGCTCCTGGGCATCTCTGACACTGCCTGCTGCTGCCAGTGAGCTCCTGGGCATCTCTGACACTGCCTGCTGCTGCCAGTGAGCTCCTGGGCATCTCTGACACTGCCTGCTGCTGCCAGTGAGCTCCTGGGCATCTCTGCCACTGCCTGCTGCTGCCAGTGAGCTCCTGGGCATCTCTGACACTGCCTGCTGCTGCCAGTGAGCTCCCGGGCATCTCTGCCACTGCCTGCTGCTGCCAGCCTGCTCCTGGGCACCTCTGACACTGCCTGCTGCTGCCAGCCTGCTCCTGGGCATCTCTGACACTGCCTGCTGCTGCCAGTGAGCTCCTGGGCATCTCTGACACTGCCTGCTGCTGCCAGTGAGCTCCTGGGCATCTCTGCCACTGCCTGCTGCTGCCAGTGAGCTCCTGGGCACCTCTGACACTGTCTGCTGCTGCCAGCCTGCTCCCGGGCATCTCTGCCACTGCCTGCTGCTGCCAGCCTGCTCCTGGGCATCTCTGACACTGCCTGCTGCTGCCAGTGAGCTCCTGGGCATCTCTGACACTGCCTGCTGCTGCCAGCCTGCTCCTGGGCATCTCTGCCACTGCCTGCTGCTGCCAGTGAGCTCCTGGGCATCTCTGACACTGCCTGCTGCTGCCAGTGAGCTCCTGGGCACCTCTGACACTGCCTGCTGCTGCCAGCCTGCTCCTGGGCATCTCTGCCACTGCCTGCTGCTGCCAGCCAGCTCCTGGGCACCTCTGACACTGCCTGCTGCTGCCAGTGAGCTCCTGGGCATCTCTGACACTGCCTGCTGCTGCCAGTGAGCTCCTGGGCATCTCTGCCACTGCCTGCTGCTGCCAGCCTGCTCCTGGGCATCTCTGCCACTGCCTGCTGCTGCCAGTGAGCTCCTGGGCATCTCTGACACTGTCTGCTGCTGCCAGTGAGCTCCTGGGCATCTCTGCCACTGCCTGCTGCTGCCAGCTGCTCCCGGTGTTACTGTGATGCACAGAGGAACACGTTACACACACAACAGGTGTTTAGGCAGAGAAGAAGAAAAAACTCACTAGTTTATTGTTGATTTTGTATCTATCAGTTTCTGGACAGTGACCAGAGATTAGACAGAGAAGTTCCCACCTCTCCATCTCCACTGCTCACTTGAGAAGTCCATCAGGTGATATCTTTTCACAGAGGAATACAAACATGATCCTTGTTTATCTTACAATTCATGAGAACCGACTCCATTATACCAAAACAAATCAGAAGGCTGATTTTCAGGGACAACACCTGGGCACCTGCTGCCACTGCCTGCTGCTCCCAACGAGCTCCTGGGCACCTGCTGCTCTCAGGGGTTGCTTTGGTCAGGATGACCCCCAGATGTACAAAAGTCTCTGTCTCCCCACCCAGCTGTCAAAGAAGGAGTCAGAATTCTTCAGCTGATGCTCTCAAGGTTGCTTTATTGTTTCTTATCTAGATATTTTCTGTCTGGGCTGCCCAGGTCTGTTCAGCAGGGCAGCCCCAGGCACAGTCTCTGCCCACTGATTTTTATACTCCAAATTCCCTGTTAGTTATTTACAGCTATGATCCAGTGCCCATCACCTGTGTTAGACAGTTCCATTCTACTCCAATCCAATCCCCAAGTGCCACCATCCCCAAGAAGATGGGGTTAGGAAGAAGAAGGAAGGAGGACAGGACAACACCCAAATCCCTCCATCTCACCCCCTAAGCCCCCATGGTAAAATCCCCAAAATTTCCCTTTTCACTCTACAACTCCTACTATCATGCTATCTAAACTTTTGTGCCCTTTAGTTCTTCATTCCCAGGTGGTAATTTGTTCCATGGGTCAAACTCAAAGTCCCAGGAGTCCCTGGCTGCTGCCAGGGTCTGTGACCCCCCTGCCAGGGCTTTGGAGCCCCTGGCTGGAGCTGGGATCATCCAGGACTGGCACAGACACATCCTGGGTTCTGACAGTCCTGGACATATTAAATTTTGAAGCTGGGCTCTGCAAGAGTGGGAGAAAGTGATGGGACCTGAAGCTGAACAGGCAAGTGCCAAATCCCAGCAGGTGTGTTGCTTTTCCCAGGATGCAAGTTAAATGTGGAGACAGCAACAGCTCGCTGAGCTGGAACCTTTTGTGACCAATATTTACAGTTGATACAGTTAGTTTAGTTTCAGCAGATATGCCATATATATATCTATATGTTATAGAATAATTCATGCTTATATAAAATATATGTAAAATAAAAGTTATACCTGTGAGAGAAATTCTTAAGGTTTAAAAACATCACCAGCCCGAACCAGGGAAATGGATTGTGTAACAGAGGCCAGCTAAAAGAAAGACCTAATTTACAAACAGAAAGATGTGGCTCCTACAAACATGGGTCCTCCCAAGGCAGTCCAGGAAACACCAAACAATGAAAACTCAATCAGTATCAACAGTCGAGATAGCCAAAGTCGTCAGGAACGTGCATTCCAATACCAGGTTCCCTAACAGCATTCAGTGCTTCCCAGAAACGTTTGTCCAGCCCAACACAGAGAAAAAGAGACTACATGAATATGAGAAATCACAAAAAAATAGGAAAAACTGCCCCAGGCAAAAAAAAAAAAAAAAAAAAACTGTATAAAAACTACCCCAGCAGAGATGACATTTGTGAACAGAGGGGATTCCAGGGACAGAGCTGGGATCAGAGCTCACCCAGCATCCACCCCGGGCTCGAGGCTGTTCCTTTGATTGTGGCTATCTGTGACCAAATTGCAGTTTGAAATTAAAAAAAAAAAAAAACTATTTTCTTTATTAATTCAGCTTTATCCTTTTATTACCTACAACAGCAGGGACAGGCTTCTCCAGGAGTCTCTGTCCTGCACTGTGATCCTGTCCCAGCTGGAGCCGGGAATCCTTGGAGCCTCACTGTGCTGACACATCCATGGCACATCCATCCTCACCACAACAGAGCAGAGCCTGCTCCCTGGGGTTTTGCAATCCTGCTCCAAGCCAGGAAGTGCTATGGGTTTCCCTTTTCCAAAATATTTGGGCCACGTCAGGTCCTGCAGGGCCAGAGCCTCTGCACACCAAGGGCCTTGGAGAGGGATCCCAGCAGGATGGGTTCCTTTTCCAGCTGGAATGAGTGAGATCCCAGCCCTCCCACCCGGTTAGCACAGTACCCCCAGAAAATCCCACCCAGATCCCACCCAGTTAGCACAGTACTTCCATGAAAAAGCATCTCCCACCTCACATGGGACCCCCCTTTCCTGCTCCCTCCCAGGATCAGTAGTGCCCACCAAGGGTTGCTCCTTGTGTAGACCTTGACCTTGTCTGCTCAAGCAAGAGCTGAACCTCCCCAGCCCACAGACTTCAGGAAAACAATCCCAGCCCAAGCTCTCCCTGCTGTCACTTCCACTTACAGATCATGGGGGTGATGTTGCTGTGGTGGTTTTGAGCCACACTGTGGTCTGGGTCTGGAAGAGGCACCTTTCTCCATCCACAAAATCCTGCTGGAGCCCTCTGAGAAAGGATAGCCAAGGCAATGGTGATGCTTCCCCACTGTCCCTTTGCAGCCTGGGTTGTTTTATTTTTCCTCTTGCCCCCTCTCTCCTGCAGCACAAAAGGACATTCTTGTACCCAAGTATTTTTTTTTCCTGCATATTTGGAGCATGAGCAAAGCAGGAGGGGTGAGGGCAAGGAAGGGGATTGAAAGGTTTGGGTAAAAAAAAAAAAAAGAAATCTCACACAGGGCTTGGTTTACAAGGGACAGCTGAGTGTATAAACCCTGTCTCCAAAGAGGGTTGTTAGGAGCTTTTCTGGCAGTTTCCCCTCCTGCCCCAACTTCTGGCTAAGCTGCTCAGAGGGAAAACAAGGAATGAGAAGGAGGGGAGTGATTTTGAATGTTCCAAAAGTCAGAGCTAAAAAAGCCCCCTCTGTAAGACCCAGAGAGGCTCCTGGAGCTGAGCAAACAAACCTGGGCCAGTGACTTGGGTGGGTCAAGTGCTGCAGGTGGGGGTCGATGGTTTGTGCTTTGGACATCGTTATTTACTTTGGGAAATGATCCCAGAGAGGGACAAGCATCCCTGTCACACAGTGAACTGGTGACTGGTGTGAGAGGGATCCCAAAGTGATGCCTTCTGGAGGCTGACCTGGAACAGAGACTAGACAGAGCAAGAGGATAAAGCAGGGATTTATTAAAAGGCTTCCATGGGCACACCTGGGCTGCACAAGAGCCCGGCTGGACCACACCCAAGGTGAACCCAAAATGGGCACAATATTGACACCAACCACCAGGGCTCACACTTTGATAAGTTCTGGTCCATCAGCATATTAGAGTTAATTGTCCAACCATAGCTTCAGGTTAAGAAGCTCCATCTTTTTTTCCTCTTCTCGTTTCACTGTTGTTTTCATTCTAGGGCCTGAAAGTTGTCCTTGGTATCAAACTGGAGAAGGAATTGTTTTGTCTGTCTGCTTTGAGAAGAGAGCTTAGTAGCACTGAATATGAAAACTAAAACTACCCACCCAAACAGCACAGATCTAAAAAATACAAACGCTAAAAACTCAAGGCATCAAAAGCATCCTGGGCACAGAGTGCTCTGTGAATTCCCTGTGGATCACAGGCACAGAGTGCACTGTGAATTCCCTGTGCATCCCGGGCACAGAGTGCTCTGTGAATTCCCTGTGCATCCCGGGCACAGAGTGCACTGTGAATTCCCTGTGGATCCTGGGCACAGAGTGCTCTGTGAATTCCTGTGCATCCCGGGCACAGAGTGCTCTGTGAATTCCCTGTGCATCCCGGGCACAGAGTGCACTGTGAATTCCCTGTGGATCCTGGGCACAGAGTGCTCTGCGAACTCCCTGTGCATCCGGGCACAGAGTGCTCTGTGAATTCCCTGTGCATCCCGGGCACAGAGTGCTCTGTGAATTCCCTGTGGATCAGAGACACAGAGTGCACTGTGAATTCCCTGTGCATCCCGGGCACAGAGTGCTCTGTGAATTCCCTGTGGATCCTGGGCACAGAGTGCTCTGTGAATTCCCTGTGCATCCCGGGCACAGAGTGCTCTGTGAATTCCCTGTGGATCAGAGACACAGAGTGCTCTGTGAATTCCCTGTGCATCCCGGGCACAGAGTGCACTGTGAATTCCCTGTGGATCAGAGACACAGAGTGCACTGTGAATTCCCTGTGCATCCCGGGCACAGAGTGCTCTGCGAACTCCCTGTGCATCCCGGGCACAGAGTGCTCTGTGAATTCCCTGTGCATCCCGGGCACAGAGTGCTCTGTGAATTCCCTGTGGATCCTGGGCACAGAGTGCTCTGTGAATTCCCTGTGCCTCCCGGGCACAGAGTGCTCTGTGAATTCCTGTGCATCCCGGGCACAGAGTGCTCTGCGAACTCCCTGTGCATCCCGGGCACAGAGTGCTCTGTGAATTCCCTGTGCATCCCGGGCACAGAGTGCTCTGTGAATTCCCTGTGGATCACAGGCACAGAGTGCACTGTGAATTCCCTGTGCATCCGGGCACAGAGTGCTCTGTGAATTCCCTGTGCATCCCGGGCACAGAGTGCTCTGTGAATTCCCTGTGCATCCCGGGCACAGAGTGCTCTGTGAATTCCCTGTGCATCCCGGGCACAGAGTGCACTGTGAATTCCCTGTGCATCCCGGGCACAGAGTGCTCTGTGAATTCCCTGTGCATCCCGGGCACAGAGTGCACTGTGAATTCCCTGTGCATCCGGGCACAGAGTGCTCTGTGAATTCCCTGTGCATCCCGGGCACAGAGTGCACTGTGAATTCCCTGTGGATCCTGGGCACAGAGTGCTCTGTGAATTCCCTGTGGATCCTGGGCACAGAGTGCTCTGTGAATTCCCTGTGCCTCCCGGGCACAGAGTGCTCTGTGAATTCCCTGTGCCTCCCGGGCACAGAGTGCTCTGTGAATTCCCTGTGGATCCTGGGCACAGAGTGCTCTGTGAATTCCCTGTGCATCCCAAGCATGGTGTGCTCTGTGAATTCCCTGTGGGTCCTGGGCACAGAGTGCTCTGTGAATTCCCTGTGGATTGATGGGGCTGATTTCCCTTGGATGGGTCAGGACCCAGCTGAGGGTGGTGCAACAGGTCTTTCCTGACAGATCCCTGGTAGCTCTGTCTTCCCTCTTCTTCTCCATGCACTTTCCTTACCTGTACTGTGACTAAAACTGCTGATATTTCAATAACTGGGATCACCTGAATCAGGAGGCTCCAGTCTATAGACATGGAATTGAAAATGCAGTTTCTGGGATGCAGGAGTCATTTGCTTTCTGCAAGTCCTGTTCATAAAATTGAGTGATGCCAGCTTGCCTCACACCAATAGCAGATTATTTCTTATCCTTGGGCTATGGGAAGCAAAATCCTGGCGTTTGCACAGGGCTTTTCTTCTGGAATTGGTATTATCTCTGGATCTCAGCAAGTCTGTCAGCCTCACGATAAATTAATTTTCAGGCCTGTGGTCCTGAAAGTGTTTGATTTGGGTAGTGCTGGAAGCAGGGAGAATGCAGGAGGATCTGGATGCTGCCCACCACCCCACTAAGTATCTTTGAAACTGTCATTAATTAATATAACCCTGATTTTTTTATTGTTGTTAGGTGTCACATTGTAACGTGTCTTCATCCTTTCCCAAAGCAACACCAATGCTGTGAAAACACAGCTCCTAAATCTGCAGTTCATTTGCACCTGGTGTGGGTGCACCCACAGGTATGTGCACAGCACCTCAGCTGAGACAAGTGCTTATTAGAAACACATTTGCTGGGAATTCCCAGCCCTGTCCACATGGATCCCTCATTAAACACCAGGGGCTGGAAGGAGGGAGGAATTGCTGCCTCGGGCTCTCTGCAAGATCTCTCAGCACCATATGCAATAAATATGGTTTTAATAAGCAGTCATTAATGAGTGGACAATAACAGCTTTATTAAGCTTAAATTAAAGGCATGCTTGGGAACCTTGAGCTGAGATTATATGGTGTAATGGAATATACTGGAATTTGGCATTTTTAAGGCTCCTTGCAAGCCGGTGGGGGTGGGGGGAAGATGCATTCCCTGAAGCCTGCTCCTGCCCTGGGATCTGCTGTCTCTGGAGCTTCTTTCCATGCTGGAGCCCCCTTGGGAGGAGGGATGCAGTGGAAGCACAGCGAGCTGCTTGGTGCAGGGTGGGAAAAGTGGCTGAGCTTCTGCAGGGTTGCCTAAGCCTGGCTTGCAGCAGGAGCTTGGGAAGGGGGAGAGGTTTCAGCCCTGCTGTCCTGCCCTGGAGTGGGGCAGTGCCTGCTGCCCTCTGCTCCCTCCCTCCCCCAGCCCAGCAGAGCCTCACAAAGCAGGGTTTGGGTCCCGAGCTCGGTGTCCCCGTGGGTGGGCACTGCAAGGACACAGCCCTCCCACACTGCTCCAGCTCCTGGTGGGAGCTGCAGCCCCTCCGATGCTCCCAGACACCACAGCACTTGGTTTGTCTGCAGCTGCTTCACCCCTGCCTCCCAAAACCCTGGGGATGGGCTTCATGCCCGGGGCTGTGTGTCTGTGGAGCTGGGGTGGAAGTCTGGGATCAGGTGCCTCTCCTGTTGTCCTTCATTCAGGGAGCAGTGAGTCTGGAAAACAATCCAAGGGCCAGGTGTTGCTTTGGGACCCAAGTGAGCAGGCAGGAGTGAGGGATGCCAAAAAGGAATCCCACTCTTTATTAGATGATGATAAAACCATGGTAAAATAACAATAACACCTAGGCACAAATATCCAAAGTACATTAAGCACAGGGGTTTGGCTGGAAAAATCTCAGGACAACCTACAACACACTCCCAGGCCATTGGAAAGCAATTTACTGGATCCTGTCCCACTGCAGTTTAACCACCCCTGCATCCTCCCAGCCACCCCATGACTGCTCAGCTCTGCAGTTTGCTTTCTTAGGTGGGTTACTTTCCATTTTGTGCTGCCTTCCTGGCACAGCTTGCTATCCAAACTGGATTTCAAGCCTGTAACCATCAGCCCCAGTCCTCCCCAGGAGCATCCAGCCCCTAAATGCACCTCCCTGGCTGTACACAGTGTTTGGGTTGTGTCTCCAAGGCTGTGGCAGAGCTGACTTTGGCGACAGACCAGAGCAGGTAAAGTCAGACCTCTCCTGAATGCAGACCGTGCCCAGTATCCCTTCACAGAAAGGGCAGGATTAAATCAGCCTGCCTCCAGAGCCCTGGGGCTGACCTGGGAAATGACTCGCCCTTGGTCTGAATCAGAGCATGGGGCTTGCATCAGCTCTGTTCCCTTAAATCCACTCACTGTGTCCCTGTGACCTGGACTCCCTGAACTCCCTCTGCTCCTCTCCTGCTGCCTCCTAATCCTCCCAGCCCAGCTGCAGCCCTGGCCAGCCCTCACTGCCCTCTTCCAGCCTCCTCTACCAGCTGCATTTTGTTGCTTCATTTACTCTCCTGCTATTTTTTTTTCCATTTTCTTTTGAGAATTCACATCATTCCCAGTTGCCTCTGATTACTCTAACTGGATGACTGTGTCTCCGGTGTTTTAAATACAAATTGTGCTCAGGAGTGGGATTAAGCTGAGCTGAGCCAGCCCAACATGTGTCACACACACACTCAGGTCTGATTCTGATCCCTCTGCCAGCTCAGAGGACACTCTGAAATCAGTGATGATGCTGTGAGATGAGAGCTGGGCAGTGAGGGGGCTCTGTATGTTCATTCTGACATCTGTCAGGACAAAATGAACCACACTGCACCCTGAATTTGTCAGCTCCTTGCTGGGGATAAACAGGACCCAGGATTTGTTGAATTGGTTCCCTGAGTATTCCACTTTATGGAGAAACTGGTTGTGTATGTTTTAGTACAAAGTGTTGCTCTGAATTGGCTGGAATATACAAGATTTTTCTGCATAATATTTCAGTGTTCGATGGGTAGGACAAGGAGTAATAAGTTCAAACTGAAAGAGAGAAAATTCAGGTTAAATATCAGGAAGAAATTCTCCTCTGTGAGGGTGGTAAAACACTGGCACAGGCTGTGCCAGAGTAGCTGCCCCATCCCTGGAAATGTTCAGGTTGGACAGGGCTTGGAGCAACCTGGACTAGTGGGAGGTGTCCCTGGAGTTTATTTACATGGGTTCCTGTGCTTGGAATTGGGCTGTTTTCCTGGTGTACTCTAAAATATGGTGGATCTCTATGGCTTTTTACCTTTCCAGTGCCAACTAAAATGTGGGTGTTAAATCCAACACCGCCTGCCTTTTCTTGTGGACTTCCCTGCATACAAAACAGGCAAAAGACACTTTACTTCAGAGCCTATTCAACAAGAACAACCTCCCACCTCTGCATTTTACAAGCTTCTTACCCCAGACACGATAAATATTTGGCTCCAGCAGAAAAGCCTGAGCAGGGAATGACATCCCCAAACAGCTTTGCCACGTAGGTATGACAACAGATTCTGAGCTTTGGAGCCACCCACAAAAGCAAGGAGATAACAACACCAATTTTATCTATAAAAACATCCTGATGGCTGGGGCTTTCCCCCTTCAGATGGTATTCTGGATCAATGGGAGTTGAGTGAGGCTCTGAAGTAGCAGCTGGAGGCTTCAAAGACATCCAAGCCCCTGCGAGGGTGCTGTGCAGATACCACAAAACCCTTCTCCAGGTGGGAGGAAGGGGGGTTTCCAGCCACTTTCTCCTTTCACCCTGAGCCTGGGACCCCTGGGTTGGTGTCAGGGGCTGACTGGGTCTGTGGCAGGAGCTGCTGCTGCCCTGCTGCTGTGCTTTTCCAGAGGGTGCCAGGCAGGGGCTGGCTGTGTGACCAAGTCCTGCAGTGTAAAACACTCCAGAGTTTCACCTTAGGCATCTCCATAAGCCCAGGCACCAGAAGAATGGGGCAGGAGGAGATCTGGTTCATGAGTGGGTCTTGAGGAGCATTCTTTAGGGCCAGGCTTACTGCAGGGAGAGCTGCTCCAGCTCTCTGCATTTCCTTGGAATTTGTCAGCACAGCTGTAAACGGGATTTCATTCCTAGCTCAGAAAGGACAGGGCATGTCCAAGGTTTCCTGGCACAGTGGGGTTAACTGAGTAAGGCTGAGCTGGAGAAGTTACTCAAAGTCCTTCTTCAGGCAGCCACTTTGTCATGACAGCTTCCAGAAGCGTTTTCTTCAGCATTAATCATTCATCTGTTCCCAGCCGTGTTGTGCAAGCACATGGAGCAAGGAACATCAGGATCAGGACCTGCTTAAATGTTAAATCAGCAGCCTCTTCCCCTGCAAACACCCTGGAGCACTTTGCAGAGCCCAGAGCTGGACAATAAGGGTGTCTGAGCAGAGGATGGAGGTTGTGGACCTCAAATGGGGTAGGAAAACATAATTTAGGGCCAGGCTGCAGTTTTCTACCTCTCTGATCCCTCTGAGGAAACATCTCCCCAGTCCAGAGCTGGGGTTTAAATCTCTCCTCAGAAGGGAACTTCCTAAAGCAAAACAAGGTTGTGGATCCTGGTGGGACTCAAACCTTTGGCTCCAGTGTGTCTAGGGACTGGAAAGCTGATGATTAGATAACTGCAAACCATCCCCATTTTACAGCTCACACTGGCTTTGATCAGAAAGGGAATGAAGCACACCAGGCCCCTGGAGTGCAGGGGAGAAAGGAGGTTGTGATTAAATGAAGCCCCAGATTATTGAAGTGAAAGCACCTGACCTTGCTGCAGGGTTGGCTTCTGGTTTGGGCAAGCCTGACTCCCTGGATGCCTCAGTTTCCCCAGTGCTGTGGCTTTGCCAGTGCCCCCACCTGCAGAGTTCCTTCCCAGCTCAGGGAGGACGTGGAGCTGCTGGAGTCCAGAGGAGGCACCAGGATGATCGAGGGATGGAGCAGCTCTGCTGGGAGAATTTGGGTTGCTCAGCCTGGAGAAGCTTCAGAGTGGTCTAATTGTGGCTTTCCAGTGCCTGAAGGAGCAAACAAAGAAGAGAGAGACAAGGGCCTGGAGTGACAGGACAAGCAGGAATGGCATCAAGCTTACAAAGAGTGGGTTAGATGGGATATTGGGAGGAAATTCCTCCCTGGGAGGGTGGGCAGGCCCTGGCACAGGGTGCCCAGAGCAGCTGTGGCTGCCCCTGGATCCCTGGCCAGGTTGGATGGACTTGGAGCAGTCTGGGACAGTGGGAGGTGTCCCTGCCCATGTCAGGAGTGGCACTGAGAGATCTTTAAGGTTCTCTCCAATCCAAACCATTCCAGGATTCTGTGGAAATCTAACTTGAACATCTCACTCACACCTGGCTCTGGAGGGAGTCAGCAGGGACTGGGGCACCATCAGGGATGCCAGGTGGGTTTTGGAGCTGATGGGTCTCTGACTGGTGGAATATGATGGTCCTGCACCTGCAGGTCCCTGCTCCAGCCCCCAGCTCCAGCACAGCTCCGTGCAGAAACCAGGCACTTCCACACTGACCCTCCCCACATTTCTCTTGGGCTGTTTTTCCTTCGGAATAGGGGAAAGAAAGAGAGAATAAAAGTCTTTGGTTGCTTTTCTCTCAATACCCCCAGACCAGTGATCAGAATTTTCTGCAGGTTGACTCTCAACTGAAAAATATTTTCAAATTGAGGCTTTTTCTGCTCCTGCTGCCCTAGAAATACACAGACTGAAGGTGTTAGTCTTGCCTTTGCAGATGCTTCTACTGCAGATAAGGCCAGAAAGGGGAAAGAGAGGACAAACAAAAGGAAGAAGAAGGAAAAAAATAAGAATGAAAGAGAAAAATAGGGTTTAACCAAGTCTGATGAAGCTTGTCAGGGTGGGAGTGAAATCCCAAAGCACTGCAGCCCCAGCCCCAGCCCAGCCTCTTTGATCTCTCCTGGTGCTGATGTCCTTATCTCTAGGAAAGATATTCCTGTTTCCTGCCTTGTTAAGTACTTGGAAAGTCCATCCCTGGCTGAAGTGGTCTCCAGCTTGGGCTGCTGTGTTTTGCCTGGTTGCTAAGCTTGTCTCATGCATGGTTAATGCCTGATGAGATCATGGTGCCATTTAGCATTTCATGGATAATTCAGGATTATTCATTAGAAAAATCAAGAACAAGCAGGTGTATTCATAGCCTGCCTTCATGGAAAAAAAAAGAAAAACAACAACCTTGGGAAACGCCGTGAATTATTCAGCTGAGACCAAAGGGCTGCTTGAGTTGGGGGAGCACAGGGAGATGGAAATTGCTTTTCAGAACAGCTAAATCTGAAGCTTTTTAGGCCATTGATGCTGCAAATGTGGGTGGTTGAGTCAATCTCAGCGAAGAGAGGCTTCTGTCTCCCAGGAGAACGCTAGGAGGGGATTTGGAGGAAGGTTCTGTGTTTGTGCTCTGTGGTGGGGTAGTGGAGAGCAGGAGGCAGCAGGGAGGTTTCTGCCCTCCTCCTCTGCCGGGAACTGAGCTGGCTTTGCAGCCCGAGGGCAGAAGGTCTGGGATAAACCAGCGGAGCCTTAAGGAAGCTGCAAAGAGCTGCCTGTGCTGCGGGTCGGGAGCTCCCTGTGTGCCTGCCTCCCAGAGCACAGCTGCTGAAATGTTCCCTGGGGACAGACTGGGACCCTCTGGACACAGCCCTGCTGCAGAACTGCCCCTGGATCCTGGGCCAGGCAGGTGGAAACCACAGTCTGGAGCATCTCTGTAGAAGCAACGTGGAAATGCTGCCTGTCCTGGAAAAATCCTCATTTGTCATGTGTCCTAGGAAGGAAGGGAAGCGCTAGCACTTGTTGGGTAATAAAAATAAAGGATTAGTGACCAAAACTTTGTCATCATTCACTGTTCAAAGTGGTTTTTCTCAATTTTCAGGTTTGGGTTGCTTTACTTTCCAATAAAAGAAGTCACACACTATCAAGGAAATCAGATAATTTTGGTGGGCTTTTTTTCAGCTAAATGAAAGCACAATCTTCCCTTGGAAAAATGGCTCGAGGATATTTTTCAAGCTGTCCCTAGCAGGGATTTGTCCCCAGAACCATGGAGCAAAGCAGAGCTCAGGAACTCCAGAGAGTGGAATTACAACTCTGGCATTTACTGTTGAATTGTCCCAGTGTTGATGGGTTCTGGGGTGCTGGGACTGGAAATTCCAGGGGTAGATCCCAGCCTGGGGAAGGGGAGGCTTTGCCTCTTGTCTGGGGGATGGGTGAGTCCTGGGGGGGAAGGGGAGCACAGGAATGCTGGGGGGTGCACAGGGAATGGGGACAGGAATGAAAATGGGAATAGGAATGGGGAAAGGAATGGGAATGGGGATGGGCATGGGCATGGAATGGGGATGGGAATGGGGATGGGGACAGGAACGGGGATGGGAATGGGGATGGGGATGGGAATGGGGATGGGGATGGGGATGGGAATGGGATGGGAATGGGGATGGGGATGGGGAGAGGAATGGGAATGGGGGTGGGAATGGGGATGGGGACAGGAATGGGAATGGGGATGGGAATGGGGATGGGAATGGGGACAGGAATGGGAATGGGGATGGGAATGGGGACAGGAATGGGAATGGGAATGGGGGTGAGAATGGGGATGAGGATGGGAATGGGAATGGAATGGGGACAGGAATGGGAATGGGAATGGGGATGGGAACAGGAATGGGAATGGGGGTGGGAATGGGGACAGGAATGGGAATGGAATGGGAATGGGAATGGGGGTGGGAATGGGGACAGGAATGGGAATGGAATGGGAATGGGAATGGGGACAGGAATGGGAATGGGGATGGGAACAGGAATGGGAATGGGAATGGGAATGGGAATGGGAATGGGGATGGGAACAGGAATAGGAATGGGAATGGGGATGGGAACAGGAATGGGGATGGGAACGGGAATGGGGATGGGAATAGGGATAGGGACAGGAATGGGAATGGAAATGGGGATGGGAATGGGGACGGGGATGGGAACAGGAATGGGAATGGGGGTGGGAATGGGGATGGGGACGGGAATGGGGATGGGAATGGGGACGGGAATGGGGACAGGAATGGGAATGGAAACAGGGATAGGAACGTGAATGGAATGGGAGTGGGAATGGGGATGGGAATAGGGTTAGGGACAGGAGTGGGAATGGAGCAGGAAGGGCCATTTTCCACGCTGGAGTGTGGAGCTGCAGCTCTCCCCTGCTCAGCAGCACGGGCTGCTCTCATCCCCTGCAGCTGCCCAGAGCCATTTGGAGATGACAAGCGTAAAAACTTGGGCTGTATTCATTCTAGAAGCTGGAGATGTTTAAATTTTCCACGCCGATAGCTGGACCTTCGTTGTTGCTGTTCTCACCATTATTTTTTCCTCCTTGTTGAGAAGCAAAGCCCAGGACACCCCTTTGGCCACAGTGGAAGGGACCAAGGTGAGGCACTTGGCCGTTCACCTGCAAGGACTCGCCGTTTATTTCGTTAATTTAGGTCCATTGATTTCTTTAATTTAACTTTCATCACAGAATCCCAGAATGGTCTGGAAGGGAACTGAAAGCTCATCTCCTTCCAACCCCATGGGCAGGGGACTTCCCACTTCATCCAACTTTACCTTGGGCACTGCCAGGATGGGGGCAGCTGCAGCTCCTCTGCGATGGTTTCATTGAAATCTTGAAAACCATTTGTGGGAGGAGAAAGCTCCCCTAAGCCAGAGGAGCCTTTTGGGGAGGGAAAAACCATGGATGGAGATCTGCTCATGCCTGGGTGAGAGATGCCAGCACTTCCAGTGGTTTTTCTTCCTGAACAATGCCACTCACTGTGCCCCACTCTGAATTTTAAATAAACCTAGAAGCCTATTTTGGTGAAATATTTTATTTAAATTACTTTTCTCCACAGGCTGGCTTGGAGCTCCCCAGGTCTTAAGGGGGAAATATGTGTAGGAAGGGAGAAGGGGGGTGACTGTGTCTGGATTTTATCTGTGTGCCTCTATTTTACACCCAATTTGTGCAGGGACAGATGCTGAAATAAATGCACAGTAAATGGAAGATCTTTCCAATCCTTTTTTGTTTTCTTCATGAGTTTGTTTATGTGATCCCAACGTATACTTGCTCTCATTAGAGCAAGGTTTAACTTCTCTTTTTTCTTTCTGACAAATAGTAAATTCACTAAAAAATGTGGTGGAGAAATGACTCACAAATACCAGTCTCATTTGGCAAGTACATTTTAGCCAGAAAGAGGTTTGGGGGTTGGGTGTTTTTGGTTTTTTTTTTTCTTTTTTGATGTAGAAATGTTTTGCTATGACATTTTTCAAAATAAACCCTTTTGACCCTTCTTTTTGTGTGGAGGATTTTCAAGAAGTGACCAAATTAAGAGAATAAAATGTTCTACTAAATTAAAAGAATAAACTACCAAATGAAAAAGAATGAATCAAAGTGAAACAGAATGCTGTTTTAAATCAGTGAAAATATTAAGTTGACCCAGTTTTATTTATATTTGGATTTTTTTCCTGAAAACTCTCCCAAGAGCCAATTACTTTTGACCCAAACTGCAACTTTCTCCTGCTTTATTTTTTTTTTCCTTCTTCTGCTTAAAACCACTGAGGTCACAAACCTATTATGTTCAGCAAAAAAACTCTTCTCAAATTATAGTCATGAACTCTTCACTTTCTGATTTCTCCAAGGGAAGCCAGCTTGCTCACACCTACATGTTTAAACTTCTTTTCTGAATGGGTAAACCCAATTTGAATAGCAGCTAAAAAAATTATAATAATTTAAAATGATTCCTGGTTATAAGTGCTACTTTTAAATTAGTGGAGTTCTGGACATTTTGCAAATATTTTGGATGAGGCTTAGAGCAATCTGATGGAGTGGAAGGTGTCCCACTCATGGCAGGGGATTGGATTAGGAAGATCCTTTTAGCCCCAAACCCATGAGGGATTCCAGGATTTTTCTCCCTGGCTCCCTGCTTGCTCCAGGGCTGGTTTGGAGGCTGTTGGAAGATTTCATCCCCAGACTCCAGTGTGGAATTTTGGGCAGGGTGTAGCCCCCCCAAAATTCCCCCCAACTCCTGCTTTAAGTGACCCCCAGCCCATGGAAGGGGGGGCAGCCCTGCAGAGCCTGCTGCCCACCCAAATTCCCCCTCTCCACCTGGTGCCTTTTGGGGCTACCTAGAAACAGAGGGCAGACAAAATTAAGGGAATAAAAACCAGTTTTATTTATTGAAGGGCCTTCAGGTACATTCACAAATTCACAGAATCACAAAATCACAGAACAAAAAGGTTGGAAGAGACCTCCAAGATCATGGAGTCCAACCCATGCCCAACACCTCAACCACACCCTGGCACCCAGTGCCACATCAGTCTTTTTTTTGAATGGGGTGGTGACTCCACCACCTCCCCAGGCAAAACATCCAGTACTTTATTACTCTTTCTGTGAAAAACTTCTTCCTGATATCCAGCCTGTATTTCCTTGGTGCAGCTCAGGTACATTTAGGGCAGAAAAAGTCCCCCAGGGGCTGCACCCAAAATGGACAGTGGGTGTATTTTCACATTTTATAAGTTTGGTCCATTTGCATGTTGGGGGTTGATCTCCCAATTACAGCTCCAGGTAATGAAGTCATTTACCCCCAGTTTGCTGCCCCAACTCCTTTAGTTTCCATCTCTGGCCCTGAGGCAGTGAGGTGTCCCTGATCCCCAGGCCTGGAGAGGAATTGTTGTGTCTGCCCCAAATGGGGCAGCAGCAGCTCAGCCTGAGTGTGGAGTTTGGAGTTCTCACTAAAGAACTGCAGGGCTACAAACATGGAAAACCTAAAAGCTGAACTCCTAAGGCACCATTCCCCCTTTTTAGAGGCTTGCCAAGTCCCTACCTCGTCCTTCCCTGCCAATTCCCTGGGGCTTGCACTCGAGGGGCGAGGATGGCCCTGCTGGAGCTGGGATGAGCAAACCTCAGCCCATCTGCTCTCCCCACATTTCCAAACTTTACGTGCAAACAGCTGCAGGATTGCTTCATAAACTGGAGCTGCTGCTGTCATCTCCTGAAACATCAGCCTCTGCTCACAGCCCAAACCCCCCCGTGGCATCTGCAGCTCTCCCAGGGAGGTTGGAGCTCTTTCCCCATCAGACAACCTGGGCTTGCCATAATTTTCAGGAAGTCTTAAATTCTGCCCTCTGCAGAGGTTTCCCAGGTCAGGTATACAAAGCCTGACCTGTGTGAATAATGGTTTCTGTGGTTTACAAGCAGCTCCTAAAAGCTTAATAATTAAGAAAGTGCTTGTGGCTCAGTCCAAATAATTCTGTTGATTTTTCTCAGCTAGTAAAAAATCTGAAGTGTTTCTTATCGAATCAAGACTTGTTTTGGTCCGTAGGGAATTTTTTTTTTTTTCCCTGTTTCTATTCCCATTCTTTCAACTAAATTTAAAAGGTGAAAATTTAGAAGTGGCAATCTACTTGGAACTGGAAAATCATAGGCATGAGAGGAACCAGCCCGGTGACTAGGTTGGTGAAAAAGCTCAAGGGGCCTATTTTTACTGCCTCAAAATTGTTTCCTTTTGGAACAATTTGCAAAACCAGCCTGAACTTTTGCTATTTATGAATCTTCCAGAATGTTTCAGGGAAAAATGGCTTATAGGTCTAGCCAAGGTAAGTCCAGCCTGCCTTTATTTGTCCTTTCAGTCTCCAGGTGTCCGTGATATTCCAGTGCATGCAGCAAACCCAGTGTGGAAGGGTGTCTGTGAGTGGTGTGACACCCATTTTTGGGGTGATTTTTCTGGCCTTTCCTGTTTTTCCATCAAGGTTGGCAGGAGAAGAGCCTTCTGCTGGGGCTGGGAAGATGAAAACAAGGGAAACTTTTACTGGTGGCTCGAGGCATCCAAAAAAAAATTCATTTGTGTGGTGATTTGGAGCCCGGAGGTGTGTTTAACAGCAGGCAGCTCAAAGGGTGCTTTCATCTGGGAGCCCAAAGCCCGGGGCAGGGGAGGGCTCAGAGGGGAGGTGGCACAGCCAAGGAGCAGCCTGGTCTCACTCCTGCCTCATCTCTGCCCTCTGCTCGGGTGTTGGAGCAGCCTGGGAGGAGGGAAATTGGGCCAGAGCCTGCCAGGTGTCCAGGGAGGGAACACATGAATCCCTGGGTTGTGGAAGTAAAGCAAAATCAGGTTAAATCTGGATCAGCTCTGAACCAGAGCAGGTGTTTAACCTCTCTGCTTGTGGGGGTGAAGCCCTTGCAGGCTGTAGGGTTCCTTTTCCAAGGGACGGAGGGACAGGACACAGGGAATGGCTCCCACTGCCAGAGGGCAGGGCTGGATGGGATACTGGGGAGGAATTCCTCCCTGGGAGGGTGGTGAGACCCTGGCACAGGGTGCCCAGAGCAGCTGTGGCTGCCCCTGGATCCTTGGGGGTGTCCAAGGCCAGGCTGGATGGGGCTTGGAGCAGCCTGGGACAGTGGGAGGGGTCCCTGCCTTGGCAGGGGTGGAATGGTCCCTCCAAAGCTTTAATGTCCCTCCAACCCAAACCATTCCATGATAATAAAGCCAGGATTTGAATCTGGGCTCCATAGGACACTAGAGATGGAAAAACACCTGATTGTTGGAAGTCCAGCAGGCCAGCTGGAGAGAAGTCCTGCACTGAGCAGCCTCCAGGTGAGATTACCTGCAAGGCAGAATCATCTCAATATTCACATCCTTTGCTGGAGTGAGGTGGAGGGAGAGCTGGATCCCTCCAACCCCAGATAGGAGCACTGGCTTCATTTTAGCTGAATTTAGACTGTGAATTATCCCCAGCCCCATGTTAACCCCCACTCAGAACATGCTCTCTCTATTCTGACCCAAGAATGTGCCACCTTTGATTCATAATTATCGGTCTTTTTACCAGCCTGAAAATAAAAGAGGGAGGTGACTGGGGAAAGGCCCAGGTACCTTTGGCACTGAATGGAGCTGTGGAATATCTGCAGTGGGATCTTCCCTTAGACCCACTGGATCCTGCAGCACAGCTAAAGCTGCACCTGGCAGGAATGCAGGATTAGTCTGGAGAGGGGAACAATTTGACATTGGAGGGGGAAGACAAGATCAGAGGGATCCTAAGGGGAGAGAGGGGGAGAAATTATTTTCAGATGGAAGTTTTCTGTTAGAAACGTCCAAACTGGGTGTTTCTCCTCTTGCAAGGTTCTGGCATATCCCTTTCAAAAGGAAGCCTGACACCTTTTGAAGAGAAATATCAAAGGAAACACTTCTTTTCTTTCACTGACATTTTTCACAAAACTGAAATATATTCCTTGACAGGCTACAGAGTAATCCAGATCCTCCATCCAAATGCAAATGGGCGTTTAGGAGCACTTACCAACATATCAAAGAGCTCCAGGCCAGGCCTTTCTTTTTACTTCCACTGCAGCTGCTGCCATTCCTGTCAGGAAATGTGAAAATAGAGCGGGGAAAATGATTCCTGGTGTGGTTGTTTTGGTGCTAATGCTTTGGAAGAGCTGCTCTACATTCTCTTTTCTGAGTTTATTTGTGACTAAAACAGCTGGGCTCAAGAAAGGCTCTGGCTAGGGTGCTGGTGTTTTTTTTTTTTTCCTTTTGGGAGCCTTTGGAAAATTTCTCTGTTGAGGAGAATGGGTGGGAAGCCCTGTGAGGGGCTGGCACTGGCAATCCCATATCCCAGGAAAACCTAGAGCACAGCAGGATGGAAAAGGACAAGCAAAGTGACAGCAAAATGTCCCAGTGCTGCCAGATTGCTGGCAGGGGGGTGTCTTCAGGAATGCTGTCCTGGAGGAGGAGATGGAGGGAACCCATGCAGGCAGCCAGGTGTCATCCAGGTACTGCTGCAGGTTGGAAATGTGCAGGAAAAATGGGCAGCAACGTCAATATTTGGCCATCTTTCCTGAAAACTCGTGGACATACTGTGCTCTCAGATGATTTCTTCCCCTCTTAACCCCCCCTATTAGTCAGAGGGATGCTGTGACTTGGGAATAACTGAAGCAGAGGCTCAAAGCACAGAGTAGGGGTTGATGCTGAGTGACTCCAAGTGCACCTGAGGCTGCACCAGGGGAGGTTTGTGCCCTGGGGAACTGGGATGGGAGCAGCCTGTAAATCCTCTGTGAGCACACCTGTAGGAAACATCAGCAATAAAATATCCCTCTTCCCTTCCCGGGACTGCCTTCTGCAGCTCCTGATCAGCCACATCTGAGCCAGCCTGAGCTCGAGCTGAGGCTGAATTCTCTTTGCTGAGTTTGATGGGGATTCAGCAGAGGTTGTCCTGAAAATCACCGAGTTTGTCAGTCCAGAGTGCCCATTTCTTGCCAGTTTTACCTTTTCACACAAATGAGATTAGAAAGACCAGAAAATGGTTCGCTTTTAGGGGAGAAAAATCCAGTCAGGAATTTGTGTCAAATCTCATTTGCTATAATTTGCCTTAGCTTGTGCCTGATGTTTTCACCAAGTACCAAAAGGGGAACTGGGTTTACTGAGGGCTTTTTCCAGAGTGTGGAATCTCTTTGTTTAATTCATGTGTGTCTATAAATATATCTGTGTGTTTATACATATATATATACACATATATGTATATATATATATATATATATATGTGTGTGTGTATGCATATACATGTACAGATATATATTTTAATATAGTTTGTATATATATTATGTATATATTATATATAAATTTTTATATTTATATTTTTATATCTATATTTTTTTATTTTTTATATCATCCAGTGTGGCACAGGACATCAAACCCACATCATTTTTTTCCCCTCCTAATGCCATATCTGTGGAGTCCTGAATTTTTGAGCTATTCCAAGAATGCTGTTGATGTCTGTGCTGTGGATGGATGGAAAACTCCTCCTGCCAATGGCCCTTCCAGCTCCTTGGTGGTGGCTGTAACATTTTGGTAGCTCACAGCAGCTCCTATCCAAGAAGGGTGGGACCATCTAAGGAAAGACCTAATCCTTACCTGTGTGTGTCCACAGGGAATAATTCTTGCAGAAGAGCAGGAGGAGGTGCTGGGCAGTGGCCTTAAATCCACACCAGTTCACAAAACCTTATGTGAGAGCCATCCCTGGGACAAGTTTCCAAATTGTTTAAGAATCTAAGCCCTAAATCCCGTTAGGATTAAAGGCTCTGAGGCATTTGGGAAAATGTTACCCTCTGGGAGCCAAAAAGAGCCATGATTTTAGGCTGCATCCTCCAACCTTAGCAAAGGATTCCCTTCATCATCATTCCAGCCAGACCCTGTCTGCTCTGGACACTGAATTTCTTTGCCTTTTCCATTCATCTCTATCTATAGCTGTCTCTCCCCAGCAGTGATCCATTACGTGGGAATTAGCTTCCCAGGAGGAGCTCTGATGCCAGAAAACAGAATAATTCTGGCTTTTCTCTGTTCATTTTTTCAACGAAAGTCTGAAAAACTTGAAAGAAGAAGAGGGGAAAAATGTTACTCAAACTTTGCCGTGGGACATAATTTCATGAGCAGGCTGGAGGCTTGGATGGATCCAGACCTGTGGGTAACCTTTCCCAGTTTTCCAAGGGGTTTTTTGGGACCAGGATACATTCAGGTCACGGACTGCTTGTGTGAGTAACCTGGGATAGTGGAAGGTGTCCCTGCCTGTGGCAGGGGCTTGGTACTGGATGTTCTTTAAGATCCCTTCCAACCCAAACCATTCTGGGGTTCTGGGATTCCAGGACTCTGGGATTCTGTGGAATTGTTTTGGTGTGAAAATCAGGTTTTCACAGCTGCCTGGTTCTCAGGTTTTGGGTTGAGACAGCAGGAGCAGCTCATATCCCTCAGAGAGCCACCCAGGACATCCCAACCCCTGACGTCACCTCATGGAAGGGCTGGGAGATGTTCCTGCCCCCAAAACCCACCCAGGATACCTTGGACATGACCAGAAGCCTGGGAAGCCTCTTTTCCCAGCTCTACCAAGCTCTGATGGTAACGAGGATCTGCTTTTATCTCCGTGGGTATTAACACCACTATAAACTCCCTGACACTGGCGTTCCCATAAAAACGGAGAGGTGGGACTCCCGAGAAATGGACACTTCCCAGCTCTGGAAATAGTGCAGAGGGGGGGTTGTAACAGCTACAACTGTAATTTAAAGAGAGAAAGAGTGGTATTCCAACTATTTTGTCTTTAAAAGGAAATACTGAATAACTTATGGATAAGACATTAACCCAGGCCCGACCACTGCGGTTGTTAAAGAGCCCTCGGCACTATTTGAGAGAGGGAAGGTGGAGGGTGTTAGTCTTGGATTCCTGCCTAAATTCCAGTTTAAGGAAAAGCATCCCAACTACCTAAAGTTCCACCTGCGTTTTTACTGTATCTGTATTCCCAACCATGGATCAATAGGTCTGAATTTCTCTGCCCTTCGCCAGGGAGAAAATAGCTAAAGCTGCAGGACGAGGCTGATTCAGCTGGGATGTGGCATTCCTCCTGCAAACCCCTTGCTTTTGGGGTTGGATTTATGGTTTGTATCTCAAGCCTTTATCTTTAGGCTTGTTCAGAGGTGCAACAGGTCCCGTGGTGGAAATCTGGGATGCTTAATTATCAAAAATAGAGGGGGAAAGGGACCAGCAGGGCTGGGTGGATCCAGCATCCCCACTCCAGTCACATCCCAGAATGGCTCCTAACACAGGAAATGCTCTTGGACCCTCACATCTACTCAAGACTGGCCTCACTGCCAAAACAGTTTTTAATTATCCTTCCAGAGGCTGTTATCACTAACAGCTCATCATTTTAATGGGATTAATATCCACCCTCCTGCAGCAGGATCCAGCGTGGCACAGGCACTGCTGCATTCCAGCCCAAAGGTGGCCACAGTGCATCCACAGAATAAAGAGATCCCTGTAAAATAAGTTTAAAACAGTCCTGGATGGAAAAATGGGGGTATTTGAAGACATTTATTTTATCTTTCTTTGGGTTTAAAGATCACATGCTACCGGCGTGTGAAAAGGCATCATTTTTCTTCCCCGGAGTTATTTATGATCCTAATCCTGCTCCACCCTGCATGTTACAGATTGTGAGGCTTTTCAGAGAAACCATTATTGCTTTAAAAAGCAGATCAAATCCCATTTTCCCACCCTTTTTTTTCACTTCATCTTCTCTGCACCCCAGCACGGGCACATTTTAATGGCAGGGATCAGTTTACCCTCACAGCCATTCCCACAAATACAGTTCAGGTTCCAGAGCGTGCAGGGAACTGTAAATTTGAGGGACACTTTGCATTTGGATGTAAGTATTTTTCACACTTCGGCAGAGCATGTTTCACCTTGTCTCCATGAGCAATGATGTGCTGTTCTCCACGATCCCACTTTTGCATTTCAAAGCCACTCCCGATGTTTCCTAAAGCTCAGGGGGTGGGGGTGCTGCTGTCCTGGTTTGGCAAAAGACAATCCCGATGTGAAATGAGGTTAGGATGGATCTGGTTATGCCCCTGGCACAGGGAACAGTGGGGTTAACAGGAATATTTGTTATTTGATGGGGCAAATTAACTGTGAGGGTGCTGAGGCCCTGGCACTGTGGCTGTGGCTGCCCCATCCCTGGAAGTGTTCAAGGTTGGATGGGGCTTGGAGCAACCTGGGACAGTGGAAGGTGTTCCACGGGGTGATCTTTAAGGTGCCTCCAACCCAAACCATTCTGGGAATCTCTGGAATAACACAGGAGGAGCTTTATTGAAACAAATGCTGGTGGGACTGGAAGCAAGGGGGGTTTTCTTGGCTCTGTTGACAGCTGTGGCAAAGCCTGTGCTGCTTTTGAGAAAGCTGGAATTTAGTTTTAAGGTTTTTATGGTATCTCAGGCAAAGGACTTGGTGGCTGAGCTGAAGGAATGGCCCCCAAGAGCCTCCAGTCTTGGCTCATGCTCAGCTGTAGTGGGAAAGGGAGGAAATTTAATTCTTGTTGTTCCATTGTGGTGGCAGCCCCCGAATCCATGTCCCTGAGCAGTCCATCTTCCATCTCAGTTTCAATGGGAAGGTGTTTCCCATCCTCCTGACCCCCTGCAGAAGGATATCCCCAACCCATGAACTGGTACAGCTGGACATCACCAGGTAGTGGACACTGCCTGCCCAGGCATTCCCATTCCCACTCCCACTGAATTCCTGCTGGATTAGTGCTGTTCAGCTGGGAAAAAAAGAAAGAGGGCTTCATGGAGCCAGGCCTGGCTGGGCAGGCTGGGGAAGGATGCTGTAAATGTCTGGAGCCAGTGGCATCCATCACATGCACAAATGCCCCTCTTCCTCCTGCTCTTCTCCTTGGTTTGGAGCCATCCTGCTGTTTGTAAGAAGCTGTCCATGTTTTAATCAGTCAGGACTCCTGCCCACTGAGGGGCACATGGAGAAATCAACTCCAGGTGGGAAATGTCTGAGTTCTGGGCACATCCCTGAGGTGCTGCAGGGCAGCCTCACCCCAGCTGTGTGCAGAGGGCACGGGGGCTGGAAAGGGCACAGGGGCTGCCAAGGGCTCCAGGGATTGGAAAAGGCTCCAGGGACTGCCAAGGGCACCCAGGGGGTGAAAAGGGCTCCAGGGACTGGAAAGGGCTCCAGGAGATGCCAAGGGCTCCAGGGGCTGCCAAGGGCTCCAGGGATTGGAAAGGGCTCCAGGAGATGCCAAGGGCTCCAGGGGATGCCAAGGGCACCCAGGGGGTGGAAAGGGCTCCAGGGAATGCCAAGGGCTCCAGAGGCTACCAAGGGCTCCAGGGATTGGAAAGGGCTCCAGGGGATGCCAAGGGCACCCAGGGGGTGAAAAGGACTCCAGGGACTGCCTGCCAAGGGCTCCAGAGGATTCCGATGGCTCCAGGGGATTCCAATGGCTCCAGGGAATGCCAAGGGCTCCAGGGGCTGCCAAGGGTGATGCTCCACAGAGCAGCAGGATTTAATGATGGCATGAGACAGAACATGATGGAGATACTCTGTTTGGAGTTCCTGGTGTCCTGCTGCTTATTTTTCATGCACACACCAGCCCTGAGATGCAGGAACTTTACAAAGACCACAGATGGGGCACCTGTGGATGGTGTCCCAGCCCATCTGAGGGAACTCCCGGCCCAGACTAGAGTGGAAACATGTTTACTTCTTAAACTGGAGCTCACACATGGAGCTGGGCTCCTGGAGGATGGAGGAATCAGCCAGTTGTGTGTTCAAGACAGAAAACACCTTTGGACAAAGCACATTCTTTGGTGAGTCTGTGAGTGTTGAGCATCCCGTGTGATGAGAGACCTGGTACCCATGAGAGGAGGGGAATTTATCTTCAGGTGGGATCTGGAGGTGGCATTTTTTAGAGCAGCTTGAGCTATGTGTCTGGTACAAGCTGATGTAGCTTTCAGGCTAGAATAGATTTGCATTTTCCGCCTTCCAGGCAATCACGGAGGAAAGAGATTGTCTCATTTTCTCATGTACATATATCTCATCTCCCAGTTGCCGAGGCAACACTGTATATGTTTGCAGGCTGGAAGGATCTGGGGATGGAAAATGAATCCAGGGAGTGGACTGAGGAGAGAAGTCCAGCAGGAATTTTCCCCATGACTTTCGTGGCCGATTGGCTAGCGCTAATTCAAACCGCTCTCCGGGGATTAGTCATCAAACCTGAGATTTTCATTTTTATTATTTTAAATCAACCGCAGTTGCTCCTGGGAGGCTGTTTTTCATGTTGAAATGAGCCTCGTGGAGGAGATGTAGCTGGTGGGGGCTGCAGGATGGGAGCCAGCAGGGAGGGTAATTCCATAGAAACACAAACAAGGTACAACATCTCGCTGAGCCCCGGGGAGCAGCAGCTCCGTGGCAGGGCAGCCTGCTGCCTCCAGCCTGCTGGGAGGCACCTGCATACCTGCAATTTCCCCGTGGCCACTCGGTACAGAGAGTGGTGTGTCTGCAGCCCCTTTGTTCAGGATGCCTCAGGCACAGGGAGAAGCTGCTGCAAGGATCACCTGGAAAAACCCTGCAGGTGCCAAGGAAGCTCCTGGCTGCCACTTTGAGAGCACCGTGGCACAACTGAAGGTTCTCAGAAGTTTCTTTTTCTTCCAGGTCTGCAGGACATCATTTCCTGACAGATCTTGCTACCATTGTGTCAGGCCAGGTTTGCACAGAGGTGGACACTGCCCCAGATTTGGAGCATCCCCTGGGCAGGGGAAGGGAGGGAATTCTGGGGAATGTGGGAGCAGTTTTGTGGGTGCCTTTAAGAGCTGAAGGACAGTGTTGAGAATAATTTGTTTCTCTACATTCAGACCCACTGCACTGCAGCACAAGCTTCCTGCCTGCTCCGGAGAGGTTCCTGGGGACTGTGCCTTTTAAATTCTTGCTGATTTTAAGGTTTATTTGTATTACTGTGAGGGTGGTGAGGCCTTGGCACAGGGTGCCCAGAGCAGCTGTGGCTGCCCCATCCCTGGAAGTGTTCAAAGCCACGTTGGAAGGGGCTTGGAGCACCTTGAGACAGGGGAAGGTGTCCCTGCCCATGGCAGGGGGTGGGACAGGATGAGCTTTAAAGTCCCTTCCAATCCAAACTATTTTGGGATTCTACCCTGCAGCCTGAATTGCCCTGGCAGGGACAGAGCCAGACCCACCCAGGCCCCTCCCTTCCATCCTTCCCATGTCTCTCTTTCCCCCTGCCCACCTGGCTCTTTGACCCTCCATGGACTGTGTGTGTGGTGAAAAAGCCCCTCCAGCTTTCAAAGCGTTTCGGGGGTCTCCTCCAGCAGCAGTGACCTTTCCTCTCCCCTGCCTGTAAAGGGGATTTGTGCTGCCACTTCCAGACACTTGGCTGAAGGTTGGTATTTCTGCTGGGCAGCTTCCCCTGGCTTTTTTCATCTCGAGCAAATAAACAAGGCAAGAACTTCACAAGGAAAAGGGGAGCAGCAGAGGTGGCAGTGCCATTCCTGGTGGAAAGCTGGCATTCCCACCTCTGCTGAATGAGGTTCAGAGAGGACACCTGGTTCGTGCATTGCTAATCTCACCGTTTGATTTCACTGCACTGAGGTTGCTTTTTGCATCCTTTTTTTGTCAATCCCTTCAGAACAGACTGACAACCAGACAAGCTGCCCAGGACTTGGTGATCAAAAATCCTCCTGGCATCTAGCATAGGATTCAATGAGTGTGGGTGAGGAGATGCTGATGCTGAAGCCCCTGGGGTATTTCTCCAACCTTCCCTCCCATCCCTGGGCCCTTCCTGCTGGTGACCCTTGGCTTTGGGGCAGCTGCAAGGGGGCAGGGAGGGTCTGTCTGTCTGTATGTTTGTCTGTCTGTCTGTCTGTCCTTGGGGAGGACAGGCTGAGGGGGTGTGGATGTCATGGAGCAGCATATGGAGGGTGCTTACAGCCAGAGTGTTTTCAGCTGTTGGGAAAAGGCTGTAAAATGTGATTCCCACCATTCCAGCCCTCTGGGTTCGGACTACATCAAATTGGGTATTTTGCCTCTGGCACAAACCAAAACCTGATGTGCCAGAGGATGGCAAAGCCCTCACTTAATCCCTTTAATTGCTTAATACCACGGCCAGTGAGGAAATGTGTTCTGATCCCGTTAATCTCTGCTGTGAAAGAAAAGCTTTTGTAATCATATCTGTAGCTCAAACCCTCCTGTTCTTCCCATAGCCTAAAAACACACCCTTCCCTCACCATCACCAACAGCAGCACCTTCAGCAGGTTAATGGGAGAGGAGGGAAATGCTGGCTTCAGTCTTAAAGCCCCCCAAAAATAAAAAAAGAGGAGAAGCACAAGGCCCAGCTCAGCAGGAGGTGGGAGCAGGATGGCACTGGGCAAGGCAAAGGGGCTGCCCCAAGTCAGGGGATGCTCCAGGGAGCTGCCTGGCTCCCTGCCAAGGTTTTTAGCCCCTCCAGTTTCCAAAGCACCTCACTTCATCCAAAGAGGAAGAGAGGAAAAGCTGGGAGGGAGGGAGGGTGTTTCTGGTATTGAGCAGCAGTGCAGGGCTATTTCTCTCAGCAGCTGACAGTGTAAATGCATTTCCTGGCAGGCAGCTCGCTCTGTATTAAAATTCTTGATGAAGATTATTAAAGTGTGTTTATGAAAAGCCTGCGAGTGCTTCTTGGACTCCCAGCTGCCTTTTCAGAATGACATGTTTGGGTGCTCAGGGGTTATTGAAACCAGGCTGGCCAAACCCACGGGCTCCAGGTGGGACCTGCAGGGAACTGGATGGTCCCAGTTTGGTCAAAAAGAGCCAGTGTGGGGTGACTGTGGCCACTGCAAGCCCTGGCTATTCCCCCACCCCTTGCTGCAGATGTATTTGAGTGTGTTACATGATTTTGGGAGGTGCTTCTGCTCCCCCAGGTGGGTCGGGGGCTGCAGGGAGGAGCTCAGGGATGCTGAGGAACCCTGGGGCTGTGGTCTCTCCATTTTCTCCCCTGACAGGAGCTGCAGGGGCAGCTGCAGTGACCATCCCTGCACTGGTGCCAGCAGAGCTTCTGGGGAATATTCCATGCTGGAGACAGAGCCACCAGATGCTAGACATGGACAAATGTTCTCGTGGCAATGCCACCTCCTCTGCTGGCACCTGGAGACTCTGTCACCCTGTCATCCTCTGCCCCAACTCCCTTTTCTCTATGCTCTTCCCTTCCCAGCCTGAGGTAGGGTTTTTTTAACGTGGGAGACCAGGTTGTGTATCTATATATATGTCCTTATTAAAAAAAAAGTTTCCAAGAACAATGGTGGAAAGAGCCCAAAAATGTGCTAAGAAGGATGAATGCATTAGGACTGGAGTCCAAGCAAAATATCAGAAGGGTGAATCAGAAAGAAGGAAAGGAAGGGGAAAGAAATAGAAACGTATGGAGTTCTTAAAAGGCCATTTTTTCCTTTTAATGTTAATGGCAGCTTTTCAATTTGAGCTTTGAGTGCTGGAGAAATGTGTCCACTACTGCTGCCTGGAGCTGTGCTCTGAGGGATGCAAAGGCATTGTTGCAGTGACACGTTCAATCTGGTTCCAATCCAGCCCCATTCAGAAATATGAGATAGTTTGGTTGGAAGGGACCTTTGGAGGTCACATTCTTCGAGGAACATCCCTTAATTCTTTGGGGTTTTTCTCTGGGGTTTCCCTCTTGGCTCCTCTCTGTAAACCTCCACGTGAGTTGCAGCGTACCCAGCACATCCTCCTGCCCTGGGGGGATCAGGGACAGCGTGTCCTGGGCAAGCCTGGGATTGTTCCCCTCCTCCTTCAAGCCTGGTGTAAAGCTCTTCCCCTTGGAGGAAGGTGAATCCCATGGGATGCCAGGGATCCTGGTGCCCACAGGCCATCCCTTTAGAGCCAGGGCAAGGGGAATGGGTTTAAATTGCCAGAGCGCAGATTGGGAAGGATTGGGAAGGGATTCCTCCCTGGGAGGGTGGGCAGCCCTGGCACAGGGTGCCCAGAGCAGCTGTGGCTGCCCCTGGATCCCTGGCAGTGCCCAAGGCCAGGCTGGATGGGGCTGGGAGCAGCCTGGGACAGCGGGAGGTGTCCCTGCCCAGGGTGGAACTGGATGAGCTTAAATTCCCTTCCAGACCATTCTGAGGTTCTGAGTGCTGCTGGAGCAGCCCAGCAGGATGAAATGTGTAGGATTTGAAGCTGAAGGTGTTTCCTGGAGCAGGGACAGCCCATGTGCTCTGCAAGGGGCATCCCCCTGGGCTGAGGCTGGATTTCCACATCTGCTTGTGGTGCCTGGTGGTTGCTGCCAACTCGAGCACCAGCCTGGGTGTCCTGGCAGATCTCTCTCCCCTTCTGTGCTTTGGGCAGGCCAAACCCAAGTTGTCTTGTCCCTTGTTTCTCCCTTTTTATTCTTGGATCTGTCCCTTCACTTCTCCTGCAGCTCAGACCCCTTCCCACATTATCAGAGGTTCCAGCCTCAGGAGTGCTGATTGCTGGGGGCAGATGAAGAGGACAGAAAACAAATATTGTAGTAAAATCTTAATTTTTGTTGCATGAAACAGGAAGAATGAGGGTCAGTGAGAATTGAGAAGTGGCTGCAGACAGAGGTGGGAGGAGAACTGGGACACTGAGCCCAAACTCATACCCTGGTGACTGTGACATCCATCAGGGTTAAAGACAATCTGTGTCTCATTAATCATCTGATATAAACAGAGGGAGACTCACTGGAACAGAGCAGTGTCACTGGATGAATGGCCTGGAGTTGGAAAATAAACATTTCAAGCTCTGTCTCCACGTTTATTTTTGCTAAATGCCTGCTCTGCACCCGGGTGTTCTGCTCACAGTGGGGACTCACTGCCCCAAATCCGTCCCCAGGAGCAATGCTGGAGCAGGGACTGGGATGCTGGGTGGGGAATGCACCAAACAGAGTGCAGGAAAAATCCTGGAGCAGCCACGGGAGACTGCCCGGGGTGTTTTATCTTTAACTGTGAGCTGAAGGGTTTCTCTCGTGGCATCCCTTGGGTTGGGGCAGGTGGGGAGTGCAGCAGTGGGGTTGGGCTTGGGCAGGACTGCACCCTTGATTTCCACCCTTGAATTCCAGCCTGTGGTCAGCTGAGACCCAGGGAAGTGGCTCTTGTGTCTCCATAGATGCTCTCCATGTTCACACACCGCTGCATTTCCACAAACCACAGCTGGTTTTCCTTCAAACCTCTCATTCCTTTTGGGGTTTTTTCCTTCCCCACTTCCCTCTGCACAAACCCACCAGGTGCAGTCTGGAATCCACGCTCACCCCAATATGTCTTTATTCTGATTTATTAACGTGGTTATTGTGTAGATGGCATATTTGGGGAGATTTTATCACCTCAGAGCAGACGTGTGGCTGTTACAGAGCAGTTAATCCTTTACAAATATGGTTTTAATCATGCCACATTTCACACACAGTAACTGTCCTATTCACTGTAGTGGATAGCTGGCAACCTCAGTATAAAGAATTTAATTTCAAGCTATTTTTTTTCCCACAATCTCATTAACTTGTGCTGCACAGAAGATATTAACAAAACCACAAGTGGATGGCTCAGCTCTGATATCCAACCCTTCCACATCCCACAAGGATCACAGCTGGTGCATTTTCTGTACAAGGATCTTCACAGGGAGAGGGATTTGCTGAGCCCTGAGCAGGTGAGTGGATTTTGCTGCATCAATGGACCTGTTACCTGATTATTTTTACCATATCTCAGTGCACCTTGTTCCACCTTTGCCATGCTGCCTGTTGGGCTTGCAAGAAGCTGGAAGTGCAACATATCCCCCCTGCTGTGACATCAAGGAATAATCAAGGAATAATAGATGCCATTAGAAATGGCATTTGGGGCTTTAGGTTTCTGCTGGTGAGGAGAAAAAAAACGTGTGTGTGTGTGTGTGTGTGTGGTGTTGTGTGTGTGTGTGTGTGTGTGTGTGTGTGTTGGTGTGTGTCCTCTCAGCTCAGCTATGCTGGGTGGGAAAATAAATGACATAAACGCTGGCTTTTCCTGTGCCTGCTGACTTGACATGCCATCCAGCCTGGGTCCCATCCAGCTCATCAGCCATTCCCCAGGATGGGCCGGTTACAGGAGAAGACAGGTTGAGAAAAGAAAGAATTTCCACGGAATTAAATTATTTCAGCTGGAAAAACAAACCCCTGAGGCAGCTCGAAGCCCGTGCCTGCCTGGTGCCTCCCCAGCCTCGCCGGAGGTGCTGCCATGCAGAGGGAGGGCTCCAAGGTGCTGAGCCAAGGAAATGCAGATGTGTGAGACCCCCTCAGTCCCCTGGCACCCCCTGCCCTGTCCCTGTGTGCCACTCACTCCCTCCCCGTGTCCCCAGGCAGCAGGGAATGGCCCAGCCCTGTGCCCACGGAGTGCCCTGGCACGGAGCCACCCCTGCAGTGCTGCTGGAGCCCTGTCTGACCCTGCTGGGCTCTGCTGGGGCTCCACACTGAGGGGTTCTGTCCCCCACCCCACCCTGCCCTGCTGCCCCCAGCCCCTCGGGGAGGACAAGGGGGCATTCTTTGGAGAACAGTGGGACATCTCACTGCAGGGCAGCCGGCCCCACGCTGCCCTCCACACCTGGGTCACGCTGGCCACTGGCATTTTGGGGACTGTCTGGGGCACCACGAGGGAGCTGAGCACAGAGCAGGGGTGAGGAGACAGGGTCAGTGCTGGGGGATGGTGGGCAGCAGCCAGGGAGCTGTGAGATCCCACCAGACCCTTCTCCAGCAGCACTGCAAGCCTGGGAGCAGCCCAGCAGCGAGGGTTAGGGGTCTGAGCTGTTCCCAGCCAGCTTTGCAGTGTCCCACTGGTACCCCAGCCATGTGGGAGCCCCCCAGCCCCACGTGCTGTTTGTTCTGGAATGAGGGAGCCTTTGCCTGTGCAGTTTTCCACAGTCCACTTTCTAAACTTCCCCATCCCTGACCTTCATCCCTCCCAGCACAGTGAAATCTCCTGGTGGCCAGGTGCTGCTTCCAGACCTCCCCACTGTGGTGGGTGTTGGTGTGTGGGTGGGATGTTGGGCCAGACCTCCCTGCCCTGCCCCTCTGCCCCTTCCAGCACTGCTCTTTCCACTCTCCTTTTCCAGGAGACTCTGCCCTGCATTGTTTCATGGATCTTCTGCAAGGTACTGGGCTCTGAAACGCTCCCTGAGGACCTTGGCACGGAGTGTGGAGGGTGCCAGGAGCCTGGGGAGGGTGAGGTGGTGGCAGAGGTGAGTGAGGATGCCCAGAAGTTGCTGTGGACAATGTGGAAAGAAAAGGGGGGAAAAGCCATCAAGCCCAGCCAAGGATGCAGTTCTCCCCATCCTTGCAGACCTTTCCTCCATGAGGTGACACCTTTACTGATAAAAAGTTAAAATGGCTGAAATCCCAGCAGGAACAAGGTCTGGGGAAGGGGGGGAGCCTGAGCAAAGCAGGGCTGGGGGGATTAATGTCCCCCCCGGCTGCCTGGGGCTATCAAACACCGTCTTTGGGCTAGTGCTGGGCTCTGTGTAGGGCAGAAAAGGTGAGACCCCTTCTGTGGGAGGAGCTGGGTCAGGGTTAGGAGGGCCAAGAGCAGCTGATGTGCAAAACCTCTGGGACTCTTTCCCTTTTCTCCTGTTACAAAATCCCCACCTCAGGAGTTTTTCCCACCAGCCTTCCTCTGCGCAAGCAGGAACCTCCCCGAGGGTGGCCGAATTTCCAGCACTGCCTTCCAGGGCGTTTCTCCTCCTTTTCTCCCAAACTGCTGCGCAGCTGTGGAGCAGGGATGGTGCAGGGCCAGCTCTCTCTGGGCTGTCCCAGCTGCGATAAAGCTGTCGGCAGCGGCGGGGCTCGGGCTGGAGATGGGATTTGGGAGGCAGAGCTTCCCCTCCATCCCTCCATCAGCGCCCCGCGGGTGCCAGGAGACAAAGCCGGGGCTGCTGCTCCCACCAGAGGGGCGGCCAAGGGTCTGGGGAGGAGGAAGAGGCTCTGTGAGCACCGGGGGAAGCTCTCCCCAGACCCTCTCCAGCTTCCCAAGGGCATTCCCAAAGCCAGGAGCAGGCAGTCTGCATCCCCATCAGGAGAGGAACCCTAACCAAGGAGCAGCAGCCCTGCAGCAAAGCATGTGCCAGAGACATTCTCGTGGCAGAGACATTTTCGTGACATTTTCATGCCAGAGGCATTTTCCCCCCTTCCCAGCATATCCTTGCCCTGTGCATGGGGAAACCGAGGCAGGAGGATGCTCCACAACCCCTCAGTGTCACCCGCAGAATCCCTCAGTCCCACAGAGGGGGCTAAAGAAATAAGGAATTTCCATCCTGCCAAAAATTCCAAAGTTTCTGACTGTGGGGCTCATCTTTAAATATAGAAGTTTGGAATTTCGCCTACAGAGAAATATTCACGTGAGGAGAAATTTCCTCTTGTCTTTACAAGTAGAACTGAATACAAGAGAGGAATAAAGCACAGCACAAGGCACTGACCCTCCCCAAACACAGCACTCTCAGAACCCTGAAGAAGTGTTCTCTGAAGAGGTTTTCATCAAACCAAAATGTGCCTGCAAAATGCTGTCTGGTAAAAGTCTATTCAGCTGGAAAAGCACTGTCTAGCTTTTCCCCTTGAAGTTATCTCTCTAGACCTCATACAAAGTCTTATTTTTTCACTCCTTTCTGAGATGGGCTCCACTTCTCCATCTCAAGGTGCCCACAAATCAGGATTTACTTCTCTTTAATTTAATTTCCATTGCCTCTGTTCCTGCTGTAGGTTTGACTCACTCTCAGATGTCTTGGAGCTGCTCAGTGAGTTTCAGAAATGTGTTCTCTTATTTGGCACTGGAGATGCTGCTGAAATTATTCAGCATGTGAAATAAAGTGGCCATCAGATATCTCTGAAAATTCAAATATAGGGAAAACTGGGAAAGGGGAAAGGGAAAAGGGAAAGGGAGAGGGAAAGGGAAAGGGAAAGGGAAAGGGAAAGGGAAAGGGAAAGGGAAAGGGAAGGGAAAGGGAAAGGGAAAGGGAAAGGGAAAGGGAAGGAAGGGAGAGAGAAGTGGGAGAGGAAAAGGGATAGGGATAGGGATAGGGTGGTTGGTGATACTCTCAGCACACAGTCTCCTGGGAAGCTGTAAAGGGATGGAGACAGCTGTGTGCCGGGAAGCAGCTCCTGCCTCATGTCCTGCCATGTGCTGGGACATGAGGGCATCACCTGGGACCTTTCTGCTTCAGTCCTTGTCTCACAGGCACATGGTGGGATTTTTGGAATTGTGCTGTGCAGGGGCAGGGTTTGAGCTCGATGATCTTTGTGTGTCCCTTCCAGCTCAGGATATTCTGTGATTCCACTCTCTGTCCCCTGTGTTATTTCTGTTTGTCCTGGTACCCAGGGAATGCTGGGGTCAGGAGGAGCTCTGGCCCTTTCCAGAGGGCTTGGCTAGGGATGAAGAGGTATTTCTGTATCAGCTGGAAGCTCCAGGCTGATTTTCTCATGGGAAGAGCAGACTTGGTCCATCTGAGTGCCCCCTCCTGTGAGTATTTGTGCACGTGATGCTGACATCTCTCCCCCCTGGCAAACACTGGCCCTGGCCAACCCCTGCCTGTGGCCTTGGCCATGGGTGGGAGCCCTCCAAGGTGGGCTGTGAGCAAGGTGGGAGGGGTCTGGTACACACTGGAGGGGGTGATTTCACATTTCCCCTTTGAGGCTGAGGCTGCTTGTGGGGCTGAAGAGCCCAGTGAACCCCAGAGCCCCCAGTGCAGGAAATAGATACAGTCCCATCCCACCCTGGTGTTGTTGTTGGCAGGCAGGCCTGGGGGCCTCCAGGTTGCATTTGTCAAGAGCATATGCACAGGAAAATTGTTCTCATCTGAACAAACACCATCAGCTGCTGCCAGCTGTTCCAGTGCCCCAGCAGAGGATTCATGTGGCTGGCCCTTTTTCCCAGCCTGGCTTGCTGGTTTGACTGGCAGGCCAGAAGGACTCGTCTCTCTCTAGGGAAGTTTTCAGGGGATGTTTTGTTGCTCATCCTCCCTCCAGCTGCCATCCAGGTGAAGCAATGGGGTCAGTGTGGACACCCTGAGCTCTGCTCCCCTGTGACACAGGGAAGGGCTCTGTGGTGCTCCAGCACTTCCCAGAGGGTGGGAGGATAGCAGGAGAGTTGGGGTGAGAATTCTGCAGCCAGCACCAGCTTTGCCTCATGGATGCATCTGCAGCAGTTTGCTGTGCTGGCTTCACCCTGGGATGATCAGTGTCTGTCTGTGCAGCTCACATGTGGCTGCTAAGGACAGAACCAGCTGCACCCCACGGAGCTCACACCAGGGAATACCCTCTGACATCTGCCTCTCTCCAAACCCAGACACTCTGAGCCCTTCTCTGTGTTTTTCCCAAGCACCCAGCTCTGTCCTGCCTTTGGGACCTGCCCCATGGAGTCTCAGGTGGGGGTTGCAGTGCAGCTTGTGTCACTTTATGAGCTGCATGAAACCACAGCTAAAGCATGTCACACTGATAAATCCCTGGATTCCTGGCCTCCCCCAGCCCCTCCCTGCAGGGAGGACGTGGTTTCCCAGGGCTGCAGAGCCTGGCCATGCTGTGAGCAGGCAGATGTGCTGTCCCCGTGTGCCCCAGCCAACCTAAACAGGACCGAGTGACCCAGCAACAGATTTTATATTGTTTTATACTGTAATCTTCTCTTCATAGCTGCTGCCTGCTGGGTGTCTGCTGCAGAGGAATTTCTGTGCCCTGAGAAGAGGGTGGCTCTGAGTCCCAGGGGATCTGCCTGGTTGGTTGGGGAAGAAAATTTCTTCTCTCTGTCTGGGCCAGATGACAGAGCAGAGCTGTGCTTCCTTGTGTGCAGAGAGAGCATCACCAGTGTGGGGAAGGATTGTCTCCATCTCTGTTCTCAGGTTTGTTGCACGGAGGGTGTTTCACTGGGAAACCTTCCCTAAAACCCTGCCTGGCTGCAGCTCAAACCAGCCCTTACTCCCTGCTCTCGTATAGCTTCGATCTGTTCCTAATTGCCAGAAAAAAAAAGCCAAACCCCACCTGCTTCCTACCACCCACAGGCAGCCCACCAGGCCCACTCCTCCACTTTGCAGGTTTAAACTCACCTCTTATTGCTGCTCTCTCTGTAAGACATTTCCAAAGTGTCTGACAAAAATGAAATACTCAGAAACCTCCCTGAAGTGGCAGCCTGCAGCTCTCAGGGCATGGAGATGTCTTGTTTTAGAGCATCTCCACCTCTCTGGGTACCTCCTGGCACCAAGAGATGGAGGGGGCAAGAAAGGCCCCAAAACTGCTTAAAATGTGAGTAATTTTTCCTCCCTTAAACCCCACCGTGGGTCTCTCACCAGTGCAAGGAAATGCATGTGAGTTCCTCTTTTACTGCTCGCTGCTATTTGGTGATTAAAAAACGGGGCAGCTGGGGCCACTCATTCTTGACCTGGAGGAAAGCAGGAGGCTTATAAAAACTCTGAGTGCTGCAGGAATTATGAGGTAATTAAAAAAAAAAAAAAAATCAGGCCAGAGCTGGGAGCACGTCAATAAAAGCAGGAGGAACTGATGTCAGCCCCATGCAGGATGTGGGGAGTGAAGCCTCTGCCCTCTGCTCCTGCTGCTGAGCCCCTGGTGGTGCTGAAGCCTCATGGTTCCCACTGGCAGGGATTTGGGAATTCAGGACACAGAAGAGATTCTGGGGCTGGGTGGGCTCTTATTTCCTTGGTGTGTTCAGCTGACTTGAATCCCTCTCTCACAAATGTAAATCCCGTGTGAGACTCAGCAGTGGGTGTTTTATCAAAGCAAGATGAAGAGCCACCAAAAAAGCAAAAATTAATATTTAAAGGGATGAGGATGGGTTCCAAATCACTGTTTTGGGGGTTAAGAGGCCTGGTTTTAAGGGGGAAGCATATTTTGCTGGCCAAAGGGCCATAAGGATTAAACCAGGGGGGAAAAAAATGGGGTTTGTTTATCTAGAATTTATCTAACCCAATTCAGACTCAGCTTGTGTTTCCTGACCTGACAACAAAAAGGACAGAGGAATCATCAGGAATTACTATGCAGTACCTTTCCATTTCTTTTGCAAGGATCTGATTTGGTCTTTCCCAAGCTGGAGCCTGGGGTGCTCAGGTCTGCCAGGCTGGGGTTGGCACCTTCCCCTGGGGTGTAAAGGATTTCTCCTGCACACTGCAGGGAGTGAAGCCTGTCCTGTGCTTCCTCTTAGGAAAACCCCAGAGAAACATCACTGGGCTCTTAGGCTGTGGTGGGAGCATTTGCCAACATCCACTGACAAAGTTTAATAATGCAGGAGGAGGCAAAAAACCTCTGGTTTTGGGTTTGTGTTCACAGAGCTCCTGTTCAGCAGTTCACTTAGCACTGGTCATTTATTGACTTGTCTGCTGGAGTGCTGGATGGATTGGAGTTGCTCCTTTAGGACTTGGAATAAAACCCAGGGCTGTCCCAATGTCCAGAGAGGGTTCTGGGGTGCATCATGAGCTGCCTTGGGTTTGGGCTTGGTTTTCCTTCCTGACTGTTGATCTCTGCCTCCAAAGAGAAGGAAGTAAATGCACTTCACATGAAACGAAGCTGTACAAACCACAGAGGCCAGTGGGGGTCATTTGGAAATGCACTGGTTGTGGCTGGGGCCTGACTCAGGTCATTGCTCTGAGACTCCAAATCAGTCTGGGAAGCAAAAGTCAGTGCCTTGTGTGATAGAGCCACACCAGGGAGAGCAGAGCTTTGTGTTTGACAGCAAAGTGGGCAAAACCAGCTCGTGAAGGTGAAACTGAGAACAGCTCAGTGGTTCCAGACCCCAGGTGTTTGGAGGGAGAGGGTTTGGGATGCATGGGGTGTCACTGTGGTGCCAGGCTGCTCTCCATGCAGCTGGCCCCACACTTCTGCAAAACCACACATTTCATGTGGGGTTGGTGTTTTAGCCAAAAGTATTGGTCTGGCTTGAGCTTGGCCCATCCCTGGAAGTGCTGAAGGCCAGGTTGAGCAGGGATTGGAGCAAGAAGGTGTCCTTGCCCATGGCTGGGGGTAGAATGAGTTCTCTTTAAAGTCCCTCCCAACACAAATCATTCTGGGATTTTATGGTCAGTATTTGGAGCTGGAGATTCAGGTGGCAGCTGAGTAGGGGAAGATGCTGGGGACACAGAGGGGGAAGCACTTCAACCTCCCAGCTGGGTGCTTGCTGCTTTGGGAGCAGGTCCTGGGAAACCTGGAGTCCTGGGAAACCTGGAGTCCTGGGAAACCCCACCCTGGTGCTCAGGGCTCGAGCAGGGAAGTGCGCAAGCCCCAGCCAGGGTGACAAAAACGCTGTGTGGAAAGAGCTGGAGCTGTCCCAGCAGAAAGTGAGTGACCAGAACACTGTGACCCCTCTGCCAGCCTGGCTGCAATTCACAGGGAGAGAAAATCTTTTTGTGTGTGGATGGCTGGGATGGAGGGTGTGCACAGCACAGCCCCTGATCCTGGGAGCACCCATCCAGGCCAAAAAGGGACCATGGAGCCTCTTTTAGGTGTGGCAATGCCCCGTGTGTGGGAGCTGGCATCTCCTGAGCTTGGGTCCCCTCACTCTGCAGGGGCTGTACAGGCACCAGGTCCCTGCCCAGGCCAGCCCTGCCCTCTGCAGCTTGCATTTTCAGAGCAGCTCCTCTGCTTCCCTGCTTGCTCCAGTTAGAGTTCCTGGCCTCTCCCTCCCTGTAAAACAGGAATACACAAACCCAGGCTGGTGCTAATGGGACATGTCTGGCAGCTGGCAGGGAGTGACCCTTGCTGGGAGACTTTGGTGCCTTTGCTGCAGAGCAAACCCTTCCCCCTGTCCTCACCAGCTCAGCATGGATTCCCCATCACAGGAAAAGCAGGATTTGCATGGGGTCCCAGCAAGCAGGGGCACAAGCTGGGCAGCAGAGGGCTTCCCCCTGGGTTTGCCCTTGTTGCACACCAAAGGCACCACATCTGAGTTATCCACATGTTCCAAGAAGTTGCTGTGTTTCAGATAAATCTCCAAAGCCCTTTTGCAGCAGGATTTGGCTCCATCCATTTTCAGAGCTGGGGAAATGAAAGCACAAGGCACAAGTTAGGGAAAGGGGATGCCCCTGCTGTCTAAGGCACGGGGAGGAGGAGAGTGGAGTTTCTCCTGTGCCCTCAATATCCCTGAGCCTGTCCCTCCTGTCCAGGAGGCTCTCCCTTCCTGGCCAGACAGAGCACACACTCAGCTCTCTGATCTGCTGCCCTGTCTGGCTCCCCCGGTGCCAGCTCCAGATCAAACACGAGGAAGCCAAAGATCCAGGCTAACACCACGCCCCTGGGAGGCAGATAGCAAATACCTGCCAACGTACAGCTGGAAAGGCAGCAGATGTGGGGAGAGGAAGGGTTTGTCTCCTGGGGGGCAGCCCCCCAACCTCTCCTCCTCTTCCAGAAGATGGGTAGGTGCTACCCATACCTGCTGAGTTCAGATTTGGGATAACCCCAGGTGTGACATCTCCACTGAGCGGAGCCCTATCTGCTTTCACAGCTCTGCTGCAGCCCCCACATTACCCCCCAGGTTGGCACTTGGCTGCCAAAAACTGGTGCAGCAAGTCCTGGGAGCCTCCCCAGGCAGCAGCTGCCTCCTCCAGGAGCAGCTCACAGGAGATTTTGGGCAGCAGCCTCACCTGTCCCCATCCCAGAGTCCTGCAGGACACAGACCCTGGCTGTTAAATGCCAGCAGTGCTCAGCTGTTCGGCCAGATTTGGGAACTAAAGCCTTGTCTTTAAAAGCCCTACTGAGCACATTCCCATCCCCACAGAATCCCTCAGGTGTCCCTGTGACCCCACTGGGGCAGTCAGCAGAGAAGGAGAGAATCCCCCTGTCAATTCTCCCATAATAACTTCTTGCTTCATTAATATATTTTCCCTGTTTGGGACCCATCTGGAAGCCAAGCTGTGACTTTGCCCTTGGGAGAATCTCAGGGGGTTGCCTATTTTCAGAGCCTTCATTCAAATATAAGGCCTCAATGAGAAGGACACAGGGAAGAAATCCTGCCTCACTTCTTTGTTTCCTGAATATTTTCATCTCAGCTGATGGTATCAGGTTGGTGGGTGTGGGGTTTGTTCCCCTTTTATGAATTAATATGAAACTTTTGCAGAAAGGGAGGTGTGAGCTTGGATGTTTTCATCCTCAGATTTCAGTGGTCATTAATAAAACCTACAGTGCTTTCTGTAATCACGAGCCAAAGCTTTGGGATGTAACAGCTTCCTAGTGGAAAAGGGATTTTTTTCAAATCATAAGGTTTTGCAAAGATGACACCTAGTTGCTGATAAATTCTTTCCACTTTATTTCCAACTTTTTTTCTTGCTCTTGTAAAAAAACCAACTTGCCAGGTGTATATTTAGATATATATTTATCACAGAGGTGCCTGCTTTGAACAAATTGTTAGTTAATGAAATGAAATATTTCTGCCTGGTGAAGAGAGAAAAAGTGCAGCTATTTGTCACTGAAAGGGATTTTGCTGTGAGCTCCTCTTGCAGCCAGGCTGTGCCCAAACCAGGTGGGCCTGTGAGATTTGCCACCTCTGCCCCCAAGGCAGGGGTGGGGGTCCCAGGGAGGGGCAGGGGGCAGGTTCAGCCCCGTGCCCACGGCAGCCACGCTGCTGCCCCTGGGCTCGGGGCAGCCCCACCTCTGCCTTGTGATCAATCCCAGCTGATTCCCCAGCCTGAGCTGTCCAGCCACTCCTGTGGGATTACAAACTGGAACTTTTGCAGGCTGTATGTGGGGTTTGTGCCTTCCTTCCCCTCTCTCTGTCTCCCAAGCCCATGATTCTCAATTAATCATCCTCTAGCCTGAGCTGAGCCTCGCTGTTTTAAGTTTAACTAGATTATTTTTTTGCTGATAAGCCAGACTTTGAATTCTTCCCAAGATCACGGGTTGGGGCCTGTAATATCACGGAGGAGAGAGTGTTCATGGTGATCCATCACATGCAGGGGGAGCAGCTCCCAGCTCTCAGCTGCCCCTTAGATCAGCACTTAAAGGCACAGCATCATCTCTCACGGAGCTGGTGGGAGGGGAGAGTCAGGGCTCCCACCACGTGCGTGGAAAATGGACTGGGAGGACAGGAAAGTGTTGTGTTAATCATTTATTTCTCGCACTGCATCAGTGCCAAAAACTTCCTAAGGCTTTGATCCTGACTTCACTCCAAATTTCTGCCCTTCCGTCCAAACAGACCCAAATCCACCCGAGGGTGGGATTGGAGTGGAGCAAAGCACTGAGAGAACCTGCTACACCCTCCTGTTGTTTCCCTCACTCTTCTTTGCCACCACCCTGACACCACATAAATTTATTTTCCTTGACCACTCCAGGCCATGTGTCACGTTTTCAGATCCATCATGATCCCATCCTTGCTGTCCCAGCCAGTGCCTGAGCTCCTCTCCCAGTATCTCTGTTGACTTTGGCCTCCTCCTCAGAGCCCACACCAGCTCCCATCACATCCCCCAGATGTGTCCAAGCTGTGTTCCTGTAGGATTAACCCTGTGGTGTTGGAACCCAGGATGCAGAGAATATTTCTCTGCAGGTTTTCAAGGGTCCAAACCCCCTGACAAACACTGCTTTTAAACTTCATCCATGGAAAGGGCTTCCCAGGCTTTGGGATGAAACAGAATTGTCAAGACTGTAAATCAGAGAGTAGCATAGTGTGTGATTTATCACAGGGTGAGAAATTTAGATTTTTGGGGTTGTTAGGATGGTAAGTAGACGACACAAGAGTGTTGTCCCTGAAAATAAACCTTCTGATTTATTTTAGTATAGTAGAGTCAGTTCTCATGAATTGTAAAATAAACAAGAATCATGTTTACATTCCTTTATAAAATATATCACCTAATAGACTTCTCAAGTGACCAGTGAAGATGGAGAGGTGGGAACCTCTCTGTCCAATCTCTGATCACTGTCCAGAAATTTATATATAGAAGTCAACAATAAACTAGAATCTCCTTCCTTTCTTCTTCTCTACCTGAACACCTGTTGTGTGTGTTACTGTGTGTTTCTATCTAGTCACAGTAACACAAGATGGAAAATCCTTGTGGTTTTTGGGCTTCCTCCTCCTTCATCTCCTCCCTGTCCTGCAGTGTTGGGGGCACAGGAACATTGGTCAAAATTTCTGCAGTGTAGAGTTTAATGAATAGAAATTTAGTCAGTTATTGGTAGAAAAGTAGAAATAATGAACATTCTTGGTGATACTTGGGTGAATAATCTTTAAGAGAACCTTGATCCTGTGTGTTGGGGCCTTTTCTCCCTCACACTGAGCTGGGGTAAAGCCTGGCATGCTGAGATTGCTGATAAGAAAACAATAAACAACCTGGAAGAAGGAGAACAACCAAGAGTCTCCTGTGCCTTCTTTCTGAACAAGAACTTTTGCAAAAAGGCCTCCCCTGCCAGGGGTGTGGAGGAACTCTCACAAGTAGGATGAGCATGGCACTGGCCACCCTTGCTCCAGGACAAGGACCAGCCCTGCCTGGGCACAGCAGCTCTGTGAGGGGCTCTGCTGGGATGAGCTGGGAGGTGGAGAGTCCTCCTCGAGGCTTGCCATGTGCTCCCAGCCTGTGGGAAGAATGGATCCATCAAGATTAAAGGTGCTCCTGATGAGAGCAGCCAGGAGGAATGCTCAGGGTCCAGGAGACACATGCATGGTTGTGGTTTCCAGACCCATTCTCCCCCTGCTAGTGCCTGATACTGGGCAGCCCAGTCCCTCCCACCCCAGCCTGCCCCTGGGCTGGCTCTGATCCTCCAGCCTGACTCATTGTCCCAGTTTAGCCGAACCAACCCCATCCCTGCAGCCCCTGGATGGGGATGGCATACGTTTTATCTCACTTGGCCCCAGCAGGCCCCAAATTCCTGCAGCTCTGGGGTTGGGAGGCAGCTCCCTGTGTCACACACATCAGTCAGTTCATTGTGTTGGGAAATCTGTGCTGCTGCCCAGCTGGGGGCTGGAGATCAGCCAGGGGCTCTGTGGGAAGGCAAGATGGAAGACACGGTGAAGCTGTGTCTTCATGGGAATTTGTCTTGCTTTTGCTTTTCTTTTTTTAAAGTTTTCTCTTTGGGGGGAAATTTTAAACCACCAAGATGCCATTTTTGCTTTCCTGCAGCTCAGGGAGGTCAGTGGCTGTGAGCTGGTGGCATCTGTCCTGTCCCTGCTGCCTTCCTGCTGCAGCCACCAGCACATGCAGCACCAACACCTTCCCCTCCTCTGCAGGAGAGGAGTTTGGCTGGCAAAGGCTGGGCCCAGCTCAGCTGTGGGCTGTGCTCCTCTCCTCTGAATCCCATTGCAGGGACACTGGCAGCATCCTCTGTGGGATCTGGGGGGTCCTGGCTTGCCTCCCCCTCCCCTCTCTGCAGCCATCGAGTTCCCCAGGTGAATCCCTCAAGGAGGGGGAGAGCTTCACCACGAATCTGCTGATGGATGTGTGTTTTCCTTGGCCTTCTCTGCCTCGTGGCTGCTGGATAGTTATCTGAGTGATGAATTTATCTGCACAGGGACCCCTGAATCGTGGGGCAGAGGGGAAGCAGCTATAGGAGTGGCTTGGCCTGAGGGAGAAGGGATAACAAAGAGCAGAGGGGTGCTGCTTGCACATCAAAGCCCTGTCTCTGCTCTCCAAGCCCATATTTTTCCTAGCCTATCTCCTAGATTTCATCTGGCTGTGGTGAAAGCAGGCACAAGGCAGTGGTCTGGCGTGTTCAAGGCTCTGCAGGGACAGACAGAGTTTCTGGATTCCAGCTGTGCTGGGCATGTGACTTCCCTCACTCACTGCCAGCCCTGCTCCTCCATGGAAACGCTCCAGCTCCAGGCCACTGTCCCTGTCACGGGTGTCACAGCTTGGAACAGTCACAGAGCCCCTGGCAGCCTCCAGCCCTGGTGCCAGGCTGCTGCACATCCCTGCTGCAGCCAGCAGCCCCCAGCTTGCTGAGCTCACAGATTCCAGCAGCAGGGAGAGAGCTGAGCCCTGAGCCCCCAGCCCTGGCCCCTCCTGGTGCCTGTGCACCTAGGTGTGGGGTGCTCAGCTGAGGATCCTCCTGCCCCTAAAGCACCTGGACACGCTGCCTGCTGGCAGCTGGGAGCCTTTTCTCAGGCTGAGTGCCCCAGCAGGATCCTGAAGTTCACAGAGTGGGACCACGGGCTCTACAGCCCCTGTAAGGAGGTGCAGGCAGTGATCTCTGTGACAGCTGAGACCCAAATGCCCCTCAGGAACAGCAGGATGGCTTGCAGTTGGATTTATTTCAGGAAATTGGTAATATGTCTCTGATGGAGAGAGGGATGGAACAAATCCAGGACAGGGATGCAGGGCTGAGCACTCCTGGGCTGTTAGGAAGGTGCAGGTGGGTGTGGAGAGTCATTTGGGAAGAGATTTGGACCCTGCTTCTGTGCTCTACTGCTCTGAAAACAAATTCCTTTCTTCTCTTCTTGAGTCCAGGGTCAGAAAGTGAAACCATTATCCCAAGTGGGATATCCCCAACAGAGGAGTTGTGGGGAGCAGCCTCTTGCCTTGTTTTCTCTGAGCTGGGTGACAGCCAGATCTGTCAGAGGAAGCAAACCCTCCATCACCTCCCTCCTTGGGACTGCCAAACCACAGGGCTGCCATCAGAAAGCTCAGCAGATCCCCTGGACCTCCTGGAGATCATCTGGGTGGCAAAGCAGCAGGGAAAAAAGCAGGAAAATGGGTTAAATTTCTTCTTCCCCACAATCTCAAGGAGTTCATGACAGGACCTTTTGCCAGCATTGTGCAATGCTGGCTCACGTTTTGCTTGAACTTTAGTCCTGCTTTAATCCATGCCACAGCAACCTCCAGGGAAAGGAATGTTGCTGATTCCTGACTTAAACTGTGATCAAAACCTTTCAGCTCCTTCCCAGGCCATTGTTGTGTGTCCTGCCAGCACTGTCCCCAGGGCAAGGGCAGCTGTGTACCTGGATCAGGAGTGTTCCTCCTTCAGAGCCAACACTTCTCCAGCCCTGGAAAGTGATCCTGCAGATGCCTTGGAAGATCAGCACTGTCCCCGTGACTTCCAGCCCCTCAAAACGACAATGAAGACTCAGATGTTTGTTTGTTTGCTTGTTTTGGCAAGAGGAAAAAGGGCCAAATTTAAGTTTAGGGAAATGCATCATGCACCCTTCATCTGGCGTTGTGGCTGCGCTGGGAACGCCGTTCCCACTTCCTTCCTTATCAGTTAACGAGGTGATTAACGCAGCAAAGGCACTGGAACAGCAAAGAGCAAGGGCCAGGAGCTGGAATTACTGCTGCAGTGCCGCAGAGCCTGGGCCAGCCAGCTCCAGGAGTTTGAGGAGGGTCCTCGTACTCACCCAGCTCATCAGGTGGGAGGTGCAAGGTCTGGTTTGGGGCATCCTTCCAGGCAATTTGGCCCATGACTCCATTCTCAGGAGCTGGAGGATGGGGTGAGCCCACAGGCTCCAGGGGTGGAAGCCTTCCTCTAATTCTGGAAAACTGGGAGTGGGAGAGGAGAAAGCAGAGGGGTTCTCACAGGCAAGGGGGGTCACAAGTGCTGTCCAGATTTCAGCCCCTCTTTCCAGGAGAGGCCAGCTCTCACCCAGCCTCCCAAGGCCACTTCTTGTTGGCAGTGAGGATCAGCTGCATGTAACAACCTCAGCTGGCTCTTTCCTGGACAAAGCCTTTGCTGTCTCACCCTCCCACCACTCCTGAGCATTCTCCAGGGATGTCTCCAGCCCTGCCAGTCCTGCCAGGACCTCTCAAGATCATCTGTTTCCCATGAGCCCAGTTGCCTGCAGTCCATCCCAGCTGGAGATGAGCAATTTTTGGCAAGAGGGAAAGTGATGCCAGGTGTTGGAATTGAGCTCTGGTTGGGGTTTTTTCCTCCCTTAGTTGTTTGGGGGTTTTGTTCAAATCCAATTTATAAACATCATAGGGTCAAGCCAATCTCCATGTGCTCATGGGCAGTAAAGTTGGGGTTGCATTTGAGAGGAAAGGTTTGCAACGGGATGAGGAAGACAAATGCTCTATTAAGGATGTTAATTTAACTGCCAGTATAGCTCTGGGTGTGGACCCAGGATCCCTGCTCCAAGAGCACCCCTGAGGGGTTGAAACATTTGCTTCTCCATCTCCAAACCCACAATTTTTAAGCTCCTTTAAGGCATTTGCAGATGAGGCAAAGTCATTTAAATTATGCAGATTACCTAAAGACCCTTCCCAAACTTGCCAGCAGTTGGAGAAACCATGATTTATATGGTCTTGGATCCCACAGGTGCCTTTCAAAAAACTGGAAGAGAAATTTGATCTAATAAATCCCCAAGGACTGAGTTTTGGTGGGTTTCCTTATTCAAACCCTCTGTGTCTTTGCTGCAGGTTAAACCAAGGTATCCATGTCCTGCAGGCTTGCAGAAAAGTGGGAATTCAGCCTGGAGGAAAGAACCAACACAAACAAAAGCAGAGAACACCAATTCCTACAAAACCCTCTGTGCAAGTCTGAATTGGGGCATGCATCCCTTCCTCCCTGGCCCAGGAAGGGCCACACTGTGTCCCTTGTTCATCACCCACCAGAGCGTGGCACCACCGTGCTGCCCCAGGCTGGGCAGGGCCTTTGTGAGCCACACAATGGGATGGAGAATGAATGGAAAATGAACTCCTGTGTTGAGCTGACAACCAGCTCTCTGTCCCCCAGGCAAGTTCCCAGCTCCTGGGTGAAGGGAGCATCCCCACCCCAGGAAATCCCTGCTTTGATCTTGCATTGCTGCTTCTTACAGCTCCTGGATAATTCAGTACTTTAAAAAATTGAGAGGAGAAGGAATAATATAATTAAAATATATTTGGTTTGACAGCCTTATTTACTGGTGGTTCTTGAGGAGTCTCCCACAAAATCTGTTGTAGGAGCATGGCAAGGGACCAGAGGAGGGAGAGCCTCTGGAATAGCCAGGCTGTTGGATGATACTCACACCACCTTTGTATTTTCCTTAAACCACCTCAGCCACGTCTGAGAATGGTGAGGGCACAAATCAACCCAGGATTTGTAGAGGGCAAAAATCTATCCAGATGTGTAGAGGACCCTGGGGTTTAGCAATTTTTATGCCAAGTTTTGCACGTTCCAGAACCAAAGAACCCCAGAGAGGTTTGGGTTGGAAGGAACCTCAACACTCATCCCTTTCAGGGACAACTTTCTCTCCAGGTGTCTCCAAGCCCTGTCCAATCTGGCCTTGGACAGTTCAGAACAGGACATTGGCTGAGTAATTAAAGGGGTTTGGGGGCTGTTGGACTATGTACAACCACGGGAGTCCAGGCTGAAGTTTTTCCAAATTGATCCATCCCAGAATTGCTACAGATTCCATCCCCTTCACACCCATCCTGCAAACCCTGTCTGCCTGCCTCCCATCCCGTGGTGGTGTGGAGCAGGGAACAACTGTGGGAAAGGGGCTGTAAGGAAAATAATCTGGCCTATTTCTCTGCAAAATGCCAGGAGGAAGGGGCTGGGATGAAGGAGATCTGAGTTCTCTTCCACCCAGCCCCTCCAAGGGTCTCATGGCCTCACCAACCAAATTCCAGTTTGCACACTGGCTGACTGGGGGGAGGGTCTGGCATGGGCAAAGTGAAGGCAGGACAGGATTTTTGCACAACAACTTTATGTCAACTGCCAAACCCATTTTCTCAAGTTTTTTATTTATTTTTAACGTACTTTTGAGGGGTGGCCAAACTTAGAAAACTTTAGCCCAAAAGGAATTTTATCCAAAGAATTTATGAGCAACTTAAAAAGAGAAGGCAGTGAGAAAAAACTGAAAGCCAGATGTAACTGCAGTTTTAGATGGCTTTTAGTTCAGTTTCAGAATTTTTAGGGGCTCTGACAGGGAACTGTTGGATTTTTGCAACGGGTCTGTAATCGGGTATTGAGGCAACTGTGAACTTTTGATCACTTATTTCTTGGTCTTCTGCCCACATCCAAAAGGGAGTATCTGACCATCTCATTAACCTCTTGCTTCTAGATGCTGAGATGAGGAAGAGAACAGCAGGAATCAGCAGAAATGATGTGAAGACATGGATTCAGGAGCTGCAAAACACCCCAAGCAGTGCAGAGACCTGCTCCTCTTGATGCACGTCCCAGGCAAGGAGCTGCAGAGAAATTATTCAAATTAAACTGGTCAGCAAGGCCTCATGTGTTAGTTACTTCATCACACCCACACTGTGGTGTGAAGTGGTCTGGGAACAGCAGCCAACCTTGGCTTTGCTGAGGGAGGATCAGGATAGTGGTGAGTTGAGGAGGAAAGTTCCTCTGTTCACAACAGGGACAAGTGCCTTTGGATAGGGACAAGCAAACCCCCCCCAGAAACTGGAGTGAGCTCCTGGAGTGAGCTCCTGCACCCCCAGCAGTGCCCCTTCAGCAAGGACACCTTGGCTGAACCTCTGACCGCCAGGGAGGGGCAAGGGATGAGGCTGAGAGATGCTCAAGGCTCAGGATTTCCCCTTTACAAAGAAGGGCTCAGATCTTCTTAAACTGGCACCAGGGAGGAATCAGTTACAGCACTGCAGGCCCAGGGATTAAATAGAAGATCTCAACTAAACCAGGACAGAGGAGACTTGCACAGCTTCCATGGAAAATGATAAGGATAATTGGGATAAGTCAAGGACATCAGCATCCTCTGCTGCTCCTTTTCCTCTTCTTTGAAGAAAGGCAGAATCACAGAATCACAGGATGATTTGGGTTGAAAGGAACCTTGAACTCCACCAGGACACCTCCCACTGTCCCAGGCTGCTCCAAGCCCCATCCAGCCTGGCCTTGGGCACTGCCAGGGATCCAGGGGCAGCCACAGCTGCTCTGGGCACCCTGTGCCAGGGCCTGCCCAACCTCACAGCCAAAAATTCCTTCCCAATATCCCAACTAACCCTGCCCTCTGGGAATACCCATTCCCCATCACTCCATGCTGACACTCTGGCAGCACCCCTGGCTAATGTGGAGGTGCTGGTGCCCAAGCTGGGCAAAGCAGCTCCTCCTCCTCCTCCTCCCTCCCCTGCCCTGTGCCCTGTCAGCATCAGGGCCTGGTGCTCTCCAGTGTGTTCAACTTTGTGTTCTGCCAGAGACTGTTATTAAGAAACAAGGCTCTGCCTTTTCATCATTCCTCCGAGCGTCTCTCTGATGTCATTCCGTCTGGCAACCGAGCCATCAAAAAAAGGCTCCCCGGGGAGAAATTTCTCAAACAAACAGCCAGCAAGAAGAAAAATAAGAACCCATTAAACATAATAAAATGCAAAACCCCACAGCATCTTCCTGATGGATGAGAAGGCAGCGTAACCCTGACTCCAAGCACAGGGGGGTGCCTCCTACCCTGGCTCAGGGCAGGGATGTGCTCTGTGCTTACCTGGGTGATTATCCCTGATTGCAGAGGCTGAGATCATGAGGTTCAAGTCCAGGAACAAGTCCTTGGGCCAGCAACACCTGCTGCCATCACTCCCACCTGCAGAGCCTTCCTGTGTTCCACCAGCACACGGGGACCCGCAGTACAAGCAGGTTTAGCTCTTCATGGTTTTTCGCAGTTGGTTGGGGATTTTTTTCCCCATTGTATGAAGCATTCGTGTGCCAGCAAAGCAAATCTTGGCTCTGCTCCTCCATATCCATTAATTCCTGCAGGTTGCAGAGTGACAAACACCCCGTTGCCAGCTGGGAGCCCTGGGATGTGTGTAGGCTTCTAGTTCTGGCAGTTTTGATTTTGATCCAGAGACCTGCTCGATGGAATAGGTTAGACTGAAGTCACAAAACTTCAGCCCCCAAACTGGGGGAAACATCCCCTAAGTGCCTTATTTTCAAAATAAAACCAACCAAACAGTCACTTGGCTGTGGATTTGGATAAAAAAGTTAGGAAGAATGGGGTTTAATCATAGAATCATGGATTCACAGAAGGCTGTGGGTTGGAAGGAACCTTAAAAACCATCTAGTGCAGCCCCCTGCCATGGGCAGGGACACCTTAATCTATGGGAGCAGCACTGGGAGAGGGGCTGCCATGGAAGGGAGTGTATTGCACTGATGGACAGCCGCCCACTTGAGCTGGATCCCAGCTGGATAATCTTGGATCCATCCCTCACACATCTGTAGCTGTGATCCTCCTTTCCAAGCTGCTTCTCCTCAGAGCACTTTGCAGAGGTCATTCCTCTTTGCAAGCCTCGCTCCCTCTTGCCTTGCAAACATCTCTGCCATTTTCTTCCCTCCTGCTGGGAGGTTTTGGGGCCTTCAGCAGAGCCCCTCTTCATTTTTCCTGGTGAAACCACCTGCTCTTCACTCAGCTTTCCTGGGAAACTTCCCACCAGCAGCTCCACTGTATAAAACAGGTCCATTTTCATCCCCAGGACCCAGAGCTGAGGGCAGAATTTGCTCCTGCTGACAGCCCCAGGCTGGGACGAGCATCCCACAGCCCCAGAATGAGGTGTTGGTGGTTTCTTTGTGGTTTCACAGGGTCAGTGCTGCAAGGCTGAAATGAAATCCGGTGCTGGAGCTTCCCAAGGAGCAGCTCCAACAAATCTGGGCCAGGGTGTTGAGCAGCACATCCACCTTAATGAGATGCAGCAGGATTGCTCCTGCTCCCTGCAGGGTCTCAGCTCGGGGTTGGGCTGTCACCGTGGGGTCTCTTAGTTTTGGGGACTGCAGCAATCTCAGGGCTCACACTCACTGCTTCCATTTTTTTCCCAGGGTGGGAAAACTTTTGGAAATTCCTAGGAAATGTCTCTTTTCTCCTGCTGCTTGAGGCCAGTGTCCTTCCTTGCAGATTGTAGTGAAAGCAGCAGCATGCCAGTTTGATCAAACAGCCCCTCCAGCTCTCCCAGCTCTTTCCTGGCCAGGTCACTGCTTCCCTCCTTCCCTGTGTTCCCTTTCCTTTGCAGCAAGGAGGGGAACTGAGGCACAGATCTGGTCTCTTGAGGAGGAGAGCTGCTGGTCTGAAGAGATGGAGCAAACACCTCGTTTGCCAGGCAGGGTTTGGCTGTACTTCCAGGCTTCAGCCTCCCCTTGAATAGAGATTTTCTCTGCTCTGGGATCCTACACAAGCCCCCCTTTCCTGCTCTCCTAGGTCTGATCCTTACTCCCAAGCCCTCCAAAAAAAAAAAAAAAATTCCTTCTTTGGGTCTCAGAGGGGCTGGTATCTCTCACACTTGGCTCGGGGGAACTGTAAGGTTTTCCAATCATCTCATAACAATAGAAAAGCAGCTTTTGTTCCCTCTCGTCCCAGTCTTGGCAGGGAAGGTGGACTGTGGTTCATGGAGAGGCACAGCCACCTTTCAGGCCAGCAGCTGCTTTTGGGGATGGGTTAGACAAACGGGCAGGATCTCCAGTCAGCCCCACCCATCCCAGCCAGGGCATTCCCGGGAGCAGGGCTGCAGGGAAGGGCTCACCCTGATAATGCCGTGTCCATCCCGCCCCTCCCGGCCCGGGCAGCCACACAACAGCTCTGCTTGGCAGCTCGGGAGATGAGATAAAACCAGCTGAGCTGGCTCGGGGGAGAGCTGAGGCACAGAGGGATGCTGAGGCTGCCCCCGGGGAGGAAGGGGAGTCAGCCCTGCTTTGAAGAGCCGGGTGTGTTGTGCCCTGTGCCCTGTGGCAGGGCTGTTGTCCCAGCACGTGTTGGGAGCACACAGCAGGCTCAGGGGTGAAACTTTCCAGGTGGTTTTCCATCAACTTCTTACCCCCTTGGCCAGTGCCCCACTGTCCATGGTGGTGCTGGGACACCTGAGCAGGAGAGGGACAACCCCAACACCTGAACAGACTGAGATGGCACAAGGGGAAGGAGGAGTCACAGACATGGGCAGGCTGGGGAAGATCCACATCTCCAGACAAGTGGATGGACAATGGATGGATGGATGGATGGACAATGGATGGATGGATGGATGGACAATGGATGGAGGATGGATGGATGGATGGATGGATGGATGGATGGATGGATGGATGGATGGATGGATGGATGGATGGATGGATGGATGGATGGATGCGGATGGACGGACAATGGATGGATGGATGGATGGATGGATGGATGGATGGATGGATGGACAATGGATGGATGGATGGATGGACAACGGATGGATGGATGGATGGATGGATGGATGGATGGATGGATGGATGGATGGATGGATGGATGGATGGATGGATGGATGGATGGATGGATGGATGGATGGATGGATGGATGAATGGATGGATGGAGAGATGGATGGATGGATGGATGGATGGATGGATGGATGGATGGATGGATGGATGGATGGATGGATGATGGATGGATGGATGGATAGATGGATGGATGGATGATTGGATGGATGATGGATGGATGGATGATGGATGGATGGATGGATGGATGGATGGATGGGTGGATGGATGGATGGATGGATGGATGATGGATGGATGGATGGATGGATGGATGGACATGGATGGATGGATGGATGGATGGAATGGATGGATGGATGGATGGATGGATGGACAGGATGGATGAACTGATGGATGGATGATGGATGATGGATGGATGATGGATGATGATGGATGGATGATGATGGATGGATGGATGGATGATGGATGGATGGATGGATGGATGGATGGATGTGATGGATGGATGGAATGGATGGATGATGGATGATAATGGATGGATGAATGGACAATGGATAGATGGGTGGATGGACTCTGCTTCCTGCCAGGACCTCCTCCAAGTGACTCTCCAGCCATAAGCTGTGTCACTGGAGCACCTCTGCCACCATCAAGGTCTTCCTGCTTAGTGGGGAGACAATGTCACACATTGAGAGAACTTGTGGGAAGCTTGGATTTCTTCCTCTCCCTCTCTTCTCCCTCCAGCCACCACTGTCCTGCTTCTCCCCCCCATGCAGTGGGAAAGGAAACAGCCCCAGGGGAGCAGGCTCTGAATTCCCATCTGAGCACAGCATAAGGCAGCCCTGGGAGTGGCCCAGCGCTCTCTGATCTCTCACTCTCCAAAATCAAAGCAAGACAAAAGCTCTGTCTCCCTTTTCCCTCTTGCCAAAGGCCAGAAATCCCATCAAGATCCAAAGTGTACCATTCCAGTGGGGGATTTATACTGGGGGAAGGGCAGAAGTGGTTATTTGATGATCGTGTTGGGGTTGTTTTTAAAGTCCTTAATATCTCCCTTCCTTCTTTCACTGCACAGCACAAATCCCCTTTCCAACACATGCACAAGAGCAGAGCTGAGCCGTTCACACACAGAAAACAGGTGATAAATCACAGGGCCATTGATTCAAACCATTCCAGGGAATGGGAAACACATGGACGGCCTTCCTAATTAACTGTTTGATATGGCTGCGGTGAGTTTGGGTGTAGTTTCCAATGTTTTGCATTTGGCTTGCCTCAGCCCTCTCCATGGTAACTGCAGTTTACCGAAAAGTGAGAAAATCCTGTGTTCCAGGGGGCTGAAGTGGTTTGGTACAGCTCACCTCAATCACATGGAAAAAGCAACCAAAAAGAATTAAATACGGTGTTCGGTCTATGGGAATGTTCCCTTCTCTTTCTCTTTCCAGATGGAAAAACAAAACAAACTGAATGGTTTCTTTTAGTTCCCTTCTTTATCTGTAAATCTGCGCTTTCTGGTGGGCTGTGGAGTGCTCAGACCATCCCCTCCCACACAGGGTGAGGAGCCTGATCCACCCTCCACATCCCTCTGCCATCTCCCACCGTCTGATACCCAAACAAGCCCTGTATCACCCCTTCCCACTGAAACCACTCACCAAAACCCCCAAGAAGTGTCTGGCTGTGGATGTGCTGAGGTCCCTTTCCACCCAGAGAGCTCAGCAGATCTGTCTGTCTGTCTGTCTGCCTCGGGCAGGACACATTGATGCGTTTGCTTTTATTCCCAGAGTGGCTCCTGGCTCTGGGTGTCACTTTTTGGGGCTGGGGTGCTGCCCTAAGAGGGGAGAAACCAGGAATGCCAGGATTTAACCCTGCCAAATGAACCAAATCTCTTAATTAACGGATAATTAGCAGTGAGAAGCTCTGCTGAGCTCCAAGAGGTGTTTTGGAACCTTTCAATAAATGCTTCTCCAACGGGAACAGGAGCTGAGCATGGGACAAAGCTGGGATCTGCTCCTGTGAGCCTCAGCACTGAAACTGGGGTGAGCTGACCTGGGGCACATAGAGGTGATGCAGGCCACAGGGATGGGGTTTGGAAATAACAGCAGGATGGGAAAGCTGGGCTGGAGGGGCAGAGATCCCCCCAGGTCTCCAAGGATTGGGTCCAGCAGGTTCTCACCCCAAACCTGCTCAGGCCCAGCCAGTCCCACCAACACCTCCAGAGTAGCCAGTGCATTAAAATGTAATTTAAAAGGGAGTAAAGGTTTAATCCATCTGTGTTTAAAAAGTCTTTTCCCATATCCTGCTTTTGGCACGTCCTCCCAGCTGGGCCATTGCAGCTCACCCTGTGACAAGGGCACAGCTGCTGGAGGCACCAAGCACCAAACGAGCTGGGCATGTTCATATTTTATTTTCTTATTAGCATTTTTGGGGTTTTTTCCTTTCTCCCTCCATTTTCCTCTTTCTTCACCACAGCTCCCTTGGGGCCCCAGTGGAACACCTGGCCAAGCCAGTTCTGGTTCCATTTATTGGCAGGTAATTAATTTGTGGATCAGCAGGGAAAAGTGACCCAACCACTCACTGGATGTGTGTCAGTTGACCCCTTGGTGATGTTTGAACGTGGGCTCATTTGGTGTTTGGGGCCTGATCCACACTTCCAAGGGAGTCAGATCTGCCCTTTAAGATCCAGGGCCGTTAGATCTCACTTCAAAAACACTGGGGGAAATTAGTCAAATAAATACTCTGGGAATATTAGTACATATTATTCACTCTCTGGGAATATTTGAAAGCATTATTCACTCCTTGTGCATATTATTAAAGCAGCTCCCACTCAAAGAAGGATATTAAATTGTAAAAATCAGTGGGTTTCTTGATCCTTTTATCTTTTATGCTTTCTTTTCCTGCCATTGCTTTCTTCCAACCTTTTTTATTTTTTTTATAAGGGAGAAGCATCCCAGATCCCAGAAAAAACTTGCCTGCCATCCTCCCCAGCGTGTTTTGATGCTGTAGCAGGAAGCTCAGCTCATTGCATCTGAAAGGTGTCAACAGGCAAATGCTCCCTTGTCAGCAGACTCCTCCAAACCCTCTAAAGCCCTTCCAATGGCCATGGATCCTGTTCAAATCCTGTTCCCCATGTTTGGCTAAAATTCTTCAGCTTTCAAAGATATAAATGATTTTTTAACTTATTTTTTTTTTAACAATCAAAAGCATGGGCTTATCTTCCCTTTGAATAAAAATGCAGAGGTATTTTCCAAGGAGACATTTTGGAAAAGAAAAAAAAAAAAGAAAAAAAAAAAAAAAAAAAAATTTTGCAGATTTTGCAGCCAAAAACAATTGACCCTTCTCCCCAGGGAAAGGTTTCATTTACTTCTGGCATTGCCACACATACCAGTGGTCAACCCCATCACTCACAGGGCTGATCACAGCAAGTAAAATGAAACTGGATTCTGTGCCTGGGCTTTTGGGGACAGCCAGAGCTGGGGCTGTGCAGGGAACACCTCAGGGATCCCAGCAGGGCAGAAACCTCTTCTCAGGGGCTTCAGCAACAAATCCTGCTGGTTCCTCCTGCCCCTTGACCAGCAGGACCCAGGAGGTGGGAGATGATCCCGTCTTGTTGGCTGAGAAATTTCCCAGGCAGTTTTTCCTGTTCCTGGCAGCACCTGGGGACTGAGCTGTGTTTTTACAGGCTCTGCCACCCCCCCTGTACATATTTAACAGCTCTGTTGAACTGTTAGCACCCTTCTCTGCTCTCAGGAATGTGTTACCTGCAGGAGCTGGAGCAGCATCCTTTGCTGAATCCCTGTTGGAAATGCTTTTTCCAAGCAAGCTCCATGCAGGTGGGGCTGTGGTGGGGAGGCACCTCTGCTCCCAGGGGGTGGCTGGGCAGACAAATCTCCTCCCAGGAGCAGGTCCATGGCCTGCAGAACACACAGATGGATTTTAATGCTCCTGGCATAGGTGGGAAGGACTTTGGCTCGTGCCAGGGGATGCTGGAGGTCAGCAGGAGCTGCCCAGCATTTGGGGCTCCTGCAGGAGATTTCCTTTCCACCTGCCTGACACCAGATCTCACAGGGGATTGTCAGCTGGAATAAGAGCAGATTCTCCTGCTTATGACCAAATGCAAGCAATTAAAAAAAAAAAATAAGAGGAAAAGCAGAAATCCAAGCCAGGAATGAAATCATGAAATCACCACGTGCTCTGGTATCTTGGTAGAGCTGCAGGATGGGTTTCAACCCTGCTGTCCTTTGCCTTTTATTTCCAACTGGGGAGGATCCAGTGGGACTCTGGGATGAAGAGACTGTTTACAGAAACAAACTCACCCATCAGACATCTCCTCCTCCTCCTGATGGATATTTGTTTAGAGAGAGAGTGAGCTCTCAATGATGGTGGATGTTCACTTCTGCAAATCCTTCAAACTTTCTGCCTTACTGACCCCGTTAAGGGCTTATCCATTGATGGTGAAATAGCTGGGAGCTGCAAAAGGAGAGCCTCCTCTAATCCCAAGGATGAGTGGCTGCTGCTTTCCTCTCCAGCACAGCCCCACTGTGTGGCCCTGGTCGTGTTCTGTCCCCCATGTCCCCTCTGCAGGAGATGTCCCATGGTGCCCATGGATGTGCTGCCATCCCAGCCCAGAGCCTGGGGAAAGCCAAGGATTGGTATTTTTCAGACAGTAGCTGCAGGGTTGTTTTTGTCACAGGCTCTCTATGTTCCTGTGTTTCTAAATCCTGAGCCCTTTCCATTTCTTGGGAAAGCATCTGGTTTCCAGCACTGGGTCTCTCCAATCTGTCATTTTACATAAATATACAAACATCCCTTTTTTGGATGATGGATTAGGGCTGCAGTCTGCCTCAGATCACACAGCCCAGATTGGAAGAGGGGCTTTGAAGCCTGAAAATTTCACATTCCTGCACTGCCAGCAGAACAGTGCACAGGAGAGACATCCATGCTGGGAACCCCTGGCTCATTCATATACACTGCTCCAGCATCACCCCCTGTAACATCACACTGTCAGTTCACCTAAGGGACATCACTGCCCTCTGTGTCCTCTGCAGTAAGAGGCAGAGAGGTTGGATCTCACATGGATTTACACAGAAGGAGCTCCTGGCTTTGATGGAGACGTTGATCCCACCACTTCCACAGATCCTGTGCTTAAATCCCACCAGCAATGCCAGCTCAATGCAGGCACAAACTGCACCCACAGCAGCTGTATCCCTTTCCCAGCATCTCCATCTCCCCACACCACAGGGATTTGGGTTGGATGTTCTCTTGCAGTGGGAGCAGGGCCTGCAGGACTCAGGATGCTGGTGAGAAAAGCCTGTAGTTTGTCTCCCAAAATAAGCACGAGGGCTGTTGAGCTGGGTCCCAGGACCTTTCACCTTCCCTGTGAGAAGGCTCTGCTTGGAAAAATATCAGCCTGCACCGTGATGATTTTTCTGCTGATTTCCTCACTGAAGCTGTAAATCAGCACTTGCCAGAGGCTGGAGCTACCTACCTGCTCCAGGGACTGATGGAGCCAGCTGCCAGGAGGAATTACTAAGAAGAAACCTTGAGTCTGAAATCATTGGTTTAGGCCTAGAGCAAGCTCAAATATTCAGGGGATTTACACAGGAGGAAGAACTTGATGTCCTTTGCACTGGAGTCCTGAACTGCCTGCAAAACCTCCTGCTCTCAGTCTCATGCTCACTAAGGACAGCACCAATGTAATGAATTTCAGGTCTGAATTCACCTTTGGATCAGGTTTAGGGATGAACTCCTGCCCTCAGTGGCAGATTTTGCCTTGGTCTTCTGCAGAGCAACTCTTTACCCACCGTGTGCTGCCCATCCTTTTATTATCCCAATATTACCATTCATTTTAGATATTGTCCATGTGTAACAGCCACAGAAATCGTGCTCAGAGCATGGATGAGGAGAAAGACCAGATGGAGAGAGGCTGTTTTGGTTGTTTCAGCAAGGCAGAACTGGCTTCATTAGGGAAAGGACATTGCGTGTCACATACAAATAAACAGAGTTAATAAATCAGGTGCCAGCAGATGGTGCTCAATAATTTGCAGCATCCTGGCTAGGATGAGCTGGTCCATTCCCAAAAAAAGAAGGATTAAAACGCATTTGTTGCACCAAAGGAACCATGGCAAGCTGAGGCACAGTTTATTGCTTCGTGCTGACTTTATTTCAAACACATTGTGGCATTAACCAGAAAAGCACTTTTCTATTGACCCCGCTTCTTGTTTGCATCCCCTAGGTTTTGTTTGGTCAGAAAACATTTGGAGGAGAAAAAATAACATGAAAAAAGGACATTGCAGTTCAGTTGCAAAAGAATCTCTCAGTGGCCCGGGAAGATAAAACTCCCAGTCGTGTCAGTGGCTTTATCTCCCCTGGATGTTCCACTTCACACAGCAGATGCTTTGGTTTTTCTCACGTGCAAATGGAAAAGGATGAAGCACAATGGTTCAGAGGAGCAAGTGGCCTTGGAGGCAGGAGGTGAAGGTTTTCCTTTCTTCTCTTTCCATGGTTTACAAGTTGGTGCTTTCCCTTTCAAGGCCAGCTTGGATGTGCTTGGAGCAACCTGGTCTAGTGGAAGGTGTGGGGGGTTGGAATGAGGTAAGATCCCTTCCAACCCAAACCATTCTGGGATTCCTGGATATCCTGCTGCCTGGGACACCAGCATGCCTGTCCCTGTCCCTGCTCCCATAACCTCCTCCTGGAATGCCCAAGGTCACACAGGAGGGGCCTGTTTTGTTCTTCTCTGTTCCAGCCTCAAGTGAGCATTTTGCAACCCTCAGATATTGCAGGAAGAGTAAGTCACTGACAAATCCTCCTCCTAAATATCCCAAACTTCCCCTGGGTTCTGGACACAGGGATCAGGAAGTGGCCAGGTGGGCACCCACCCCTCCAAAGGATGCTCCAGCCTGCAGAGCACCACAGCATAAAAAAGCTGCAACCAGCTTTGAGCAGAAATGCACTTCTTGGACACGGCTGGTGCCCGACCTGCCAGGAAAAACAGTGTTATCCCAGGAGAACAGTGCCATTAGCTCATTTCCCATCAGCACAAGCAGCAGCCAGCCTCAACACAAGTGAGATCAGGCAGCCTGGGGCACCCTGTGGGCATCCCATGCCCTGGATGGCCCAGCATCCTGCTGGAGGCACAGCATGGACAGCAGGTGCAGGGATGGAGGCAGGAAATGTTTATAAGGCTTAGGAAAAGCTGAGGTTTCTGGCAGGTTCCCGAGACAGTCAGTTTGGCCCAGAGCTTTCTGCTGTATAAATTGTGGAATTAGAGTCAAATATGAAACTGGAGCAATAGGCCAAAGGCAGAGCTGGCAGCTGGGAGGTCAGGTTTAACTTCATGGGATTGTGTCCCAGCCAGGCTTTCCAAGGAGAGAAAGGTGGGGAAGGGGCAAACAAAAGAGGGGGAAGAGCAGGGAACTGGGGATGGAAATAACCCCCAAAGGAGGAGGGACGGGGCAGCAAGGGAACAGAGAATTTGGTTCAGAGACTGTGAATGGGAAGCAAAGCAATCCAGGAGATGGGGAAGCCAACACCTTCCTGGGAACTGTGTCCCAGGTGGGTGCCACCAGAGCCAGCACTGCTCCTTGGTGACTCTGGGTGACCCTGGGTGACACTGGGGCCATGGCTCTGCTGCCCTGCCAAGGGGAGGGTGTCTCTCCAGCCCTGGATTATTATTGGCTTTGCTCAAGATGCAGTTCTGCCCTTCAGGATCAGGACTTTGCACTGGGTTGACCTGGAGCGTGTTCTTGCAGTGTGGTTTGGATTAGCTGACTCATTGTTTATGGCCAGGCTTCAGGGCTGCTTGGTGGGGCCAAGATGCTCAAAAAATATTCTGTGTTGGGCAGAGAGGGTGATTTTGTCAGCAGAGCATCAATGCAATGTGGGACAAACAGGTTTTTTCTTGGGAGTCTTGGAGAAACCTGTGATTTTTCATAGAAAATTTCTTACATGCTGCAGGTAACCCTGGGACTGGCGAGATAAACAGATTTCCAGCATCAGAAACCTCATCTCCATCCTCCCAACTCCTGTTTTCTCTTTCCAGTCATCCAGACATGCTGGGGATAGAAGTCAGATGTGGTCTTAGTAGACATGAGGAGTGCAAGTGGGGAAAATCGAATTGTACCAGGTGGATGAGGTAGGAATTTGGGAACAGAGACACTGATGCTGTCTCCTTCTCAGGATTAACTACTGAGGAGCCCGTCCCTTAACAGACACCTCCTGTGAGGGGCCAGGGGGGTGTAAACAACCTCAGCAAGCCAGGATTTCTCCTTTTGGAGGCCACACAGAGCATCAAGCCATACTTCTTCTTGGTGCCATTGTCCCTGGGTGTGGGACGTGCCAGCAGCTGTGCCACAGCAGCAGATGCTCTCCTGGTGCCAGCTGGGACCCCAGGGAGGGATTTGCTGAACAAACTCACTCCTGTCTGCACCATCAAGGGATGTCTGGGGCTTGTTCCTCGGGGAACGTGTGACCTCAGGACTGTGGAAGGAGTCAGGTCCATGTCCAGATGTCCACGGGGTCTGTGGGTGTTTGGATTGCAGATTCCTTCCGGCCCCAGCCCTGTTCCCATTGGAACTCGCAGGAGGTTTCTGTTGACTTCACCACGCTCCAAAAAATTCAACAAGTGCAGCTGCTGTCACCAATTATCCCAAAACTTGCTGGCACAAGGCTCCTAAATAACCAGGGGGGCTGTCACCCCTCAAACTGCCATACCCTGTGCAGGGACCCTGCCCCTGTCCTCTCCTTGGTGTGCAGATGGGCACTGCCGGCCCCGAGCATGGCCAGTGAGCAAATACTGATGGGCTCAGGCCTACTTTGGGTTCAGCTCATGACTGAGACAAAGGCAAAGTCACAAAATTTAATTCAGACCATATCTGGGCTCTGAACTGCAATGCAGAGCTGTTCCCAGTCATCTGCCCTCCTGCAGACTATCCCTGAGCCCTGGTGCAGAGCAAAGGGCCTGGCAGTGCTCCTGGAGCCCTCGAGCACCATGCTGTGTGTCTCCTCCTGCTTCTCCTTCCCTTGTGGAGCAGCACTGGGAGCTCCCTGCAGCCTTGCTGCCATGTGCCACCCCAAAGAGATCGATTCCTGTTCTGGAAGATGCCTGCTGTTCCCTGAGCTCCTCATTTGGTCTTGTCAGGCTTTAACATTGACTATTGGTGCTCGGTGCTCAAACCTACAAGGTGTGCTGGAAGGGGAAGGAGACAGTGAGCATTGAAAAGCACAAGTGGAAGACTTTGGTGTGGACTTTCTGTCCTTGACCCCTGTGCCACCACCCCACGCTGCTCCATGCCACCCGGAGCTCTCAGAGACAATGCCCCATTGACTCAGCCCAGCAGAGAGGGCCATGCTGACATTCTGCAGTGTCTCCAGGCCCTGGCCCACCCTTGGAAATGCCTCACACAATGTCCAGCCTGTGCCCAGGGGCGCACCGACAGCGCGGGGCGGCCGCAGCGCACAAAGGGCGCTCTGCTGCAGGGGCACAGGCCTTCCTTTCTCGGGGGGATGGACGTCACCAGCTCCTCACTGGAAACAAAATGCCCTTTAAAAATAAAGCAGAAGGGCTGAGCTGGCTGTGCCTTGGGCCTGGATCCTGCCTGTCCCCCCTGGCGTGGCCTTTCGGGGGGCCCTGCCCGTGCTGATGACCCCGGCTCGCGCTGGCCCAGTTCAGCAGAAGGGAATTAGCATTTCATATTTCTCACTTGCAAGGCAGGAGCAGAGGCTCAGCCAGACAGCAGCCAGGCTGCCCAAATCCCTCCTGCTCCTCTCCAGCAGGCCTATTGGGTTTTGTCTGAGCCCTTTTTCAGCATCACCCCCAAATCTCCCTCCTCCTGGCACTGCTGGAAGCAGAATGTGAGAGGTTGGGGCTGGGCAAAATGCAACAGAAACCCTCCTGGCCATGAAATTTGGGCAAAGTTTCCAAAGGACTGGGCTCCTGCTGGGGTATCCATCCTCCAGCACCATCCTTGGGGTCATGCAGGGGTCTTGTCCTGGGTTGTTGTTTGGTTGTGCTTGTTTTTTTGTTCTTTAATACCACATTATTTTTATAGAAGCCTCTTTCCCAAACATGCCCTATAAAATCTTCAAGCAATGTCCCCTCTCCCTGCCCCTTCTTCCCCAAGTAAATATTTTTAGCTCTCATAAACACAGGCCATTAAGCACTCAAGAGACAAAAGCAGAGTTCTGGGGAGGCACCACTGTAGGGGCAACCCATGGTCCTCTTGTTAAAGCACAACCCAAAATTACCCCCTCAAGAGGGGGTCCCTGCACTTCCAGAGGTTCCACACCTCCAGAGGTTCAGAACTTCTGGCTGGATCCCCTGGGGAGTGTTTAGGTCCCACAAAATGCTCAACTCAGTTCCTGCTCCCCTTTTTTGGGAGATGGGAGGAGGCAAAGCTCTGCAAAGCAGATGTTTAAATGGGATTTTTTCAAGGGGAAACCCAAAGGGTGAGGCAGCCAGAGCTTAGGGGGTTGCAGTGATCCCCAAAATGTCAGAGAGCTTGGAAAATTCCATCCTTAGTCTTAATTCCCCCAAGACTTTGCTGGACACAGTGCAGGAGATGCTGCATGCAAGGATGCTTTGCTGCCTCTTGACCCTGGATTGTGTGATTTGCTCACAGAATGCCTGTGAAATAAATTCCAATAAATTTCCGAAATTTAATGGAATATTCACCTTTCTTTTCCACCCACTAAAGTCAAAATGTTGAAATTTGGGGAAATCTGAGCAGCCTCGTAATTTCTGTGTATTCTGCTGGAGGCCAGCACCCTGACTTTATACAAATTGCACAAGGGACCACAAAGCAGATAAATAAATTCCCTGCAAGGATCACTCAGAAAGAACTTCTGTCCAGGTCTTGGCATTCGACCCAGGTTGTGCAATGAGCTGGGATTGCACTGATGAATGCAAGATGTCCCCAGGAAAGGGACATCCAGAAAAGGCTGGAGAGAGCCAACAGTGCCAGGAAAGGATGGTGGGAAAGCCTTTGGTGACAGCAGAGGTGACTCTGCTTGAGTGCAAGAGCCCTTAGAAGAAAACAAGAGGTGAGGATGTGTTTTTGCACAAAAGTGGCTTTCACTGGATATTTGGGGTGTGGAATGTGGGACTCAAGGGGGTCCAGCAAGGCAAGGTTTGGGGACAAGGTCTGGGAAGGGGCTCAGTGGCACTGCTGAAATGGAGCAGGATCAGAGCTGGGCTCCCATCCAAGGTTCAGGGCAGGGCAGAGCTCTGAAGTTTCCCAAGCTGCCCAAGCCTCCTGGGTCTGCAGCTTTGCAGCCTCCCAAGATCAGATTCCCATGATGGATTCTCAGTGGCAGGAACACAAAGCTTCCCCAAAGGGCCCAAATCTCATCTGCTCCTCAGGCTATTTGTGATATTCAGATTTCTGAAGAAATCAGCGAACAAGGAGGAATTTCTCCCTGCTTTGATGCTCCTGCTTCCATCCTCCCTGGGGATTGTCCCTTCCTCCTGCCCTGATGTAAGTCTGAGGTCAATCCATCCAAGTTCCCACAAACCACTGCCCGAAAAAGCCTCCTGCTGGGAAACCATCCTGTTGCCATCAGGTGCAATCAGACCTGCTTGCCTTCTCCATCAGGCATTTATAGGATTTGTTAAGGTGGGATTTGAACAATTTAAGAAAATAAGGGGTTTTGAGCTCTCCTAATCTCTGAACAGGAGCATACTAAATTTTGTAAGTCTAGAAGGTTTTCATAATTGTTCCTTTCCCTTCTGCTTCTTTCTCACATCTTTGCTTCCACCTTTTTAGGGGAATAATGTCATCATTGAGGTTTTGTGGGCTTTGCTTTCCAAAGGGAAAGGACACTGAGCACTTTATCTAACCCAATAGCCAAACCCTCAAGCATCATTTTCCATCTCATGCATCCCTAAAATGGGAGAGGTCTCATCACCAACCAGTGCCAACAGGGCTGACATTGACTGGGAATGCTATTCCTTTCCCTCCTCCTAAAATCCATCCATCCTGCTGCACTGTCCATTTTCCTCTCCCCTCTCCCTGTTTTCTGACCCATGGACTCAAAGCCCTGGACTGTGCATTGGGTTTGCTGTGCCTGCACCAAGGCAGGAGGGAGGGGGAGAATGTCAGCTTGTCCTGAGTCACAAGAAAACCACACACATCCATTTTCCTGTCAAGTGGGCTTTAAACAAGCCAGATGTGAGTAAACAAGGGAGTGCAGAGTGCTGAGCCTGTACAAACAGTGCTGCACACCGGGCTGTCCTCGGCAGATGCGAGTGGCCAGCAGGGCCAGGAGGGCAAAGGCAGAGGAGCTGTGGCCTCTGGAGCTTGGGTGGGTGCAGGGCAGCAGCTCAGAGTGATGCCTTCTTGGGCTACCTGAAAGCAGAGGCCAGACAAAATTAAGGGAATAAAAAGCAGTTTTATTTATTGAAGAGCCCTCACAGAATCACAGAACAAAAAGGTTGGAAGAGACCTCCAAGATCATGGAGTCCAACCCATGCCCAACACCTCAACCACACCCTGGCACCCAGTGCCACATCAGTCTTTTTTTGAATGGGGTGGTGACTCCACCACCTCTCCAGGCAAAACATCCAGTACTTTATTACTCTTTCTGTGAAAAACTTCTTCCTGATATCCAGCCTGTATTTCCCTTGGTGCAGCTCAGGTACATTTAGGGCAGACAAAGCCCCCCAAGGACTACACCCAAAATGGACAATGGCTCACAGAGTTTCACACTTTGATAAGTTTGGTCCATTTGCATGTTGGGGGTTGATCTCCTAATTATGGCTACAGGGAATGAAGTCATTTACCCCCAGTTTGTTCCCCCCAACTCACTTTTGTTTACATTTCTCTGGCCCTGAGGCAGTGAGGTGTCCCTGATCCCCAGGCCTGGAGAGGAATTGTTGTGTCTGCCCCAAATGGGGCAGCAGCAGCTCAGCCTGAGTGTGGAGTTTGGAGTTCTACACTAAAGAACCACAGGGTCACAAAGAGATGGAAAACCTAAAAGCTAAAATCCTAAGGCATCAAGAGCATCCCCAAACCCACTCCCACGTGCCTTGCTTGGCTCCAGCTGAGCCCAGAATGCAGCTCAAACCCCACCAGATCCCCTGGCATTTGTTGGATTTGTTGGTCGTGGACGTTTCTCACGCGCAGGGGCTGAGCTGAGGCACGTGCAGGAAAGCAGCCACGATCCTGGAATAATGTTATCTTAGCAAATGGGTTTGTTATGGTTGTCAGCTTCCTCGAGGAGCCTTCCTTAATCTGGAAAAGCAGCGAGCCCAACGTGGAGGGAAGTTTTTCATTATCGGCTCCAAGGAGTTCGGAGATGAGAGATTAAGGGGAAAGGCACAAATCCACAGTTCCAGGAAAGAAAAACACAGGATTGCTCTCTGCTAAGATGTGAAAATGCCTTGGAAATACCAGCTGCATCCAGAGAAGATATTGGCTCTATTTGTATAGCATTGTTATATGTTATTACACGTTGTATATGCTATGCATTGTATGTTGCATATATTATATATCAAATAATATTATTTATTATTATAATAATGATAGCAAACAGGAGTTGAACTCGATGATCCTTGTGGATCATCATTTCTAACTCAGAAAATTCTTTACTTCTACGATCATCGTGTTGCATTATTAGATATGATGGTGATGATGATGATGATGATGATGATGATGATGATGATGATGATGATGATGATGATGAATCTATAATGTGGTATTTCCAGCCTGCACACCACAGGCACAATCAGGACCTGCAGCCTGGCTAGAAATCAGGAATTTCTCTACATCGTGGGGTTACACCCAGCAACTTGATATTTTTTTTCTCATTTGGGAAAAGTAACAGTGGGATTTTTCTTTTTGCTTCTCTTTTTCCAGAGGCACCTGCAGAAACTGAAGGTGATGGGTCAAGAGTGGAGTTTTGTTCATCCCCTGCAGCTGGATGGTCTCTGATCCAGCAAAGCAAAGTGATTTCTCACAAATACAAGCTTGCCTAGTGAAAAACTCCTTATATGTCTTTTGCTTGTTATCCAAACTTGAGCCCTACCACAACTCCAATGGGTTTGGAATCTGTCCAGCAGGAGCAGCCATGACTTGAGCAGGGACTGAGCCTCTGCACCTGGATTTGAGCAAGAGCTCAGGTTTAAAGGTGGCTTCAGAGTTTGTTTGGCACAACACCCCTACAGCCAGGGGAGAAGAGGTATATATCTATATATACAGATAGAGATAGATATAGATGATATAAATATAGATACAGATATAGATGACATAGAGATATGAGAGTGAGACAGAGAGAGACAGAGAGAGAGATAGAGAGATAAATAGAGATGAGACAGAGATAGAGATAGATTAGATAGAGATAGATTAGATATAGAGATAATTAGATATAGAGATAGATTAGATATAGATAGATGATAGAGATAGATAAAATAGAGAGAGATTAGACATATAGAGATATAAAGATATAGAGATATAGATACAGATATATATGTGAACCAATTTGGGGAACAAAAAATACCATGAGGAACACTAAGAGGAGAACAAAAGGGATGGAAATAGCAACACATGGGATGCAGAACCACAGGGTCCCATCCTGAGTGGGTTTCACCTTATTACAAGCAAAATTAGGCACTGAAACATCTCACTGCTGCTCCATGAAGGATTTATTCCCATTTATTCCCAAACATTTGGGCTCACTACCTAGAAAAAGGAGGATTTAAGGCCTTTTCCCAGACATCTGTGCTCGTATCTCTCCCAGTACACTGCTGGCATCCATCAGGGGAGCTCCACGTCCCCTACCCGTCTGTCCCACATTTTCAGCCTCTCCACTTCACAAGGGGAATGTTGTCAGGGTTTTTTTAATCTCCTTCCCTCTCCAGTTTTATCAGTTGGTTATTTATTTGGGTTTATTGCCTTCCTTGTTCGTTTTGTCGTTTCGTTTACTCAGTCCCCCAGGCTGCTGAAATGAGGCACCAAAAAAGAAAATATAGGACAAATAATTATTATTTGCATGTTCTCTGGAACAAGCCAAGAAAGAGTCTCTGGGGAGAGGGTGGAATTGGCCTCTGTTTGTTTCCTCAGAGGCAATATTAAATGGAAAAACGTGGAAAGGCGGCTGGAAGAGTTAACCCTTCCCAGAGCCACGTCTGCACCATGGAGAGAGGGCTGAGCTCCTCCAGCAGCAGGATGGAGACAAAGGATGAATCAGAAACAGGTTCCCTGGTGCTTTTGGCTTCCCACCAAGCAGAAACAATGGAAAAAACAAAAGGCAAGAGGAATCCCTGGCAGGGAGCAGAACAAAGCCTTGCAGTCTGGGCAAAGCCAAGGGCAGGGTTATTCTTTTCCCATATAAACACATTACTCCTCCCCAAAAAAATAAATATATATCTGCCCCCAATGGCATTGTTAGGAGTGAATCCCAGCTGGATCTGGTGAGGAATTTCCAGGCCTGGGTGTGGAGGCGTGTGGCACGTGCTGGGCTGAGAGCCCAGCAGGGAGGGTCAGTGGGATCAGCACGGGCTGACCAGGGACAGCTCCAGGGAATATTGGGGTGCCCTCACTCTGTACCAGCTGTGGGGCTTTGGTTCTCCTTCCCTAGGAGGAGACAAACCACTGAGGCCTCCAGCTCATGAGACACACTGATTCTGGGAAACTTGGCTCCTTCAAATGGACCTGAAATATCAGCCAGGACTGAGAAACCAAAAAGGGAAGGGAAGGGAAAAGGGGAAAGGAAACAGGGGGAGGGAAAGGGAAGGGATTGTGGATACTTGTTTAAAATAGAGACAGAATTTCTATAATAAAGAGCATATCAATTGCTTTAAAATTCCGTGTTTCCCATTTTCTTCAAGATGCCAGGTCCTTGCTCTTGAGGACGTGGTCTAAGGACTCAAAGGAGATGTACCATCACATGTGTCATCACTTTTCACTTTTCTTCCTCAAAAGCAGAAAAGATTTTAAATGTGACTGAGCCACAGGCTTCCTTGCCATAAAACTGCACACTTCAAACAGTTACACCCAAAAAAGCACACTGTGAGCAGCAGAAAAGGGATTTTCCTTTCCTCTCCCATCTCCTTCTGTCAGGGATGGAGTAGCACAGCAGGCACCCACCCTCAGAGGGGCTCTGGCTGCTCTGAGGTGCTCCAGGGATGTGGAGAAGCCCAAACCACCAGGAGTCAGGTGGGATAACATCTGCTTTGCATTAGCATCTCCCTCTTGAGGTTTCTCGTGTTTTTATTCTTTCTCCTCATTTCCTTTTCTCTCTGCTCGCTCTTTTTCTCCTTCCTCTGGGAGAAAACAGCTCAGCCCAGGTTCTCCCTGTCTTTCAGTGCCCCTTTCCCCCCGTGTTTGTTTTTCCACCTAATAGATCCTCGCCTCCAAAATGCTGAAGCCCAGGGGTTAATGAGCAACTTGGGAAAACTGTAATCAAGGCCAGTCCTTGTCATGAGGATCCTGCATGACCCCAAGTCAGAACCCAAACCCCAGATCTCACCTCCTGGATCCTGAGAGTATCTGAAGATGGATGAAGAAGTGGCCTTTAGTCTCCCTAATGTCACATAGCATCTTGCACTGGATTACTGGGGGGTTTATCCCCAAATTCCCTGGGATCTCTTTAAGATAGGTCATGCTTTGACAGACTTGGTCTACTCCTCATCATCCTGCTGCTTCTTTCCCTCCATCCCTGGTCCAGATGTCCTTCCCTACTTCTCCTGCCTGGATTTCTACAGCTGGGGCTGCTCCTGGGCAGCACAGGGAGAGCACAGAGAGCCTTGATTTACTCTGTCATGATGATTCTCTGCCACAAGCACCATTTGGAGATGTGTTTATACCCTCCAGAGCCCGCATGCTGCCCTCTGAAATCATTCTCAGTGACAGAGTTGCAGAAAAGGCCCACAGAGTACAACAGCAAAAAATCCCTCCCTGTTCTGTGAGGTGGGGAGGGATATATTTAGGATGTTTCCTCCTCTCTGAACACCCCAAAGGCTTTGATTCAGCCTCAGTGGAAGCTTCCAGCTGCACTGAGCAGGAAGGTGCTGAGATCGCTGTTCAGCGTTGACCATGCTTAAGGGCTGAAAAAAAGGTGTAGGTTTTAAAGTGAAAATAGCAATTAAATACTGAAACGTGGCCCTGAGTGCCTCAGCAGCTTGGGGACAGTGTGTTTAGCCAGCTCTGACCATGCCCAATGCTTCAGTCGCCTGAAAATCTCAGATGCTCTGAAGAATCCCTGTGGTCTCTATTTTTTAATTTAGAGCAAAGAGCAGCTGTTACTGTGAATAATTACCCTTACATCTGGATTACACACAGTGTCGTTCTGTTCACAACTCCAAAACATTGTTCCTTGAGGACTTATATTTCCAGGGCTGTCAATCCAACACCTTTCACCAGGGCTAAATTCATTTACAAGTGGGGGGAAAATAAAAAAACCTTTAAAAAATAATCAAGACACATTAAAAAACCATTTGGGCGCCCATCCGCCTCCCAGGCTTGCTTGGCTGAACTTGATATTAATTAGACTAAAGCCAAAGGCAGCACCTTCCCCAGGAGTTGGCTGGAAAGCTCTCACCACTCACCCCATGGCTGCAGTTTCCAAGGGTTTTTACCTAGTTAAGGATTATAATCTTTAACAGCTGCCTGATTTACTCAGCTCATTCCCTCAGAGATGCTGACGCCGTCTCACTCCTGCCATTGCTTCTCTGAGGACTGGGCATTTATAGGAGTGAAGGGATGCGATGGAGACCTCCAAAAAGATAAAACCCTCCTCCTGCCACTGTTCAATAAGAGGTGGGAGTTTGCTCACCATAAATCCAGGAGCTCTGCCTGCCAGATCAGTGTCGGCCGGACAAACTTGGCACTGACCGTGTTGTATAATTAGAAAAAAAATATTAAAAAAAAAAAAAAAAAAAAGAAAAGAAAAGAAATAAAGAAATAAACCCAAATCAGCAGAAATGCTTGTGGGAACGTGTCAACTTGCTGGCTGGGAGGACAACAGGGGAAGTTTAGTCTGCTGCAAGGGCCGGGCTCACCGGGGGTCAGCATCGCTTGGCATCCCTTCCCACTCGCCCCCATCCCAACCAGCAAAGCTGCCCAGGCTTCCTCCGACTGCCTGAGCAGCACCCACACCATTCCCAGAGTGCCAGAGAGGGGAAAAGGCCCTTTCTGCTCCAAGAGCAGGGCTTTTTCACCAGATTCAGGGAGAAGCAGCCGCAGCTGTCGGTGCCGGGAGAGCGGTGAAGGCAATGGGAGAGGGGCTGGGGTCTCACATCCTGGCCCCACGTCAGCAGTTTGCTTTACATCCCCCAGCTCAAGTGAACATTCCCGTTTTCCCAGGCACAGCAGAGCCCTGCCCAGTTTCCTTCTTCTCCCAGGAGAGGTTTTCTGCAGGACATGTGTTATCAATTAGGTCCATTAGTTCAATGTACGTCTGGTTTTGCTTTTGTCTCCTGGCAAAGCCCAGTAATTATAATTATTATTAATAGCAATGGCAGTAATATATATTTATGTGTGTGTGTGTGTGTGTATGTAGAGTCATAAAAATAGCAAGGCAGCATCCCAGCCCCAGGGAGCTGATCCATGGCCACGTTGAAGCCCTGGACCAAAACACCAGATGAGGCAGGAGCATTTCCCTCACCCGCCATAGCTTCTCTCCCTTACAATCCAGGTAATCCCTTGATAAAAAAAAATAAATTAAATTTCTTGGGTTTCAACATAGAACAAATGTAAACAAGCAGATTTGCAGGCAGTCACAGAGGCAGGATTGAGTTTTAACTTCCTAAAGGCATTTGGTGTGCTCTGCCCCAGGCATCTTCAGCTCTCCAGCTCAGCCAGGGAGGGGTTTGGACCAAAATGGGGATTCCTGGACATGGTTCCTTGGCCTGAGGGATGAGCCTCATGCCTATTGCCCCATCAGATCATCCTGACCTTCACTCCCCTGCAGGTGAAGGCACACGGTGTCCCCTGAAGGGAACAGCAGCCAGTTCTCTCTGTCATTAGGTAAAGCAGAATCCAAATAAGGCAAAACATGCAACAAAGGGAAGAAACAATAAAACCTTTAAGTGCTGGAAAATGAGGAACCCGGAGAAGCATCAAATGCAGCACCTCATGACACTGGGAAAAGGCACCCCTTCTTCTGGGACAGAGAACCTGAGGCTCCTCATTGTTCCTCCTGCACCAGGAGCCTGTTCCTGTGGCTTGAGGCTTGATCCAGATGCAGGACATCACCTGTGTCACCCAGGACACAGCAGCAGCTTTCCTGCCTAAACTCCCCCTTCCCTTCTGCAGGCTGTTTCTGGCCTTGGTGCTGGGTTTATTTCTTCCTCACCAGGGAAACACCGGGGGACTGTGTGGGGTTCTGTCTCTCTGGGTGATCTTTTAGGGCATCTGGTTAAAAGTGTCACCTGGAGGAGCAAAGTGATAGTTTTAACTTAATTTTCTGCTCCTGAACAGATAACTGAGGCAAAGGTTATGGCTATACTGGGTGGAAATCTCCCTCCCTTTTCCCAATAAAGCCATTTGCAGCTGGTGCCTTTGCAGTGTGGGATACATTTGGGGTGAAAGTGAACTTGAATTGTGAGGGGAGGCTCCCTACAGGAGCTGCTGAGGGGGAAGGGGCTCAGCTGTGTCTGTTTCTTCACAATTAAACATCAGGGAGAAATTCTTCCCTGTGAGGGTGGTGAGGCCCTGGCACAGAGCAGCTGTGGGTGCCCCATCCCTGGAAGTGTCCAAGGCCAGGTTGGATGGGGCTTGGAGCACCCTGGGCTAGTGGAAGGCATCCTTATTTGTGGCAGGAGGGGATGGAATGAGATGATCTTCACAGTCCCTTCCAAAACAAACCATTCTGGGATTCTGTGATGATGAAAAGCAAACTGAGCTTTCCTCCCCAATAAAACACATGAAATTTGCCAAATCATTACAACATAATGGGGGAATAAATTGCATTTGCTGGGGGAAAATAAAATCCCAGGCAACCTGCTGAGAGCTGGAGGGGGTGACATCAGGCATCCCTGAGCTGACATGTCCCAGGAAAAGCTTTATCTCACTGCTGGCCCCAGTGCAACAGGGAAGAAAGAGGGCTCTGACTCAGGGAGGGTGTGCTGAGAATTTTGGGAGGAACACAGAGACAGGGATGTTCCAGGATGTGAGAGTGTTGTTCTAGTTTACATCAATCCTCTTAACTTTATATTCCTGTCACCCTGACAAAAGAAGATCCTTTTTCAAGCCTAAGGCAAAGGAGCCTCCTCCACTGAACATCCATCCCCAGATCCCTTGGGACTGATTCACCACTGGGCTCCTTCAGGTTGGGTTTCTTTTTTACCAATAACCAATCCTGTAGCAGAGCCAAATCAGAATTGCTGGGCTTTTAAAGGTTTTTATGCCTTAGGAATTTAGCTTTAATATTTTCCATCTTTTTGTAACCCTGCAGTTCTTTAGTGCAGAACTCCAAACTCCACACGCAGGCTGAGCTGCTGCTGCCCCATTTGGGGCAGACACAACAATTCCTCTCCAGGCCCGGGGATCAGGGACACCTCACTGCCTCAGGGCCAGAGATGGAAACTAAAGGGAGTTGGGGGAGCAAACTGGGCGTAAATGACTTCATTACCTGGAGCTGTAATTGGGAGATTAACCCCCAATATGTAAATGGACCAAACTTATAAAATGTGAAAATACACCCATTGTCCATTTTGGGTGCAGCCCCTGGGGGACTTTTTCTGCCCTAAATGTATCTGAAGGCCCTTCCATAAATAGAACTGGGTTGTATTCTCTTAATTTTATCTGGCCTCTGTTTTTAGGTAGCCCCAAAAGGCATCAGTTTTGTTCTTTAGCTGATGAGCTGACACTATAAAGGGGTCGGAATCACAAGACAAGGGATGCCCTGCAGCCACCAACAGAACAATTCTTGCAGGACCATGTCCCCACAGGCACCGGGTGTGACTTTAAATACAGATTTATTTCAGGTTGCTATTGACGCACGAACAGCAGAGATCGATGTTCAGTATACATGGTATACACAAAGCAGCCAGCACCATCGGCATCTCCGTCCTTCTGCTGCACCCTCAGCAAAAGAACCACACACGAGGAACCCCTCCCGTCCTCAGGAATGAGGCTGACAATTTCTCGGTGGCTTAGAAACCAGCTGTGGGATGGCAAGACACTAAAGGGCAGCTCCTCAGAGCTCTGTCCCCAGGGGAAAGCGCAGCGGGCTCAGATATGCAGGAAAACCCTCGGAAAATGGGGGGTATGTTCATGGGAATGGAGACCTGGAAGGGATTTCCTAAGAACATTAACTCCCGTTCCCTGCTGTGCAGAGCAACCACAACATCTGCTCCTGGCTCTGTGGAGCAGCGTGGAGACCTAAAATACGATTGTGTTGAAAGAGGCATTAGGTTGATCCTCCACGAGGATCCCCAGGGAGGACGAGCCCACAAACATTGTCACAAGGAGTTTGTGAGCTGCTGGAAAGACCTAAGAAGGGAATTCTCGTGCCACCTGTCCCATTTCTTGTCATTCCCACCTTGACCACAGCTGGAGACCTTCTGGAGCCACCCAAGGGACAAGAGTTTCCATGCTGTACCTCCCGGGATGGAACAAGCAAGGCAGGCTCCAAGCCTCTACTTTCTGAGATGGCACCTTCTGCCTACCCAAAATCTGTGTCTCATCCCTGAAACACCTTTCTGCTGATCCCAGTAAATGCACAGCTTGAGCCAGGAGCTTTGGCTTGTTCACAGTCACAGCTCATTGATTAAGAGGCACCTTCATCAGTGACAAAGCAAAAAATTCAATGGTGCCTGATGATCTGATTTGAGCAAGAGACCTAAATGCTAAACGGGGTTTGGGAGAGGTAAAACAGCCTCTGACCACAACAGGCACAGTGCTGCAAAACCATCAGAGGTACAGAACAACCCCAGAATAACTGGAGAGGGTAACTTGTTGTAGATGCTTTGCAGCAACAAGAGGTTCACAGCTCCTCTTCCCCTGCATGCCTGAACCATGCCGAGCCCCTCATTCCTCAGGAAAGCCAAAGACCCAAATTAATGTCCTTCTCCCTCAGCTCTAAAGGGATGCCAGGGAAATCACCCCAGCTCTGATAGAGCTCAGGATATCTCAGAGAGATATCAAACAGAGGAAAAAATACCCCAACGTGGTTAAAGGCTGGAGGCTATGGGATGTCTGGGCATGACATACTGGTCCCATTGAGCACCATTTCCAGAGTAAAGTGAAATCTCAGTGACTGGGGGGGCTGTGTCTGACCCTGTGGAACTACAGCACAGCTGCTTGTTGCTTTTTTGGAATGACAGCTCAAACCTCAGGTCCATTGTGATCTCTTTTAGCCCTGAAAAGCTTCAGGCAGACCAGGGTGTAAAGGAGTATTGGGATGTTGACACAGCCCCATCCCAAAGCACCATAGGAAACCTCAGGCTGGTGAGATCCCCTGGGAATAACACCCGCCCTGCTATGCAAGGTTTACATCCATCAGGAGGGGAGGAAGGAGGTTAAAAAAATACAGAGTTAAGCACCATAAAATTTACACTGGTCAGGTCATAAACACGAGGAGAGAATGAAAATAAAGCCACCACCTTGCAGCCTGGCCCGGGGATGCTGCTGGGACAACAAAGTCCCCACCAGCAAGCCCTGGAGGCATCAGTCCCAGCGCCTCATCGCACCGGTGGTCGTTGCATTGGTAAATCCTTTTGTTCCCGTTTAGCATGAGTGTTGGGGAGTCCAGGGAGAAGGGAGGTAGGGTCAATCCTGGGAAGGTGGAGGGAGGCTTCATCTGTGCAATTTAGGGGCATCTCCCTGCCTGTACCACAGACCCCTCACAGGCAGGGCTGATCCTCCTCATTCCCGTCTGTCCCCCCGTTCCCAGCCTCCACCGGTGGTTTCCGTGTCCGTCAGTGGCTTCGAGGTAGATGTTCATTCCCGCTCTGTCTCCAAGCGACCTGGTTGGTAAAAGCCCTGTCTCCCAGGTGCACGGGGCTGTCCCCCCACCCAGGTCCCATTTTTTTCCCCCATTTTTTTCTTATTTTTCCCTCTTTTGCTATGTGCTATGGACATCTCCCCCACTCCCAACCTCTGGCTGCTGCTTGGCTGCACCCAGCCATAGGAACACCACGCCCTTCCTCGCAGGCACCCCTCGACCTGCTCAGCACGGCCTCAAGGTGCAGAAATCCAGCTCCTGCGGCTTCCTCCGAAAATTGCAACTCTCCCGGGGCAGCAGGCGCCCGGTCGGGACCAAGCACTTCAAGGCCCGTCTCTTGAAGCCCCTCCCGCAGCTCTTGGAGCAGGGGGACCAGGGCCCAGCCTCCCAGGCCGGGCAGGGCTCCCCGCAGAGCCGGACGTCGGCGGGGCGCTGCGCCGCGTCGACACTCGGCCGCCGGCTGCCCGTACGAGTCGCGACAGGCCACCGAGCGCTTCTGCAGGCCATCGCCGCAGGTCACCGAGCACGCCTCCCAGCCGCCCACGGCCCACTTGTAGGAGGGGCGTTTGTAGCTCGGCCTCCCGCCGTCCAGGCGGTTGGACAGGCTGAGGACGCTGTTGTTGAGGTCCGGCGGGGTCCTGCCCTCCTTCTTGTAGGAGGACTTGTCCTCCTTGCTCTCCTTGGGCAGGTAGAAGGAGTAGCGCACGACGAGGAGGGGTCATCTTTCCCACGGAGAGCACCTCCAGCGTCAGGGGCTCCTGGATGGGCTTGAAGGCCTGGAGGCTCTCGACGGCGGTGCCGGTGCCGCTGTAGCGCAGGACGCTGCCCTTCACCATCAGGTCCCTCTCGACGGCCGAGACGATGAAGTGGCCGTTCAGCAGGTACTTGCCCTGCGCGTTCTTCAGCGCCAGGTAGTTGTCGTCGCTGACCAGCCCTTTGTAGCCCCGCTGGCGGATGTCGATGTTGGAGGCGCCCGCGGGGATGACCACCACGAAGTTGTAGCCGTGCCTGAAAGAGAAGAGCGGGCAGGACAGGACATCAGGCACGGGGACGGGGTGTGTTACTCCAGCCCTCGACAGCTGCAGCCCCGAGATGCTCCCACCCCTATGGTTGTCTCTTCCCGTGAAGATCATTTTGAATCGTCTCACTGTGCTGGGTTTTGTCTAGGCTGATGTCACCCAGTCACAGGAGGGTGCTTTATTCCCTCTGGCTCAACAGCAGTCCGTCAGCAGAAGTCAACAGAACATTAAATGTGTCCTGCTTCTCCTTCAGAGCCAGCCCAGGTGTCTGTGCAGTGATGCACATGAGCACCAGCAGATTTTGCTCAGGATGGATTTATCCCATCACCATCTCCACAACCTTCCTGCATCCCCCACACCAAAATGCAGAGCTGGGAGCAGGGGAAGCACATGCGTTCACCAAACACTCACATGGGTTTGGTGAACAAGCCTGAGACCTTCTTGCAGCTCTTGTTGTCTCCTCCGCAGACGCTGCATTTGTCAAACTTCTTCTTGGAGCCCAGCTTCCCATCACAGCCCGCCTTGATGCACTTGCCCTGGACACAGACCGAGGTGGAGTCCGGGGAGCAAGGGGTGCCATCCACAACCTAAACCAGGAGACAAAACCAAGCTGCTGAATTTCCCTCTCACACTTCCCGAGGCCTCCCAGTTGTGTCCATCCCACCCCAATCCATCCAGCAGGTCCTGAAGAGAAGCCAGCAGGCACCAAGTTATGCTTTGCTCATGTTCTGCTTTGCAGGCAGGACTTTGGGGTTTCTGACAGGAGATGGATGGGACTGCATCCCTTTTCTGCTCCCATCTATAGAATTTCCTGCCCTTTCCATTGCAGGGAACAAGCAGCACAGGGGACACTGCTAACACCATCCCTCTCAGTCCCATGTCTGCATGTCCACACTGTCCTGCCCGTTGCTTCCCCAGTACCCAAACTATCATCCTCTACCCCAGGACCACAGGAATATGCCAGAGGCTCCTTTACAACAGGAATAAATGACATGTCCCAGAGGAAGACCCTCCATGGACGAACTCTAGTCCCAAACTGATTCATACCAGACTGGTGGACTCCCCTCCTCTACCACCTCATCTACACCATCCACCCACCAGACAAGGAAAAGCTGTTGATTTCCAGGTGCACTGGAGCCATCCCACAGTCCAGGGGTTCTCTCACCAACCTTGGGCGCCAGCACGTAGAAGTAGCCAGTGCCATTAGCCCGGCAGATGAGCTTGCACTTATCCTGGGGTGAGACTCCGGAGTATTTGGGAACCCAGGAGACAGAGGCAGTGAGGCGGTTCGTGCTGTGACTGTAACCATTGAAGGCCTCACACTGCTCCTCACGGAAGCTCTTCCCTGGCACTGAAAATAAAAGGGATGTGGTGTTGGGCACTGTGGGAAGCCAGGACATCCCTCTGTCCTGGAAAATTTATAAGCTACAAGAATTTAGGTGTAATGATAATTAACATATCACAGGGTGGAAAAGTAGAATTTTGGGGGGTTAGAATGTGAATTTAGGGGCAAAGATGGAGAATTTAGGGTGTGTCCCTGTCCTTCTTCTTAGTCTCTTGTCCTCCATCTTCTGCTGTGATGGTGGCACTTTTGGATTGGTTTAGAGTAAAGGTACACTGTTCAATATAGTGGATAGGTATTGGAGAGTTATTGTAAATAAAGCATATGTAATTTTTAGTATAAAAGATACCTCCCAAGGCGGGGGGTTTTTTGTCACAACCTGGCCTGCAACAAAGATCTCAGCAGGCCAGAGCCACAAATGTAAGATAACAAGAACAAACAATCCTTGAAAACAAGAGAACAGAAGACCTCAACCACTTCTTCAGATGCTGGGCTGGGGGGAAACAGCAACTATCAGAGAGGCAGAGACAAATTCAAAGTCAGGTTCAGGACAACAAAAAACATTTTAAAAACCTAACAGAGCACCAGCCTGGACCTCCAGCTTTAGTTTCCCGGGGTGGTTAGTGTGGGAACCAGGAAATCCTTCTGACTGTCCTGGCAAGATTTATAATTCACAAGAATTTAGATAGAATGATAATTAGTGTGTCACAGGGTGAAAAAGTAGAATTTGGGATTTTAGAATGTGAGATCAGGGGACAAAGATGGAGGAAATGGGGTGTGTCCCTGAGCTTCTTCTTCATCCTCTTCTTCTCCATCTTCTGTGGTGGTGTGGCACATTTGGATTGGTTTGGAACAAAAGTACACTGTACAACATAGTGGATAGATATTGGAGAATTGTTGTAAATAAAGTACACGTAATTTTCAGTATAAAAGATACTGCCCTGCCAAGGGTGGAAAAAAGAGGAGAGCACTGGCCTGCAGAGAAGAGCATGGCAGGCCAGAGAACCAATATGAGATAAGCAAAGAATAAACAAATTCCTGAACACGAGAAAACAGACGACTCGACCTCTTCTTCAGACCAGGGCTGGGGAAAACAGAAAGCCTTCGCAGAGACAGAGACAAGTTAAGTTAGGTGAAAGCCAAGCTCACAGAACCCTCAGAAACCCCAGGAAGGCCCAGACAAGCAAAACAAAACAGTAAGAAAGAAAAAACATTTATTTTTATATTTTAAAAAACCTAACAGGTCAGGAGGCGAGCTCCAGCCCTTACCTGCAGCAGCACAGGGCTCCAGGTTGCAGGAGCGGTACTTGACGCGCACGCCCTCGCAGTAGGAGCCCCCGTTGGCGGGCACGGGGTCGGAGCACTCGCGCCTGGCCAGCTGCACGCCTCCACCACAGCTCCGGGAGCACGGCCCGTAGGGAGCCCACCTGGCCCAGCCACCGTCCACCTGCAGGGAGCCACAGCGTGAGGGCTGCACAGCCAGCACCCGCTGGGAGCCACCCCCTCGGGAGGGAAACCTCCAGGCACCCACAGATGAGGGGAATGCCGGGGGTAGGTGCTGAGCTCTCCTCGGTGGAGGACCCGAGGGAGTGGTCTGAAGGCGTGTCAGGGGAGGGTTAGGTTGGATATCAGGAAAAGGTTCTTCCTCCAGAGGGTCAGTGGGCACAGGAACAGCTCCCAGGGGAGTGGGCATGGCCCCAAGCCTGACAGCTCAAGAGGTGTTTGGACAATACCCTCGGGCATGTGGTGTGACTCTTGGGGATGGTGCTGAGCAGGGCCAGGAGCTGGGCTCAGTGATCCTCGGGGATCCCTTCCAACGCAGCAGATGCTGTGAAACTTGCCCAGGGCTGGCTGGAGCAGAGCAGCAGCCACACTCCCTGAGAAATACCTGACACCCAAGGGACCTCCTGCTCTTTCTACATCAGCATCCCCATGCTGGGTCTCCACCATCAGGAGACTGGGGATATCTCCAAGCACCTGCTCAGAGTGACCCCACAGGATGTTTTTGGGGCTCCTGGCACAGGCACTCACCCTGTACTCACTGAGTGACCCCACGGGGTGTTTTGGGGCTCCTGGCACAGGCACTCACCCTGTACTCACTAAGTGACTCCATGGGATGTTTTTGGGGTTCCTGGCACACACACTCACCCTGTACTGTCTGAGTGACCACACTTGGTGTTTTTGGGGCTCCCACACAGGCACTCACCCTGTACTCACTGAGTTACCACTGGAGATTTTCTGGGGCTCACAGGCACAGGCACTCACCCTGTACTGACTGAGTGACCCCACGGGGTGTTTTTGGGGCTCCCAGCACAGGCACTCACCCTGTACTGACTGATGACCCACGGGTGTTTTTGGGGTTCCCAGCACAGCACTCACCCTGTACTGACTGATGACCCACGGGTGTTTTTGGGGCTCCCAGCACAGGCATTCACCCTGTACTGACTGAGTGACCCCACGGGTGTTTTTGGGGCTCCCAGCCAGGCACTCACCCTGTACTGACTGATGACCCCACGGGTGTTTTGGGGCTCCCAGCCCAGGCACTCACCCTGTACTTGCTGACGTTGTGCCTCTCCACGCAGGCACCCTTGAGGCAGAAGCGCCCGTCGCCGCAGCCGGTGCCGTCGGCCCAGGGGAAGTGCCGGGTCTGGCAGACGATCTGCCCGCGTGCCTTGCCCGTGCACCACAGCTTGGCACAGTACTGCATGTAGGGGCAGGGCTTGGAGCCCACCCCGAAGGCGAGCTCGCACTGCTGGTTCAGGCTGTAGCTCGTCCCCGGCAAGGTCTTCGGGCAGAGGGATGGGTTTGGCAGGCTGGTCCAGCAAGCAGTCCCCTGCAGGAGTGGGGAGACAGGGTCTACCAGGTCCTGGGGGGTTGTGTGGAGCAGAGTGGGGAGGGAAAGCACCACCGAAGGGAGATGAGGGAGAGATTGGGCCACAACTACCCCAGGGATGCCCTCGATCTTGGCTGTATCCCAGACACAGATGGTTCCATCTCCTGGCAATGCCTTGGGGCTGTGCCAGCAGCCTGAGAGCAGCTGTCACTGCTGGGGACACCCAGGAGGTCTGGAGGCTGCAGAAATGCTGTCAACCTCCCATTTCCTTCGAAATTTGTTTGCAGAGCCAGGAGAGGAAGAGCTCTACAGCCAACCATGTTTTCCCAGTGAACACCTGCAGGGAGAGACCCTATTCCTAGGGGACAGGCACACAGGAGAGGGGCACAGGAGGGCTCACCATGGCCACTGTCCAGGAAGTCGGTGATGATGGCAGCACTGCAGGCTGACCAGGGGTTGGCACGGTCGATCTGGATGAGGGTGGGGGACATCATGTGGTTGGTCTTCAGCCGGCCAAAGACCTCCTCACAGGCCTTCACGTTGTCGTGGGGCATGTTGAACACGTGGCCTGGGGTGGGATAAGGGAGGCAGCATGAATCACCCAGCACAGCACCATGAGCTGGAACCCCCCTGCAGCTTCTTTCAGGGGGAACTGAGACATGGAGTGGGGCAGACCCTTGCAAAGATGGCAACTGTGGACAGCCCAGCAGTCAGCAAACATTCCAGCTCTCTCCTGGGTGCCTCATTGCACATGGAAAGCACATGGAAAAGGAATGGCAAGGGATATTGTGAGGAGAAGGTGCCCTGCTGTCTCCTCCCTCCCAGAGGCAGGTGTGCCCTCTGCCTGTTATTTCAGGATTCCTGAATCCTGGAAACCCAGCTGTGGTGGCAACCATGAGAGCGAAGCCTTTTTCTTCCTCAGCAGCCCTTCCCCACCTGGCTCAGGGGGAATCTTGTACCCAAGACAGAGTTTCCCTATCACCAGATTTGGCCTATTGCCTCATCTCCCAGAGGCTGAAACCAGGGTACTCTGAACCTTGCCAGCTCCTGGGAGTCCTCCTGAGAGGAAGGGGAGAGCTGGGGGCCTTACCCAGCTCGTGGGCAGTGGTGAACGCCGAGGGCAGCCCGTCGTCCTCGATGACCGAGCAGCTGCGCTTGGGGTCACACATGGTGCCCACGTCTGCCATCCCCAGCGTGTCACAGGTGGTGGCCCCACACAGGTCCTGCCAGTCACAGAGGGAAGGGGTTAGTCCTGGGGACAGCACAGGCATGGTGGTTCCCCTCCCCACCTCATCCCTGGCCCCCACGGGGAGCTACTGATGGGAAAAAACCTCAAAGGGACAGGAACCACACCAGGATACAGAGGCAGGAAACCTCAATCCTCATCCAGCCCAGGCTGCAACGGTGTGTTAGCACTTAACCTTGGCACCAGGGATGTGTGTAGCATCCTGCTCTGCCTTCAGCAACAGCTTTTCCTACCCAAACAGCTCCTCTGGCCAGGGTGGAGCTGGTTTTGTCACGGAGGAGCCAGTCTGGCTCCCTTCGTCTGGAGTGTGAGCTCAAGGACTAGACCCAGGTGGGTGGATGGGAACACATCTGGCCTTGATCTTGGGGCTGATCTTCAATCACTTCTCAATCTCATTTCTCAGCTTCTTCCAAGGAACAAGAAAGCCCTGGATCAGGTTCAGAGGTTTCCAAGGCTAGAGAAAGTGCTCCTGCCTCTCTAAGACACTCTGCAGCCATCCTTCAAGGAGCAACCAAGCCCAGCTGATCAAAGGAGCAACCAGCACAGGCTTCCACCCCAAACATAAATGTTGCCAGGAGAGAGGCTGGGAAGGGTCTCACCGTGGGCAGATCTGCCCTTCCCCAGGAGCTTGTGCTAAAAAATGTCCATTCAAGACACGCTGATGCTACAGCCTGGCAGGAGCCTTGTCCCAGGTGCTCCCTTCCCTGCTGGGGCGTGGTTTTGGTTTGGGAGGGCTGGAGCATCCTGCCCTCCCTTGGGGCTGCCGGCGAGGCCATGCAGTGGGCACGGAGCTGTTTTCCACATGAAAAGAAAAGTAAGGGACTCGCTGGGCGCTCCCAGGCTATAAATAAGTGTGATTCATGCTCAGCACTCGCCCAGCCAAAGCGCCTGGGTTGCTCAAAATCCTGCAGGAGCTGCTCTGCCAATATTTCCAGCAAGGTTTCCAAGCTGAAGGCATTCCCGCGCAGGCAGGTTCAGCCGTGGGTAAATAACAGTCCTGATGACTTCAGAGAGCCCCAGCCAGGGCTGAGATGGCTTTAACAGGAGACCTGGGGCTACGGAGAGTGGAGGCACAGGCAAGACCGGGATCTCCAGAGAGGTGACGTGAAGAAACGTCTGGGTCTGCACTGGTGGTGGAAAACCCCATCATACAAAGGTTTGGCGCTTTGCTCTGCAATTTTCCTGACCAGCTGGGACCCTGCTGCATCCCTGATCCCATCACACATCAGTGTCAGCAGGGAGAAGAGGTGACAACCCCACTGGCATTGGCAGAGGCTCCACTGATGGGCACAGGTCGATTAATGGTGCTGACAAGCCCCGGTCCCAAAACACCCCCAAGACCCAGAGCCACCACCACGCTGAGCCAGCCCAGGGGGGCAGCTGGCCCAGGACCCCCTGCCCAGTGCTGGGGGTTCAGGGGTGAGCATGGGGCGTGGGCAGGAATGTCACAGCCCGCAGCTCCCCGCTCACTGCTCTTTCAAGAGTTCTTTCCTCGCCAGCACAGCGAGCTTTGGCTCCCAGCCCAGCACCTGCACTGACACACTGACCCACTTCTCGCTGTGAACCTCGCTGGGATGCAGCACCAGCGGCTCTCTGCCCTCCCTCCTCAGCACAGCCCCCTCAGGACAGCCCCTCTGGGCTTTAACAACAGTCCTGGCCCCCTCCTGAACACCTCCTTCAGCCGTGCCGGGCGTTGAGGCTGCTCAGGAGGGGAGCAGAGAGAAATGCAGGAGGTTTAGGGTGGGAAAGCACCGTGCAAGGAGCCGGCTCTGCCTCTGCTCACTGGCGGCAGTATCGCCCCCGCTGGCACAGACAGGGAGGATGCTCGGTCCCCCAGGGGGCTGCAGGCAACCTGCTCACAGCATCAGCACTCTCCTGCCAGCCTGACCTTCCCAGGCTTTTCCTCATCCCTTGTGAACTTCTCAAGACGTTCCACAGGTCAGTTAGGGGGATCCTTGTGGCTCGTGCAGTAATTCACCTACTCAGAGTCATAAACACTCTCCCTGCCACAGAGGCTTCCCGTGTGCAGCCAAAGCAGCTCCAAAAAGCTGAGGGCTTGAGCTACAGTTTCCAAATTCCTCCACAGCACCAGCCACGTGCTAGGCTGCAGCCAGACATTCCTTCATGCAACATCCCTTTGGTTTTCCAGCAAAGCAGAGATGCACAGCAAACGTTTGCCAGTGTGACAGCTAGGTCCAAGAGAGGTGGGAAGAATGGACAAGCCCTTTTCCATGGTGTGCAGGGATATCTCCAGGAGGCAGATGAAGGCTGGGTGCTTTGCAGCACCCTCCAACAAGCAGTGGCTCAGGCAGGAAGGGAATCAGCTGATCAGGACTGAGCTTCCCGAAGGCAAATCCATCATTCAGCATCGCTGGTGTCGGAAGGGAGCAAATCCAAGCGGTGAACGAGAGCTCCATTTGTCAGCAACTCATCAACACAACTGAAAACTGCCTATCAACCAGCCTGGAGGTGAAATTTAAGTCGGGGGCTTATGTAACAGCTTTTTGGCAGGAAGATAAGCTTCGGGGTGTCAGGGGACCACAGATGGATGCACTCAAGGAAGACAGATGTCTCCCTGACCATGCGCCTTTGCATTGAGCTTGCTTTGGGATTTCAGGAATGGATGGTTTAGCAATGTGTAAAAAATGCAGCCCAGACGTGATCCACATCTCTCGAATCACTGGGACCGACTCTGTCCCACGTGCAGCTCCAGTGACCTCACTGGGTTTCCACCAGAGGTGGAGCTGGCTCGTCCCTGCAGAGGTGTCAGCAGTGTCCTCCTCTTTGAGCTGCTCCAGCAGCCTGGGCTTCAGTCCTGTCCGTGCTCCCATAGGATTTACAGCTGGCCCGGGTGGGAGGGACAAGAAGACACACAGGACAAGATCTCACACGTCCTGCACAGCATCATTCCTGCTCCAGGAATTGTCAGCCCTCGCTGAGCCCAGGCTGGGGACAGCTGAACTGAGCTGGATGCTATATCCTTCCCACCCACAAGTGCTTGACCTGGAAAAATGTTTTGGGAATGGTCTCCCTGCCGCTGAGGGGAGTTCCTCACCTGTCCCTAATCCAAAAACATCTGGGCAGGCATAGTGGAAGGAGAAAAAGCAAGGAGCCTTTTCTGCCAAAGCCTGCTGCAGCCAGGATAAGACGTGACTGTCCCCTCCAGGCTGGGCTCATCCTCCTCCCATCCCATCTGTGATTTTGGGATGCAGGCACTGGACTGATGTCCACGCTGAGTCAGGGTTACAGGGAAGGAGGAACAACGGGGAGAGGCTGTGGGAGCTCCAGTGTCACCCAGTTCGTGGGGGTGGGAGGGTGCAGAGTTCCTCCCACACCCCACATAGCCAGCTCCAAGCCTCTCTCCCACCCCAGGGACGTGGTGGCCGTGGCTCTCCCCTCTTCCCCACTCGAGGGCTGTAGCGCTGGCTGACTCTCTGGTGCTTCACTTCCAGCCCTGAACCGGGTCCATGCAGCGCAGCCAGTGCAGAGGAGAGGTCCAGCTTCTCAGGGGGACCTCGTGCATGAGTCAGAGGAAGCAGGGAGAGGTTTTTTTCTTGGCAGGTGGCACCGTGAGCTCTTCCCAGCTGGGGAGGGGGAAGCGGGACCATGCTCCTCCTCCTCTGGGCTCGGACCTCTCATTTCAGGGTGCACGCCAGAGCCGCGGGGCACTCGCTGCCAAGGTCCTGCACGGAGGCAGGAGATAGAGCAGCAGGGTTCTGCCCGTGGGGCAACTTGCCTTTGGACACCTCCCGGCCTCATTCACCCTATGGCAGGGATTTTTCCAGGCTGCTAGCCAAAACCTGCCCAGGGGACAGCAAGGACTGGCCCTAGTCGGCTTGCTCCGTGTCCCTGCACACGCCACCCCACATCTGAGAGTGGAGGTTCCCTGGGAAAGAGGGATCAGCCACAGGCACAACCTCCCCATCCCCATCATGCACACAGGTGGCAGAACGCCTTAGCCCAGCGCAGGGCTCCGTGACGGGGGGGACAGCTCCTCCGGGCCTCCCCCCTGCACCCACCTGCTTGGTGAAGAGGATGGCCGTGTCCCAGTACTCGGGGTGCTTGTCGCTGACCTTGTTCCACTTCTTCTGCCAGGCGCAAAAGTTGCGGAGGGTGAGGGCGGCGTTGCTGGTGACTTTGGGCCCCTTGTCGTCCTGCCCGATGAGGAGGAACTTGACCACGGAGATCTGGATGGGGTTACGGATGCTGGGGTGCTTGTAGAGGCGGGCGGCCGTGGCCATCAGGGTGAGCAGGTAGTGCTGGAGGTCATCCCCGTGGAATTTCACCATCGACTCGTCGGCCACCACCAAGGTCTCCACGTACCGCGGGACGGAGGCAAAGCGCTTGGCCCGGCCGCCTTTCCCCCCCGCACGGCCCCGGTACTTGTCGAGCGCCTGCAGCACGCCGGGGGTGAGCCCGGAGCCCACGGCGCAGCGCGATGCTCCGGCCCCGACGGGGCGGCCGGGGCTGCGGCGCTGCAGGCGATGGAGACCTCCGGCCGCGCCCCCCGCCAGCGGGCTGATCAGGTACTCGGCTCCCCGGTAGCCGAAAGCCCCCCGGAGCCCCCCGCAGAGGCTGAGGGCGGCGAAGGACTCGCGGTCGGCGTTGACATCCCCCGAATAGAAGCAGTGGCGGAGCGCGGGCAGCGGGCGGGCGGCCGCCCCCAGGTAGTGGGCGGCGAAGGCGGGCGCGATGAAACGGGCGTCGGGCGAGAGGTGGAGGTAGAAATCCTCCCCGAAAGCCGAGAGCTGGATCACCACCGCCTGTCCCCCCCGGGGCGGCTCGGCAGGGCCCCCCCTGAAGTAAGCCGGCCCGTTGATGTCGGGGTCCAGGCGCAGCGGAGTGACCAGCGCGGAGTCGGGGTCCGGGGGTGCCCCCGAGGTCAGGCTCAGCCCCGGCGCGCCCAGCAGCAGCAGCGGCAGCAGCGGCAGCATCGTCCCGGCGGGCTCAGGCCGGCGGCATCGGGGTTCGGGGGAGGCGCGGGGGGGAGACAGCAGGACCCGGCCCCCCCCTTCCTCCCTCCTCCTCCTCTCCTCCTCCTGGACCCGCCGAGGCTGGAGGAGCGGAGCGGCCCCGCCGGTACCTGCCTTGCGGGGCGCACGGCGCTCTTATAGCGCGGGCAGCGGGGCGCGGCTTGGCCCCGCCGCAGCCTCTGCGGGGCGGGGGCCGGGGCCGAGCGGGGCCGAGCGGGGCCGGCGGAGGAGCCGAGCGGAGCCGGGAGAGAACCGCGCTCCGCCCGGGGCTGCCGCCGCCTCCCCGGGGCGGAGCGGGGTGCGGGGGCGGCACCGCCGGGAGGACGGGAGGGGATGGGATGGGATGGGGATGGGGTGGATGGAATGGGATGCGGGTTTGAGATGGCATGAGATGTGTGAGATGGGTGGGATGGAGGAGTGGGATAGGATTGTGTGGGATGGAATGGGATGCTGGGGTTGGAACAGGATGGAATAAGGGGTGGGATGGGTGTTGGGATGGGATGGAATGGAATGGAATGAGGTGGGATGTGGGGGTGGGACAGGATAGGATTGGGGTGTTGGATGGGAGGGAGTGGGAGGAGACCCTCCTCACTTTTATTCCTGCAGCAAAGAACAGCCCCCCAGGGATGCTCCCACCTGCCAGGCTCCCTCCTGCCACTATCCAGTTTTTCTGGATCCTGCTATAAGTGAAGGGATGGAGCTCTGTGACCCCGCAGGGAGGGGGCCTCTGGTTACAGCAAGGCTGTGCAGGGAAGATAAAAGGTCACAGAATCATTGAGTCACGGAATAGTTCGGGTTGGAAGGGACTTTTAAAGGTCAGCTATTCCAGCCCTCCATCCTCTGCTCCCTGCTGGTATTTGGGACAGTTCAGTGGAGTAGGGAACCTGCTATTTGGCAGCCGAGGGCTTAGTTCCCAGATTTATTCAGGAAGATAACTGTTTCCCACTGCCCAGGGGTGCCTAGCACCAAGATCTGGGCTGTGCCCCTCCATGCACCTCCAGACCTGCCACCCCAGTGTAACACTGCCCCAGCAACTCCTGCATTCACCCCGGGGATCCCTGTTCTCCCCAGCAGAGCAGCTCCCAGTGCTCCCCTCTCCACCCCACCCTCATTCAGGGGCTCCAGCTGGGGGCAAAGGCAATTTCCACTTCTGAGCTCAGCCTGCCTTCATCCCTGACCACCAAAGTGCACTCCATAAGTGCTAACATCTGCAACATCCTCTCCTCTGAGACCGTGGGACAACCTGTAGGGAGTATATGGGATTTCCCCAAACCCACCAAATAGAGGGATCACCAGAACAGTGTGTGGAGGGTGCTGGGGCAGTTAATGCTCTTGGGAGGTAGAAAGATCTCGCTGTGGATGGGGTTTTTGGAGAGCAGTGAAGAGTTCTCAGCAGCAACCTGTAGCTGAGGAACAGATTCATCAGCACCAGTAAGCAACACAGTTTGGTTTAGTGCTAAAATTAACGCCTCTCGTGGACAAGCTGGCTTTGATGTGATTTCAGCAAAGGCTGAAATCCTTTGAAATCCAAGCACAGTTGAAGAATGCGTGCATGTCTGAAACAGAATCCAAGGTTATTGCCTAAGGCACAGAGCCCTCAGCCCACAGCCCAGCTCGTTTTGCTGTCAGTGCATCCCTGTGCTGAGGTTTGCTCAGTCGTGTGCCTTGCAGCTGATCTTGTGACCCAAAAAACCCATCTGACTGCCCTGGGCTGAGGCAATCAGGGGTTCTCTCTGCTGGCCAAAGTGCAGTGTGCCCTGGGATCTTGGCAATGGGCAGCCCAGGGAGTGGAGGAGCAAAGGAAGAGGGACACAGTCTTGAGCATCTTGAGGTGCCAGGAGGGGATTTCTCCTTCCCATGGCCTTGCCCTGCTCAGCAGGATGAGTTTCTCCAAAGACCACAGCAGCATCCAGAATGCCACAGGCTCCCAGAGCTGCCACCAGCTCTCAGCCTAGAGGTCATCAAGCCAGAGTTAGTCACTGCTGCCCCTGAGCTCCAGCCCCTCCATCTGGGAACTCTCATCAAGAGGATGAGTCAAACCAAGCTGGCAGGAACTTTATCTCCAGCCTGGAGAACATTTGATTGCCTCCTGATGGGGAAGGGCAGGCAGCAAACACGAGTGGTTTGGCCCTGCCTGGGCTGAGCCCTGCTGTGTCCCGTGCTGCTGACGGTGTGCCAGCATCCATGGGCTGGAAGCACAGCTGGAGCAGCTGGATGCTCTGTCCCAGCCTCCCCAGCCCTCACTCTGGACAGCTGGGAATCACCTACCCCACGGCAGGTTGCTCTGTTTGCAAACCAAACCATCAGCTGCTTCACATCCCTGCCCAGGCTGAGTGGAAAAGCTGTGGGCTACCAGGAGCACACACTGGTCACCCTTTCCAGGCAGCTCCAGGGGGCACAGGAACGTTTCAGGGCACTCCATAAAAGAGGGAGGCACATTTTTGTTTGAGTTTTCCTCTTGCGTGAGGACAAGATGTGATTTTTCTCTCTGGGGACAAGCCAGCAGCTGCTTGCAGCCCACCCCTGCAGGCAGGAGCTGGCCCAGGTAACACCTTGGTGTCACTCCACGTCTTTCCAGGTGCTTGGGGCTGAGCCTGGCTGCTCCTGAGCCCCTGCAGCTCATCTGGATTGGATGGAAATGGGATGAGTGACTTGAAGGAGAGCACACAGAAAGCAAGGAATGGAGATGGAAGATGCCTTTGGAACACTCTGAGCAGCTACAGATAATGAAATATATTAAGGTATATAAGGTGGATTCTGCTACTGTTTTCCCTGAAAATCAGCCTTCTGATTTGTTTTGGTATAGTGGAGTCAGTTCTCATGAATTGTAAGATAAACAAGGATCATGTTTGCATTCCTCTGTGAAAAGATCTCACCTGATGGACTTCTCAAGTGAGCAGTGGAGATGGAGAGGTGGGAACTTCTCTGTCCAATCTCTGGGCACTGTCCAGAAACTGAGAGATACGAGGTAACAATAAACGAGAGAGTTCTTTTCTTCTTCTCTGCCTGAACACCTGCTCTGTGTGTTGCTGTGTTCCCTCTGTACATCACAGTAACATGCTTCTGCTTTGATTTTTGTCTAGAAAGCACTTTAAGGTAAAGCCTGTCTCGCTCAGGCTGAATCCATTGCTCACTCTGATACTGAAATATCAGTGTGAGCTGCTCTGCATTGTGGATTCTCCTTCTCCCACCTTCCTCTTGCTTCATCCCAAGCACCTCCCAGAAGCATCAAGTTATTTTGTTTCTTTTATTCATCACTGTGATGCAAATGTATTCATTTTAAAATACAAAAAGAGCAAGAAGTAACCCCCTCAAACCTCTCATAACTCTTGGATGCTCCAGTTCAGCAAAGAAATTGTTTTAACTAGATCATCTGAAAATTTGGGGACAGAGATAGAGCAGGGAGGTGGTTGAGGCAGGGGAAACTGCCACCCCAGCAGCTGATTTTGGCTAAAAGTTTGACATTTCAGAGGCTTGGGCTGTCACCCAAAAGTTCAGGCTGTGCTCTCTCAACTCCCCATCCCCTGGGCAGGAAGGAGAACATCTCCAGGGACTGAGGATGAGTCAAGGTGCATTGTTACTCAGCTCTCCAGGAAATAAAGGCTCAGAGAAAAAAAAATCCAGCTGGGTCTGGCTGGGGTCATTGAGGGTGAGATACACAAGAAACCTGAGTGTGTGGAGGACCCAGTAACTGAAAACCTGCCCCATCCTTGGGCCAGGAAGATGCTTTGTTATTGACAGTAATTAGCTTTATTCTGACTGGAGGTGGGCAGGGTGCTCCTCCTGGGGTTTCCCACCCTGTCCTACACAACAGGGAGAGCAGGAGGAGAGGATCTGTGCTTCAGGGGTCTTCAAGCCCACATCTCTGTGTCCCACAAGAAAAATCAAACCAGCCAGCTCCCCCTGTGCACAGCAGACACGGGAGAAGGATCCCTGTGCCTTGCTCATCACTCTCACAAGGGCCTGACACAAAATGCCACCTCTGGAATCTGGGAGGGTTCCCAACGGGAATAACAGGTACATTGATAAAAACCACTGTAACTCCTGGTTTTGCATGATTTCCAGCTGCCACTGCAGTTCCTGGGGCTGCTGATTGCTCATTGCCTCTGCAAGCAGCTAAAACCCCCCCTCTCCTCACTCCTCTTGGTATTTAAGGCTTTCTCCTGTTTGGGGGAGAGAGACACAGTTTTTTTTTCCCAAGGTGTTTTAAAACAGCATGTGGAGATTTCAAAGAGCCAGGTGACAGTGCCACACATCCCAAAACCCAGCATCTCGTGTTTGCTATCACCTCCAGCCTGGGACTGATGGCCCAGGACTCACAGCTGGGTGTGGTCCCACCGGGGGCAGGGTCCAGCCCCCACCGAGCCTGGGGGATTTCTGGGATGCTGGTGCCAGGCACGCTGACACCAAAGGGGCACAAAGCCCCTGGGCTTCCAAAGGGCAGGGCTGCAGCTCTGGGTGAGCCTGAGGGGCTGATAAAATGATGCACATCTGGAATAAACCTGGGGTGACAGAGATTCCACGGCTCTGGAGAGTGCTCATCACTCAGGACAACCACAACAGAGTTCATTCATTGTCATCAACCCATAAACCATGTGAGAGTGGAAGAGAGGAGAGGAGATTTTTTTATTTAATTATCATTTGTAGAAAAGAGTTTTTGCATTCTAACATGCCATATTTATTTAGAAAATTTATGGGCTGCTCCATAGGAAAAGCAGCCCTACAGCAAGCTTGGCAGGTTTCACAGGGGTTTAACCCCAGAGCAGACACAGCTTTGGAGACTCAGGCAGGACCAGACAATCCTTGGAGGATCTTCTCACTGGTGTGCTGGGCTCAGGACACCTCGGGAGCCCCAAGACCCAGACAGGGCACAGAGAAGCAGCTCCCCAGGGAGGAGGATGCAGCGCTGAAATCAGGATTTACCCCTTGATTTTGAAATGCCATAAACCTGCTTCCCTTTCACCTGGACACAAGCGCGGCTCCAAACCCACCCTGAGGCAAGGCTGACCTCTAGTGCCACATCCTAGCTCTGGAAACCCAGGTGTGAAATGGGATGAAGGCAATGGACGACGGCGTTATAAATCAAAACGCAAATAAAAATAGAGAAAAAATATGGGAAATAGGGAAAATTATATGGGAAAAAAAATCTAAAGATGGTTTAGAAATTATAAATGGAGTTCTAACAAATCGTATCAAATCAAATTAAACCGTCAAACCACAACCATGGCTCTTGATGTGCCCAGCATCGAGGGCACTGAATCTCAGAGGCAGCATCATCAGCTGCTGAACCAAGACCCAGATTGGACGTCCCTGCCCTTCCCTGACTCCTAAAAATCTTCTTTTCCCACGTTTAGGGGATCCAGGAGAATTAGCATTTGCCCAGGAACACTCTCACAGCAGCCAAGCCCCAGAGCTGCTGATAAATCATCTCCATGATGAGCTGCTGCACCGTGGGCGCGTTCAAATGCAGCACTAAGGGGAAGGAAAACCCTTTTTGTTTAATGGGGCGTGCAGGGTTTTGAGGCCCCAAACCCCAAATCACCACCACTTTTAAGGCAGGAGAGCCCTCTCGTGGCTGTGGCCAAGGGAGGAGGGGAGGCCAAGGCAGCGAGTACAGATTGATCGGGGCACATTCCGCTCCTTAATCCACTCACCGGCTCCAAATCCAGCCCAAATCTCCCCTTCCCTCACAGGAGCAGCCATGACCCCCCCGACCGACCCGCACCGCCAGGGTGGCTTCACGGAGGGTAACTTGGCAGGACTCTGATTTCAAGCCCTGCTGCTTTTCCGGTAGACATTTCTGCCCACCTGATTACTTTAAATGAAAACTGGGGGTTTTTTGGGTTTTAAAATGTTCCTTTTGCTCTGGGGTGAGGTTTGAGCTGGCTGCAGGACCCCCTCGCTCCCACTTTCCCAGCAAATTCCCAGGGATGGAGTCAGGGATTCCCACCGCAGCGTAGGGCAGCACTGACATCTAGTGGTTTCAATTCTGGAGACTGGAGCTGCTTCATTAGCAGCTCAAATAATTGTCCCAAGTGTTTTCTCCGCGCTGAAGGCAAAAGGGAATAACTAAAACTCAGCCTGGGGCTGCAAATTTGGATGCAAAGCAAGGAGGGGACAGCAAAGCATCCCAGGTCTCCTCCGGGGAGCCAAAACTGCCCCGGGAGCTGGGCAGGAGCAGCCCCTGGGGCAGGGGGGGCTCTGCAGAGCCGGGGACGTGCGCAGGGGAGCGGGGCAGAGGGTTCCAAGCTGTTTGATCAAAAGGGTCCTTAAATCACAGTGACTGGGGAGTTAATGGCTTTCACATGCTCAGGCAGCCCCTGGAAATGAGGGCGGGGGGCGAGGTTTGGTGACGGCGCACCCTGCGAGGGGTTAAGAAGCAGGAACCCCAAAAAAATCTTGAGGCTCTTCACCCTCTGCTGGGAGGAGATGCGGAGGGGCACCCAGGTGAGGTTTTGTTCTTTCCCAGCGCGTCCTTGGGCTGGTTTGTAACGAGCCCGGCGAGGCTACAAGAAATTCCAGCTACTGTTTGCAGAGCGAGCCGCTAATAAAAACCAGCGGTGCCTCCAAGCTAAGATGCAAGCGTGTCCTCCCAGATCAAAGATGCAGCTCCGGGAGCGGAAAGCCGGGAATAAATTACATCCTGTCGCCTGTAGCCCTACCTGTCCCAGTTCAGAGCAGGGGCACCGCCTCCGTGCCTCCCTCCCGCGGGAAGGCAAAGCCAGGGAGATGCCGGCACCTTCGGTGGGGTTGGAGGTTTGGGGCTGGACTCGCTTTGGGCTTCTGGTCCTGGCTCTGAGCTTTCCTGCTGGTGTTAAAACACAAACTGCCCCCAGCCCGACAAAGCTGGAGAGGGAGGAAAACCCATCCGAGTGAGCGGAAAGAAGCAGCTCCGGCTGCAGCCCGAGCTCCCTGCCAGGACAGGGCGGCTGCTGAGGAGAGCAGCCAAGGCTCTGGGGTTTGGGGCACCCCATTAGATATGGAGACATGTCCCAAATCAAAATCCATTGTACCTGGGCTTGTTTTCCCCCCTTCCTGGAGTTCTCTGGCCACCCAACATCTGGATTGGAAGCGTCCCCTTCTACACCTTGTGTCACTGTCCACCACAAGGATCCAAAATTACTTTTAATTATTATTTCCTCCTCTGCTACAGTCACAAACCCCACACTTTAAAAAGGAGTAACCAGAGCCGTGGCCCCAGGGCAGCTGCTGTTTGGAGCCCGGGCTGTGTGTTTATTATATAGGTAGGGAGGTGGCTTTTAAGTGGAGATAATAACAGACAGGGAGATGTAAATACATCCTGGAGTAAAGGGAGAGCAGCCTTTAACCCCACGCCTCATCACTCAGCACTGGCCAGACTCTGGTTTCCCAGGAATCCTGCGGTGCCAAATGCTGCTTTGCTCTTTCAATTCTTTTTAAGATTCGGCTAAGGGGGGAAAAAAACCCAAGTGTGGAGGAGCTGGTCCTTGGGCTGGCCCTCCCAGCAAGGTTAAAGGAGCACAGCCCAAGTCTTGAGCGTGGCTACGCCCTGCAGAAGGTTTAGAAAATCAGGGCACGGAGCAGGATAGGATCCACCACCCCCAAACTGCAGCGAGGACATCCCAGGATGTTCCAGTGCCGCACAAAGGGCGCTCCAGGGGCCAGGAATTTCATGAACTAATGGAGAAGGAGGGCTTACGAGGAAAGAAGGAGTAATATAAACGTAGTGATTTCCCTTTCTCCGTGACAGCCGGTTGTTCCCTGTTTCTGAGCGGGTTCCCAGCCAGGGACAGAATGTTTCTGCCCATCTCCTGGCGTTTGCCACGCTGAGCACACAACAGCTACCTGGATTTGCAGCCTGAGACTTTTACGCTGCTGTAGGGTTTTTCCTCACTGCAAGGGAATTCAGTTGGGAATTCCAACTCAGTCTGCAATGGGATGAATGAAAGGTTTGTAAATGAAGTCGCACAACACGAACACAGAGAAATAAACAAAAAAAAAAAAAAAATGCAACAGGAGGAGCTGGCTGCATTGTATTATTCTCATAGGTATTTTCCACAAGTCTGATTTAGCTGGTTGTCTTATTCCAGCTGGAGGAAACCCCATGTGGATCCAGCTGTTAGTTCAGAGCATGGAAACTTCCTTGTACGTGTGTCCTGTTGGAGTTTTCCCTGGGGCCCAAAGCCCTCCCCGTCCCTGGCTAAGGGAAGGACATGGGAACCTCCCGAGACACCTTCTGAAACGAGATGCTCTCCAGCTGGCATGGGCCGCGTGCTTTCCAGCTGCGGAGGGATGCTGAGAATCAGCCCTCCGGAGTAAATCCTTCCGTGGTGGTGGAGAGGGAATTGAGCCAGCCCCTCTCCCGGGGCAGGACCCCAGAGCCTGGGGAGGATCAGACCCGTGCGGGCAGCGCAGGGGCTGAAGAAGGGGTTAATACCGGGAGAGCAACAGGCTGGAGTTGACACTTGGAGGCAGGCGGGGCTGCCGGCGCCTGATTGGCCTCAAATCGTATCCAAAAGTGGGTTGGGGTTTTGGTTTTTTAGGTTCCCCCCCCCTTTTTTTTTTTTTTTCCTTTCTCTGCTTCTTCGTACTTTTTTTTTTTTTTTTTTTTTTTTTTTCTTCTCCGTTGCGTTTTCTCTCTCTCTCTCTCTCTTTCACTTCTCCTCCTCCCCCAGGCTCCGGCTGGCAGGGGAGGGGAGTGGGGAGAACAGCGAGAGATCAAAAATAAACCTCTTATGTCAAAGCCGGGGGAGAAAGTATAAATACAGCGGGCTCGGCGGCCGGCGCGGAGGCTGCGGGGGAAGAGCCCGGGGGGTGCGGGGCCGGGATGGGGCGGCGGGCGCTGCTGGCCGGCCGTGCCCCGCTCCACCTGCTGCTGCTGTGCCACGCCTGGGCGCTGCCGCCGCCGCGGGACGCGCAGCCCGTGCTGCCCGCCCGCCTGCCCGCTCCCCGGGGCAGCTGGCCCTGCGCCTGGCCGCCTTCGGCCGCGCCGTGGTCCTGCGCCTCCGCCCCGACGGCGCCTTCCTGGCCCCGCGCCTCCGCCTCCAGCGCCTGGGCGGCCGCCGCCCGCCCGCCCCGCCGAGCCGCGGCTGCTTCTACGCGGGCGCCGTCGAGGGCAGCCCCGAGGCGCCCGCCGTGCTCAGCAGCTGCGGCGGCGCCGGCCTGCGAGCCGCTTTCCTGCTGGACGGGGCGGCCTACGAGCTGCAGCCGCTGCGCACGGCGCGGCGCGGCCCGGCGTGGCGGCGGCCGCACCGGCTGCGGCGGAGCGCGGCCCCGGCGGGAGCGCGGCCCGCGGGCAGCGCCGGGCCCGGCCCGCGCCGCAGGCAGCCGCGCTTCGTGTCGCAGGCGCGCTACGTGGAGACGCTGCTGGTGGCCGACGCCTCCATGGTGCGGTTCTACGGGCAGGACGTGGAGGTAAGGGTCGGCCGTGCCTGCCGTCCCCGCGGCTGCCCGCATCCTTCTGGCGCCGCTCCTGGCTGTCCTGGCTCAGCAATGCGCCAGCCCAGACGCTTCTCCGCCTCCTCCCGTCTCCGCTCCCGCTGCCTCTGTCGCCTTCATCCCGCCGGCTTCCCTACACGTGCATCCTTTCAGCCCGCTCTGCCCTGTCCCCGTCCGCGCTGCCTCTCCTCCTCCCCTCCCCAATGCGCTTCTCCATCCCTGCTGCCTCTCCTCCTCCCCTCCAGTGCTCTCCTCCAGCCCCGCTGCCTCTCCTCCTCCCCTCCAGTGTTCTCCTCCATCCCCGCTGCCTCTCCTCCTCCCCTCCAGTGCTCTCCTTCATCCCCGCTGCCTCTCCTCCTCCCCTCCAGTGCTCTCCTTCATCCGCGCTGCCTCTCCTCCTCCCCTCCAGTGCTCTCCTTCATCTGCGCTGCCTCTCCTCCTCCCCTCCAGCCCCGCTGCCTCTCCTCCTCCCCTCCAGTGCTCTCCTCCAGCCCCGCTGCCTCTCCTCCATCCCCTCCAGTGTTCTCCTCCATCCGCGCTGCCTCTCCTCCATCCCCTCCAGTGCTCTCCTCCAGCCCCGCTGCCTCTCCTCCATCCCCTCCAGTGTTCTCCTCCATCCGCGCTGCCTCTCCTCCATCCCCTCCAGTGCTCTCCTCCAGCCCCGCTGCCTCTCCTCCATCCCCTCCAGTGTTCTCCTCCATACGCGCTGCCTCTCCTCCTCCCCTCCAGTGCTCTCCTCCAGCCCCGCTGCCTCTCCTCCATCCCCTCCTGCCCTGCCCGCTGCGCTCCCCCAGCCCCGGTTCCTCTCTGGGCGAGCGAGGGGCGGGGGTCCCTGGGTGCCGCCTCCGCTGCTGTGTCCGTCCCCGGGGCAGGGCTGCAGCCTTTATCCGCGGGGTTCACTCAGTGTTCGGGGACCCTCCCCAGAGCCAGCCCCTGTCCCTGCGCTGCTGTGGTGTCCCAGCTGCGGAGCGATGGGCTCGGCTCCCTCCGGGGCCGGACAGTGAATGAACCGGGGCTGAGGAATGCGCAGTCCCGCTCCTGAGCCACCTGTTAGCAGCTGAGCAGATGGATGAGCAGCCCTTTCCCTGACCAGCGCCGGGAATTCTCACCCTCCTTAAACGCTCTCTGCGGAGACCCTGCCCCGACCAGGCTTTGGGGAGACCCCAGGAGCAGAGACCGAGGTGCTTGAGCCCCCCACGTCCATCTCCAGGGCTGTCGAAGTGCCTCGTTCATCAGCACCGGGGCATTTTTCATGGCAAAGCCAGCTCTCCACCCCTACCCTGCAGGGGTGGGTGGTTCGGCTCCAAATTCAGGTTTGCACCATCGGGAACGCTCTGAGGTCTTTGCAAGGGATAATTGTGCATTGAAGTTGCTCCTCCTCGGGTTGTTTGGGCTGGGAGAAGAGTCCTTGAGGCTGGAGCTCAGCAGGGAGCAGTTGCGAGGCTGAAACCAGGGGCTGCACTTTGGCAGCCTGGCTTTGCCACTTCTACCGACTTTATCCTTCCCCTGGACGCTTCTCTGCTCCTAAGAAAGCAGTGCTTTAATTCCAGCCCTGCTCAGGCCAGGCTGGACCTTGGGAAATGCTAGACCCTGGGGCTCCAGCTGATTTCAGCTGCTCAGCATCACTCTGCTTTTGCCCTTTGCTTGGTTCTGCCACCAAGCCAGGCTGGCAGGAGCAGATAGCAGAGGGTCAGTGAGTGAGGGGTGATGTACTTGGAGGTACCCCGAGTGCTCACAATGCTCAGAAAAGAGTTTGAAGTGGAGAAGACCGATTTTTTTAAGTAACAGTCGTGTAAATGTTGGTGGGAATTACTCTCCCCATAGTGTGAAGTTTGCCTCTGATACCCCAAGAGGACAGAAAAAAATAGTGCAGTGAACCTTTCTGCACCCAGCTGGGCACCTGATGGTTTTAAAGCAACACCCAAAATTGCTAAATTGCTAGAAATAAGGTGATATATTTGGGTTGGGGGAAATCCTGATAATGCCCAGCGTGAGCTGGGGAAAAAGCAAGAGCCCTGTGAGTAAATCTGTGAAGGCAGCAGGAGAGGAAATGGCACGCACACATAACCAAGGGGCTGGAACACGGGCACCCTGCCCTGCTGTGGCTGCTCCAGCCCTGCCTGGCTGATGCTGCCTGCTTGGCTCCCATTTTGCCATCATTTCCTTGGCCCCTAGAGCAATATCTGTGCATCAGCTCTCGGGGATGGGCAGGAAACCTTCAAAGATCTTGTTTTGGATGAATGGAGTAATAGCGTATTAAAACATTTGGGAGAAAACTTCCACCAGCTCTGGTGCAGCTGCTAAAAAAACAACCACGAAAAAACCACCTGCTGTGTTTCTGTGTCTTTTGTTCTCTGGAACAAGAATGCAGGGAGCAGCACGGCAATCTTGCTTCTCCCTAAATACCTTTTTTGTGGGGTGAAAAGAGCAGTGTCAAGTGCTGGTGAGATCTTAGAGAGTTGACTAGGAGAGATGCCCAGGGAGAAGAAATGTTGAGTCAGAACAAACCATATTTATATAATGACTTTTCTTCCCGTAACCACACTTTAATTACCAAATATTTATTAAAGGTCACCAGCATTGTTTGTATTCCCAGTTATTTTCTTGCATAAGTTGTAACAGCTCAAGCAGAAGAGTCACCCTAAGATGTGCTCAAGCGTTGAGAGTTATAATCAATGCCATGCTTGTGGTGGGAAAATGCTGTTCATGATTTATTTCCAATCAATTTGAGCCTTATAGCTCAGCTGTTAACCTAATTTAGACAATAAGAGCTTATTCTACCTTCATCAATGCTTTTTATGTAAACCAGGAGGGAATGGTGAAGAACTAGACCTGAAATTTGAGGGTTTAATCATTGTTTGGGCTTGATGATTGCAGGGGATGGGGTATTTGGGGGGGCAGCAGCAGCAGGGCAGTGCTGGGCAACAAATCCTGGGGGATGTGGCAGGATTCCACCTGCAGGGACTGGAAGAGCCCCCTGAGGTGGGGATGGGAGGGAGGCTCCAGCTGCACATGGAGTTTTTGCATTTTTGTTGCAGAGTGCTTGAAAACAAAGGGACTGTGAGCATCAGTCACAGATTGAAGTGGGGTTTGAGCAGGGAGAACTGAGCAGGAGATGGGGCTGATCCTGCCCAGCACAGGAGGGCTGAGCACCTGCAGCTGGGCTGCACTTGTGAGGATGCTCTGCACGGCTGGGGAATGTTTGCCAGGACACCTAAAGCACCAGGCAGCTCCAAAACCCAGCTGCAGCATCCCCAGCCAGTTGGCAGCCAAATGGGATTCCTGTGGTGGGATTTCTCTGGTCTCTTGGGTGCAGATGAGACACATTTCCAGGCTTTCCTCCGCAAGCACGATGGCTGTGATCCCCTCTCCCTCCTCCTCTTCGAGTGAGGAATCTGCCATTCCTGACTCCCAGGGCTGGGAATGACTGAGGCCCACAGCAGAATCAGATCAGTCTGGAAAAGCTGGGATTCCTTGCTGACTTCTGTGTTTTTTCCAGGCAGATTGATGAGGTTTTAGGAGTGCTGTTGCAAACCCTTCCCTTTAAGACCAGTCAGGAGTGCAGGGTCCTGCTCCTAGCTCTCCCACACCCAGATGGACTGGAGGTAAATCCACAGCCATGGCTCTCCCACACCCACATCCACAGGAGGTAAATCCAAAGCCACCCTGGAGCCCCAGGTCCCCTCATGTCCGGCTCTTAGGCTTGCTTTAGGGTATTTTGCAGTGTGAGTGGGTAAATTCACTTAATCCCTTGACAAAAGAAGCCAGCCCCTCCTAAACCCATCCCAAGGGCAACTGGAGTGGGATTAGAGGGGATCTTTGCAAAGGAGGACCTGTGTGGTGCTGCATTAAGGTGGGAACATGCAGAGACCCCCAAACCGGGGTGCATTAAGGGTGGGGAACAGGCAGAGACCCCGAATGCTGCCATCCACCAGCTTTTCTTCTGGATTTGTCCTCTGAGTGTGACCCTGAGCCTGCCTCCACTGTGGAGCAGGGGGCTGGAGGACCAGGCAGCCTCTCTAAATATTCCCCTGGCTGGTGCACTCACCTCACACCGGGATATCCAAGAGCTGCTGCATTTCAGGGCTTCAGAGTGAGATGTGCTGGCTCCCAAACTGGAGCACTCCTGCTGTGGGATGCTCTCAGGGTGGGGCTTTCCTCCATCTCTGCCTCTGGGTAGGTGGGGACAGTCTGGATGTGTCTGTCCTTGCCTTGAACAGGGGTGATTGCTGCTTTCGTGGCTCAACCCCAAATATCCAGCAAAGAGGGAAGGAGAAGGGGGGGATGTCGTGTGGCAGACAGCAGAGGGCTGGGCAGAGGGCCGGGCAGGCAGGAGGGCAGCCAGGCACACCAGCAGGCTGGCACCGGGTCCCCCTCTCCCCTGGCTTGCCCCCCATTTCCCTTGGCTGCCTCCCACATTTTTGCAAGGGAATTCTTGGCCGGGGCTTGGAAGCACAGGAGGAGGCTGGCAGGGCAGCCAGCAGCTCTGGGCACCCGAGCCAGGGGGGAGAGCACAGATGGTGCCTTGGGGGAAAGGCACAACCTGAGATGTTCTTACCAGTTGATGTTTAAGAGCTGGGCAGCCCTGACATCTGACTCTGAGTTTGCTTCCTTCCATCTGCCTGCGCTCCAGAATCTCAGCATTTCTTTCTTCTTTTCCCCTCTGCAGAAATGCTGGCTTCTAGGGGGGGAACCAGGGGAAAAACCCAACCAAGAAGCAATCCTACAGCCCCAGGCTGGGCTGAACATTGCTCCCCACACACTGGGGAGCGTGTTGGAGGGAGGCAGGTTGTGCTGGGGTGCTCTGTGGGTGCTCCCTGCTGTCCCTCTCTTCTGGGTGGGTCCAGCAACATTCAATCATTCTTTGCATACCACAGTAATAGTGTCTGTGTAAGAGCAGTTTCACCCATCAAAATAATAATAATTAAAAATAAACACCAGCGTTTGGGGATCTTTGCAGGCTTCAGCTTCTGCGTGGTTCCCATGAAAGGGAATGTAAGAGACTTTGCAAGAGCCAGAAAAAGGGTAAAGACAACCCCTTCAGTTCCCCTTGCTCTGGTTTGTATTTGTTTTTCCTGTGCCTGTGCTGTTTGCTGCTCCTGTCTGCTGTGCCTGGCTCAGGGCAGGGCTCTTCCAGACACAGTGATGCTGTGGCAGGAGGGATCTCAGAGTTGCTGTAATGCAGGTGTGGCAGACAAAAGTCATCCCTCCTCGTTTTTAGGGGGAAGTGGGTGGAATTTGATATTGAGAGCCTAAGGATTGCAGCTGGGGAGGAAAGGGGCAGGAGGTTTGTGGGGCATCACCCTCCAGAGTGCCCTGACATAAATGCAGTGCATGAGGCAGAGAAGGGATACTCCACGACCCTCTCTGGTTCTCACTGGTCTCCTCTCCCCCAGAGCAGGTAAGAGGCTGATTTTCCAGCTGTGTTTACCAGACATCCTGCCAGATCTCCCAGGATGCTGCTTGGAAATGGCAGGGAAGCTCCTTGTGCCTGCAGGGCTGCAGTGCCTGGCAAGAAGGCAGAAACCAGAGTGTTTGCAGGGCTGGGCTCCTCAAACCCAGCCCAAAACACTGCCCTGCACCTGATCCCAGCCCCACATCCTCAGCCTCAGTGCTGGGAAGGAAACCCTGGAGAAGGCAGTGTTCCCTCCTGGGTGGGTGGTCAAGCCAGGGCTGGTTGGCAGAGGCAGAAGAGGATGGGACCAGCAGGATTCAGCTCATCCCCAGCAAGCTGTTGGCCAAAAGTGCTCAGCTGGCCTCTCCTGAGCCCTGGGATCTGTAATTTGCTTTTGGCCATGGCTTCAAGCCCTTGGCTAAGGCAAGGCAGTGCAGGTGGATTGCTGCACTCCCCAGAGCAGTCAGGGTCCATCTGAAACCCAGCCCACTCCTGCACGGGCCAGGGATGGGTATAAATAGACACCAGATGGTGGAACAAGTGAATTTGACCTTTTAATCTTCACTAAATGGCTGTTTGTTCGGTTTGCTTTCCATCTTCCCTTTCCAGACACAGGGAAGGTGGACAGATGTTTTCCAAGTCCCTCTGTTCCTGCTGCTGAAAGAGGTTTTTGGCTGGACGTACCCCTGAGGATGTGAGGGTTGGTGTCCTGGGGGATTTGTGGTATGAACTGAGATCTCCCAGGTCAGATCTACTGTTATGGACAGAAACCTCTAATGGGTTAGAAAAGGATGCAGATTTATTCCCTTGGAAATGAGGGATGATCCCAAGATGAGCAACTCCAGAGCTGAGCATCCTTCTGGATCTTCAAGGGCGTAATTTTAGGAAGGCTTTGTGATATTTTTAGCAAGGTTCCCAAAGGACTTTCCCCACAGGGTGAACAATTCCCCCAAGTTTCACGGAGCAGCCACTTGTGGGGATCTTGCCTCAATCCTTGCCTCTGCAGTGACTTCTCTGTGACATGAGTTGCATGCTCAGGGCTGGATGTGAGTCACAGCGTGGAGATCTGGCCAGTCTAAATAAACCAGTCTATTCCCTGCTCCCATCAGCCTTGCTGGGGCCTGCCCTTGGATAATGAGCTGGGGAGGACTTGGGATATGTCTTGTTGAAACAAAACATCTGTTTACGTGGGGCTGCCAGTGACGGGATAAAATGTGGCAGAATAATTTAAAATAGCCACGAGTGCCCTGGGCAAGTGGCTCTTGGTGCAGCAAATGTGCTGTATCTCACTCACCATCTCCCTCATTTGCTAAGAAAACAGCATTTTGTGTCTCAGAAAATGGCATTATCCTGGCAGTACCATGATGGATGAGCACACAGAGTCAGCTTTACTCAGGAAATGTATTTTGGGTGAAACTTGGCTATCAGAGAGGGCTCCCATCGAGTCCTTCCAGTTTAATTAGGCTCTGAATTGAGACCGCAGGGTGTAATTTGTCTGGGGAGGAGAGAAGCCACTTTCTCTTTCCCAATACTATATTGTGTAATAACTGCATTTTTTTCTTCTGACTGCGGGCCGTGAGCGATGCCAAGCAGAGGAGGAATTTTGATGCTCTGATAAGATGTTTACATCAGCCTAAACATGGCTGGCTATTCTGACATATTGAGTAATCCCTGGTCATCACCAAGCAGGGGATGCTGCCGGGCAAAGTCTTGGCTGTCAGAGTGTTTTAGTCCCAGTTTGGCACCAAGGATGCTGGGTTCAAACCCTGGGACCAGCGCAGGCAAAGTTTGACTAGCTGATGTTACTGGGTTCAAACCCTGGGACCAGCACAGGCAAAGTTTGACTGGCTGATGTTACTGGGTTCAAACCCTGGGACCAGCACAGGCTGAAGTTTGACTGGCTGATGTTACTGGGTTCAAACCCTGGGACCAGCTCAGGCTGAAGTTTGACTGGCTGATGTTACTGGGTTCAAACCCTGGGACCAGCTCAGGCTGAAGTTTCTCTGGCTGGTTTTACTGGGTTCAAACCCTGTGATCAGTACAGGCTGAAGTTTGACTGGCTGGTTTTACTGGGTTCATACCCTGGGACCAGCTCAGGCTGAAGTTTCTCTGGCTGGTTTTACTGGGTTCAAACCCTGTGATCAGTACAGGCTGAAGTTTGACTGGCTGGTGTTGCTGGGTTCATACCCTGGGACCAGCTCAGGCTGAAGTTTGGCTGGTTTTGCTCCAGTGAGATGTGTGTGAGTTGGTTCCTGCCCTGGGGCAGCAAGGGCAGGGTTAATGCTTTGCGGATATGCAGAGAACTCTGCAGAATGCTGAGGTTTTCCCCAAGGAATTTCTTCCAGAGGGATTTCTAGGTGCAGAGGGTTCATGAGAAAGGAGACAGTGTTTGGAGAAGGGGATGCAGGGCTCGTCCACCAGCACAAGGTGTAAAGCATTGCACAGAGGAAAGGCAGCACTGAGTTCATCAGCCCCTGCTCTGGATGTGATGAGCTCCACAAACAAGGCTGATTCTTTTCAAACGAGAACAATTGCCCCCTAGCTGAGGCTTCACCCAGGCTCTGCCTGCACATCTCTTCCCCCACAGAACCACGTCCTGACCCTGATGTCCATGGCAGCTCGCATCTACAAGCATCCCAGCCTGAGGAACTCCATCAGCCTGGTGGTGGTGAAGGTGCTGGTGGTGGAGGAGGCGGCGGCGGGGCCGGAGGTGTCGGATAACGGCGGGCTCACCCTGCGCAACTTCTGCAGCTGGCAGCAGAGGTTCAACCCGCCCAGCGACCGGCACCCCGAGCACTACGACACGGCCATCCTCCTCACCAGGCAGGTCAGCATCCCTGGGGAATGCTCCGGGGTGGAAGGGAAAGGGGTCGATCGTGGAGGGGGACGCCCCGCCGTGCCAGGAATGGAGCTCGCAGCAAAGCAGGTGGCTTGATTTGGGGTGGGTTGGGGTTGAGCAGAGATGTTGGGGTTGGACTGTGATGTGTTGGGGCTGATGTGGGGCCTCCTCCCCCTGCTGAGCCCTCCCCTGCCTGGCACACACAGGACTTCTGCGGCCACCAGAGCTGCGACACGCTGGGGGTGGCGGACATCGGCACCATGTGCGACCGCAACAAGAGCTGCTCCGTGATCGAGGATGAGGGCCTGCAGGCAGCCTACACCCTGGCTCACGAACTGGGTAACCCTCCCTGCCCAAGGGGAAGTCTGCTTCTGCCAGTCCTGCTGCAGGGAGGGCTCGTGGCACAGCCAGCACCAGCATCTCCCAGCTGGGTTCCACCCACTGAGCCTTGGGGAGCTCCTGGCTCTGACAAAAGCTGGTTTGCACCAGCAGAAACACTAAGAAGTGCCCAGTTTGGTGTAAATTGGTGCATTTGCACCAATTCAGGAAGCATCCTTCACTGGAGGGGTTGTCGAGCGTTGGAAGGGGCAGCCCAGCGAGGTTTGGAGTCCCCATCCCTGGAGCTGTCCAAGAAACGCCTGGACATGGCACTCAGTGCTCTGGGCTGGGTGACAAGGTGGGGATCAGGGGACAGTTGGACTTGAGGACCTTGGAGATCTTTTCCAGCCCCAGTTATTCTATGATTTACCTGTTGTGATGAGCTCAGGCATGGGATCAAGCACATCTCTACCTTGGTTTGCCATTCCTGCACTAATTTTTACCCAGAGAAGCTGTGGCTGCCACATCCCTGGGAACATTCAAGGTCAGGTTGGATGGGGCACGGAGCAACCTGGCCTAGTGGAAGGTGTCCCTGTCCATGACAGGGGGTGGAACAAGATGAGCTTTAATTTCCTTCCACCCCTAACCATTCTGAGTGTCTACAAATTCGGGCTGCTTTGCCTGAGGCAGAGCAAGCAGGTTTTTATTCCTTCTGATTTATGGAAGCAAATAGCTTTGGCAGAGGTAGGAGCTGCTTCATACCTTACAGATGGTCCCACATACCATCTGCTGAGGAGAGGAGCTGGGCTGGGGAGCTCAGCTGGGCCGTGCTCTCTGCTCCCCAGGCCATGTGCTCAGCATGCCCCACGACGACTCCAAGAACTGCGAGCGGCTCTTCGGGCCCCTGGGCGAGCACCATGTGATGGCTCCTCTCTTCATCCACTTGAACAAGAGCCAGCCCTGGTCTCCTTGCAGTGCCATGTACCTCACCGAGTTCCTGGATGGAGGCCATGGTAAGGCTCCAGTCCTCATCCCTCCCTTTTCCTGACTCACTCCGGCTCTTTGCCGTGCCTGGAGGGGGTGTGGGGTGGAGGGGGAGGCAAACCAGCCCATGGACAGAGGTGTGGGGTGCCCTGCTCGGTGCACTCAGTGGTGTCAAGCCCTGAAAGCTCCCTCTCCAGCCTAACTCTTGGACCTGGCCCAGGTGACTGCTTGCTGGATGCCCCAGCCCAGCCTGTGTCCCTGCCTGCCGAGCTGCCTGGCCGCAGAGCCCTCTACAGCCTGGACCAGCAATGCCAGCAGATCTTTGGCAAGGACTTCCAGCACTGCCCCAACACCACGGAGGAGGACATTTGCTCCCAGCTGTGGTGCAGGACGGGCAGTGGGGAGCCCCTCTGCCACACCAAGAATGGCAGCTTGCCCTGGGCTGATGGAACCCCCTGCAGGGCCGAGGGGCTGTGCTGGGACGGGCAGTGTGTGCAGCAGGATGCCCTGAAACCCCAGGTAAGGGCACACCAGGGAGGGGTGGTGGGTGGCTGCACTCCAGGTGCCTGCCAAAGCCTCCCTCTCACTCCCCAGGACTGCTGGACAGGGAAGGGAAAAATAGAGCAAAGGTTCATGAGTTGAGATAATTGAGACATTTCTGACCAGTCACCATCATGGGCAAACCAGGCTCAAGTTAGACATGTTAGTTGAATTTATTACTAACAAAATCAAAATAATGAGAAGAAAAATAAGAGGTAAAAAATACCTTTCCCCTACACTTCCCTCCTTCCCAGCTCTCCCTTCTCCCTCCAGTGGTGCAGGGAGACAAGGAATGGGGATTATGGTCAGTTCATCACAGGCTGTTGCTGCTGCTGCTGCTGGGGACATGTCCTTCCCATGGACATGTTCTCCCCAAACTGCTGCAACATGCAACTCTTGCACAGGGTCAGTCCTTCAAGGGCAGGCTGCTCCAGTGTGGGTCTTCCACAGACCTGCTCCAGCCTGGGTTCCTCTCTCCACAGGTCCTGCCAGGATCCTGCACCAGCTCAGGGTCACAGCCTCTTTCAGGCATCCCCCTGCTCTGGCCAGGGTTCCTCCAGGGGCTGCAGATGGATCTCTGCACCCTCATGTCCTCACCATGGTCTTCCCCACAGAATTTTGGGGGAATCTCAGCTCCAGGACCTGGAGGAATCCTTGCCTTTCCTCCTGCCCTGGGTGTCTGCAGAGCTGTTCCTCTTACATTCTCACTCCTCTCTTCTCTGCACCCAATTACATCTGCCTAATAACTTTTTTTTTTTCTTCTTAAATACGTTATCCCCAAGGTCAACCCCATCTCTGCTGGGCTCAGCCTTGGCCAGTGCAGGGTCCACCCTGGAGCTGGCATTGGCTCTGCTGGAAACAGGGAGAGCTTTTGGCAGCTGCTCACAGAATTCACCCCTGTAGGCCCCCACCACAAACCCAATACAGCTGGGCTGGGGCTTGACCCTTTGGGATTCCCAAATCTCTGACCCCACCCCTGCCGTCTCCTTGGCTGGATTTGGATTGGGTTGATTTGTTTCTGGATGTCTCTCCTTCGTTAATATTTATTACCGGCAAGTCCAGCTCATAGACAAAAGTCTGCTACTGAGCCCTGGGCTGGTCTGAACCAAAACAAGCCATGCAGATCTGCAATTAAATCATGACTTTTTGCCCTGCTGGGGAAATTAGCAGCGGTTTCAGAGTCAGTCAGCAAAGTACTCAAAGCCCAGCTTAACTTTAAGCATGCGAGCAGAGCGGTGGAAGTCAGTATTAACTTTGTGTGAAGTGCGTGCCAAAGCGCTTTTCTGGATCAGGGCTGGGGGGCGATTCTCGCATGGCTCCAGCCCTCGGCTGGCCCTGGGAGGCAGCAGCCGGCGCTGGGCAGGCTCGGGGTGGATTCAGCCGCTCCTCCTGCCTCTTGCAGCCCGCGCTGGACGGCGGCTGGGGCCCGTGGAGCGCCTGGGGCTCCTGCTCCCGCAGCTGCGGCGGCGGCATCCAGTTCTCCCAGCGCCACTGCGACAGCCCCCGGCCCCGGCACGGCGGCAGCTACTGCGAGGGACAGAGGACCAAGTACCAGTCGTGCCACACCCAGGAGTGCCCGCCCGATGGTGAGGATGGCAATTCCCAAACGCCCGAATTCCCAAACGCCCGCGCAGCTCGCGCTCCTGCTGCTCCAGAACGCCTCCGGGGATTGCTCTGCTCTCCCTTGGGTATTCGTGTCTGGGGGGAGCAGCAGCTCCCTGCTGGGGGCTTTCTGTGGCTGATGGAAGGAGTGTGGGATCCCTCCTTCGTGGCATTCCTCCTCTGCTTGCACGCTCACCACGCGCTCTCGCTGTCCTCGGCTCACTCTCACGTCTCTGCGATATCCAGGGGCAGCAGCTCCTGCCTGCTTCCCGTGGATTTCGGGCCATGTTTCACCTTTCCTTTCAGGGAAAAGCTTTCGGGAGCAGCAGTGTGAGAAGTACAACAGCTACAACTTCACTGACCTGGAAGGGAATCACTTGGAGTGGGTTCCTAAGTATGCAGGGGTGTCCCCCCGAGACAGATGCAAACTCTTCTGCCGAGCCCGAGGGAGGAGCGAATTCAAAGTCTTTGAGGCCAAAGTAAGATTCCTGGGGATGGGAATCACCACAGTGAGATTCCTGGGAATGGGAATCACCACAGTGAGATTCCTGGGGATGGGACTGACCAAAGTAAGGTTCCTGGGGATGGGAATCACCACAGTGAGATTCCTGGGGATGGGACTCGCCACAGTGAGATTCCTGGTGATGGGACTGACCAAAGTAAGGTTCCTGGTGATGGGAATCACCACAGTGAGGTTCCTGGTGATGGGACTCACTAAAGTAAGATTCCTGGTGATGGGGATCACTAAAGTGAGGTTCCCAGTGATGGGAATCACTCGTGTTTACCCCTGTCAGAACTCATCCCCTAGTTCCTGCTTGCATCCCCTTTCCCAGGTGATCGATGGGACGCTGTGTGGCCCAGAGACCCTCTCCATCTGTGTCCATGGGCAGTGCATCAAGGCTGGCTGTGACCACGTCATTGGCTCCTCCAAGAAGCTGGACAAGTGCGGGGTGTGTGGTGGCAATGGCTCCACTTGCAGGAAAATATCCGGCTCACTCAACAGATCCAAGTGAGGCACCAGGGAGAGGGTCCTGCAGGGATGGGCTGTGGGAGAAACACGAGCATCCTCTCTCATTCCCCTTTTTCTGAAGTTGTAGGCTAGGAATATATTAGGATCCAAGCCAGCATCCTCAGCTGGCTGGCACTGCAAGAGCCTGGACTCCTCCCCAGACTCCAGGGCTTAGGCTCAGTTTATTTCAGGGCAGAATTATACAAGCCAAGTAGAGCTTATTTCCTAAAATAATAACTGATATGACAGGCTCAGTACACCACTGCAAAGAAATCTGCTGCCCTAATGAGTTTACCAAACACATTTCACACCAGTGCAGTGAGTTGGACACGTATTCAAGGGCTGACGTGTGATATAAATGTTCAATAACTTTTCCCTGGGCTTGGGGGTGAATTTGATTCCTGGGACCAGGGCACTGAGGCAGCCACTTCCCTCACCCAACATCTCCCATGGCTTTGCCAAAGAGCAGAACTTAAGGCTGTTGTTGGAAAACCATAACAAAAGCCCAACAGTCCAGTTCCATGCAGCGAGGTGACTCACACAGGCAAATCAGATTTCCTAAGTGGTTTCCTTCCAGGGAACAGCTGAAATGGGGCTTCCACTCTCTGATGAGTTGTTTGTGGTTGACTAAAGGGAGATTAGCATAGGAGCAACAGCCAAGAAGAGATCCCATTAAGATCAGGGTGAGGGAGGTCAGGGTGACGGAGAGCAGAGTTTGACTCAAAGGCTTTTTTCCAAAATACTCTGAACCTAATTACTGACCGCAGCATCCACCATGAGGATCCATGGAAAATGATCCTGTGCTGGCCCCACAGTGTGAGTCACAGTGCTGAGAGCCTAAGTGAAACCTTCCCTGTGCTGTCCCTGGAGCTGTGGTGCTCCAGGGTTGGGCCTTGGCTGGCTCTGGGGAAAAATGTTTCCCTGGCATGGGAATGTCCTCTGTATCCTCCAAGGGGATTACTTCTGCATTGTAGTGGTGGCTGCAAAACCCTTCAAGAAGTGAGTGGAGCGTGCAGAGATTGCCTCCTATTCTGTTGTTCTACATCTGTACCTACATCTATATTATCTCTGTATTATCTCTGTCAATAGGTGGTGTCACCCTTCAGCATCACCAGGGACAGGCTTTCAATCCCAAACTCTTCACCATTTCCCAACACAAGGAGCAAGGGGAATTTCCCACCTAGGCTGGTAGTCACATTTGATTGCAGTGCTCACTTTCATATGTAGTTCAGAGAAATCTTCCAGCTGAGCTCCCGTCGAGCACAGCTGCAATATCTCTAACTCTTGAGTGCTCAGGGTCACAGAGGGATGGCCTCAGAGCCAGGATCCCCAGTGCTGTTCCTTACAGGAGTGTGCTCTTAGTCAGTCTGGACAAATAACCGTGTCCCTCTGCCCGTGCAGGTACGGCTACAACGACATTGTGACCATCCCCGCCGGAGCCACCAACATCGACATCAAGCAGCGCAGCCACCGGGGCGTCCGGCACGACGGCAACTACCTGGCCCTGAAGACCCTTGAGGGCAAGTACCTGCTGAATGGAGACTTTGCCATCTCAGCCATGGAGCAGGACATCCTCATCAAGGGCACCATCCTGAAATACAGCGGCTCCATGACCACTCTGGAGAGGCTGCAGAGCTTCCGACAGCTCCCAGAGCCCCTGACCGTCCAGCTGCTGACGATTGCCAGCGAGGTCTTCCCACCAAAAGTCAAGTACACCTTCTTCATCCCCAAGGACGTCCCTTTCAGCAAGCAGAAGGGCAAAGAGAAGAAGTCAGTCAACGTCATCCGACCGATGCTGACCTCCCAGTGGGTCCTGGGCGACTGGTCCGAGTGCTCCAAGACGTGCGGCTCCGGCTGGCAGCGGCGGACGGTGGATTGCCGGGATGTGGAGGGTCAAGCCTCCTCTGCCTGCAACAGATCCCTCAAGCCTGAGGACATCAAGCCCTGTGGAGACGTGCCCTGCCCTCTCTGGCGCCTGGGGCCCTGGTCCCCCTGCTCCCAAACGTGCGGCGAGGGCGTGCGGACGCGCAACGCCTCCTGCATCGACTACACCGGGGAAATCACCGCCCCGGAGAAGTGCAGCTCGCCGGGGCCAGCGCCGGCCACCACGGCCTGTGTGCTGCAGCAGTGCTGAGCCACGCTGGGCTGCTCGGAGCCGAGGGTGCCACGGGCTTCCACTGCACTGGGGCAGCACAGCAAGGGTGCCGTGGGCTCGCTCGCCGGACAAGTGACCACTCTGCAGTGGTTCATCCCCACCGCATCGGTGTCTACCTCAGAGGGGAGAATAACGGCAGCAGAACAGGGAGGAATCACTTCTTTTCCTTTCTTTCTTCCTTTTCTTTCTGGCTGGCTGCTCACAGGCAAGTTGTAACTTAAAGGGAATAATAAGCATATCTGTAGGGTGTTTCCGAAGAGCTGTCGTTCAGTGTGGTGGCAGATTGCTTTTGTAAGGTTTGCTGGGTTTGGCACTGGAGAAGATGTGGAGCCTGGTTTGGCCATCAACCCGTCCCAGCTGCAGGTCAAGGAGGTCCAGGGTGGGTGTCTTTGCTGATAAAACTGGGATCTCTTCACAAAAGGCATGGAGTGGGTTGCCATCCCCTCCCTGCAGCAGCATGGGTGTCCTTGAGCATGAGTGTTTTATCAACTGTGGGTTTCACTTGGGAGATAAATTGCTAATGTGAATGGGAGAAGAAATAAGCTGAGAGCCAGATCCTAGCATGAATCAGGCAGGAGGACAGGTGAGAGGTGTTTTCTGCTGGATTTGCAATCTACAAGGTGACAAACCTCTGTCTCCAAACACCCCCAGCATCTGTGGTCAGTCCTAGAGCTGTTACCCCACACCTCTGTTTCCCCAGCTACAAAACCAAGGCTTAACTACACCTGATCTGTCTTACAGGGCCACTGTGAGGAGTAATTAATTTTAATTCTGCAGTTCTCTGACTGTGAAATGCCTATTGAGATGCCCTCTGGAGCAGGCACTCTGCTGTGCCAATGTTTCCTTTCCCATCTTTGGCTTTCAGTCCCCTGTGGGCTCAATTTTTCAGCTCTGCAGTAATTTTGGAGATAATTCACTAACCTGGTTTGCAGCAGGAATGAGCCCAGGATCTGTAGATCATGCCAAAGCTGACCAGTGCTGCTCTGCACCTCTGCTTTCCTGGGATGTGTGAAAATGCTCAGATCTGGTGCCAGCTCCAGCCTTGCTTGAGCAATTCTCCGTCCAAAACCAAGCCTGGCAAGGCTGGAGCTGCTCTTTCCCAGTGGGAAGCAGCCTCAGCCCTCTCCCCAGCCCAGCTGCTCCTGGCCCCAGCACAGTTGGCTGTTCAGACCCTGAACTTTGCCCTTTCCAAAGCAATGGCTGGCTGTGTGCTGGCAGCAGCCAGTGCCTGGGGAGCAGGGATGGAATTTGAGAGGATTTTGCTCTTGCTGGATGAGCAATTCAGTATCTCCAGGCTCCTCTCATACCCTGCCTTGGCTTCCTTTTTGGCAGCAAAATGTTCAATTTCCAGTGGGATCTGCCTTTTTCTCATAGGAAGGGGAGGAGGGCTGGAATTTTTGATGTTTCAGATTCCCCATTCACATTTATGGAGCATATCCTTTTCCTTGCCTCTTTTGCCCCAGTGAGCCAAGCTGATGTGGAACCCTTTCCTGGTTTGGGATGGGATTGTGGGATGAGCTGCTCTGCTGAAGACAGAAACCTCACTATTTACCTGAAATATCCCTGTTTTATCTCCCACACATGATTTCTGTCAGAACCACGGGAGCTACAGCCCAGGACTGAGGATACTGAGGGCTTGGCTCCTTTTTTTTTTCAGGGAAAATAACTGAAGGCCAGCTGCAGAGTTTGGATGCAGAGCTGTTCGGGCTGTGGTACAGACCTACCTTTGGGCAATGTTCTACATCTGCTAATTAATCTCCAGGAATTTAAGTTCTAACAAATAGCTGGATGCTAAAGTCATGTAGCCTTGTGGGGTTATTTTCTTTTCCCCCCTCTGAGTCTGCAAGGGTTTTAACTCAAAGCCAGCATGTGTTTCCTCTCCAGTGTCACCAGCAGCATTTAGGATGGGTCAGGAATATCAGTCTGAGACAGTGCCAAGGAAAACGTCTGTATTTATCACACACACCAAGGGCTTTTCCAGGTTGTTTTTTTTTTTTATAATCACTGTGCAGCTGCTTCGCTGGAGCTTCCTAGATGTAAAAACTCCTTGTGGAGGGCAAATCCTGCTGCTTTTCCAGCGAGGAGGAAGGTGGGGATCCCCCCAGGAAGGGGGGGACCAGAGGCAGTGATGCTCTGTGGAGGTGTGGGTGATGCCAAGTGGAATTCCTGCCCCAGGCTTCTGTAAAAGAAACAAGTACGCTGATTTAAGTCAAAGAGGTTTTATATATTAGGATTATATATATATATATATATATATATGTATATATATATGTTTCCCTTCAGTGAAGGATTGTAGCAATGTACTGAGCCTCTTGTGTTAGGTATTTATTACAAATTTCTGTTTGGTTTTGTACAGTAGCTGTCTAGAAAGGAGAGAAAAAAAAAAAAAAAAGAAGGAAAAAAAAAAGAGATTTAAAAAGACTGTTTTAACATGCTGCTGCCACATCCCCTCTCTGAAAGCTGCAGGGAGCTTGGAGAAGGGATGTCTTTGCTCATTCTTTATCCACTCTGGTATCTGACTGGTGTTTCCCTCCTCCCTGCTGTACCAGCCAAGCTGTGTAAGCATAACAAACCCAACCAAAATTAAGCTTTGGAATTCATCTTAAGGAGAGGGGGGAAAATACAATTTTTCTGAATTTTTAGCCTCTTGTTTGTATTGGTTTTTAATTTTGAAAACAGCCTGTTTGTGGCTCTGCCTTTACCCCTTCAATAAAGGACTTCCTGCCTTTTATCTCTTTGCACTTGTCTTTATTTGCACTTTTCTCAGGACTACTTTTATCTCCATCCCAGAGAGATTCTAAATCTCTCTTTTCCGTATCTTATTGTTAATAAATGGTTCATTCAGTTTTAAGATGCTGAACCAAAATATTTCACGAGAGAATAGACAAAATCCATGGAGCCAGAATTATTCTGCAGAAATGTTGAAAGCAACTCTGTTTTGCAGATGCCTTATGAGCACCTAACTCTAATCTATACATATACACTATATCTATATATCTATTTATATACTTATATTATTACAGAATTATATCTTTCTGTGAAAATATAGAACCATATAATATGAACCATATATCACATATATTATATATATGATCCATTATAGAACCATATAACACATTGTGTGTTATGCATATATAATATATTTCATGTATACAATATATAATATTTATATTATATATATACATCATATATTATGTATATAATATACACATAATAAATTATATATTATGTATATATAATATGTATTATGTGTAATATATTATTTGTATATGATGTATATAATATATATGCATAATATACATATAATTCACATAGTATCACAGAACTCTAATTGTATTATATCTATATAGATATATAATACAATTATATAGCTATAATATATAATTATATTTATACATTATATATATTACAATATCTATTATATAGATATATAGATAATATATCTATATATTATTTCTATTAGATATATACACATAATATAGAATCCTATTACTCTGTGATAATATATTTATATACATTATATATCATATATACATAATATATCCATATATACTGTCATAGAATTTTATAACTCCATTACAATATGTAATATTAGAGTATAACTTATTACAACATTAATAATTATATTCTAGATAATGTATCTTTATATACATAATGGGTATTTTACATACATAATATATATTGTATACACACAATATAGACATCATGCAGACACAGTACACCTATATATACATACAGAATATAAATCTGTTCATAATACAATAATACAATATAACAATATAATAATACAATATGATATAATGTAATATATAATAATCGAATGTAATATATGTGATATAATATAGTCACTGTTACTAGTATTTGTATTTTAACCATTACACCACATTATTTCAATATACATTTTTATTATTATATACACCTATACATATTTTTATTATATAAAAATATAAATATACACATTTTTATTATTATAACATTCTACATGATATCCTTATTGTCTGTAAGCTGGGGATTTCCATCCTCTGGTGCAGCCAGGGAGTGATGCTGCAGAGGCTGCCTGTGCTCCCCTGCCATGGGACGTGTCCCCACCTGTCACTGTGACACAGACAGGAACACACAGCAGCACACACACAGCAGGGTTCAGGCAGAGAAGAAGAAAGGAACTCTGCAGTTTATTGTTATCTCGTATCTCTCAGTTTCTGGACAGTGCCAGAGATTGGACAGAGAAGTTCCCACCTCTCCATCTCCACTGCTCACTTGAGAAGTCCATCAGGTGATATCTTTTACAAAGGAATGCAAACATGATCCTGGTTTATCTTACAATTCATGAGAACTGACTCCACTGTACCAAACAAAACAGAAGGCTGATTTTCAGGGACAACATCCACCTTAATGGGCACGGGCACTGCTGCCACCCTATTTATAGCCAGGTGTGACACTGATCCCAGTGACTTCCCTTGGCACAGGGACAGGGCCTGGCTCACAGCTCGTTCAGGTGACAGCCTGCCCTGGCTTTTCCCCCACATTTTTACTTCCTCATTTTGCCATCACTGGGTGTGAGTTGAATAATTTCAAACAATGCCAAAGGCTTTGGGATATTACCAGGTAGGGAAGAAGTCCTTAATTAAGGATATCAGGTGTAACCATTATAATTTAACTTCAAAAAAAAAAAAAAATAAATGAGGGATAAGAAAATGAACCGTGGGGTAAGAAATAAACCGTATGGGAACATTTCTTACACTGTATCCATGATGGCACCAGAGAGACAGCAGGGACCAGCAGGCAGAGAGGGATCTCTGCAGTCCCACCAGGGGAAATCTTTGGGGTCAACCCATGGCTGAACTTCCCCAGCCTGTGTTGCACATAATGCTGCTCCCCAGTCAGGGTAATTCAATTTTTGGGCATATTTCCTCTTGAAAGGCACTTCCAAAGGATGGAGGGTGCCACAGGCTTCTCCCCCAGGCATGAACATTACCAGGTATGTGCTGACAGGGTGGTTTGCTCCTTGATCCCAGGAGCTTCTCCCGGCAAGGACTGGGCTCTCCTATCTCCAACCCCAGCCATTGCTGGATAGTTGCTCCCCCTTACACTTGTGCTAAAACTGTTTTTTATTTCAACAGTTTTCCTCTCTCCTGGGTCCATCCCTCTCTCCCCATATGGTCATGGACAGGAGTCAGACCTCTTCCAGCCTTACTTTTTTAAACTTTGCAAGGCTCAACCTCATAAAACACTCTCCTCAGCTCTGGGCTGAATTTACTATCCCTGGACAGAAGGGACCACAGTGTCCCAGCAAGGTCACCTGGTGCTGCAGCCACAAATCCATCCTTATTCCTGATGGAATCATCCCTCCTGCCACGTCCTAGAACCATAACATCCCTCTTCTGCCATTATCCTCTGCTCAGCTCATCTATCTTGGTCTTACGACCCCTCTGCTCTGTTAGATCCCTTTGTCCACACAGCTAAATCCATCCTCAGGTGCCCAAGGAAACCCCTGGTTCCTTGGCAATGGCATTTCCGAGGGGCTGTTGCAATTCAGAGCATTTTAGAAAGGTTTCTCTCTTAAATTCCTGCTTTAACCTCCTCTCCCACCAACTAGGATGCTTTAACCCTCAGCACTACACTCGCTGAGGAAAAGGAAAAGCACTTCTAGGTCTGGGGAGTACATAAACCCCAAAACCTCCCAATGTCAGGAGAAAATCCAATTTCCAAAGAGAGAAGTCAGCAGGATTGAGTTAATGCACATTAACTGAGCCCTGGAGACCAGGACAGGCAGGAGGATGGAAACAGCTCCTGCACTCCAGTGGAAAATTCAGGAGCAGGCAACAAGTCCTTGAGTGTGGGAGCAAAGATGTTTTCCCTCAGGAGCTGCTGGGTCAGGGAGGTGAGAGCAAGGCTGTGCAGAGAAGGTGTCACTTGTTTTGTTGTTAATGATGAATCCTGCCAGGAGCAGGCTCCTGGGAGTGCAGTGTCTGCTCCAAGAGCTGCTGAAGCACAGGAAAACACATCCCACGGGCTGCAAAAAGAGGGGGAACCAGCCCCCAGCCAGAAATGGCACCTTCTGAGTGCTTGAATCGGGTAAGCAAGGGAGAGAATCAAGGATTAAAGAAAGGGGCAGATCCCAGGGACGGATGGCAGAAATACCTGGGTGTTTTCAGAATGTATGGAAAAACAGAATTTCTGTTTAGATGGACAAAGGAGGCTTTAAGGGCATGGCACAACTTCCAGTCACTTCCCTCATGCTGCAGACAGGAATCCCATTGAAAGCTCTCTTTTGTTTTATGCCCACCAAATTCCAGGAGGTTCAGCCCAGGAACTCCTGAGACCCCTCTATGTCCCCGTAAACGAGCAGTAGCTGCACAGAACAGTTTTATCACTCAGGGTTTATGTTGGTGTTGCTCCATCTGTGTCCACAAACCAATCCTAGAATATTGTAAAATGCATGTAAGAGCAAATCCCATCACTGGGCAAATACCAGGAATCAGGATTTGGGATTTCTCAGCCTCTCACTGGGAATCTGCAACTCCATGAAAAAAGCAGAGTAATAAAGGACAACCCAGTCGCTTAGGAAACCTGAGCAGGTGTGAATCAACACAACTCCTCCTCTGGTTTTTCTTCTCCCTGGCTCTGGCAGTCACTGGAGAACCTCCCCAGGTATCCAGGGCTGATAAGATGTTAATAAAACAACTCCTTCCAATGAGGTCTGAGCCAGGCTGATGTGCCCCTGCACAGTGATGATGTGTGGAGTGCTCTGTACCCCAAACCTGCCAGCCTCCTGCACACGGGAGTGACTAGCTAATCACTGAATTCGGTCTTTAAAAAGAAAGTCAAGCCAGTACTTTATTTGGGAGTTTTATGGCTTATTTCCAGGTCACACGGAGCAGGTTTAAAGACTGTTGGTTTATTTCTGAAGCACAGTGAGGACACAGACCACGGCTCATTTTACTGTCTCCCTGCCATGAATTTGTGTAGTCTAGACCCATTTCCCCTCCTGTGCCAAGCCCATGACCTGCTCAGAGCAAGTTTCAAGCCAGACACGAGCATGTGTGACAACCCACAGCACTTGAGTGTCTCTGGTGAGCTCACCTGACACTTTATTCATGAAATTGTCACAAATCAGCATTTTAAAGCAATTTTTAAAACATCTAGGAAGTCAGCAAGAAAAGGCACATCAGATTCTGCATCTACAGGAAACCACACTGGCTCTGGGTTGACTAAAATCACTCAATCTACTATTTCACCATCAAACAGCCACTGATCAAGACTTTTCAGAGGTTTTTGAAGGCAAGGGATGGCAGCCTGAGGTTTTTCTGTAATCCTCTGTGATTCAGGAGTTACCATGGGTAGCCAGGAGCAGATTTCCTTGAAAGCTGTGTCTCATTAAAGTGGAAATAATACCTGCAGACATGCAATGTGCTGAAATTGGTGCTATTTTACGCTTTATACAGGAGTAGATTGCAGTGGGAGGCTGCATGTGTCAGGATTGCAAGAGAGATGCCTGGAATACAAAACCAATGTAAGAGGAAGTGAAACGAGAATTAAGCAGAGTCCAACTCTCTGCTCTGGTTCTCCCCTCAGTTTTACAAGGAAGCACCTAAAAGGGTCCCTGAGTTTTCACAACAGCTCAAGGGGAGTTTGGCCCCTTTTCTTTTTGCTGATGGAGCAGCGTGGCTTTCCCAGGGATGAGTTTCAAATTTTTTACTGCTGATTAACACTTTTGGACCATGGCCTTCAACCTGTTTCCTGCTTCAATTGACCGAGAGCTCATCACCAAAGACAACAAACCCAACCCAACCAAAAACCCTGCCATAAAGCAATCCACGGAGGAAAGGGTTGTGTTAATCCTGTTGGATTAAGCTGTGTTTACCCGAATTAGTGTAGATTTGGACCAAATTATCAGGGTGGATTAATTAGAGACTCATTAAAGTTGATTTGGATTGGTTGCAAACTGGCGGGTGGTTTGTGAGGTTTTGGGAACTGGTGCATGCACCGGGTACCCCACGTTTGGGGAGGGCTGAATGCAAGGGCCTGACATCTCATGGCTGGAGGATGCAGGAGCAGAGCACCCCGCTGTCCCGGGGGATGCCGGCCGGGCACCCCGGTACTACGGGGGATGCACGGCCGGGACACCCCGGTACACCGGGGGATGCTCGGCCGGGACACCCCGGTACCCGGGGGATGCACGGCCGGGACACCCCGGTACCCGGGGGGATTCACGGCCGGGACACCCCGGTACCCGGGGGATGCACGGCCGGGCGCCCCGGTACCCGGGGGGATGCACGGCCGGGACACCCCGGTACCACGGGGGATTCACGGCCGGGAACCCCGGTACCCGGGGGCCGCCGGGGCCCCCCGTACCCGGGGGATGCACTGTCCGGGCCCCCGTACCCGGGGGATGCAGGCGGGGGCCACGGTAACCCGGGTATGCCGCCGGGCCCCGGTACACCGGGGATGCACGCCGGCCCCCGTCCGGGGGATGCACAGGCCCGGATACCCCGTCCCGGGGGATGCTCGGACCGGATACCCCGTACGGGGGGATGCTCGGCGGGACACCCCGTACCCGGTGGATGCACGCCGGCCCCCGGTACCCGGGGAGCACGCGGAACCCCGTACCCGTGGGATGCTCGGCCTGGACACCCCGTCCCGGGGAGCACGCCGCACCCCGACCGGTGGAGTGCACGCCGGACCCCCGTCGGATCACCCCGCATCCGGTCTCTCCCCGTGTTCCAGTCCCCGCCTACTACCGTATGCTGTCCCCACACCCCTACCGGGATCCGGCCGCACCCGTTACATCATCTCGCCGGGCACCCCGTACATCTCAGCCGACACTCCCACACCTCTCGTGTCCGTGCATCCCCGGTCCCCACACCCCGCGCCCCGTACCCTCACGCCCACCCCGTCCCCGGGGTGCCCCGACCCCCGTACCCATCACGCCATTCCCCCGGTACCCATCTATCGCCCCACCCCGTACCCATGCTCGCCGGCCACACCCCGTACCCTCCCCGGCACCCCGTACCTCGATCTCCCGGTCCCGTCCCATCCCCGCATCCCGTACCCGTATCCCCACCCCGGTCCCAACTCCTCGGCACCCCGGTACCCGGGGATGCTCGCCGGCCCCCGGTTACCCGGCTCCACCGATGCACTCCCCGTTCCCCCTGGCTGCCTTCCCGTTCCCGTTCCCCCGTGCCCCTCCTCCCGTGGGCAAGGGGGGCACTAGGACCCCGTTCTCTGCCCGGGTCCTGGAACACCAGACTCCGTCCCCTCTCTGGTGGGCTGCATCAGGACCCTGATCAGCCTCCGTCGGGCGGCACTCAGACCCCCGTACCCCATTGGGGGGCACTGGGGCCCCGTTTTCCCCCCGCTGGGGCACGGCAGAACCCCGCTGGCTGCACTAGGACCCCGTCTGTCTCCTCGCTGGAGCAGTAGGACCGCGTGGAGTTCACCAGGACCCCGTGTCCCCTCGCTCTCCCCGCTCTCTCTCCCCGTGTTTCCATGTCTCCCCGCTCTCTCTAGCCGCTATCTGTCCCCACAATCTCTCCCCGTGTTTCCGTGTCTCCCCGTGTCCCCACACTTTCTCTGTCCTCTCTCTCCCTCCCCATTCTCTCCCCGTGTCCCCACTCTCTCTCTGCCCCCGTGTCTCCCCGCTCTCATCCTCGTGTCCCCCACTCTCTCTCTCTCTCTCTATTCTCTCCCCGTGTCCCCCCACACTCTCTCTCCCATTTCTCTCCCGGTGTCCCCCCGTTCTCTCTCCCAGTGTCCCCACTCTCTCTCTCTCTCCCCGTTCCCTCTCCCTCTCTCCCCCGTTCCCGTTCCCTCTCTCTCCCCGTTCCCGTTCCCTCTCTCCCCCCGTTCCCGTTCCCGTTCCCTCTCTCCCCGTTCCCGTTCCCTCTCTCTCTCCCCCCGTTCCCGTTCCCTCTCTCCCCGTTCCCGTTCCCGTTCCCTCTCTCCCCGTTCCCGTTCCCCCTCTCTCTCTCCCCCCGTTCCCGTTCCCTCTCTCCCCGTTCCCGTTCCCGTTCCCTCTCTCCCCGTTCCCGTTCCCCCTCTCTCTCTCCCCCCGTTCCCGTTCCCCTCTCCCCCCGTGTCCCGTTCCCTCCATCTCTCCTCCCGTTCCCGTTCCCCCTCTCTCTCACCCCCGTTCCCGTTCCCTCTCTCCCCCGTTCCCGTTCCCCCCTCTCCTCACCCCGTTCCCGTTCCCCCTCTCTCTCTCCCCCGTTCCCGTTCCCCCCTCCTCCTCCCCCCGTTCCCCGTTCCCGTTCCCTCTCTCTCCCCGTTCCGTTCCCTCCCCCCTCTCCTCCGTTCCCGTTCCCCCTCCCCACCCCGTCCCGTCCCCCGTCTCTCTCCTCCACCCCGGTTTCCCCGTTCCCTCCTCTCCTCTCTCCCCGTTTCCCGTTCCCCCTCCTCTCTCCCCGTCCGTTCCCTCCTCTCTCCCCGTTTCCGTTCCCCTCTCTCCCTCTCTCCCCGTTTCCCTCTCCCTCTCTCCCCGTTCCGTTCCCCCTCTCCCCTCTTCCCGTTCCCGTTCCCATCCTCCCCGTTCCCGTTCCCTCTCTCTCTCCCCTTCCCGTTCCCGTTCCCCCTCTCCTCTCTCCTCCCCTTCTCCCGTTCCCTCTCACCTTCTCTCCGTTCCCGTTCCCTCTCCCTCTCTCCTCTCTCCCCGTTCCGTTCCCCCCTCCTCCTCTCTCTCCCCGTTCCCTCTCTCTCTCTCCCCGTTCCCGTTCCCTCTCTCCCCGTTCCCTTCCCTCTCTCTCCTCCCCGTTCCCGTTCCCTCTCTCTCCCCCGTTCCCGTTCCCTCTCTTCCTCTCCCGTTCCCCCTCTCCTCCTCCCTCCCGTTCCCGTTCCCGTCCTCTCTCTCTCTCCCCGTCCCGTTCCCTGTCTCCCCTCCCCTCCCGTTCCCCGTCTCCTCTCCCCGTTCCCCGTTCCCTCTCTCTCTCCCCGTTCCCGTTCCCTCTCTCTCCCCCCGTTCCCCCTCTCTCTCTCTCCCCGTTCCCGTTCCCCCTCTCCCTCTCTCCCCGTTCCCGTTCTCTCTCTTCCCCGTTCCCGTTCCCCTCTCCCTCTCTCCCCGTTCCCGTTCCCCTCTCTCTCCCCGTTCCCATTCCCTCTCTCTCTCTCCCCGTTCCCGTTCCCCCTCTCCCTCTCTCCCCGTTCCCGTTCCCTCTCTCTCCCCGTTCCCCCCTCTCTCTCTTCCCCGTTCCCGTTCCCTCCCTCCCCCGTTCCCCCTCTCTCTCTCTCCCCGTTCCCGTTCCCCCTCTCTCTCTCTCCCCGTTCCCGTTCCCTCTCTCCCTCTCTCCCCGTTCCCGTTCCCCTCTCTCTCTCCCCGTTCCCGTTCCCTCTCTCCCCGTTCCCGTTCCCCCTCTCCCTCTCTCCCCGTTCCCGTTCCCTCTCTCCCTCTCCCCCCGTTCCCGTTCCCTCTCTCCCTCTCTCCCCGTTCCCGTTCCCCCTCTCTCTCTCTCCCCGTTCCCGTTCCCTCTCTCCCCGTTCCCGTTCCCCCTCTCCCTCTCCCCCCGTTCCCGTTCCCTCTCTCCCTCTCTCCCCGTTCCCGTTCCCCCTCTCCTCTCTCTCCCCGTTCCCGTTCCCTCTCTCCCTCTCCCCCGTTCCCGTTCCCTCTCTCCCTCTCTCCCCGTTCCCGTTCCCCCTCTCTCTCTCTCCCGTTCCCGTTCCCTCTCTCCCCGTTCCCGTTCCCCCTCTCTCTCTCTCCCCGTTCCCGTTCCCTCTCTCCCCGTTCCCGTTCCCCCTCTCCCTCTCTCCCCGTTCCCGCCGCCCGGCGCGCACGCGCGCTGCCCCGCCCCCGCCGCCGCTCGCGGTGCATTGTGGGACACAAACAAAGTGCCCGGGCGGCGCGCGCGGGAGCTCGGACGGCGGCGCGCGCGCTCCCCCCCCTCCCCCCGCGCCCCCCCCTTCCCCCGCGTGCACGCGCAGCGCGCGCGCCCCTCACGCCCCTTCGCGCGGGGGGGTCGCGCGCCCCCCCGCTCTCCCCCCCCCCCCCCCGTCCCCCCCCCCCCTCCCCCGGGTTTCCCGCGCGCCGCCCGAGGGGAGGCGGCGGCCTCCGCCCCCCCCCCCCACCATATCCCGGTCATCCCGCTCGGCCCGCCGCCTCCCGGCCCCGCCGGCATGGCCCCCAGATAGCGGCCCGGCCTCACCGACCGCCCGCAGGTAACCGGGGAGCGCGGCCGGGCCTGGCGCGGGAGGGGGCCGGTCGGTGGCGCGGCGGCCGCCGGTGCCCCTCAGGGGCGGGGGGCGGGAGGGATCCGGCCCCGGCCCCTCTGCCCTGTTTGCAGCCCCGGCCCCTCTGCCCTGTTTGCAGCCCCGGCCCGGCCCTCGCCCCGCGTTTGCCGTGCGTGCCCCGCGGCCGCGGGGCTGCGCTCCCCCCGGGGATCCCATTGCGCGGTGCACAGCCCGTGTGTCCCCCTCCCGCGGGGCCGGCTCACCCCCGCGCCTCGCCGAGGGTTCCCGGGCCGGGGGGTGTCTCCGGTGCCGGTGTTCCGGGGTGTCACCTTTCTCCGGGGCTGTCCCCTGCCCCTTTTGCTGGTGTTTGGGGGTGTCGCCTCCCTCGGGGATGTCCCCTGCCCCGCGTGCCGTTGTTCGGGGGTGTCCCCCGCCTCGTGTGCCCGTGTTTGGGGTGCCCCTGGGCGGTGCTCTCCCCTCCGGGCTGTCCCCAGCCCCGGCGGAGCCGCAGTGGCTGCCGAACCCTCTGGGCTTCCACACCAACCTGGAGTTCCAAGGGGGTGGGGGGGAACTTGTGTTGTTTCCTGCATCCCAACGGGATACCTGCTGCCTCCAGTGCCGGCCTATGGGAGGAAACAGAGGGATTCCCACTAGCCGTGAGGCACAGCTCGCTGTCCCTTTGTTGTTGTTTGTTTTTTTCCCTCCAACAGCCCCTTCTGCATATTCCTTAGTGTCCATCTGCCAGGGTCTGCTGCGCTGCCTCTGTGGCCACGCACCGTGAGGGTGTCACAGTGCTCATCTGCCAAGAACTGCTGCGTGTTTTTCTGTTCTCCTTCCATCTCTCCAGAGTCATTTTTCTATATAAACATAATCAGCAGATTCTGGGAGGGTATAATCTGTTTCTTGCTTGCCAAAAGCCTGTTGTCTGCTTTAACACGCACAGGGTACTGGTGCCTCCTGAAATCTGCTGTACCTGTTTCCATGCACACACATGGAATGAACTCCCAGCTTGGCCAGCACAGCCTGTTAAATCCCACACCTCCGGGAGCTCCTGCCTGTCTCTAAAAGCCGCTGAGGTTTTCCCCACCCACAGAGACACATCCTCCTCCAAAGCCCACGGGCTGACTCCTCCAGCCCACCTCCTGTGCTGTGGTGCCCACTGACGGGGATGTGTCTCCTCCTGCACACTCGCCAGGGTCATCCCGCTGGTTTCCTGCCAGACACCGCTGCATCCTGCCCTGGGTGTGTCTGCCCCCCTCAGGGAAGGGGCAGGCCAGCAGCCTTGCTGCAGGCAGGCATTTCTCACGCGCGTGGAGGTTTCCCCCGTGTGTCCTTTCACGTCTTGGATGTTCCCACAGATGCCCAGTGCCAGCTGCTCCTGGGCTTGCTCCCATCACCTCCCCACTGCACATGCCAGAGGGGTCACCCCTGTACCCATCTCTCATCTCTTCTTGGCTGCCTGTTACATCTCGTGTGGCTGAAACTTCCCCCCTTTTCCTTCCTGGGCCCTGCTGACCCTGCAGGGGGAGACTCTCAGGTTGAGCCTACCTTGGTTTTTGCTTTGACTTTGGGGTTTCCTCTGCTGAGCAGTCCAGCAGAGTAAAATCAAGTAGTCTCTGTACTCCTAGGTATCTGCACATCCCACGGGTCTAAAATACCATCAGTTTCTCTTTTTCTGGTCATATATGTAATTTGTCCACTCCAGGATTTTTTTCTGAGAGCCTAGAGCCCCTTGCAGTGCCTGAAGAGTTTCCAGGAAAGCAGGAGAGAGACTTTCAGCAAGGCCATGGAGTTACAGGACAAGGGGGAATGGCTTTAAATGACAGAGGGCAGGGTGGGATGGAATATTGAGAAGAAATTCTTCTCTGTGAGGGTGGGCAGGCCCTGGCACAGGCCCCTGGATCCCTGGGAACATTCCAGGCCAGGCTGGACAGGGCTTGGAGCAGCCTGGGCTAATGGAAGGTGTCCCTTGGTCTAGTGGAAGGTGGCCCTGCCCATGGCAGGGGAGTTGGAAATGATCTTTAAGGTCCCTTCCGACCCAAACCGTTCTGTGATGTTTCTAGAATCATTATTGTCCTCATCTGATACTCTGGGTTTGCCGTACCCCCATGGGGAGTTTCTCAGATTCCCTAGTTACACTTATACCCCTGCTTTCTTTCTGTGCTTCTGCCTGATAGGAGGTTTTCCCTTTTCAATTTTTTTATTTTCTTTATTCTTGGGGTGTATCCCCCAGGTATCCACCTGGCAGCTCTTCCTGAGGTCGAGGTGACCCAGGCCCCTCCTGAGCTGACCCCTGACTCCAAGCTGGCTGTTCCCATCGATGAGGCGATGGGTGTTTGGCACATGCAGGACACGCCTGTGGCACTGCTCTGTGCGCCCTGCAAGGTGATGCTGAAGGGAACAAGTCCTGTGCAGCAGGTCACAGACCAGCACCCAGGAGACTCTCAGGGAATTGGGAGTGCAGTGTGCTTCCCTTCTGCCCTCGAGGTCTCCTAGTGCAGTGTGGTGTCTGCACGTGCGGCAGTCCAAGGCGTGATGAGCCTGGGGACCTTGCCTGGCTTTAAGTGCAGCTATTCAAGGAGGTGGAGCTGAACCTGGGAGCTCAGACACAGCTCTCCCAGTGCAAATGCCTCCATTGATGTCCAACTGTTTATTCCAGGAACCAGTTACAATGCTCTAAGTGCCTCTCCCTTGGGACTACTTCTATTTAAACAGCTGGTTTTAATCCAAAGCTTTAATTGGTGCTAACACTCCAAGCAGTCTCCTTCCATGGGAAGGGAATTTCCAGCCCCACTTTAGTCTCCCCAGGTAGATGATGCATGGATGCTGAGGGAGGATCATGCCTGGGAGGTTTTGCCCTGGTTTTGTTTACAGGGTGGGAGAATTCCTGCCTCTGTGACTGCGAGGTTTGGAGGGCAGAGACTGTCCTTATGTATTCTTTCTGCAGTACGTAAGAGGAGTAGTCAGAGAGTGAAACTGAATCCTTGCCATGTTTGTTGCAACAGGAGGTTAATCATAAACTCTGGCACTTTCCAAAGGGGTGGATGCATTCTGCAGCATTGGTGGAGAATTGTGCTGCTCGCAGGGTCTGCTCAGCTGTTGGCCAAGAGGATCAAAAGCAGAACGGCTTCCCCCTGTCTGCGGCTGACCAACCACCCAGACATTGGTTTTGCTTGTATCCCATGACTTGCTGGAAGGAGATTTTGTATCTTTATGGCCTTTCCATGAATGTCTGTGTGGTGTTTGTGCCTGGTGAGGTGTTTGTGTGACCAGCACCAAGTCTTGGGTCCTTCACGTTTGTGCAGGGTATTTCACATCAGTGTTTCACTGGCCTGATCCATCATTTCTGGTAAACTTGGTTTTCAGTGAGCTTTGAGAACATCTGAGTGTATTCCTAAAAGAACATCTGGTGATATATGTAGCTTCACTCCTTTTAGGAATTGTAATCCACTAGCTTAAAGAAGAAGAAAACCAAGCTGTGACAGAGCAGTGGTGCTTTTGCTGGCATGTGACGAGGAAGGAGATGTCCCCTGACGTAGAAGGGATTGTCTGTTGACATTCTTCTCCCTCTCCCAGTTATAAGTAGGTTATCCCCGCTCAAATTATGCAACTGTGCAGACAGCCAGACTTCAGGAATTCCAAATACTTCAATGTGTCAAGAGCTGACTTCTAAATTAAATGCCACGGTTGCAGAGCGTGTTCACAGTCTGTCACTTGAAATACGACATCAATCTTGGAATCGCATGTGGCTGAGAAGGGGCAGCAACTTAATTGCTTGTTTCTTCCAAGAGGTGTTGTGTGAGGGTGCAGGAGCCAAACTGGGTGGGAGCTGTGCCTCTACCTGTGACAGTGTTTGCATATGGAAGTCAGTTACAAGCAGAAAAAACCCCACTGAAAACATTGATTTATGTAACAAATTGAAACTTCATTCTCTGTGGCCACGGCTGTTGCCTCAAAGATGCAGTTTCCAGCATCTAGATCTAATTAAATAGTTGTGTGCTTATTGCTAAGTAAACATAGGAGTCCATCACTCTTCTTGCCTTGGAGAGCAAATTGATTGTTCTGATGGTTTCACTGGATGAGAGCAGGTGTCTAGGACTGCTTTGTGCAAGGTGCTGAAATGAAATGGTGGTGGTAGGAAATGAGCTGCAAACCTGATAAAATGGGGTGACAGGAAATGTAAATGCACAGCATTTCATTCAATTCTTACATTCCATTTAATCAAGTTAAGGAAGTGACTTAAACTGTGCATTATTTGTAAATAGTGCTCTTAATGCATTCCACTTTAGAGCTGGGGAAATAATTCTTTCACATGAGCAGGTTGAGCAGAGGACGTGAGCGATGGGATAATAAGGGCTGCAAAAAGTGTGTTGGGCTCAGCGTGTGGTGTGTGACAGTGGCCAGGAGTCAGTCACTGGGGAGAGTGGAGCAGCAACCCCGGGCAGCTCAGTCATCAGCCCCAGCTGCTGGCAGGGGAGGGTTTCGGGGTGGCCTGAGCAAGAGGGGCTGAGCTGGCAGTGCCTGTTGGACCTGTCCTGGAGGGAAGTGCCTGAACATTTCAAACAGTTTGTACCTGGAGCTCCCACAGAATACCCTGGGTCGAATCCCTCAGCTTGGACAAAAATAACACCTCTGGGCTTTTTTGCTTCTTTTTAAACTGTAGTCTCATTGAGTCCCTCCTACTTTTTGTAGAAGAAGAAAGAATCTTTTTTTGCATCAGCACCTACCTCATTTGTGATTTTACAGGTCTCAGTTTCCTCTCTCTGGGTTATTTTCCTTTTCCAAGCTGCATTGTCCCAGTCTGTTTAGTACATCTGTCTGTGGAGGCTGCTCTACATCACTTTGGGTTTTCTTTTCTTTGAGCTCTGCTATGTTTTGGGGTGATTTGGCCACATTTGTTTGCTTGCTTTACCCAAGAAGACTGAATAAAGGGAGGTGTGCTTTCTAATAAAGGGATACTTCGTCGCTCCTAGTATTATATTATATATAAGTATATACTCCTAGTATATAGTGTGGCAACACTATAAACGTTTACTAGGTGTAGTGTTTTATATTCAAAGTACAAATGAACACAGTAATCATAGTGATATTGTGGTGGAAATACAGACACTGAGGAAGATCATGATTTATAAATACAGCTACAGATGGCTGTCGATAAGGCATTTTGTATTTGGATATTACCAAGAGAGCATTATGGAAAAAACTACAGTTGTGGTGGATACTTGCCAGAGTTAAGTTGGAAGGCACTGGAAGCATGAATGTCCTGTCCTGTGGAGACCTAAGAGTCCCAGAAATTACTGGTGGATTTGGGAATAACTGATGGGTTAAGGGACACGTTGCTCCCTTGTTAGGGGCAGATATTGACACTGTCGAAGCTCTGTGGTCTGACAGTTCCTGCAGTTTTCTTTTCAACATCTTGTTTTGGTATTTTTTAAGTGGATAAATACCCCTGTTTTGAAATACCTACTGTGAGAGGTTTCTGTAAAATGTTAGTAAAGATGCTGGAGGTTTAAACACAAACCACAAAACTCTCCTCATGCCCAGCACAAACCATGGATGTGGCCATACAAGGGCAGACAGCTCCAGCCTGTGCAGTTGTGCTCACCTGATAAAATGATTTGTGGATAAATACAAGGACTTTTAAGTTTTGGAGCCAAGAAGAACTCCTTTTAGGCATTTATCTGCATAAATGAGTCATTAGGAAAATAAAGGTACACACAGTGCTGAAAGGGTGATGACACAACCACATTCCTGCCTTGCTTGAACTTGTTGCGGATTCTTTCTGGCTGCTTCCGCTGGGAAGGTGCCTGGTGCTGCTGTGGCTGTGACACCTCGGCTGGCTGGCAGCAGTCCCTGCTGGCTGCATCAGCAGGCACTGCTCTCCTCTGCATCCCGCGGGCTGTGAGACCTCGCCTTGATCTCTCCCTCCTGCTCTTTACCGAGCTTTTTCTTCAGCGTTGCTTCCAGCGCTGGGGGTGTTAATGGGGCTGCTGTGCTTCAGGGAGAGTTCACATTTGCATTGCCCTTCAGGAAAAAAAAAAAAATATTTATTACAGTTAATGTGGATTTCATGAGGGTGTAATGCTTCCTGGAGTAAAAGTGAGAAGAGAAAAGCTGTCATTTTGTGTAATAAACGGGAATATTTCAAACAACCAGTCAGTTGACAGGTAAGCTTTGTGCTGAACTAGTACAAGCTAGCACTTAGCCAAATTTGGTTGTGACAAACCTGCTGGTTGTGGTATGCCTTCCAGAGCCTTATTTCTGTCAAAGGAGGAGACAAGGCAGTCGTTTCCAGGGCCAGCAGGGAGCACAGTGACGTGGGAGGCTGGTGGAGAGGAGGGGCTCTGCACTTTGGTTGCCTTTGGTGTAATGCCCCCCTGATTTTGCCTTGGGGGAAAGGAAAAAATAATGTGTGGAGATGCACAGATAGGGGAGTTTTGTTATTTTTGTCTTTTTGACTCTTTTAGAGGAGTAGTGCTACCAAGAAAATCTTGAGCCATACTGCTTTTCTGTGCCATTTTTCCCGATATTTCTTCCACATGCCATCACCAGAAAGGGCGTGGAGATTTTTGCTTTTGTGACTAATTTGGGAGGCTGGCTTGAGTAGTCTTCTTCATGTATATTTTTCCCAACTTTATGTTGATATGCTTGCAGAGTTTCTGAGAGTGAAGGCTCAAATGCTGTGGGTAGCCATGGTAAAACAAGAAAAAATAGCTTTCTGGAATTAGTTTAAATTAGCTGGTTGCTGCAGTTGCTGCCATGTGCAAATGAAAGTAATATATGGACATTTTTTGGCAATTTTCAGTGCTCAGAAGTGTTTAATATTCAATTGGAGGGTTTTGTTCTGTTGTTAAAGACCAAGGACTATAAAACTGCAGCCTCACTTTTTATTACAGAGTGGGAAACGGTCATCTAACAGCTTTCCTGCACTACAAAATTTGGGAAAAACTTAACCTGATTTTGCATGGAGCAAAAGTATAAAAAAGTTCCTGAGATCACATAAAAATTATGCATGAACACTGCCATGGAAAGCATGGTTAGATTTGAATGTGCCTTAGGGCTGTAACACATCAGTCCCTTCACAGTAAGCTGATTACATTCTGAGACACTTCCCTGCAGAAGGATATCATGAGTGCTCAATTCACTTGTTGCTTTTACTCTATCAAAAAAAAAAAAACAAAACAAAACACTAAAAACCCAAAAAAGTGGAGATTTGTTTCATTTGTTGATGGCACATTTAGTAGTTTGAGCATGTGTTTTTCTGGGGAATTGGTGAAAAGCAAAAGTGCAGGGTAGTGAATCTGCTCTGTCTAGTGGAATTCACACATCAATTTTTATTATGAGAATGAAGCTCATTCAGTGTGGAACAAAACCTTTTCACATTGCTGTTCATATTGTTAAACAAGCCCCAGTTTTAAGTGCTGTCAGAAATTTTGCTTTTATGTGTTATATGGATTGCTATCATGAGATTCCTACAATGCAAAGTTTGAAGCGCCAGAGGCTGGGGAAGGTGGCATTTGTCTGCTTTGCTTATTCAGCCATGTGAAAGCTCTATTAGGCACATAAACTTTCTGCACTACGCTGCAGCTTCAAAAAAGCAACAAGTTAAATCTGGGTCCTTTGAAGTAGTGAATGGTAACATTCTGTTCTCCAGAAGTGATGACTTCAAATGATCACACCAGAACTCAAAAAGCTGTCATGGCTGAGGAAAACAAGACAATTCTCCCCAGATCAATCTTATTTCAGAGCATCACTGTTGCATGAAACACGGGGTTTGTTGGAGCCAGCAAGCTTCAGTTTTGTAGAAAGGTAGAGAGTCTGAAAAAGGGACATAAATCTTCTTTTTCTCTCTGTAAATGATCTCAGGAAACATCTTACTGCTGCAGAAAAGGAGTCTGTGGCATCAGATGAGTTTGCATACAGCAGCACTCCTGGCCTGCCCTGATTCCTGGGAGCTCTGCTGTTAGTTAGAGCTGAGATTACGAGCTGGGTGCTGCTCAGTGCCCTCCATGTGTTCCCTGTCAGTTCTGTGTCCCTGCTGAAACCTCACCTGGTAAAGGAAGGTGCTCTGAAAGATCTGAGCACAGTTTGCTTTCCAGACACTTTCAGGGACAGCTGCACAGAGAAGAAAAATACCCCAAAAATACCCCAAACCCCCCTTCTGGAGACTCTTTCAGGAAGTTAAAATAGATACTGACAAATACCTGGCAAGAAATTAGGCATTGCAGTAGGCTGGTGTTCTGTGTGCCTCTTCCTTAGCTGTTAATTTAATTTAACAGTACAGAGATCTCACTCACTTTTAACTCATTAGATTCCAGTTCACAGCTCAGGTCCATTCTAGCTCCCTAATGTATCACATCAAATGTTAAATTCATGCTGTTGGATTTCCCCTGAATTTTGTTCTGGTCCTGGGAGTTCAGTTCTCAGTCATTTGATTTTGTGTGTTGTGCTGATAATACACCTTAACCTTTTGATCAGCATTTTCTGAGCCAGTGTCTTGGAGATTTTTGCTAAAATAAGTGCTGAAAACACTTCATAGGTGAATTCTTCAGTCTGTTATCCAAGTACCTGAATTGCTTTCTTTCAGCCAGCTCTTTACCTTCAGTTTGTCTGCTCATCTCTGTGTTTTCACTAACAGCTCTATTTGCCATGCTAGTCAAACATTTAATGAAGTTCTCATCATAGCTGGCATTTCCCCTTTTTCTGAAAAATACATTATCAATTCAGCTTGAGACACTTTAACTTCAGTAAACACAGGTGGTATCCCAATTTCTGTTTGTTTTCTTATTCTTCATTCTTTTTTTTTCTTCAGTTTGTTTTCATTTGGCTGGATTTCTGTACTTGTATACAAACACCTGCAATCATGTATCTTTGAGAGATGAAAACAGCTCTATATTTTTAATAATCAGACCTTGTACACTAAATATTTGAGAAACAAAATTATCATAGTGCTAATGTTGCCAAGCTTATTTGCAGGTGTGCACCACAAAAGGAGTCAGTCTTTGAGCAGTCATGTCTCTTCTCCTGAAACACTGACACCTTTTCCCTGAGAATTAAAGTAGCACTGTTTCATCACGGCAGTTCCTAATGGAAACACTTTTAGACTGGCTTCTAATGAAAGGAGTGGCAACATGTTTTACACACCTACAGCATGACATTTAATCTGCAAGTTTTATCTGGGCCAGGAGTCGTAGCTATGCTTTAATCTTGCTGCACTAATCCAGCACACTCAGTGCCTGCGTTCAGAGGCCAGGTCGGCTCCCAGTGATTCCCAAGTGTTTGGGTTCCAGCTGCTGCCAGCTCGCAGCTTTTGCCATCACTCAGGAGGGGCTGTGCTCAGCCACGACCATTTAGAGCTGTGCAGATGAATTTCCATTGCCCTGGAGCCAACGGGAGCATTTAGCAGTTGAAGCTTCACTATGGACAACTCCAATTCCAGCCGTGTGACATTGGTGCAGTTAATAATGTCCCCATTTATCTGTGTATTGGTTTTCCACTCTAGACCTGCTTCATGGCAGCTCTGAGTCCATCAGCTGCTGAGACCACGACTCTCATTTGCCTGAGACATAGCTGATGTGCAATGCCTGCCATAAAAATTAAAAAGAGAGGACTGAAATAGGATTAAACTCTCCTGCCAATTTAAGATCAGACAGGAGAAAGTCTTGCGGGCCCCTTCCTGTAGGCCATATATAAGGGTAGATAAGGGACAAGAATATATCTAGAAGTGGCATTTTAATGAGGAAATGACAAGCCAGAGCTGCAGGAGAGTCTGCTGCAAGTATGTGGCTGCTGGTGAAGTTAATGAACGTGGCCTTGGAATCTGTAATTATTACAGACAGGCAGATGAATGCTTAATTCTGCCAGATGGGAGAGCTCCACTCAGAGTTCCAGGACAGGCCTGGGGGTTTCAGACTGATACACTCTGCAAAAACACTCTGGAATTTGCATGAGCCCAAAGAGGTAAGTTCTGTGCCTTGTTCTGTCCCATCACTGGGAAGTTTTTGAAGGGTTGTGGAGTCCCTGTGATGCCCGGTTTGGCTGCACACGTTTCCATCCTCTGCTGTGTGCTGGGCTCTCCTCTGCAGGCTGTAATTCCTCTCCTATCAGCCTGCTCAGGCTCTCTTTAATATCTCCTTTTATACTGTCAGAGCACAACTGCTGAATTTTTACATCCAACTCCTTAATTAGCCATGCAAACGACTAAACAGGAAAACAAACACAAATCCCTAAGATTTGTTGTGCTTTGCCTTAAATGTAGAAACGGTGACTCCTGAAAAATATTCATTGTTTAACTAAAGGTTTTCAGCTTTTTCTTTGCTGTGACCTCACAGTACAGGAACAACAGCTCTGTGATACACTTTGTGTTGGTTTTAATATTCTAAAATAAAAGTAGTAGACATGTATATACCTCTTTTTCATCACAGTAGATGTTTTGAGGGGAGAGTTGACTTTTATATGCTCAGGCAGTCTTGTGATGTGAGGAAGACTTTGGTCGTCTCAGTTTGGAAACTGTAAAACTTTTCCTGGAGTTTTATAGTTTTGAATGAGGTATTTGGAATTAAGCAAATGTTTCTGATTTGTTCTTGGTCTGTTTTGCTTTAACAGCAGCTATTTTGCTTAATATCCATGGTGTAAAAATACCAAAATCCTGCAAAACCATGGAGGAACAGGAAGTACATGCTAGGGTGTTGGTTGTCCATCTTTTGGCAAGGGAAGTTAAATCAAGTAGCAGGAAGGTGTAGAAGTGGATTGCAAGGATGGTGCAGTGTCTGCCCATACATCACACCTTGCTGCTGGTAAAAATTAAACCAGAATGCCAACATAGGAGGATTTTTTTTTGTCTCTCTTGTGTAGGAATATGCATTGAAAATTTAATTAGATAAACTTTTTTCACAAAGCTAACAGTGATGAAGGCATTGTTGCCAAAAGCAGAGGCTGGTTTGAGGGTAGATTGCAGGGGTGGTGTGTGCCTGGGAGCCTTGGCCCCTCCAAGAGGAGGGCTGTCAGCTCCTGCCTTCAGCACTCAGCTGAGCTTCCACTCATGCAAACCAGGCTGAGATAATCTGTGCTCTTCTGCTTGGGGAAAGTCTGTTGGTACTGTTCCCTTAAAATGTGTATGTAAATGTTTTCTAATTTTATCCTTTCAGAAGTGTTCTGTTGCAGCTGACATCCCATCTCCACTTACAATAAAATCGTTTTGTAGAGCAAATTGATGGCTTTGGCACCCCACTACTTGTCTCAATGCCTTCACCAGCCCTGAGAATTAAAATGCACCTACTAGATTTGCATCATGCAAATGCATTTTTCCACGATCTGAGTCAGTTTTTTCCTATGCCCATGAAAGATTAATGTTTTTGATAGCAGTGACAGTGTGAGTCAGAGCTGTAACTGTGAGCTGGGGCTTTGCCATGGCCACACACATCTGCTTTCTCCTTGTGGCATGGTACAGTCAAAGCTTTTGGGTCTTGTTATTCCAGGGTTTAATTTGGGGGAAACTGAAGAGATCTGTAAGGAACAGGAAACATGTATTTCATGGGCACTCTGAGCCTGTCTTTTTCCTGAGTAATTATTTTGGAAGAGGAGCTGTTGGATGCTTTTCGCCTTGTCCTTTGCAGAGGAACCTGCTCCTGGTCTGTTGGAGGACTTGCAAAAAGAAATATTGAAGAAATAATTGTGTGCTTTTGCCCTTACCTCTTTCCTGCCCTCAAGAGGTTTACCTTGGTTGCTTCCAGAAATGGTGGTGGACCCTGTCACAGCTCAGGATTTCCAGATGTCCAAATCTTTTCAGCAATTTCTTGTGAAGAGTTGCAGCCTTGGTACATTGACTTTGTAAACCTCAGCTCTCACAAGAAACTTGCCTCAATGCTCACAAATTCATTTAGAATTGGGGGATGAGAGTAGCTTATTGTCATGATGCAGTTCCTGGGAGTGATAAACATTCAGAGCCTCTGATAATTATGATGGTTATTTACATTGACCTGGATCAGTTGGAGCATGGCTGCTTCCTGACAGTGTTTCAGTCTCCCTCCATGGAGCTGGTCTGGTTCTGGAATACTGCCTGCCACCCTTCAGCAGCAGCTTCTGCTAGGCTATACCTAAAATTTAGGAAGATCTACAATTTGGGAAGTCTCTTTGCCATGAGTTTTTTAGAGGAAGAGGTAGCTGCTTATGAATCAGTTTGCCACTGTAGTATCTTTTGAAAGTGCTGTTGTGAAAAAAAAAAAAAAAATTAGGTGTGGAACAAAGGACCAGGCTGGGGGTGAGTAAATGCTCTCTGTGAGCAGCACTAATGGTCCTGATGTCAGTGGCCTCAAAAGCTCTGGCACATGGATTTGTCAACAGTCATGTGCCAAAACCCCAATCTTTACAAAATGTATGGTCTTGTCAAATGCAGTATTTTTGGAGTACATTGGGAAAGCACGACACACTCTTTATGTGCCTTGTGCTGTGAAAGGGAGCATTAACTGCTAACAATAAATAGGTGGGTTGTAGTTTTTCAGCTTTCAGTTTCAGTGAAATTGCTCTTCCATTCCAGCTCCCCGGTGGAGTTCTCTGGAGTTACTTACCTGTCATCAGCCACTCTTGGCTGGGCAGACAAAGATCTCCCAGGGGTCTGCTCAATGTGCAGCTTGAGCCCTGGCCAAGGACCAAACACCTCCAAACCCTTGAAAACAGAAGGTGCCTGAGGATTGTCCTCTGCTGAGAAGCTGGGAGGAAGGGACACAGGGGCAGGATCAGTGTCCTGGGGTATTTCAGTGAAATGGTTTGGAGTCAGTCAGAACCAGTCAGAGTCTGGCTCCTGAACTGAGAGCCCAAGGACTGGGTCAGGTGCTCCCAGTTTTTTGCAGGATATGGCATCACCTCACTCCCAGCTTGGCATCCCTTTGAGGTTTAACATAACGGTGATTATGCAGTAGCTCCTTAACACTGGCTCCTTTGTGCACTCACGGTTTGGAATCTGCTCTCCTGGAGGAAATTGAAGTTCTCAAGCCCAGCATACTTCCCAGAATGGGTCATTTCCCTGGTCCATTCACCCACTGCAGCCAGAGGTTACAGGTTTGCATTCCAGAGATTCCACAGCTCCAAAGTGAATGCTCCACACTGATGTCACTTTGAGCACAGAAACCTCGTGTTTGTCTCTTTTACATGAATACTGTCAGGCTTGGCCTTGCTGGGTTGAGGTCAAACGAGGCTTACTAACCTGAGTTAAAATATGATTTAAAATAAAGTTTAGAAAGTGCTGTTGGTTGGTTTGAAACTAGAATGGTGTGGTATCTGGCCAGCAGTTTGTGAAGTGAAGTAGGGCAGGATTCATAGTGGAGACAGTACCTTTTATTAGGCCAGCTGCTGTTGGGGAAACAGATGTGTGTTTAGATAGAAATAGAAATAGCAGACTTGTAGTTTGTTCTGATTGAAGCAGTTGTTCTGATTCAATTATGAACTTAATTACACTTAATTATACTGAGCAGTTAATTTGAGGGAGTGAGGGGTGCTGGTACCTGTGTACTGCAGCAAGATGACAGAGATAAAATGCTCCAGGTCACATGTTTATCCCCGTGGAAGATTTATCTGTCTGGACTGTGGCTGTTGATGGAATGCTGCTCTAACCAGTACCCAAGGAGTGATCAGCATTAGAAATAATAATATAAAAAACCAACCAATGACCTGATTTACACCATGGGCTCACAGTTGGATGAAGGTATCTGGGGGCTGGTTAGCACCAGGGTGGGAATTTCCTGATCCTTTTGAGGACTTACGTGGCTACAAAGTGGTATCAAGTGTGTTGGTTTCAGTGTTCAGAAGAAGTTGGTGTTTTCATGCTGTAAATTGCTACAGGTCAGGATACAGAGGTTAAAGGTAGGGTGGTGGTTTTGTGGTGCTAAAAATGGCTTTTGTTTTGTAATGATGTGACTAAGTGAGAAACTGAGTGTAAACAGCTCCTGAATTTGATTCACTGACTCTACTAAAATATTATTTTAGATACCATGTTTCAAACCCAATGATTTGAGCCATAGCATTAGGCAGCAGGTGAACAGGAGCTAAATTTTGTGTACATGGAAGTAGATAGGTCGGATAAGCAATATTTTTCAATTCCAATATAGTTCCTTTTCCATTCACAGTTTCACTACATTATAACATTACACTTACAGTGTACAGTTTTATCTTTGCTGTTTCTAAGCTCAGAAACTTGACACCTGTTTAATCCCAAAGCAGTGTATGTGCCATGGTAGCTGTTGCTAAAACTTGCATTTCAGTAGCCTTGAAACAGTGCTGAGCTGAGTTATTCCAAACTACTTAAAGGTCAGATCTTCATTAGTGCTCCTAGGAGTCAAAAAAACCCAACCAAACAACTAATTTTCAAATTAATTATACAATGCCTTTGGTACAGTAGCACTTCCCTTCAGCCTGCTTTTGGCTAATAGTGGACAAAATTGTCCTTGCTCTGCATGTCCTGAAGTGCTCACATTTGAATTCTCACCTTGCTGAGGGGTGCATGCTGTGATGGTGATTCCTCACATGTTCCCAGGCTGGAAGAACCATTCTCTCCAACTGTAAATATCTGTGGCAAGGTTAAATACAGCCTGTTAAATATGGATTGAAGTATCCCACTGTGAATATTTTTAAGACTTGTGAAAGTGTCTTTGAATTTTGCTGTTTCTCTGGAGGTTTGAGATGTGTTGTGGGCCAGGGTGTGTGTGCCCAGAGGATGGGAGGAGGAGCCCCACTCTCTGTGGTACCATCCCTGCTCCCTGCCTAGTTGGTTTGTGGCTCCAAAATCAACAGTTCTCCAGCTCCAGCCCACTTCCCACTTGGTTTAGGTGTGCACCTTGGGGTGCCCACCCCAGCATTCCCAAGGGTGTGGGTATATTTAGCTCTTGGCTGTGGCATCCTGCACCTCATGGTGCAAGAGCTGCTGTCAGCGACTGCTGCCAGTGGGAAATAAGAGCTGACAAAGTGTTATTTGGAAATGGTGATGATCCAGAGCTGATGGACTGGGGCTGGAGCTGTAACAGTGCAGCCCTTTACCCTCTCAGGTCACTGTGAATTGAGTGCAGCCATAAAAGTGCCTTGTGCCACTGAACCATTGAATAACGTGGCTGTGCTTTAGCACGCTCGTCTTTCCATGTGGAAAATACTTTCATACTGTTTAAATTAACTTCTAAAAATATTTTATGTTTTTACTACACCATTAACTGTAAGGAACTGATATTGCTCCTCCTCCTCAGCCTGACCCTTTGGATTTTCCTGAAAATAGCATGTGTGTGTGTGCATGCTCCTTGTTCCCACTGAGGCCTGGGTGGGAGCCACTTGTTTGAACGGAGGTGTCAGTGCAGTGAGGGTGAAAGTCATTTTACAGAAGTGATTTAACAGAGCAATATCCCACACTTGTGGCAGGAACACTGCTCCTGTAATAAATTTAAATCAATTTATTGCACGTCACTGAGTTCCGCTATTTTATTTTAAATTCTGTAACTAGATCAAGGTCAAGGAAGCAGAAGATGAAAGGAGAAGGGGAAAGGAAGCTGGAAGAGGGGAGAGGCAGCAGGAAGGGGGGAGCAGGACAAGGAATGGTTTCGAGCAGGGCAGCAGAATGGAGCTCTCACGTTGGCACTGGAGGACTGAGCCTTCCTTGTTCACAGAGCCGAGAGGAAACGGCCTTGTCTGGTGGGCCTGTAGGAACTGGGAGGGTTCTCTGGGGTGTTTCTCCTTGTTTATAGCAGTGTATTGCTGCTGTCTCGAAATGCCAAACAATCCATGGCTAGTCCTTGTGAATGGATTGTTGTAGGAGCTGCTGAGCAGGAGTGCTTGTGGACTTCTGATGTGCCAAGGAGCAGCTGCAGCCCCCAGGATTTCAGAAGGAAGGGTATCCAAAGGCCTTTTTGGAGTATGCTGTTACAAGATTTTGCTGTAGTGTGTTGGTCTGAGATCAGTGAAATATGCTTTTCATTTGATTCATGCTGGAGAACAAACAGTTTGGATATCCAGATGCCTCTTGAGGTCAGACCATTTTCTTTCAGTGAAGGGAATGTTTTGCTTGTGCTTAACTTCTTCCTCTGCACCAGTGTGAAATTTCAGTTTTAAACCCAAATGGCCCTTACAGTTTCCACCAGACTTTATATATATTATCAGGTGTTAGCTAATCTGTTCTCTTGAACAGTTAGTGTTCTTTTGTCTGCAAAGGTTTGAGTATCAAAAGTGAAAACCCAGGAACAAGAAGCAGCCAAGTGTAAATGTCTGTAGAACCAGGTGGGCTGTGACAGCTGCTGTTTCAACGTGTCACATTTGGGGTAAGTTGTTCCACACTTGCAGTTGCTCTGTGAAGCTCCACGTGAGCCATTTGCCAGCATGGAATGTTTTTTGACATGGAAGAAAAAGAAGGATGATGTGCAAAGCTGGCTGACTCCAGGAACAAACCAAACACAACAATGTTGTTGATGTTTAACCGCTGAGTTAATTCTGTGTTGTTAATTGTATGAGGCATGTACAACAGAAAACTTCCATGGAGGCTTGGAAAGGGCTTAAGCAGGTGAAACACTGTGGTTTATGTTCCCTTTACAGTGAAATGTTTCTGAAATTTGTGGGGAAATCCAGGGGTCAAGCACCTCATTCTCGTCAGGACCTTGCACAAAACACATGCATTTGCTCCCACATGGAGAGAACTGGTCCCCAAGAAGGCAGGTTTGTGTTTTTCAGAAGAAAGTAGTTGCCCTCCTTGTTTTATTTTACACATACATAAAATCAGTTTATGTGTATTTGATTTAGACTTAAACTTTCCTTTGAGGTTTATATTGTATTGTGTTTGTGAAGGAATTTTCAATAACTTCTCATCCTAGTTTAAAACTATTAAAAGCAGCTTTAGGTAATCAATACCTGCACTACAACAGGAAATCAGACCTATTGGCAACTGTTGTTTTGTGTTTACTAGTTTGGACTCTGGCCTCTGAAAATTCATGCTGTAGTTTCTCTAAAGCTTTTCTGGTATTAAATACCTTCCCTGGGAGATTTGCTTACTCCTGCATCCTTCTTGTTCACTCAACCTGATTTTTCTGCTTAAAACAAACCTTCAATAGTTCGTCAGGTTTAAGAACTGTGAACAATGGTTTTCTGGGCCCAGAAAATAAAGATACAGGTTTCTACACAGATAACAGTTTTTAAAATGCTTTAGTTTTAGTATTACAAAGATTTTTTGAACTGTGTTGGGAATTTAGTTTTGAGTGGGCATAGCAGTAATGTGAAGAGAGGGAGAGATACCCCTATAGGTATAGGGAGATACAGATCCAAAGATGTGTGGAAGATGGTAGAGATAGATTGCAAATAATTTAATCTGTGATTATGGAAATTACAAGTAGTTGCTTTTCTGTCGAATTAGTCCCTTGCACAGTCTGGATCTTAGAGGAACCTGGCCTTAGAGGATTCAGATGAATTTTCTTCGTACAGAGTCTTACAATCACGAATCCACTTGACTTCTGCTTTCAGAGATGACAATGACAGTTTTCCTCTTTATTTCAGGATACCTTTGATCTGTCATATGTGGGAAGAACGCTAAGAGAACCATCTAAAAATGGGTGTTAAAACATTCACTCATAACTCCCCTGCTCACAGTCAGGAGATGCTGGGGAAGCTGAACATGCTCCGCAATGACGGCCACTTCTGCGACATCACCATCCGCGTGCAGGACAAGATCTTCAGGGCACACAAGGTGGTTCTGGCAGCCTGCAGCGACTTCTTCCGCTCCAAACTCGTTGGGCAAGCAGAGGAGGAGAGCAAGAGTGTGTTGGACCTGCACCATGTGACGGTGACAGGCTTCATCCCCCTGCTGGAGTACGCATACACGGCCACGCTGTCCATCAACACCGAGAACATCATCGACGTGCTGGCCGCTGCCAGCTACATGCAGATGTTCAGCGTGGCCAGCACCTGCTCGGAATTCATGAAGTCCAGCATTTTATGGAATACACCCAACAGCCAGCAGGAGAAGGTGCTGGATGCAGGACAGGAGAACAGTGCAAACTGCAATTTCACCTCCCGGGACGGCAGCCTGTCTCCCGTCTCCTCCGAGTGCAGCGTGGTGGAAAGAACCATTCCCGTTTGCCGGGAGTCTCGGAGGAAGCGCAAGAGCTACATCGTTATGTCTCCTGAGAGCCCCCTCAAGTGTAACACACAGACCAGCTCCCCCCAGGTGCTCAACCCTTCAACTTCCTACCCAGAGTCCAGAAATCAGCCCGTGGACTCGTCCTTAGCTTTTCCCTGGACATTTCCTTTTGGAATCGATCGAAGACTTCAGTCAGAAAAGGTGAAGCAGGCGGAGAACTCTAGGACTTTGGAAATGCCCGGGCCCTCCGAGTCCAGCAGGAGGGTGGCAGATTATGTGACTTGTGAGAGCACCAAAGCCAGTTCTCCCCTGGTGATCGAGGAGGATGTGAGAGTGAAGGTGGAGAGGCTGAGTGACGAGGAGGTTCACGAGGAGGTGTCACAGCCTGTGAGTGCATCCCAGAGCTCCCTGAGCGACCAGCAGACGGTCCCGGGGAGCGAGCAAGTGCAGGAGGACCTCCTGATCAGCCCTCAGTCTTCATCTATAGGTATGAGCATAGCCCAACTGGCACGTGAGCACTGGGCATTTTAGTGGAGGAAATCTGCCCCGTGGGTTTTCATGCTTTACTTTTGTAAAACTCCCTTTATTCCCCCTGATTTTTGAAATGTTACACATAAACTTGGAGTTCTTTAAATCACTTTGCGGAAGGCAGCTGAGAACGGGTGAGCCCGTGGCAGCCCTCTTTATTCAGCAGAGGTTGATAACTCCTTTTTACCTCTAGTTGCCTGGCTGGGGAAACATAATTCTGCTTTCATTAGTGCCAAAAGGCATGATCTCAGCTGAGCTGCAGCATCAGATTTGAAAAGCTTGTGCCTGTAGCCACAAAGGGTTAGAATAGTACTTTGCATCAGACATCAAATCTCGTATAATCGTGACAGAGAGCCTTTGTAAGAGGATTTGCAAAATAAGTGGTGGAACACTGTCATCTTAATGCCCCAGACAAAAATAAAACTACACAGTCATAATATTGAGAATCTTTCCATTTCTGCAGGATTTGGTTCTCAAGTTGCTTCTTCAAGTGCTGCTGGTTGCTGAGAGAAATCTTTTTTCCATGAAAGACAATTTGAAACCAGTTTTAGATTCTTATAGCAGGCTGTTCTTTATTAAGAGCTAATACTTAAAGATTACTGGAACAATCCCTTTTTTCCTCTCTGCAGAATGCAATGAATGGCTTTTAGTAAATGAGAAGATAGAGCTTTTGCAATATTTCTAGTTTAATTATCAAAATTTTGCCCAAGTCAGCTATTTTACCTGTGCTCAGCAGAGTTTGTTTACTGCAAGATTTTTAATGATGCCTGTTTGAAGACCTAAGAATGGCAGATAGGCTGCTCTGCTTCATTCAAATAATGTGTGTGTGAAAGGCTGCCCCTTAATGAAACAAACTGAACAGAGTCAAGAGTGTGGCCTTGTAGTCTGCATTGTTTGTTTGCTTTGGTCAGTGCAACACTGATTTCTTTGGAGACAGTGAGAGCAGGCTGAGCCTCCAGAATGCCAAACTGTCCAGGTATTACTCATTAAAAAGAAAAGAAACTGTTTCCCATTTATGCCATCCTTTGCTGTTGGGTTGTTCTCCAGTTTGTGTCGCTCACATGTTGATATTTTAGATTTTAATGCTTTTTTTTTCCAAATGAAAATGTTTTTTTTATTGGAGACAAGGATGTTTTCCTTTGCTGAGGAGAAGACTTAATGTCTTATAGTTTATTTCTAAGTCTTTGAATGCAGTTTGCCAAAATAGTGCAAAATTAAAAACTCAAAGAAATTATTTGTTTGCTGGGGAGTCACCAAGAGAAGTGGTCCTTGTTAAAAAAGAGGTTTTGTTTGATTCAGTTTTTAACTCATTGCAGTCAGAACTGAAGGACCTTGCCAGGGCCATGTGATAAGAGATGCAAATTATTTCATCAAAGTAATTATATCATCACAGACAAAATAGAACAAGAAGCAATAATGATTAGGGAAAGTTAAAAATAGCATATCAAGTGATTATATATAATAAATATATAAATAAATATCACACCAAGACACAAAGAGCAAACTGGGTGTAAACACCAGGCCACAGATGAGAAGTTTTGTGTGCATGGGGCAGAGAATCTCAGGCTTTAGTGATTATAATTTTTAAACTTAAATATCTGTCATTGCTGTTAGTACAGCATGTTCTGCCTTAAAACAGCTGCAGAGAGAAGAAAAATGTGCCAGGGCAAAATCTTTAAAGTACAAATCTGCTCTTTGAATATGTTTGAATTAATATTTTGTGGTCTTGGCATAATAACCATCCTCAGAATGGTTTTTATTCATGTTTTGCTATAAAGGGAAACAGTGTTCTTGCTTTTTAGCACAGTTATGATACAGCACACTTTGAAGCTAAAAAGCACTTTTTACCTCCCAAAAATGCATTGCTTTACACAGTAATGTAAGAATAGTAAATGGAGACAGCAAGATATGTTAAAGTACAGCTTTTTCTTCCCTGAACATATTTTCCTCATATAATTGCATATATTTATCTCAGTGTTTTATAGTGCATTCACAAAAGCATTCTTGCCTCTCTCTCTGATATTGCAAAAAGCTCTTCTTCACTCTTTGGGAAATTTAAGAATTGTTCATTTGCAATTTATTATATTTGGAAGCTCTTCTTAATGCAGAAGGAGACGTGGAGCAGGACTTGATAAATAAGTCATTATGGTTACAAAACAGCTGTGTCTGAGAAGATACTCTCATAACTCATTAGCACTTTTGGCTTTTGAGGGGTGAAGGCATGAAATTAAACCTAAGAGCAGTTGGGCTTGTGTTTCAGTATTCATGAGAAAGAAGGGATAAATCAAAATGGGATTAACTTTTGTAACTTTACAGAGTGCTTAGTTGGTGAATTTCCCGAGGACAGTTTGTCACCTCTTAACAAACCCAAAGATTTTGATGTTGCTAATTGTGAAGCTGCCAGAGGTGCAGTTTTCCTCTTGTCCCTGGCCCCATAACATTAAGACAAGAATCTCTCACTTCAGGAGAGCTCTCTCATTCTTTTTGACAGAATATGCACATTTCCTGGTTCACCTTTCACTCCTTTGTTCCTTCTCTGTGGTTTGCCATTTTCTCTGACACTTGCCAGTGTACACCTAATTCTTTTACACTTGCTTTTCCTGGTGGGCTTTGGGGTCCCCAGATTCACATTGCTCATGCACCCCTCTCCTAGAAAGCAGAATTATTTTACCCAGCAGCAAGGGCAGCCCTCGCACTGTCCTACACTTTGCCTGTCCTCGAGGGGAGGTGGAGGGAGAGAAATCTTCCACATTTCCATGTGTCCCAGGGATTCTGTGGGAGAGCCAGAGGCTGCTTGACCCAAGCCCCAGTGGTGCTGAGAGAGGTGCAGATGAGCCCCAGCCCCAGCAGTGAAGGTGTGGCTTTGGTTTAGTGCTGCTTTTCCATTGCATCCTGGCCCCCAAGCCCCTTGAACTACATTTGCCCCAGTGTTGGTTTTGCCCATTTGCCCAGAGCTCTGGTGTGGTTTTCTTTATGCATTTCTCTAACAAACTGGTGTTGGATCTCTTTTGTGTTGCATTTCCCAGAGGGCTCTTCCTGTCTCAGCTGCTTATCCATAAATGAAGACATTATCATTAATATATTTATGGAAGATTTGGAACACAAAAGCCATTTAGTGTAGCAGGTTTGAACTCCTTATTGCTCAGGAAGTCCTCAAAAATTGACAAAATTCCCTTTAGGTGAATGTGACATTTCTGCTTTACAGTGCTAGTACTGGATGTGTTTTGAAAACTGGCTGTATTTAACATTTCCATTTTCTAGGTGTACCAAATATGTGCCCTTTATTGAATTGTCAATTTACTGGGTAATCTGTGCAGAGAGAAGCTGATTTGGAACAAGTTGCTTCTGGGTGTTCTAAATGACTTTCCCAAGGCACTTTTATTATCTTACCACCCGGGAAGCAGCATCTATCCGAGATTTGGGAAAGCAAGCTTGATGTGTATTTACCTGCCCCCCCCCCCCCCCAACCCTTTCTGAACAGTTTTCTGCATTAAATTGCCCTTTTTTCTTTGCCTAGGCTCAATAGATGAGGGGGTGACAGAGGGATTGCCCACACTCCAGAGCACCTCTGGCACTAACGCTCATGCAGACGATGATGATCGGTATGTACCAACCTGGTGTGCAAAGTGTTCTGCACCAAGTGCTGTGCTGTAATTAACCTCCCCAGCCTTAATCCCACAATGTTCAGTTGTTCCTACATCAAGTTCTCTGTGTTGATCAAAGTACAATCAGTGCCTGGAGGGGCAGATGCTTTACAGGAATGTAGGTGATGAAAGTCAGAATCTGCTTACTCGTTGCTTTTTGTTTCCTATCTATTTCCAGGCAGCTCTGGTGAAGAAAGATGGTTCTGTTCTTGCTGTTTCTTCATCACTGCTCTTTAGTAATAAATTTTAATTAAACCTCCGTGTGAAACATGCATGCTAAAGCAACAAACTGAAAACAAGGGCCTAGCCTGACTTCACCAGACCTCGCTGCCGTCTGCCTCAGGAGAGACAGAGCAGCCTTAAATCTCTTCTCCCAAACTTTTTTCCTGTAGCTTCTTACCAAGATGCTGTGGCACTTGCTGTAAATATTTAGCAGGCCTTTGCTGTGCTGAGCTGAGTGATTTATTAAGGGAATCCCTTATAAGGGAAGGCTGGCAGAGAAAACCAAACTAAGCCAGGTCTGTTTGGTCAAAGAGACATCGTGGTTCTGTTAGTGAGGTCCCCACACATGGCACACAGGGCTGCTCTCAACTGCTCTGCCTTCCAGGGCTTAGCTATTCCCTCTCTAAGCACATTTTTCCAAACTGGCTTTTGCAGGGGTTTGTAAGACAAGTGGGTCTGAGGAAGAAGTGGGAACCTTTGGAAGTTGTTCCAGAAACCGTGTCAAGAGGAACTCCCTATAGAGATAATAACCAAGAGCTGCATTTTCATAGCTCATAAAATCTTTCCTGTCATTTCCATCTAAAATCTGTCCCACTTCCCTTAAAAAGGGAAAATAACTGCTTAGATAAGACTTTTTGGATGACAGGGAAGATTTTATCTATCAGCTAGCAAACCTGAGTATAAAAATAACACCCAGCACTAAGGGTTGAATTAACAGTAGGAGCACATGTTGCTCTTGAACTAATCCAAGCTTTTAAACCTGTAATTCTGAAGTCAAGTGGCACACGTATTTTTCAGCAGTGGATCATTTCAGAAATTTCCTATAAAACTGCAGAGCTTCAGCACCAACTGCATAGAAAATTCAAAAGATAAAAAAATCCTTTAAACACACTGAAAATTCCCACTAAAAGATCTCTCACATGCAGAGGAGGAAAGAATATTTACCTTAGTTTATGCTCCAGTTTGAAAATAATTAGTCTCAGAGTGACACAAGGATCAGCAAAATGAGCTAGAAGTTGCACCTTGTTTCAATAGCTACAGGTGAACTAAGAGTCATGGGGATTTTAGACTCCAGAACTAAAATTTTCTACCAATTGATTTATTTTATAAATTCAAATGAGAGTGTCAAGAATGTTCTTATTCCAAGAAGCAATTAAATGTGTGAACTGATGCTTCCAAGACCTGAGCAGTTTCCTTTCAGGGGGTTGTGTGTATTTGTCTTGTCAGTGTGTTCAAATACACTGGGACAGCCCTTCAAGCCTGACTTAAATTCCCATTTCAAACATGGGATGGGCACAGCAGCCAATAAATATGGCCTGTTGTTCACTGTGCAGCAATTTGGGCACACAATTTTGGGGGACATAAGAATTCTGAATGAAATCAAGCATGTTTCTCTAGCTGAATCAGAAAAAAACCAATCAATACATTGTACAGATGGAGAAAGTTTCCCTCCCAAACTGTTTGAATGTTTCATGCACCTTCAACTGCATGTTGTACATTTCTTTATTACTAGGAGTTCTCAACATGCCAAAATCAGTTGTTCATGCCCAGTGCAAAATAATATTGAAAAATGTATGTTGTAATAAGCATATATTACATTTCTGTTTCTAAAACAAAGCAAAAGACTAGTCCCTCTAAAGGTGTCTCCATATTACATCCGTGTCACTGTGGAAAGAATCATAAAAATTTCAAAAACTAAGATGTCTTATCTCTTGAGTTTCTGTCTTAAATAATTAACATCATTAATTTGGCCTCCTGCATAATCAGTGTTTCATAAACAGTTGGTCACATGTAATTGTTGTCAGCTTAATAGGCACACAGGAATCTGTTAAGTATTAAAATTACTGTTCCACAGTGAAGTCTGTTCTATTCTCTCTCTGATATTTCACATTTGGATTGTTGTACACTTTTCTCATCTTGCCTGCTTTAACAGTTGGTCTCTATCAGTTCGTGGCTGCACTTATAAAGGAGTTGCTCAGTTATAAAAGTTATAAAAAGTCTCCCTGATCCAACAGAATGAGAACCTCCACTTCTCCAAAATAATTATTATTTGCAAATAACAGACATTTCTAGGGTCACTGGCATTTTGGCATTCACGTTTGTCAGAGTTTAGTTCTGCATAGTTAAATATGTAAATAATCTCAGGGTGAAAAGAAGAAAAAATGCAAGTAGGATATTTCAGTGAAAACATTTGAAACCGCTCTGTGTAGCTGGTGCAGAAGTTCTTGGAAATGTCAGACAAATCTCAGCTGTTAATAAATGTTAATATGAATCCCATATTGATCACAAATTGCAAGTCGTGAAAAATTAAGTAAATGTGGGGAAAAGAAGCAGGGGAGAGAAAATCTAATAGTCTTTCAAATACAATCTCTTCATGGTGCTAAGTTATGTCACCAAATAGGTATTTCACCCTGCTGGCAGTGTGAGCATGGGAAATACAAACCAGGCACTGATAGCTGGAGAGCCTCCTGATTCCCACTGGCTCGCCTTTAATCAGCCCTCCTCATCATGAAAGATGTAGGAATTCAAACCTCAAACTTCAGCTTCCATTTCTGCTATGCAGTCGTGCCCCTAGCACATCCCCTCCAGCACAGGGTGGAGGCTGAGAGAGCTGGGAACAAAAGGAGAGCTCTGGCTGCTGAGTGCTGCCCTCCTTGGAGTGTCCCCAGAGGAAGCTCCAGGAGCTGTGCCTCCTCAGTCCCCAGCACAGCAGTGAGGCAGGCAGGCCCTGAGGAACATGAAATTCTTTCTTGTCACAAACCCCAAGTGTTATTCTTATTTGAGCACTCTACATGTATAAAAAAAAGGAAGTGGAGTGCCAGAGTTGGTCAGGAGTTTGGTTAGAAAAATGAGAATCTATGTTTAAAATACCCTCACTTGTTTCAAAAAGCCTCAGTTGGCTTTTTTTAGACCCCAAAATGGCAAAGAGCTCCATTCTGCCAGGCCCAGGACAGGAGCTAGTGCCTTTGCCCTTGCAAATATTCCCTTTATCACAGATTGACAAGTCTGTCAGCATCTCGTTTTCCACAGCTCTGGGACCCTACTGTGTATAAAAAGTCAAGGACAATAAAATTTCTTCTTTAGTGCAAATCTTCCTCCAGTGCCATGTGAGATCAGAAATCCTTATGGGTTTTACAGACTGAGTGATACTAAACTCCTGCAGGAAACTCTTAATCTTGTTTGTATCAAGAGATACCTGGTGCTCTCTCTCCAGATAAATTTTACAGCTGGAACTTTTGCTGCTGAGAACTCTGCACTCAGAATTCAGATACCTTACAGTTGTAATGATATCCTTTTCCAGAGTAAAGACAGTTTAAGTGTCAGTTTTAAAGAGATGATTCTGGTCCTTGCCCTCCTGTGCTGAACTGCTCTGTGGATTTGTGTATGATGGCTAGGAAATGTATTTGTGCAAAGTGCAGGTTTCATTAGTGGGAGTGTTAGAAGTCCCCAAATGCAGCACAACCCTGAAGCCAGCCTCTGAGCAGAAGGATTTCCTCAGTTGGGAAAGCTTCCTGACTGTGAGGAGACACCATTGTGTCTTTGCTCAGCACATTGCAGACATTACAGTTCAGAAAAGCTGCAGCTGCAGTGTGCTGGCCAGGCAGTGACATCAGGGGCAGAGCAGTTCCCTGCTGCCAGGGATGGCTGAGCTTTCAGCAGGCTGGGAGAGCTGAAATGGCTGTTTCACCAAAACCATAGACCTTAATGCTCAGGGAAGGCAAACCCCAGGTAAGTACAAACCCTGTTGTTCCCATGTTGCTACCAGCAGATTTGTTATTTCACTGTGCCCTTTAGCAAGATCCTTGCCAGAGGACTTGGATTAGAGCACTGCAGTTCTCTTAAACAGTTTGCAGCTGGAGGCTATGGAGGAGCAATTAGTCAGTTTTAAATAAATTACTTTGAAAGTTAAATTGTTCCTTATTGCAGTCCGTGTGCTGTTTTTTAAACACAGCACTGGAGCTCTGCTCATGGAGCTCTTTGAATCAGACAAGGAGCAAGAATTGCTTCATTAGATTCATATTTTAAACTCAGAAATATGCAATTGTAGATACTAGTACTTGATGGAACTTGGATTGAGATGAAAAATTAATTGGCTTTAATTTCATTTGTAAATATCACTGAAGCTGCAAAATCCTCCTTTGCTTTTCATTTGCTCAGCTCTATAAACTCTTCCTCAGGGACTCTTTAGTGATTGCAAGTCATCGATGTGCTGGAGAAAATGCCCACGCCTGGAAAATCTCGTTCCGTTTGCAGTTGTGCTCAGGCCCATTGCCCAAAGAAACAGAATTCTGAGCTTATTCCCTGGGTGTGCTCAGATGTGCAGTCAGTGTCTGCAAGGCTTCAGGTGCAGATCAGACACATTGCTACAGCCCCCGAGATTTCCAGAATAAATGGAGATTTCAGCAGAAATGTGACGGGACAGTCTCTTCCTTCTGGCACAAAAGCTCTCCAGGCTCAGATTTTCACAGACGAGGCTTCTGGGGTCATTTCTCTGGCTTGTTTGTAAATCAGTGCCTTTTCTCTTTGTAGTCTGGAGAACGTTCAGTATCCCTACCAACTCTACATTGCTCCTTCCACCAGCAGCACAGAGAGGCCCAGCCCAAACGGTCCCGACAGACCCTTTCAGTGTCCCACGTGCGGGGTGCGCTTCACTCGCATTCAGAACCTAAAACAACACATGCTTATCCACTCAGGTAAGAAACAGCCCTGTTCCCCAGAACTCCTGACTCACAGCCTGGCTCTGCAGCAATTGTAGCTTTTTCACTCACCTGCCAAGTGCTTGAGAGTTGATTTCAGGAAGTCTGGGTAGAGGTTTGTCTCATGGAACGTTTATTTTGATTCCTGGAGTCTGACTGATAGCTGTGCTCGTGGATGATTAGCATTTGTGTGGACTGAAAAAAACCTGATTGCCTGGAACTCGTCATTTTCCTGAAAAAGATCTGAGATGAAATAAAGTGTACTTGGCCCTTTTATTGCACTAAAGAAGTAGATTGAAATTCTTTCTCTGCCATGTTGTAATTCTCTGCTGTGTTTTAGAGGAGACTTGCAGCTATAAGAAAATATTATCTGTCTGTGTCCTTGCAGTGATAAAGTTTGTATGCCTTTGGATCTCAGAACTTTTGGAGGGATTGCAGGACCACTGAATTGGTTTGCTAATCCATTTAGCTCCTGCAGGTAGCACAGGCAGCCCAAGGTTTATGTGGATGCCTCCTCTGGGCCTTGGTGCCCAAATTCATTTTGATTCCTAACCAAGCATGAACTCCCCAATGTCTTTGCTGGTGGTGTTTCCAAGACTTGTCAGCGTTATGTGGCAATAGCATTGGCCTGTGATGCACTTGGGCACTAAGTCTCCTGGTTTAGCATGGTTTGACTCTGACTCTTGCCTGCACACAAAGGCTGAACCATTCTGGTTCAGAGCAGCCACAACTGACAAGGTCTCATTTTTTCCCTGTCAACAATTACTTGTTGAATCCTTTCAAGCAAAATAACCAGATATGTGTTTAATACTTCAAAAAGCAAATTCTCTGAGCGTATCAGGTGCAAAATTATCCCAAACCTGTTGTTAAAATCTGACAGCAAAGCATCTCTGCCCAACCTGTCAACTGACAATCCCTGGGTAAAGGTGGAGAGGTTTGAATAGCTGGTTTAGAGTAATTAGCATGCAAAAGAACTCTCAAAGCTTGTAAATGTTGAAAGTATTTTCACAGGAGCAAAATGGCTGAAGAGATTTCCCTTGAAGTACCAGAGGGGGCTATAGGTGCCCTTGGACAGGAGGAAAGCATGAAAAGTTTGAGCTCCACCAGACCATATTCCAGTTTATTAACTTGTTTTCACATGCTTAACAGGGCGTTTCAGTGTAACCTTAACTACAGCTTTCTCTGTCTAAAAGCCCTCAATTAAAAGTTCACCTCCTGCTTTGAAAGTAAGGAAAGCAGAGTGAAAGACTGGGGGAATTAACAGCCAGGGCTGATGCACATTCAGCCTTTTGAAAAAATCTTTATTATTCCTTGACAGCCCTATTATGAATAGAGCTCCATATTCCAGATTCTTAGCCTCATGTTTGGATTTTCCCACTTTCTGGAGTTCAGACTTTTTATTCAATCCGAAGGTTTTGGTGACTCAGACTTTTATGTTGTAATAGTTCTGTTTGTGTGATTACACACTCAGCCACTGCAACATGTTGCAGAGCTCGCATGCTTTAGGGTAAGAAATGAAAATTGAGCTAGGAACTGAACTTCTAAGTTAATACGAGAAAAAAATGAAAGCCACGAAGCTCAGCTGTCTTAGAGAGCTGTCTGTCATGCAGAGTTGCCCAAAATTCTTGTACAGCAAGGTTCCCACGCAGTATAAAGGCTCCTAGTGCCCCTTTTCTCACCATTCCTGCTGCATTACAGGGGCGTCCGTGTGCACACAGTCCCCTTGGCAGAACACTGCTCCGAGGCCAAAGGCAGCCAGAAAAAAACATTGCAATTAAGGGTAGGCTGATAATTGCATTGTTGGGAACCAGTCTGGCACAAGAATCTGCCGAGATCAAAGGAGTTCAAAGGCGCTGGAGGTGCCTGCAGCATCAGGCCCTCGCTGGCTGTGCCTGGGGATCTCAGCTCCACGGGGGCCCGTGCTCCTTTGAACCGTGGGGAAGGTTCAGGTCACAGCCAGGAGCTTTCTCCCAGGTTATCCCTGAGCGAGTGCAGCTCTGCTCTAATTGTTTCTGCCTTTTCAAAGTTAACAGAGAATCCCTTCTCAAGCTGTGACCGCCTCCAGCTGCCGTCCCTGTGCCGGGAGGATTTAGCCGCGGGCCGTGCTTCCCCCAGGTGAACGTGTTTGCGCTCTCTCTTCGCAGGCATTAAACCCTTTCAGTGTGACCGCTGTGGGAAAAAGTTCACCCGAGCTTACTCGCTCAAGATGCATCGCCTGAAGCACGAAGGTAAACGCTGTTTCCGGTGCCAGATATGTAGTGCCACTTTCACTTCCTTCGGGGAATATAAACACCACATGCGGGTTTCCCGGCACATTATCCGCAAGCCTCGGATTTACGAGTGCAAAACATGCGGCGCCATGTTCACCAACTCTGGAAATTTAATCGTTCACCTGAGGAGCTTGAACCATGAAGCGTCAGAGCTAGCAAACTACTTCCAGAGCAGGTGAGGTGCACAGCAAAAACCTAACAGGGAAACTTGCTTTTTTCATTTTTTTTTTCTTTTTTTTTTTTTTTTTTTTTTTTTTTTTTTTTTTTAATCTTAGATCATCATTTCCTGCTTTCAGGGCAGCCTGCTGTGCCTCTCATCAGGTTGCCAGCTAATTCCAGTCAGATTGATTCCTGCTCCACTCTCTGTTGTATCTGATCTGTCTTACAGCATGGGAGCTATGTAGGAGGCTACTGAAGGATCCAGCAATATGCAGAGGCTGGTTCTGGGTTACCTCATTTCTCTTTTCAGAAGTATCTATGGCCAGGCCAATGGTTGAAGCCATAGTGTTCTGTCCTACAGGATCTGTGATTTGATACTGATTTGCTTTTCAAATCTTGTACGTAGCCCATTCATAGGGCACAGACTTCCTACTTCATTTTAAGTACTTGCTTAACACTGTGGAAAGATTGCATGACTCCAGACATTCTCCTTTCTCATTTTCTAGATAACAGTACTAAATGATTAGACTAATAGGTTTGGAAATAGTAAGGGCCACTTGGACATTTTTTATCAGGCACAAAAGACTTGGCATATCTCACAAATGCACTGCTAAAGAGTATTAAAAGGGTTCTGAGGTATCAGATGAGCACTGTATTCTCTCATTGATATAAATGTAATTGTTGGAATTTGAGGTAGAAAATACAAAAGTTGGATGAGAGAAATTGAAGACAAGAAGGTCTTCCAGCTCTTAAATCTGTAGAGAGAGTGCAGCTTGGTGTGTGTGAGTCTTCTGCCTTCAGCAATGCAAAAGACGTGCTCTGAATGTTACAGCATCACAATCCCACCCCTCCTGATTTCCAGACATTATTCTTTTTCCCATAAAAAATTTGAGTATTTAGTTCTATTTGATTAACTCAGAAGTGACTTAGGACGAAAAAAAAAAAAAAAAAAAGAAAAACAAAGCAGGAAAGCCAAGTGCTGTTCTTTCAGCAGAATATTGTTTAAAAGTACAAGTGCTTCATATCTCTGTGGGCTTATGCAGTTCTTGTTCTTGGCTCTTGTGCCAAAACTGGATTGAAAACTCTGCAGGGTGATGCCCTGGTTGTGGTAAGCACTGCATTGTTGTCAGCAAATTCAAGTCATATTAAAGGGTGTGATTTTAGTTGCCTATAGCCTTTCCTTCAGTCTGATTTGACAAACACAGGGTTTAGCAGAGCTGGCTGTGAGTTTGGGTTGGAGCCTGAATGCTGCTGTCATTTCAGGATTGCTGTGAACTTGAGGCATTGCCAGGTGAAGCAAACATACAGGCATGCCTGTATGTGATGTATGTGTATACTTGCCTCAAGTACAAACCTCATGTCTGGTGCTGAAAACTTGCAAAGGAATTTATTTTCATTGTGTCCTCATGCTCTGAAAATACACCTGGAGCATTTGATAGGTTTCCTTGGGATCCACTGAGCCCTCAGCTGTTCAGGGTGCACAGCAGAAGTGTCGTCCAGAAAGAATTAAAAGGGGAAGGAAATGCAATTCCATTCTTTTCTCAGGAGTGGGATACATGTCAGGATCACAATCCCCACTGCAGTTGGCAGCTTCCTCTGCCTTCAGCTGCCTCACCTTGTGCCCCTGGTTCCACTCAGAGGGAAATCCTGCTGCTCTGGGGGATGTTGTACCTCAGACATGGAAAGGGCTGCATTTTGCCAGTGCTGAACTCATTTTTGTTTCTATTTTTAAAGCCTGAGTGCTCCCTTTTTTTCAATGAGGTTTTAAGTGCCAAATGTGTTCCAGACATTAACTTGCATTCTCATCAAGGTGATACAATCTAATAATAATAAGCTGCTGTGTAGGAAATACGGATGTGAAATAGCTGCCATTGAATAAATTCTGTGTGCATGGAAATGAGAGCCAGGTTCTGCTTAGTGGAGTATGTCAGTGCCACGATCCTGGCCAATGTGAAATGAGTACCTTTGTTCTCTGTGTAGCTTGTGTGATGGAGCTGATGCCACGGTGTGAGAAATGACATTTCTCTTCTGTCCTTTACCCCTCTTGCAGTGACTTCCTAGTACCGGACTACTTAAACCAGGAGCAAGAGGAGACCCTCGGGCAGTATGAGCTAGGGGAGCATGGCTTTGAGAGCAACTCTTCTGTCCAGATGCCTGTCATTTCACAGGTGTCGTCAACTCAGAATTGTGAAAGCACTTTCCCCTTGGGGTCTCTGGGTGGGTTGGCAGAGAAGGAAGAAGATGTGCCAGAGCAGCCAAAGACTAACGCCACTGCTGAGGCAGCCACGGGTGACCCTCCCAAACCGGAGCTGTCATCTATTACTATCGAATAATTCATGGTTTGGTTTCATTTTTGTTCTTTGGAAAGTGCCTGTGTTTGGTCCTGTACATTTTAATTTAATTTTTTTAAACGAAAAGTGGGGAGGTTTTCCCCTTTTTACTTTGTAAGCTACGCTTTAAACTGAAAACTGCGACAGATGTTACATTATTTTTCATGACTGAATGATCACTTCTGTGAAAATATTTAAGACTGATTGCACAAAAAAAGATCTTGTCAGAACATCATGGAAGCTGTGATATACTTCTAAAGAAGAACAACTGATTGAGATCACTTTAACTATTCCTTCGTCCACAGTTAGAGCAGCTCATTAAGTTTCTCTTGCTTCTGCAGGCCCTCTGGTTAAGGGAAAGAAATCAGAGGAAACCTTTTTCAAATGATAAACAAAAGGATGCATTGGAAACCATGACTGAACAGTTTTGACTAGTTTTGAGTGGATGCTTTAATCTTCTGCATAAAGAAGATTATATGTGCCTGCTGTTTTTCAAAGCCCTTACTGTGCCCTGTGCTTGGAGATGGTGAGCGGTTTTGAAAGGAACAGTCACACACTTCTTCAAAACACACCATCCCTGTCCAGCCCACATGAATGCCAGGTATTCCTCCTTCTTCTCTTCCAGTCCTTTTAGAAACTGCTTGATCAAATAGCCCAAGCAGGTCTGCCCAGCTGAGGTTAGGCATGGGGAATCTAAAGGTGCACCAGGAACAGGGAATGATGGAATGATGTTTAGCCATGCAAGCCTGACAAATATCTCCTGCCTGTACCTGTCTGTAGGTGGGGAACCACAAAGGAAAATGAAGGGTTTCCCAAACTGAAATTCTTAAACCACAGCCAGATTATTTGCAGTTCAGATCATTGCCCCCTCACACACACACACTGTATTTTTACTAATCTGAGAGCTAGCTAGAAGGAGTTTACAGATTGGGGAAAATAAGCTCTTTTGTGCATTATTGCACATTTTTTTTTTTTTGTTTATACATATGTATGTATAGTTTCAGAGATTTTTATTAGCCTGTTTTGGACAAAACAAGCAATTTATTCTCTCTAAGGACAACTTTCTAACCAACGGGGGGTTGTTTACAAAAAGCCTATAGAGCAATGATGAATTGTTCCTGTTTCAAAACACTTTAAATCCTTGCCAGCTCGGTTTATTAAAGGCCATTACTCCAGCTACACACACAGCTCAAGCAAGCAATAAAGTGAAATATTTGCAATTTCATTTTTCCATATTTAGAAAAAGGCTACAAATGGAGGGGTGTGGGATTTTCAGAGCAGTGAGTCTTGTTTGGTCAAGGCTGTTTGGGCTCCAGCACTGCTTTGAAACCTAAATTAGGAAGCACATTAGGAGATTTGTGATTTTTCTTACAGCTTCTGAAGTTAATTCAGTGTTTGATGCCAAATGCCCACAGCCTATAGATGATGTGCTGAGTGAGTAGGTATTGCTTGATCTCAGTATCCCAAAGGCATGATATACTCCCTTAGTTTGGGGTCTTGTTTTTTGTAAATTGTTGTTTTCTGGCCGGATTTGTTTTATGCAAACACGAGGAGGAAATGAAACCAAGAGAGAAAGGTTGCTCCTGAAGAAACAGAAGACACAAAAGTCGTATTATATTGCACATCAATTTGTATTCAGCCAGCCTAGGCAGCTCTGATACTCTCTGGGTCTGAGTTCTTTCTACTAATAGCCAGCTTTTGTAAGAAAAAAAAGTTTATTGACCTTTGGAAAGAGTTTAAAGGCTTTCAGTGACTTAAGCAATTTTTCTCTTTTTAGGTAAAACCCACATATTTTAGTTAAATAGAGTGAAAACAGTTGGGATTTAAGTACTTTCCAAGTTGCTGGAATGAGGTTTCTCCACCAGATCCAAAGGGTGTTTTAGAAACATGCTGCAAAGAAGTTCTGTGCTGCAATTCAGTCTTGATTATATCTACCTTTGTGAGGCTTCTTAAAAGGGCTTGAAGGAGAAATGCTTTTTTGGGCTGCTGCACTGTGAAATGGCCCAGTGCCTCTTGATGAGCTGAATTTAGAGACCATTTCTCTTCCACTTGTGATTTCTCTGAGAAGCCAGTGAGACAAGACAATGCCTTTTGCTGAGCTTTATTCTGAACTAGAGGGCTACAACACTGAACTCATTACAGCATTTTCTCTTTTCCTGATGTGTTATGCAGGTAAATGAGAGTCCTTTGTGATTCATGTTCTGAACAGTGCTTCACCCAAACCACATTTCCTGACTGCAGAGATGTAATAATCAAAGGTGGTCAGGTATGAGGTGGAGGAGGACATAATCTGATCATTAGGATCTGATCATTTTCATCCCTGAAGTATTTTGCTAAAGAGTTCATTGGTGAGAAGGTCCAAGTGCACCACAGACATATCTGGATATTGGATTTTTTAAGACTTAAAATGTTGAGTCAGAAGGCAAATTGCTTTCAGAATACCAAAGAGAAGGGGGAAAGTTACAAAGACCCTATAGCTCTGATCTGTTCTTCCTTGAAAAGAAATAAGGATCATTAACAGCGAGGTGCAAGGCAAGGCCTGGGCTTCATTGTTCATTGCATTGTGTGTTCCACGTTATCTTTTCAACCTCCCAATCTCTGGGTAACATCTTCATTTAGTTCTCACTTTTCAGTCCGGTTCAATTGGAGGAACAATAGAGTTCTTGGAGGATTTTGGTTGGTTGGTTTAGGGTTGGGTTTACTTGTTAATTTTCCTGTCTGTAATTGTTTCTTGTTAATATCTCTTTTCTCCATAGAAATGAATACAGTTTAAATGCAAACACCATTTTATTTCTCTAACTTGTTGGAAGTGTTCAGTTCTTTGAAATGCTGATGTTCTTCACAAGAGAGATGTGAAAACACAGGACATCTCAAAACCATTTATGTTGCTGATGTGCTTAGATTCCAAACAGAGCAAGAGAGATAACTAAACCAGAAAAAACTTGCCTTAAACTACACTTGGGATTAAACCTAAACCATACATTACTTTCAGTACATTATCAGAGGGTTATGAATTCTGGGATGCATTTTCTTATTTCTTCTCAAGTTTTTTTTCCTCTCCCCCCAAAAGCTCCATTCTTGAGTATGCATTTCTATGTCTGCTTGCCAAGGGTCAGGACTGATGTGGTTCAGCCACAAGTGGTGTTTCCCACAGCTGGAGTTCAGGTGTCAGGCTTGCAGAGACCACGGTCAAGTCTCTCATACTGAGAGAGCAGTAGACTCGCTTCTTGGAAATGGTTCTGGGTTCACATGGATTCTGAGTCTAAAAGGTGCGAATTTAAACTTTTTAAAAAAGTAATAGCTGCCAATGCAGTCAGATATATTTTATAAGACTATGATCCCTATATGTCCCCTGCGGGATGGAGTTTTATTGTTTTTAAGCTATGGTTTAAGGGTTTTATACGAGGGCTTCGGGCGCTTCCTGGGCGCTGGTTCCACCCTGCAGCCCCGGGCTGGCCGAGCACGGGTCTCTCTCAGAGACACACCAGGAAGCATTTTATATGCAAATCACCCTGCAGGGATGAGAGAATGGAGATGGAGGAGCACCTGCTGCTCCTACATCCACTGCAACTTCCACACCATCAGAATATGGAAAATAGCTGATTTTCATTCAGGCCGGTTATGTTCGAGTTTTGCTCACCAGGTGAAATCCTGTTTTGGAGGGTTCTCATCTCCAACTGTAGGCATAATAAATCCCATAGCATCGTGGTGGCAGGTAAGAGGGTTCAAGGCCAGACAGTACCTCAGCCACATCAGAGGTACCTGGTAAATAGAGTGGGTTCCAAGTATTTGAGGAAATGTACCATAAAAGAAACAAATGTGAATTTTTTTAGTGCAGCAGTACTTACTGCTCTGGGTTTTTGTTCACTCCGTGTGTGCTAGCACAGTAACTCTGTGTCCCACAGGTCTCAGCTACAAATCTGGTTGCACTAAAAAAAAAATTTAAAAAAAATAAAAAAATGGAATCTGGTGCTGCCAGCCTGTGTGGCAACTGTACCTACAGTCTTCCTGCGGGTTGCTGAAGTCCCCAGAAGAGTGATTTTGTTTCACCATTCATTTAGCTGATGCATGCTTTTGATATTCTGACCTGTAACCCTGGCTACACCGAGTCCTTGGACAGCTTCCTTGCTCTGTTCCTGCAGTGCCTTCACTCGAGGTGCTGCCCATGGTGAAACCCCCCAAGAGGGAAAAGCGGAAGCTGGAGGAAAAAAAAAAAAAAAATGTGAATTAAATTATTGTTGGGCTTCTTTGTGCATTTTAGTAACAGTGAAACCCCCTTAACTGTGCCAGTCTCCAGTCACCAGCCGTATATCCAGTCATCATCTCATCCACAGTACAGCTTCTCTTGTTGATGCTGGCCACAGCTAGATTACTTGGCATGTTTATTGACCTAACAGAATTGGTTTTGGGTTTTGGTTTTGTTTTTTAATGTATACGATGTTTAAATACACTTCACATTTTATATAATACTATCTGGCTATTAGTATTTTTCAGGAACCATAGTTCTTGGTGGCTATATATATTTTTGTGACTTTTTTTGTAAACTAAGTGCCGTTTCAACGTTACAATCATTTTTAGAGTTATTGTAATCAATGTGAATATCATGTTTTTTCAAATCTGTTCTGAGCCTGTAGTGTTTGCTTTGTGATCATACTGTGTAATGTATATATTCTGTATAGTTACATTGTATTGAAATACTAGCTTGTTTGATATAAGAAAAGTATGTATTGGGTACCTTTTTGCTAGCCTGGTTGTTTAATCTTTAAAAAAAAAGTTCCAAAATACAAAAAAAAAAAAAAAAAAATCTCCAAACTGGTCCCATTATAGGTCAAAATTAAGGGGGAAGAAAAACTAGTTTTGAGTGTCTTTGGATAGAAACATGAAGCTAAGATTTTTCATTAAAATATTAATGTTTTATGGAGTATATCTTTGCTTTGTGTCGTTATTTAACTCTGCCAGGGTTTGCCTTGCAGTACAGCAGAGTAACGTGGCCCTTCAGTGAGAAGGTGCAACTGTCCCTTGAGCTGCATTCTCTCTTTGCTTTGCTTATAACGAGTCCTAAAATAGCTGGAGTGAGGAGAACTCGCTGGTGCTGAAGCTGTCACTGGGAGAAAGGTAGTTTAAAACAAAATTAACATTAATAAATGGTTGGAGAAGTGCCACGAGTAAAGAATATTAAGAATAAAGAACACATTTCTGTTTCATTTTCCGTTGTACATGAGATTGCCTTCTGTTCACGTTCTCTTGAGACCTCATTCTGCAAAAGGGGTGGGACCAGCTTCCCACAGGGTGATGTTGATGGAAAGCCAAGGGAGCCTAATCAAATTAGCCAAAGCAAAGGTGATTAAAAAGGGCAGTAGGCAGTCATTGTCGTGGCAGCTGTGAGCTCAAAGTAGTCATGGAACAGCCCAGAGTGATGGGACTTAAAATCCATCTCTGCTGTTCCTCCAGCCCTTGCAACTGAAATCACTTTCCTCCTGCAGACCCCCCTTGGGGTGAGCTGGAATCCCAGCTGGAACAACAGGTAACTTGGGAAGATGGGAGTTGGTAAGAGCTTGGCTGAAGAGGAGACTCAGCTCAGTAACAGGCAGGCTGTGCTTTGTACCCCGTGTTCAGTGTGGGAGCCACAGAATGGGAAAGCTCTCCCTGGAGCACTCCCGGGGGCCACCAGGAACCTTGGGCAGGGCTTGAGAGGTTCTAAAGCCTGAGTTCTCCTTTTCCTGAGGACCATGCACACTGACTGAACCCAAGAGCAAAATTGGAAGAGGGAGTTTTTCTGGTTAGGGCCCTGGAGAGGATGCAGTGTGAGAGGGAGAGGCTTGGGTCTCCCATGAGGACAAAAATTTGGGTTCTTCGAAGCCAGGTCCCATTTGGAGTGTGCAGTGCTGCTTAGCTGAGTGTGCCCAGTTAAATTCTGGCTGACTGTAAATGCACACACAGCACCCACAGCTGGGCCAGGGATGGAGGGATGGAGGGATGGAGGGATGGAGGGGATGGAGTGGAGGATGGAGGGATGGAGGGATGGAGGGATGGATGGGATGGAGGGATGGAGGGATGGAGGGATGGATGGATGGATGGATGGATGGATGGATGGATGGATGGATGGATGGATGGATGGATGGATGGATGATGGATGGATGGATGGATGGGAAGCTGTAAATTCACACAGCACCCCAGCACTGGGCAGGGCACCCCTGGGTGCATGGCTGGTGACTGGAGCAGGTTTTTCCAAAGCACGACCATACATTTTGTGTGAAACATCTTTAAGCCACCCTTAACAAAGCAAGGGCACACTATTGAGGCTTTTTGTGTGGCTTCCTTGGAGCAGTAAGCATTTTATTCCTGACAGTAATGAAGGATTGTTTCTTCTGCTTAGAGGAGAGCATCTGAGCTAAAATCAAACTCAGCTACCAAGATTGTGGCAGAGCAGGGATGAGAGCTCTCCCAGGGCTGATTGCACCATTCCTACCCAGGTGATATCCCTGGGAAAATGAAGCTGCTGAGAGAAACCTGGCTTGGGTTGTGCATAAAGTGCTTTCCCCAAGCTGCATCTCCAGAGTAGCAAGGTTCCATCACCACTGTGGGAGCTGAGGTTGCTGTGAGACCCTGAGCATGCAGAGCAGGGGAGGTGTGTGCGTGGCAGAGCCTTCCTTACAGCCCAGAGATTGGGGGGCAGTCCTTGTGGAGTTTGGGGTCTGTTAACTGCTTTTCAGGGCACACAAGCATGCTTGAGTAGCAGGTTTACTGACAGCAGCCCTGATTTCCTTAGCTGACTTTCACAAATTCTTGAGAAATAGGTCACAAACACCCCGAGTGAGATCTGTGTGTTTGAAAACCACTCTAAGGGCTTGAGTTAATTGCCTGTGAACATGAGTTGCCTTTGTCTCAGTCACAAGGTCTCAGGTGAAGATAAGAGAGCGACTCACAGCGCATCTATGTGTGTATCTCACTTGAACCTTTACCTCACCCTTGTACTTTGAACTCTTCTATCCAAATGATGAAGCTAATGGATTCACCGTACTGCGTGCTGAGTGGCTGAGCCCTGTCTTTGACACACACCCCTCTCATTTCAAACACCTCTGGATTCCTGTGGGCGTGTCTTTAAGAATGCACATCTGGGTACACCGCATTCCCAGGCTCCCCTGTGCCTCCCTAGGTGCCTGAAGTCCGTGTTTTGCACAGCTCCCATCACTCAGAAGGTAACAGTTTTTTCTCACAGCACTGCCTGTTCCCCTGGACGTGCACACACAATCTGTGTGTGCTCACCCAGAAGGAATTTTGGACAAGGACCATGTGCAAACATCAGTTGTCCAACTCCTTCCTTGCTGCCTCCCCACAGGAGCAGCTGGTGCTGCTGTCTCTTGGGTAATGCTCAGATGAAATGGGTTACAAGCTTGGACCTCCAGCAAGAACCTGGCTTTGCTCTGGTTTAGCCCTTACAAGCTTCTCTTGATTTTGGAGTGGAAATGAGAGATGTGGTTTCCTGCCACCCCATGCCCATCTCTAACCAAACTTCTCCTCCCCAGGGAGGCAGGACTTACAGACAGGATACCATAAGAAGCAGATATATTTTCTTGTCTTGAAAGGTTTTCTCTTTTTTTAAGAGGGAGTTAGCATTGATGGTACTTCAGTATATTTTTCTCTTTCGTTTTTTCTCTTTGTAGAGTCTGACATTGCCTAGACATTTTTAAAGAAAAAGCAATGTCAGCTACAAACAGATTGCTTTTAAGTATGAAGGAACATCGAGTGAGTATTGGGTACAATTCACTTATGTCAAAATAAAGCCCTTAATTATTTGTTGGCTTGAAGCATTTCTGTCAGCAGTTTTCTTTCAGGCTACCTTGGGTCCAAGAGATCTGAGTGTGGCCCTGGCATTTGTGCCTCTAGAAAGACAGAAAATGAATGGTCAAATGGATCATTGGAGTTCTCTGGGGGCAGGGAGAAGCCTCCCTCCCAGGTGAGCACTCCCCTGGGTCAAGGGGATGATCAGGAGTGCTCAGGAGGAGTTTGGAGGGGCTGACTCTCAATTCCAGGAGCATTTCTGTGTGTTTGAGTGAAGAGACACACACAAGGAGAGATGATCCCACAGGGTCTGATACTCCATCATTGCAGGGAAACAGTCCACTGGTTTTGGAAGAACAAGGTAAATTACAATCCCAGCTACTGAAGCATTTAAATAGTCTGCCTTGCCAGAAATTTAAATTGCTCCTTAAGAGCTTACCCATTTTGTGAACTTTACTTTTGCCAGTAGCTTCTCTGACTCAGCAGAGTTCATTTTATAGCCTGTGTATTAACGGGGTGCACAGAACTGTTTTTGGAGAGTTTCTGTGCATAAACAGACCTTGCACTGTGTAAAACAAAACTGGAGAGAAAAGACACCAAAGCACAAGACTAATAGACAACAGAGCTCAGAAAACCAAAACATCTCTCCAGGGTAGGACTTCATCTTCCCACAATTTAAACGAGAAAAATAACAAAAATCCTAACAAAACCTTTTATATAACTTCAGTGTTGCAGTGATCAGTTTCAGGGTTGACGTGACAGCAATTACAAACAACAGTTATGCAACTGCCTCGTTGATGGAATTGAAATTAATACAGAGAAAGGAAGGAGCCAGACAAAAAGAAATGGCTTTGGGTTGGATTGTTATGCTTGAAGGAAATAAAATAATGCTCAGGTCAGTCTCTTTTGAAAAAGGGAGCATAACCCAGGCTAAAAAATCTCCTTGAAGAACAGACAGAGTGAATTGCTCTTTAAAATCCTCTTTGTGTTAGAGGCAAAGTTGTGTTTCTCTTCTAAGGTTTACAGCTTGGTTTTTTTTAAATCTGATGGCTAGTTCAATATTTTAATTTTTCTCAAGTTCCTTTAAGTCTCCTTTTTTGAAACCATTGAGCAGAGTATCACTGGGGATTGTGATTGCAGCGTGGCTGATTCACAGCACTGGAGGAGAAGCCCACGTTCACGTGTGCACCCACATCATCCCTCCACTCTCCATCTGGAGCTTTGGGAGTGGAGCTGGAGGCAGCATCTGGCATCCTGGGCAGGAATGGGATGAATACTGTGTGATATGGCCTGCATTCCTGGGAAGAAAACCTGGGAAAACCCTGAGTCTGGTCCTGAGTCAGAGCCCTGCCTGCATTGACAGGAGCTGTTCCAGGCTCATTCCCTGAGATGTCTCTGATGAGGCAGGGTGCAATTACTGCTCAAACAGCAATGGGTTTGTGCAGGCAGGAGCCAAACTCCTGGGATTCATTTGCCATTCAGAGGTAGGTGTTTCAAACCTTGCCAGGGTCTCTCTCTCATTGAAGAAAGACACACTGTGGATTTTCTGTTTCTCCAGAGCTGGTCCAGTGCAAGGTTCCCTGCCCAGGGCAGGGGGTTGGAACCAGATGATCTTAAAGGTCTCTTCCAGCCCAAACCACTCTGTGATTCTATGAATTTCTCCTGTTGATTCAGGGAATAAAGCACCAAGGGAGAGTCGGGGGATAGGAATTAAACCTGTTGTTTCTTTGCTCCTCCTCACCTTCTTCACCCTGAGTAGCAGGAAGCAGAAGAGCCCTTGAGCTTTTTGCTTCCAGAGGGAGAGGAGGAGCAGATTTTGTAGGACCCTACACAAGATGAGTTTGCTACACATCCCACTGCTGTGTGCTGGTTACTGTGAGTCACCCTGGGAATCCACTGCCCTGCTCAGAACAGGTTCAGTTGAAGGAAACCTGCAGGATGGAAAACACTGACTAGCCATGCATGCCATGAGTTTTTGTGCTGATTCCCTACCAGCTTTGCCACAGGTAGGTGTTGGACATGTGGCTTCATCCCCAGGAGCCTCGGTGCTCAGGAGAAAAGCTGATCTCCATAAAAGCCTTGGCTGTTGAGTCCCCAAAGGCCACTTGTTCACTCCTGTGCCTCTCAGGCCAGGAACTGAGCCTTGCATGTGGCCCTTGGCTGTTCAGTGGCATGGAAAGTCCCGTTTCTGTTGTTGTCCCTTGCCTTTCCTGCTTTCCTCCTCCTCTCTGTTGTTGTGGGTTCCAAGGGAATGAGGAAAAAGTGAAAGCTCACGTGGCCTCTGAGACAGTCCACACCAGAAATAAAGCCCTGGGAGGTTAAATGTGATGATTTGCCTAGCCTGCCCTCTGGAGACATGGAAAGATTAGAGGAGCCTGATCTATAGCATGGCTGGGCAGCTGTGATGGGTGCTTTGTTACAGTCCAGAGCAATCAAGCTAACACAAAGCAGAGCCTTCCCTGTAGCTTTATGGAACCCTTTAAAAAGTGATGGATGTTCTGCAGCAGGAGAGGAAGGGAATCAGTAGGTTAGGTCAAGCTGCAGAACACGATAACCAGGGCAATTAATACCTCTTAATGGGAAACTGCAAGCTCCTCAGATATTAGAGGGTTTATAATCCAGGCCAGATTGCCTTTGAAGTATGGCTCTCATCAGGGGAGGCTGGAGAGCCTCACTACAGTAAAACCATTCCATGGAGATGATCCTTGTCACTGTCTGCCATGTCTTCAGCAGTTTTTGGCTGCTGGCTTTGGCCCTCTGTCTCAGCACTGTTGGAGCTGTGCAGCTTTGGGGGAGGGAGTGGGATCCCTTTCTCTGGAGAGCTGGGAGCTGCACTCGGGGGGCAATGGGGGCTCTTCCCCATCAGCTGCCATTTATGCAAATTCCCTGAAGCAGCTGCAGAGCTGTAACTGGGCACCAAGTGGTTTTGTTTAGTTGGTGATGGTGCCAGAAAGCCTGCAGCCTGAATTCCCATCTCAGAGTGCATTTGCAGGCCCTGTGTTCTGAGAAAGGCTCTTCTGTGTGCTGGCCAGCACCGAGCTCTGAGATGGATGTCGGGAGGGACAAAGGCTGGAACAGCACTGACCAGGGCACATTTTCCTCTCCTTCAGCACCTTGGATGTTTCAATCCCTGAATTAACCTGAAAAATTCCATTTTCCAGGTGCCTGCTGGCAGCTCAGGCAGCTGCTTTCCTGTCTTCTTGCCTAAAGCCAGAGAGGGAGGAATCAAACTGCAGGAAGAGGGAAGAATCAAAGCACATCAGGAGAAACCAAAGAGAAAGAGGCAATTCCTGCTGAACGAGTGTCACTGGGATATAAACCCTGCCTCCTCCTGCCCCTGCCCTCTAGATCTGTGCAGGGCCACGGGTGTAAGCCTGCTCTTCCTCTTCCTATTGCTTGGTGCTGTTATGGTTTTTTCTGACAGAGTGCAGCCACATCATTCCAGGGTTTCCTGTGTTCTGAAACTGGCACAGAGTGGAGGAACTGAGGTCCTCATGCCCGTGATATTTTTTATACATCTGCATAAAATTCATCACTCTGTTGGATTTGGTTTCTTTTACCAGGGGTGTCAAGCACAATCACTTTGCTCATTAAAACTAACTTTATTTTTAAATTCCTGAAGGAAGACAGAAAGAATGAATAAGTGGAGTTTTAGTTTTCTGAAAGTGTCTTGGAAAGGAAATTAGTGGATTATTGTAATTATCCCCAAAGCAAGAATATAAAACCTGCGAAATTGGAAACTAATTTTCACTGCAACTTTTTAATTTAGAAAGTGACTTTCATTCAGTCAGTTCATTCTGAAAAGTTGGAGGTGGTGATTTTGTACAAAACACTCCTATGATTTTAAGACAGCCTCCGGAAAATGCCTCCCTTTTATTTTTTCAACATGATATACCTTGCTCTGAAAGGTTTTCCTCCTGACTTGGAAGAGAAGGTAATTTCAGATCATTAAAATCTCTCCCAAGAGGACTCTGGCTTGGCCTTTGGGCAGGTCAGGAGGGCAGCACTCCCCTACTTGCATTCAAGTCATGTTTGGTAGTTTGGCTTTGGGACAGAGGGGCTTTTGTCACAGTTTTGAGGACTGAAAAACAAACCCTTGATTACCCTTGAGAAAACCAAAAGGACTGTAGTGGGAGTCACCAAAAGGTGCGTGGAAAAGGGCAGGTATTGGCAACCCTCTGTCAGCTCAGCCATGTGTATTTCCCCAGCAATAACCACGGAGCAAAGTGTCCGTTTAGAGAAAACAAATGTAATAGCATTAGAGCAGGAGAGAGGCTGGACTCAGAGAATTGCATTAGCATATTGGCAGAGCATGGGTTCCTGGCCTGGAAGAGTGTCCATAACACAGCACTCTGCTTAATTACCCCAAGGTCCAGCAGCCCTGAGTGACAAAAAGCAGATTTTGCAAAGTAAACCCAGCCCTGCTCTTACCTCTCCAGCCCCCTGTGCTTAAACAAAGCAGTTCCATCTCTGCATTACCTCGTGGTGAATGAACATCAAGTCTCTAAAGCCAAGTCTGAATTTAGCTTGTGTTTTTTTATCTCCAGAGGTGTTTCATTAGCTCAATTACAAGTGACATGTTCCACTATGTGCTGCTGACTGAAAAAACTCAGCCAACCTAAATCCCTCTCCAAACAGAATCCAATTAACCTCTTACTCCCCCTTGCTTTAATCCCCTGTGCCTCATGACTCACTCACTGCCACACCTTTTAAAGAAGACCAAAGGGAACTCCCTGAGATAACTCTGGACTGAGGAGCTGAGGTGTTTGTCTTGGGTTTGTTGCGCTGGGGTGTGCAGTGATTGTCCCAAAAGCCAGAGCCTGTGTGTCTTGTGATGACAGTTCTCTGCTGCACGGGCAGGTGACCCTGTGTGACATGGACAGAATCCCAGCATGGTTCGGGTGAAAAGGACCTTGAAGCTCACCCCGTCCCACCCCTGCCATGGGCAGGGACACCTTCCACTGTCCCAGGCTGCTCCAAGCCCCATCCAGCCCGGCCTTGGGCACTGCCAGGGATCCAGGGGCAGCCACAGCTGCTCTGGGCACCCTGTGCCAGGGCCTGCCCACCCTCACAGGGAAGATTTTCTTCCATATATCTAACTGAAATCTACTCTCAGTTTGAAGATATTCTCCCTTGTCCCGTCACCCCAGGCACTTGTGAAAAGTCTCTCCCCATCTTTCTTGTCAGCCCCATTAGGTACTGAAAGGTCACAGCTTGGTCAGGCTGAAGCTTCTCTTCTCCAGGCTCCCCAGCTCTCCCAGCAGAGCTGCTCCAGCCCTCTGCTCATCTCTGGTGCCTCCTCTGGGCTGGCTCCAGCAGCTCCAGCTCCTTCCTGTGCTGGGGCCCCAGGGCTGGGGCAGCTCTGCAGGTGGGGTCTCACCTGGGTGGGGCAGAGGGGCAGAATCCCCTCCCTCAGTTGGGTGCTGACCTCAGTGCACCTGCAGAGCCCACTCTGGCCACAGCTGAGCTGTGCTGGGGCCATGGCACTCCAGCTCCTGGCTGGGGACTGTGAACAGTCAGGGTGCTGGGGACTGTGAACAGTCAAGTGTTGGAAAGGAAGAAACCAGAAAGTCCTATAAATATGACTCTTTAGCCAAAGATGCTAAGAATGCAGAAACTAGGAGAGACATTGAAATGAAAGCAGTGTTTGTTTGGATTTTTATAGAACAGCTTTGGCTGACCAAGGGTCTTTCTCTCTTTGTTAGGAACATAATCTACAAGCAGACACACCAAAGCCAGAACAGACCCTTCTTCCCTGGCCTGGCAGGAAAGGTCCCCCGATGAGATTTAGAGATTAGAACAGAGTAAAACATGGTAATGTAGTGATTCCTATAGGATATATGTAAATGTTGAAAATTTGTATTTGTTACTAGATTGGTTAATGAGAAAGTAGAATATTCACCATGGAAAGAGATATAAGTCATTGTAAAAGGAGAGCTTGCTCTCTTCTTCTTTTGTTCCCCCATTTGCTCTCTTACTTCTCCTCTCTTCTCTCTCTCTCGCTCTCTTTGTTCTCCAGCCTGCTCTGAGCTAACTCTGAGCTGGGCTCTTTCACCCACACCCGATGGAATGAACTTCAAAACTGAACCTCAGAGATCTCTCCTGAGTACTGTCCGACCATTCTGGCACAGAACTGCTCCCACCGTCAGTGCTGGGTGCTGTGCGCAGTCAGTGCTGGGTGCTGTGCACAGTCAGGGTGCTGGGTGCTGTGCACAGTCAGTGCTGGGTGTTGTGCACCGTCAGGGTGCTGGGTGCTGTGCACAGTCAGTGCTGGGTGCTGTGCACAGTCAGGGTGCTGGGTGCTGTGCACAGTCAGAGCTGGGTGCTGTGCACAGTCAGGGTGCTGGGTGCTGTGCACAGTCAGGGTGCTGGGTGCTGTGCACAGTCAGTGCTGGGTGCTGTGCACAGTCAGGGTGCTGGGTGTTGTGCACAGTCAGTGCTGGGTGCTGTGCACAGTCAGTGCTGGGTGTTGTGCACAGTCAGTGCTGGGTGCTGTGCACAGTCAGGGTGCTGGGTGCTGTGCACAGTCAGGGTGCTGGGTGCTGTGCACAGTCAGTGCTGGGTGCTGTGCACAGTCAGGGTGCTGGGTGCTGTGCACAGTCAGTGCTGGGTGCTGTGCACAGTCAGTGCTGGGTGTTGTGCACAGTCAGTGCTGGGTGTTGTGCACAGTCAGGGTGCTGGGTGTTGTGCACAGTCAGTGCTGGGTGCTGTGCACAGTCAGGGTGCTGGGTGCTGTGCACAGTCAGGGTGCTGGGTGTTGTGCGCAGTCAGTGCTGGGTGCTGTGCACCGTCAGGGTGCTGGGTGCTGTGCACAGTCAGTGCTGGGTGCTGTGCACAGTCAGAGCTGGGTGCTGTGCACAGTCAGGGTGCTGGGTGCTGTGCACAGTCAGTGCTGGGTGTTGTGCACAGTCAGTGCTGGTGTGTGTGCACAGTCAGGGTGCTGGGTGTTGTGCACAGTCAGTGCTGGGTGTTGTGCACAGTCAGTGCTGGGTGCTGTGCACAGTCAGGGTGCTGGGTGCTGTGCACAGTCAGGGTGCTGGGTGCTGTGCACAGTCAGTGCTGGGTGTTGTGCACAGTCAGTGCTGGGTGTTGTGCACAGTCAGAGCTGGGTGCTGTGCACAGTCAGGGTGCTGGTGTTGTGCACAGTCAGGGTGCTGGGTGCTGTGCACAGTCAGTGCTGGGTGCTGTGCACAGTCGGTGCTGGGTGCTGTGCACAGTCAGTGCTGGGTGCTGTGCACAGTCAGTGCTGGGTGTTGTGCACAGTCAGTGCTGGGTGTTGTGCACAGTCAGGGTGCTGGGTGCTGTGCACATCAGAGCTGGTGCTGTGCACAGTCAGGGTGCTGGGTGTTGTGCACAGTCAGTGCTGGGTGCTGTGCACAGTCAGTGCTGGGTGCTGTGCACAGTCAGGGTGCTGGGTGCTGTGCACAGTCAGGGTGCTGGGTTTGTGCACAGTCAGGGTGCTGGGTGCTGTGCACAGTCAGGGTGCTGGGTGCTGTGCACAGTCAGTGCTGGGTGCTGTGCACAGTCAGGGTGCTGGTGTTGTGCACAGTCAGTGCTGGGTGTTGTGCACAGTCAGTGCTGGGTGTTGTGCACAGTCAGAGCTGGGTGCTGTGCACAGTCAGGGTGCTGGGTGTTGTGCACAGTCAGGGTGCTGGGTGCTGTGCACAGTCAGTGCTGGGTGCTGTGCACAGTCGGTGCTGGGTGCTGTGCACAGTCAGTGCTGGGTGCTGTGCACAGTCAGGGTGCTGGGTGCTGTGCACAGTCAGGGTGCTGGGTGTTGTGCGCAGACAGTGCTGGGTGCTGTGCACCGTCAGGGTGCTGGGTGCTGTGCACAGTCAGTGCTGGGTGTTGTGCACCGTCAGGGTGCTGGGTGCTGGCACAGTCAGTGCTGGGTGCTGTGCACAGTCAGGGTGCTGGGTGCTGTGCACAGTCAGAGCTGGGTGCTGTGCACAGTCAGGTGCTGGGTGCTGTGCACAGTCAGTGCTGGGTGCTGTGCACAGTCAGGGTGCTGGGTGCTGTGCACAGTCAGTGCTGGGTGCTGTGCACAGTCAGGGTGCTGGGTGCTGTGCACAGTCAGGATGCTGGGTGCTGTGCACAGTCAGGGTGCTGGGTGCTGTGCACAGTCAGGGTGCTGGGTGTTGTGCGCAGTCAGTGCTGGGTGCTGTGCACCGTCAGGGTGCTGGGTGCTGTGCACAGTCAGTGCTGGGTGTTGTGCACAGTCAGTGCTGGGTGCTGTGCACAGTCAGGGTGCTGGGTGCTGTGCACAGTCAGGGTGCTGGGTGCTGTGCACAGTCAGTGCTGGGTGCTGTGCACAGTCAGTGCTGGGTGCTGTGCACAGTCAGGGTGCTGGGTGCTGTGCACAGTCAGGGTGCTGGGTGCTGTGCACAGTCAGTGCTGGGTGTTGTGCACAGTCAGTGCTGGGTGCTGTGCACAGTCAGGGTGCTGGGTGCTGTGCACAGTCAGGGTGCTGGGTGCTGTGCACAGTCAGTGCTGGGTGCTGTGCACAGTCAGGGTGCTGGGTGTTGTGCACAGTCAGTGCTGGGTGTTGTGCACAGTCAGTGCTGGGTGTTGTGCACAGTCAGAGCTGGGTGCTGTGCACAGTCAGGGTGCTGGGTGTTGTGCACAGTCAGTGCTGGGTGTTGTGCACAGTCAGTGCTGGGTGCTGTGCACAGTCAGGGTGCTGGGTGTTGTGCACAGTCAGTGCTGGGTGTTGTGCACAGTCAGTGCTGGGTGTTGTGCACAGTCAGAGCTGGGTGCTGTGCACAGTCAGGGTGCTGGGTGTTGTGCACAGTCAGGGTGCTGGGTGCTGTGCACAGTCAGTGCTGGGTGCTGTGCACAGTCGGTGCTGGGTGCTGTGCACAGTCAGTGCTGGGTGCTGTGCACAGTCAGTGCTGGGTGTTGTGCACAGTCAGTGCTGGGTGTTGTGCACAGTCAGGGTGCTGGGTGCTGTGCACAGTCAGAGCTGGGTGCTGTGCACAGTCAGGGTGCTGGGTGTTGTGCACAGTCAGTGCTGGGTGCTGTGCACAGTCAGTGCTGGGTGCTGTGCACAGTCAGTGCTGGGTGTTGTGCACAGTCAGGGTGCTGGGTGCTGTGCACAGTCAGGGTGCTGGGTGCTGTGCACAGTCAGGGTGCTGGGTGTTGTGCACAGTCAGGGTGCTGGGTGCTGTGCACAGTCAGGGTGCTGGGTGCTGTGCACAGTCAGGGTGCTGGGTGCTGTGCACAGTCAGTGCTGGGTGCTGTGCACAGTCAGGGTGCTGGGTGTTGTGCACAGTCAGTGCTGGGTGTTGTGCACAGTCAGAGCTGGGTGCTGTGCACAGTCAGGGTGCTGGGTGTTGTGCACAGTCAGGGTGCTGGGTGCTGTGCACAGTCAGTGCTGGGTGCTGTGCACAGTCGGTGCTGGGTGCTGTGCACAGTCAGTGCTGGGTGCTGTGCACAGTCAGGGTGCTGGGTGCTGTGCACAGTCAGGGTGCTGGGTGCTGTGCACAGTCAGTGCTGGGTGCTGTGCACAGTCGGTGCTGGGTGCTGTGCACAGTCAGTGCTGGGTGTTGTGCACAGTCAGGGTGCTGGGTGCTGTGCACAGTCAGTGCTGGGTGCTGTGCACAGTCAGGGTGCTGGGTGTTGTGCGCAGTCAGTGCTGGGTGCTGTGCACCGTCAGGGTGCTGGGTGCTGTGCACAGTCAGTGCTGGGTGTTGTGCACCGTCAGGGTGCTGGGTGCTGTGCACAGTCAGTGCTGGGTGCTGTGCACAGTCAGGGTGCTGGGTGCTGTGCACAGTCAGAGCTGGGTGCTGTGCACAGTCAGGGTGCTGGGTGCTGTGCACAGTCAGTGCTGGGTGCTGTGCACAGTCAGGGTGCTGGGTGCTGTGCACAGTCAGTGCTGGGTGCTGTGCACAGTCAGGGTGCTGGGTGCTGTGCACAGTCAGGATGCTGGGTGCTGTGCACAGTCAGGGTGCTGGGTGCTGTGCACAGTCAGGGTGCTGGGTGTTGTGCGCAGTCAGTGCTGGGTGCTGTGCACCGTCAGGGTGCTGGGTGCTGTGCACAGTCAGTGCTGGGTGTTGTGCACAGTCAGTGCTGGGTGCTGTGCACAGTCAGGGTGCTGGGTGCTGTGCACAGTCAGGGTGCTGGGTGCTGTGCACAGTCAGTGCTGGGTGCTGTGCACAGTCAGTGCTGGGTGCTGTGCACAGTCAGGGTGCTGGGTGCTGTGCACAGTCAGGGTGCTGGGTGCTGTGCACAGTCAGTGCTGGGTGTTGTGCACAGTCAGTGCTGGGTGCTGTGCACAGTCAGGGTGCTGGGTGCTGTGCACAGTCAGGGTGCTGGGTGCTGTGCACAGTCAGTGCTGGGTGCTGTGCACAGTCAGGGTGCTGGGTGTTGTGCACAGTCAGTGCTGGGTGTTGTGCACAGTCAGTGCTGGGTGTTGTGCACA